>OZ010796.1:385029508-386393566 GCA_963932465.1 Maratus speciosus
TGTGAACTTGTACAAACATATAACATGCATGAAGAGAGAAAAAAATTACATACACTTTTGCTTTAGCAAACTGATGCGTTGCTGGTTTGGCTTTTGTATTGCTCCCTGCTTCAGAAACCAAAGCAGGATAATTTTTTTTGATGAATGATCTTTTTCTCATGCGTTCACTCCTGATTTTTTGGCTGAGACATCTGGTAAAATTACTCTAAAAAGTGTTTTGAATAATAAATTAGGTAAAAAGAATTTTTTTTTTAATGTTACACGTGATAAGAATACAATATTTTAGATTTTACATAAAAACTGATTAAAGCATTCCAGAAATCTTTCATCAAATTAAACAAAAAATTAATTTTTTTTTCTCTGAAGTCTGAAAAACAATTACACTATAATTCTGAAGCAAAATTAAAATTTTCCTCTTTTCTAAAACATTTTGGATGCACTGAAAAAGGAAAAGTAAAGACATTTTTTTTTTTTTTTTTTTTGGAGGGGGTGGGGTAGGAGAAGAAAATAACATGTTTCAAAAATAAAAGGTTTTGTTCTTTTGTATTGTAATATAAAAGAGCCCATAAATAAAAGCATCTAATAGGCAGCAAAATTTTTTAATTGCTGGTAAAAAAAAAAAAAAAAAAAAAAAAAAAAAAAAAAAGTGTCCTCCCTGCTGTATATAAGAAATAGGAAATTATTGTTTTATGTTTAATTCAATGTTATTATTCTTAGCAATTACATTGCTATAACATCAAACTGTTAAGATATTCAGATTACAAATGGTATTAAATCTTTCCCGACTTTAATTTTTAATTAAACTGCCCATAATTTACAGGATTTAACTATTTTTGTTAATGTCGTTACTAATAATGGATTTTTTCAATTAGGTCAAAAGTCTGTGTTTAAAAGTAAACACAATTTATACATATCACAAGTAAACTTGCATCAAAATTGCAATTATTCAGGACTAAATCTAGAATTTTACTATAGTAAAATTGAGTAAAACTTTTCTGTAAGAGTATCAATAAAAATAAGGAAAATTATATCAGTTTGAAATTTCCATAAAAACATTATTTGTAAAGGACATATTTATCAAACATATCATTCACAGTTTCTTAATTATAAAAACATTTATGATAAACAAGATACAAAAGCTATGCCTTAACACATATTTTTCTATGCAAGAGCATCAGATCTTAAAATATAAAGCTCTAATAAGATGTAAACATCATCTTAAATGCACAGTAATGAAATACTTTTTAAGATGTAAATTTGTTTGTTATGAATGTTTCAAATTCATAATCAAGAAACTCTGCATGATGAAAATTTTAACTAATTTTATTATACTAGATGAAAAAGCATTGAAAAACTGGCAATAAACCACAGTAAGTAAGTAAGCACCCACCCTGGGAACCCGCTATTAATACTTAATTACAATTTTTATTTTTATTAAAATAAATAAATATGTATTTTAACATTTCAGGGGCAAGTAATTGTGTTTCTGTAATGTTGAATTCACACTGTAATTTTTGAAAAAAAAATTGTTTCAAAATAAGGAAAAGCAATTTTACAACTTTTTTACAGCAATGTTAGAAAAGCAAAATTTAATTAAAAGTTTGTAGTGCAAATGTAGATTAAAATTAGGTGGGAAACAGTGTATACCGCTCCTCAAGAGTGTATTAAAACAATTCTTTACCTTTTCATATCAATAGAAAAATCGACAAAATAAGTCCTTGAACATCTAATTCAAAGGAAAAAAATGTTTTGTCATGCAAAAGATAACTTTTGCTTCTATCAATATAAACATTAAAATGAAAATGAATTTATCACAATTGAAGAGCTAAGTGGAAGAACATGTAAAGTAACAAAAAATACATTTGAAGAAATTTGAAGTGAAAGTTTTTGCTGTAAATTTTAATGATTTATTTTCTGTTTGATACCATGTGTTTAAAATATTAACAGATATGGTACTAAACTCTCTCAGAAAAACTTATTCATATTTAATTTTCAAATATTAAAAATTATTAATATTATTGACATTATTAAATATCAATGAATAATGTCTTAAATGTAGCATAATATGTTCATCCACTCAGCTCTTCAATTATTATGTAGCCAACCACATATGGTTGAGGACCATTTTTCGACAGGTTTCTGTTATAAAAACAAAATGTTCCAATACTGGAAAAATTAAAAGTGCATCTCTGCTGGTAACTGCATTTGTTGTGCCCTGGTTATATAAGCTAAAAGCAGAGCTCAAAAACAAAATGTTGGCTAAAAATGTAATTATTTTTTTTCGTTTTACTCACAAAACAAGTTATTGCAATTGAAAATATAATTATCATTACAGCATCTTTTATCTATTATTCTGCTGCATTTAAATCTTAAAATAAATTATAATTTAATACTAAACTAATCATACATACCCAAGGTTTGCATCCAATGCCTTCGATTGCTGGATATTTATCAAACATTAGCTGTCCGACCAAATCGTAACTGGTTTTGCTCTTCATTTCGGGAAATTTCAAATAATAAGCTGCAGCTTGCATAATGAAGTTAGACCACAAGGGCCCGATGATCCTGTTTTCCTTCAAGGCTGCTTCAACAGCTACTGAAAATTTTGGCAGGTCAGTAATCTGTAATAAATGTTCAGCCATCAGTACAAAGAAGATACAAACTCAAAAAGAATAGTACAAAAACAGTTTTATGCAGCTAGTTAATCTCACCAAAAGAGATGAATCTGATGCTACATTTGTAGGTGGATCTGCTTGTGTGGTGAAATCAGCAACATCAGTATACATCTTTAATGGAGTATGTTTTTCTTCCGGCTGGTCAATAGAGCTTCCTGGAAGTGGGACAGAACTGCAAACTTTTGTCGGGGTGGTTTCAGAACTTATTCCTATTAAGGCTGCAAAATATGCGTAAAGATAAAAAGAGAAAAATCAAACATATAATAGTAATATATTAATTGTCTCAAACAAAATACTATATGATTAACTTTATTTTACCTCAAAAACCACCATTTTAAGAAGCTTCTTGAGCTTTCTATTAAAATACAATGTAGTAAAAACCATAAAATGCAAAACACTGCAGTAAGAGAATCTGAATTCTAAGCATTATACAGTAGACTACCTAAAATCTGCACATCATCACAAATGTAAACAATTAAACTTTCAGTTCAGATGTAAGGACAAAATTACAGAAATTTTTAGTTTTACATCATTCTGTATGTAGTGTTTTAATATGTAATTCTCATTAATGTGACTGAATGCATGATTTTTCATGTAGGAAGAATAATTTTATTTCTGGGGAAAAAAAAATATTGCTGATATTACTGGTATTCAGTCTTTTTACTAAACATATTTATGTATTAATGAAGCTTTTTTTGTTATTTAGAATGGCTACACCTGAAATAGAACTTCCTTATTTTATGATTTTTATAAGAATCAATAGAGTACCTTTATGTGGAAAGTTTCATTGAATAATTTAAAAAAATGTATCTCATTTTTACTATGCATATTTAGTTATACATTATTAATTATTTACTTGACCTTTATTTTTAATAAATTTTGAAATTATCTTTTTAGTTTATTAATTTAGTCAATTATTTTAATATTGTACTATATTGCAAGCATTCATTATAATTTTGATTGCATCATTAGATTCAAAATACTGTTTAATAAATATAAACAATACAATGACCAGAAATCCGCAAAATTTTAAAATCCGCACAACCTCTGGTCCCAAGCTGTGCGGATTTGATGAAATCTACTGTATTACTGTGAGTAAATACCTCATCTCTCTTCCATGTTTATATATATATATATATTGAAATTTTTACAAAATACATTTTTTTCTTCTGTAATAAACAATAAACATAGCAAAAGATTTTTGTGATTTGAAATTAGAAGATTAAGCTACATAAAAAAAATTGCATCATATTTTTCAAAAAATTATTTCTAAGAATTTTTTGACAGTATTACTGAACAAAAATTATTCATCAAGTACTTTCTAATAATAATACTTACACTTTATGTGTTTAACAGGTGGGTGACCACAGTATTCACATGAAAATTTATTCTCTGAATCTTGAACAAATTCAGAACACTCCTCCTCGCCACATTCAAGGCAATGGCCCCTGTTTACTACTCTGAGATCATGCATGTCTTTAAATTAAACAGAGTAGTTTTATAATTAGAAAACAGATTATTTGTAAGAAACCTCTTTACATTTCTTTCAAGTAGAAAACTTATTTTTGACTAAAATAAAATCGCCCAAGTAAATAATGAGAAATGAAAATGATAAAAATTATTAAAAAGTAGCGTAAGTTCAACTGAGCTTAATAATGAGTATGAGAGGAAAATTAAAAACTGAAAAATTTTATGGTCAGAAAGTAAACATATCTGTTTTTAATGGGCATAATTAGGAAAATTAAATCTAATTTCACAACAAATTAGTAATAGTAAATAACACATGCATTTATATATGTTTTGTTCTTCTTGAATTTTGAAATAGTAAAGCAAGATAATTTGAAGAAATGCCAATAATTTTGGTTATTGATGTATTACTTTTTTTTTTTTTTAATCAGTATTATATATTTAATTACAAACAAACTTTAAATAAGATTTTTTTCTTGTGATAAAAATATTGAATGTCTAGCAAGAATTATAAGTTTACCAAAATAGTTAAATCTCTAAATATATAAAAAAAAACCGTATAATTTTACATTTAATTTAATAAAATGATAATAAGTACATATAGAAACAATAAAACTAGAAAAAAAATCTTTCAGTAGCACAAATAACAAATCAAACAAATTTGATAATTGCTTTATTTGCAGAAGTAATTTGTAAAAACATTTTAATCATATAAATCTAAGATTATACATACTAACAAATGCAACAAAAAAGGACATAATTAGTTATTTTTAATGCACACATAGAGTAAATATGACAAATGAATAAATTATATCTGCAATCCACTGTATCAGCATTACTACTATTTTGTAAGTTTTATTAGCATTCAGTGTTTTGAATTAAAAACTGTTTTTAGCTACAATTTATTATTATATATTTATTTATAAATGTATAATGACAAATTAAAAGTCACTGAAATTGTTTTTACATACAGAAATGCATTTTGCCTATTTTATAGAGTGAATAATTGGATTAGCACAAAAAATACAACAGATTTAATTAAATATCAATTTTAAATAAAATATTTTTTAATATCGCATAAACCTTTATCAAGCTTAAAAAATGCAAAATATCTTTAGAAATATTACAAACCATGTTGATCTTAGATTTTAATACTTTTTCACATCATTTTAATTTTTAAAGGAATATGTAACAACACCCTGACAATGTTTTCAGTATTCACACAATCTATATACTGGTCCCATTTATAGGTTATTATATGCAAACAGCAATAATTTATCTAGTATACATGTAATTAGATGCAATTTTTTAAATACTTACATGAATAACAACAAGCATACTATTTCATTATCTTTGTTTTCATAACTGTTTATATCATTTTAAACAAAACTAACTTCAGTAAGTTCAAATTGCCCAGCTTAAGGGGAAAAAGAAGGACAAGACCCCTATAATAGGGAAGTGCCATTTTAAAATGCATTTTATATAGGTATGTATAGGATTACCCATTTTTCATGAAATTAATTTTATATAATAATAACATAGCTGCCAACTTTTACGCTTTTTTAATACCACTAAAATTTTATAAAATATATTGTATTATTCAATCGTCGAAATCTCGTGATTAAATAAGGCGAAAATCTCTTTAAAATTTTAGTGGTAGCCAAAAAGCGTAAAAGTTGGCAGCTATGATAATAATAATAATAATAATAAATAAAAGTGGACTTAAAATTTAATTAATAATGGCAAAGACACCAAAATGTCTTAATATATGTATTAAAAAAATAAACAAAAGATATACAAAACTGATAAATTTCAAGTTAGTCATAAAAAAATATTCACCTTTTTTCCAAATATATTACTTCCAAATTCTTCTTATAAGATTCTGTAAATCAGATGACAAAAATTGATTTTTTTAAAATTATTATTTTTAAACAAAGATTCAAATTAAAGATAAGTGCACCCAAGCCAAGAATTTTCAGTTGCTATTTTTATTAATGTTTTTTAAATTATTATTATGATCATAAATCAAACATTAGCAATTAAATGCATCGACCAAGACTTTTCGCTAATGTATATGAAATATAATTATATCATTAATGGTGTCTATAAATCTCAATATAATATTCTTTTTACAAAATTGATTAAACAGGCAAGGTACTAGGTGGGATATTTTAGAAACAACATATACTTCTGAATGTAGTAGAACATTTTAGATAACATGCTTTTTTAATTAAAATATTTCTTGAAGCATTAAAAACAACCTTTTTATATATGTAGAAAAGAAAAGTTTAAATATTTTCATGTAATGAAGATTTAGTTTGTTTATTATATACGTTATTTGTAAAATAGGGTATAAATTTACATACTTTGAGTCTCAGTAATGCATTTTGAAAAATTATAAAAAAAAAAGAAAAAGAAAAAAAAAGCATTATGCTGGACACTTAAATTGTTATCCATTCTACTTATTCCATTACATTATTGCTACCATTAATGGTTTCCAGAAATCTCAATATAATAATCTTTTTACAAAATCAATTAAACAGGTGGGGGAGGGGGGATATTTCAGAAACAACGTAGCTATACTTCTGAATGTAGTTGAAAATTTTACATAACATGCTTTTAAAATTAAAATATTTCTTGAAGCATTAAAAACAACCTTATAGCACATTATAACCTTTTTTACATAATGTGGAAAAGAAATTAGTAGTTTAAATATTTTCATTTAGTGAAGATTTAGTTTATTTGTTTATTATATATATTATTTGTAAAATAGGGTATAAATTTACATACTTTGAAATATTTTACATCTAATTATCAAGATTTAAAATATTGTAATCTCAATATATTACTTTTTTTCTTTTCTTTTTTTACAAAATAGATAAATGTAAATTTTTGAATATTGCTGTCTCAGTAATGCATTTTTAAGAATTATAAAAAAAAAAAAAAAAAAAGAAAAAGAAAAGCAATTATGCTGGGCACTTAAATTATGTAGCCTATTCTACTTATTCGCCAAATACTTCACACGTATAAGGATTTACAATGTATTTTTTAGAAAGCCAAGAGACAGTATGAAGAGGAAATGGTCTAGATATTGATAGTAAATCAACAATAACAATATTATTTTCAAACAGTACTTCAAATGAATTTAAATTGTTAATAAAATTGCATGAATTAGTAGATTTTGTTGCTAAAAGTATTTTGTCACCTTGAACAAATATTTTGTCAATTATGTTGAAAGAATAACCATTATTGGTAAAAGATACTCCTGGTTTGAATTTACAGCCATAATATGTTACTTCTTTTGCGTGATAGATTTCCCCCAAGGAAGAATCAATTAAAGGTTCTAATAAGTTCCTAGTAGATAAATCTAAGTTAGAAATACCAATTTCCTTATCATATGTTATACTATGCCCTTTATACAGATAATTTGGATTTTTACCATTTATGCCCAGCTGATGATAACAGGACCACAACTGATGGAAATTAGCCATACTATAAGATATATTTTTAAAGCTGCCCCATTTTCTACCTTTTAAAACAGAAAAATGTGCTTCCCATCTCATACACCATTGATGTCTTAATGGCCCAAAATTTTTAATTTGTCTTGGAAAATGTATTAAGTAATGAAATTTTGGTGTAAGGGTAATTGTTGGATATTCAATTTTAAATGTTTCATTATGTTTGACTATTAAATTTGCAAGCTGCCCTGGTGTTACTTGAAGTGCATATGGAGAAGTACATATATTTGTGATTTTTATTAATCTGATAAGGTTTAAAAATTTTTCATTGGAAAGAGGGACTTTTAGAGATAAAATGAAAGGCAAAACATAAATGAGTGTCAAAACTGTTGCAGCAGTTAATGTTAATT
Organism: Maratus speciosus; assembly: GCA_963932465.1. Classification (NCBI taxonomy): domain Eukaryota; kingdom Metazoa; phylum Arthropoda; class Arachnida; order Araneae; family Salticidae; genus Maratus; species Maratus speciosus. The sequence continues at coordinate 385,037,519 of OZ010796.1, forward strand.
TACAATCACCTTTTAGTTTATCTGCTTCAAACATAGGTGGTTTAACATGGCCTTCATGATAAATCCAATTTGATAATTGAGTGTTTAACCATTTTAATGAGAAATAAGAGTCGATAAATATAAAATGGTATAATGATGCCTTAATTTCCAAAATAACAACACCTTCTAATAAAACATGCATGGGATCTTGTATTGCAATGTCAAGTGAAATCGCTTTTAGATTAAAAAGTATGGATTTGGAATTTATTCCATACTTTTTACTCAAATCTTTTTTCAATTTACAAGATGCTTCTTCCATTAAATCACATCTGTCTAAATGTTCATCAGTGGTTCTTAGAATAAAATTTTCCTCTTTAAATTTTTCGAAGATGTCTGGTCGTTGACCATCACAAGTTCTGCAACATTTAATGGCTTTTGCAACCCCCTCTTTAAACCCCCATAATTGATTTGAAGCAGGAGTATCAGCTGGAGTACCTACTAGAAAAGCATTGCACAAAATGTTTTCATTGTTAACATTTAATGTTAAACCTTTTGATAAATCATTCATTGTTAATACAAAATCTAGAAGTAAACTGTTTAACCCATTATTTTTTACAAATTTTGATTTACTTATGGCTAGTAATTGCTTTTTGTATACTGCTGATCTGAATTGGGGTGGTACATTAGCCAACTCATAACTTACTACAGTTAATTTGTGTTTTTTTTTTTTTGACATGCCAATTGGGTTGACAGTCTCCATGTCATCTATATGCAATATAATAAGGATAGTATTAATATTATTAGGTGACGATTTTAATAGCGTTTTAATGTACGCGCCATCACACCAATCTCTAGATAAAATGTCTTTAGAATCATGTTTATTTTTCACCCAGTACAAAATTTCAGGAATTTCTAACTGAGCTTTAAGACTTTCGAGAAAAGGGACACAATATGCATAATTATTAACTCTACACAATTTATTGTTGATTCGTCTTATGTCACTATGCATGAAAACTGGTTCAGGGTGAATCAAGTTAAATTTCTCAGCATAATACTTTTTTCTCTTTTTAGCAGAATTTAATTTATTTTCGACATCTTTTATAACATTCTGATTTTTTTTAAAGATATTATCAAGGTTTACTGAAACATTTCGGGATTTCAATTCTTCAACTACTTGCGTTTTAAAACCTTCTAAAAAATCCTCAAACAGTGCACTGAATTCACTTACTATAATATTTATGCAATTCTGTCCCAATCCCTGCGTAGCTTCTAGTTTTAAAATGAAAGATGCAATATTAAATTCAGTGTTAGGCAGTATATTAGTGTTTGAGTTTGATTCCGTCTCCTCATTGAAATTGGAACCTTCAAACTGCTCAAGTTCTAAGTTTGGCGGATCATTTCTCGAATAATTACAACGATCTGAATGTCTTTTAAAATACCTCCAACTCTTACATTCGTAGTTGCATTTTTTACATTTAACTACAAAATGAGGATCACTTCTATGGTACCTATTTACATGCCGAGTTAGAGAACTTTCGCTATTACAATAGTAATAGCACATTGGGCACTCAAAATTATTTTCCATTAAGAAAAAAGAAAATCACATACCTAAATCATTGAAGTTGATGCGGCGCGTAAAGTCCGTTACTTTGTTTTGGAGCGCGAAAGGAGAATCGAAACTAAAATGAAAAGAGGCGCGGTTACAGTCGAAACACAATGAATTTTTACGAAACAACTTTAAATTCTTGAATTGTGTGCGGGCAAGGAACACTGAGATTTAAAAGCACGAACTACCTCTCTCCGCAGGGGCGCGCCTGAATTGTTTGGCGCCTGTGTGCAAAACTTCAGCTTGCGCCTTATATCGCTTCTTGAAAAACTATCGTTTCATAAAAACTTATAAGCGATCACAAATGAAATCCTTCAAAATATATTATAAGTTTAATATATAAATAAGTTTATATATATATATATATAGAAAGAGAGAGAGAGAGAGACAGAAATTATAAAACGAATATGTTAAAGAAACAAGTGGGTAAGTGTGATCACAGATCAGGGTTTCGTTTAATAATCATTTCAAAACACTTTATCCTTTTGAAAAATCTGTTAGTTCCACATTTCGCAACCAGGGGCGCACTCTATTCTAAACAAATCTCTATCCGAACGAAATTCCGTTTCACATACTATCCGTATATATATTAGTCGAAGGGATTGGGCCCATAGCACCCGAGATAAATAGGCGCCCCTGGCGGTAAAAAGTGGAACTCAAATATGTAAGGCTATGGTGCATAATATGAAAGAATGGTCAAAGGGGTGTCGGCAAACGCTGGAAAAGTGCTCCCCGGGTGAAAAGGACGGAGGTTAGAAAAATTGCTTAAAATATACGTTAGAGCACGGAGGAGTAAATAATATAAGACTTTTTGAAAATTTTATGATTTGTCGTGTGGTCTGAGGTATTCAGCTATACGTATGCAAAAATTCATGTCTCCAACTTAATTAGGGGCTCTCTTAGAAAGAATTGCTTAAAATACATATGTGGTAGCTCAAAGGGTTAAGCGTAAGACTTTTTCAAGATTTTATAATTTGTCGCCTGGCCTCAGGTGTTCTGCTATAATAAGCATGCAAAATTTCAAATCTCCAATTTAATAAGGGGCTCAGTTAGGAAGAATTGCTTAAAACACGCATGTGGGAGCCCAAAGGGTTAAATGTACGACTTTTTCAAATTTTTATGATTTGTCGCATGATGGTGTTCAGCTAGTATGCAAAATTTCACGCTTTCAACCTAAATAGAGTGTCACTTAGAAAGAATTCTTTAAAATGCACATGTAGGAACCCAAAACCTTAAATGTACGACTTTTTCAAAATTTTATGATTTGCCGTTTGATGTGTGATGCTCAGCTATAAGTATGCAGAATTTCCCGCCTCCAACCTAATTAGGGAATCACTTAGAAAGAATTGTTTAAAATACACATGTTGGAGATCAAAGGGTTAAATGTACGACTTTTTGAAAATTTTATGATTTGTCGTTTGATGCGAGGTGCTTAGCTATAAGTATGCAAAATTTCACGCCTCCAACCTAATTAGGAGCTCATTTAGAAAGAAGTGTTTAAAATACACATGTGGGAGATCAAGGGGTTAAATGTACGACTTTTCAAAATTTTATGGTTTGTCATTTGATGTGAGGTGTTCAGCTATAAGTATGCCAAATTTCACACCTCCAACGTAAATAGGGTGTCACTTAGAAAGAATTGTTTAAAGTACACATGTGGGAGCCCAAAAGGTTAAATGTACGACTTTTTGAAAATTTATGATTTGTCGTTTGATGTGAGGTATTCAACTATAAGTATGCAAAATTTGACGTCTCCAACCTAATTAGGGTTCACTTAGAAAGAATTGTTTAAAATACATATGTGGGAGCCCAAAAGGTTAAATGTACGACTTTTTCAAAATTTTATGGTTTGTCATTTGATGTGAGGTGTTCAGCTATAATTTTGCAAAATTTCACACCTCCAACCTAAATAGGGGCTCACTTAAAAAGAATTGTTTAAAATACAAATGTGGGAGCCCAAAGGGTTAAATGTACGACTTTTTCAAAATTTTATGATTTGTCGTTTGATGTGGGGTATTCAGCTATAATTATGCAAAATTTCACACCTCCAACCTAAATAGGGGCTCACTTAAAAAGAATTGTTTAGAATACACATGTGGGAGCCCAAAGGGTTAAATGTACGACTTTTTCAAAATTTTACGATTTGTCGTTTGACCTGAGGTGTCCATCTATAAGTACGCAAAATTTCATGCCAGCAACCTAATTAGGAGCTCACTTAAAAAGAATTGTTTAGAATACACATGTGGGAGCCCAGAGTGTTAAATATACAACTTTTTGAAAATTTTATGATTTGTCGTTTGATGTGAGGTATTCAGCTATAAGTATGCAATATTTCACTCCTCCAACCTAATTAGGGTTCACTTAGAAAGAATTGTTTGAAATACACACGTGGCAGCCCGAAGGGTTAAATGTACGACTTTTTCAAAATTTTATAGTTTGTCGTTTGATGTGAGGTGTTCAGCTATAAGTTTGAAAATTTCACGCCTCCAACCTAATTAGAGGCTCACATAGAAAGAATTGTTTGAAATACACATGGGGGAGCCCAAAGGGTTAAATGTACGACTTTTTCAAAATTTTATGATTTGTCCTTTGATGCGAGGTATTCAGCTATAAGTATGCAAAATTTCACGCCTCCAATCTAATTAGAGGTTCACATAGAAAAAATTGTTTAAAATACACATGTGGGAGCCCAAAGGGTTAAATGTACGACTTTTTCAAAATTTTATGATTTGTAGTTTGATGTGAGGTATTCAGCTATAAGTATGCAAAATTTCACACCTCCAATCTAATTAGAGGTTCACATAGAAAGAATTGTTTAAAATACACATGTGGGAGCCCAAAGGGTTAAATGTATGACTTTTTCAAAATTTTATGATTTGTTGTTTGATCTCAGGTGCCCATTTATAAGTACGCAAAATTTCACGCCTGCAACCTAATTAGGGACGCACTTAGAAAGAATTGTTTAAAATACACATGTGGGAGCCCAAAGGGTTAAATGTACGACTTTTTCAAAATTTTATAATTTGTCGTTTGATGTGAGGTGTTCAGCTTTAAGTTTGTAAAATTTCACGCCTCCAATTAAATTAGAGGTTCACATAGAAAGAATTGTTTAATATACACATGTGGGAGCCCAAAGGGTTAAATGTACGACTTTTTCAAAATTTTATGATTTGTGCTTTGATGTGAGGTATTCAGCTATAAGTATGCAAAATTTCACGCCTCCAATCTAATTAGAGGTTCACATAGAAAGAATTGTTTAATATACACATGTGGGAGCCCAAAGGGTTAAATGTACGACTTTTTCAAAATTTTATGATTTGTCCTTTGATGTGAGGTATTCAGCTATAAGTATGCAAAATTTCACGCATCCAATGTAATTAGAGGTTCACATAGAAAGAATTGTTTAAAATACACATGTGGGAGCCCAAAGGGTTAAATGAATGACTTTTTCAAAATTTTATGATTTGTCGTTTGATCTGATGTGTCCATCTATAAGTACGCAAAATTTCATGCCTGCAACCTAATTAGGGACTCACTTAGAAAGAATTGTTTAAAATACACATGTGGGAGCCCAAAGGGTTAAATGTACGACTTTTTCAAAATTTTATGATTTGTCGTATGATGTGTGGTGGTCATCTATAAGTATGCAAAATTTCAAATCTCCAACATGTGTAGTTTCTGAGAACGGGCTCTGTGACGGACAGACAGACGGACAGACAGACAGATAGACAGACAGAGGAGCGAGACGAATAGGGTTTCGTCAGATGAACGAAACCCTAAAAATACATAAAAGAAGAGCACAAAAGCTGGAAAATAAAATAATTTAGGTTGTGCAGTAAAAAAAAATGGACAACCATGTTTCACATTTTAAAAAATGACTTTAAGCTGATTTACAGACAAATGAATACTTAAAATATTCCATCGATAAACAGAAAAGAAAAAAATATATATTTATTATGATATAGTAAAAATAAAAATCAGTAGTTTCATGATTAATACTCACAATGTCATTGACTATCCAGTTTAGACTGCTATTTGGATATGGCACCTAAAATGCACGAAAATTTCAATCTAAAACTCTTCTTTATTAAGTATATTTTTTTGCCGGGCAAATTAAATTCGTCTTTGTATCCCTCAGCTTTTGTATTTCTGTCTGTTTTTTGTTTCAATAAAACAGTCTCATATAGTTTATCTGAATTGGTGTCCTCGGTGGAATCTAAAATTAAATAAAATGCTAAAAAGTTCTCTCTCTCTTTCTCTTTTTTTTTTTTTTTTTTTTTGTAATGTTTCAAGTCAAATTTTTACGTTCTGAATTGAAATTGATTAATTTATTGCATTCAATTTAAAGAATAATAACACTTAATAAATTATAAGTAATTTATTTCAGGTAAATCCATAAAATATAATTAAAATTTAAAAATATGTATTTGAAATATTTCTTCCTCGCTTGAAATGCTTGGCGTCTTTATTATCCTGGCGCCTGTGTGCGCCGCACACTTTGCACAATAGGTCGGCGCGCCCCTGTCTCTCCGGGGCGAAGTTAGGATCTGAACTATCTGAAAAAGTAAAGTTTTACAAGCCTCGGAGTCGCAGCCCTTTGAGATTGACACCCCCGCTCATGATTGGGTGGGATAGTTGAAGCTGAGGTCAGATGTACACTATAGAGATGTCAATGGAAAACCTGGCATAAAATTAAACAGCACCCATAGATTGCCCTACTGCTGGGCCGAAACTAGCCTTTTTTGCACCCGGGGCAAACATGAATTTTGACGCACCAACCTTTCTTCCTCAAAGTATATTTACAAAGAGAATTTTACTAATTTTCTAATGGCCGACTTATTTTAAAATTTAACATATGTAATCATAAAACATGTAATACTGGACTACGTAAATTGAATGTGACGTTTGTTGCAATTATAGTTCGTTCACATAAAAGAATTCGCATGTATTACCGGCTATTTACAGTGTTTGCTTATAAAGTAGAGTTCGATTATCCGAGTCCCGCTTAACCGAGTTTCCGCTTTAACCGAGTTATTTTCTTCTGATGGACTGATGGATTTCATTATTATGAAATAGCCATTATAAATGAAGTGTCAGGTGAAGATGAAAGAGCAGTCGTAAAAAGTTTAAAAAAAAATATGGCCATTTTTTTTCCATTCTGACCAGAAAATCAGAGTTCAAACTTTTTACGGCTGCTCTTTCATCTTCACCTAACACTTCATTTATAATGGCTGTTTCATAATAATGAAAGCCATCAGTCCATCAGAAGAAAATGATCGATTCCAAAGGTATAATCTTTCACTTGGCGCCCCTTGGCTCTGGCGCCGGGGCACATGCCCCCTCTGCCCCCCCTTAGTTTCTGCCCTGCCCTACTGTGAAATTTTAAGGAGACTCGGTACCCTTTGGACTTTCTTTTATAAAACAGCATGCATATTATTAGAAGTTATTACTAGAAAAACCATTTTAAGTGGCGAAAAAAATACTTTTGTTGCTATTAAAATTTATTATTGTTGTTATTTTAAATTAAACGTTTTTAAAATCATTTCTTCGCCTTAAATTTACAATCATAAGCGCTATTTTTTATTATTATTAAGTTTATAAGAGCCTATAACTTTAAGTTTAACTTAATAAAAATATACGTAACTATGGGAAAATGCTGAAAAAAATACATGGATTCTGTTACATTTTATTTATTTTCTCCTTCTCCCTTCTCGTTATATTGCAAAATGCATCCATAATTTTATTAAATAAAAAAATCAAGATATTTGAAAAATAATTATTGCCATGTTAGTATTTTAAATATAGACAAAAAAGGAAAAAAAAAAAGCCAACTGTGAAAAAGCAATTTAAAGATTCTATGCTTAGAAAAATTATTAAAAACTGTTCCATTTTTCTTTAACTGGATATTTTTGCTGCTTATATAGTACCTCTAAGTTATAGATGTTACAGTTACATTAGTGAGCCTTTTATGGTGTGAATATTTAGCGCGCATGTCAAAATAATAAAAAAATGGTTTTACACTCATAATTGTCCGATTCTTTCATAACTTCGCTCAAATATTCCAGACTTCAAAGTTCATTTTTAGAAGAAAATTTAATAAAAAATTGGATAGTTTTGTCATTTTTGACAATTGGAAGTCTCCTTAAGATTTAATTAAATAAATTTTGTTTATCCCTGATGAGTTTTTAAAAAAGTGTTAAAATAACTAACCATAAGAGAATAATGTTAACATTAATAGTGTTAAAATAATTAAACACAACGAGAAAAAGGAACTAAAAACTTTTCCTCAGGAGGATCCCCCCCCCCCCCCCCTTTCTCTAAAACCCATAAGTTTAGTTCTGTTTTTCTTTTTAAGTTCTTGTTTTTTAAAATTGTCTGAAACGGGGAGTTTAGGTGACTCCACTCCCCCTTCTTGGCGGTAAAAGGAAAAACGGTTTTTAATCTTCATTTAAAAAATAAGATAAAAAAAATGCTGATAGAAGTTTATTTTTGGATTTTAGATTTTTCTTATTTGTTAATTGATTCTTATTTATTTGTTTTACTTATTGCTTTTTTATGTTGATTTGTTTAAAAATTGTCTTGCACAGGGATTTCTAACAAAAGTTCTTAGTTTAGGATATTTCATGCTTGCATTCTCCATATTAAAACATAAGTACTGGGTAGCGGAATACAGGCACATCTGTTCCAATGTTTTGCTTCTCCTCGATTTTGTTCTGCCTGCGCGTATGCCAGTATCGTTTTGATGTAAAAGGAAAACGAAAAAATAACATAGGTATATATATATATATATATATATAAAGTGGTCTTTGAAATTCTATATATTGGTATGTCTTCGAATTTAATTGTTTCTTTAAATTAAAATTGTTTATTTTTAAGGATCTTGTTATGATTAAATTCTTATATTATTAAATTTACATGTCTTGGGATTTTTAAGCCTTTTTTTTATGGTGTGTGGTCGATTGGGTGCATCAGGAATCTAATTTTAGCTTATGCTGGATTCTTGTACAGAAATCGACTGTACTTTTTGCTAATATTGGCGTTTCATGTACCCCTAATGAAGTGAAATGCTATATAAGCTTCCGGCTCCATCCTTCCTTCCACTTGATCTAATCTCTGTTTACAATATGTCTATTAAGTGTTCAATATTTTTTGGCTGGTTTCTTGATTCATAAGTCTTTAATATATTTTTTTTTTCAAAATTATTTTGGGGGTTTTTCTTATGTAATTATGGATTAATCGTATGCAATGTTCTGGCTAATTGGTGGATTTTGCTTAATTAATATTACATGTATAGGGTTCCATCTGTATTTTGTATAATGTTACAGTTATAATTTGCTTCTAAAATTATTAAATTAATTATTGTAATAGGAATAGATGATGATTTGTAATTATATTATGGCTATATATATATAACACATATATATATACACATAAACATTTCCTTTAAATTAAACGATACATGTTATTTAATTGTCGTTTTTTTCTTTGAAATACGTGAGCCGTCCTGAGAAACTGCCCACTTGCCCTGCCAGTAATAGGACATTTATTTGGAAATCGCGGTATCACACGTAATAAATATAGCTACCAGATAGGCATGTATGTGTATATAACATAAAGTCTAATGAATAAACAAATATAAAAAACATTTATAAAGGGAAATTTCAGAAGCTCTTACTTGCCAAATAATTTTCTTTTTTTAATCTACCATCCATATTCGACCTATGCCTTCGGTGTGCAGCACTTATAAGCTCCGTGCTAATTGAGCACCAATTTAAAACATTAAAAAAAAGTATCCATTCGTGTACTTGTTAAGGCCTGGGAAACTTCTTAATTTCGCAAGAAATAATGGGGACGCATTATAGATTACTTTAGGTTCACTTGTTTAATTTTTTCTAAAAATAATCAACTGTGTTCAAGAAAGGCATAATCAAGGTTAAAATCACTCAAGGTTTTTTTTTTTTATGTTGTTGTTTTTAATATTTTCATGGGGTGAATCTGCTCATTTTCCGAAATCTATCTCATATCCAGATTCTGCTAATTGAAATCCAGCCGTAAAGACAATATATAAATCCCCCCCCCCCCTCCACACACACACACACACACCGCCGCATAAATAGTGTTTTTCTACGGGAATGGGGGAAAATAACTTCTGAAGACAGAAAAATCCAGCATTGCTTAGTTTATAAGAAAATGTCACAGCTGCAAAGTAACACTCCAGATGTAATATGCGACAAATTCGTTAACGAAGCTTATTTTCCTTACAAAAATAATCTATGCCTGGACCAAATTCTTACATTTCTTACCCTGGAATTGAAGTAACAAACATTTCCCCTTGTTTTTACACAAAAATTGTCCGCTCTCAAGTGACACCCCACCCTGTTGAGTTGAACCGAGAACTGCAAATTATATGGAATGTCGCATAAGCCTTTGATATCGAAACACCGGCAGGAATTCTAAGTTAGACCATAGGCTATTAAAGGACTGAGAGAGTTTGAAATCGCATCTGGAATCACGTGACCTAAAACAAGGAGACCGCTTCGGTGGACGTCAGCTAAAGTTTTATGTTTCCAGCATCCAGATGGCCCTGCTAAGACCTAGTAAACAAAATAAACGACATAAATATAGAAGTGAAAATACAAGAGGGTATGTCAGCAATCAGCGTGCCGAAGAATTTCGGCACTCTGCAAACATCAAAAAACGGAATTTGCAGCTGCATCTGTTTAAACTAGAATTTATTCGTTTGTTTATCACATCAGAGGAGTAAATAGAATAAAGAAATAACTGACACACCGTTTAACCTATTTTACATTGCTTTGCATGATATTTAATATTGCAATATTAATTTTTAATAGTATACAATTAAAGAAAAAAAAATAGATATTTGTTCCAAAAAAGTAAAATGAAATTAGTTATTTTTTTCTTTTCTTTCGGGAGACACGAAGAAAGAATCCGATTAAGCGATATAACTGTTTGGAATCACGGAAAAAAGCGCACCGGAAAAAAGCGCACGGAAAAAAGCGCCCCGGAAAAAAGCGCACCCGGAAAAAAGCGCCCCGGAAAAAAGCGCACCTTTTTACAAATCACATATTGAGAAGTCTGATAATAATACATAGGGTTAACCTCAGAATATAAACACCAGATTGAGATGATTTTTTGAAATCTGGCGTCTTGCTCCCTCGGTACGGAGAGGCTGTGGGCGGTGGGGGGGGGGGGGGCTTTAAAAGGTATCTCAAAACCTGCATTGCCTCGATGATGATAAAATTTTGTAAGGTATGCAGAATCAGAATATAAACATCAGGTACTTATATATACAGTGAAACCTCCCTGTGTGACCACCTCCATTAAGCGACCAACTCCCTGAACGGCCATTTTTTCATGGAACGAAATTTATTCCCATAGGCTCAATACTAATTTTACCTCCATTCAGAGACCATCCCAGTTGAACTCCCTCCATAAGCGACCAATTTTTTTTAAAGAAAATGAAACAGATTTTGTAAGGTATGCAGAATCAGAATATAAACATCAGGTACTAATATATATACAGTGAAACCTCCCTGTGTGACCACCTCCATTAAGCGATCACCTCCCTGAACGACCATTTTTTCATGGAACGAAATTTATTCCCATAAGCTCATTACTAATTTTACCTCCATTCAGAGACCATCCCAGTTGAACTCCCTCCTTGAGCGACCATTTTTTTTTTTTTAAATGAAAAAAATTCCGTTTTTTCCAGGTCGCTTGAAGAAGGTTTTATTAAGAAAATAATTCCGGAGAGCGCATTATTACAACCGAGCTGTTTAGCTGTAAGAAACCCAGTATAAGCCAAAAAATCTAATAAATTATTGAATTAAATAAAATTAAACTGAATAAAAAAGTCTTACATCTATTTTATAGTATCAGATTTTTCGTAGTTTATTTACCTTGAAATTTACGATTTGCGAAAAATCTTGACATAATGGTTAAAAGTGAAGATAATTTTTTGATTCAGCGTTAAAAAATCCATAAAATAGCAGCATTAAATTGAAATATCATATTTAAAGCGAATGCATTTTATGCCCGATAAGAATTTGCTTTTTACAAACTGGTTGTACTTATTTTTTAACAAACATAATCTTTTAAGCTTATGTAAATACGTATTTAAAGCATTTTTCGTTTATTCATCAGACAAAATACCCATAGAAACTTTACAAATTATTTTCATCTTAGATTTCAATGCTTTTTTACACTGTTTTAAAAATTTAGAATTAATTTAAGAAATTTAACATTTAGATCAATCAATTACCTATTGAGTTATAAGGGATTTCGATCACGTGACAAACCCGTTTTTCGCCCGCTCTTGAGACTCTTCCTTCCTCGGAAATTCGGTTCCAAACGCCCACTTTGACATTATTTTCTGAAAGATCTATTGCATTTGCAAAAATATGGAAAAAACAGCTCCATTACATAGTTTCTGAACAACAACACTAGCCAGTTTCATGCATTTTCGAACAAAAATAAATTAAAATTTATGTCAGAAAGTTGCCCCTTTGGATTTGAGAACACCCTTAAAAGAACAAACCGTTGTGACAATTTGATCACTGGGGGTCTTATATTAAGTTTTTTATCAAATTTAGTGTGTGTGTGTGTCTGTGGAGGGGGGCGGGGCGGAAGTTATATAAAATGTTAATGGACTCTTGTAAAGTTTTATGACGAAGGTAATCGTAGATTTTTGTAATCCCCCTCCCTCCCGCCAAGTAGAAGGGAAAGGGCCAAATTAAAGGAAACTCATCCAATTAGATGTTTATATACTTAGAAAACATCCTGATTTTATCCTGATCCAAAATTTTATCGTCTAAAACCGTAATAGATTCGGATTTTGTAGATCCCCCCCCCCCTACACACCCACAGCCGTACTCCAGAAGGATAAGGGAGACTAAATATATATATATATATGTATACAGTAAAACCTCTCAAAAAGCGACCACGTTCCGTTCCAATAAAAATGGGTCGCTCCGAGAGTTGGCCTCTTAATGGAGGTCCTGTTTAAATCTAGATTTTAATTGTTGGAAAAAGGTAACAATTAACGTTACTAAAATTTAATTTTCACATTAGGAAAAAATATAAAACTTTAAGTATCAAAACAAAAGTTAATTACATAAGTTAATTACTGTAGAGTTTAAAAAATGAATACATTGACCTTTGCTTTGATTTTACGGTTTTATATTTTATAACTTTTATTTCTTTTCGAAGTTCAGTAAATAAATGCAATGTTTTTGGACGGAAACAAATAATGACTATATCATTAATTTATCTATTTCTTTGAGAGTTTCCTGACAGAATAGGGCAAGGGAGTTTATCGACTGTCATTCCTAATTTGTCATCAGAGTTAAATTCATTGCCTAAAAAGGCACAAAGGGGTTTAAACATTTAAAGGTTACCGGAATTAAAAATAATCTAAACTTAGTTTAGAAGTTTGATGAATAATGCGCTCTCCGGAATTATTTTCTTAATAAAACCTTCTTCAAGCGACCTGGAAAAAACGAAATTTGTTTCATTTGCTTTTTAAAAAAATTGGTCGCTCATGGAGGGAGTTCAACTGGGATGGTCTCTAAATGGAGGTAAAATCAGTATTGAGCCTATGGGAATAAATTCCGTTCCATGAAAAACTGGTCGTTCAGGGAGGTGGTCGCTTAATGGAAGTGGTCACACAGGGAGGTTTCGCTGTATATGTAAGTAACTGATGTTTATATTCTGATTCTGCGTACCTTACAAAATTTTATCATCGAGGCAATGCAGGTTTTGAGATACCTTTTAAAGCCCCCCCCCCCCCCCACCGCCTGATGAATAATGCGCTCTCCGGAATTATTTTCTTAATAAAACCTTCTTCAAGCGACCTGGAAAAAACGGAATTTCTTTCATTTTTAAAAAAAAATTGGTCGCTCAAGGAGGGAGTTCAACTGGGATGGTCTCTGAATGGAGGTAAAATTAGTAATGAGCTTATGGGAATAAATTTCGTTCCATGAAAAAAATGGTCGTTCAGGGAGGTGATCGCTTAATGGAGGTGGTCACACAGGGAGGTTTCGCTGTATATATATTAGTACCTGATGTTTATATTCTGATTCTGCATACCTTACAAAATCTGTTTCATTTTCTTTAAAAAAAATTGGTCGCTTATGGAGGGAGTTCAACTGGGATGGTCTCTGAATGGAGGTAAAATTAGTATTGAGCCTATGGGAATAAATTTCGTTCCATGAAAAAATGGCCGTTCAGGGAGTTGGTCGCTTAATGGAGGTGGTCACACAGGGAGGTTTCACTGTATATATAAGTACCTGATGTTTATATTCTGATTCTGCATACCTTACAAAATTTTATCATCATCGAGGCAATGCAGGTTTTGAGATACCTTTTAAAGACCCCCCCCCCCCCCCCACCCACCCACAGCCTCTCCGTACCGAGGGAGCAAGACGCCAGATTTCAAAAAATCATCTCAATCGGGTGTTTATATTCTGAGGTTAACCCTGTGCATTATTATCAGACTTATTTAATATGTGATTTGTAAAAAGGTGCGCTTTTTTCCGGGGCGCTTTTTTCCGGGTGCGCTTTTTTCCGGAGCGCTTTTTTTCGGTGCGCTTTTTTCCGTGCGCTTTTTTCCGGTGCGCTTTTTTCCGCCTACCAACTGTTTGCGATGTGTCCGGTGTCTACTGTACCAGACAAAATTTCTTGACTGGTTCGGGCGCCACCCAAACAATTGGCACAGCTTAACTGAATTTCTACAACACATGTCGATATTTTTCACTGTTTAAAATGATAAGGTGTGTAAGATGTCAGAAGCAGATACATTATACCGTAAAAATATAACTTAAAAATTAGTGATATTGTATATTTCTTTATTGAAACTTGCGGATAACATTACTCTACTATATTTAAATTTAATTTGGTTTAATAAATTCCAGGAACAAATTTTTATTAGTTGCAATATTGCTCGATATGTTTCTCGTTGATCGCAGACTCGCTCTGGATTGTCATTGCCCTCCCGGAGAGGTGCCTGAAAAAAGTACTGCGCCCTTGCCCCCCTCTTTTCTCTGGCGAGAAAGGAGCAGAATTTGGGTTAGGCAGCAATGCATGTGGCCCAATGTTGAATTCAGATCGGTTTTTGAGCTGGCAATTATTAGACAGTGGATATTTATAGAGTTGAATTCAGGGGGTGGCCAGGGGGGACATTCCCCCCGGAGCAATGAGATGCCACCCCCGGAAGATTTGAGATTTTGTATTTTCAATGGTCAAAAAGTGCAATTTCCCACGGAAATCTATAATGTACACCCCCCCCCCCTCCGGAGCCACAGGAATCCCTTCCGGAGAAAAGTGTCTGAATTCAACACTATTAATTGTCCGTATGCTGTATTTTTGTTTTTTATGCAACAACATTTGGTCTACCGTATAAAAGTAGCAATTTACGTACTTTTTTTGAGGCAAGTATATTAAATGCCCTACCGAGGGCGACAAGATATCAAAAAATATCCCATTCCCCGAAGTAATATTCGAAATATAGTTTACTCTTTTAAATTAAATAAAAGCACCCCCCCCCCCCAAACACACACATACACACCCGTTTTAGATAACGTTTAAAAATATGAAAAGAAAAAGAAAAACAGAAACTAATGAGTTTTTAAGGATAGGTTAAGAAAGGAGGGGGGGGGGGGGAGCTCTCCTAATGAAAAAACTTAATTTATTTTGTTCTTCGTGCTTAATCATTTGAGAAGAATATATTTAATTGTCTCTTTTTTTTCAAAATCTATAGAGAAAAGGAATTTTTCTTTTAGTTAAATCCAGCAAGAGCAAAAGGCCTTCCCCTTACCAGCGCCCATGGAATGCAATACTAGTCATAATGTTCTCGTAATGTTTTCTGGGGGGGGGGGGGGGTCTGTAAGCAGAGTAGCCCCCCCCCCCTCATTTCCACACACATATACTCCAGCACGGAGAGATGTCTAAAAGAAATCCCCATCCGGAAGTTTTCAAAATTTTTATTAATTAATTTCAGAAAGTGCAATTTTCACCCGGAGCTGCAGAAAGTCCTCTTCCCGGACAAAAATATCTGAATTTAACACTGAACATGGCGTTAACTGAGATACGTTTTTATTGTGTTCTGTTTTAAGTATGTGTTTCGTTTGCCATTCAATCTTTATCAAAGTTCCTGCCGATATTCGGCAAACGCATTTTTTCACACATTCTCAAACACCTGGGACCGCATTAAACAGATTGGAAACAGTTCTTGACATCTCAGGCGTACGTGAATGCGTTGTATTGTGAGTAAAATGTGTTTCGGAGATTTCCAGTGTAAATAAGGCGTAAATTTGTATTAAAAAATAATGATATCCGTTAACCGTACACCTGGGTGTGTCAATGTACCTAATAACCAACTTTTTGAGATTGACATGTCTAAAGATCCATTTAAACAGCGTTTTTACGGAAAGATGGTTTTTATTTACTGGAAACTAGAAAATGTTGTTTGATTTGTTGGAACTTGAATAAGATAACTTAGAAAAAGTAGGAAAATATGCGACTTCTTAATTGTATCAGAAACTTAGAGAGATAGGATTTGGAATAGCTATAAAGCGAAGGGATGCACTAAATCTGAAAGAAAATAGTTCTGAGAATTTTCAAGATAAAATAATAATATAATAATAACCTTTTTTAAGGAAAACGATTGTTTTTTTTTTTTTTTTTTTTTTACATTTTTTATGCATAATTTTTCTCACTCACTTAGTCAATTAAAATACATGATAACAATGAGTTTCGTAAAAACGATGTCACCATGCGCACAAATATTATGTGTTATCCCGAATGTCTTATATTTTTTTTAATATCTTATCACAACTGTTACATTTTCATCAAAAATGACTTATGTTCTAATGTAATTTGTGAATGTATTTATGGAATTTCGAACCAGAAAAAAAATTTAATTTCGTATCTCTGTTTAGAAAGCGACTTCTGTGTATTAAAATTTCCAACAAATTATACATTTAACAACACTTTAAACACTCAAAAATCAATTACTAATTTCTGTATTTTGTTTATACTGGGATGCCAATATTTAATATTTTTTTAAATAAAATAGATATTTAATACAAGGCTAGTTAATAACTTGAGATCGATTTTGAATCAAAATACATTACTTTCAAGGTTTCTTAAATTTCAGATTTTAAATAGATACTACTACTTAACAACAGATTTTCATGCATAAAAAATCAAATATTTTAATCCATATACCATTATGCCAACAATTTTCTAAGCTTTAAATGCAATGCTCTGTTTGGGGGAAAAAGTGATCACCCCCTTCTAATTCTGTTGCAAATAATTCTGTAAAATAGACAGTTTTATTATTTTGTCTATGTTTTACTATTTCTAAACAAATATAATCTAACTTGAAGTAAATATCTACCACAAAGTTTATTATTTTGAAACAGTGGTGAACAAAATAATAAAAAAATTGTCGAGAGTAGCAGCCCAGATTTAGGTACCAATCAAGTGTATAAAATGTCTACTTGGTTACTATATATAAATTGCACCTTCCCGGGACGTCTACATATTAAAAATATTATCGAATTTCATTTTTTAAATAAAAACACCTTCTTTTGACACTTCATTTGAGTTCATTCTTCATTTGAGTTGAGATAAAATCAGCCCCAAAAAAGTACACACTTTATTGTATGCATGTTAATGCACCTTTTCTTGTATATTCCTATTTAGAGGGAAGGGGGGGGGGGGATCAAATTTTGAGAATGCTAATACTAAAATGCCCGTGACACATTTTAACTTATATCTTACCGAAAAGTCGTTCGACTGAAACGTTTCTTTTTTTATGAAATAATTTTATTAGACTCAAACATAATGCAAGCATTTTCGATTCAACAACATAATTTTAATTCTGAAAATTATTAAAAAAAATATATTAAAAAATTATGACATCTATTAATTTTTACATAAAAAGAATAAAAATCGTACAGAACATGACTATGTAAATTTACACTCTAAATAAAAAGGAGTGACTATTCACTCCGGAGGAGTGAATAGTAACTCTATCGCAGAGTCAAAATATGCCCAAACTCTCAGAGTGACTATTCACTCTGAACAAAAGTGAAATTTTTGACTCTCTGAAAGAGTGAATAGTTACTCCTGGGAAGTGAATATTCACTCTAAACAGGGATGGGTAACCACTCTTTCGGGGGAGTGACTATTCACTCTTACTAAAGGAGTGCATTTTTACACCTAGTAGGAGTGAATAGTCACTCTTTCCTAGGAGTGAATATTCATTTTTTATGGAGTCAATTCTTTTTTTATTTTTATTTTATGGGTACTTTAAAAGAATCATATCTTTTACAGCACGCAATGAAAATACAAGCTTGGTAAAGATTGCAATAAAATACTTTATTAGCAATATTTATTTAATTCATAGTTTGTAACACTAATTGAACTTTTAAGGAAAAATTCAGTTAACTTTACATGTGAATTAAATTAGATTACTGACAGAAATAAACTAAAATATTTTATTCCAATCTTATTCTTTGTGTTTGCTTTCATTGCATGCCCTATAAAGATAGGATAGTTTTAAACTTTCCATAAGGGTAAGTAATTAAACACAATATTGATCAATTAATAATATTTCTTTCTTTTCAGGTTCCCATAAATTTGTATTAAGTGTTTTAATAATTCCTGTGATGTACGTTAATTATGTTTTTTTTTTTTTTTCCATGTATAATTCAAATTTTAGATCTTTAGATCTCAGTATTTATTGCTAAAGAATTTAAAACTAATTAAACGTTATTGTTTACTGTATTTTAGTTACTTTTAAAGTTTTATTAATAACTTTTTAATAGGTGGATCTTATATGTTTAACAATGCTTGATTTCATTTAAATTTTTGTTTTAAATATAAATTCCTATCTTTTTACCGTACTTTTCCGTAAATTATTGCTATTTTTGCGAAGTCCTATTATGCTAAAGTATTTTTAATTTCTCCACTTAAAAAACAATGCTAATAAACCCACATCTTTTCAAAATAAGCTCTAAGCATGATCTAAATATTAAGAATGTGTAATTTGTTTTTAGCCGTTGTGATTTTCTTTCTTTTTTTTTTTTTTTTTTCTAATATGAACATGGAGTCTATAAATTTTAAGTTCTCTGGAATATGTATACACATTTTTCTTTTAAACATATTCCTCATGATTTCTAATTTTCGTCCGCTATTGCTGTAAAATAGAATTACTACAATATTTATTTATGAAACTACACGATAAGCCATACTTAATTAAAATTTTTTATTCCCGTAGATATTGTATTTCGTGTATATGAGCAAAATAGATTGTATAATTTTTTATAGGAAAAGATTCACCAAGGAAATAGAAAAAAAAAAAGAAGGAAATATAAAATAAAATAAATGATTGCATATGAACTGTTCTTATTGTTTGAATGTAAAAAGTGGTTATTAATCTCTTTAAAAATATATTCAGTCCTATATTACGTAAGTAAGTATGAACTTTTAAAAAAAAATACGTAATAAAGCTGTTTAATCTATACACTTCCTATCAGGCATAAAAAAAAACACTTTATTTCAATACTTCAACATCATGTTTTGTATTTAATGCCAATAATTACGTGTATCATATACATAGAAAATGAGTTTTCAATAGAAGAAATTTAATAACTGATTCAGAATGTCCATAATTAAATGTTTTGATTAAAATCACAAACAGCAGAAAAATGCTTACGTACAATTGAAAAAATAAATATACCCATTTGAAAAGCACTGAAAATAATAATTAGTATTTTATAATTCTACTATTAAACAACAACAATAATAATGATAAACATTGTAAATGTTTATAAGCCGAAAACAGAAAAAAAAAACGAAAACAAGTAGGCAAGTGTAGTCACAGATCGCACAGAGGGTTTCGTTTAATATTCCTTTCAAAACACTTTATCCTATTCAAAAATCTGTTAGTTCTAAATTTCACAACCAGGGGCGCACTCTATTCTAAACAAACCTCTCTCCGAACGAAACTCCGTTTTACACACTATCTGTATATAGATTAGTCGAAGGGATTGGGCCATAGCACCCGAGATAAGTAGGCGCCCCTGGCGGTAAAAAGTGGAACTAAAATAAGTAAGGCTATGATGCATAATTTGAAAGAATGGTCAAATGGGTGTCGGCAAATGTTGGAAACGTACTCCCCGGGTGAAAAGGGCGGAGGTTAGAAAAATTGCTTAAAATATACAAGTTAGAGCACGGAGATGTAAATAATATAAGACTTTTTGAAAATTTTATGATTCGTCGTGTGGTCTGAGGTATTCAGCTATACGTATGCAAACATTCATGTATCCAACTTAATTAGGGGCTCTTTTAGAAAGAATTGCTTAAAATACATATGTGGTAGCTCAAAGGGTTAAACGTAAGACTTTTTCAAGATTTTATGATTTGTCACCTAGCCTCAGTTTTTCTGCTATAAGTAAGCTAAATTAAAAATCTCCAATTTAATAAGGGGCTCAGTTAGAAAAAATTGCTTAAAATACGCATGTGGGAGCACAAAAGGGTTGAATATACGCCTTTTTCAAATTTTTTATATTTGTCGCATGATGGTGTTCAGCTATAAGGATGCAAAATTTCACGCTTCCAACCTAAATAGAGTGTCACTTAGAAAGAATTGTTTAAAATACACATGTAGGAGCCCAAAAGGTTAAATGTACGACTTTTTCAAAATTTTATGATTTACCGTTTGATGTGAGGTGCTCAGCTATAAGTATGCAAAATTTCACGCCTCCAACCTAATTAGGGACTCACTTAGAAATAATTGTTTAAAATACACATGTGGGAGCCCAAAGGGTTAAATGTACGACTTTTTGAAAATTTTATGATTTGTACTTTCATGCGAAGTGCTCAGCTATAAGTATGCAAAATTTCACGCCTCCAACCTAATTAGGGTTCACTTACAAAGAATTGTTTAAAATACACATGTGGGAGCCCAAAGGGTTAAATGTACAACTTTTTCAAAATTTTATGATTTGTCGTTTGATGTGAAGTATTCAGCTATAAGTATGCAGAATTTCACTCCTCCAACCTAATTAGAGGCTCACTTAGAAAGAATTGTTTAAAATACACATGTGGGAGCCCAAAGTTTTAAATGTACGACTTTTTCAAAATTTTATGATTTGTCGTTTGATGTGAGACATTCAGCTATAAGTATGCAAAATTTCACTCCTCCAACCTAATTAGGGTTCACTTAGAAAGAATTCTTTAAAATACACATGTGGGAGCCCGAAGGGTACGACTTTTTCAAAATTTTATGATTTGTCGTTTGATGTGAGGTATTCAGCTATAAGTATGCAAAATTTCACTCCTCCAACCTAATTAGGGGCTCACTTAGAAAGAATTGTTTGAAATACACATGTGGGAGCCCAAAGGGTTAAATGTACCACTTTTTCAAAATTTTATGATTTGTCGTTTGATGTGAGGTATTCAGCTATAAGTATGCAAAATTTCACTCTTCCAACCTAATTAGGGGCTCACTTAGAAAGAATTGTTTGAAATACACATGTGGGAGCCCAAAGAGTTAAATGTACGACTTTTTCAAAATTTGATGATTTGTCATTTGATGTGAGGTATTCAGCTATAAGTATGCAAAAGTTCACGCCTACAACCTAATTAGGGACTCACTTAGAAAGAATTGTTTAAAATGCACATGTGGGATCCCAAAGGGATAAATGTACGACTTTTTCAAAATTTTATGACTTGTCGTATGATGTGTGGTGTTCATCTATAACTATACAAAATTTCAAGTCTCCAACATGTATAGTTTCTGAGAACGGGCTCTGTGTCGGACAGACAGACAGACAGAGGAGCAAGACGAAGAGGGTTTCGTCAGATGAATGAAACCCTAAAAATCTAGCAGAACACTTTCTCATTTCTCAAACTCTCTTTCCAACAAATCTCAAAGGAAAACAATTCTGGCTCAGTCTTTTTCTATGTAACATAAAACTATTCAACTCATGATCATAGCATACAAAACTACAGGAATAAAATATTAAAATTAAATAAGACTTATCTTTACGTTCCATAAATAATCACTTTAATTATGTCCTTATGTTTTAATCCTAAAATGACGGACGCCTTTCTTTTATCTTAAAAAAAACGTTGTATTATTGCTGTTCTGATTAGCTGAAGAGTAATACGAATACATATAATTAGAGATCGCTTCCTTTAAAAATTCGGTTTCCTTTCCGTCCCAAAATCTGAGTTGCGCCGAAAATTCGTTTTCGGCGAAAATGCTGCCAAAAATTCGGCCGGACCGAAACTCGACCAAAACTATCTATATTCCAGAAACCTCATTTCTTCCTTTGGAAATTTTCAATATTACCCTTTGATTTGAGCTGTATCGGCTCAAATGAGGCACTCTTTATTTAATGCTATGAACTTCACAGTGTATAATTATCAGTCATGACAGGGGGAGTAAAAATAATAATGCAAGCAATGCATGTATGACTCAATTTTGAAGATAACATTTCGCGCGCTCGGGAAAAAATGCAGACTTCAATAACAGAAGTTTGAATCCGCAAAACTGTTTCGAATGTTCTTTGAGAATATTCTATCATTCTGCATCCTT
This sequence comes from Maratus speciosus, assembly GCA_963932465.1. Taxonomy (NCBI): domain Eukaryota; kingdom Metazoa; phylum Arthropoda; class Arachnida; order Araneae; family Salticidae; genus Maratus; species Maratus speciosus. The sequence goes on from OZ010796.1 coordinate 385,059,736, forward strand.
TACGAATTAATTACATTTAATTTTATATGAAGATGTAAAGTTCCATAAATAATCACTTTAATAACATCCGTATATTTTAATTCTAAAATGGCGGGCGTCTTTCTCTTATCTTAAAATAAACGTCGTTGATCAACATCGACTGTTCTGATTGGCTGATTTACCCATACAGTACTCAATGCTGCTTAAAGTGAATAGTCACTCTTTCAGAGGAGTGACTATTCACTCTTGAAAAGCAGTGCGTTTTACTACGTAATTTCCAAGGTTACATTATGAAATGGAGTTTTTGAAAATTAAGAAGAGACATATTTTGGTGCTTTTCATTATTTTACCCCATATATTGGTTCAAAGTTCAACGGAAAATTTTTTTAAAGTGTATAAAGCCAGGCTTTCACTGTCGTCAGTGGAGTGAGATATTTCACTCTCGACAAAGGAATTATATATTTCACTCTCGACAATGGAGTAAAATATTTCACTCCTTTCTAGAGAGTGGAAAATTCCACTCTTTAAGGAGTGTATTTTTATAAAATTAACTCCAAAAAGAGTGAAAATGCCTGTCACTCTTTCAAAGAGTGAACTTTTCACTCCTCCCAATTTTAGACTGTACATCTCATTAACTATCATTTTTGAGAGATACAGATATATGACCATTAGAAACAACTAGCAGGAATGACCGAGCTAAGCTCGGTCAAAATTAGCTTTGTGTTTATCTCGCTATATTATTCCCACTGAATCATTCTTGCTGTTTTAAATGCCAACAGCGTGACCCTGAGACATAGTGACCCGAAATGACCCACTAATCGAATTTTTTCGAACACAATGCTCTTCTTGATCCTGAAAACGATGGAAAACAAAATTTAGTGAAAATCGTTAGTCGTTCTCTAGATAAAATAAACTTTACCCACGTTGATTCAAAAACCAACAAACCGAAATTTATCTAACATGTGAGCTATTTCAATGGTCTTTTTGTATTGTGAAACGGTATAACAAAAAAAATTGAAAAATTGTTTGAACCTTTTTGAGATGCCGTTAGGTTGATCCCGACCCATTATCACTATAATGAACCACTAATCAAATTTTCTTGAGCATGCGACCCAGCCCAATGGTTTTATATTGTCCACAAATGGTGTAGTACAAAGTTTTGTCAAAATTTTTGAGCCGTTTTTCAGACACAGTTAGCTTGATCCTGATCCATTAGGACCCAAAATGACCCATTTATTGAATTTTCTTGAACATGCGACCCTGCCCAATGGTCTTTTCATGCCCGGAAACGTTATTATACAAAATTTTGTCAAAATGTTCTGAAGAGCTCTTTAAATACAATTAGCTTTACCCTGACCCATTGTGACCCAAAATGACCCACTAATCGAATTTTCTTGAACATGCGACCTAGCCCAATGGTCTTCTCGAGACCAAAAACGATAGAATACCAAATTTAGTCAAAATCGTTTAAGCCGTTCTTTTAGATACGATTAGCTGGACCCTGACCCATTGTGATCCAAAATGATACACTAATCGAATTTTCTCGAACTTGTGACTCAGCCCAATTCTCTTCTCATGCTTAGAAATCGTATAATATAAAATGTTGTGAAAATGTATTGATCCGTTTTTTAGATATAATTAGCTTGACCATGACCCATAATGACCCAAAATGACCCGTTAATCGAATTTTCTTGAACACGTTACCCATACCAATGGTCTTTTCGAGCCCAAAAACAGTAGGGTGCAAAATTTAATCAAAATCGTTAGAGCCGTTTTCAAGATATAATTAGCTTGACCCTGACCCATTATGACCCAAAATGACCCTCTAATCGAATTTTCTCGAACACGAGACCCATCCCAATGGTTTTTTCGTGCCCGAAATGGTTAGATACAAAATTTAGTCAAAATCAATTGAGTCGTTCTCTAGGTATAATTAGCTTGACTCTGACCCATTATGACCCAAAATGACCCACTAATCGAATTTTCTCGAACATGAGACCCATCCCAATGGTCTTTTCGTGCACGAAAACAGTAGGGTGCAAAATTTCGTCAAAATCGTTAGGGCCGTTATCTAGATAAACTTAGCTTGACCCACGGTGACCCAAAAATGACCCACTAATCGAATTTTCTCGAACATGTGACTTAGACCAGTGGTCTTCTCGTAGTCCAAAACTGTGGAATATAGAGTTTAGTGAAAATGGTTAGAGTCGTTTTTTAGATAAAAATAACTTGACCCACAGTGACCCAAAAATGACCCACTAATCGAATTTTCTCGAACACGTGAGACATCCCAATGGTCTTTTCGTGCCCGAAAATGGTTAGATACAAAATTTAGTCAAAATCGATTGAGCCGTTCTTTAGATATAATTAGCTTGACCCTGACCCGTTATGACCCAAAATGACCCACTAATCTAATTTTCTCGAACACGAGACCCATCCCAATGGTCTTTTCGTGCCCGAAAACAGTAGGGTGCAAAATTTAATCAAAATCGTTAGAGCCGTTTTCAAGATAAAATTTACATACACACACACACAATTTTTGCTCGCATTATAGTATCAAGCAGAACGGTCGTTCTGCCCATAGATTAAGGACCAAGATGGGACATTTATGGCAAAATCTGTAATGGCAAGAATTAACAAATCTCCGAAATTTATCTATGTTGAAGAAATATGTTTACGCTCTATGTTTTGAGTATCTTTCTTTCCTAAAACGAAGTAGGGGCAGACGATATTCTATTTATGCTTTATTTTATTTACAAGGAAGGTCTGCATACTGGGCATACTCAGAATATTAAAATAATAAAACTTTGTAAAAAATCACCATAAAATTAAAACAAAACACAGGACGCGTGATTTTTTACAAAGTTTTATTATTTTAATTGCTTCATATCGCCAGTTTTTGGTGCTGTTTCGCTATACTCAGAATATGTTGAAAAAACTGCTAGTGAAAGTACTCATGTATGTAATAAAGGATCAGTTAAAATTAGCGGCGAAATTACAGTAGAAAATCTGTAAAAAAAATAAAATACTTTCGAATAATTGGCGTGAAAAGACGAAAGCGGCACGCAATTTGGCGAGCAGCACTTTTCCTCGCCAAAAGCAAACGATTTTAATGAATCTGAAAATTGTTTGTTAATTGATTTTGAGAATATGCGGTATTTAATGAATTTAAACGTAAACCATGAAAGAATTTATTATTATTATTATTATTATTATTATTATTACATTTTGCATTATAATTGTTGCTTGTTGGCGATTTGAACGAAATTTTGTCATTGTTTTATTCTCCAATCCACAATTTTTTTAATTTAAACGGCTTTATCGGTTATAAAAATAACTTTTAACGCCAGATGAATAATGCTGCCGTGATACATTTCCATACCGAAGAAGTTGTTTCCATAGCAACAAAGTTGAATCAACAGTGCTGTGCTCGATAGGGCATATTTTTGAGTTTAGAACAATCTTAATCTATTTAAATTTTGTTCTAAATCGTAAAATATGATAGTTAAAATTCGTTATAAGTACATATAACTATATATGACAAAACTATAGTTAAAACAAACTAAAAATGACAAAGCTAAAGTTATTTAAATTAAACTTATTTAAACAAATTCAACATAAAATGTTTTTTCCTTAAAGAGTATTCGACAAGTGTATTTTTTTTTTTTAATTTGATTTCTTCGCCAAACGGTGATAAGTCGCCAAATAAGCGAAATTTTCATTATTTTTTTACGGACGTTCCACCGCGGTTCCGCCAAAAATTTTTTTATAAACATATATACCCATGGGAGAAGAACATTCTGTATTTTTTTCAGGTTTTTCTGAGTATGCCCGTATGGAGACCTTCCTTGTTAGCTGATTTTTCCTTTTATCGTACTTCTATCGTTCCTTTTTAACTTACAAAATGATAATTAGAGTAATAATATAAAAGAAAACCCTAGAAAATTCTGCTAATAACGTAAATATGTAAGTTTATGAGATTAAATTGTAAAAAATCAAATTCAGATATTGTGTTAATTTATTCATATCGAATAAAACTTTAATGAGTGTAATGTCACTACCTCTATTTTATTTTTAACTGTTAAATTTATATAATTCTAAAAATTTGTCGAAATGAATTTTTCCCCCATCTGTAATTTTATTATTATTTCTTACATGTTAATATTATAAATATTATTGAATTGATAGTACGTTATTTACATTGAAAACAATATTTTTTATTTTATCTGTAAGAAAGTGAAAATGCGTAAATTTTAAAAGATTATTGTAACGATTGTTTAATACGTTAAACTTCATAAATTAATAAAACATAGGCTATAAAAATTTTCCTACCGAATGGGAATATTTATGAAATTTTTTGGAATTTGTAAAGTACAATACTTCGTATATTTTTATGTTATACCATTACTTTATGTAGCTTTAAATCCAATTGTATCATATTTACTTCATATATAGCAATCAAGAAGAAATTTTTACCCCGTTTTTCGTTGCACTAATATCGTTCACTCATCATGTAAAAAAAAACATATATCCGTGCATGAACATAGAACAGATATTAGATATATAAAATAGAATATCTATTCTGTGTTCATGTATCGGTGTAGTTCATGCATCTGTGTAAGATAAAACGTAAACATGAAACATTAAAAAAAGAAAGATCATAATAAGGTAGATGCTCAATGATAAAACTTTTACAAGGATGGGGAGTTTCTTCCCCATTGTCACTAAAGGCGCTACCGTCGCAGTCGCATTACCATTACGTTCTATGGCAATATCCCATCTTGAATGTTAATCTATGGTTCTGCCAAGCCAAGCTGAAAAAAATGCTAACCTCGCCAAACAAACAAACGCCAAGAATAAAACGCAAGACACCGTAACTGCTTATTATACTGAAGTCAACTTCTCCATGTTAAATCGACCAAACATGCCAGCGTAAAATTTCCCATATCAAAAAACCAATCATCGCAGAAAAATAAAACCAAAACCAGACGGACCTAATGGAAAAGATCTTCAATTTGAGACCAAATGCATCCTCATAAATTAATTATAAACAGAGATATAGATTTTTTTAAATAACGTCGAGATACTGAAAATGACCTATTTATTTTCTTCGTCACACCTTATGCTTCAATCGAGGTAGAGACTTAAATAATGGACATAAAAAAGTAAGGAATGCATTTTTGAACAGATATTTACTCAATCTACGTGCTTTTATAAAATTCAGCTTTAAAAACACAAATTTTCTATTCTTAATTAGCGAAAAACTGGTAATTAATTCTAAAGTTTATAAATTATGCCAAACAGCGATAAACCCGCCAAACCATTTTAGAACTCTTATACTATTCTTTTATGTTATCCTTTTGCATTGATTTCATCGAAGAAAACTATGGCCGAGATCCAGATAGATTTTTCGCTGTTAGCGAAATGAGTTTGACCAATCAGAAGACAGAACGTTTGAGAATTTTTGCTGTTTCTGGATCCCGGGCTATGTCATAAAAGTTTTGAGCCATTTTCTTAGTGCCATGGATGAAGTGCAATGTTTACAGAAATCTAGGCTGGGATCCAGATACATTTTTCACTGTTAGCGAAACGAGATTCACCAATCAATAGCCTGTATTGCTGCAAACAGCGAAAAGTTCGCAAAAGTGCAAGCTTCTGATTGATGAATCTCGTTTCGCTAACAGCGAAAAATCTATCTAGATTGCGATTGCGGGCAATTATGTTGAACACAATTTTGCATTTCCACATCCAGGAAGGGTATTGATGTCATAACAACAGTGTACTCTCTAAAACTGGGAGGAGTGAAAAGCTCACTCTTTGAAAGAGTGGCAGGAAGGACAGGCCTTTTCACTCTTTTTGGAGTGAATTTTGTAAAAATACACTCTGTAAGAACTTTACTAATTACCCCTAAAGACTATTTATTCACGAACTATTATTCGAGAGAAGATTCCTCTGAAAGGATCTTCTAAACTTTCCCACGCTAAATCTCATCGGTCATTTCTGAACAAAGCCATGGCGCCATCAAGGCTAGAAATATCAATGGAGAAGACAGTACAATTTCGTTCCGGCGCTAGTTGAACATTCCGTGGAATCACAGAGAAAGCAGGAGCTTCAGCCGTCCAGTAAATGAGCGGTGGCAATGGCTAAGGAGGAGAAAAGACCAGTTCTCCTAGAACCGGGAGCTTCAGCCTTCGAGAATTAGGCGGTGGAAACGGCCAGGGGGAAAAAGACTGTTTTTCCCTAGAACCGAGGGCTTCAGCCTTGGAGAGATGCGAAGTGGCAACGCGGAAGGGGAGAAGGAGTTTAGAACCGGCAGAGAGAAGGCGCAGAGAAGACTAAGTCTGGCTGGACTTAGTGGGAGATATCAAGTGAGGAGTGGAGACAGATGATCGTCCGATCAGTCCCCCCTCGGATTATATGACTATTGCTGTGGAAGCATCCAAATTGTTCCTGTATAAATTTGACTCGAACCCAAACAAATATTGTTTAACTTGTAAATATTCATAATTAATCGAGAGATTGTTATAAATAAAGGACATAGAGATCAAAGACTCTACGCTACCATTTTCTCTTGTCCAGTGATATCTAAGTCCCTACAGTCGCAATCCCCCTCCGAGAGAGATTTTTCACGTAGCTGGAAAATCTATAGTGAAGTCAGTGTTACACTCAAAATTCGTTCACCACAGAGGTTCATTCATTTTTTTTCTTTAGTACTAATCACATATAAATTTACACTCTTTTCCAGGAACAGTATTATGACAATTACAACAATATATACAAAATGAAAATTATTTGTACCTTATGATGCAAGCATTTTTTTTAGAATAATATAAAATTTTCCTAAAATTATTCAGCCCTACTTAAGCAATCAACACGCACTATTTCTTTCCCCGGACGGTGCCTGATTGTATGATGATAAGGCTGAAGTATCAAGGACCAACGGATTAGTCGCGGATTATTTCCAGCGTTCTTTTGAAGCCAAATTAGAGGGTTGTGGTCTGTCTCGATACTAAACTTCTGGCCGTCTAAATAATGCCTTAATTTTTTTATCGCATATATTATAGCAGCACATTCTTTCTCCCTCGCAGAAAACTTTCGCTCTGGAGGAGTGAATTTCCTACTGAGGTATATGACTGGGTGTTCTTCACCATTTACGCGTTGGGCCATTATAATTCCTATACCGCGGTCAAATGCGTCACTCTGAATGATGAATTCCTCTGCATAATTTGGCGCATATAAAACCGGGTTTTCGGTCAATTTCCTTTTTAAAGTGAGGAATGCTTCTTCCATCTCTGGCGTCCATCTAATTTTAGCCCTACGTTCTTTCCCTTTCAACGCCCTCGTCAAAGGTTCTATTATCTTGGCATAATTTCAAATATATCTAGAATAGTACCCCGACATCCCTAAAAAACGGCGTGTTTCGGTTTTCGATTATGGTGCTGGAAATTCCGTTATCGCTTGTATTTTAGACTCTGCGGGGTGCGCCGTCCGTCGCCCACCACATGTCCCAAATATTTGACCGTACGCTGCGCAAATTTGCACTTAGATAATTTTACTATTATTTTGGCTTCCTTGATTCGATCTAAAACTATTCCTAGATGTCTCATATGGTCATTCCAATCATCGGAAAATATGGCCATATCGTCTAAGTACGAGAGACAAAAATCTTCCAGGCCTCTAAGTAATGTACTCATAAATTTTGAAAATCTATAGCTCGCTCCTATCAACCCAAATGGCATCACGATCGAAAGAAATGAGCCCCAACTAGTCACGACAGCTGCTATTTTCTGAACTTTCGGTGTCATAGGGATCTGCCAATAACCCTTCGTCAAATCCAAGGTAGTTATGTAATTGGCCCTTGCCGCTCGTTCGACTCTCTCTTCTATGTTAGGTAAAGGAAACACTTCGGGACGAGTTATTGCGTTAATTTTCCGATAGTTAATGCAAGGACGAGGATCTCGCCCCGGGGCTTCTACAAGTATCATAGGAGAATTATATTCCGACTCACCCTCAGTTATCACTCCTAATTCTAGCATTCGCTTTATCTCTGCTTTTAAAATTTCCGTTTGTCTTGGTGAATTTCGATAAGGGCAAAGCCTTACGGGTACATTGCTAGTCAACTCTATGTCATGCTCAATTAAATCGGTTTTTCCCGGGTCGTTAGAGAAAACATCCCTCCTCCCCCGTTAAACTTCAGCCAACTCCGTTATCTGGTCTGACGAGCACCTTTCTCCTAAAGCACTGTCTGTCACTATTTTTTGGAAATCGTATTCTTCCGGGGTGCTAGTTAATTGCGGAATCTCTAAATCGTATTCGTTTCCATTGGGCTCATAATGTTCTTCCATGACTAAATTCACTAACTGTTCTCTTTGAAGGTAGGGTTTGAGTAAATTTACGTGATAAATTTGAGAAGGCGTTCTACGATGAGGTAAATTTACTATATAATTCGTTTCCGAAACTTTCTTTTCCACTGCGCCAGGACCATTCCAACTAACAGAAAACTTATTGGTTTTATTCAACGCTAATACCAAAACTTTATCACATACTTTAAACTTTCTCTCCACCGCGTCTCGGTCATACCACTTTTTCCTTTCATCTCTAGTTTTAATCATAGTTTCGATCGCTAATTCCTGACATCGCTTCATACGGTTTATTAAATCGAATACATATTCAGTGACTAAACTTTCCGTAGGATCTCCTCCTTTCCATTTTTCGTATAGTAATCTTTCAGGGGTTCTTAGATTTCTACCATGCACTAGCTCTGCGGGGGGAAAACCAGTGGAGCTGTGGGTCACGGTACGTAAAGCCAGTAATGCGTAGGGAAAATTTTTTTCGCAAGAATTCCCGGCCTCGAGGCACAAAACTTTCAGTAATCTCTTAACTGTTCTATGCCACCTTTCCACGGCTTGACTTTTGGGGCCTGTGTACGGACGCACAGTGTGGTATTTAGCCCCAAAACCTGGCCAAAATTATTCTTTTCCTCTAACAGCTACAGATCTGCGTTTTAATTTGAATTATGGAGTAAAAATGGTAAAACAATGTCTTATTTATAAATCAAAACCATTTATTCATCAATTTCATCACTATTACTGTCATCAAGAATATTAAAATTTGTGATATCACTTTCTGATAACAAATTTAAAACTTCAGAAGATAAGGGCTTTCTTTTCTTGTTTGTGTTGCATCTCATGCCCATTATTAGGGGTCAGAAGTTAAAAGAACCCTATTCAGGACATCCATATTGCAGGCCAAGCGCGAAAAGTTTCTTCTGTAGTTTAATCTGAACGACCTAATAGGTTTATTGCGAGCTTCTGCAGCCTCTTCACTTAGTTGACCTATTGGCAGAATAGCTTCTTTTATGACATCTGCTCCATGACAAAGTACCTTGTGCATTGTAGGGGACATGGGATAAAAACCATATAGCGTCACATACATTTCAGCAGTTTTTTGGCAATATTTTTCAAATTCATCTGTATTAATTTTATGTCTGCAACACAATGTATCTAATATCACTTTTAGTCGACATATCAAAATCTTATCGACTCCGGTTATTGCTGCCGATATTTCATATTCTTCAAAAAACCTTCTGCTGGTATTTCCATTGTTCGTATTCCCAAAATTTGCTTTGGGAATATCCACTAAGAGCCCGAGTTGTTGTTTGAAATTATCCTGAATTTCTCTTTTTTTATTTTCTACCGCTTGTTTCTCCTCAGAAGAAAGGCGGGCGTTCCATTTTCTTACAGGTAATCTATATGCTACGTGTAATATACTCTCGAAAAATCGTATACGAGCATGTAGCAAGGAAAGCCCGAAACTTAAATTTTCTTTCTTACACTCCCTCTTCTTTGATAAGTCATTAAACTCAGATGAAGTAGCATCGCATATGTAGCACCTCATCGTAGATTTGGTGTGTGTTGCGGCATTGCATACTTTTCCATCCACCATGGTGAATAACATTCTATGTCGTACGGACACATCGTCAATTTCTGTGCTGGTAAGTGCTGTGATTTGCGATTTGATATCTTTTATTTCTTCTTTTGTAACGTCATTTGTCTCCTTGATGCATTGAATTCTTATGGGTCGACAGTAGCGAGGTGATGATGGTGTTGGGTTTTGCTAGAGAATTTTCTTTTCGGGCCCGTAAAGTAACTGAAAAGGAACCACAGAACTTTGAAAAATATTGGAGTCAGAATCGGCTTCATTTTCAAACTTCATTTTATATTGTATCTGCTGTGACCCTTTACAACCCCACTTACTTCTTAAAATTAAAGAACGTTTTTCGTCATCACTCAAAGGTTCTACAACTTCTCTTAGATGTAAAATCAGTCGAGTTGCCGTATGATCCATCAACTTTTGCACTTTTACTTCGGCACACGTGTCTGTCACCCTGTGAATTTCTGGACAGCATTCTTTTTTTACCCTTTGAAGAACAGAATAGCACGGAAAAAAGCTTTTATTCGTTTCTCGTATTCTCTCATATTGGGCTTTAGTAAGTCCTGCTTCTGTATACATGGACAAAGCATATAAAGGTGATAACTGGCGAGGTTGCTCTTGTTCTTCACGAATTTTTTCATGGCCTTTAGATATTTTTTTGCTCTTCTGGGACTTTTTGTAAGATCTTTTACGATATTAGAAGAATCTACTTTGCCTGATTCCCGCAATTTCATTTGGGTAGCGTAGGTCAATACTTCCTCCTCTTTTGATCGAAGGTCTTTGGTTTTGCGGCGTTTGCTTCTTTCACTTGATTCTACAAAAGATTTTTGAGGACGACCGGGATTGACTCCTGCAACGATAACAGTTACTTACTAAATATTTTTCTAATAATAAAAACAAGTTTCATTTCACTGCACAGAAAACGAAATATAAGCAAAAAACGAAGCACACAATAATAATAAAGTAAAGGGTTTGCATCTGTTGTGTTTCACGTACCTGCAATTGATAGTAATAAAGTGCCGTTTAACCATTCGGCATTGTTTTCTTCGAATCTTGACCTTGTTTTATGAGCATCTAACCATTTTTGCTTGAATTGGTTTTTAATAACAGAGAGCTTTTGCTTCATCTCAGCTATCCTTGGATCACCTTCAGAATAATTTCTTAATAAATCTTCCTCCATAAATTTAAGCTTTCCATCAAACGTTGACTCATTTGAATATTTCATGATGGCACACAACTCATTTCGAGTCATAGACCTCAATCCAAAAGGCCCTGTTAACAAAATAAATAAAAAACTAAATAGCAGTAATTTATATCGGAAATTGTAGAACCTAGCAAAAAAATTCGTTAAAAATAGGGGGGCGGTTTCGGGTGGCTGATTTTTTTATAACAATCTTGTATACTAAGTACTCCATGTTACACAATTGTTTTCATAGCTTAGATATGTTTTGAAATATAACAAAATCCTTTCTAAATATTACAGATAATTATATTTATGACACTGTTAATTACATCTAAGTTATCGACCATAACGACAAAAAACAGCTGGGTATTTATTACGCAAATATAGTGTTTATAAAGTACATACCTGGTTTAGAATAGTCCATCACAACAATAATCCCTAACTTGTTAAGACGCAAAACTACAAGAGATTTCAAAACACTAAAATCTGAGCGCATCGGAAAATCACACGACCACTGTAGGCGAACGGCAACTTCTGACTGATCACGTGACTCGCTGTGGCGCGCAAGCGCATTGAGCGTTTCGAAATCAGATGCAGAAACTACTTAACATAATGAGGAATAATAAAGCAAGGTAGGAAACCTATTTTTAAAATAATCATTTTTGGCCGGGTTTTGGGGCTAAATACCACACTGTGGGACGAATGTACCACTTTTATCCCAAATTTATCCAAAAATGTACTCGTGAGCTCACTTATGTAGGAACGTTCGAGATCTGATTGTAGTTCAAAAGGGAAACCCAATCTGCTGAATACTGTCGTCAAAGCGTCAACAACCGTCACAGAGCGCAAATCTTTTATAGGAATCGCCTCGGGGTAACGACTGGACACACACATTGCTGTTAAAAGTAACGGTTTCCGTTCTCGGACAGTGGAAGAGGACCCACTGTGTCTGTGCACAAACGGCTGAATATACTAGTAACAATCGGGATAGAAACTAACGGAGCTTTCTTTTGCTCGCCTGGTTTTCCAATTTTTTGGCATGGGTCACAAGTTTTAACATAGGATTCAATTTCCTCGACCACATTTGGCCAAAAATAATTCCTAAGTATTTTGTCTTTGGTCTTTTTCATACCTAAATGACCGCCTACATTATCATGGCATAAAGATAAAATTCCTTTCCTGAACTTTGACGGGACCACGATTTGCTCCCTCTCTAATCCCGTATGGTCTGTTGTCTTTCTGATCAATAACCCATTTTCACCCCAAAACCTGATTTTTTTTCGTTTGCATTACCAATTTTAAACTATTGTCTTCCCTTTGAGCCTCTCGTAATTTTCCCCCGCTAACGCGAGCTAGACCTGGCTCTGGTTCTTCAGCATTTATCTGCGGTAGAAAGCAGTGCGCCTGATTTTCTTCTCTGCTCCCTGCGTCTCTTTCGTTTCTCCTCTCAGGATCCGGGGGTTCTAATTCCTCTGAATGCGTTTTCCCTGCCGAACGAAGATTCTCGCTCGTACCCGCCGTAAGCTGCTCTTTCATCGGGCGAACCTTCTCCGGGTTTTTCCCCCCCTCTATTTCTCTGAGTTGATTTGTTTCGCTTTCGATTCCGCGGCGTGTCATTTGTCGCGTCATTATGGCACTGATGCAATGCGGGTTTAATTTATGCTTATCAATCAACTGTTGAGTTTTATTTCCTAACAAATAATGGTTCATGTCGGTATCTTTGTCTACCGTTGCTGCTTTCGTGAGTGTTTTCTCGCCAGTACTTAGGTCTATTTCTACTTCCACAACCGGTAAACAACGAAGTTCATTATCAAGCGCCTGTCGGACCCATACTTTTTCTCCTGTCAACTGATCCGTTGTTACATCGTGGGCCGAAATGAGGTCCAAATTTGAGCCGGTATCCCTTAATATTCTCATTTCCTTCCCATTAATCAATCCTAGGCTAACATATGGTTCGAATGCCTCCTCTATATCCGCGGGACCCGCTACATGATAAACCGACTCAGCCTTTTCTTTCTGTTTTAGCTCCGGGCAAGAATACGTGTAATGGCCGGTTTTTCTACACAAAAACATGTAATCTCTTTCTTTTTATCGAATATTTCATCCCGATTTTTAGGGATAGCTTTAATTCTCCAATTATTCTTTATTTCTTCCGTTTTAAGTTCCGTTTTTGGTTTACTCGCAAATTTATTCCGCTCGAAAGGTTTGGGAAGATTTTGAACTTTCGGGGGCCCTAGTCGTTTCATAGTTTTCCTAGCCGAATCATACGAATCTAATTTCTTCGCCAAATCAAATAGAGTGATTATCGTGCTCCAAACATCAATGAAATGATGCTTCGTTTCCGGATTAACATTTCTTTTTAACTGATCTGCGATTATTAGCTCTCTCAGTTGGTCGAAATTTCCCACTCCTAAACCACTTAACCATTGATCAAAGTAATTGGAAGCCTCATATACGTAATCTTTCCACGTTTTGTTTTCGGGCTTTTGTGTCGTAACAAATTTTAGTCGAAAGTCTTCTGCCGAAAGCTGGAACCTTTCTAGTAACATCTTTTTTACATGATCAAAATCGTCGGAACATGCAGGTGATTCTCTCAAGATAAGCTCCCTCAGTTCCGTCGGCAACAATCCTAGTAAATGCGTAACACATCGACTTTTCTCGATTTAGGCTTTCTGCGCTTGTCTTTCGAATAAACTGAGATAGATGGATATTTCGGACTTATCGGAGTCGAATTTGGGCAGGACTGATTTTAAAGATATTTTCGGCTCTCTCTCATTTTGGCTAGAAGCTAAACTAAACTCATCTGGTTCCCGTTCTAACCTAATTCTCGACAATTCATGCTCCCGCTCCAAAGCCTTAGCCTTTTCTTCCCTCTCAAAGGCCTTATTCCGCTCTCGTTCTAACCTTTCTTCATTTTCTCTCTCAACCCTATCTTTCTCTAAGATTTTTAGCTGGGCTAGTGCTAAAGTTTCGTCATAGTCCTCTTATTCTTCGAGTTTTTTAATAATTTTGGCTATATTATCCGACTCTTCCATGCTCGCGCCGAATTCAATAGCTAACTCTTTTAGATCGCACTTTTTCTTACCCGCAAACACTGACATGTTTCCTACTAATTAACAGTTATAAAAAATGCTATGCCAATCATGCAATTATCAACATCGAAGCCTTTAAATATTTCCCTTGTTGTGAATAATCGCAAACTCTCTCGACATAAAAATATCACAAAAATTTCAATAATATTAATATGATAGACAGCCTTATCATTAACCAACCAAGTTTTCATATATAACTTTATATATTCTTTGGTGTCATTTCTTTTAAGTAATTTGCTCAGAAAGTCTCTTAAATTTTGAAAACATATATTCCGAATAAAATTCACATACAAAACAGAATTTAAATTATTTGCATTCAGTGCATCCAACGATGCGCCACCTCTCATAAGCAATTTAAATTATCCTCATTGAATTATTAACCTTTAGTACAAGTAATACTTATTTAAAACAGTTTTAAGGAACTTTAGAAAATTAATATTTACTTAAATTTCTTAGAATTCAGTTGGAAATATTTCACAAAATATTATTATCAAGTTCCTTACTTCCTAAACTCTATTAAATATACAATGATTAAAAAAAATGTTTGTTATTAACTATACTATTTCGATTAAACCTCTGTAATGAATCAAATAAAGAGTGCTAACCTGAGATATTGTTGACTGCTCTTCTGACATCCGTCTTAGACTGGTACAGCTCCGATGATCTGTAGGCTAAACAATCCGGCGGGCTCGACTTCCCTGGATTCGGGTGTCTCTCGTCTCTTGCACAGCGTCGGATTGCCTTGGGTCTGGAATCCCTGCTGGATTCGCCGAAGACTCTGGTCTGGGGATCAAGGTCTCCTTTCTAATCTCCGTCTGACGATTTCAGCTCTCCGGAACGTCTCACGTCTCTTTCACGGCGTCGGATTGCCTTGGCTATGGAATCCCTGCTGGATTTGCCGAAGTCTCTGGTCTGGTGATCACGAGTTCTTCTATCTTGCGGCCTGGTTGCGGCCCTTCCTGTTTTTTTGACGAACTGTGATAGATTATTTTCACAAGTTCTTAATCCTCTTTAGCTGCCACCACTGTAGGGACTTAGATATCACTGGACAAGAGAAAATGGTAGCGTAGAGTCTTTGATCTCTAAGTCCTTTATTTATAACAATCTCTCGATTAATTATGAATATTTACAAGTTAAACAATATGTGTTTGGGTTCGAGTCAAATTTATACAGGAACAATTTGGATGCTTCCACAGCAATAGTCATATAATCCGAGGGGGGACTGATCGGACGATCATCTGTCTCCACTCCTCACTTGATATCTCCCACTAAGTCCAGCCAGACTTAGTCTTCTCTGCGCCTTCTCTCTGCCGGTTCTAAACTCCTTCTCCCCTTCCGCGTTGCCACTTCGCATCTCTCCAAGGCTGAAGCCCTCGGTTCTAGGGAAAAACAGTCTTTTTCCCCCTGGCCGTTTCCACCGCCTAATTCTCGAAGGCTGAAGCTCCCGGTTCTAGGAGAACTGGTCTTTTCTCCTCCTTAGCCATTGCCACCGCTCATTTACTGGACGGCTGAAGCTCCTGCTTTCTCTGTGATTCCACGGAATGTTCAACTAGCGCCGGAACGAAATTGTACTGTCTTCTCCATTGATATTTCTAGCCTTGATGGCGCCATGGCTTTGTTCAGAAATGACCGATGAGATTTAGCGTGGGAAAGTTTAGAAGATCCTTTCAGAGGAATCTTCTCTCGAATGAATAAATAGTCGTGAATAATTTCGTGAATAAATAGTCTTTAGGGGTAATAAGTAAAGTTCTTACAACTCCTTAAAGAGTGGAATTTCCCACTCTCTAGAAAGGAGTGCAATATCTCGCTCCGTTATCGAGAGTGAAGTTGTCACTCCCGAAAGAGTGGCTTGCGTATGAATTGCTTATTAGCCAATCAGAACAGCAAGGCGACAGCGCCCTCGTAAGATAAAAAAATGATCACATTTTCGTCTGACCCGCCATCTTAGGATTAACAGATAAGGATATCATTAAAATTATTCTTAATGGATTACATAAAATAAAGGTAAGTCTTATTTAATTTTAACCATTTATTCGTGTAGATATGTTAAGATTATGCACTAAATAGTTGTATGTTGTATAGAAAAAGATTGATCGTTAGAGTGTTCAAAAGTGATTGTCTGTTATATTTCTTCATGTAGCGGTTTGAAATATAATTCTTTTAACAATCGAATACGCACTAGAGATCTGCACGGGCCGGCTCGTGCTCGGGCCGATTTTCACTCACGGAACTCGGGCCGGTCCCGGGCCATACTTTTTCTGAAGGCTCGGGCAGGGCCTAGCTTATTTTTTTCTGTACAAAGCCGGGACTGGTTCATTCCGAGTCTTCACGACCCAAAATTTTCAGTCCTAATTTTGACCCAGCCCGTATGAAAATCATTGTCTCACCGTGGCCTGGTCTATTCAAAGGTCAGTTAAATTAGGTCTGGCCCAAAAATGTTTGCAAAAAATGCATACATTTTTAAATCGTCATTATTCTACCCTTAAACATTAAAATTTATTATTTTTAAAGAACACTAGATTTCTGCGCTTATTAAAATATAGCTAAATTAAAACATAGTAAAACGTGTGAAAAGAACCTGCGTATGACGGAACCCAGTTTTAAACTCACTAACGTATTGATCCATGCATAATTAATATACTAATACATAAGAAAAGAATATATAATACATTTACACTCGCTAAGAAGGGAACTTGTCTATAACGCATTTTTTTTCTTTTCTATATAATTCCATCTTACTGTATAGCATTTTCCAGATTTTTAACACTTCAAAAAAAATAAAAATCAATGTTTTGTTGAGATTCACTCGGGCCGAGATTTTAACTTTTTTCCGGGCCGGGCTCGGGCAGAGCTTTTAAGTTTTTTACCGGGACGGACCAAATTTTTTTCTACGGTCCGGGCCGAATTTTTTTTCTATGAGTCGGGCCGGGTCCTTGGAAATTTCGGCCCGTGCAGACCTCTAAGCTCACAATGTTTAACAAAAAAATAATCCATACTTCATTAGTTCGGGAAATGTGAGTTAAAAAAAATGAGTGAAAATATTTTTTTATCCCCTTTCAATGCTGTGTTTGCAAATTATAAAACTTTTACCAATGACCAAAACAAAGAAGTTTTATCTCTTTCGTTTGAAAGGGTAACTGACTCATAAGAGAACATAGATTTTCTCAATCGTAGGAGACACGTCATTCGAAAACATTAATTTGCCGTTCTGTGAGATTTTTTTTTTTTGGTTAATTTTGATTTCGGATTATATACAGTTAAGAGTATTTATTATTGTTTCGGAGTTAAATATGATATTTGATGTTTATGATATTACGAAAAGGTTGGTACAGTGAAACCTCCCTGTGCGACCAACTCTATTAGGCGACCACCTCCCTCAACGACCATTTTTTCATGGAACGAAATTTATTCCCATAGGCTCAATACTAATTTGACCTCCATTCAGAGACCAACCCAGATGAACCCCTTCCATGAGAGACCGATTTCTTTGAAGAAAATGAAATAAATTCTGTTTTTTCCTGGTCGCTTGAAGAAGGTTTTATTAAAAAAATAATTCCGGAGAATGCATTATTCATCAAATTTCTAAACTAAGTTTAGATTTTTTTTTTATCCCTGTAACTTTTAAGTGTTTAAACCCCTTTGTGCCTTTTTAGGCAATGAATTTAACTCTGATTACAAATTAAGACTGATGGTTAATAAACTCCTCTGCCCTGTTGTGTCGGAAAACTCTCAAAGAAATAGATACAGTAATGAAATCGTCATTATTTGTTCCCGTCCACAAAAAATGCATTTATTTACTGAACTTCGAAAGGACTTGGAAATAAAAATTATAAAATATAAAACTGTAAAATTAAAGCAAAACTCAATGTGTTCATTTTTTAAACTCTGCAGTAATTAACTTATGTACTTGACTTTTATTTTGATACTTAAATTTTTATATTTTTTCCTAGTGTGAAAAATAAATTTAAGTAACATTGTTACCATTTTTCAACACTTAAAATCTAGATTTAAACATTACCTCCATTAAGAGACCACCTCTCGGAGAGACCAATTTTTATTGGAACAGTACGTGATCGTTTTAGGGAGGTTTTACTGCATATTAATTTTTTAAAATTTTATCTAAACATTTTTCTGCGGTTATGATTTTAAAATTTCGAGACTGAGTAATATAAAAAAAAATAATAATTATAGACATTCTGCATCAGTTATTAAATTTCCTTCAATTTAAACGTATTTTCTACTTTTTTGATGCACGTAATTTTTGGCACTAAAAAATAAAACATGATATTTAAGCATTGAAATAAAATGTTTTTTTATGCCTGTTTTGAAGTTTATCGATAAGACAGCTTTAGTATATTGTTTAAAAAGTTCGTATTTTCTTACATGATTTAGGACTGAATATTTTTTAAAGAGATTAATAACTACTTTTTTACATTAAAATGTTTTTCAAACAATAAGAACTTTTATATGCAGTCATTCACTTTATTTTTATTAAAATTCACACAGATACACATAAATGTAATGTGTTTATTTTTATATTTTTCTATTTCCTAGGTCAATCTTTTCCTATAAAACATATCAAATCTATTTTGCTCATATTCCCAAAATACAATATCAACGGGAATAAAAAATTTTAATTAAATATGACTTACCGTGTCGTTTCTTTAATAAGTATTGTTTTCAACAATAATGGGCCAAAATTAGAAATCATGATTAAGTTAAGGAATATGTTTAAAAGACATATATATACATATTCCAGAGAACTTAAAATTTAGACTAGATGATCATATTAAATTAAACCAAAGCAAATCACAGCGGAAAAATATAGACATTCTTAATATTTAAATCATACTTAGAACTCATTTATAAAAAAATATGTAAGTTTATAAGCATTGTTTTTAAGTAAAAAAAAAAATGAAAAATATTTTAGAACAGTAGGACTTTGCAAAAATAGCAATAATTTACGGAAAAAGTACGGTAAAAAGAGAGGAATTTATATTTAAAACCAAAAATTAAAATGACATCAAACATTGTTAAACATATAATATCCACCTATTAAAAAGTTATTTATAAAACTTTAAAAGTAATATTTTTATAGGGTATGCAATAAAGGCAAACACAAAAGATAAAATTGGAATAAAATATATTAGTTTATTTCTGTCAGTAATCTAAATTAAATTCATATGTAACTTTAACTGATTTTTTCTTTCAAAGTTCAATTAGTGTTACAAACTATGAATTAAATAAATATTGCTGATAAAGTATTTTATTCCAATCTTCACCACGCTTGTATCTATTTTCATTGCATGCTGTAAAAGATGTGATTCTTTTAAAATGCCCATAAAAGCAAAATAAAAAAAGAATTGACTCCATAAAAAATGAACATTCACTTCTATGAAAGAGTGACTATTCACTCCTACCAGGGGTGAAAAACCGCACTCCTTTAGCAAGAGTAAATAGTCACTCCTCCGAAAGAATGATTATCCACCCCTGTTTAGAGTGAATATTCACTTCCCAGGAGTGACTGTTCACTCTTTCAGAGAGTCAAAAATTTCACTTTTGCTCAGAGTGAATAGTCACTCTAAAGAGGTTGGCATATTTTTACTCTGCGATAGAGTGACTATTCACTCCTCTGGAGTGAATAGCTGTATCAGAAACAACACCATAACAGAGAGCCTTTATACATAAGAGTGGTGATGCACAGGAGTCATGTTCATTTTAAGTTTTTGTCGAAAGTACGGATATCCGCTTTCTTGAATAGAGGATATTCAATCTACGTTATAATCACATGGTCAGGCAAGAACGTCTAGCGTAAAGAAGGGAAGGCTCCGTCTACGTAATGTAAATCCCCGCTAGCCAATGAAACAGTTCATGGGAGAAAGCAGTAGTACACTGTTAAAAATATCGTGAAAAATTACCTCTGTTTTTAAAGGCTATCTGTATTCTGACCAATGAGAACGCTTCATAGGAGTTTATGTAGCGTTCTCATTGGTCAGAAAATAGAGAACCTTTAAGAACAGAGGTAATTTTTCGCGATATTTTTAACAGTGTAGTTTCCTGTTTCCCTTCTTATCAGTTAGAAATTCTTTGGGTACATTACCGGTACCACGTGACTTTTTCAGCCTCGAACCCATATTTGGAATATCCTCCATTAGAAGATACGCGTATAAACGATCTCAATTAGACTAGGGAAATAATTCAACATGCATTAGCCTGACGATAATGGCATGCTCGCAAAGAACTTTAACGATTTGTTTTTATCACTTTTACGAATAGAGACACACTTGTTCCTAATTAGATCCCGGCCTTAATGTATCAAAATACGGAGTTTGCTTTCTCAGTTATAGCGTCTAGAAATATAGGCCGGGATCCAGGTACATTTTTGCAAACAGTTAAAAGTTAGCAAAAATTCTGACTTCTGATTGGTCAATCTCGTTACGATAACAGAGAAAAATCTACCTACATCACGGTCATAGTCTGGAAACCGGCTATTCCAGTAATGCTTTAAAAAGTGCTAAAAATTGTATCCCATAAATATTGAAAAATACTGAATGACAAATGTCGATAGGAGCAACATTTTCTAGATCTTCTCTGAGCGAAACGTTTTCTTTTGAAATAGTTACGTTGGAATTACCATATGTCGCTGTAATCGACATTCGTCGTTCAGCCTCGTTCAACATTTATGGGATACAATTTTTAGCACTTTTTTAATAAGCCGATTTTTAAACTATATTTTCTAGAAACTATAACTCCGTTATAGCGTCTAGATTATATGTTGTAGAAATCAACTATCCCAGCAATACTTAAAAAAGCGCGGAAGTATTGAATCCCTTAAATGTACAACGATGTCGAATTCCAAACAGTCATTTGCATCGGCATCTGCAGGATATTTTTTAAAGAAGAAAGAGACATGTGTAATGCACCGCTACAGCGTCTAGAATACATAATGTGGAAACTTGCTATCCAAGAACCGCTAAAAAGTGTATCCCTTAAATGTGCACTGACGCTGAAATCCAGGGAGTTGATCGCAGCGACATCTGCGATATATTTTCAAATTTCAAAGTAAACATCGTATTATTACAGCGGGTTTGACGCCAAGCACAAAGGTCAGATGTATGTTAATAAAACATAAAAAAAAAATGTTACAGCGTCTAGACCAAATTGTCTTGGAGTTTTGGGAAATATCCTGCAGATATCGCTGTGATCGACTGATTGGATTTCCACACTATAGATTCTAGACGCTGTAGCACCGCGGTAGCCTGCCTTTTTCGTTTGCCTCGAAGTAGACACCGCCCCCTGAATAATAGGCCTGAGCGCTGGACCAAAAATGGCGGCTGCCGAAGGCGGATTTTTTTCAGCGTGTGTATGGTCCCTTAAATATTCCTACCAATAATTTTTTGAAGTTTTTTCCGCTTCAATTTTCTGAGAATAAACAAGGTAGAGAAACCTTTTATAAAATACTGGTGTCGACATTTAAGGGACCGTATCTACGCTAAAAAAAATCCGCCTTCGGCAGCCGCCATTTTTGTGTCATTTTTGTGTGAGCGCTCAGGCCTAGTATTCAGGGGGCGGTGAAGTAGATATAGATGACGTCATTTGAAGCTGTTCCTAAAGTGTGGCCAGCTCATCACGTCACACGGAGTTGATTATATGTACACGGCAATGGACACAAAAAAATCGGCGTACCGCTTTGAACTAATCATCATGTAAAGATGATCTCTCCTATACCGCAAGGTTGGCTGTCCACGAGTGGGTGATTTCTGTGATTTCTGCGTAAAGCTGATCCAACGCCGTGTGACTTTTAAACGTCATGAACTGGCCTATTATGTCATTGGTCACGCTAACCCCCCCCCCCCCCCCCCACCATGCGTCCGCCATATATAGCGGCATCTTGCACTGGAGACTGCTAAATGGGCTGCTATCGGTCAAAATCAAGAGAGAAAAGGGCAGAAGAGGGGGATAGAACTCGTTTTTTTTTCTTGGTATGTAGTTTTTCACACGGGAAAATTGACATGTCTGCTCCTCTCCTTTCATAGCTTCATGATGGTGAAATAAACCAACGCCCCCTAGATATTTGAGAAAGTCTTGACACGCGTCACGAAAACATCACACAAAGCAGGCAAAGCAAAGGAACAAAATCATTTATTGGCTCGTGGATATGAACGAGCCAATGAATGATTTTTCTTCTTTGTTTTGCCTGTTTTGTGTGATATTTTCCTGACGCGTGTCAAGGATTTCTCGAATATTTAAAGGGCGTTGAATAGACCGGGATCAAGATAGATTTTACGCTATTAGCGAGATGAGATTGATCAATCAGAAGCCTGCATTTTTGAAAACTTTTTTATGTTTGTTGTTAACACCGAAAAGCCTGCAAGGATGGAGGCTACTGATTGGTCAATTTAATTTTACTAACAGAGAAAAATTTATCTGGATTCCGGACATTAACTTTGGTTGGTTAAGACGATTTTGAATAAAATCAAATCAGAAAGCCAATGTTTTTTAACTTTTCTGGTTAGTTTAATCGAAATCTTCCACGTCTATTACTGAAAACTGAGTTACTGTACTTTGGACAAAAACTTGAATATGAGTACCCGACTTGTGCATATGTCACCACTCTTACATATAAATGTACTCTATTATGAGCATGATTCTAAGCGCAGCTGGCTAAATTTGAGTATCTGGGTATTAGAGAAAGCAATAGTGGCCCACCGTGGCTGAGTGGATAAGACACCACGCCGCTAATCGCTTGAGAGCGTAGTTAGGGGGCGGGTTCGAATCCCGCCGTGATCCCCACGCGATCCGATATATATGTGTTCAATAAAACAAACAAACAAACAAGCAATAGTGAAAGGTACAGTTGCCATGGAAACAACGACTTCTTTAATTCGTATAGAAAATTAATGAATTGTTGTAAATGACTTAAGTTTAAAATGTAGGCAAATGCTCTGAAAATATCAATGGCTCCCATCTAGTATTTTACAAAAGTAATTTAATATATCCACATGATATATAAGTTGATGCAACTCTTAGCTAATGAAAATTCTGCAACAAGACTTATGTAGGTAGATCTTTTCAATGATTAATTCAGAATTCTAAGAACAAAACGAAGTTCCTAAGCGCTTTTCCTCACCCCCCCCCCCTCAAAAAAAAGAAATACGATAGAAAGATATAAGTATTTGGATAACTTCAGTATTTCTGTGATCTTTTGTCAGAGTTTAGAAAAGGTGTCTCAGTATTTAAAAAAACATAAAAAAAAATTGACGAACGATAAGACTATAGATTTCAGGCAATTTTTAACTGGAAAAAATTTAATTCTAATGTTTATGCGGCTTTAATAATAGACTATTAAAGATAATCAATTTACGGGAATTTTTATGCGAAATTATATTCTCACATTTATGCAAATAGGTATGGATAAACAGACTTGAGTAAAATTACATATTTATTCTTTCTTCTCAATAACACGATCTAAATGAAGATGAAGCTATATGTACAGTTTATATCTTTACATTTTTAGATTTTTTTTATCAAAAATGTTTCATTATCATGCCTAAAATTGCTAGATTTACTTCTTTAGACAGATCTTCGATTCTTTAGATGCCTGCGGGGCTTCATTCTCGGATTATCCGTAGGTGTTTGTAAAGGTAAATTTATTTTGCAAAACCACCAGCAAAAAAAAAAGTTAGAACAAACAATTAACTGACAGACTAACTGTAAATATATATTTTATTTTGACTCTATTTGATTTTTACTAAATTTTCATCCTTCATAGAAAATTTTAAGGAGATATAAATTGAGAAAGACTGATATTTTGAAAGAAGAAATTGACTTTCCTTACTTTTAAATTATTAATTACTCTAAAAAATGAATGATAGGTAAACAAAATGTATACTATTGTGTTTGTTCCCTGCTTATAAAGGCTATACAAGGACTAATTTTAGCAAGTAGAATAATTTCAGTTATATATAATCTGTTTAAAAAAAAAAGAACTGATATCTACTAAAAAACAACTTTTCAAAAGTAAAAAAAAAAAAAAAAAAAAAAAAAAAAAAAGCAAATAAAAAAGGGAAATTTGTGGCTAAAAAATACTGTGATATCAAATTTCCAAGCTTATATTATGGTAGTTATTTAACATTTTTTATTAAAAATTTACCATACGTAAGTCGAGTACCTAAGTATGCGTTGATAAAAAGCCTTTTCTCCTTTACTAAATACATCATAACGTGTTTCTGAAAATTAATTTTTTTTTAAATTACGCATGATGGGCTTGGCGGCCATCTTTCCATATTTTACACAAATTTCTAAGCAGACAAGCTCGTAATATGTTTGCATTATTAAGAATTTTGAACTTCTAGTTTTGGCTACAGACAGATAAATTAAGAAAGTCTTTTATTTTGGGAAAAAAATTGATTTTTACTGCTTTAACTAATTAATTAACCCCCTCCAAAAAAAATGAATCATAAGATGAAACCTGAAGTTACTTCAACTTTATTTTAAGACACAAATTTCTAGGCCACTCATTTCCATAAATTAAAAGCATAAAATGTTTGCTTTAGCAACAATTTCGAATTTCCTATCTTAACAATGTACTTTTGTGCTTAGAAATTTGTGTAAAATATGGAAAGATGGCCGCCAAGCCCATCATGCATAATTAAAAAAAAATAATTTTCAGAAACACGTTATGATGTATTTAGTAAAGGAGAAAAGGCTTTCTATCAACGCATACTTTGGTACTCGACTTACGTATGGTAAATTTTTAATAAAAAATGTTAAATAAATACCATAATATAAGCTTGGAAATTTGATATCACACTATTTTTTAGCCACAACTTTCCCCTTTTTTCTTTTCTTTTTTTTTTTTTTGCTTGGCTTTTTTTTTTTTTACTTTTGAAAAGTTGTTTTTTAGAAGATAATAAAATAAAGCAGACGTCTCCTGTTATGATTTTATCCACAATAAAGAAAATATTACAAAGTGAACAGAAAAATTTCAGAAAACTTTCTTTTATATAAAGTTATCTTATTTTATATTCAGTTTTTTTTTTTATAAAAATTTTTTCGCTACATATTAAATGAGTCTTGTACTTTTCCTTTACCTTTATTAACTTTATTTTTTTTAATTTAGGGTTAAACCCCTAATACGTTTTCTTTTAAAACTAAGAAGATTTAAGAAAAAGTCCATAATGTAATGCCATATTTCGGGCTTATTTGATCCACGGAACTCAAATTCAATGTCAAAAGTAGGTGCTACTATTTGACAAATGTAAAATAGTATGATATTCATTATGTAACCCGATCACTGATCAAAATGTATGAATCAACTTTTAGTTAATAAGGTCAGTTGGAGAATTATGAACATTGGGGAAATTCAGAACTGCTCGTGTGAAAGTAGCTGATATTAAAGTCAAGTATAAAATCTAAGGTTTACATACCTGTTGGCAGGTTGACGGCATTTCCGCCGTTTCTGCTTCAAGGTTGGTACCCTTGCTCGCACTTAACAAATTCCTTAACACTTCAAAGTGATAAACAAAGTGTTTAACAGTGTTAACAGCGCCTGTTTAACCGTGTTTAGCATTGTCAGTTTAACAGTGTAGTGCTACTCGTAGTTTAACAGTGCTTTTCGTTGTTCTTAATCAATAATTGCAAAGTTATAATTACTCTAACAGAATATCACGTTTTTGTCCTATTCAAGGACCTCCAGAAGTTACTACCAGTTCATGAAATCCACACACTTTTTGTGATATGGGGAATTTATGAACAGTTTTTTTCCTAAGTGTTTTGTTCTGTATTAGGTCATATGAATTCATGACTGATTGTACCGTTGAAACTTTAGGTTTCCTCAGGAACTTTTGTTCAGTATTGAAAGTTTAATACATCGAAATGGCAAAAATTGAATTGGCATTTATAATAATTGGGAGCCCTTAGTTCGTTTGGATAGAATTTCAATAAATATAAGGCAGTGGAGCCCCCCCACATTTAGGTTGGAAAGATTTTCGTTTAAAGATTTGACCGTAGCGTGCGTAGCACCCCCGGTGTATGCTGCGGGAGGCAGGGGGGGGGGATCCCAACTATAGGTTCTCTTGGATAGATTTTCACTAAAAAATACAAAATCATACAAATTGTACACTGCCGAAGGTGTTGAGGTTCCCAACATTAGGTTCGTTTTAAAAGTTTTTTGTTTAAAAATATAAAATCATTCAACACTGATATTAGGTATACGGTTACTATTATCAAGGGTTCGGTCAATACCGAGCAGGTCAGCTGGTGGTAGAATAATGTGTATATGAACTTGTTGTTGAAAAAATTGTGTGTATGAGCCTGATATTTTTCTGCATTATATTACCCCGACACAAAAATAGGCGTTCACAGTTACCCCTAGTCTTTGGGGGTAATTATGAACATATGGGGTAATGGTGAACAGGCAGTTTTAGGCACTTAATTATCATGCCACTGCACCACTAACTAAATGTAATTGAAGTATAGGAGTGAAACAATCGATTTATGGCAATTTTACGTGGTTTTGGATCGATCATTTGCTCCATCAAGCTGTCAGTAGTCGAAAGTGGCCAAATTTGTTCTCAATTATCCCAACTGATCCTAGATATTATTCCAATTGATTGGAACCTATATTTATTATTAGATTATTTGTAACAGAATTGATAAAGTAATATACCTTTTTTTATTTCCAAGATGTTGCCTTTGACAACATACTGTCAAAATTGGATTGAAATACATTTTCAATTCATGAACATCACAAAAAATGATAAATATGTAGTAAACAACAATAATTAGAGTCAATAATTTGTATCCCCACTTAGAAGAAAGTTAAACCACAAATCATTAATAGATAAGCCCATAAACTTAACTATACTTAACCCTAAATATATATATATTAATAACCAACCTTAATAATATACCTACTTTTAGTTAAAATCATTACTATATGCACATATGCAATATTGCATATTTTATCCTTGCACTGCTTACAGAAAGCAATCTTACTCACTCATGTTGGATTTAATTAGGATTAAAGTTGCAAAGTCTGAGTGTTAAGCGGCTAATATGAGTATTTGTAAAGTCTGAGAAAATTCCCATTTTTTAAAATTAAATCAGCATAAAATAACTTCTTATAAGTAAGGAGAATCAAAATAACAACTACTTTTGGTAAAAGTAATTTCTTAGTTTAACGCTCTAATGCCCATGATAGGGATGCGTTCTAAAAATTCTGTAATGTAGAGAAACAGAATTCATACCAGAAAATCTAAATAATAAATTACGCTTCATTTAATGTCAGTTATAAAATAAAGCAAAGATTTCTATTTTAAATTTCCGGTATGAATTCGGAATATCAAAATAAAACAATCCACTAAATTGGAAACACGGAGGGTTGGTATAAATGCTACCATGGGCATTAGAGGGTTAACACTAAACATACAGGGAATGTTATTAAAGTTTTATAAAAATATTTCACACCAGAATTTTTATTTAAAACTATTTAACAATTTTATTTAACTTATTTCTGCGTAATTTATATTTTATTTATTTTTTGAAGAAATTTCTGGTTTGAATTGAAATATTTTCATTTGGTACCGGTCAAATTAAAATCGTGGAATATTTAGTGTTAAAGACTAAGCACTCAAATGATGACTATTCAAAACATTTTTCAAAATATTTTGGAGGAAAATTATGCACATATTATTCACAATTCACATAACGCTTTTTTAGAAATGATGATTCTCAAAATATGGAAAATTATGGTTACTAAAATGAATTTTTTTTATTGTTTAAATTTTTAAAATGTCAAAAATCACATTTGAGTTATTGTTTTCTTTTTTATGAAAAATGCATATTAGTGCTGAGTACAAGCTATTAAATTCAAAAGTTACACAGAAATTTTCTTAAAAAGTGATGAAAGATTTCATCGATATTCTACAGCTGCAAAATGACAAGACATTTATACAAATTGTCAGTAGTATGGTCCATATAGATAAGGAAGGGAAAGACAATTTTATGGAAAATATCTTACTGTTACCCTGCAAGTCAATTTACTTTTATTGCAGAGAAAGCTATAAAAGCAAATGTGTTGTAACATCTATCATTTTCTTAAAGACAAGAACCCAGATTTATGCATATAAGTAAATGCAGAAAGCAGAACTTGGCTTCTGATCCCCCCCCCCCCACCCCCAGACTCCTGCTTCTGGCCAAACACCTTCAGACGCAAATAAACATACACCTAATATCTTAAAAGCCAGATTCCTATTCCTCTGACACCACTACCCTAAAAGATCAAGACTTTCACATTCTTTTTTGGCTCCAAAAGAAATTATGTGGAATGCAAAATCAGGACGAATCCCCTCCTCTGAGAAAATGTTCGTACTTTGATTCGTTCACAAAATGGCAGGAAAGATCATAAAAACGGGCAATAAAATGTCCAAACTGTACTAAATTTGCATGTCATGTTCCGCCCCTTCAATTCAAATTTCATGAAAGCCTTTATCCGCCCGAGAAATGAAAGCCCGGGTAGTAAAATTTTTCCCTCCAGGAGTTAAAGGTCACAACATAAAACAGGTCGATCTTCGATAATACCAAATAGGAAAAAAGAACCAGAAAATTATTTTTTACAGAAGGGCAGATTCACCAACCCCTCTCATTCTCCTGTCAAACTTTTACGGTTTGGCTTGGAATACATTCAATGTAATCATATATATTTCAAGAAAAAAATTATTAATAAAGAGAAAAATACCTTAAAAAATGAAATAGAAATTATCTTGAACAATGTACGGAAATTCAAAATAAACGTTAAATCTATCATAAAAAGTTTTTATTTTTTGATGCGACTTATGGAAACATGGATGTCAGTAGCTTCGTATCGAGCAGAAAGGATAAACAAGTAAAAATTAACCTTCAACTGATGTTACCGGTCTCTCAGACCGCGGCATTTTTTAATTTTTATAGTTTAACTTGAAATTTTCAGTTTAACTACAAACACTACCGAAACTTTGCTCGTTTGGAATTTCAATACTATTACCAGAGACTTTTGAATAGGTGAATTTTAATTATAACAGTCCTGTGCAAAAAATTTAGTACAAAAACACCATCCTATGAGTTAATCGTGCCTTTTATTCATCTTTCGTTGTAGCGGTCTCACAGACCGCTTCACACTAGTTATGTGACAGTTTCTGCGACATCAGTTAAAGGTTAAATTAAAAAAAAAAAAAAACCGACAGCGTAAAAAGCGAAATAATTAATTATTTCTCCTCGATGTTAAAATATTTTTTTATATTATTTATCTATTTTTTTAATTTACTTGTATTGATAACTTTTAAGTTGAGTTTAATTGTTAGTTCCTATCTATAAACACTGTTTTGATGAGGCCTATAGATGTCTATGAAGGTTAGAGTTGCAGTAAAGCTAGAGATACTACCTACACAACTTCCAGGTAGTGTAATATTTAAATGGAGCTTCTGACTGTAAAATAGTTAATGAAACATCGTCTTCATTTTGAAAGACCTATCCAATGATATATGCCACTCAATATGGCGCGTAAATTTCTTTTTTCGTCTCTACCGCCATTTTGAATTTATAAAAAACAAAACCTAGCCTATAACCATCGGACGGTTAAAACGAATCGATAGAGACCTCATTCATTAAAATCCATCCAGCCGTTGGTATGTTTCGAGGGTATAAAGAAATCCAAGTACCCAGATACGCGTGAAACGCATAACCCTTCTTGGCAGTCGGGTAAAAAAAAGGGAGAGATAGATCTAAATTACTATCAGTTAGACGTTTTATAAAACTGGGTTGTTTCATTTATCATAAGTGATCATTAAAACACAAATAAAAGATCTATTCAAACCGTCATTTAAAAGAATGTTCGATGTTGAATGATTTTAAAATGATTTATGAATCGGATACACTACAAGAAATGTCATAAAGTTGGAGCAAGTGCAGCGCGTGGCGATAAATTTATGTTTCAAAACTTAAAATGCGGCATAACTGTGCAGAGAATACAGTCCATCTCAAAAGTTTAAGCACGCACTAAATTATTATAAAAAAACTGAAGAGGAAATATATATAATTTCACAATAAATACTCAAAACATAATTGAAATGAAATAAAATAAAGACATCACATTGGATACAACAAAATTTTATATTTAAAAAGTATAAGCTTTTTGCGACTTTCTTTTAAACCACTGTCTCAAAAGTTTAAGTACATTATATAAAAATTTCAAAAAATCCCGAATTCTTTGGTTGAAATGCCGTCTTTTCTGAGTAGTGCGTAACCAGCAGATATTCAATTCCCGTTTGTTATTTAATATGTGAAAGGCTGTGGAATTTATGAAAGGGGAAATATTTAAATATTTATCGTTAAAAAAAAGTTCGATATATATATATATATTTTTTTTTTTTTTTTTTTTTTTTTTTGCAATTTTAAACCTTAATGCAAAGCATATACCAAATTATTGCTAAAAATAACAATTTCGACCACAAAGCATGAAATGGACGATCACGTGGCAGATTAATAAGAGGCGTCGGCAAATTGGAAAGTTGGTGTAAAAGGAAAATAAGTCCATATGACAAAACAAAACTAATTAAAAATAATTTTTGTGTAAATGTGTCAAATAACACAAAATATAGACGCATCAGAAAATGCGAGACCACTTAAAAAAACTTGTCGCAAAATGGGCTTAAAATCATATCATGATGAATTAATCTAGAATAGACTGAGCTTGAAAGTACAGTCGTGGAAAAAAGTAAACACCCCTTACTACCTCTGCAACAAATTATTGTAGAAGAAAGTTGCTGGTACCAAACAATTGGAGATAAAGTCTACTTTTAATTGATGTATATAAAATTTGCTTAGGGGGCCCTCTACATATCAAAACGAACGCAAACTTTGTTTTTATCAATAGCAATACCCAAGTTTGACACCATAAATCAATTCTACACCTTTCAACTAGCCTAAAAACAAATTTTCATGAAATTCTTACGATTACTTTCAGAGAAATTAATTATTTTAAAATGAGCATATTTTAGGGGCTGTATCCAAATAGAAGTTCGGGAATTAATTGTTGAAATACTACAGAATGACTAGGTCACTTCTATTAATGTATTATTTCTTGCCAAGGACCATTTCACTCGCTTAATATGTTTCGATTATTGCTAGATCAAATGTTTCAATAAAATGTTTAAAATATATATTTTTAAAAATATGATTTCTGAAAATCACAGATGGCCCCTTAAATCTTCATTTTGACGTTTTTTACTCATAATTCGCAAATTACTTGGAAGAAAAAATTGAAATTGAGAATTCCCATAAAGCAGGACATAGTAAATATAAATCTGTCAAAAAAATTGTGGTTGCTATTCATATTTTTTTCGAATATTAATTTCATAAGTCATAATTCATATTATAATTTTTTTTAATTACAAATTTAATGTATTTAGTTTGGGCTTTTTAGCATTATAACCACGCACAAAATTATCACATTAGGTTTATAATTTCAAGAGATATTATAAAAAAAACACGAAAATGTAATTTACCATTACAAGCACTAGATTGAATGTTTATAATTCAAAAACTTATCATCCAAATGTCGTGAAATTGCGTTTCTAAACATAGTTTGAACCGAAGATTTAAAATATAGCGTCAAACTTGGGTGTTGCCATTGAAAAAACAAAGTTTGGTGTGGTCTTGATTTATAGATGTAGCCCTAAGCAAATTTTAAATCATTATTTAAAAGTAGACTTTATTTCTAATCGTTTGAAATCAGTAACTTTTTCTACTATAATTAGTTGCAGAGTTAGTAGGATTTTTTTTTTTTTTTTTTTTTTTTTTTTTTTTTTTTTTGCACACGAATGTACAGTCGTGGAGAAAAAAAGTAAACACCCCCTACTAATTCCTCAACAAATTATCGTAGACGAAAGTTACTGACACCGAACTATTGAAAATAAAGTCTACTTTTAAATGATGCATATAAAATTTTCTTAGGGGTCATCTACATATTAAAACGAATCCAAACTTCATTTTTTTTTCAATAGCAATACCCAACTTTAACGAGATATTTCAAATCTTCGGTTCAAACTATTCCTAGACACCAACTTTCAAGTCATTTGAATGATAAGTTTTTGAATAATAAACATTCAAAATTTAGTGCTTCTAATGTTAAATTACATTTCATATTTTTATTTATATCTCCTGAAATTATGCTCCTAATGTGCTAATTTTTTTTGTAGCAATAATACTAATATACCCAAAGATGAATACGCTGAATTTGCCATTTTTATAATTTTATGATATGAATTATGAATTAGGAAGTTAATATTCGAAAAAAATTATGAATTGCAACCTACAATTTTTTTGACGGATTTAGATTTATTAAGTCCTGCTTTATGGAAAACCAAAATTTCACATTTTTCTTCCAAATAGTTTTCAAATTATGATTAAAAAATGGAAAAATGATGGTTTAAGGGGGCGCCTATGATGGAAGTGAGTAGATATTTTGAAATTTATTCTGCTGTACTGTAATCTAACAGGCTTCATTCACTCATTGGTGGCGCTTAAGGTGCCTTGATCAAGAAAGGGACTCTCTGGGTTAACAATCGAGTACGGAACTTCAATTTGGATACAGCCCTTAAAATTAGCTCGTTTTAAAATAATTAATTTCTCGGAAACTTATGGTACGAATTGGACAAAAATTCGTTTTTAGGCTAATTGGAGAGTATAGAGTTCATTTATGCTGTCAGAATTGTATACTGCTATTGAAAAAAACTAAGTTATGGTTCTTTTTAATATGTAGATGGCCCCCTAAGCAAATTTTATATACATCATTTAAAAGTAGACTTTATTTCTAATCGTTCGGTACCAGTAACTTTCTTCTACGATACTTTGTTGAGGAGTTAGTAGGGGTGTTTACTTTTTTTTCCACGAATGTACAGTCGTGAAAAAAAAAAAGTAAACACCCCTGCTAACTCCTCAACAAATTATCATAGAAAAAAGTTACTGGTGCCGAACGATTGGAAATAAAGTCTAGTTTTAAATGATGTACAGTCGTGGAAAAAAAAAAGTAAACACCCCCTACTAACTCCTCAACAAATTATTGTAGAAGAAAGTTACTGGCACCAAACGATTGGAAATAAGGTCTATTTTTAAATGATGTATATAAAATTTGCTTAGGGGGCAATCTACATATTAAAACGAACCCAAACTTCCTTTTTTTCAATGACAATACCCAATTTTAACAAGATATTTCAAATCTTCGGTTCAAACTATACCTAGACGCCAAATCTCAAGTCATTTGAATGATAAGTTTTTGAATTATAAACATTCAAAATTTAGTGCTTCTAATGTTAAATTACATTTTCATATTTTTATTGATATTTCCTGAAATTATACTCCTAATTTGCTAATTTTTTGTGTCGCAATAATACTAAAATACTCAAATATAAATTCGTTGAATTTGCAATTTCTATAATTTTATGGTATGAATTATGAATTAAGAAATTAATATTCGAAAAAAAAATATGAATTGCAACCTACAATTTTTTTGATGGATTTAGATTTATTATATCCTGTTTTATGGAAATCTAAAATTTCACATTTTTCTTCTAAGTAGTTTTGAAATTATGTTTAAAAAACGGCAAAATGTTGGTTTAAGGGGCCTATGATAGATATTTTGAAATTTCACATGCTATCCTGTAATCTAGCAGTATTGAATTGACTGCTTGAGTGAAGCTTTAGATGCCTTGATCAAGAAGGGGCACTCTCGGTCAACAATCGCGTACAGAACTTCAATTTGGATACAGCCTCTAAAATACGCTCGTTCTAAAATAATTAATTTTTCGGAAACTTATCGTACAAATTGCATAAAAAATCGTTTTTAAGCTAATTGAAAGGTGTAGAGTTCATTTATGCTATCCCAATTGTGTACTGCTATTTAAAAAAATAAATATATGGTTCCTTTTAATATGTAGATGGTCCCTAAGCAAATTTTATATACATCATTTAAAAGTAGACTTTATTACCAATCGTGTGGTATCAGTAACTTTCTTCTACGATAATTTTTTGCAGAATTAGTAAGGGGTACTAATTCTGCACATTTACATTTTTTTTCCACTTCTGTACATAAAATTTGCTTAGGGGGCCATCTACATATTAAAACGAACCCAAACTTCATTTTTTTCAATCGCAATATCCAATTTTAACACGATATTTCAAATCTTCGGTTGAAACTATGCCTAGACATCAAATTTCAAGTAATTTGAATGATAAGTTTTTGAATTATAAACATTCAAAATTTAGAGATTCTAATTTTAAATTACATTTTCATGTTTTTATTAATATCTCCTGAAATTATACTCCTAATGTGGTAATTTTTTGTGTTGCTATAATACTAAAATACCCAAACATAAATACGTTGAATTTGCAATTTTAATAATTTTATGATATGAAATATGAATTATGAAATTAATACTCGAAAGAATTATGAATTGCAACCTACAATTTTTTTGATGGATTTAAATTTATTACGTCTTGCGTTATGGAAATCCAAAATTGCACATTTTTGTTCGAAGTAGTTTTCAAATTATGCTTATAAAACGGCAAAATGGTGGTTTAAGGGGTCGTCTATGATAGAAGTGACTAGATATTACGAAATGTCTTCTGCTGTCCTGTAATCTAGCAGGTTTCATTGACTGCTTGATTGGCGATTATGGTGCCTTGATCAAGAAGGGGGCTCTCTTAGTCAACAATCGAGTACCGAACTTCAATTTGGATACAGCCCCAAAAATACGCTCGTTTTAAAATAGTTAATTTCTGGGAAACCATATGGTACGAATTGCATAAAAATTTGTTTTTAGTCTAATTGAAGGGTGTAGAGTTCATTTATGCTGACAGAACTGTGTATTGCTATTAAAACAAAAAGTTATGGTTAGTTTTAATATGTAGTGGCCCCCTAAGCAAATTTATATACATCATTTAAAAGTAGATGTTATTATCAATCATGTGGTAACAATAACTTTCTTCTACGATAATTTTTTGCAGAGTTAGTAAGGGGTGTTTACTTTTTTTTTTTTCCACGACTGTACATGTTATACGGGAACACGTAGTTCAGTGTATTATTCAGCGATGATAATGAATGGAAATTGGATGGCAAGAATTACCATTGGCATGATCTCAGGTAATATCAGTATGTTTTCTTTAGTAAAAAACAAGGTTTGTATAGGGGCCAATAGTTTTCATTTTTAAAAATCGCTGACGTTTCTCCGTAGTAAATAAAATGAAACAAAATTATCAGTAAACACTAGAGAAATTTTATAACTCACATAGTATAAAATAATGGCCTTACGCGCAAAAATTTCCAGTTTTAGATTCGCCAGCTTTACTCAAAGCCCCATTATATAAAATTTTCCAGGTATCTTAAACTGTAAATCGCGTCGTAAATTTTTTGCCTATTGTAAATTATGGAGTCTCTGGGACCCAATGACGGGGATTATCAATCACCGAAATGTCCATAAGATAAAAAAAAAAAAAAGAGAAAAATAATTTTTGTGTGAATGTGTCAAAGAACACAAAACATAATATTCATCAGAAAATGCAAGAACACTTAAATAAAAAAATGTTTTACAAAATGGGCCTAAATTAATAACGTTCATCAGTCTAGAATGGATTGTGGTTGTAAGTTCATGTCATACGGGTGCACGTCGTTCACTGTATTATTCAGCGATGACAACAAATGGAATTTGGATGGCAAAAACTGTTATTGGCATGCTCTCAGGTAATATCAGTATGCTTTCTTTAGAAAACAACAAGTTTTGTATAGGGCACCATTGGTTTTAATTTCCAAACATCCCTAACCTTTTTCAGAGGTAAACAAAATGAAACAAATTATTAATAAACACTGGAGAAAATTTTGTTACCTTTTGACAACTTCTTAAAATGAAGGGGATTTTTTATAAGGGGGGGGGGGGGTGTCCTGAATGGAAATTTCAGCAAGAAAATTCTATAATCCGTAACACACGTATAATATAAAAGAATGGCCTTACGCACAAAAATTTCCACTTTTAGAGTGACCAGCTTTACGCCTTGATTTAGAGCCCTATAAATTGAATATTTCAGGTACATTAACCGGCAAAACGCGTCGTCAATTTCTTGCCTATTTATTGTAAAGTATGGGAATAGGAGTCTCTGGAATCCAAATGCGAGGATTACTAATCCCCGAAATTTATAAAAATGAAAATAAATATGAACCTTACTAACGAACTCCACTATAGAGAATGCAACGTATTTTCTGCCACTTATAATATTTCAAAAATTGATCGATTCGATGGATCAGCGCTTATTTAAGTTACCGAAACCAGGTATACAGGGTGATTCACTAGCAGTGCGACAAACTTTAATAAATGATCGAGCATACTGCCACAAACATTTTTTGTATTGGAAATCTGGGTCGCAATCTACTTATTACTCGCAAATACTGGGTGTTTCATTCCGATTCGAACACAGATTTTGATTCATAACTTTGACAGTAATAAAGATATTTTATCTAAATTTTCAACAGACTTACTTTACTGTGTGCTAAACACGGTGATATCACGAGAAGTGTACTGGATTAGATAAACGACTATATGTGTTTTGGGCTACATTCTGAATTACAGAGCGTTTCGATTAGTATTGTTTAAAAGCACATCGTGGTCCTTTCCAGCAATTGTTGGGAAGTTATCACATTTCACAGAAAGCGAAGGAAGTCTGTTGAAAATATTAGTAAAATATTTTTTATTCTTTATGATCTATCGTCTAAAATGGAAAAATTTAAAAATTTTTAAAGTTTTTTCTTTATTTATGCTAAATAAACTACTGAGACCTGTCTTTTTTGGCGTTGAAAAATCTAATTTTAAAAGGGATTTTTCATTCTGTCTATGGTTTTTATCAAGCTTTTAAGCATACAGCTTTGAATTTATTTTAGCATGTAAGTCTTCTACTACGTCTGAAAAATCCGCAGTACCATTTAAATTCATAGTTTTTATTTTATAAACACAATTATAATTTTCTTTTTAGAATAATTTTTCATTTTTAACCACGTTTTCTTACATAATAATACTAGCAAAACCCATGTCTTTGCATGCGTGAGCATGCGCGTTTCTTCATATAAATCTATTTTATCTGGAAATTATACATATTGATTGAAAATACATATATCCTGGATAATTTTTCTTAAAAGTCTGTAAGTGGGAGTTTTGCTTATGTGTGGAGTAACACCAGGTACTTATAGTTTTAGAATCACAATTCCTCATTTTAATTATACAGAAAGGGGTATATACATATTTAAAAAATGAGGTTTAAATAATGCGCTTCTTACAAGTTTAACCTAAAATTTGTCTTTGTGACATCACAAAAATCTGAAACAAAATTTTCATCTTCTTCAACTTGTCCATACTACAATTCTCATGGTCCCCATTGTTGGCAGATGGATCACTTACATCCATCCACAGCACCTGAAGAAACAAAAGAAGGAATAAGAAATAGAAAACTAATTCATTAAAAATATACAGGATCAGCCGAGACTGGTATGAGACAAAATTCTAAATTTTTCTTCTTACTTGTAATTTATTGACTCTAGACCAGGGCATGAAATTTCAGTTGAAAAGGCCAAACTAAAATTTTTGCTCGCCACTATTTTACATTCATTCAGACAGCAACGTCGGCCACCACACCTGCCCAAAACATGAACTATTTATGACAAACTGAATTTAAATAGATGGAGTTGTCTGTTAAATCCAGAATATTTTGTATTCGTGAAAAATATGAACATCTTTTAAAATGTTAACAGATGTAGTATGAGGAACTTTCTGGTGACCGAAATCATAAAAGAATGTAGAAATGAAAAAATAGAAACATATTTAATGCAAAAATCTATATATATTAACTCAAAGTAAGGTTTTGGTAAGGTTTCAATGGTTACAGAAATTGTCACATACCACTAAAAAGTCATGAAAGAAAAAGTTGCTCTACTTTTAGCACTTCATGTTTGTGTAGCGCTGTCTTTCTGCACCAAAATACCGCTTATCAGTCGCTTCTGTAGGGTAGACTCTGTCAGGGTGGGTCCATTAACAGAAATTCTGAGCAAATCATCCAGCATCTGTCTTCAGTGAGCTCCTGTATGCATCTTGAATATGTTGCGACAGCTGAAGCCTCTCTCACACGAAGCTGTGCTCACTGACAGAACAGCACAAAATGTTAGAATCTGGAACAAAATGGGGAATCTTGCTGATCACTTTTCACTGTCAAACTTCTCGAGCATATCTTTCAGTGTTAGTGAAGGGAACATAAACTTCAATTCTGCCCTCTTTGCCAATACAATATCCACTTTTTCATTAAAGAGACTTGCGTTCAAATGCATAAAGAGCGCTTCTTTATTTCTTCTATCCCGAATTCAAGAATTTTTTCTTTGGGGGGCAGGGGGTCGTTGGATTGAGGCACGATATTCTGAGCGTATATATTTTGATTTGAAGTACACCATTTTAAAAGACGAAACTTACTCGCCAACTTTATTTTCTCTCCAATGACGAGCTGGCGAGCGGAAATTTCGCGCCCTGCTCTAGACCTAAATAAAAAATGCTGCAATTTGTGTTTTTCTTTCTGTCATCTAATTATGAACAGAAAAAACATTGCTTGTCATAAAAATAAAGGTAAAAAAAAAACCCTGTCTCATATTATCCTCACTGAACGGGGCTAAAAAGAGACGGCTAAGGGCAAAAGAGAGATACCATTATTTTTATGTTGTTGTAAGCACTAAAGAAATGAGAGAACTTTCTCAATGTTGACCTGGGTCTAATAATTCATCTGTATTATTTACATCTTGTTATCTTTCATTTTGACTGAATATTGTGAAATCTTTAACACATCCACCAGAACACTCATGAAAAGCCAATACAATTAACCCATTCCATAATTTATTAAATGGTAATTTAGGGTTAAAAGAACCTAAGAAAATTTTCTACAACGCTTAAACTATATTTTTATGAAGATTTAACCCTTAACTGCTGTGATAGAAATTGTTGCATAACTACTGTGAGCGGTCTGTGAGACCGCTCGATCGAAGGATGAATACGGGGACAAGGGACCTTAAAATCCTTAAAAATAAATTTCTTTATTTTTTGTAAATTTCACCTAAATATTATTCAATGGCACATTATATGCATTATGACATACATTTATCACAAAAAAAATAAAAAAAAATTTATTTTTGAGAAAAAAATGGAATTTTACATGTCGTCTTAGAAATCTTCGAAATGCCCCCTGCACATTCCATATCAATGAAAATCCCCAGTATTTTTTATGAAAGTTTGGTTTATATATATAAATAAAATAGAGCATCGAATCTTATATATTTGAATTTAAAGGTAAAAAAAAAAAAAAAAAAAAATTGAAAAAAAAATTGAAAAAATTGAAAAAATTTCCTCAATTTTTTTCCTCAAAAATAATTTTTTTTTTAATTTGTTTTGTGCTAAATGCATGCATAATGCATATAATGTAACCTTGAATAATATTTAAGATGAAACTTACAAAAAAAAAAATGAAAATTTTTGAAATTTTTTCGAAAAAATTTCAAAATTTTTAATTATTTTTTACCTTTAAATTCAAATATATAAAATTCTATGCTCTATTTTATTTATATATATAAATCAAACTTTTATAAAAATAGTGGGGATTTTTATTGATATGGGACGCGCAGGGGGCATTTCGAAAATTTCTAAGACCATGCGTAAAATTCCATTTTTTTCTCAAAAATAATTTTTTTTAATTTTTTTTGTACTAAATGCATGCCATAATGCATATAATGTACCCATGAATAATATTTAAGATGAAATTTACCAAAAATAGAAAAAAAAATGAAAAATTTTGAAATTTTGAAATTTTTTCGAAAAAATTTCAACATTTTTCAAAAAATTTTTATTTTGCCTTTAAATTCAAATATATAAAATTCGATGCTCTATTTTATTTATATATATAAACCAAACTTTTATAAAAAATATTGAGGATTTTCACTGATATGGAATGCGCAGGGGGCATTTCAAAGATTTCTAAAATGACGCGTGAAATCCCATTTTTTTTTCTCAAAAATAAATTTATATATATATATATATATATTTTTTTTGTGATAAATGCATGCCATAATGCATATAATGTAGCCTTGAATAATATTTGAGGTGAAATTTACAAAAAATAAAAAAAAAAATATTTTAAGGTCCCTTGTCCCCAAGACTCTCGAAATTTTCGTACACGTTATCAGACTCATTTTTAAAGGTGAAAACAATTAACCTTGCTGATGAGATTTTTTGAAGAGATGTATAAGAGGCCGTGTGTTTTCATTTTTCGCTCAATTAATTAGAACTTGATTTGTAAACAATCGTTTTTTCAGTATGACCATTTTTTTCGTTCCTAGCTCTCTCGCTTCGGGAAACTCGGTGCAAAATGCCAATTATGGCAGCATTTTTTTCTTTCAGTATATTCTGCCTTTATCAAAAAATCTACAAGCACAGCACATTATACAGTGTGTCCACTCTCAACGGTGTCCAATAGCTAATTCCTAAACCGTTAGTCATAGACATATAGTTCCAATTACAAAAATGTTTTAAATGAGGTAAAGAAATATTTAAAAAACGATTTGGGTCAATAAAAACATTTCTTAAAAAATTACGAAATTTAAATTTTTATACGGTCCCCCGGTCCTATAAGTTATATTTAGTAAAATTTTCCTATTACATCACTGACAAATAAGACAAAAAAGTCCCTCTCATATAGCACTGAAATTGACCGAGTTATGAAACTTTAATAATGCATGACTTATTCCACTTTTCTGTATCTGAACACAAATCAATTCGGCCGTGCTTTGAGGGGTCATATACCAAATGCTTAAAGTATTCGAAGAACTTATTTCATGTGTGCGCTAGTGACTATAGTGTTTGTATAGTGTTGTGTATAGTGACTATAGTGTTTGCAGTGAGCGCTTTGAAAAAAATCGTACAAGCATTACGATTGAGTTAATTTTTATTAAGTTTCAGATTGGCTAAAATAATTGTATTTTAACATATGTTTCATTTTGTCAGGACGTGTGACTGTTTCTTTTTATGATTTCTTTTAACAAAAATTATATTATTTTTATAAATTCAACGTTATTTTTTATTTAAATTCAACGATCGTATGTATGTTTTTACAGTTCAAAATTTGAACTCGAACTTTAACTCACTTTCAAATATCCGATCGAGATTAAATTTTACATACTGACGTAAATCCGATGCAATCTAATATTATTATGATTTTCGGTGGTTACCATTTATACTTATTTTACAGGATAACACAAAAAAAAAAAATTCGGATAGATTACCGCCAAGAATTTTAAGAAAAAGTTTTGATTAGATAACGCAAGACTGCGATGGTTGTGTTTTTTAACTTTATTTTTTAGCACCGTATGTATTTTTTAGCACTGAATCCGAAAATTACCTTAAATTTTAACAATCATGTCAAGAGTTTTCGCAAATCATAAATTGTCAAAGTTAAAAAATAACAAAAATAGGATACTATAAAACAGAGGAGATGGCTGTCTTTTTTAACTATCGATAATTGATTTTTATATACTTTATAGCACCGAATCTGAAAATGACCTTCATTTTTAACCATCACGTTAGAATTTTATTGAGAATTGTAAATGTCAAAGTTAAAATATAACGAAAATCTGATACTGAAAAGCAGATGAAAAACTTTTTTTTATTTAATTTAATTTAATGTAATTCAATAATTTATTCAATAATTTATTCAATATTTTTGCTTATACTGGGATTCTTACACCTAAACAGCTGAAGGATCCGATGAGGTGCGGGGTGGAATTTCAATTTGAACTTTTTAACTTTGAAATTTGCAATTTGCAAAAAATTCTGACGTGATGGTTAAAAATCAAGGTCATTTTCGGATTCAGCGGTAAAAAATGCATAAAAATGAATTATTAAAAGTTAAAAACACAACAATCACATATATTTTGTAGCATTAAATTTTCGCTACTTTTCCTTATTTTAACTTTAAAATTTACAATTTGCAAAACATCTGTACGTGATGGTAAATAATGAAGGTCAATTTCGTATTCAGTGATACAGAATACATAAGAATCAATTATCAAAAGCTAAAAAACATGAAAAGGCACAACTTTTGCAGGCTAGTGTAATCTAATAACATTTTAAAATATGTATAATTTTGCAAAGAATTGAGGCTGTTAATTTTCATCATTTTATTTAGCAAAAATTGCTTTTTTTTCTTATATGTTTATCACAAATTGTATATATTGTATTAATATGTCAGACTGATTAAACATTTCTTATTTCTATTGCAATGGTAATTTCACTCTCAACCATTTTTTAAATATATCTGACGAAATTATATTTCTACTAAATTTATGAATGACCCCAAATTTGCAGCAGAAAATATGCTCCAACTTTAAACAGCTATTACTCAGTCAATTTTAATCGTAGAATAACTAGACTTTTTTTTGTCTTTCTTGTCAGGATAACAGGAAAATTTTACTAAATATAACTTGTACGATCGGGGGACGGTATAAAAATTTAAATTTCGTAATTTTTAAGAAATGTTTTTATTGACCCAAATCGCTTTTAAAATATTTCTTTACCTCATTTAAAACATTTTTCTAATTGGAACTGCATGTCTATGACTAACGGTTGGAATTAGCCATTGGACACCGTTGAGAGTGGGCACCCTGTATAGTTTATGAATAAGAGAATCTGCCAATTTGATGCGTTTCAGAACAAAAATGAATTTAAAAATGAGTCAGAAAATAAGCAGTTTAGATTTGATTACATCCTTAACTCACAGGATGCTGCTTCTCTATTAAACTTTTAGTCCAGAAATATTATCATGGTTCGTACGGATACCGTTATTTCTCCAGGAGAACTACCAGTATCTTTTAATAGAAAAAGAAATCTAGGTTACACGTGCAAAATTTCGCCTTCTTTTAAAAAGATGTTTTCTATAAGATAATACTGGTGCCGAAAATTTTTCTGGTCTGCAAAATTCAAGAAGGCGTATGAACCATGATTATAATAAAAATCCACGTATTTTAAAGTCTCTATAGTAATATTACTAGGGCTCCAAACGAAACAGAATTTCCCTAGAATCTAGAGCTAAACTGAAAATTACAAGTTAAACTGAGAAAATTGAAAAATGCAGCGGTCTCTGAGACCGCTTACAGTAGTTAAGGGTTAATGGAAATTTTACAATGGTATAAAACTTGTTACCTAGAATAATAAAGAAAGATGTTTGTGTGTGTCTGTCGGATGTTTTCTGAAGAGACGGCTGCACGTAGAGCTACAAAATTTGGTAGGAATATACCTCTATATATTTAGTTTTACACCTCGATTCCCGATTTTGGATTTTTTTATTAGATTTTTTTTCTTATTTAATTTTTTATGCAATTTTTAGCTCTTTTTTCACGTTTCGAGTCGGTTTTTCTACATTAATAAAAATAATCCGGATTCAATCTTTAAGCCCAATATAGTAAATGTAGTCCTCTTTTCAATAATGTTTATTTCGTAAAAATCATCCCGTAATTAATTGGGATATTAATTAAAAATTCATTAAAAGTGTCATCAAAAAAGCTTCTTTCCGAAACAGCAACAAAATGGCGAATTTGCTGGATGTTTTTTTTCAAGTGAAAGTGAAAGATAATGACAATTTTTACAAATTGACCAAAATTAAGAAAAACAATCAAGATATCGATTTAAAGATTTCAGAGCAAATGTAAAAAAAAAAAAAAAAAAAAAAAAAAAAAATGCATTCGAATATGTAATTTTTTTGTAATTAGTATGTAATTCTTCTTAATTTTTGCAAAAAACGGACGGCGACGGTACTGAAATTCCAAGAAAGAACGTGACAGGGACACA
Source organism: Maratus speciosus (assembly GCA_963932465.1). Classification (NCBI taxonomy): domain Eukaryota; kingdom Metazoa; phylum Arthropoda; class Arachnida; order Araneae; family Salticidae; genus Maratus; species Maratus speciosus. The sequence continues at coordinate 385,103,868 of OZ010796.1, forward strand.
TGCTTTCATTAAAAACTGAACTAAAAAGAGGTCGGTTTCAGCAGATAAACCGACACCTATCTAATTTGGGATAGGAAAAGATGTTAAATGTTAACCGTTTCCAAATGCTAAAAACATAATTTAAAAGTATTTTATCAAATTAGTCGAAGATTATTAGTGTGTTCTGTGGCAAGAATCCCTTGATAATAAGAGTTAAGAGTTTGGCCAAAAGGGTTTCTCCCTCGTCATTTAAATTAAACTTTTCGCGGGTTCTATTTGTCCGATTTCATCGGGAGTTGATTCATTCAATTTAGCTTATGATTCTCTTACAGTTTTTAGCAACACCTTCCAGCACCAGGAGTCAGATTCTTATCTCGAGTTATAACGGCCCGATTTCAATACAATTGTTTCCGTCCCCTGATGTGATATATCATTGGACAGCACTTTGAGAACTCTTTCATATCCCCCCCCCCCGAGGGGCATAATTTTTTAAGTTTTTCAGACCCCCCTCAAGTGATATATCATTTAGCAGCCCTTTGACTATTCTTTCATATTTTGAATTTCCCATCCTCCCCCATTTTCCGCAACCAGGGGGGACTCCTCTAACTTTTCCCGACCCCCTCATGTGATTTATCATTTGACAGCCTTATGACAATTCTTTCATATTATGTGCCTCCCGTTCCTCCAAATTCTCCCCCATGTGACACTTTTCTAACTTTTTCCAAACCCTTCATATGATATATCATTGGACACCCCTTTGACATCACTTTCATATTATGAACCTCCCATTTCCTCTTCCCCAATTTTTCCCGCAGGGGAATTTAAAAATTTTCCGACTCCCTTATGTGATATAGCACTACCCTTTGACCCTCCTTTCATATTATAAACCTCCCGTCCCTCTCCCCCAATTTGCTACCTTTTTCTGAACCCTTTATGTGAGATATCATTGGGCAGCCCTTTGAACACTCTTTCATATTATGCATCTCACATTCCTCCAATTTTCCCCCCGAGGGGGCACTTTTCTAACTTTTTCTGAACCCCTCATGTGATATATCATTGGACATCCTTTTCACATCTTTTTCATTATGAACCTCCCGTCCCCCTCCCTCCAACTTCTCCCCCGAGGGGCACTTTTCTAACTTTTTCCGACCCCCTTATGTGACATATCATTGGACAGCCATTTGACATCTCTTTCATAATCATACACCTCCTGTCCCCTCCCCTAATTTGCTTCAAGTTTTTTTTTCTTATTTGAGCCCCCACCCCCATCCATTAATATATCTATGGATAGGTTGAATAACGGAGTTTCGTTCGAATATAGTTTTGTTTAGAAAAGAGTGTTTCCCTGGCGGTGGAAAGTGGAACAAACAGATTTTGCAGTCGCGCGCTCCTACTATACGGTGCCGCAAGCAGCAGAGACCCGTGTCGAATGTTCGTATACAATATATTGCGCCGATTATGTTTAGGCACGGCTAAACTCGATTCCCCTTATACGGCCGTAATAAAAAGTTGAAATCCATTTGTTTTCGGGGAATCAGAGTTTTGCTCCGGAGAATTGTAGGGGGCGCATTTACCCACTGTGTCTAATGAAGAATTCGCCTTGCACGCTTGTGCTTTGTTATATATAACTTTACTGAAATTGCGATTTTTGATTTTTTTTTTTAAATAAAAACCGGCTCATTGCTGTGTTCCATACTGCACTTACGATTCACAAAAAAAATTCCAGAAATTTCTTTTCATGAATTTCCTTCAAATTTGGAGTACAAAGTGTTGAAAGAAAACCAAAATATTTGTTGATTCTTTAAAAAAAATTAAACCTGAAAAAAATAATATTATTTATTTATTATTAGTTTTATGTTTCCCCGTATTTCATGATCAGCACCTATAATATTTAAATTTACTGAAAATTGTTCACAATGTACACATATCTATATTTTTCTAAATTAAGAATCGTGTAAATAGCCATTTGTTTTTTGGGGTTTTTTTATATTAGAAAAAGAAAAAAATTTCGATGTGATTTGATTGCTGGATATTGGCGAAAAAACTTGCTTTTTTTATATATTATGATACATGTAAATATATTTTTATTTTTATCGCATACTTTTACACGATGACTGTCCAGAATTAGAATATTATATTAGAATATTTAATTTTATGTGTGATTTTGTAATTTTTCTATATGCTTCAGTTAAGATTAACCCATATAAAGGTTAAATTTATTGAAAATCGTTCGCAATGTACTGATATATATATTTTCTAAATAATTAAGAGTTATGTAAATATCCATTTTAAAAAAAATCGATATGAGTTGATTGCCGGATATTGGTGAAAAGACTTGCTTATTTTTTATATCATGAAACATGTAAATATATTTTTATTTTAATCGTATACTTTTATACCATGACTGTCCAGAATTAGAATATTTAATTTTATATGCAATTTTGAAATTTTTCTGTATGCTTGAATATTTCAGATCAACACATATAATGGCAAAATTTTTGAAAATTGTTTGCAATGTACAGACATATATATTTTCTTAATAATTAAAAATCACATGTTTTGAATAATAAAAAAAAAAAAATCGATACGAGTTGATTGCCGGTAATTGGTGAAAAGACTTGCTTATTTTGTTGATATTATGAAACATGTAAATATCCTTTCAGGGGTCGCACTTGTACTGAAATTTCATAACCAAGAAATTCTTCCGTACCAGTATAGAAAATCTCTCCTTAAATAAGGCGAAATTTCGCGCACTTAACCTTCATTTATTTTTCTGTAAAAAAAATACAGATATTTTTGTCCTGAAAATTTCCCAGAAGCGTACGACCCCTGTCCTTTTAATTGTATCATATAGTTTTATACCATGAGTGTTCAGAGTTAGAGTACTTAATTTTATATGTAATTTTGTAATTTTTCTACATGCTTGAATATTTCAGATCAACACACATCGCCTCACCCGCAAGAAAAGTGACACTTCTCGCAAAAATTCATTTTGCGTTTTATTCCACTAATAGGTCTGTCATAGGTGTGTCTTGCTACACAAGCAGTTTCATAAGCCTAGTTATACGAAAAATCTCTTTATTACGCTATATGTCCATTTGTGACCACAGAAGAGGAGTGGATTGTGTGGGGAGGTAAAATTACTCAACCCTCCAAACATTATCTTACGTCTTCTTTCTTAAGGGTTTTAAACTTTTATGCACGTTTTTATTCCTGCATGCAGAGCTAAGTGCTGCAATTTCATCTTATAGTAAAATTATGCAAATTTTCTTTTGCCTCTCCAGTGAAATTTACTTTTGTCGAGATGTGTCACTTTTCTTGCGGGTGAGCGATATAATGGCCAAATTTATTGAAAATTGTTTGCAAAATACATATATCTATATTTTTCAATTTATTAAGAATCGTGCAAAAATAATCAATGTTCTGAAAAAAAAGTATTTCGTTAAGAGTTGATTGCCGGGTACTGGCGAACTTGCTTTTCTCTTAACATTGTGTAAATATTTTTCCATTCTATTTTTTATACTATGACTGCCTAAAATTCAAATATTTGATTTTATAATTTCCCCTGTTTTTTTTTTGTTTTTTTTTTTTTTTAAGATAGAAATCTATAATAATTATTATTTTTCTATTTCCCTTGTACATTTCATTTTCAGTACCTGTAATGTTTACTATTATCCAAAGTTTTCCGCAATCAACTTTATATATCGATATTTTTCACCAGAAGCCTGGTGCAAAAAATACAGTCATTCAGGGTAGCTTTGATCCGCATTTTCCCTATTTTCAGATACCCTACTCTTATTTTAATAATATTGTCGCAACTAGTGGCATAAAAGAGAAGAAAGGATCCTAAGTTATTGTATGACTATCAGAAACTAAGGAATAATAATGATGTAAACAATAAAAAATGTATTTTTATCCTGGTTCAAAGTTATCCAGCCATGTAGGGTAACTTTGCACCATATTATAAACATCATATAAAATAAAACATTATATAAAAAAAAGTATTATCGTTAGGACAACTTTGAAGCGAAAAAAGTTTTTGTTCAGATATTTAAAGACTCCTAATTTACATTTTCCAACATTATAAGATTTGTATAATTTATGATATTATAACGAATATTATGCATAATAAGAGTGGAAGAAGAAAATCATGAATATTTAGCGAAAAAGAACTGTTTATTGTTCACATAAAACATAGAAATGCAGTGAAAAACAATGTTCAATGTTTCAACTCAATAATATAGCCATGGTTACAGTAGTACATACTAGTACTAGTATTAATCAAACAAGGATAAAAAATATTTAATGCAGAGTTGCCAGTTTGGCCTCCATTCTTATTCAGAAATTTAGTGTCCGTACCAGAAATAAAGAACAGTATTTTATGCCTTATTTAATAAGAGAGATTTAACGATCACAGAAAGCAAAAATTCTTCTTTGGATATTTCCGGTATGAATTTAAAATGTCGGGTTAAAATTGGAGACCAAACTGGCATGCCTGGTCGAATGTATGGGATGTCAAATTTGAGTATCTCAGCTCCAAAAAAGTCAATGATTTTTATGTATTTTACACATATTTTTGAAAATATTTACATGTTACATCCAATGCACACTTTCGGCATTCATATATAATATACGTGCACATATGGGGAATTTTTGACAAGAAAATTGTATTTTCATATAACCATAAGATATGATTTTTATTTTTGTAATATTTTAAATCATTATTTCACAGAGCTTTTGTGATCAGAAAATTACACAGTATTTATCAGTAAACAATAAACCTATGCCTAACTTTGAGCCGGCTCAAAGTTATACTAAAAATAAGGTAAAATGGTAGTGCCTTCTTATTTTACATTTTACTGACAATTAGTAAATACATAATAGCAAAATAATAACACATTTATAACATTTAGTTAATGATATGTCTGATAAATGGGTATATTGTTACTTACTATAAAAATTTAATTGAATTACAACAACTTCAAAACAGCATTCAAAATTAACTTGAAAACAGTACTTCACAATAATAGTTGGATGATGCAATTATTTGTGTATAATCTTGCCAATTTATGTACTAAAATAATGAGTAGAAAGCCCAGTTTATAACCTTGCCAACAGAGAGTAGCACTGGAGTTTTTTCAGCCTTTAGATGTCAAACATATTGAAAATTAGGACGTGGCACAATGTTACATCCCATGGATCAAAATTACCCTGAATGACTGTAATTAAATGGTTTAAAAAGTTATCCTGATTTGAAAATAATTTGGTTTTTTGAAAAAGTTTAGGTTAATTTTCTTAATATTTTGAAACTAGTAAATATTATTTTTAAATTTATTTACTGTATATTTTACGGTGAGAATTCTCAATGTTTCAGGTAATTAATAATTTAAATGTAATTAAATGGAGAAATTTACTTATAATCTTTGTTTTTCGTGTTATAGTAGCGTGTTATTTAATATATTTTTAGTTGCTTATGCTTAACCCCTTCGGAAATGGCGTTTCTTACAGAATTTTTATTCAGTTGCCACCTTAAAAAGTTACCTTTATTTAAACAATCACTAAAGTGTTTAAATTAAATATAGCAAATATCACATTTCTTTATTACTAATTCTAAAAAGAATTTCTGTATCCATTTTTGAAGATACATATATGCACCCATGATCCTGAACGAGCTATAGCATCATATATATTAAAACGTAAACCCGATTCTGTAAGTTCAGTCAAAAAAATTCACGAATTTGCGCATGCGTGAAGTTAAATTTACTAGATCTTCCATTTAGGGGCAAGAAAGATCAGGTCAGGTTAGCGGAGTGGTCTAAAACACCAGTTTTAAGTACTGAACATTTGTAGACGACGTAGGTTCGAGCACAACGCCCGGCAAAATGATTTCTGTACCGTATTTGGCGATAATTCATTTCGATAACGACATATTTTATTAGGGGGAGAAGTTATATGATTTTGATTTTATTATTATTATTATTATTTGAATGGTTTATCTTTAAATAAAATTTAACATTCAAAAATGTTTTGAAAAAAATAATAATTCTAGATTTAAAATATTTAACCTAAAATATTTTACATGTAATTATAAATTAAATAAATTGAGCTGATCTACAACTTTTGTTTTCTGACCATTATCAAGAATATATAGGTGTGTGAGACAGTAAGAAAAGTTTGCAATTCTTTTTCGTAAATAAATAAATAAATAAATAAAACCGAAAGAAAGGAAAATATCCATATAAGAACTATAAAATAAATTATCTTGATATCCATGGTTTAATATTTAAAAAATGAAGAAAAAAGTATAATAAACTTCAAGTAATAAAAAACATATATTATAAATCGTTAGTTGCATCAAACTTCAAAATTAGGCTTTTAGATAATGAGACTGATATAAATAAAATTCATGGCAGCTTTTAATGGTCGTGTAGTTAAAAAAATAAAAATAGATATGGTTATTTAAAAAAGAGAGAGAGAGAGACCGTAGTAAGTAAAAATAAATGCTCTGTCCAGTATTTTTTGGTAAATTTCTGATAAAAGGAAAGCATAATTGATTGTAAATTATAAACTTAAAAGTTCTTTCACTTCATTCAATAGGATAGATTTGACAGCACCCTCTAGCTCGCCTTCAAAAAATAGGAATCACTTATGCAATATAACAATTTGTCACGATTTCAATAATTAATTTAAAAGCAACTAATCCAAAATTCAAGAATTTTTCTAATGAAACATTCAAGTTATTTACCGTCAAATCTTGACTGGTACTACCTAGCTGTATTTATTTATTTTATCTCCATATCCTTCATTTTCCTGTTAGTAGTATAAAAAACGCCGAGGAAAAATATACGTATATTATCTATACCTTTTATAACGCATATACAGAGACGTTTTTCGTATTTCTATATATGAAAGTAACACTTAATAAGCATTATTTACAGTAGGTATTCGCGCCATCTTGCGGCGACTGTAGTCCTTTGACGATTCCTAAACTGCGGGGTGATCGAGAAGGCCGTATAAGGAAGGGGAAGAATCGAGTTTGGCCGTGGTTTAGGCTATAGTTATGTTACGATTAGGTTACAGTTAAGTTATGTTTAAGTTACAGTTAAGTTATGATTAGGTTACAGTTAGGTTACGCTTAGTTACATTTAAGTTCGGTTTTGATACAGCTAGGTTACGGTTAGGTTGCAGTTAGGTTACAGTTATGTTAGTGTTAGGTTACTTTTAGGTTATAGCTAAGTTACTGTTAGGCTACGTATACGTATACGTTACGGTTACGTTACGATTAGAGTTAGGTTACGGTTAGGTTGTGCCCCTGATGGTGAAAGGTGGAACTAAAGGGTTTTAAGGACGTGCGCAGCACAGCACGTCTACTATACAGTACCGGAGGCAGAGGGGACACGTGTCGGAGTTTTGTTCGAAAGGTGGTTTGTTTAGAGCCGAGTGCGCCCCCTGGCGATAGAAGATGGATCAAAATGATTTAGCAGCGAGTGCGCAGCACTCCTGCTCTACGGTGCCGCTGACAGCAAGAACACGTACAGAATTTTCGTTTAGAGCATATTGCGCTCCTTGGAGTTGGAAGGCGGAACTAAAGTACACCGGTGTGCCAAAATTAAGGACGACATGGTTTTTCGAATGTAACGTCGTGAAGAAGTTTTCTACATCGACTCAAATCATACCATAAGATCTTCAACCTGACTGTGATGCAGTATTTACAACGTCTGTACACTTTGAAAACGCGGTTGTTAAGGTACTGTGAGGAATCATTTCCCATTCCTCTCGTAACGTTGATTGGAGTTGCGGAATCGTTGCTAGCACCTAGTCACGTGCTGACAAGCGTCTCCCGAAAAGGTCCCCCACGTGTTCTATGGAATATAGGCCCGGAGACCTTGCAGGCCAATCCATGCATTGACTATCTTCACTCCTCAAAAGTTCTGCAAGAGCCACTGTACGATGAAGTGTAGCGTTGTCGCCCATGAAGAAGAAATCCTAACCCACAGCACCTCTAAACAAACGCACGTGAGTCAAGATAATCTTGATACAATAGAAGACACCAGTGACGGAACCTCTTTGGAATACGTGGAGGTTCGTACCGCTACCAAGCATGACGCCGCTCTAAACGAGGACTCTGGTACCTCCAAAACGGTCCCTTTTGATATTGGAGGCGTCATTGCTTGTTCTCTGCTGTCTCCAGATGTGCATGCGTCCAGAATCGCTCGCCAGACTAACTCGGCTCTCATCCGTAAAGAGCCCTCGACCCCACTCCTGTTGTGTCCAGTTCTGGTGTTACAGGCACCACAGAAACCATCGTCTCCAATGAGCAGAGTAGGCGTTAATGGTACACACTATATACTGGTCATCGCGCATATAGACAACATTTGTCCTGCCTCCTTGCCTCGGTAAATCATGATATCTGACATCCAGTAGTCTGTTCCCTGTGCCTTGCGATTTCTCCAGCTGTTTGTCACCTGTTTCTTTTCACCTGCAGGACAATATAGCTATCGTCCGCCATTGTTGTTGCTCGTGAACAACCACTGTTGAATGCTCGGGGCAGCTGTTCCTATCGTTGTCACTCATGAAATGATGCTTTGAGTGATCCCGAACCCATCTGCCACACATTTCGGCCTTCTTCCAACCTCCCAATGATGTGACCTCTGGTAAAGTCATCCAGATGACATCTCCTGGTTTGCCTGTTGGCCATATCAACAAGCCGTAGTAGCAACAAACCGTGTCGTTGAAATCCCTGTACACCATTCATTAGTATTCACCGAATTGATGAGCGTCCGCCGACTCTTTGCTTTATACCTTTCAGACCTCCTCTTCTTACGTCATTCGTATGCCATATATACGCATGCCTTACTGCATCGGTCCCAGGTCTGTATCCTGATTGGTCTTTTAGTCCGTTCTGTTGCCTTGTTGGGGGGCTCTTATGCTAATTTACCTGCTTCGTCCTTAATTTTTGCACACCAGTATATTTTGCAGGGCATAAAGCCTTGTGACGTTCCATCTGAGCTCATGTAAAAACCAGATGGCCACTTAACTTACTCAACAATTTTAATTGGGCCTCCATATGCCTCAGCACTACGTCGCATGTCAATGCATTCACAAACTCCAGATGAGCAGTTATAAACTGTTTTAATGAGAGACTAATTCTCGGTGAAAAGTGGCTTACTAACACGATTTGAAACAAATAAAACTTGTGATGAGATGAAGACTCTGACGTGGTCACCCACTTGAGACGGACTAAAGAACTCAAGAGATGCCTTTTTAGAACCATCTAGTGCGGTCGCCTATTTGGCCGTCTCAAAGAGAAGAGGCGAGCATGCCTCCGATTGACTGACGTTTTTAATGTGACTGTGATTGTTATATGTCGTGTATATCATATTCAAGATAATTTATCTCTCCAAATATAAGTAACTAACTAAATTATTTGAAAACCTGCTTCTGTATTAACTACAATGATGGCAACACCGTCCCAATCGCCAGAAGGATGTGGCATGAAATTAACAACCATATCAAGTATCTGTGGAATAAGTGAAAATATAAATGCCTTCTTTACATACGAGAGTATCAAGAAACTTATAATACTTCATAAAAAGAATCAAACACTTTGTTATAATCTATACAGGGATGAATTACTCAGACAGTTGGCGCACATCAAGGCGGTGGAAAATGAAAACTATGAAGAAAGTCCATATCATGAACTCCAGATGCACGATCATAATATACTAATTCATAGAGTCTTGCAGAGATTATATCACTATAAAAAGAAAAACAAAAAATGGCACAAAACAGTAAAATTCTTCCAACTACAATTAGAGCATGGAATTGCAATGGAAACAAGAAAGTACAATGAAAGTCCATATTGTACAGCCCAGAACGAAAAAGTGTACAAATTACACAACAATATTACAAATCATAGAGCATCTAGACTACAAGATAAATTTAACTCCGTAGACATAAACGATGACTCAAATTTCGCAATATACGACCATTTAAATTTGATTGTTGCATATCATGAAATAAAAGAAAGAATAGAAACAGGCAACTTTATCCGTCTTAAACAAGATGACAGTCTTAGTGAGGATGAATTTGAGAGAGACTTTCAGCAATACGGGCATTACAGCTCATCGGAGTCTGACGAAGAAAAAGTTGAAGGGTCAGATGAAGAACCTAATACAGATGAAAGATATCTTTCCTCGAGTGAAGGGGATACTGACTGCGAGACCGTAGATAAAGAAAACAAATTCCTAGAAGAAGAAGAGAAAAGTGATTTTGACGAGCGGATGTGCATAATAAATGGTAAAAATAATCAGTCGATTAACTTGGAAGATAAAATAACCTATGCAAATAATGAGAAAATATTACTAGAAAAAATAATAAGGGAAAAGCAAAATGAAATAAATGCTTACAAGGACATGTTAACTGAAAAAGAAGAAATACTTAATGAAGAAAAGATTAAACAACAAGAATTGGAAGAAAAAATGAATGTACTGCAAAATAGATATGAAAAAGAAAAAGAAACTAACTCTATAATACTAGAAAAACTAATTAAATTAGAAGAAAAATTAACAGAAAAACAGAATGAAATAACAAATAAATCTACAAAAATTGACAATCTACACAAAGAATTACAACAACTACAAAAAAATAAGACTAATAAGAAGCAGCTTCATAATAAAGAAACAATAACAAAACATCCAAAAATTAAAGAAAAATATACTCAAACAACCAAAAACTCAAAAGAAGACAAAATAAACGAGCAAGTTAGTAATGAGACACATCTGCGAGAAGACAAGAATGATGTAACCTCGGAACTCGGGGAAATACAGGATACAAAAAGTGAATATTACTCCCAGGAGGAGCAGCATAGTATAAGCCTAACAAAAGAAACAGAACTTAAACGGATTGAAGAAAAGCTTTATAGATTGGAAAAACTGTTAGAAGAAACAACATTAAAAATAACCAATAGCTATAGAGAAGAAATAACAACAGATAATTCCATAAGGGAACAGGACAATTATACAGAAGCAGCAATTCTCATAAAGGGTCTTGAAGGATCAAAAATATCAGAAATCCAAGGAATAATTACTGCAAAATTATTGCAATTAGAACATTTGCCATTATTCTATAGCAGAACATCTAAAAACAGAAAAGCTATAATTATAAAAACCCAACAAGAATCGCAGTTACTAGAAATATATCAACATATAGAAAAAATAGAAGATATAAAAAGTATCACGGAAATACAATACAGAAAACATAACACTAAAAGAATTATCATTATAGGTATTCCAAAAGATACACAGGGAGAATATATATAAAAAGGGAGAATATCTTATAAATCAAATAAAGCAACATCCAAACATAAAGAAAAGTTCATACATCCAGATTCAAAAAGTAATACAAAAAACTTCGTCAAGATATTATCAACTGCTCCTCGAGGTAGACAAGACAACTTCAGACACACTTTTGAGCATGGAACTTATAAATGTGGGATTACGAAACTGCAGGATTCATCCTTACAGGCCAATCATCAGGTGTGCGAACTGTCAATTGTACGGACACTCCGAAAGTAACTGCAGGAGAAATTCAATATGCGCATTCTGTGCGATGGGTCATCAGAACACTAGTTGCACGAATATAAACAAACAGGATCTCAGAAACTGTGCAAATTGTATAAACTTACCAAATTATTATAAACACACAGCGAACTCAACACAATGCCCCACCTTTATGAATCAGATTAAATACAGGAATGACATTTCCAGTCCAGGCACTAGTGGCCTTGGTGGTGGTGGCTGGTTTTGATGGGACTAGTTATAACTACAAGGTGTATGAACTTATACATGAACTTATATGAACACTTAACTTTAAAAAGTTGTGGGTAATCTATAAACCCTCGTTTGTACATAACAATATTTAGAATAGTTATAATTAATCTTAAAACTTATTTGTTTTCAAAGGGTTCCGCAGGTAGTAAAACTTTTCCCTACCCTGGGCTTGGGGGTTACACCCAACCATAAGCCAAAAGCGGGTTCCCAGGGTGGGTGCTTACTTACTTACTTACTAAATGTAAATGTAAAAGAAAGGAACGCAAGTTCTCTTTATTTAATTTTAAGTATAGTTCCTCGTATTTTTTTACTTTACGTTACAGCCTGTTATACGGTACCGGAAGTGACGGGGAACCAAGCCGGAGGCTCGTACGGTTCTGTGTTCGGTTTTTTTTTTATAAATTTTCATGTTAATTCGATGTCCAGATATAATTACATACAAATTTGTGGTTCAGTTTATTACCAGGCCCAGTCAAGGGCGGGCAGATTAGCCAGTTTAAAATAAAAATAAAAAATGTAATCTACGATCTTGACTGTTAATTCATTGTTCATTAATACTTACATAGCCAGCAAAAGTGTGATTTTCCTGTTTTTGAATGTAGTTTCAGGGAAAGGCAGAACTATTTTAGACAGTAATTTTGGTAGCCTTATAGATTTTGTTAAAGAAATGTTACTAATGTATTTTCATAATTCATAATATAATTTTAATAAAATGTAAGTGATAAGAAAGAAAACAATGAAAACATGGCTGCTACGGCAATCTGTTTAGTCACATCACATTCCTGCGTAAAACAAAGCGGATAAACCAACTAGCAAGGATTTCATATCAATCGATTAAAAATCGCTAACAAACATATACCATAAAGCTTGGGAAAAAAATCTTGTATATTAAAAGAAAAAGGCAGTTAAATGTTAACACTTTCTGTCTTTCTTTGAGTTGGCTGTTTTAAGGCATAGCATAGAATAGGATTGTCACCGCCCCAAGTACTCTCTCACATTAGCCCCAAACACTGCCTCACATTAGCCCATACATTGTCTCACATTAGCCGTATACACTGTCTCATATAAGCCCCCTGTATTTTTTGGTTTATAACTCAGACTATATTAAGCAAGCATATTCCAAGGTTTAAAGGCTGAAAAGATTCAACACTCCTTACTGAATAAATTCCAATTAGAATCATTTATCTAAGATTTTACTTAAGTGTTGTACAACAAAAGTTTTGAAGTCTGACAGGAGAGTTTTCTCATAAAAACGGAAAGTTATGTATATTTTTGGGGATATTTTTCCTTAAATTTGAGTGTATTTGTAATGGATATAAATAAAATGATATACCGGGGCTAGTTGGCTACAGGAGTAAGTAGACGCAGTCCCCATAAATCGCCTGTTTGTGGATAGATTGTGCAACCAGTCACAGAGTACATTTCTTCTTGCGTTTTAAAATCCTCATTGTAGTTTTCCATCGTTACCTACGTGCAGTGGACATTTATTACGATTTTTCTGTTTTTTGCGCTCATAAGTAATTTTTTGTTGCTTCATTCTTTTTCTAATTTCTAATACTTATCTTAATAATTGCGATTTAACTTGTGCATTTTTCTTAGTGTATGATTAACTGTACCTACCCCATATGTGATTTTCTTGGATTATTTATGCTTAGATGGTTACGTGTCCCTTTTGTGAAGAAATTTATTATGGGGCTAGTAGGCGCATTGAACACGGGGCAAGTTGGCTCGGTGTCTGGTGTATGCTGGTAGCTTGAAAAACAGTAAACACCGAAAAATGTGGTTGCAATGCAAGATTTTTGGCACACGGGGCTTGCCCAAACGGAGACACTCGATTTTTTATTTGTGACAACTGTAACTCTGATGATGTTATCGAGTAGGATAGAAGTTACTCAATGTTAATGTCTTATTCATTATTTTTATGTCTGTATGATTTAGAATTTACATTGTACGGCGATAACGTCTTTGATTAAACCTACTGGTAATAAGGAAATTGATTTCTCTTAACTGCGTGTCTTATTTAAGTTTTTATAAAGCGTGTGCCAACTTACCCCATAGGTATAGGCAACTTGCCCCGTGACAGGGTAAGTTGGCGCACAATTTTCCTTTTACTTTAGGCTTCCGCTAAACATAAACTACAAAAGCTACAAACTCAAAACTTCGGGTATTTATATCCCAATGCCTGTTCTTTAAAAGTACAGTTTTAGTTTCACAAAAAATTTAAACAAAAAATTAATAAAAATGAATAACTAAAAACTGCGTCTACTAGCCCCGGTCTCCCCTATATTGTTCCTAAAATATGTACAAAGCAAATTTTTCTACATAAAATTTAGTATTTTTTTAGCATTTTTCACATTAGCTCCATTTTTTGGATATATCATATTTGCCCTGATTTACACCACATACAATTTTCAAAAAATTAACATTTTTAGCACCTGTTTCTGTCAGAATTTCATTGTAAAATCAAAATCCATTAATTACTAGTACAATTTCCGTATTTAGAGAATTATTTTTTTCCGATGAGATGATTTACTGAATGTGTCATAAAATAGCGAGTGTGGATTTTAGAATATCTTAGATAGATAATAGCGCTAAATTTCTAGTTAATTTACCATTTTCGCTAAGTCTTTGGGATTTGTTTAATTAATTTTAAACACTAAAAATAATTTCTGTATTTTGTCAGTACAATTTCTGTTTTTTTTTTTTTTTTTTTTTTTTTTCAGTATTATAATAAAAATAAATCATACAGCTTTAACGAAAATACAAAATTTAGCATTATCTGTCAAGGACACTCTCAAATGCATGTTCTCAATTTTTGACTCATTCAAGAAATGACAATCGCAGGACCCCAGTAAAAGAGCGGAAATTGTACTGACAATCAACAGGTTTTTTTTTTCTTTTTTTTTTTTTACACTCTTTCAGTGTTGCCAGTGGCTACTTAAAAAAAAAAAAAAAAAAAAAATTCAGATTTATGGATTGGCACCACTTTTTTGCAATGGTAAAATTCACAGAGTAAAGAGAAAGAACAGAGACGAAGTATGGTGTCTGGGCGTGACGCTGAAAATGTAACACTAAAATCCGTTACATTCGGCCCAAACACAGCCACGGGCTTTGACGCGCCTGCCAATTCGTACTTGTATGTCCATGCTTTTGCTCTTACCGTTGCAATTTTTTATTCATAAACCGCGTGTTGACCGTAAGGTATCGATTAAAATTTCGATAAAAATTGGGAATATGTGCACTTATAGGATGCAATACCTGTTCCCTGCTCCACATGCTTGTCTTGTTTGGACCGAATGGGGGCATTGAAATTTGAGCGATAACCACCTTTATATTGCAAACCATTTTTAAGGCATGCTGCATCTCTATCTATCTCTTTCCTCGGTAGATAAAATTACCCTTGTTTTCGTCTCAATTGATATGTCATTAAATAAGACAAATTGTGCCATTTCTAAAAAGTTGTGAAAATCAAGAAATCTGAATTTAAAAAAAGCAGCCTACTGACAACACTGCACTCTTCACTACGGAAAATGGAAGCACCTAGGTTGTCACTTTCTTCTCTGAGGATGATGAAGTCTCCATCTTTCTATTCTTTCTCTTTTCTTGTGTCTTCTTCTTTTTCTGACTATTTTTCTTTCTTCGTGGTGTCAAAAAATTATGTCTTTCATGCTTTTGCTTGCCTGGCAGTCTCTTCTAACTCCAGATCAATTTTCTAAGGTGATGGCTTGAGAATGACTAACTTCCCTCTTCTTCTGTCCACTGCCTTGTCATACACTGTAAAAAAAATAATTATAATAATGCCAGTTTTCCGGTAGGAATAGGAAAAATAGTTGCCCTTATCGTACCGGAATAATTTCCCACCCAACTCGGAATAAAATACGTAAAATCGGAATAAAATCCGTAAAATACCGTTTTACTGACTATTTCCTTATTTTTACGGATTTTATTCCGAGCTGGAAATTATTCCGATATGATAAGGGCAACTATTTTTCCGATTCCTACCGGAAAACTGGAAGTATTTTTTTTTACAGTGTAGATATCCCATTTTCCTGTGATGGGTCCATAGACATCTGCTTAGAAATGTTGACTGATCTCATGGTACCCATGTTTTATACCAACAGACATTAAAAAAAAAAAAAAATGTGACTGTTCTCCATGGAACACGTTGACGTTATAACCTCTTTTTAATCCAAAATTGTAAAATGAAAATAGAAAAATAAAGATTCAGTACAATTTCCGTATTTTTACTGAAATATTTCCTTCATCTTCCTCCACTTTTCCACTGTGCTTCTCATGAGCCCTCTGTTGGCAGATGAAGCAGTGAATACATCCAACCGCAGCACCTGAAGCAAAATAATAGGAATAAGAAATAGAAAATGCATTCAATTAAAACTGAAATATAAATTTATTAAAAAATTTATATTTTTAGCACATATTTCTATCAACAGCTCACCGTGAAATCAAAATTCGTTGATTGGCAGTACAATTTCTATATTTTTATGGAATTTTTTCTTCGCATGATAGGATTTCCTGAATGTATCAGAAATTTGAAAATAGGTATTAACACTTTCAGGTACAGAAAAATTCTGTTCGTAAAATGATGAAATAATTGACTGCCACTAGAATTTATAAACGATTTTTTTTTATTAAAACCTGCTCCTCTACACTTTCATTGTAAAAGCAAAATTTTAAACAAATTTTCATACTTAGCGTGTACATTTTCCATACTTTTACGGATTTTTTTCTTTTTCAGTGTAATGACAAAATTTAGAAAAATTGAAAATTTTGCATTATCTGTCAAAGATATAACAATGTCTTATTATAATTTATCCGCTTTGGCAGCATTAGAAAATATTAAAAAAATACAAAATTGTTTCGTTGATTTATTCAAAATATCGCAAAATCCACAAAAACAATTAGTCCCAGTGACGGTTGTAGGCAAAATGATGGGAGATGTTAGGTAGATAGTAAAGGGTGCTGGACACCAAATACCAGCACTTTGGAAGGAAATCCGGATCTTAGCGCTTTAGAATACTCCAATGGACAAAAATACTCGAATGAAGAGTGTCACTTACTAATCATAAAATAACTAAATCATTCTTCAGTTACATGAAAATGTCGGGTAAAACTGTTTTAGAGTATTTTTCGTAAAAGTTTTACGATTTCACAATTTTAGATCATCATGTAATGCCTTACCAAGTTTTACGTACAAATGTCACACGAGACACGACCGCAGATATCTAGTTCATTAAATATTTTAATTTTCTCAAAAAATGATGACAGGAGAGTGAGATATCAATTGCATTTACGGGAGCGAAAAATTTATGATCGTGTTCTCACGCTTTAAAAGTAAGTCAAGTAAAGTTATTCCACTCAATTATTATGTAGACTTCTGCAATAAAAGTAAAAACAATACACATAAAGAATCTAAAAACAAATATATACAGGGCTTCTACTGGTCCTTTTTCTGAAAACAAGTATTTTTTAAGAAAAAATTCGAGGTAAGTTTCTGGAACAACTGCAAGAAAAACTCCCCTCCAGGTAAGTTTCTAAGAAATTTACAAAGAAGATTTTTCTTTGAAAAAAAAAAAAGTGGTGATCAAAAAACGCTCCGAGTGGGAGCCCTGTAAATTAAGGAAAACGGAATTCAGATTAATTCATTGCATATAAATAATTTTATTGCTAGATTAGATTTTAAAAGCATTCTGTTACCAGTAACATTATTTCAAAACAGAATCTAAATAAATCCCTTTTATGAAACTGCAACAAAATTTGAATAAGCCTAGTATTTTGCTCGTTGTATACAATTAAAAATACATTGCTAGCGTAGGTTCTGATTTTTGTAAAATTTATATTAACTAGAAAATTAATTTTCACCAGAAGATTGAAAGAAATAAATATCATAAAATTAGAATGAATCAGACACAAGTATTGGACATCTTATGATCTACTTATTATAAAAGCTGAGTGCACGTGACCGACGGAACGATGCCGGTGCGAACCACTCTGGTCTGCGAAACGACCGTAGCTAAACGCCATATTAGGCTTAATGAAAAACATATCTTAACATATGACAGCTAAATGATAATTTTTTCCACTTAAAATCATGTCTGTTCAGCATATTTTCATATAAAACATGTGTATCATATCCATTTATAATGTATTAAGTTCTAAATTAAAATTAAGCTATTAGAAATCAAATCTAGGCAAACGATACTGTTGCCATTCAGATTCAAATTCCAGCAAATTAAGAAACAAATGAATGACTTTTTGACGATTCATCAAAAAAAAAAAAATACGGCTAACATCTGATTCTGCTTTAAATATATTTTTTAAAGCATATTAAAGCCTTTAAGTTTTTTTAAATGCGTTTTTCATTTTTTGAAATGCGTTTTTCAATGCGTTTACATTTATAAGCAGCAATTTTATTTACGACTGTTTACATTTACAAGCAGTCAGTTTACGACATACATATGAAATATTACGTAATTTATTGAATAAATATTTTAAAAAACATTATTTAATGATTATTCATCATTATTCATATGAATCATTCATATGAATATTGATTCATATCAATGATTCATGTATTTCACTCTTCTGTAGTGGCAACAGTGAAACGCTGTTTCTTTAGGAAAAACAACAGAGGGATAAACGTGCTGGTTTTTCGCCACTACTCGCTTTCATCTGTCAATAGTTATTTTTGAATGTTTTAAAAGTTTTTTTTTAATTTTTATTATGGGCTTTCGGAAAGAAGGCGCCAATTGACCAGGAAAAGAATTGCGCGATCGCGGCAATCAACGGATTTCTCAGTTTGCCTGATAAACTCAGCTGAGTTTACACCGAACAGAATTAAACACCCATATACACAATTTTTTGTTTATTTTTTATCTAAACTATGCATATTTTAAGTTCATGTTCATAAAGTGTTTATCACTCACAGGAACGTTTCATTATAATAAAGATTTAAAAATCAAAATTACATTTTTTTTTTAATTTTACTAAATTTTTGTACCGTTAAAAAACATAGCTTTTTGTATGTGTATTACTTTCAATGATGCACATAATGGTGTTTTAGTTTTGGCCAAATATATGAATCAAATTTTAAAGTTTCATCTAAAATTAAAAAATAAACATCTGATTTTTTAAAGAAATGTCATATGTTTTTTGTTTTATTTTTAAGTTTCTTATTTCACCTATGCTGCATTTTTTAAGCTGAATTTAATATATTTCTGTGAATTATTTTTTGCTGTTTGAAAAATGCAACAGCTTTTTTTTTTTTTCAACTATGCATATATTTTTAAAAGCATTTACAGACATGCCACTTTAAAGCGAAAACAGGGAATTCCATTTTTTCGACACAATTTATCATCCCTGGGATTGATGCAAATCAGTATTAAAATTTGTTGGCATTTTTAGGACGAGAAGGGGGGGGGGGGGTGGTAGCAGAATTTGACAAAATAAAAATGCGAGTACAAGCAACTGCAATTTGAGTTTATTTCTAATCCTTTCCCATGACCTGTGCATTTAGTCCATGTATAGAAACAAACAGGATGAAAAAAACATATAGCCAGGAGCTTGCAAAAATCATCAAAATATCGTAGAAAAAGGGTGGTGTCATCAAACGAATATGAATTCCATCAAAGGATCGCAGAAAAAAGCACAATTTTTCCCAAAGGGTCCTTTAGTATGCATGTTTCGTCTAAGGATCATGGAATATGTGAATGTCGCCAAATAATCGTGGAAAAAACATGAATTTCATCAGATGACTGCAGAAAAAATGCATTATTTGATCAAAGTATCGCGAAAAACGTGAATTTCGTCAAATAATCACAGAAAAAATATGTTTTGATTAGAGGATCACAGAGAAAACGAGATTTTTATCGAAAGGTTGCAAAAGTGTAAGTTTCAACATAAGAACCTAAAAAAAATGTAAATTTTGAAATCGGGGATCTTGAAGCTTATTGGTTCATCAGTATCAGGTGAACCGTTAGTCAGCTAAATTTTCTGTTACGTAACTAATTTGCTGCATACATTCGGATGCACCTGTGCTTCTGTCAACGTATTTTGATTGTAAGGTAAGTCTCGCTTGCTCTGCTGTTTATTTCTTTTTTTTTTTTTATTAGGATTTTTGCATTAGCTGTTTAAAATGCACCCTTTATTGGTGAATATATCGATTTTTACATTGTTTACTGTTTTAGAGACAGACGATTCAGCCAACGGCTGCCGAAAAAATTCAGAGTCTGAAAACATCGAGGGTGTATTACCAAACATCCATCAAAATTTAAATTTAATTCAGTTAGAAGAGAAGTACCATACCTTGACGATGTTTCAGACCCTGACTAGGATCCCTTTTTCTAAACATTAAATTATTGATTTTTTTTTTTTAATTTTAACTGATTGTTTTTTATGTAAATATTTGAAATTTTTTTTTGTATGAAACTCCCCCTTTTTTTTATGAATCGCCGTCTCATTTATTGGTATTTCTTTATATTTATCCTTTTACTTTTATTTTATGTTTCATAAATTTTTTGGCAGTTGTGAGCGAGATTTTACCTGCATTCATAACAAATTTTTCAAGATGGCAGTAAAACTTCGTTTTTAAATCTTTATGTTACTTATAAATCCATGTTTTTACATCATTTTCTATTTTTTTGTGCAAATCATTGATTTATAAATAACATAAAGATTTAAAAATTGAGTTTTTCCGTCACCTTGAAAAGATTTTTGGCACAATTTTTTTCGTCAAGCGGCACAGGATGCGAAACTCTTCCCTGAATTTTGTCAAAGAAACGTGAGAGGTGTAATTCATCAAAAAGGCGCAGGAAAAACGTGAATTTTGCAACAAATCCCGATAAAAACACTCATTTCGTGAAAGGATTGTGGTAAAAACAGTCATTTTTTTAAAAGGCTGCGAAAAAAACACGAATTTCATCAGAGATGTGCAGAAAAAACGAGAATTTCACCATAAACATTAAATTATTGATTTTTTTTGTTTGTAAATTTTAACTGATTGTTTGTTTTTTGTGTAAGTATTTTTAGTTTTTTTTTATATATTTTTTTCTGTATGAAACTCCCTTTTTCCTGAATCGCCGTCTCATTTATTGGTATTTATTTATATTTATCTTTTTATTTTATATTAGTAAGTTTTTTGGTAGTTGTGAGCAAGATTTTACCGGCATTCGTAACAAATTTTTCAAGATGGCGGAAAAACTTCAGTTTTAAATCTTTGTTATTTATAAATCCATGTTTTTACATCATTTTCTATTTGTTGGGCAAAATCATTGATTTATAAATAACAAAGATTTAAAAATGATGTTTTTCTACCATCTTGAAAAGATTTTTGGCAAGATTTTGAACAATTTTTTTTTGCCAAGAGGCACTCTTCCCTGAATTTTGTCAAAGAAACGCGAGAGGTGTAATTCGTCAAAAGGGCGCAGAAAAAAAGCAAAATTTTCAACAAATCCCGATAAAAACACTCATTTCGTCAAAAGGCTGCGAAAAAAACACGAATTTCATCAAAGATGTGCAGAAAAAATGAGAATTTTGCCATAGGGTTGTTGGAAAAAGCTCTCCCCCCCCCCCCCCGCATGAGGTGGTTCATATTTTCTTCATTTGAAGGTTGACTTTTACAAACACTATTTTTTTTAATGTTTTTGAGGACTTACCACTATCTGAATAATCATGCATATCAATCACCTGTTTAATTGAGTCTGACTTAATGTTGTAAACTTACAATAACACTTTCCCGTCATTTTTGACGGGGCCATATGCTAGTGTCCATTATAAAATGAATCATTGCAGTTATCTTGTTTTAGAACTAAATTAATATAAGTTTTACAACTAATGTAATAAACGTAAATTCATGTATTAAAGAGTGATTGTTCTGATCAAAAAGCTATTTACAATTCAATAATAAAAATAATTTATTTTCAATCATATTTTATATTGATATATGTTCTTCATTCCATATCACGTGTTTATATAATGATAGACTATTAAATATACTGAAAAATATTTTTTCAATATTTAATATAAAAATATCAATTAAAAAATAAGTAGCTCTAATGATATTTATATAAATTTTAAATCATAATATTTATTAATATAATTATAATTATAATTATAAATAATAATGATAATAATAATAATAATAGCTATTTCCCATAAATAACTAAATATATAATGATGTCTTTAAAGATTTTATTTTATAGCTATCAAAGAGATTTAATATAGACCAGTATGGAACCGTTTGTTCGGAAACAGTGTTTTGTGCACTGCTTCCGAGACACTGTTTTGAGTGTTCCGGAAACAGTAGATGGTCACTTTTCACGAATTTCAAGTTAGTGACATCCAACTTACCGAGTATTTACTGCATAAAGTAAAGGAGAAAATTCAGTTTGGGTAAGATTTTGCCCACCGCATGCATCGGCTCACAGCACAACCTGCAGAACTTCAATAGGACAGTTGCTACAGGAGGTTATTTCTTAAATATTTTAATATCACTATTTCAAAATTATAATATTCCTGTAAGATTTGAAATCTGTGTATGTTTGGTGGTGTTGCCAGGCATTCCGATTTTCACCGCGATTAAGACCCGTCCCGCGGAAACGGTGCGCGGGACGACAAAAGTCCCGATTTTCCTTGTTGTGCAAATTCTTTTAAATTTCTTTTGCATCACGCAATTCATTCGTCTGCATCAAGTGGAATTTTGTGCAGTAAATCTGTTAAAACACAACCTGTCCATAACGGTAATTTTTAAAAGTCTTGGCGAAAGCAATCTATGTGTTCAAACGGAAAACTGCCTAAAACGGAATATGTTTCCCGTAAGTGGAGATTTTGTTTTTACAGGTTTTACTGTAATCACTTCAGTAAATACTGTTAAAATAGAACCTGCCTATAAAAAATCTCTTGTTATGCGTAAAACTTCCACTGTTCCTGGAAAGACTACCATACAGTTATAAATGCTCAGTCGAAAACCTCTCTAATACGGAATTTTGTTTCGGTATCTGGAGATGCCGCTTTCATAGGCTTTAACTCTCTAACGAGGAAACCACGCCTTAGTATAATAATGAAAAAAAAATCTAAGTAAGCAGCAATCGAAAGAGCATATAGTGAAACGTGTTTTTTGACGCATAAATCATTTGCCATCGTCTGCCCATTATCGAGATATAAAGTCTTATGTCTTAAAATTTGTTAATTTATTTATTGAATTTAGGCGAAAAAAATCGAGAACACTCGTGGTTCTGATTCAAAAATTTTAATAATCAGATTAATATAAAATGTATATATAGATATTTAGATATAGCAAAATAAAACTGAAAGAAGCCTGCCAAAAGACATGCTATTGACGAATATTGTACTGAACAAAAAAATGATTGAAGCATAGAAAATAGTGGCACCAAGAATAATCTATGAACTTAAATCCCAGTGCAGTATTTACATTGATAAACCTCCTGCAAAGTACAAAATTGCAAGGGCGTTTCAAATGGAAATGGCCGAATTTGCTCTAACCCGGACTTGTGTCAAGCATAGCGAATCATGTCGGAGTATTGCGGTGCACTAAACTGGAAATGGACAAGTGAATAGAGTTTGACGATGTTGTTACGTTAAAAAATATCGACTCTCCTTCCATCAGTGCCCTGTCGGATATACGTTGAACAAACTGCTTCCAGGATCGAAATAATCCAACATTCATAGGTTGAACTTTGCAAGTAGCACTTGATGAAATTTTCTTTAACCCCTTCAGGGGCAAAGGACTTATGTTGCTAAAATGTTAAAATGATTGAATGACACCGGTATTTATGAACAAATTTATATGGAAGTAAGTAAAAGCTTTTCTTCGCGTACATTATACAAAGCAAAATTTAATACCTGAACTCTGGTGCCAATGTGGCATTTGGGAATTAAAATTAAGTGGTATATATAATATACTGGTGCCCTTCAAGGGGTTAATTCAAGTGTTGCATCTTCAGGAACCGCTTCACTGACATTTATGTATTACGTTAGGGAACTCACTACAAGATGGGACTCGTTACTAACAGAGGGGAATTAAACATCTTGCAGCTATGTTTTTATTAACACTTTCGTTACATTTCCTATAAAAAACAATTATAAGCAAAGCCAATATTTACTCAAACTTTCAAAGTACTGAAAATAAGAATTTTCAACTCACCAGATCTTGTAGCTTGCATACGTAAATTATCCGGCTTGTCTTACACGCGGTCCCAATTCACCTTTGGATTCTTGAAGCACGACGAGCATTGGTGAGAACAATCGTTGATAGGCCTGATCACTGGTTGAAAAGTATAACTATGAGCCATATTGTGTTTTGATTGAAAAAACGCTTCAACTTTCTTCACTCCACAGGTTGAGATACTTCTCCCACAGTGCATCTCTTTCTATAAACCACTTTGATCTGAATTGTACAAAGTGACAAAATTGTTTGTTGCACTTGGGCATATTTCAGTGGTGAAGCTGGCGATCGCTGCCTCTCGTGTTACCATACTGTGTTTTGATTGAGGAAAAGCTCCAACTTTCTTCACTCCACAGGTTGAGATTTTTCTCCCACAGTGCATCTCTTTCTATAAACTACTTTGATCTGAATTGTACCAAGTGACAAAATTGTTTGTTGCACTTGGGCATAATTCAGTAGTGAAGCAGGCGATCGCTGCTTCTCGTGTTATCATACTGTGTTTTTATTGAGGAAAAGCTTCAACTTTCTTCACTCCACAATTTGAGATACTTCTCCCACAGTGCATCTCTTTAAATCACTTTGATCTGAATTGTACCAAGTGACAAAATTGTTTGTTGCACTTGGGCATATTTCAGTGGTGAAGCTGGCGATCGCTGCTTCTCGTTGAGCTGTGTTCTGCGTGGTAATCCTACATACGAATCTCGTGATTATTCGTAACACAATGTTGTACCAATTCTTAAATTCTTGTGCGTAAGTGGGAGATTCTGTGCTGTGAAATCAGTAATTTGCAGCACAGTACTGTGTTACAATGATCAAATACGTAAATCTTCGTCGGGGACGGGATAACGTTGTTCACGAGCTCGTGGGAAACTCTCATAAACGTGGATGGAAATCTGCTTGTACTTTGACCGCTATGAAACGCTAGTGCGTGAGGCTTGTAGTTGTTTCTCTCAACAGTGCAACTGAGAAAGGGATGCCACGTACCTTAATGACTTTTGTACTGCAGCCAAATTAAAATTTTTAGTTTTTGTAGCCTTCCACTATGCAGCTGCCCGTTGCTTGTCTTCTTCCATAATCACACTTCTCAGCCTCTTTCTACAAGGACTTGGCAGATAGCTTGATGTTGGTGATTCTTTTGACGCTTTATCTTCCCTGCCCTCTAAAACTTCATGTTCATCTCTTGACATATCATCAAACTCTCCAAATTCGTGAATTAGAAGGTTTTCCTCTACTTGAAAATCAACTATCCCTGATGCAATCGTCGCATCAATTAATTCTAACCGGTGTAGTTCAAACAAAAATATACCCTCATTAATAAATTATACATTTACTTTGTCACTAATTAAAAATTAACAATTATGTTTAATTTCTTTGTAAAGTTGCACGTCTTCTGTATAAGGTCCTCTTCTTTCTGTTTCATAAGCTTGATAGTGGCCCATTATTTTAAAACACACAAGTAAAGGATTGATACGAGACATTTATCAATATAACACACACTTCACACAAAACCTAAAACGAGAATGAGATGTCTTATTGGTTTGCAGGCAAGCAGCATGTAGGGTAGATGGGGGTAAAGATACGGACTTTCCAAAATTTTGATTTTTAACGAAGACAATGGTCTAAACTTATGTGACGACTGATTAAAATGTTATATTAGTACAGAGTTGGGCAAATTTGTAATCTCAATTATCCGCAGTGTAATTATAGGTAAATTGCATGTAATTGATTATACATAGTTCCACAGATTCAAACACAGAAATTCTGTCAAATAATGGGATGGGGGTGGTTCCGATTCAGTGCTGCAAGATATTTTTAAGGCATTTAATTTTAACTATAATTAATTACATACAATTAAACTGTAATTAGATTACAGATAATTGGAATTAAAAATTTGCCCAAATCCGTATTAGAACCTTAGGCACGTGCCGCCATCAACCGACATTCTGTCAAATTATAATTTTGTAAGAAATTACAATTTAAAAAAAACCTTGCTCTGCGTATCTTTGCCCCATTTCCACTGAAACGAATGAGTTATGTAAAAGCTTGTTATGAGAAACTCTGTTACTGTAATAAACTTTATGTACAGGATTACTATAATTAAAACTCACCTATTCACATGTCTCTAGCGTCAACTCCTAACGAAATAAACAGTTAAATTTAGAAAATTAAAAAAAAAACGACTGCATAAAAAGCGAACTAATTAATTATTTCTCATCAATGTGAAACTATTTTTTTTTTCAATTCCTACTATTAGCTCACATTCTCGCTATATATATCTTGTTCAAATTTTCAATTGTTAATAAAATGCTTATTATTCATCCAATCAAGCTCAAATAAATTTTTTAAAACTTGTAGTGGATGACACTTGATGTTAATCCAGTTTTTTTTCAAATATTAATTCATTAATTAAATTAAATTAATTAATTTTCAATAATCGACAGAGCCCTCTTCTTGACCAAGGTATTTTAAGACCGAAAGAGCCCTCTTCTTGATCAAGCGTTTTAAGCCCCACTCAAGAGGAAAGAAGAATGGGAGAAAAAAAAATCTCTTATTGACCTAAGTAGGGATTGACTTAAAATATTTTTTTATGTTACTTATTTATATTACTTTCCTATTTTTGTATTTACTTGTATTGATGACTTTTAAGTTGTGTTTAATTTTTAGTTCCTATCTATAAACAGGGTTTTCATGAGGTCTATAGATGTCTATGATGGTTAGAGTTGCAGTAAAGCTAGAGATTCCACATACACAACTTCCAGGTTGTATAATATTTTAACGGAGCTTCTGACTGTAAAATAGTCAATGAAACATCGTTTTCATTTTGAAAGACCTATCCAATGATAGGCCACTCAATAGGGTGCGTAATTTTTTTTCGTCTCTACCGCCATTTTGAATTTATAAAAAAAAACCCAGCCTATAACCCTCAGGCTGTTAAGACGAATTGATAGAAACCTCATTCATTAAAATCCACCCAGCCGCTGGGCTGTTTCGAGGGTATAAAGAAATCCGCATACACAGATACGCGTGAAACACATAACCCTTCTTTTCAGTCGGGTAATTAATATCTATAGTGAAACTAAATCAAATAGTAAATTTCTCTAGCATCTATAGTTTAAAAAAATTTACAAGTTAAACCGTGAAAAAAAAACAGCGGTCTGTGTGACAGGAAACAGCAGTTAACTCTTAACTGCTGTGACAAAAAGTTTCCATAAATATTGTAAGCTGTCTCCGACACCGCTTGATCGTAGATTGAATAACAAGATCGACTGACACGTAAGATACTGTTTCTGTACTAAACTTTATGTAATGGCCTATTATAATTAAAATTCCTTTATTCAGAAGTCTTTAGCGATACTATTAAGTTTCCAAATGAATCAAATTTATACTTACATCAATAGTTAAACTGAAAATTACAAGTAAAACTGTGAAAACTGAATATAGCAGCGGTCTGCTGGACCGAAACTAGCCTTTTTTTCAACCGGGGCAAACATGGATTTTGGCGCCCCCCCCCCCCCTCCCTCTACCACAAAGTATATTTACAAAGAGAATTTTACTAATTTTATAATAGACGACTTATTTTAAAATATATAATCATAAAATATGTAATACTGAACTACGTAATCTACAGTGGCGGATCCAAGGGGAAGGTCCCTCTGAATATCAACAAAAATATTCTATAAAATGACATATCTAATAAAATGACATATTCAGTAGAGTCCCGATTATCCGAGTCCCGCATAACCGAGTTTCCGCTTTCACCGAGTTATTTTCTTCTGATGGAAAAAAAAATTATGGCCATGTTTTTTCCCCATTCGGACCAGAAAATCAGGGTTCTAACTTTTTACGGCTGCTCTTTCATCTTCACCTAACACTTCATTCATAGTGGCTGTTTCATAATAATGGAAACCATGAGTCCATCAGAAGAAAATTATCCTTTCCAAAGGTATAATCTTCATTTGGCGCTCCTTTGTTCTGGCGCCCGGGGCACATGCCCCCTCTGCCCCCCCCCCCTTAGCTTCGGCCCTGGCGGTCTGTGAGACCGCTAAAAGGAGTTAAAGGTTAAGGCATAAAACAAAAGCGTTTCGTGAAACAAGAATATTGATTTTTAAATGTAGGTAGGTAGATACCTACGTTCTATATTTTAAAAAACTTAACCAGAAAACGGGAAAGATACTTAACTAACTTATATTACACTTCTCAAAATAATTAGGGGAGCAAGCAAAAAAGTAAAGAGAACAGTGCAAGACAGCCATGTATGGGCATAAAATGGATAGTAAACGTGTATCAATGCGCAATACAGTAAAAAAGACGCAAAAAATTGTAAGGGAGCTTTTATTCGTTGAAAATATGAAAAGAACTTGAAAAGATGGTTTAGGGCAGCAATTTGGTTTCATGCAAATGATAAAAAGAAAGTATTGTTTAGAAATGATGCAAGATTTTTAATATGGCGTGTGGTCTCCTCGAACAGCTAAGACCACTGTACACCTGTTTTCCATGGATGCGATGAGTTTATCGAAAAGACTTTGGGGAATACAGTTCCTTTGCTTAAGAATTGCAATCTCCAAGTCGCGGACAGTAAAAGGAGGCCTCGGTCTCTCAGCAATGCGTCGTCTGAGTATGTCCCAAACATGCTCGATCGGATTTAGGTCAGGAGAGCATGCTGGTTATTCCATACGCTGTATTGTTTTAGCTTCAAGCATGTTTTCCACAAGACGAACTGTATGAAGTCTGGCATTATCATGCATGGAAAAAAAGAAATCACTAATTACTGCAACATAAAATACGACTTGAGGTCTCAGTATCTCGCTTGTATTACTTCGGACCGTCAAAGTACCATTCCGAATGATATGCAGGCCCGCACGTCCACCTATGCTGATTCTAGCCAAAATCATCAACCCATCTCGTCTGTAATGTGATCTTTCACGAACGAATGTGGGATTATTTTGAGTGCCTCTTTCGCTCCATGCCAAAACACATGAGGTGTCACATCCAGACTGAATCAGGGCTTGTCTGTAAACAGAATTTGACTCCGACAACGTTTTCTCCAAACTCCATGTTCAGTTCCCCACCTTTTTTGGGCCGCACAGTGGCTTAAGGTCAACAGAATAGAGACCATTGGCTTACGTGCATAGAGACCACCCTGATGAAGCCTATTTCGGACTGTTTGGCTGGACACCCTTCGTCCTGTGGCCAAGAACAACTGTTTTTGCAGCTGAGTAGCATTGCCTGTTCCGTCTTGATGAGCTGTTAACAGGATATATCTGTCACCAGTTTCTGTGTTAGCACATTTTCGACCTTGCAGTTGTCGATGGCTACCATTCCATGTGTCTTGGAATCGATTCCACAGCCTTTCATGGACACTTCTTGCTACTCCAACAGCGCCCACTACTCTTCGTCGTGTTTCCCCAAATTCAACTATCACGGTAACACACCAAGCCATGGATTGCGGTAAATCATGTTGTTGTGACATTTTCAAGCCACGTTTTCTCAAAACACAAGCTGAGCACTTGAATTTTACAACTGAGACAGTGAAACAGACGTTTCTGCAAAATCCCGATTTCTGCTCTTATCTCCTTTTTCTAGTTTTTGACGTCGTAAACTTTAATATTTATGTGAAGTTTTCTTTATCTGTTTTCTACAGCACTTTAAGTTATGGATGTTTTATTTTACGTTACTTATCGGTGTAAATATTTGCGTAATTTCGTTAAAACCATGTGCTCCCCTAATTCTTTTGAACAGTGTAGTTATGTAGCTATTATACTTCACACAATACTAACTTAGAAAAAATAAAAAGCTTTCCACAACATAATTACAGAAAGCTTTGGATCTAGTTAAAACGATGGGGCAAAGCCCCTCATCTCAAACTTGTGCGTATCTTTGCCCCAACGCGGATGCGTGTTTTTACCCCATTCTGCAGTATTTTGCTTAACCGGCTATGCCTGCAAGTTTAAATAAATGCGATCGAGGTAAACTACACGGCATTAAGAAACTAAACAGCTTTTGTTCTCCACTGAATTTTTAGATTTGTAAGAATTTGAGGTATTGTCAGCTAAACAATAAAGTGAATTTTTAAAAATATTACATCAAAATTCAAAAAGTTAAACTTACCTCAATATTTTAGCAGGGAGTGGTACTTTTTTCACAGAGTTTGAACACACAACTACTACACTTGAAACCAAACTACCACCTAGTGGTCATGATTGTAGAAATGTTGCTTCATATTAAATCAACCGGTGGGTATCTTTGCCCCCACCTATAAAGTATTTTTAACCCCTTGAGGGGCAAGCAAAAATGTTTCTAAATATGGAATTCTTACCGGAATAATCGAAAATTTTCTATTTTTAAATAAGGAAAAGCAATTTTTCAACGTTTTTCATCCAAAGTTAAAAACATAAAATATAGTTAAAATTTTCTGGTGAGAATCTTGTTTAAATTAGGTGGGATATATTTTATCCCACCGCCCCTCAAAGGGTTAACGTGTTTTGACAGGGTTTTATTGCGTCTCTTCCCACTACTCCCTTTGCGTCCCTTCATTAAATAAATAAAAAAAATATATTAAATAAATAATTTAGAAAAGTTTAAGACTTTATATCTCGATAACTCTGAGACGAGGGCAAATTATTTCTCCTTCAAAAAATACATTTCACTATGCTCTTTCGATTGCTGCTTATTGAGGTTTTTTTCATTGTTGCACGAACGGCGTGGTTTCCCGGTAAGATTATTCTGTTTATTTAATACCGCAAAACCTACTAAGACGGAATCTCAAGTAACCAGAGAGCAGAAAATATTTCCGTTTAAAACAGATTTTCATCTTAGATTTATATTGCACTCTTTCCGTCTTTCCTTCCGTGCGTCACTGTGGCCTTTTTTCGTTTAAGACAGGATTCCGTTATATGCAGCTTCCGTTTTCATAGGATTTACTGTATTTTTAAGTTCCGATGTAGAAACCATTATCCCACTTTTTCTGACTTCCTGCATCACTTTTTTGTGAAAGTAGAGCTGAGAACACTAGTGTTTGGTCATAGCACATTAGTATACTACCGTAATTTAACAATCATGTTTCGACCCAGAAATTTTTTAAAATAAAATATGACTTTTTAGATCGCGGTAAATATTTGTCATAATAACAGAATAAAATTTCTGGGTCCAAACAGAATTGTTTGATATGCGGATTATACGCCGGAAATTACGGTAACTATAAGAGATTTGCTGCGGGATAGAAGTTTTCGCTTTTCATTATTTTTAAATTTTGAGTCACAAACTGGACTTCAAATGTTTCTGGTTTTGACTGTTACCTATGATAACAATTCGAGTTTTGCCAAAATCACAGATTCGCAAAAAAATGGACATTACACAAGTGTGCTTTTAGGTGCCGAAATATTTATAAATAAACTGGTAGTTTTCAAGAAGTTTTTTTTTTTTTAATTATGATTATTTCTATTGTAACCAGTAAGTATTAACTATGCAGAAGATAAAATATTTTTCACTAGCCTTTCATCCTACCTTATATGCGGTACGTTTGACCACGCAGGATGTTTGGCCTACTCCCTTAATTATTATTTTTTTCCCATTTTGCTGAGAAGCACAAAATAGAAGCTTTATTACAAGCTTTTTCTGCTATTTAATATTGTTCTTCAGCCACTTGTAATGACAATAAAAGATTACAGAGACATTTTGAAACTCCCTCCCCCTCCCCCCAAAGAAGAAACTTCATCTTTTGCCATTCGTAACCTCCTATGTTTGTAGTAAATAAAGTTAATGAAGATATTATATTTGCTCTAAATTTTATTTCGCTTAATGACTTAGAGCTGATAGTTAATTAGAACTTATCCAATTTATTTACAGTGGCTCCCAAAAGTATTCGTACACGTACGAATGTCAATGAAATGATGCTCTATCCATTAATTAAAACTTATATTTCAAAA
Source organism: Maratus speciosus (assembly GCA_963932465.1). Lineage (NCBI taxonomy): Eukaryota > Metazoa > Arthropoda > Arachnida > Araneae > Salticidae > Maratus > Maratus speciosus. Next base: position 385,135,799 of record OZ010796.1, read on the forward strand.
TAGGAATTTAAGAGCCATTATTATGAAAATCAGAAAAAGTGGGATAGTTGTATTTTTGTTTTGATTGATTTTTTTTTTTTTTTTTTTTTTTTTTTTATGTTGAAGTATATCATATTTAATAAATAATGTGCAATTTTGAAGCTCTGAAAATATTTCCTGTATCCTGTAGAAAATGTGAAAGTTCGAGACCATGAATCCATTTTTCATGAAAATTGAAATGCCAGTATGTTTGGATTGCTATATCTCTGGAAAGCAACAGCATCCCAAAATTATTTTGTCATAAACTGTTAGTATAACACTACATACTTAGTAAAATTTACTTGGTTCCATGAGGCATTGTTAATTTTCATTGTTATGTTGCCACAAAATGCAATTAAAATGACGTTTTTGTCCGTTTTCTGCCCTTATTATCTTGGTTAAGCAATAGTACCCCAAAATTTTCCTTATAGAATATGAAAGTTTACTATTAGGACAAGCTAAGTAATATAGAACTTTAGCGGGATATCGATGCTGTTAGCAGATATAATCTGTTAAATATTCAAAAGTTTCAAAATCTGCAACTTTTGAATTAGTCCTATCTCAAAACAGCATCACAGTTGAATAAAACAAAATATATCAGGAAGTAGTTGAGCATATGTACAAAAACATGGAAACAAAAAATAAGTGAGGTCTCATGCTATTTTCAGAAGAAAAAAAAATGACAAAAATTAAAAAAGGGAGTGCAATAATCAGGCTTTTCCCCTAGAAGGAGAAAGAGAAAAGGGATGTTCCATTTCCTCATAGGGCAAAAACATAGGAAAGGGAAAGAGAAACGGGATAAATCTTTTTCTTATAGGGAAAAAGCACGATATTGACACTGCCTTTTTGTAACGTTTGTCATTTTTTTTTCTGAAAATAGCATGAGACCCCACTTATTTTTTGTTTCCATGTTTTTGTAGATATGTTCAACTACTAACTGATATATTTTGTTTTATTCAACTGTGATGCTGTTTTGAGATAGGACTAATTCAAAAGTTGCAGAATTTGAAACTTTTGAATATATAATAGATTATATCGGCTAACAGCATCGATATCCCGGTAAATTTTATATTACTTAGCTTATCCTAATAGCAAACTTTCCTATTCTATAAGAAAATTTTTGGGGGTAATATTGCTTAACTAAGATAATAAGTGCAGAAAACGGACAAAAACGTCATTTTGATTGCATTTTGTGGCAACATAACAATGAAAATTAACAATGCCCCATGGAACCAAGTAAATTTTACTTAGCATGTAGTGTTATACTAACAGTTTATGACAAAAGAATTTTGGGATGTTGTTGCTTTCCAGAGATATAGCAATCCAAACATACTGGCATTTCAATTTTCATGAAAAAGGGGATTCATAATCTTGAACTTTGAAATTTTCTACAGGAAACATGAAATTTTTTTCAGGGCTTCAAAATTTCACAATATTCATTAAATATGATCTACTTCAAAAAAAAAAAAACAAAAATCAAGCCAATTAAAAAATACAACTATCAAAATATCACTTTTTTGTCTGAATTTCAAAATAATGGCTCTTACTAATAAGATCTATAACTTATTCAAAACAAAATTACATAAAATGTTTTAAAAACAAAATAAAATGTTATTTTGAAGAAATAAATAATAAAACATTAGCAAAAAAATTACCTCACAAAAGTCTTCGCACGCTTTAAAAAAATCTCTCTATATTAGTAAATATTGTAATATTTCGTTAAATTAGTACATAGTACGTTATCCTTTAGCTTCCAAAATAACTTTCAAACGTGTGGGAATAAATTTTACTAGTTTTGTCTTTAATTTTTGCATCAATGTTGATATATTGGTCGATCATTACTGTTTTTAGTTCGGTTATCATTTTAATGTCGTTCCTTCTTACTCTAACCTCTAGTTCACGCCAAATATAATTTATTGTGTTTTAATACGACGATTGAGGTGGTGTTTTCAGAACTTTAGGACAATTATTAGAGACACCACCGGTAAGGCATAGTGACGTCACGGCGACGTCGTTGTGAAGTCACACTGTGATTTTGTGTCGATGTGACGTCAAAGTGACTAGAATGCGAGGTCGTTATGGCCGTTTTAGAGGTCGTTTGTGACGTCACATTGTGGCCACTCTGTGAAGTCACGGTGTGACAAATTTGTGAAAAGTGTGTCATTTGTGACTATTTTGGCATTAACTTTGTGACGAACCTGTGACGACAGCGACAATGCTTTGACGTCACACTGTGACTAATTTGTGAAATATGTGTCATTTGTGACGAACTTGTCATAAACAATGTGATGCTTTCAAATGAAAATCAAATTTCAAATTAATTGCTTAAAAGGGCAAAGGCCAACATAGAGAAAAAGATTCCAAGCCGGGACTCGAATCCGGGCCATCAGTGTAGCGCACTAACATTCTACCGACTAAACCATATGGAACAAGACTCAGCCTGGAAAATTTCTTACTAGTACATGTTTGCAAGGTTACAAACGCAGCACAAGATGGAATATTTATCGTGAGCCGCCAACATCGGGTAAACACGAAACTTAATTAAATCCAGCATCGATTCAAACTATATAAATACTTGGAAATTTTTCCATAGAGAACCATTCGCCTTGCATACAATATTTCAGATGAAAATCAAATTTCAAATTAATTGCTTAAAATGCAATTTTAATTTGAAATTTGATTTTCATTTGAAATATGCAAGGCGAATGTTTCTCTCTGGAAAAATTTCCAAGTATTTATATAGTTTGGATCGCTGCTGGATTTAATTAAGTTTCTTGTTTGCCCCATGTCGGTGGCTCATGATAAATATTCCATCTTGTGCTGAGTTTGTAGCCTTACCAACATGTAATAGTAAGACATTTTCCAGGCTGGGTCTCGTTCCATGTGGTTTAGTCGGTAGAATGTCAGTGCACTATACTGATGAACCGGATTCAAGTACCGTTATGGAATTTTTTTCCCTATGTTGGCTTTTGCGCCTTTTAAGCAATCAATTTGAAATTTGATTTCCATTTGAAATATTGTTTGCAAGGCGAATGTTTCTCTCTGGAAAAATTTCCAAGCATTAATACTGTGATGATTCTTGTTATAAACACTGTGATGAATTTTAAAATAAAGTTTTGTTTGAAATATACAATATTATCTTTTTACCGTACTTTTAGCAAAGTATCGCTATTTTGGAGTCCTATTCTTCTAAAATACTTTAAATTTTTACACTGAAAAAAACAATCCTTATCAACTGGCATCATTTTTTATTAAGTTCTAAGCTTGATCTTGAGTTCAAGCTTTATATTAAGAATGTGTAAGTTTTTATGTGTTGTGATTTGTTATTATTTTATTAAATACGAACATGGAGTCTAACGGATATTAATATATTTCCTATTTAAAGAATAAGATAAGCCATATTTATTTAAATTTTTTATTCCCGTGTATATTGTATTTTGTTAATATGAGCTAAATAGATTTGGTATGATTTATAGGAAATGACTGATCTGGGAAATAGAAAAAACAAGTAAGAAAAATCGTGCGTTAAGCATAGATTATAAAGCACTTTCCAACGCTTCCTGAATGCTTTAACTAGACATCGCAATTTAAGGAGATAACGTAAATAAGTTAACTAAGTAAATATTTTAGAAAACGCATAAAACATTTGAAAAACTGATTTCAGCAGTTACCGTCCAGAGCCAAATATGTTTTCCAATTCTTTTGAATAGCCCTGTATTTAATCTGTAAGTTGATATATACTAGTATATAATGTGAAAATTTAGTTTAGCAAGAAAACGCATAACAGGTTGAAATTCTCATTCAGCAATTTATACTAATATATGAAAACATACTTGAATACTTTTGTACAACCCTGTAGTTTACCTAGAAACTTTATTAAACGCCACTATTTAGTTAAAATTTAATTCAAATTAAAACACTCTTAAAACTACTGAAATCACATTTCTAGAAATTATAATTTATAGACGGCCATATATCCATTTCCTTGCGTGACCCTGTGTATCATTTTATCCATATTCTACAAACATTTCTTGGTAAATTAAATGCAGTTCAACATAAAAATCCATAACTCATCTAGAAAACACCTTTAAGCAATTTGCGCCCATAGCCCTTAACTCTTACGTATACTTTCGTGTAGCCCTGTATATGAATTATAGTTTTTATATATACCATATACTATGCATAAATATAGAGAATCATAAAAGCACATGTTATAATTAAAAATGCATTTCCAGCAATTATCGCTAATGAACAGTACAATATCAACTTTTATAAATATCATAAATTATAACTATTTTTTTTATAAATATTATAAATATCAAACTTTAAAAAGTATAATAAAGCAGTTTAATCTATAAACTTGTTATCAGGCATAAAAAACACTTTATTTCAATGCTTAAATGTCATATTTTATTTTTTAATGCGAAGTATCGAACGTGTATCGAAAACGTAGAAAATGAGTTTACAATCGAAGAAAATTTAATAACTGATTCTGAATGTCTACAATTAAATGTTTGATTAAAATCACGAACAGTAAAAACGTGCTTACATACAAATTAAAAAAATAAATGTACCAATTTGAAAAATACTAAATAATTAGTATTTATAATTGTACTATTAAACAACAACAAAGTACAGTAGATGAATTAAATGTATTATTAGATTTAACAATTTCTCAAAAATCTCTCCATATCTTACAAGGAATTCCTATTATTTTATAATTCTGGCAAATGTTAAATCTGAAAACATTGATATGAAGATTTAGGATTTTAAATAATAATTTTAAATATTATTAGCAATGAAAAAAAGTCTTTCAAAAGTTTCACTACTATAGTATGTAAAACGACATTTCCCATTCAGTATACTGTTAATTTCTAATCTGAAAAACAATCCCAGATCAGTCTCTTTCTATAGGTATAATATAAAACTAATTAACTCATCTCACCAAATATACAAAACAGGAATAAACAATTGAAATTAAATAAGACCTACTTTTTAAGCTCCATAAATTAATTATTAATATCCGTGTGTATCCGAAAATGGCGACGTCTTTTTCTTCCATTAAAAAAAGCACACGCAAAAGCTTACATTTTAGACTAGTAACTTACCGCATCTGTTAGAACAAAAAGTTCTCTGTTTACCGTGGCAGACGATTTTGGGCAGGTGTTAGTTTATTTGCTTTTATATAAACAGATTTGGAACTTACATGTGCAATAATTTTATGAGACTGTCTGTATTTAAATTTTTGTATTCGAAGAATTTTCCAATGTATTTTACCTTTTCTTTTTATCAGTTTTACCCCCCCCCCTCCCTTTTCCTAAGTAAAGATTGTTTCACACATAATAAATACAAAATATCTTCCTAAAAAATAATAAGATATAAATAAATATCGAGGATAAAAAAAAATTTCTTTGTCAATCGTTATTCTTTTCATGTTAATTTCCTGTAGAATAAAACAATTCGTAAAATAACTTTTTTTTAGAGTCATATCTCTAAAACACAAATTTGAAATACGAATAATAAATTATATCATGGGTTTTGCATAAATTTTGTATTATTTTTTTTTAATTCGGAAAATGCTAATTTTATTTTAAAAGTCTGAAAGAAGTAGAATTTTTTAACAAAATAGTTACTTAAAATAGGTACACTAACAGGAAAAAATATGACTTGAATGCAAATTATAAAGCAAGAAATGTATGTATGACTAAACTCTGAAGACTCTTTCTACGTTCTCATTAGAAGCTGCAGACTTAACTATAACAGAAATATTTTAGTTTGAAGCCACAAAAGTGTTTCGAATACCAGTGGTCGGTAAAAATAAATTTAAAATTTTCCTTCCTGCAAACTAAATATGTAAAGTGTATATATTTAATATTCCTAATTCTAAATATGTTATCTAAATTGCTCCAGCACAATAATAAGAATAAGAGAAGGATTATTATATTAAATTGCAAAACTAGATAAAATTGAAATCAGGAAAAAAGTATACTTTCACTCTCTTAGATATCAAATTGGTAAAATATAGCATCAAAATCTAGTTTGTTGATACTTGTACCGTGCATTTTCCTTTATATGCCCCCCCACCCCCACCATCTTTTCGTGTCTGAATTTACTATTTGCTATTCACTAATATATTTTCATTCCTTATGCCGCTGTAACTCGGCCCTTTTTAAAACATTTCTCTTCATTTGCAAAGATTTTTGAAGTTCATATTTTTCTCACACTGTGACTTACAATATGGGGGGATTTTTTTTGTGAGTGTGACGTGACCTACGTTACATGCAGTGACATAACAATTCTTTTTTATTGCCAGAAAAATAAAATTTTACAGTAACAACATGTTTTGAAGAATTTTTGTAATTTTTTAAAGTTTTCTAAGAAGTTCACATCTCAGTCACAATGTGACATCACTAAGTGGTGGCATTTCGGTCACAGATGTGACGTGACCACAGTGACTCACAGTGACGTCACAACGACGTCACTGTGACCATGCATGCTATGAGGGCAGAGGCAAACGTTGAGAGCCGTGATCTTAGGATCGTTATCTTGATAAAAAACAAAGTTCTTTCCAATATCCAAATTTTGGGCTGATAACTTTAAATTGTCTTGTAAAATAGTTAAATATACAGCATGATTCATTATGCCATCAATAAATACCGCAAATTATCTCGTCTTGATGCTGCCATGCTTTCCAACACAAGGGCAATTCCACCGCCATAATTAACTCTTCCAACTAAGTTCTTGAGATAAAGTTCATCTTTTATTCTCCATACAATTATGCGCCCATCGGAATAAAAAAAGTTAAATTTCATTTCATCTGTAAATAAGGCATTATTCCAATACGATTCGTTTTTAACACTTTCCAACAAAGTTGAAAAGTGTTTATGACTTCGGTTCGTCTGGCCGTCTGTCCACGCTCTAACTCTCGTAAATATGCTCGGATCGTTCTGAAATTTTTGAATGTTAGTGACCTCTATCATAGAACGTTCCCTATTTCAAACAAGTTGGAAATTGCTCGTCAAACGTGGCAAATGAGGTGCGTTCGTACTATAACTAGTTTTATAATTATTTTTTGCACCCCATATTGTACTGAATGTATATTTATTTGCAATTCATAAGTGCATAGTCTGTAACATCATTAAAATGCACTTGCAATAATTTTTTCCCATTCCCCTTAATGTAATGGAAAACTTTTGACTGTCCCTGTAATTAAGCTATACACCCGATTTTCATGAAATTTGAAATGGCTCGACAAAATTTTGCAGCAATTATATATTTAAAATTTCAGCCCATTCGGAAAGCTGTAACATCATTAAAATGCACTTGCAATAATTTTTCCCATTGGCTTTAATGTAAAGAAAAACTTTTGACTGTCCCTGTAATTAAACTATACATCCGATTTTCATAAAATTTAAAATGGCTCGACAAAATGTCGCAATAATTATATGTTTAAAATTTAAGACCACTCGGAAAGCTTTAACATCATTAAAATGCACGTGCAATAATTTTTCCCATTGGCCGTAATGTAAAGAAAAACTTTTACTGTCCCTGTAATTTAACTATGGATCCGATTTTTATAAAATTTGAAATGGCTCGACAAAATTTTGCAACAATCATATATTTAAAATTTCAGACCATTCGGTTGGGTAGTTTTTGCTCTATTATATGCGGACGGACGGACGGACAGACAGACGGACAGACAGACGGACAGACAGACGGACTGAACGACGACTATAGGTGCTACGTATTTATATAATTACGAACGCACCTAATGAAGTTTGTAGCATGTTTAGTTGATTTAAAGAGACAGTCAAAAGTTTTCCTTTACATTATGGCCAATGGGAAAAAATCGTTTCAAATGATTTTTCATGGTGTTACACTCTTTCAATCATAGTAAAATTGATATTCATTTATGAAGCCCACTAAAATATGCATTCTTTTGAATATGCGGTGCAAAAAACAGTTATTGTTCATTTACAGGGCCACACAAAAGTATTCCGTTCATAATGGCCTAGAAGAAATTGTTTGCGGTGTATTTGAAAATATTTCAGATACTATATAGTATTCGAATTACTGTATATTAGTAATGATTGCTTGAAATGCATTTTTAATTATGATATGCACTTTTTTAGGGTTTCGTTCATCTGACGAAACCCTATTCGGCTCGCTCCTCTGTCTGTCCGTCTGTCCGTCTATCACCGAACCCTTTCTCAGAAACTATATATGTTCGAGACTTGAAATTTCGCATACTTATAGCTGAACACCACAAATCATACGACAAATCATAAAATTTTGAAAAAGTTGAACATTTAACCCTTTGGGCTCCCACATGTGTATTTTAAACAATTCTTTCTAAGTGAGCCTTAATTAGGTTGGAGGCGTGAAATTTTGCATACTTATAGCTGAACACCTCACATCAAATGACAAAGCATAAAAGTTTGAAAAAGTCGTACATTTAACACTTTGAGCTCCCACATGTGTATTTTAAACAATTCTTTCTAAGTGAGCCCTAATTAGGTTGGAGGCATGAAATTTTGCATACTTATAGCTGAACACCTCACATCAAATTACAAACCATAGAAGTTTGAAAAAGTCGTACATTTAACCCTCTGGGCTCCCACATGTGTATTTTAAACAATTCTTTCTAAGTGAGTCCCTAATTAGGATGGAGGCAAGAAATTTCGCATACTTATAGCTGAACACCTCACATCAAACGACAAATCATAAAACTTTGAAAAAAATCGTACATTTAACCCTTTGGACTCCCACATGTGTATTTTAAACAATTCTTTCTAAGTGAGACCCTATTTGGGTTGGAGGCGTGAAATTTTGCATACTTATAGCTGAACACCTCGCATGAAATGACAAATCATAAAATTTTGAAAAACCGTACATTTATCCCTTTGGGCTCCCACATGTGTATTTTAAACAATTCTTTCTAAGAGAGCCCCTAATTAGGTTGGAGATTTGAATTTTTGCATACTTATAGCAGAACAGCTGAGGCCAGGCTACAAATCATAAAATCTTGAAAAAGTCTTACGTTTAACCCTTTGAGCTACCACATATGTATTCTAAGCTATTCTTTCTAAGAGAGCCCCTAATTGAGTTGGAGACATGAATTTTTGGATACGTATAGCTGAATACATCAGACCACACGGCAAATCATTTAATTTACGAAAAGTCTTATATTATTTACTCCTCCGGTCTCTAACATGTGTATTTTAATCAATTTTTCTAACCTCCGCTCTTTTCACCCGGGGAACACTTTTCCAACTTCTGCCGACACCCCTTTGACCATTCTTTCATATTATGCACCATAGCCTTACATATTTTAGTTCCACTTTTTACAGCCAGGGGCGCCTACTTATCTCGTGTGCTATCGGTCCAATCCCCTCGACTAATATATCTATGGATAGTATATAAAACGGAGTTTCGTTCGGATAGAAGTTTCTTTAGAATAGATTGCGCCCCTGGTTACGAAATGTGGAACTAACAGATTTTTCAAAAGGATAAAGTGTTTTGAAAGGAATATTAAACAAAACCCTCTGTGCGGTCTGTGATCACACTTACCTACTTGTTCACTATATTTATGCATACTATAATGTGCGTATAAATGCTATAGTTCATATACAGAGCTGCAGAAATGAATTCGTAAAGGTTACTGAGTATGAGCATAAATTGCTTAAAGGTGGGTTTTAAAGGAGTTATGCATTTTTACGCTGAACTGAATTTAGTGTACTAAGAAATATTTGTAAAATATAGAAAAAATGATATACAGGGCCAGGCAAAGAGTTGGATACATGGCCGTCTATGGATGATAATTTCTGGAAATGTAATTTCAGTAGTTTTAAGCGTGTTTTAGTTTGAATTAAATTTTAGCTAAATAGTGGCAAGTAATAAAGGTACTAGGTAAACTACAGGGCTGTACAAAAGTATTCAAGTATGTTTCCATCTATTAGTATAAATTGCTGAAATATGAATTTCAACCTGTTATGCATTTTCTAGCTAAACTAAAATTTCCCATTATATACACTGCTCAAAACAATTAAAGGATATTGCAGTTTTAGGTGGATTTTGTATCTGGTAAACTGTTTATCTGATTGATACATGGTCGACAGACATAGTAGGTTATATGAGAATAATAAATTACACATGTTTGGCAGAAAAAAATGCATTTTATTGCGCATTTGTGTACTAAAGGAAAAAAACACAATTTGTGCATATGAGAAAAAAAGAATAAGAAAAGGTGTTTTCTTCAAATAAAATCATTTTCAGTAGGGGGTATGGTTTCCACGGGCGGCCAGCAACGTTGAACACCTTTGAGGCATGGACTCAATGAGGCTATTAATGACGAGTTGGGGTATTCTGCCCCACTCTTCCAGAAGAGCTCTTTCCAGTTCTTGGAGAGTTTGTGGGGGTTGTTGGCGGCCAGAAACTCGTCTTCCTAGAGCGTCCCAAACGTGCTCGATTGGATTCATGTCTGGAGAATACGCTGGCCATTCCATTCGAATGATTCCTTCCTCGAAAAGGAAATCCTCCACCAGGTTTGCACGATGTGGCCTGCAGTTATCGTCCATTAAAATGAAGTTATCTCCGATTGCTGCAGCGTAAGGGACTACAATAGGTCTGAGGATCTCATCCCTATATCGGCGACCAGTCAGAGCTCCATCTCGAATGATGTAGAGGTAAGTGCGCCCGTCAATGGAGATGCCACCATACACCAACACTCCTCCACCGCCAAATCTGACACTTTCGTGCACGAATGCAGGATTATTCCCACTGCCACGGTCCCTCCAGATGAAAATACGCCTATTATCCGGATGCACAGAAAAACGGGACTCGTCAGAAAACAGAATATTGCTCCATTCATTTCTCCTCCAGTTGACATGCTCGGTTACCCACACCCTGCGGTCGCGACGATGCCTTGATGTTAATCTAACACATACCATCGGTCGGCGAGCATACAGACCTACAGCATGGAGCCGGTTTCGGACAGTCTGAGTTGAAATCGTGGTGCGTGTAGCCGAGCGAAGGTGTTGTTGGAGAAGAGTAGCGTTCATGGTTCGGTGTCTCCGAGCTGTTAACGCTAAATACCGATCTTCATTGGGCGTTGTTGCCCGTCTACGACCTTGCCCTGGTCTTCGGCCTGCACATCCACTCTCCAAAAAACGGTTCCAGATCCTGGAAATGACACTTTTTGACACTCCAATGGCTTGCGCTACTTCGGCTTGAGTTTGCCCCCTTCTAACCTACCAACAATTCTCAAAGCTTCTGAATCTGTCAAATGACTTCGCTGAGACATCGTACTCATCGAAACAAAGCAATCACTGAATGCCGATCATCCTTGTCTTCATTCTCTTTTATCCAGTTGAAAGTCAAATTTCATTCGCTGCCGCTGAAGCGACGTTTTTGACGTCGAACTCAAAATTTGCATACTCCACAGTTTGAAAACCAGAAAAATTTGCATTTGTGATTCTCTTCTTCTATTTTCGGCAAAAAAAAATTCGTTTATATCTTTATTTTATATAAAACTTCAAATATCCTTTAATTGTTTTGAGCAGTGTAGTATATATATCAACATACAGATCGAATACAGGGCTGTTCAAAAGAATTAGAATGCATATTTGGCTTTGGGCGATAACTACTGAAATCAGAATTTTAAATGTTTACTTAATTATCTTATTTACCTTATTTCCCTAAGTAACGAAGTTTCGTTAAAGCTTTCAGGGAGTGTTGGAAAGTGTTTCATAATCTATGCTGTACGCATGATTTTTCTTACTTGTTTCCCTTACCGCCCCTTCTTTAACACCCCTTTAAAACAATGTTATACCAAAATTTTGTACTAAAAATACTACATTGTTTTGTTTTTTTTTTATCATTGATATTGCGAAGGAAAGATTAAGCTTTCTACTTTTCACACAAACCAAAAAATTTTTACGGACAAAAAGCCCATTTAAGCAGCTGATCTCAGCACTGATCTAACAGTTTCAAGTGAAATTGAAGCAGAAAATGTTTCATTAAATTCTGTAGCAACATTCACAGCACTTAAACAGGGAATTTTTACATCTTTTCGAATTATAAATCTCTGATCACGTTGTGTTAAATTAGATGGACGATTTTTTCTTACATTATTTCCTATCCAATTTTCTTCTTTAACCCTTAAATGCCTGATTTTTCAAAAATCATTGTAATAATGTTTTTCGGCTTTCATTTTTTAAATAAATCATGGGAAAAATACTTTAAAAAATCCTATTTTGTTTTAAGTATGGTTTACGGCTATAAAACAGTTTGTTACTAATAGGCAATACTGGTCTTTAATTTAAAAAAGAATTTTCCTTGATAAAATTCTATAATATTAAACACACAAGAATTTTAGGAACTATAATAAGAAATAAATTTTACTTGCTCGCTGCAGAACAAAATAAGGTATTTCGCAAGCTTCCAAACAAAACAAAAAGAACAAGTAGCAACAATTGATAAAATAAATCTATCTTTATTCTTAAACAGCACAAGCGTTGCCATCTACATGATGAAAATCGATTTAATAATATTTTCAGAATGTATTTTATTGGCAACATTAGGCATTATAGCTTCAATATTATTCTAATAGTATTTTAGAGCCTAAATTGGGTATGTTGACAAAAAGCAACATTTAAGGGTTAAAACGTTTTATCACATACTGCACCATAGAATTGGATAAATTAACTAATCTAGCAATATTTTGAACTGATTTACCACTACTTTCATGAAAGATAATCAATTTTCGAATGCTGTTAGTTGTTTCTTTACCACTACGAGCCATTTACAAATAATGTAGAATATTACAGAGGAAACAAGCAAAAATTAAAGTCAAACGAATTTTTAAATTGTACCACAATGCAAAAATAAAAATAAGGCGACAGACTAAGATTTTAATTACGAATTTATCCGAAAATATTTCAGTATACGGAGACTTTTGTGGCATGTTCTTTCTCTGCTTCCTTCCATTTTAATTCTTATATAAAAAGAAAATCAGCCATTATATTTTTTAAATGTTGAGTATTATTATAGAATAACACAGAGAGGATGAGGAAAAATATTGGATTTCATATTCGAATTCAATTCCAGGGTACTTCCTTTTTACAGCAATTTTTTAAAGTGTACAGCTCATATTCAAAATATTAGAATAATTGACAAAAAGAAATAAGAAAAAATTATTTTTCATTTATTTATTTTTGATACTAAGTAAATGCAATTAAATTTCTTATAAATTAAATATGGATTGTTCAGATAAGATTTTAACATTTACAAAATGTAAAATACAGTACAATAAATTAGGTATACAGCTTTCTGAAACACATCAAAATATTAGAATAAAATTTAGATTGGTTCAAAATATTAGAATATTTTATTTTACGCAACAATATTACCTTATGAATATGAAGTAGTTAATATTTTGTAGCATCCTCTTTAGCTTTCATAACAGCGTACAATCGATCTTGCATAATATATACAAGATGTTTACAAACATATCTATCAATATTAACCCAAATAGACGTTATACGTGCCACTAACTCAGTTTTACTTGAAAGAGGATTTTCTTGGAGTTTTTTCTTCATTATACACCATAAGTTTTCGATGGGATTAAGGTCTGGTGAGTTTGGTGACCAAAGAAGTACCTTAATGTTGCGTTGGTGGAACCAATTCTTAGTTCACACCGAGGTATGCGGTGACACTAAATCTTGTTGAAAGTTGAAATCATCTTCAACTAAATCTTCTGATGATGGAATCATGTAATATTCTAAAATTTCTTGATATATCTGAGAGTTAACCTTTTCGTAGACGATGCATAACTTTCCAGGTCCTTATGAACTCATGCAACCCCAAACCATGACACTAGCAGCAAATTTTACGGAACGTTTAAGGCATTCTTTATAAAATGCTTCTTGCTTCATTCTCCAAACTCGAATACCTTGATTACATATGAAACACAAAACCTACTTTCATCACTAAATAATATATTTTTCCAATCTTCTTCGCTCCATAACTCTTCGTCTTGAATTACACCAATTCAATCTTATACGCTTTTGTTTTGCAGTCATGAGAGGCTTTTTTTTTCGGTACACGAGATTCAAACTTAAATTTATGGAGAGGTCTTAATGTTGTCGATGTAGAAACTTCAACTCCTTCTTCTTTCCACTTTCTGTGCAAAAATCGCACACCTTTAAAACGGTTCTTCTTAACTATACGTTTCAATTTCCTGTCACCTCTAGCAGATGTTTTTGGTTTTCGGCCGCCATTTCGGCAATTATTTTGAAAATTTCCATTTTTTTAATATAGTGTTTGTATTTTACTAACCCTTGATTACGAATAATGTAAATAATTCGCTATATAACATTGATTTTTACCGTGCCGATACAAATCAACCATATGAAGTTTAATAGATTCAGGAATATCCCTCACACGACCCATTTTAAGAGAAAAAAGCAAACAAACTGCAAAAAGAATACTGATTTTAAATAAAATCGTCTGAATCAATGATGCCACCAGTTATGAATTGGTGATAATTAAAGGAGAATTAATGTGAAATATTCTAATATTTTGAACCACTTGAATAAATATTCTAATATTTTGACTTTTCAAAATAATTTTTTTTTCAATTAATCTTTGCAAAAATGATATTAATTTTAAGATAATAAATAAGTTTAATCGACAATAAGTTCTTAATAAAACTATCATTTGTATATTTGCACTTAAAGACATTAAATTACCAAACGATATTTTCAATTTGTAAAAAAAAAGTAATTATTCTAATATTTTGAATATGAGCTATACGAACACATTTGGGAGCCACTGTTTTTTTAAAACATAGCTGCAGACCTTCTGATTTATTTTAATTTTTTTCAAGTCAAGTAAACATACATGTATTGCCTAATGTAAAATTTTTGAATGAAACCTTTTCATTATTTTTCTCGAAAAACTTTTATGATTTCACGATTTTAGACTGTTTTGTATGCTGTACCTAGCAACAGTCATAATGGGGTAAGTTCAACGGTCACGTAATCAGATACGAGAGAGATATCACCCACGCAAGAGAAAAAATGAATGATATGGCTTTGCTAAGATAGTCAATGCAAATGCTTAATGATACGCTAAATTTAGTAAAATATGAATTACAGGTAATGCGTAATAATAATAAAAAATAATCCCTTCCGGATCGGCCTACAAGCGCAGGTAGATTTCAATGTTAAGTACTAATTTCAACAACAAAACTAAATCATGATTAGAGATAAACCCAGTTTAAAAATTTTATCTGGCCGCTTTTGACGAGTTTTTAATTTCATTTTTATATAAGAGTTGGTTTTATCAGAATCATGTTAAGGCGGTATTCAAAAAAATACTTTTCCATGCTCAACAAAAGAAAAAACATGAAGCTTGTTGGCATGATTCTTGAAGCGACTATTTTTTTTTTTTTTTTTTTTTTTTTTGTTTTGTTTTTCGTTCAATTAATTAGAACTTGGTTTATAAACAATTATTTTCTCAGTAGGAAAATATTTTTGTTTCCAACACTATCGTTTCGGGAATTCGGTTCAAAATGCCCAATTTTATACTATTTTTTTTTTTTAATATATTCTGCCCCTATCAAAAAATCGACTATTACGATACATTATATAGTTTCTGAATAAGAAAATCTAACAATTGGATGCGTTTGGGAATAAAAATGAATTTAGAAATGAGTCACGAAGTAAGCAGTTTGTATTTTGGTACACACTTCATACAATGATTTTTTTCTTCAACTGCTATGTATTTTTAATTTGTTTTTGCTGTAAGAATGGGTCCTATCAAAAACTTGTCAATATAAAAGGTGTAGATAATATTAAGGAGATATATAATAAATTCATGCGGATTTTATATCTTATAAATTGACGAAGTTATGGATTTTTTTCTTCTTCAACCCCTCCCCCCTTTTTTTTGTTTTCGTTTTATTTATTTATTTATTTATTTATTTTGCGATACGAATTTGTCCTATCAAAAACGTGTCAATATAAAAGTTGAAGGTAATATTAAGAAGATTTATAATAAATTTAATTGGATTTGATATCTTGAGAATTGACGAAGTTATGAATTTTTTTCTCCCTACAACCCTATTGTTTTCGCCCCTTGAGCCCATTTTTTATTTTATAAAAAATCTGTCATACATAAATTTGTGGCCCATTTTTTAGAAGTAATAATAACTTTAAACTGATTCGATATGTATTATAATTAAGAAGTAATGGGGTGTTTTCTGTTTTCCCAAAATCCCTCCCTATTTCCAACCCCTTGGTCCGATTTTGCCCATTAACGAACTTGGCTGAGATTTTATGCCCTTTGATTTTATGTATCTGTTTGGAAGAGATTTGTGCAGAATTATATAAGTTATCATGTCCATAAAAAAGAAATATAGTTAGATAGATAAAGTTTTTTTGCTAGGGGTGGTTTTGGTTTCTAGGGGTCATGATGGGTGTACATCTACAAAAAAATTTTAGAAATTCCGACATAGGAGAGATTGCAATAGGTAGTATTTCATACGAAATCTGCCTAAAAACAGCGGAGGGAGAACTCAAAACAAAATCCCATTTGAAAGACAATTTTATAAATAAAACAAGAGATATTAAGCTTGAGTTATTGGCGGGTGCATGATATCTTCAAAGGATACGAGTAGTACTAACACACCTTTCGGTGGTGCTAAAAAATGCCCTCTTCCCACTTGGCGACAAGTTTTAACAGAATATTGAGGCAAATATAGGACACATATATTACAGGAATTTTAAGACCAGCTGGAAGTTCTAAAATTGTGTTATATTAGTAAGCAGCCTCAGACTAAGTGTGAAACAAAAATTGCGAATAAGATAGAATAATATGCCAAAGTAATTTTTTAAGGTTTTAGAAGAGCCAGAGTAGTGAGATTTTTGCAATTTGAATGCGTTTGTCGCTGTGAAATAGTTGATTCTCTCATGTTAGCTTGAGAAGTTGAAAAGCTTAAAGTGTACTTTCATTCTACAAAATAAATTCGTAAAAAATAATTAATCGCTGAGTTAACTTTGAGGGGGGGGGGGGGGGCTAAATTTGTATGTTAGTGAAAAATGGCTGAACTATGGGCTAAAATTTCAATATGTTTTAATTTTTTCAACTATGATTAGCGAACTGCTTCCTAATTACTGTTCTCTGTAAAAAGTTTAAGAATTTCAAGTTATATTTTATAATTTTTAATGTTCTCTAGTTAACCCTCACCCCCCCCCCCCCCAGAAGAAGAGGAAGATGAAGAAGAAAGAAAAAAAAAAGCTCATTTTTACATTTATCCTGTATCTAAAATGCGTTGCATCAAAAAAAATTATTAATATATAATTTACATAATAGCGGAAAAAAGCATCTAAAGTTCTGAGTGCTCTTTATAGCAAAGTATAGTCGGCACGATATTAAAAAAAAAGAGAGAGAGAGAGAACACGCCATACATTTTTAATCTCCAAATTGTCGCAGAAGGGGAAACTAACGAAAATAATCATTCAACTGGAAATTATGTTTTTAGCCCCCGGTACGGTATGCTATTTCTTTCTCCCAGTTTATTTTGTGCCGTCTCCAAAAAATAACGTTACCTTACAGACGCCAGCCGTAAAACAAAGCAGTGCGATTAAATACTTTATAGCAATTTTTTTAATTTCTAACCATCGCACATTTTCAAGTTTTATACCGTCGCACAGTGTAAGATTTTGCAAATCTAGCGGGAAAAAAGTCCAAAAATCGACTTGCAGTAATTTCTCTTTTAGATGTTTCAAATAACATCTAATACATTGGAGGAAAAAAATGTACAGTGATAGCAGCCTAACTCCACAACAACACCATCAAAAATCGGCTCAAAAACCAAATCTTTTTTCAACCTTTTCAGAATGGCGATTCTGTAGTTGTAATTGCCATTGATATTTTTTGGCTAAAAACTTACTTATTTTGTAAATATTTTTAATAATAGTATGAAATCTTTGTAACAATGTAGATACTTTGTATCTTACTGTTACAATAGTTATTTAGAAGTGTTATATTTAAAAAATAATTTTTTAAGTCAATGTAAGAATTATTTGAAATTTAATAGCATATGATAAATTTTAAAAAGCTGCCAAAAATTTTGTACACGATTGTACATTGTAATATAATTTTTTTTCTAATTATGTATGCATATAGATATAGAATAAATTAATTTCAGCTGCCACTATTTGTAACTATTGAATATAAGTAATTTTTTATCAGGTACGGAAGTGTAAATTTCGAAAAGAGAATTATATGAGATTTTAAAAAATTATGTTACTAGACATGAATCATCCCCGTTAATTCTAAAAATATCCTAATGGACTATTTATTACACAAATATAATCTTCAACATTGCTCATATGTTATGTTAGACCAGATTAAGCGGCTGATCCATTAATTTATAATTGGCAGTAATCAAAGATGGAGAAACTGACACCTCTTAAAGAACGTTTTTTGAAGTAAAATAAGAGATGGACAGATTCGAACATTAGCAATAAATATACTTACAGGCAGAAGTAATAATTACTACCAGAAAAAGGTTGTACAACCAAACAAATTTTTCTATTTAAGTGGACCGAAATCAAAAGACAAAAGGAACATTCGTTATTCCCAGAACACAAATGAATAACCACGCGACATGTGTTTAAAACTGAGACAATCTAGAAAAATAGGATGCTATGGATGTGTTTAAAATATATCTGAAAGCCCCTAAAGAGCAACGACATTTTAAAAAATCGTTCAAAAAACAGGATACTCGTCATATAAAAAAGGGCTGTAATGAAGAAAATCAAAATTTTATAATGGGTAAATCCACAGCCGTCATCTACTTCTTACTCTAGATCTATAAAGTTTAAGTTCATCATGGAAACTGATCAGTCAATAACAGAAGAATTTGAAATTGTCAGAAATCAAATCTTTACAGCTCTTGCACTAGCTGTAGTAGAATTCAATCTTCAGACGAATGACATAGAACACAAATTTGAAGACACGGTGGTAGATAGCACAATGTGCAGATTTCTATCTTCAAATAAAGCAACTTAAAAATGTAATGGTTGTAGTGGGAAATTCAAGGTGGTGAATAACTTAAAAATGATTCGATAATACACGAATAATACTCAGAAATTTTCTTGGGGCTTATCGGCACAACATGTACAATTAAGATTTATGGAATGCCTCTTACATATTAATTATAGATTTGATGTAAAGAAATAGCAGTTCCGAAAACCTGAAGAAAAATGAAGTATCGCGGAAAGAAAAAAAATATAATTGAAAGATTTAGACTTAAAAGAGAATTATTATTAAAAACTCCAAAACAAGAGGAAGATAATATTAATGTAGGAAATAGAAAAAGGAAGATTTTTTAAGGATGCTGCTGTGGTCGCTAGCAATATGCCTTTAAGAATTACAAATCATGACATTAACATCTCGATAAAAGGCACAAAGGGGTTTAAACACATAAAAGTTACCGGAATTAAAAAATAGTTCTAAACTTAGTTTAGAAGTTTGATGAATAATGCGCTTTTCGGAACTATTTTTGTAATAAAACCTTCTTCAAGCGACCAGAAAAAACTGAATTTGTTTCATTCTCTTCAAAGAAATTGGTCGCTCATGGAGGGAGTCCAACTAGGATGGTCTCTGAATGCAGGTAAAATTAGTATTGAACGGGAATAAATTTCGTTCCATGAAAAAATGGTCGTTCAGGGAGGTGGTCGCTTAATGGAGGTGGTCGCACAGGGAGGTTTCAATGTATTTTTTCACAATACATAACCATTTTATCTCTAGTAAGATCAATTTTATTACTTTAATATCGGTAATTTTCATAAATTGAATTTTGACCAACTAGATTCGTGAAATCTTACACTCTGCGTCGTATTGGGGAAAAAAAAGTACTTTTAAATGCAATTCGTTTGAAAACTGTATCTCCATTTATTTTTGAAATATTAATTTTTTTTTTTTTTTTTTTTTTTGCAGTTTTTAGCCCCATTTGTTTAATTTTGGCAACTCAAGTACACCATTTCTGTAAAAAGTAAAGGGGAAATAGTTGAAAAATAGCAATTATATCTTTTTGTTGTCATTTTCTCATAACAACCGAAAGAAAATGTAATTAAAATACGTGCTATTTTGAAAAAATATACCGTAATTTCCGGTGTATAGCCCGCAGATCAAACAATTTACTTTGGACCCAGAAATTTTATTCAGTATATGAAGACCAATATTTACCGTGATCTAAAAAGTTACATTTTATTTTTAAAAGTTTCTGGGTCGAAACACGATTGTTTGATCCGCGGGCTATACACCCGAAATTACGGTAAACGAATAAATTCTGTTAAAACATGGAGCTATTATAAGCTATATTTAATTAGGGTTTCGTTCATCTGACGAAACCCTATTCGTCTCACTCCTTTGTCTGTCTGTCTGTCTGTATGTCCGTCTGTCTGTCCGTCACAGAGCCCGTTCTCAGAAACTATACATGTTAGAGACTTGAAATTTTGGGTACTTATAGCTGAAAACCTCACATCAAACAACAAATCATAAAATTTTGAAAAAGTTGGTAATTAACTGAATTACGGGCTAATTAACTTCTAAAATTAACCAATCCACCTTTTTAACGCAGCAGGTTCAAACGGACATTCTCCAAATCATCTGTGTTTCTCCTAAGAGTTCCCAGTAAAATCAGCCGATGCATGGTTACCACGAAGGGAATTAAGCCGAAAAATGAAGTGGACATTTTAAAGCGAAATCGCATATCAGAAAATATTGGTCCGAGAAATTTGTAAATGGAATAGACAGACGCAGAAAAAAATCTACTTTCATTTGGTATAAAGTTCACATTTCTGCGATGTGTATAGGTTAAAATATCCACTAAAAATCGATCGATAAAAATTTAATTTCTTTATTTGGAAAGACAAGGAAAAAAGATTTCAATTCAGCGGGAAAGCAGGTAGACATGATGACGCTGCGGTTTTTCATAATAGCATATTTTAATACGAAATTTTAACTTTTTAAATATTAAATTTTTTGGCATCCCGATGTCAAATTTCTCGCTGATTTCATTGATACCTATTTCTAAGTCCTATCTTAATTACAAGCTGAAATATTAATTATTATTTAATTAATCGGTTTAACCCGCAGTAGAATTAATGTCGGTAAACGAGTCGGTAACTCCCACATGTGTATTTTAAACAATTCTTTCTAAGTGATCCCCTAATTATGTTGGAGACATGAAATTTTGGATACTTATAGCTGAACACCTCACATCATACGACAAATCATAAAATTTTAAAAAAGTCGTACATTTAACCCTTTGGGCTCCCACATGTGTATTTTAAACAATTCTTTCTAAGTGAGCCCCTAATTATGTTGGAGGCGTGAAATTTTGCATACTTATAACTGGACACCTCACATCAAACAAAAAGTGATAAAATTTTGGAAAAAGTCGTACATTTAACCCTTTGGGGTCCCGCATGTGTATTTTAAACAATTCTTTCTAAGTGAGCTCCTAATTAGTTTGGAGGCGTGAAATTCTGTATACTTATAGCTGAACACCACACATCATACGACAAATGATAAAATTTTGAAAAAGTCGAACTTTTAACCCTTTGGGCTCCTGCATGTGTATTTTAAACAATTCTTTCTAAGTGAGCCCCTATTTAGGTTGGAGGCGTGAAATTTTGCATACTTATAGCTCAACATCCCAGATTACACGTCAAATAATAAATTTTGAAAAAGTTTTATGTTTAACCCTTTCAACTCCAGCTCGTGTATTTTAAGCAATTATTTCTAACTGAGCCCCTAATTAAATTGGAGATTTTAAATTTTGCATACTTATAGCAGAACACCTGAGGCCAAACGACAAATCATAAAATCTTGAAAAAGTCTTACGTTTAACCCTTTGAGCTACCACATATGTATTTGAAGCAATTCTTTCTAAGAGAGCCCCTAATTCAGTTGGAGACATGAATTTTTGCATACGTATAGCTGAATACCTCAGACCACATGGCAAATCATAAAATTTTCGAAAAGTCTTATATTATTTACTCCTACGGTCTCTAATTTGTGTATTTTAAGTGGATCGTAAATGAGGACTTCTTAAGCGGATGCGAATGACGTCATTTTACATAAAATAAAAGTGTGTGATTTAAGTCTTAAAATTGAAATATGTTATGTACTATTTATATATACATATATTTTTTCCATCGGGGGCAACGCTAAATTCTGAAAAAGCGGAATTCCTGTTTTCTAGTTATAATTATTATTTTTTCCGGGGGTTTTTAAATGATATTTTTCTGTAGATGTAATATTATAAACTTATCTTAACCTTTGTTATATAATCTTATGTTTTAATTTCGCATGTATACAATATGATAATATCATAAATATGTAAAATATGAATTATAAAAAATTATAAAAACATGTATAAGTAGATAGTAAATTTATTTTATTTTTATTTTTATTTTTATTTTTTTTTTTTACTTTCTTCTATCTTTATAAGAAGAAAGTATTGATTTCGTGAAATTTTTCGACTTCTTTTACTGTCGGGTTTGTACTTTTCAGAAGGTCCTGAACGCGATTTGAATGTTTTTAGAAAATGTCTGTCCGTGAGTCTATGTGTCTGTCTGTATATGACATAGCACTATCTCAAAAACTAATGCACGAAAATTAATCAAATTTCAGATTCAGTTATACCTTGAGATAAAATGGTGCTGATTAGGTTTTGACGTAAATCTCCAAACAGTTAATGCTGCTTGTTGAAAATAAAGAGACAAAAAGTCAAAGATAGATCGAATAGAGTATATTGAGTTAGATATTTACAAGAGCTACAACAACTGAAATAAAACAGAGAAATAACATGTATTTACAGATTTTGAAAGGTCCATGACAGAATGATAGAGGACGTGGAAGAGAGCTATAAGAAGAAGAGAGCTAGCTTAAATAACCAATCACAGTTAAACATAAACAATTGTATTAAAATCAAAATTGAATTAATAACAAAATAATGTAATGCTATGATTACAAGATTCTAATACCCGCGCATAATCTAGCATTACATCAGAAAAATTAAAATAAAATTCTAGTAAACAACCATTAAGAATAATATGACACAATTTTTAAACATCACTTGTACAAACAGCAAAAAAATAGCAGTTCATAAAATTTAAATTTAGGTACAGCCTTTGTAAACAAATCAGCGATTTGAATATTTGTAGGAATATATTTAATTTTGATATTATTTTCTTTTACAACATGAACAAATTTTAGTTTTATATCAATGTGTTTCATTCTACATAATTGCTCTCATTACTGATACATTTTGTACGTGATTGATTATCCTCAAAAATAACTATGTTCTTAGTATTTACAATTTCACAAGCGATGTTTTTAAACCATAATAAGTCTTGGAAACTTTTAGTTAAAGTAATGACTTCAGCTTCAGAAACTAATGCAACATATTTTGGTTTATTACAACACCACAGAACAGGCATGTTAAAAAACATCAAAATATAACCTGATACTGACTTCCGGTCATTTGCATTTGACAACATAGTATATGGATAATTTAGAAGCAGAATTTTGTTTTTATACACAAGTTTTAAGGACAAAGTTCCTTTTAAATATCTTAAAATTTTCTTTAGTGCAATCCATGCAACTTCAGTAGGATTTTCCTGCATTTGGCTAAAACAGTTAACCGCATACAAAATATCAGGTCGGGAAATATAGAGTAGGGGGGGGGGGGGGTAAAGATACGCACGGGGTAAAGATACGCACGGGGCAAAGATACGCACTAGCTGATTTAATATGAAGAAACATTTCTGCAATCATGACCACAAGGTGGCAGTTTAGTCTCAAGTGTAGTAGTTGTGTGTTCAAAAGTTGTGAAAAAAGTAGCACTCCGAGCCAAGAAAATGAGATAAGTTTAAATTTTCGAATTTAGATCAAATATTTTTAAATTTTCACTTTATTGTTTAGCTGACAATACCTCGAATTTTTACAAATCCGAAAATCCAGTGGAGAACGGAAGCTCTTAGCTTCTACATGCCATGCAGTTTATCTCGATCGCATTTGCTTAAACTTGTAGGCAGCCGGTTAACCCCTTGTGAGGCGGTGTGATATATTATATCCCACCTAATTTTAATCAATATTTGCACCAGAAAGTTTTTATTAAATTTTACTTTTATAACTTTGCTGAAAAAAGTTGAAAAAAATGCTTTGTTTAATTTCAAACAAAATTTTTCGAAAATTCTGGTGTGAGCTCAGCATTCCAAAGGCGTAATTACTTGCCCTAGAAAGGATTAAGCAAAACTGCAGAATGGGGTAAAAATACGCATCCGTTTGGGGGCAAAGACACGCCACAAGTTTAACACGAGAAAGACGGAGTATTTTACTGAAATTTTATAAAAATATTTGACACCAGAATTTTTATTTAAAATTATAAACTTATATATTTAACTAGTTTTTATTCTTTGAACCTTTTAAACTTGTTTTAAAAAGAAATTTCTGGTTCGAATAGAAATATATTCATTTGGTAGCGGTCAAAATGACCGCTCGCCGTCTTTCTAGTGTTAAGATGCGGATCTTTGACCTAATGTTTTAGCTAGATGCAAAGCTTTCCACAATTACGTTGTGGAAAGTTTTATTTTATAAGTTAGTAATGTATAAACTATAATAGCTTCTTAACTAACATAAGCTAGTTAGCTACCCTTTTTTTTTAAATATAGAACGTAGGTATCTACCTACCTACTTTTAAAAATCAATATTCTTGTTTCATAAAACGCTTTTAAGTCATAACCCTTAACTTCTCTTAACGGTCTCACAGACCGCCGCTATATTGAGTTTTCACAGTTTAACTTGTAATTTTCAGTGTAACTATTGATGTTTGTTTAATTTTGATTTGAACAACATTTGGTACAAACGTTTGGAAACTTAGTAGTATCGCTAAAGACTTTTAAATTTGAATTTTTATTAAAATAGGCCTTTACATAAAGTTTAGTGCAGAAACAGTATCTTATGAGTCAGTCAACCCTTTTATTCATTCTATGATCTGGCGTTCTCGGAGATCGCTCACAGTATTTATGGAACAATTTTTGTCACAGCAGTTAACCCGGGAATGCTCGCGCATATCCAGGATATGCGCGATTAACACTTTGCCACCAATAAATTCAAACAAAAACCGTCATTTTATTTAATCGTTGACATTGCTCACAAGAATAATTTGACGATTACTTTTCGGAAATTAGGGGTGAGAAATGTAATAACCGTGCCCAGCCTGGGTATGACATACCCTGCGCGAGCAATCTCGGGTTAAGGGTTAACTTCTGTTTGCGATCATAGAGACCACTGATTTTTTCTTTTTTCGTGGTTTAACTTTTAATTTTCAGTTTAGTAAATTCCACTAGTATCTATAGTTATAGATTCTAGTTTAACTATACATATTAATTTCTTTGGGTGTCTAGCACTAACGCTAGAAACTTCTGAATAGATGAGTTTTACTATAGGTATAAGTGTAGGGGAGACCGGGGAAATAGCGCCACTCGGGGTTATGCCGCCATCCCGCCTAGTTTAAAAACTAACGGAAGTTTGAGATAGTGAATGCGCCTGCACTACAGCGATCAACAATAGAAACAGTGCCTAGAGTGAAAGTGATTTTTTTATACGTCGTTCGTTTGTTTTGGTGAAAAATTTAGCTTTTATCTAGTTGCTTCTTATTTTGTAGCTTCAAATGAGTAGAGGTAAACACCTTTTATTGTAACATTAGGTACTTAAGATAATATTACGCGTAATCTACATGCATTCGGTAACATTTTGATACAATTTGTTGCACAAGTTCGGTTCTTCTGTCGGCTTTGCTGGGGGGGGGGGGGGGGATTTCCGCTATATTGTCCTCTCGGGGTAACTCCGCCACCATGGCAAAGGGTGACTTTTGAAATTTGAGTTAAATTGTAAGCTTAGCACATTAATAAATCTAGCTTCAGGAACATTGTAATTATTCATTATTCTGCTAATTTACATTGCTTTCTAAATATGTTAAGTAGGTTATGTGCTTCCTAGTATCCATTTTATGTATTTACTAGGTCATTAAAGAGTGGCGTCATTACCCCAGTATCTTGGGTAATCCCGCCGCTGTGCAGATGTTGAAAGAAATTTTTTTTATGTGTGTTTACTTTACAGTTATGATTACAGTTAAATTTATACAGATACTAAAGATCATGATTCAGCTTTAAAATTTTTACTAATAAAAAATAAACATTTTTTTTTTCTTTTTTCTTTTTGAGGTGAAACAATTTAAATTCCCTTAATGTGTCGCCATTCCCCCGGTCTCCCCTATAGTATAGGCATCACAGCCAAATACTCTAAGATTCTTCAAATCAGGATGATTTTTGTGCTTTAAATAGTATGGAATGTAATTTTCATTGGATGCATGAGGTAATCTATTATTTATGTAAGGCGGCAGTGAGAACTGCAAAACCCAAAAGTTCTTAGGTTAATTAGCTTCAAATAAAATCGCCCGAGCTTTTTCTAAGATACTTCTAATTTAGCACCTTCTGATACATCATTCAATGATGCTGTATCGTTACATATTGATTTTTTCCGCGTTACAATCTCTATCATAATTTCACTTACCAAAAATATGGCTCGAGCTACTCAACGGTTATGAAAACAAAAATAAAATAAACATCCGTGTAAAATAGAAAATAACATGCATAATATGAAAGAATACGTGAAAAACTGAATGATGGCGTTTCATAGACGGTGTAAATTTAGAATTGTTTTATTTATTTTGTTTTGAAAATGGCTCGAGGTGAGTCGAAACATGTCAACAGTCGAAATAAACGTAATTTTTACTGGTTTTAAAGTTTTATTTGACACCTTTTAGCATTTGAAATTAATATAATATTACAAGGTGTTAGTTTACTACATATTAAAATTGTTTAATGAATGCTTTGCTAACACAAAATGTGCAGTAATGTAAACCAAACTAGGGCTATTTCACAGGATCTGAAAACTAACAGATTAAAAAATGCATTCTAAACTACAATTTGATTTAACCTTTAACTGATGTCACGGAAATTGTCACATAACTAGTGTGAAGCGGTCTGTGAGACCGCTACATCGAAAGATGAATAAAAGGTGCAATTAACTCATAGGATGATGTTTTTGTGCTAAACTTTTTGTACAGGACTGTTATAATTAAAATTTACCTATTCAAAAGTCTCTGGTGATAGTACTAAAGTTCCAAACGGAACAAAATTTCGGTAGTTAAACTATAAAAATTGAAAAAAGTCGCGGTCTGAGAGACCGGTAACATCAGTTAAAGGTTAAATAGAAAATAAAATTTGCCATCCCAATTTACCCTCAACCCAAAAAATCTATGATCCTATTTACCCCGAAAATGCTATTTCTGGGGTAATTAGAATAATGCAGATTTTTAACATTATGCTTCATCTGTTGCAAAATGTAATCATTTCCTCTTAAAAACAACTTTTTTTTAAATTTTAATTCACAGCTATATTTCAATATTCCTGCAATTTTTTACACGGGACCTTTTTAACTAAAACATTTTTACTTTGACGGGCAACTTTTTTCTTTGTGTTCTGGGAAAACAGTGTTTACATCTACAGGAACATACATTTTCACTGTAAAAAAAATTGCACATGTAGAATATTAGTTAGCTGTTACATATTGCCCTTGAAGTGCCCCTTATCCCAATTACCCCTAAATCTAATTACCCCTAATCCTAAATACCCTACCCTACCCATATCCTAACCCGCTTCTTCCAGATATTTGCATTTTATCTAAATTTTCTTTGTCTTCGCTGATTTTGAAAATGCTAAAATTCATTTTTCCATGTGATATAGATTGATAAAAGTTTAAGGGAATAGGATGATAATTCGGGTAGAGGTATTTAATTTAATGTAACTTGTGGATCCGACCTGGGCTTCCCGGTTTAAAAATACAGGTTTAAATCCTTTTTTTTTTTAGATTCACCACTTACAACACCAAAAAGCATTTTCATATGAAAAATATTAATTATGTAATCAAAAAATGTTTTGAAATTTATTAACGGGGATACTTTCATATTAGCCTCGAGACTGGAGTTAACAGCCAAAGAAATTGCCAAAGATTTCACTATTCAATGCAGCCTTTTTTACCCGACTCCCAAGAAGGGTTATGTGCTTCACGCGTATCTGTGTAAGTGGATTTCTTTATACCCTCGAAACATCCCAACGGCTGGATGGATTTTAATGAATGAGGTCTCTATCGATTTGTCTTAACCATCCGATGGTTATAGGCTAGGTTTTGTTTTTATTAATTCAAAATGGCGGTAGAGACGAAAAAATTTACGCACCATATTAAGTGGCATATCATTGGATAGGTCTTTCAAAATGAAGGCGATGTTTCATTGACTATTTTACAAGTCAGAAGCTCCGTTTAAATATTATACAACCTGGAAGTTATGTACGTAGGATCTCTAGCTTTACTGCAACTCTAACCATCATAGACAACTATAAGCCTAATCAAAACAGTGTTTATAGATAGTAACTAGCAATTAAACGCAACTTAAATGTCATCAATACAAGAAAATAAAAAAAAAAATAGGTAAGTGATATAGAAAATAGCTTCACATTGACGAGAAATAATTAATTAGTTCGCTTTTTACGCAATCGGGTTTTTTGATTTTTTAAATTTAATTATTTTGATAATTTCAGTGGTTTAAACGCACAGTTTGATTACGTGCCTGTTAAATTTCTGTTATGTTTATATTATTTTATTGATTTATTGATGAAGTTTTAATTTCGTTATGTAATATTAGCCGGAAACAAATGATAAACTAAATATTTATATTGTTTTAAGTGCAAACGGATTAATCATTAGTAATCAGCTGCACGCGATGGAGATAGATTTTTATAAAAATTCATGCTTGAAAATTATTTTAAAATTATAAAAATATCAGTAAATTGAGATTCATAGCTTTCAAACAAATTGCATTTGAAAGAAAAAATTTCTTCATATTCGACGGTGCGAAAATAGAAATTATGTGAAGTTTAGAAGTTTAAAATAATTGCAGTAAAAAAGAAATTTATTGGTTAAGTGTTGCCAAGTCAGTATGAAATCAGCGTTACTCACGGACTTGTTTGTGCTTTATACGTGAGATAAGGCTTGTCACAAAATTCCACAAAAAGAACTGTGTAACTACACCTACACCTTTCGGAATTTGTTATACCAAAATCCATAGTTACGAAAAATATTCTCCACGAGAACATGCTTTAATTCTCCTTACAAATTTCGTCTCTATATGAACATTTTCAAGAAAATCTGAGCTTATTAGATAATATTGTCGAATAACTAACATTCTAAACGCTTTTCAATTATGTTGAAAAGTATTCTTTCTCACATACCTATCTTAATCTAAATCTGATTTTTATACTAATGTTTCTAATTATGGAAGATGGCCTGTATATCTAATTAACATGTATAAATTATTTTGAATTCGGAGAAAAATTTATTTAAAATAATATTTGAAGAAAGTTTCATGAAATATTGCAGAAATCTCTGTTTTCAAAATTCAGCATATACATAATTTTAAGAAACATACATACCATGTGTCCCAAAACTGAATTTTTAAATTTATATTATTTTATTTCTATTATTTTTCTATTAAATTCATATTACTTAAATATCATCCTGTACCTCAAATAAATTTTTTCCCTAGTGCATTGCAACAAACAATGCATTTATATAGCTTTGCATTAAAAAAAAAAAAAATGCATTTTCTAAATAGACCCGTCATTTTTGGGACACCCGGTATTTATCAATAAGATATCATATCTACCAACCTTTCAATTTTTTTAAATTAAAAAAACACAATTCGAACCAGAAAATTGTTTTAAGTAGATGTTTCTTGTCGCTTATGAATTAACTTTTTTTATTTAATAAAATTCATTTCAAGTTTTATTTTACATTTACAGGCATGTAATATGTAAAAAAATATTTCATTGTTTTCATTAGGCATTGTTGCTGAAATTATCTTTCGTTTGTTGAAATTTTATTATAAAAGCAAATTTTCTTTTTGAGTATGAAATTAAAGAAATATATATTACTTATTTTTAAAATATTCTTACAAAATCCATTAATATAGTTTAATATATAAATAAAATCACTTTTACTGAATATCTATATCTGATTTTTAGAAGTCGAAAAATTAAATCGACATCTTTCATCAGCTATACTATTTTTAAAGGCGGGTTCTGGTCGTCGACACTAGATGGCAGCAGTGAAATCGTTTCCAATAGCATCTCATCAAAAAATTAGAATAATTCCAGCGGGATATTTATAATTCTGGTAATTTCAACTTTGAAATTGAACTGACGTAGGGAGATTTTGGCATGAACGCAATAAATATATTTTCTGAGAGTAAAATTATACAGTAGACCATTACTATCTCTAAAAAATGTATTTAAAACGTAATATATATTCATATAACCTTCGTTTATAACCTTCCACTTTTTGTAATTTCATCATATCATAAACTTCAAATAAAAAAAGGATAGGTTAACTATCCCACATTTTCCAATTTATTGGATAAATTTCCATGTTTCATCATTAAAGAACAGAAATTGCATTAATATGTAAAAAGAAATAAAAAATAGATCAGATATGCATATTGTAGCTTTAAAATTCCATATTTTTTACGAGAATTTGGATATGAATCAAGGGCAGAGCTAGCGGAGGGGGGAATTCGAATGTGGTAAATTAATTTTGTTTCTATGACAACCAGAAGTTAATTTTTTTAAATAATTCTGTTTATTTACATCATACATAAATATTACATACACATACTTCAAACTCAATGGTCCCTGAGGCCCCACCAGGGGCCGGAGGTTCTGCTCTCGAAGCTGGTAGACGGGAAGTGCTGGGTTCGATCCCAATCGCGCCCGTCGGCCTAATCGTTCGGAGTTTTCGTCGTTTTCTTCGAACCTTGGTTCTCCTAGCGTTAATACGGGTTAGGTTCCCTTAGAAAGACCCCCCCCCCCCGCTTAGGGCCCATATACCACGTGCAGATAATTGGCCGACATAAATACAACCAACCAACCAATGGTCCCTGAGAGAGCATCGGCCGCCGGGATGAAAATTGACGGGAAAATCGGAAACAGTTCGTGCTAAAAGTAATTCACGTTAAGCGTGTCCGTGTTAACGAGGTTTGAATGTATTACTTTTGTTTCTACGACAACCAGAAGTTAAATTTTTTTAAATAATTCTGTTTGTTTACATAATACGAGTACATAAACATTGCATACACATACTTTAAACTCAATTTTTTCAAAGAGCTGCTTTTTTTAACTTCGATGTACCGTTTTATAGAAACTACAACATATTATTGTTTTTAATGTTGCCTGAATATTTTAAACATATCCCTGATTAATCTGAAGTGAACTTTTCTTAAAAAAATTTGTACAAAATTTTTATAAAAAGTTTTTCTTTTGAAAAATGCAAGCTTTTTGATATTTAAAAGTGGTTTTTATTCCAGATTTTTTTTTTTTTTCAAAAAAATAACTAAAGAATATTTGTTTATAAAGTTGACTTCCCTTTATTAGGAATTATTCCTATTTATGTATATAAAAATTTCAAGTGAATATTTTTGTTAGTTTCTGAGAAAAGAAACATTAATTTAACATGGTAGATATAGGGCCTTCGAACTCCCCTTAATTGTTTAGGTTTCGGTTTGTGTTTTTACACTTGTGGGTCGGGTTCGGATTGATCCGATTTCTTACAAGAATCTCCAAAATATTTTTTCAGATGAAAATTTATATTCTTGATCATTAATCAGCATGTATTGATTTGTCTACTTAAAAGATAAAATTGGTACTCAAGAAATAATTGTTGACTACTTTTCCATAACTGCATTACAGTATGATTTTTTAAAATTATTATTTCGATTTCGGGTTGAGGTGTGTCTGTTCGAGGTTAGTTTTGGGCTTAATTTCGTTGGGTTCGGGTTGGGTTGCGAGGAGGGCCCTAACCAGCCAGCGAAGTCAGGGGGCCTTTGAAATTTCCTGGAGTGACTAATTTCCAGCTTATCTTTTTCTCTCAAATTTAATGAAGAATAAATACCAATAAAAGTAGAGGGCAACTATCCCTCTTGTCACATTTTAAAAAAAAATTAAATCTAAATTATTTTTTTAAATATAGGTCACATTATTATTAAATGGTTATGAAATCTAGAGGGGGCTCATGAAGTTGACGGAAGGGGGGTGTCAGCCCATGCTGCCCCATCCGATTACGGTCATTCAAATCACTCTGGCAAACTATCTCTCACCTGATTAATCAGTATATAAAACTGGTAAAAAACGCTAAAAATGAAATGAAATAAATAAATGCTGCTCTATCATTCACTTTCTCCACTAATTAAGGAGGAAAGTTGACACGATATTACTTGTCAATAAAATAAAATAAAATAAAATAAAAATTCAGCGACCCAGAAAGGATGAAATACAGGACCCCCCAGGACAGAATATGCAGATAAAATGTAAAGCCCAGGCCCTTCCAGGAAAGAATGAACTTCGTGCCTGTCCCGAGTCTTCAGTGAAAAATTAGCCCTTGCCCGGCAGGAATTTAATTAAATATATATCCTGAGCTTAGTTTTTAGGCATGGAGTCGGGTTCGTATTAGACCTCTTATATATATATTACCAATTTGGCCACCATGTCGGGGAGACCGTGCCCCCTCCGTTAGGCAAACTCTGACATCGTTGTGAAAATGTATTAAGTACAAATCATTCAAATCTGGAAGATTTGTTAATTTTCAATCTTTCATCTCCATACAAATCATGCTATTGATTTTTCCTTCCAGTTTCACCAAGGCAGTTCTGAAAAGAAAAAAAAAAAAAATGAAAAATAAGTAAATAAAATAAAAAAATATTTTTCCCCGCTCTACAACGAAGAAACTTCCTTACATATTTTGTGACTCTTGTGACTCTTTTTTAAGCGCAAATTCAGGACATTTGCAGGCCTGATTATTTAAGTGATTTGTAATCAAAGAACTTTTTCATTTTTCAATAAATTAATCCCATCTTGAATAATAAACGATCGTTTGTCTCACGCACGACATCAGTGTTTCTCCTTTCGCGCGCTCTCACATTCAGATATTCGGTTCAAAACGACAACTTTGACAGAATTGTCTGAAAAATCTTCTGTATTTACCTGACAATGGAAAAAAATAGCTGAATTATTAACATTCTGAATGACAGGAATTGTCAAATTCGTGTGTTTCTAAACAAATATTAACTGAAAAATGAGTCAGAATGTAGACAGTTTCGATTTGAGAACAGCCTTAAAATGTTTCAATATATTTGAAAAAATATTCGTTGTGGGAGGATACGCACAGGACGTAATTAAAGCATCGGCCAAGAAAGCAGATATTTAAGACAATATTTGGTATGATTTTTTAGCCCCCGATATGCTATTTCTTTCGAGCAACAATTAAAGTGACGTCCCTAAAAATAACGTTCCGTTACATAAGCCAGCGTAAAACGAAGAAGATGTATCATTGTACAGTTAAGTACTGATAATCTCTACTGTAATTTTTAAAACTTCTAAACATCGCACATTTTCAATTTTACACCGTCGTATAGGGGAAAAAGTACTTTTAAATGCAATTTGTTTGAAAACTGCATCTCAATTTATTTTTTAGATATTATTATTATTATTATTATTATTATTATTATTATTTGTAGTTTTTAAAGCTATTTATGTAATGGTGGCAACTGAAGTACTCCATTTCTGTAGAAAGTAAAGGGAAAATAGAAGATTACTATATCATTTTGTTGCCATTTTCTCATAAAGACTAAAAAAAAAATTAGTTAAAATATGTCTTATGCCAAGAATATCGTCTGCTATAAAAATGTATTTTAAAGTATATATGTGTGACTTTTTTTCTCCGCATTTATTTAATTCCTATAAAAAGCTGAAAGAATGCAATTTTATTCAGCATTTTCCTAATTTTTAAAAATATAAATGAACTAGAAAGATAGCCCATCAAAAATGACAAAGATTAGGGTAAAAGCACCAATAGTCGGCCACTTAAGCGCTTTCTTTTAGTATATAGATCAAAGCGGAATTTTAAAAAGCAATACAACATTTTTAACAATGGCACATGTTAATGTATACTTTTCTTTTACTGTTTCAGCAATTCTTTTTAAAAAACTGATTATAGTTTTTATTTATAAAAAGTTAAACTTATATGATGCAAAGTCGCCAGTAGTCGGCCACTCAATTCTAGTGTTCGGCCATCACTGAACCAGTTGTCGGCCACTTAAATGCTTTTTTATTGTAAATAACTTAAAGTATAAATTTTATAAACAGAAAAATATTTTAAAGATAAAATGTGTTAATTTATGCTTTTCTTGTAATGTTTCAGTAATTATTTAAACTACAGTAGCGTTCAAAAGTATTTTGACAACCTTATATTCTTTCTTATTTTATTTAATATAAAAATGCAAAAGAAAACATAGTCCCTATAATAGAGAACACTATGACTGCAGTTATTCAAATGTATCAAGTTTCAAGTTGTTTGTTTACATTCGGCCCCACCGAAGAAATATGACTCTTCCTTAGCTCAAAAGTATTTTGACAATTAGTTTGCATTTAATTGTTGAAGGTGTCAGTGGCGCTATAGCTTCGATTAGTGTTTAAATTGACTTATTGGGATTTATTTTAAGGATCAGGAATACCGGATAAAAGGACCAGGAATAAAATATATTGAAGTTATTCTAGAAAAGCCACTGTAAATGCACTTAAGAAAGGTAGACTGCAAGCAG
The DNA here is from genome assembly GCA_963932465.1 of Maratus speciosus. Classification (NCBI taxonomy): domain Eukaryota; kingdom Metazoa; phylum Arthropoda; class Arachnida; order Araneae; family Salticidae; genus Maratus; species Maratus speciosus. The sequence continues at coordinate 385,170,669 of OZ010796.1, forward strand.
AACTAGCTCGTTCTTTTAACGTGTCTCGGCATTTTTTATTACATAGAATAAAGTTTTTAATAAAGAGAAATACATCGAAAATAAGCCTCAAAGTGGCCATTCGAAAAAAACAACTTGCAATGTTGACTGTATTATAAAAATGATATCTACAAGTGATTGTCGTAAATCCACTGTAATAATAAAAAATGAATTGAAAGAAAATTACGGCATAGGCATACACGTTTCATCAGTTTACGACGCCTAAACCTCTATATTTTACATGGCAGAAGTCCAGCAAAAACACGTATCTAATTTAATAAGAATAAGAAGGCTAGAGTTGCATTTGCAAAACGACATAACCCTTACAGGGGCAAAGCAATTCCATTGCTGAAGTGTTGAAATTAATGATTGACACCAGAATTTTGGTTAAAAAAAAATTCCGTTTATTATGTGTGTGAAATATAGATTTTTCTTATTTACAAATAAATTTGTTTTCAAATTCCGGTGTCAATCATTAATTTCCTCACTTTAGCAATGGAATTGCTTTGCCTCTGAAAGGGTTATGCCGTTTTAGAAATGCAACTCTAGCCTTCCTATTCTTAGTAGATAACAAACGTGCTTTTGCTGGTCTTCTGCCATGTAAACCATGGAGGTTTAGGCGTCGTTTGACTAATAAAACGTGTATGTATATGCCGTAATTTTCTTTCAATTCATTTTTTTATTATTAGAGCGGACTTACGACAATCACTTTTAGATGTCATTTTTATAATACAGTCAACATTGCAAGTTGTTTTTTCGGATGGCCACTTTGAGGCTTATTTTCGATGTATTTCTCTTTATTAAAAACTTTATTCTATGTAATAAAAAATGCCTAGACACGTTAAAAGAACGAGCTAGTTCTGATTGCAGTCTACCTTTCTTAAGTGCATTTACAGCGGCTTTTCTAGAATCACTTCAATATTTTTTACATTTCGGCATTCCTGATCATTAAAAATAATCAGATTAAGTCAATATAAACACTAATTGAAGCTATAGCGCGACTGACACCTTCAACAATTAAATGCAAACTAATTGTCAAAATACTTTTGAGCTAAGAGGGAGTCATATTTCTTCGGTGGCGCCGAATGTAAACAAACAAGTTGAAACTTGATGCATTTGAATAACTGCGGTCATAGTGTTCTCAATTATAAGGAATATATTTTCTTTTACATTTTTATATTAAATAAAATAAGAGAGAATATAAGGTTGTCAAATTACTTTTGAGCGCTACTGTATTATAATAGTTTTTAACACTTTCCAACGTAGTTTAAAAGTACATGTGAATTTGGATTGTCTCCAGTTTGTCCGAGGTCTAACACTCATAAATATACTCAAATCTCCCTGAATTTTTTGTATGTTATTGACGTTAACAGTAACACGATCGCTATTGAAAATAAAGTGTGTAGAATTTATAGTCCATCTACAAGAACAGTCAAAAGTATTCCGATGCATTACGCTCAATGCGAAAAAATTGCTTGAAGTTTATTTTAATGATGTTGGTCATTTCAAACATAATGAAATTGATATGCATTTATGAAGAGCACTAAACTATGCATTCTGGAAAATATGGGGTCCAAAGTACTTATTATTCATTTATAGAGCCCGCAAAAGAATTCCTTTACATAATAGTGCCAGGGAAAAAACGGTTTGCAGCGTACTTTAGTTCTGTTACACTATATCAAACACAATGAAATTGATATACTATATTACTGAGGCTTACTACAGTATACTTGTTGTATAACATCATATGCATAGCATTTATCGTTCATTTACAGGGACACACAAAAAATTCGGATACAGTACTGTATCTTTCTATTAGCGATAATTGCTGGAAGTGCGAGTTCGTTTATGACATGCGTTTTTAAGTTTAATTAAATCATTGCTTAGTATGCGGTGTGCATAACTGATATAGATCATATACAAAGCTACACAAAAGAGTTTGTAAGCATTACGGAGTATCAGCGTGAATGGCTTAAAAGAGGCTTATAATAGAGTTATGCTCTTTCAAGCTGAAATATATATTTAGTATACTAAGAGATGTTTGTATAATATAAATAAAATCATATACTGGGCCACGCAAAGAACTGAATACATGACCTTCCAGGGATAATTATGTGTGGAAGTATCATTTCAGTAGTTTTAATCACGTTTTAGCCTTAATTAAATTTTAGCTTAATATGTGCGGCATATAAAAATATATTGGTAATATAGAGGCCTGTACAAAATAATTCAAGTATGTTTCCGTATAGGTGTAGAAATTGCTGAAGGTAAATTTTCAACCCGTTATGCATTTTCTTACTATACTAAGTTTTATCATACTATGTATAGAATAATATACAAATCTTTAGATTAAATACAGTACTGCGCAAAAGAATTGAGCTACTTTTTCGGTTAGGGACTATAATCTGGTTTTCAAAAGTATTATGCCTTTTCTAAAATGTTTACATTTTTTTACGGTAATAAGCAGCTCAATTTCGTTGAAGAATTCTGCAAGTCATGGGAAATGCTTTTATAATCTATTCTTCATGCATGATTTTTCATTCTTGTTTCTTATGGAAAGTAAAGTTAAAAGTACCAAATTATCTAGTAGTCGACCTTTCAAATTGTGTGTTTAGCCATCGTAGACTAGGCTGCGAGCAGAGAAAAAATTATTACGTCATCCTGTTTCAAAATGAAATTATGATGTAGGACAAGATTATTAACAGAACATAAATGACTGATCTGTCGATGCATATCTTAGTATGATATCAGCAGTAGGGAGCGCCAAATCGTCATTTAACCGTTACTATCATGTTGTCGAGTTTCGGGATGAAATTTTAATATGTTGCATGTCTCGACAAATACAATGAAAATATTTCAGTTTATCTTGGGATTTCGTGTTTAGATATGAGCAGAACGCGGCGCCAATTCTTCCCTTTCGCGGTACTATCTCGTAATCGAGTTTCGAATGTAATTTTAATAAGTTGGATATCTCGAATAGTAGATTAAAAATATTACAGTCTGCCTCGTAGTATCTTTGAACAATATGAGCAGAATGAGGTGCCAGTTCTTATTTAAGGGAAAATATGGTTTCTTGTTCAGTTGGTTTCCCCCTATTCGATATTTTAAATACATGTGACCGAGTCAATCGTTTGTTATTATTGTTATTTTAGTAGTTATCTTATTATTATAGATTTGTGATTTTATAATAACACTGGTTTTGATATAATTATGCGATTTTGTAAAAAAAAATTGTTTTTTGTTATTTTTTTTATGATGAACGCATGAGCGCATAGCGTTCATCAAAACTAAAACTAATCACTGGATGCAGCAACTTCATCGTGCAGCAGTCCCAAAAACGCCCTAAATTCGCGAAATCATCGATCATAAACGAACGAAATTCGTTAACGCCGCAATTAGTAACGAACATATGAACGCATAGCGCTCATGAAGACCGAAAAAAACATCACTGAATGCAGTAACCTCGTCGTGCAGCAGTCTCTAAAACGCAGTAATTCGCGAAAGCCACGATCACGAACGAACGAAATTCGTTAGCACCGCAATCAGTAAAAAACGTATGACCTAATAGCGCTCATGAAAACCGAAAAAAACGTCACTGGGTGCAGCAACCTCGTCGTGCAGCAGTGTCTAAAACGCAGTAATTCGCGAAAGCCGCAATCACAAACAAATAAAATTCGTTAACGCCGCAATCAGTAACGAACGTATGAGCGCTCATGAAAACTGAAAAAAAAATCATCACTGGGTGCAGCAACCTTGTCGTGCAGCAGTCTCTAAAACGCAGTAACTCTCGAAAGCCACGATCACAAACGAACGAAATTCGTTAACGCCGCAATCAGTAACGAACGTATGAGTGCATACCGCTCATCAAAACCGAAAAAAAATCACTGGATGCAGCAACCTCGTCGTGTAGCAGTCTCGAAAAGGCACTAAATTCGCGGAAGCCGCAATCACAAACGAACGAAATTCGTTAACGCCGCGATCAGTTATGAACGTATGAGCGCAAAGTGCTCATGAAAACAAAAAAAAAATCGCTGGATGCAGCAACCTCGTCGACCAGCAGTCTCTAAAACGCAGTAATTCGCGAAAGCCACGATCACGAACGAACGAAATTCGTTAACGCCGCAATCAGTAACGAAGGTATGAGCACATAGCGCTCATGAAAACCGAAAAAAACATCACTGGATGCAGCAACCTCGTCGTGTAGCGGTCTCGAAAACGCACTAAATTCGCGAAAGCCGCAAACAGAAACGAATGAAAATCGTTAACGCCGCAATCAGTTACGAGCGTATGAGCGCATGGTGCTCTTAAAAACAAAAAAAAAAACATTACTGGGTGCAGCAACCTCGTCGTGCAGCTGTCTCAAAAACGCAGTAATTCGCGAAACCCGCGATCTCAAACGAACGAAATTCGTTAACGCCGCAAGCACTAACGAACGAATGAGCGCATAGCACTGATTAAAAAAAAAAAAAAAAAAAAAAAAAAAAAAAAAAAAAAAAAAAATCACTGGATGCAGCAGTCTCAAAAACGTACTAAATTCGCGAAATCCGCGATCACAAACGAACGAAATTCGAGAACGTTGCAGTCACTGACGAACGTATGAGCGCAAATCACTTTCATTTAACTCGTGCATGAATGGTATTTATAAGTCTTTTTCTCATTTTTTATTTGTAAAAACTATTAAGTCTAAAAGTGCAACACTAAAGTAAATAATAATGACATCGTATGAGCTAGGGCAAAGTGAAAGTGAATTTATTGGGTGCATTTGTGATAAGAGCCGTTGTGAGGGCCTCGATTTAGACGCTATTTTATTACCCAACAGGTGGGTAATAACGCTTAATAGCATTGATCAAAAAATGACGCCACTATATTTTATGAATAGCTATCTGCTAAAATAGTCTTTCCTGTATACATAATCAATAAGTTACTGTATCAAATCCTATATTTGTTTGGAAAAAAAAAAAATCTAAAACTTAGCCGTAAAAATTGGTAAAATCTTAACGTGGCGTTATTACCCCAGGACACCTTATATATAGTGTACAGAAAATAAAATGCAAGTAAAAGGTTATATAAATCTCAAATTGCGAAAATGAAATTACGAAAATAATCAATTTAGTAAAAATAGACTCAAAAAAGTGAAATGGCCTTTTAGCCAGTAGTCAACCGTGGTGGCCGATTACTGAACATGTAAGTAAATATAATACCCAATAGTCGGCCACATTAAAATTAATTAATACAAACACACTTATTTAATTTTGATACTAAAATCATTAGTTTATTAAACTTTTTAATAGTACAGTTTTATAATTTTAGAAAATAATAAAAAATAAATTAATACTAGTTTTTTAAAAATTTAGTCATCGGTTAAAAAAAAAAATAGCAAAAACGGTTATTTGACCGCAACCAAATAAAAAATGGCTGATTACTAACGCAATAAAAATACCCACAATTCTTTGCTGATGGCTTATGACGTATAAAGGATGGCTACATATAGGGGGATTGTAATACTTCATTTGAAATCAAAAATAAGCTATTCATAACGTATTTTATCTCAAAGTGGCCGACTACTGGTGCATTTACCCTATACAATAGATATGCAAGAATATGAGTTTGTCCTGGTTGTTCGGCAGTGATATATGAAAATAACAGATTTTAATAAAAACGAAACTCATTTATGAAAAACTGTAATACAGTAGAAGACCACTAATCTGCACAGCTTGGTTCCAAGTGTTGTGTGGAATTTAGGCTTTTTGCGGATTACAGGTCATGTCTATATTGTAAAATTAGATATAGGCTTCTTTATGCTAAATAAATTGTATAAATATTGAAAAAAAAATCGTGTGTAGTATGAAATAAAACAGCGAATAGTTGCCAGAAAATATGTTGTCAATTTTCCTTCTTCGCCAAGGCCCTTAAGTGGAAAAGTACCGAGAATTTAACTTTTGTATCCGACTATATATAGCGCGGTACTTTTCCAATATAGGGGGCTTGGCGTACTTTTTTAAAATTTCTCATAATTTGGGCTTCAGAAGTGAAATTTTTTGCCAAATGATATAAACAGCTATGAAAACAAAATTAATGAACTTTTAAGTTCATTTATATAATCGATAAACATTTTATTTATATCTATTATTGTTATTTTTTTAAATATACAATTTACTTTAGTTTGCATACAAAAATAGTTAAATAGCTTCTTTATATTACATAAATTGTATAAATATTTAAAAATTACTTGTGTATGTGAAACAGTGAATAAGTTGCCAGAAAATATATTGCCAAAATTCATTTTCTCTATCTCGCTAAGCCAAGGCCCCTATACTGGAAAAGTACCTATAGCACACTAAAATCGGGCTCAGACAGTACAGCGCCGTCCATTGGCTGTTATGTTATTAGTAGCATCGAGATGAAAATGTAAAAACGTACATTTTCGTATATTACACTTTAAATTCTCACCCATAGATTTTGAAAAAAAAAAAATAACCCTTAAAAGCGCGGAGTTTAAATTAAATTGCGGTGACCTCGATTATGAAAACTATTAATGGTTTTAAATGGGAATTTCGTTAAATTAGCTAGCTATCGCCAAGTTGGCTTCATACATGACAACTTATTTTTATCTCCAAATTTAGCGATATTTCGCCAAATAGGGCAATATTTCGCCAAGTTGGTCAACATTTGGTGCTACTGTGGTAACCCTGCATTAGTAATTTTCAACACTTACTCATTACAATGAGATGGTCTTACCATAATTGTGAGGGACACACAGAGACATGGATTTTATATTTTCCGAATTTTGAAAAAATATAATTGAATGATTTCTGATAAAACATGGAGCTATTATAAACTATATTTAATTTTCAGTATCCATATTAATGTTGCAAACAAATGAAGGCTTATGAATCATTAGATATTCGATTTTTTTTGTCGAGTTTCATGATTGACGACATCGCTTTTATCTGTGTTTGTGTATCCGTGATAGTAACGTCATATGCATACTTTTTTATATATGTTGTTTAAGACTCGATCGTAAATATGGAATTTTTCAGCAGATGCAAATGACATCATTTTATATAAAATAAAAGCGTGTATTTTACTATCTATCTATATATATATATATTCATTGATGGCGACGAACGAAAAAGTCCTTCCGGCCAGTGTCGGGAGGAAGAGGTAGCTTTCACATTCCTTATTTTTAAAAAGCCAACTTATATTATTCAAACACACGAAGCTCAATTAAGTGGAAACCGAATGTAGGAGATTCAATACTAATTTTTATCAATACTAAATCATTATGAATGAGAATTTCGCGAAATTGGTCAGCTTTATCCAAGCTGCTTTTATTTAAAGTCACTTATATTTGGCTGCCAAATTCGCCGACTTCTTAAAGTGCCTGTCACTTTAAGACAACATGGTAGATGAGGCTAACCAGTGAACTTGGTCGAGATCTTAGTAATTGCTGTGCACATGCTCACTCATATCGGAATTGGTTGATATATACGAGTGCTTTCGCAGGCAAAAAATCAGATTTTTCAAAATGTCACCCACTTTAGAAATTGAAACTGCTATATCTGAGCCATTTTTTAAGATAAAGACAAACAAAAAATGCTCCTGAATCCTTATATCAAGGTCAAATACTTAAGAAAGAAACCTTTTTCAATTTCTAATTTTTTTGCACCTCACTTTAAATATAATTTTTTTTTAATTTAATGGCCGCCATTTTGAAACAAGATGGCTGATGAAGCTGGCCAGCGAACTTGGTCCAGATATTGATGTATACTATCCACATGCATTCTTCCATCGAAATAGGCGAATAAGTGTGGTACTTCGTGACAAATACAAGATCGTTTCAAAGTGTTAGTCATGATAGAAATTCAAAGTGCTATAATTCAACCACTTTTTAAGATATAAACAAAAGAACAAATTTTCAGAAACAAAAACTGCTCCAGAATCTTTGTATCAAGGCCAAACACATAAAAAAAATCTTTTTCATTTTCCAATTTTTTAATACCTCATTTTAAATTTTAAATCACATTTTTTTAAAAAATGGCAACCCTTTTGAAACAAGATGGCGAATGAAGCTGGGCAACGAACTCGGTCGAGACATTGGTATGTACTATGTACAGACCAAGTTACATTCAAATCGGTTCATAAATACGCCTGTTATCGCGTGACAAAAATCAGGTCGTTTTAAAATGTCAGCCACAATAGAAATTCAAAATGTTATAACTCAGCCACTTTTTTAGATGTAGACGAAACAAAACCTGTTCCGGAATCTTTGTATTAAGGTCAAGCACATACAAAAAAAATCTTTTTCATTTTCCAATTATTTGGTATCTCATTTAATTTTTTTTTTTTTTTTTTTTTTTTAAATGGCCACCATTTTGAAACAAGATGGCGAATGAAGCTGGTCAACGAACTCGGTTGAGTTATTTGTATGTACTATATACACACCAAGGTACATCCAAATCGGTTCATAAATACGTCTGTTATCACGTGGCAAAAATCAGGACGTTTCAAAATGTCAGCCACGCTAGAAATTCAAAATGCTATAACTCAGCCATTTTTTAAGATATAGACGAAACAAAAACTGCTCCCGAATCTTTTTATCAAGGTCAAACACATAAGAAAAAAATATTTTTTCAATTTTCATTTTTTTGCTACCACATTTCAAATTTAAATTTTTCTTAAAATTTTAAATGGCCGCCATTTTTAAACAAGATGGCGGATGAAGCTGGCCAACGAACTCGTTCGAGACATTGGTCTGTACTATGTATAAACGAAGTTACATCCAAATCGGTTCATAAATACGCCTTTTATCGCGTGACAAAATTCAGGACGTTTCAAAATGTCAGCTTCGCTAGAAATTCAAAAAGCTATAACTCAGCCATTTTTTAAGATATAGACGAAACAAAAACTGCTACGGAGTCTTTGTATAAAGGTCAAATACATAAGAAATAAATATTTTTCCATTTTCAATTTTTTGGTACCACATTTCAAATTTTAAATTTTTTAAAAAAATTTAAATGGCCGCCATTTTGAAACAAAATGGCGGATGGAGCTGGCCAACGAACTCGGTCGAGACATTTGTATGTACTATGTACACACCAAATTACATCCAAATCGGTTCATAAATACGAGAGTTACAGTGTGACATAGGTCAGATATATATATATATATATATATATATATTGATATATATATATATATATATATATATATATATCAATTTTGAACGGAGGGTGGTTTCGGGGTCTGGGGGTCATGATCGATGAAAATATACCAAAATTTTTTGAAATCGCTTTCCTCCGAACGGCTGCAATAGGTAGCTTTTTGTAAAGAAAGCTACCTAAAAGTGTACAAATTACACAACAATATTACAAATCATAGAGCATCTAGACTACAAGATAAATTTAACTCCGTAGACATAAACGATGACTCAAATTTCGCAATATACGACCATTTAAATTTGATTGTTGCATATCATGAAATAAAAGAAAGAATAGAAACAGGCAACTTTATCCGTCTTAAACAAGATGACAGTCTTAGTGAGGATGAATTTGAGAGAGACTTTCAGCAATACGGGCATTACAGCTCATCGGAGTCTGACGAAGAAAAAGTTGAAGGGTCGGACGAAGAACCTAATACAGATGAAAGATATCTTTCCTCGAGTGAAGGGGATACTGACGGCGAGACCGTAGATAAAGAAAACAAATTCCTAGAAGAAGAAGAGAAAAGTGATTTTGACGAGCGGATGTGCATAATAAATGGTAAAAATAATCAGTCGGTTAACTTGGAAGATAAAATAACCTATGCAAATAATGAGAAAATATTACTAGAAAAAATAATAAGGGAAAAGCAAAATGAAATAAATGCTTACAAGGACATGTTAACTGAAAAAGAAGAAATAATGAAGAAAAGATTAAACAACAAGAATTGGAAGAAAAAATGAATGTACTGCAAAATAGATATGAAAAAGAAAAGAAACTAACTCTATAATACTAGAAAAACTAATTAAATTAGAAGAAAAATTAACAGAAAAACAGAATGAAATAACAAATAAATCTACAAAAATGGACAATCTACACAAAGAATTACAACAACTACAAAAAAATAAGACTAATAAGAAGCAGCTTCATAATAAAGAAACAATAACAAACCATCCAAAAATTAAAGAAAAAAATACTCAAACAACCAAAAACTCAAAAGAAGACAAAATAAACGAGCAAGTTAGTAATGAGACACATCTGCGAGAAGACAAGAATGATGTAACCTCGGAACTCGGGGAAATACAGGATACAAAAAGTGAATATTACTCCCAGGAGGAGCAGCATAGTATAAGCCTAACAAAAGAAACAGAACTTACACGGATTGAAGAAAAGCTTTATAGATTGGAAAAACTGTTAGAAGAAACAACATTAAAAATAACCAATAGCTATAGAGAAGAAATAACAACAGATAATACCATAAGAGAACAGGACAATTATACAGAAGCAGCAATTCTCATAAAGGGTCTTGAAGGATCAAAAATATCAGAAATCCAAGAAATAATTACTGCAAAATTATTGCAAGTAGAACATTTGCCATTATTCTATAGCAGAACATCTAAAAACAGAAAAGCTATAATTATAAAAACCCAACAAGAATCGCAGTTACTAGAAATATATCAACATATAGAAAAAAAAGAAGATATAAAAAGTATCACGGAAATACAATACAGAAAACATAACACTAAAAGAATTATCATTATAGGTATTCCAAAAGATACACAGGGAGAATATCTTATAAATCAAATAAAGCAACATCCAAACATAAAGAAAAGTTCATACATCCAGATTCAAAAAGTAATACAAAAAACTTCGTCAAGATATTATCAACTGCTCCTCGAGGTAGACAAGACAACTTCAGACACACTTTTGAGCATGGAACTTATAAATGTGGGATTACGAAACTGCAGGATTCATCCTTGCAGGCCAATCATCAGGTGTGGGAACTGTCAATTGTACGGACACTCCGAAAGTAACTGCAGGAGACATTCAATATGCGCATTCTGTGCGATGGGTCATCAGACCACTAGTTGCACGAATATAAACAAACAGGATCTCAGAAACTGTGCAAATTGTATAAACTTACCAAATTATTATAAACACATAGCGAACTCAACACAATGCCCCACCTTTATGAATCAGATTAAATACAGGAATGACATTTCCAGTCCAGGCACTAGTGGCCTTGGTGGTGGTGGCTGGTTTTGATGGGACTAGTTATAACTACAAGGTGTATGAACTTATACATGAACTTATAAGAACCCTTAACTTTAAAAAGTTGTGGGTAATCTATAAACCCTCGTTTGTACATAACAATATTTAGAATAGTTATAATTAATCTTAAAACTTATTTGTTTCCAAAGGGTTCCGCAGGTAGTAAAACTTTTCCCTACCCTGGGCTTGGGGGTTACACCCAACCATAAGCCAAAAGCGGTTTCCCAGTGTGGGTGCTTACTTACTTACTTACTAAATTCTCAAAAAGCAGAATGCCTGTTTTCTAGTTTTTCTACTCACCACGTTTATTTACCCTATATCTGATTAGAATCGTTATTTTGTATTTTTATTGTATGATGAGATTAAAAACAAAAGATATATTTATCTAAATAAGTATTTATACAGGGTTATTACAAATGAATCATCGGGTTTGATACGTTACTACGTGCGAACTAGGAAACGTATATGTTTCCATGACAACTCAAATGAGAGGGCGTTAACTACAGTTTCGCGCTGCGTATGTATTATGCGCGTGTTGTTGCCATGGTTGCTTCGCGAACGTCATATTAAAAATGGCGACTGGACAGCAGAAATTTTCCACACAGTTGGCTGTGGAATGAAAAATTCACGGCTAGCGCGATTTGTTGATTTCTTGGGATTACGGATGAAACTCTCTCTAACTCAGTTTACTGTTTCTTCAGTGACGCTTGGTTGGCCGGAACTTTTACATTTACATAAACAACCGGTTTCTTTGAACTGTCGATACCAGTGCAGAATGCTGTGTTGGGTTGGTGGTTTACATTTGTATGCCTTCCGGAATGCTCTCAGAACGGTTATAAGCGATTCACACTTTGAAAATTCTAGTACACAAAACGCTTTCTGCTGTCCAGTCGCCATTTTGAATATGACGTTCGTGCAGCAACCACGGCAACCACACGCGCATGACGCATACGCAGCGCGAAACTGTGGTTAACGCCCTCTCGTTTGAGTTGTCATGTAAACATATGCGTTTCCTAGTTCGCACGTAGTAAGGTATCAAAACCCGATGGCTCATTTGTAATAACCCTGTATATTCATTTATGCATTCTAAGGTATCTATATTTACATTGTGTAATAGATATATTTTCCATATTTGCCTTAAATTTATTATAATCATAAAAAATTTCGAATTTTAGCAATATTAAACTTTTAGCTGATTTTTATTTATTTATTTATTTATTTTCTGTTCTGTTTTGTTTCAGATTTATCGTAGAGAAATCTTTCCACACGTATTCGAGAAGTAATGAGTTAATTGATACCGACAAAACTCGTATTACTCGTAAAAGAGCACCTCTCAATGCGCGTACGCAGGATTTTCTTTTGAGAGGAGACAATAAAGGACAATTGTGTCGTCTAGTTTCAAAACACCGGCCAACTCCTCAAAAATGGAAAATGTGTTTTTTCAGTTCTAAGTAAAGGTTTCTACCATCTGCAAACGATAAACCATTCCAATACCGGTCAATCTCTGTGTTATATGCGTTTAAAAATCACGTTGTGCTGCAAAACCGGCCAAATCCTTCAGCCGGTGAGTTTCAAAACCGGCCATCTCCATATCCACTAGATGACGCTTTTGCTCAACCCCACAATAACCTCTCACTTGTTGACTAGATTAACGTTATCGTATTTTCTCTGGCCTGTGACTACTCTCCCTTGGTGCACACAAATTTTCTAATAATTTAGCTTGGTGTTTCCTCCGACTATGGAAAAGTTTGTGGAAAAAGTGTCTACTAATCAACCTAGGAAGCAGCAAAGTGGACCTACGATGGGGAATAGGAGAAAAACCAAAATTCAAAGGTAAACCTTTTGATAATCAGGGGCGGTTTATCATTTTTTTACGCCCTAGGCCAAAATACTTTTCTGTGCCCTCCCCCCCCCCCCCCCGCTTCATAAAACTGTAACTGAATTTTCTCTGATAAATTTAAGAATTTTTTAATCTATTTAATCTTATACTATAATGCGAGCAAAAATTGTGTGTGTATGTATGTGTGTGTGTGTATGTAAATTCCATCTTAAAAACGGCTCTAACGATTTTCACAAAATTTTCTATTTTAGCATTTTCGGACATGATTGACCATTGGGCTAGGTCACGTGTTCGAGAAAATTCGATTAGTGGGTCATTTTGGGTCATAATTGGTCAAGGTCAAGCTAATTATATCTAAAAAACGGCTAAATCGATTTTGATTAAATTTTATATCCAACCGTTTTTCGGCACGAGAAAACTATTGGGCTAGGTCACATGTTCGAGAAATTTCGATTAGTGGGTCATTTTGGGGTCACTATGGGTCAAGCCAATTTTATCTAAAAAACGGCTCGAACGATTTTAACTAAATTTTGTATTCTATCGCTTTGGATTGCGACAAGACAAATGGACTAAGTTACATATTAGAGAAAATTCGATTAGTAGGTCACTGTGGGTCAAGCAAAGTTTATTTAGAAAACGGCTCTAACGATGTTGACGAAATTTTGTATTTTACCATTTTTGGGCACGAGAATACCATTGGGCTAGGTCACGTGTTCGAGAAAATTTGATTAGTGGGCCATTTTGGGTCATAATGGGTCAAGGTCAAGCTAATTATATCCAAAAAACGGCTCAATCGATTTTGACTAAATTTTATATCCAACCGTTTTTCGGCACAAGAAAACTATTGGGCTAGGTCACATGTTCGAGTTTGATTAGTGGGTCATTTTTGGATCACTGTGGGTCAAGCCAATTTTATCTAAAAATTGTCTCTAACGACTTTGACTAAATTTTGTATTTTGTCGTTTTCGATTACGAGAAGACCAATGGGATAAGTCACATATTACAGAAAATTCGATTAGTGGGTCATTTTTGGGTCACTGTGAGTCAAGCAAAGTTTATCTAGAAAGAGGCTCTAACGATTTTGACGAAATTTTGTATTCTATCGTTTTCGGGCACTAGAATACTATTCGGATTGATCGCATGTCCAAGGAAATTCGATTAGTGGGTCATTTTGGGTCACAATGGGCCAGGGTCAAGCTATTTAGAATCCAAAAAAAGGCCCAAAACCTTTCGACAAAATTTTGTGATATACCGTTTCCGGGCATAAGATGATCATTGGACTAAGTCACATGTACGAGAAAAATGGATTAGTGGGTCATTTTGGGTCAAATGGGTCAAGGTCAAGCTAATTATATCTAGAAAACAGCTCAATCGATTTTGACTAAATTTTATATCCAACGGTTTTTCGGCACGAGAAAACTATTGGGCTAGGTCACATGTTCGAGAAATTTCGATTAGTGGGTCATTTTTGGGTAACTATGGGTCGAGCCAATTTTATCTACAAAACGGCTCTAACGAATTTGACTAAATTTTGTATTTTGTCGTTTTGGATTACGAGAAGACCAATGGGATGAGTCACATATTAGAGAAAATTTGATTAGTGGGTCATTTAGGGTCACAATGGGTCAGGGTCAAGCTAATTGAATCCAAAAAAAGGCCCAAAACATTTCGACAAAATTTTGTAATATAACGTTTCCGGGCATGAGATGATCATTGAACTAAGTTACAAGTACGAGAAAAATCGATTAGTGGGTCATTTTGGGTCAAATGGGTCAAGGTCAAGCTAATTATATCTAAAAAAACCGCTCAATCGATTTTGACTAAATTTTATATCCAACCGTTCTTCGGCACGAGAAAACTATTGGGCTAGGTCACATGTTCGAGAAATTTCGATTAGTGGGTCATTTTTGGGTCCTTATGGGTCAAGCCAATCTAAAAAATGGCTCTAACGAATTTGACTAAATTTTGTATTCTGTCATTTTATATTACGTGAAGACCAATGGCCTAAGATATATTACAGGTAGATCACATATTAGAGATCGATTAGTGGGTCATTTTTGGGTCACTGTGGATCAAGCAAAGTTTATCTAGAAACGGCTCTAACGATTTTGACGAAATTTTGTATTTTATCGTTTTCGGTCGCGAGAATACCATTAGGCTTGGTCGCATGTTCAAGAAAATTTGATTAGTGGGTCATTTTGGGTCACAATGGGTCAGGGTCAAGCGAATTGAGTCTAAAAAAAGGCCCAAAACATTTTGACATAATTCTGTAATATACCATTTCCGGGCATGAGATGACCATGGGGCTAAGTCACATGTTCGAGAAATATCGATTAGTGGGTCATTTTTGGGTCACTGTGGGCCAAGCTGTTTGTATCTAAAAAAAACGACTCAAACGATTTTATTAAAATTTTGTATTATACAGTTTCTGGGCATGAAAAGACCATTGGGCTAAGTCACATGTTCGAGAAAATTCAATTAGTGAATCCTTTTTGGGTCACTGTGGGTCAAGCTAAGTGTATCTAAAATAACGGCTCAAAACATTAAGGCAAAATTTTGTATTATATCGTTTCTGAGCATGAGAATACCATTGAGCTAAGTCACATGTTCGGGAAAATTCGATTAGTGGGTCATTTTTGGGTCACTGTGGGTCAAGCTAATTGTATCTTTAAAAAATGCTCAAACGATTTTGACAAAGTTTTGTATTATACTGTTTCTGGACACGAGAAGATCTTTGGGTTAGGCCACATGTTCGAGAAAATTCCATTAATGGGTCATTTTTGGGTCACTGTGGGTCAAGTTAATTTTGTCTAGAAAACAGCTTTAATGATTTTGATTAAATTTTGTTTTCTATCGTTTTCGGGTTCGAGAAGACCATTGGTCTAGGTCGCATGCTCAAGAAAATTCGATTAACCAGTCATTTTGAGTCACTATGGGTCAAGGTTTAGCTACTTTTATCTAAAAAATGGCTCAAGTGATTTTGACAAAATTTCTTATTACACCATTTCCTAGCACGAGAAGACCATTGGGATAGGTCAGATGTTCGACAAATTTAGATTAGTAGGTCTTTTTTGGGTTACCGTGGGTCAAGCTAATTTTATCTATAAAATGACTTTAGCGATTTTGACAAATTTTTGTATTCTATTGTTTTCGGGTTCGAGAAGAGCCTTGGTTAGGTCGTGTGTTCGAAAAATTTCGGTTAGTGGGTCCCTTCCCTATGGCTTAGGACCATGCCAATTTTATCTAAACAGCAAGAATTATACAGTGAGAATGAAATATCGAATGGAACACAAGGCTAATTTTGACCGAGCTAAGCTCGGTCATGCCCGCTAGTTAATTTATAATCCATTTAAGGGGTCAGGTACCTTTCAAATGTTCAAAATTTCGATTTTTTTATTACTTTATATGAAAGCATAATCCTTTAGATGCATATTAAAACAAACCCCACAAAAAAATTCACATTAGAAACGAAGTTATGGGGAAAATAGTAAGACCCCTTTTCATGAAACATCATCATTTAAAGGTCCAGATGGTTTGTTTACATTTTTCACTCAGTTGGCGCCGGTTGTTGTTGATAAGATTCAAGGATTTCTACTCCGATTTTTCTTTACTCTGTGGACTTTATTTTTCATTTCCGCTTAGGAAAGCAAGCAGAAATTAGTAACTTCTACTTCAACCTCATTTTTCTAGCTATTTATCTTTTGAATAGATCCAAACACGTTGTTTTACTCTTCCGATTTTTGATTTTTGATTGTGATGTATTTTTCCATCTAAGTTATTTTGTAGCTTGTAATTTAATTATTTTTTTCGTTTATCATCTTCAAGTATAATGAGGGAAGGTGAAAGCGAAATAACGCCTAAACGAGATGGAACACGGCCGAAAAAAAGGAAATTTACTGGCAATGTGCATACCAGAAAACAGACTAAAAGTGAAAATGATGCTTTGAATAACAGTGAAAATGACTCCTTGAATAACAGTGCTTCACAGAGAAAACTTTCTGTGAATAAAGATTTTTAATACAACTCTGACTTTCAAGATTATAGCTTATTGGATGTCAGTTACATGTTTTCTATTCTAGAAAAGTTTTTATCCTGTAACGCTTGTGGTGTTGTGGTGGTGAAATAACACTAAAAGAAGAAATTGAATGTGGCTTATCGTCGAAAATTTCAGTTTTATGTGAAAATTGGGCCGAAGTGATTAGATTTAAAATTTCTAAGAAGATCGGAACAAATAAAAAGATATCTGAAATAAACTATAGATATATTTATGCCATTAGATCAATTGGATTGGGGTATGCAGCTATGAAGCTATTTTGTGGGATTATGGATCTGCCTCAACCAGTTTCCAAGAAGGCTTATAATGCAGCAATAAAGCAGCTACAGAAATGTTCCGCAGCAGTCGCATCAAAGGCGATGAATTCTGCAGCATGTGAAGAAGTTGCCCTGACTGGTTCTTCGTGTATCAATATAAGTGGTGACGGTACATGGAAAACGAGAAGTCACACATCACGTATAGGTGTATGCACGGTTATTGGTGACAAAACTGGAAAAGTCGTTGACACCGAAGTTCTTTCCTCTTATTACAAATCATGTGATGTATGGAAATTGAAAAAAGGGACACATGAATATAACTCATGGAAAGAAAATCATGAAACAGAATGCCTCAGCAATCACCATGGATCTGCCGGAAAAATGGAACTAACCGGAATGGTTCGAATATTTGAACGCTCACAATCCGCCAGAAGTGCAAAATACACTTGATATATAGGCGATGGGGATGCAAAAACTTTTCAAGCCTTAACAGAAGCCAATCCATATGGCTCAGATGTAAAAGTGACAAAAATTGAATGTGTGGGCCAGATTCAAAAGAGAATGGGAACACGTTTACGAAAACTTAAACAAAACAAGGTAAAATGTAGCGAGGGAAAACCGATTGGAGGAAAAGGTAGACTTACCGACAAAATCATTGGTAATCTAACAGATTATTATGGAAATGCCATTCGACAGCATAAAAACAACCTACTTGAAATGCGCAAAGCTGTGTGGGCTGTGTATTTTCATACCCGCTCAACAGATGCCGAGCCTCTACATTCTTTTGCCCTATACCGGAAGCTAGTCTTGGTGTAAATATAGCAAAGCTTGTGGTGCTGAGAAAAAGTTCATACAAAAGAACACAGTACCCAAAAGTGTTATGGATGTTGTGAAACCAATTTTTAAGGATTTCTCACAACCAAAACTTCTCTCTAGATGCCTGGGAGGCAAGACCCAAAACAACAATGAGTCAATAAACTCTTTAATATGGAAAGTGTGTCCAAAAACACAAGGAACTTGTAGGAGGATTGTGGAAATTGCAACAAATTAAGCAGTAGTTTTTTTTTTTTTTTTAACGACGGAAATCAAGGAAAAATTAATGTAATGCGAGAATTCGGCTTGACAGTTGGTGCACATGCACGAGGATGCTTGAACGAGTTGGACCGCCAAAGAATTTCTACTTGTAACTTACGCTTTCTCCAAAATACAAAAGAAGCAAGAAAAAGTAAAAGAATGGAACAAAATATTCAAAATGAAAAATTTCTCTTGGAGGAAGGCGAAATTTACAGTGCATGTGCATTTTAAATGTGTACGGTTTTTTAAATCCTCTAAATATTACGCAATATTTTTCGCTATCTGTTACATTATAAGATGATAGCTTTGCAAAGTATGATAATTTTTGTTTTAGCTGTCTTCTAATTTATCGACTATATGATGGAAAAGGGTGAGACAAATGCCCATATAATTAAAGAAATTATCTGTTAATTTTTTATTAATTATTATGTGTAAATCAATTTCCACAATCTGCAATTAGTGTTTATCAACTTGATTATCAAAGTAAACAGATGCTGCAGTACTATCTGTTGTAACGGTAAATTTTATTTTTATTTCTACATATATTTTTCATGTTTTAGTGCACAATATTTATTATTTTTTATAATATTTATTAAATTCATGTGTATAAATTATTAGATAAGTAAATAATTATATAAATGCTTGCAATATTTAAAAATATTTTCCAGAATAAGTTTTAAAAATTAATTTTATCTTTCAATTGAATTTTCACAAAAATAATTTTTTTCCAATTGTGCATTCGATTTCTCCAAAATAGTTGGTTAAAATTTTATAAAAAAATATTATGTCTTACATAACATGTAAATCTTGAAATTGACGAAGTATTATCACTTTTATGTAAGGATTTTCTAAGTTATGAGTAATTATTTACAAAAATTGATATGACAAAAACTGAATTTTCGTTTCTACGTTTACAATTCCATTGCGCGCATGATTTCTCCGAAATGGATGGCTAAAATTTTATAAAAAATTAACATGTCTTACATAACATGTAAATCTAGAAATTGATGAAGTATTATAACATTCATGTGTGGATTTTTTAAATTATGAGTAATTATTTACAAAAATTGATATGACAAAAACTGTATTTTCGTTTCTACGTTTACGATTCTGTTGCGCGCATGATTTCTCTGAAATGGATGGCTAAAATTTTATAAAAAAATTAAAATATCTTTCATAACATGTAAATCTTGAAACTGACGAAGTATTATAACATTCAGCATGTATGGATTTTTTAAATTATGAGTAATTATTTACAAAAATTGATATGACAAAAACTGAATTTTCGTTTCTACGTTTAAGATTCTGTTGCGCGCACGATTTCTCCGAAATGGATGGCTAAAGTTTTATAAAAAATTAATATGTCTTACATAACATGTAAATCTTGAAATTGATGAAGTATTATCACTTTTATGTAAGGATTTTTTAAGTTATGAGTAATTATTTACAAAAATTGATATGACAAAATCTGTATTTTCGTTTCTATGTTACGCGCATGATTTCTCCGAAATGGTTGGTTAAAATTTTATAAAAAGTTAACAGCTCTTACATAACATGCAAATGTTGAAATTGGCCGAACTATTATAGCTTTTATGTAAATGTTTTTTTAATTATGAATAATTATATACAAAAATGTTGTATCAATACATTTTATTTGTATATCTACGTTCATTTTGCATGTTTTAGAGCACACTATTTAATATTTTTTTAATATAACTTATTAAATTTATGTTTTTATATAATTAGGTAAGTAAATAAATATGTAAATGCTTAAATAATTAAAGATATTTTGTATAGTAAGTTTTAAAAATAAATTTTATCTTTAAATTGGATTTTCCCAAAATGCCATTTTTTCAACTTGCGCGCATGATTGCTCCAAAACGGCTGGCTAGAATTTGATAAAAATTTGACAGCAGTTACATAACATACAAATGCTTAAAATGACGAACTATTATTGCTTTTGAGTAAGAATTTTTCAAATTATGAATAACTATATACAAAAAAATGTGCTAAATTTTGTTATTATTCATATATTTATGTATTTTTTAAACAAAGACAGAATTTAAAGTAACTAGGGCTCGTCATTTTAATTATAAGCTATTTTCCTTTGTATATAAAGCGATTTCAGGTCATTATGATATTTCACATGCATGTTATGCTGCTCGAAAGACTCTGTATGATTTTTCTCCGAGAAAAAAAGACCTTTTATAATTCCTTAATTTTATTTTATGATGAAGACATAAAATTATTCTATGACCTGTAACAGTTAAAGGAAGGTTATTTAAGTATGTGTTAAAAATTTGACGTTCCTGAAACGAATATATTTTAAGATATTGTGATCAATGCCGTACACACATTTTGCTTGTATTTTCATCGATCAAAGGTACCTGACCCCTTAAATTTTGTTTTATAAATTTTAGTATTTTGAGGATTGTAGATTGGGAATGAACCAGAGTTGGGCAGTATCGAAAATACATGTATTTGAAATACATTTTCAAAATACATTTGTAATTTGTGTTTTGTATTTTAAGCCTTCAAAACAAATGTACTTTGGTAATGTATTTTGGATTGCTTTTTCAAAGTATTTTGTATTTTCAAAATACTCAAAATACATTCCTCCAGAGTTGGGCAGTATCGAAAATACATGTATTTGAAATACATTTTCAAAATACATTTGTAATTTGTATTTTGTATTTTAAGCCTTCAAAACAAATGTACTTTGGTAATGTATTTTGGATTGCTTTTTCAAAGTATTTTGTATTTTCAAAATACTCAAAATACATTCCTCCAGATTTCAAGCTGTCGTGTCTAAACCGCAGATCCTAGATTTGCAGCAGGGAACACGTGCTTGGCTGTTTTGAATAGTTTTCGAATTTTTTTCTGGAAGTTTATACGTACACATTGTTATTTGGTACAATGGTCGATAAGCATATTAATGAATCGGATGTTTACTTCGGCAGAAGCCCTTTTTAGGTGCGTTCGTAATTATATAAATACGTAGCACCTATAGTCGTCGTTCAGTCCGTCTGTCTGTCCGTCTGTCCGTCTGTCTGTCCGTCCGTCCGCATATAACAGAGCAAAAACTACCCGACCGAATGATCTGAAATTTTTAATATATAATTGCTGCAAAATTTTGTCGAGCCATTTCCGATTTTATGAAAATCGGATGTATAGTTTAATTACAGGGACAGTCAAATTTTTTCTTTACATTACGGCCAATGGGAAAAATTATTGCAAGTGAATTTTAATGATGTTACAGACTTCCGAATGGTCTGAAATTTTTAATATATAATTGCTGCAAAATTTTGTCCAGCCATTTCCAATTTTATGAAAATCGGATGTATAGTTTAATTACAGGGACACCCAAAAGTTTTCCGTTACAATACGGCCAATGGGAAAAAATTATAGCAAATGCATTTTAATGATTTTACAGCCTTCCGAATGGTCTGAAATTTTTAATATATAATTGCTGCAAAATTTTGTTGAGCCATTTCCAATTTTATGAAAATCGGATGTATAGTTTAATTACAGGGACAGTCAAAAGTTTTCCGTTACATTACGGGGAATGGGGAAAAAATTATTGTAAGTGCATTTTAATGATGTTACAGACCATTGAGATGAGATAACATGGAGAGAGCATCGGCAACCTTTTTTTGACCCCTTGATAAAGTCACGTGACACTTGGACGTTTTCCTCCCGCCGAAGTTTGACCGCAGTTGCCGTCCATTGGATTTATATGGAGTATGGAGTAAAACAAACACATTGACAGTTTTTTTTTTTATTTTCTAAGTAATAATGGTGGTGTATTGCAGCGCATACGAATGCAAATCAAGATATGTCAAAGGAGGAGGTGTAACCTTTCATTGGTGAATCTTACGTTTACTTTTTAAACTTATTTTATTTAAAATAATAATAATAATTGTGACTTGAAGCAGTGTTATTAATTGATAATGATTGGTTTTTGCCTCGTAAAAGAGACATATCACTTTATTTATTTATTTTTTTTTTCACTGATATATTTACTTTTATTTTGTGTAAATTATGTAAGTTTTAAATCACAATAATTTTATTATTTATTTAAACAAATGAGAAGCTTTCGTTTTCTATCTTGGCGACATATTTTTGCGCCAATTTGTAATTTTTGCCTCTCATGTAATATATTTGTATTTCTGACTACTGTAAATCTTTCTTAAATTATTCATAATGTGCCAGTATAAGTAATTTTAAAATATGTATTGAATAAAAAAATATTAGTATTTCAAAAAAAAAAATTCTGATTAAAGTTTTTCCAGAAATTTATAATTACAAAAAATAAATATTTATAAGAATTGGAAAAAATTGAGGAAACAATCTCAATATGTCATCGATGTTATAAATTAGCGTAATTTTTAGATAAAAGCAACAATTGTTTTCATTATTCCAAAATGGGAAAAAAAGTTACATAAAAAAGCCTATAGAAATTAATGCTTGAGTTAATTAATCCTGAAAAAAAAAAACCCCTGTAAAAATATTAACGTAAATTAAAAATTTTCATTCCTAATATTAAGACGATATAAAGATGACACTGTCTTCTTAATCCTGTTTTAAAATGTAGAGCTTTTAAATAAGTGAAGATAAACAGCATTTTGCATATTTATTATACAATATTTTCTTCTGTGATACAGTATCAAATGTGAACATGAAAGTATTTTGATAAAAATTTAATAGTGAAAAGGTTTGTGAAGGAAGATGTTTCATTACACATAACACACGCACATATTTATATATACTCCTACAGGATGCCCCCAAAATATTGTAACGCGCTTTAATTGTTTTCACACTTTTGCATTTTGCATTGGCTAATTTCTAACTGGTAAAAAAAAAATTAAAGAGCATATCAATATATTTGGGACATCCTATGTGTGTGTGTGTGTGATATGTATATAGGGCTGTGCATATATAACGTTGCCATTTTAGGGGGGTGGGGTATCTGACATTCAGGGCCGTGCAAAGCGGGGGGGGGGGGGCGAAGGCCCCGTGCGCAGAAATTGAGGGGACGCCAAATTTATACTACAAACTTCGTTTCATATTTTTTTTAATTATATTTACATAGTGTAATTTTCTTTCTGTGCTTGTGACAAAAACATATACTCTCAAAATAACATGGGTAGGGTTTCCTTCTGGGAATACAAAAGGATTGCAAACTGTTATACTGTACTGTACTATTGTATATTATGTATACAAACTGTTATACTGTATATTTTTTTCTACATCCGTTTCCTAAATGCCCTTTGTCAAAATATAAATGCAATTTTTCCTTATGTTATTTAGTTGTTTGGAGTTTCTGAATTAAAATTAAACGTAAAGTTCCAAGATAAACGCGAAATATGTATTCAATAGAATTTATTATTATTAAAATGTTTAAATGATTATAAAATTATTTAATTCCAAAATATGGAATACACTAACGTTTGGCATTCCTATTCTTCTGTCATATGTGTATGCATATATAATCCGCTGTTAGAGAAACCATATGCGAAGTATGTTTGAAATGATACTTGTGTTTGCTAGTAGATAAAAGAGAAATAATGTTGTCCACCTTTTCTGTTGATAAGAAATTCTGTAACCCCCCCCCCCCCCTAAGGGGCATGTGCAGAAAGACATTATTACTGTTGAATGCATTATGTAACAAAAAGCTATTATTAATTTTTTTTAAATACTATTTCTTTTAAGTGTTATTCGATATAAAGTTATTTCATATATAAAATGATATTTTATTGACTTCACTTCATTTTGAATCAATAAAGTATACGAAAAATAAATGTAACCACATTTGTATGTAACTCTAAACAAAAGAAGAAAAAGCCAATTTTAGACATTGATAACGATATCATTACTGGCGGGGGGGGGGGGGGGGGGGAGTCGAGGGATGATATCATAAGGGGGGGAGGTCCAAAATTACCAAAAACATGATAACGTTATATAAGTACAGCCCCATATATATGCGTGCATGTGTGAAATATGTATATATATATATGGAGCATTCTCACAATCTTTTGACTTTTGGGCAAAAAAATCTGGCGAAATTAAACTTGCTAAAATAACATTTTAATCTGATAGACGAATACCTTAATGATTCAAAATAAAGAAAAAATGGTCAGCAGCGAAAATTTTTTTATTTAACTGAGGTTTAAGTTAAACGTGCGAGTGAGTTTAATTTTTCCTTACCATTTTACCCCTATAACTTTTTATTTTCTTCTAAATTTTTACTTATAATGAATTTGCATAGACATTCAAATAAGAAATAATACAAATGTAGTACTTTTAATACAGAATTTTTGTATAACATTGTCTTAAAGGGGTGTTAAAGAAGGGACGGTAAGGTAAAAAAAGGGACGAAATGGTAAAAAAAAGAGACGGTAAGGATGGAAAGGTAAGGAAAATTACCACCTATTTTTAGGAAAATCATGTTAAGACTAAGTGATAGCCACAATGTTCATTGATTTTTAGAAACAGTTGTTAACATTGGATTAAATTATTATTATTATTATTTTAATTTACCTCGAAAAATGGAGGAATAACCCTTGGGGACGGTAAGACTACCAATAAAGCCACGGTGCTTGAAATTGTTATTTAAATGCTGATTTATGTTCTGCAGTAAATTTCCTGTCAAAAAATTTTAGATATTCTTTCTCTAGCATACTTCTGCATGAGCAAAAACTTGAAAAAAAATTCTGTCGCTGCATCTGAAGTGATTTTCTGTATCATTTTAGAAGAGGGATGGTAAAAAATCTAAAACCCAGGGACAGAGTTATATATATATATATATATATATATATATATATATATATATATATATATATATATGCAGTGAAACCTCACTGTGCGACTACCTCCATGAACAATCATTTTTTCACGGAACGAAATTTATTCCCATAGGCTCAATACTAATTTTACATCCATTCAGAAACCATCCCAGTTGACCTCCCTCCGTGAGCAACCCATTTCTTTGAAGAAAATGAAACAAATTCCGTCTTTTTCTGGTCGCTTGAAGAAGATTTTATTAGGAAAATAATTCCGGAGAGCGCAATATTAAAAATTCAATAAAATATATTTTTCTGTATTTTCTTTGTTATTAATTATGCTTTTATTTTTGCAGGATTTTAAACGTATACTCGTATATAATCTTCCTATACTTATAAAAATTCTAAAAAAAAAAAAAAAAACCCTTATATATATATATATATATATATATATATATTTTTATTACTTATTTGTGTGTGTGGCATTAATCGAATATTCTGTACCGAATAGAGCAGCGATGGGAAGAAGAATCACGAGACAATATTATTTGATGCTAAATAAACAGTATCATAAAATATGTTTCCTTATGGGCTCAAAAAGTGTGAAAAAATTATACTATTTTGGGCATTTACCATTTCAAGAGTGCAAAAAGTATTGATTTTTTTTTCATGTTTGATGTTTTCTAAGTTTGATTTTTGTTTTTAGTAGAAATGTCTTTCTTAGTTTGAATATAACTCAATATATGTTTGCCACAAAGCAAATTGAACTTATACCCTGATCCAAATACCCTGAAATACTAAATTATAGTTTTAAAAACAGCTTCAGATTAAACTGAGAATGAAAACATGTGTATTCAAATAAAACTAGAGATTACAATATTTATATTTATATATTTCAGTGTTTTATTGTTTTTCAATTCCCTATCTTGCTTGTAATTATAATTTATTTTTGGATATTTTTCATAAAATATGCCACTTCATCTTTTATTTTTATTTTCCCACTTGTGAAAGATAAATTTGTCTTGTTTCATAATGTTTATATGCATCTGTAGCACGAAATACTTTTAAATTAATTTCCCTACGCCAAGAGTTGCGCAAAATCGCCAGTATTGCACACCAAAATACCTCACACACGTGACACATGTCGACCCCACTTTCCAAGGCTGAGCTGAATGGGGATGAGCGGTCCAGGTTATATCAAGTCTATGTTACAGACTATGCACTTATGAAGCGCAAAAAAATAAACATTCAGTACAATATGGGGTGCAAAAAATAATTATAAAACTAGTTATAGTACGAACGCACCTCATTTGCCACGTTTGACGAGCAATTTCCAACTTGTTTTTGCTGAGATGTCACAAAAATAGTTTTTATAATTCATAACATTCAATGAAAATTAGAAATAATTGTTGTGTGAAAACTGTTGCATAGGCAGGTGCGGCCTATTTAAAATACATAAGAAGTGTAATCTGTTAGTTACCGTAGAGGTTCATGGAAATACTATTAAATCTCCAAATGAATATTTATTAAGAGGATTAATTATAATAGTACACAATGTGCGCTATTAGACATGAAATATTTTTTAATGTTCTGTTGATGATAATAAAAAAAATTAAGGAAAAATACCAGCAGTATAAAACAAGATGTTCCATTATAGGTTTTGAATCTTAAAACAAACTTCAAAACCTATTTGAAGTTAAGATTTATGTCTTATACCATCATATATCGATTTTAACAGTATTTTCTCTAGTTTCTTAGTATTCATTCATTCGAGGTTCTATATGATTTACCATACCTTTGATATTCATTTAATTGGGTAACTTTAATATAACCGTAGTTCAATTTATTCATAAAGTATGCAAATGTTTATTAACTGTATTTACATGTAGTATTTAGATATTGGATATTTAAATGCGAATTTAGCTTTATTATAGTTAAGCGTTTACATGGTTGACTTTGCATTCCAAAACATCTTAACACTTCATTTTTTATTTTACACATGCGAAGCTAACTCTGGCTTTCTGTCTTACAAAACATACTGCTTGGTATACAAAACATAGACAAAAATCATTTTTAATTAAAAATTCCAATACATTTTTTAAAGTTTAACTTTTTTTTTCACTAACAACACAAAAAAGAAATTTTATATGAAAAATATAAATTATGCAAAATTTTGATATTTATTAAAAACGGTACTTTCGCATTAGCTAGATGCCAAGGATTAACAGCCAACAAATCATGAAAGAATTCGCTAATTATAGCAGCTTTTTTATTCTACTTATTTCAGTGGTAGTTCGATTATATATTGGTTAAATTTGTGTTCATTTATTTACTTTTGATGAGCTATTAATATCGATATCGAACATTAGCCAGTTACAAACGATGAACTTATTTACATCATTTTAAGCGCATGCAGGTAAATCCTGCGCAATCGGGCTGCACGCCATACACACACACACACACACATATATATATATATATTTTTTTTTATTATGTTCGATTTTTTTCTTTAAACCATAACAAATCTGTAAATTAAGATAATTTTCAAACAAATTGCATTTGAAAGTAATACATGTTTTTCTATTCGACGGTGTAAAATTTCAAATTGTGGGATGATTTGACATTAGATTTGCAAAAAGAAGGGAAAGAGAAATTTATTACTCAGATCGTTGCATTGTCAATATGATATCATCGTTACTCATGGGCATGTCTTTTATAATACAGACCACCGATCTGACTCAGATTAAAGATGTCCGATATACTGCGCAGTGTACAGAACATAGGTGAAAACCATTTTTTAATTGAAAACTAATATATATTTTTTAATTTAGCATATTTTATCATATTTTCAACCAACTACACCACAGCATTTTTTAGACTTTCTTATTAGCCATGTACCAGCAGGTAATCGCGAAAGGTTTTTATGATTTATAGCAAACTTTGTTATTTTGATTATTTCAGCTTAAACAAGTGGTTCATTTACATGTCTGTTAAATTCGTGTTATATTTGTGTATTTGTGAGATTTTAATTTCGTTTGGCAATTTAGTTATCGAATATTACACATAAACAAACAAATGTTAAATTGCATCGTAATTTTAAGTGCAAGTGTTAATCTTCCGTAATTGGGTCACACGAATATTTGTGAGATTGGTTTTAAAAAATCCAAGCTTGAAAATTATTTTAAAAATCCCTAAAAGCTGGGTAAACCGAGATACAGTTTTTAAAGAAATCGCATTTGAAAGTACCTTTTCTCTATTACACTGTGTAAAAAATGCAATTATCTGATATTTAGAAGTTACAAAATTTCAGAAAAAAAATGTTTGTTTAAGAGGGTCCGGAACACATTTCAAAATAATTTTTATTTATGGAGTTAAAATTTTGAATTTTTTTGTGATGGTTAACCATATCATTTGTAAACAAAATCACATGATAAAACTTCTCAAAATTAAAAAAAAAAAAGAAAAAAAAATTAAAATTTGTTAAAAAAGTGGGGTATTTTAAAATCATTATAACGCGAACTTTTATTTGTAGAATTTTAATTTTTTATCCTTTAAATAAACAGAAATATATAAGTTTTAATTCAGATTCCGAATTTTTAAAAATATTAATTAAAAAAATATTTAAAGTAAAAATTAAGGAAAAAATTATTTAACTTAAAAAAAAAAAGAAAAAAAATCATATTTTCAAAAGTAAACATTGTTTTCAAATTTACTGAATCAAAATTAAAGTAAACTAATTGAAAAAGACATGTTCAAGTTTGAACCATATATCTTTAACGGTTCTTGAGTTATAACAATTTAAATACAAGAAAGGGTGAAAAAACCCATCATGAAGAAAAACGCATTTTCACAAGAAGTCATTTGCATGACAACCATTGCTTGGAAGCTAGATTTTGAAAACAAACCAAAACAAAAAAAAATAATATGGTCTGTTCTAATAAGAAAAAGAACATGATTCAAGCGTCATTTAAGGAGAAAAAAAGTAGAAGTTTTTACTGCAATAAAATATTTTTAGAAAATTTGAAGATTTTTGTGTCCCGGAACCCTTTAAGTCGTTGCCAATATTGATGTGACAGAGTTATTCACGGACATCTTTTTTGCTTTATAATGTAGATACAGTTACGATATAAATTAACTGAGTAAGTTTTTCAGTTCAAAACCGTTTTTCGATTCTTTTTAGAATTTCAACAGAAAACAAAAAGTGAAATTTTAACCAATTATTATACTGTCCATATGCATAAACAGATATTTTATTAATTTAATTATTCACAAGCACATACATCTTTCAAAGACACATTATGTATACGTGAGTATGTGCTATGCATGTGTTTTTTTTTCTTTTTTAATAAAATCGAAAATATTATTAAAACTTTATTTTGTATGATTTTATAACTAATAATCCAAAACGTATATTCATTATAAACTGATGTTGTTATTTACGTACTAAAACTTTGAAAACCAAGATCAGTGTTCATTGTACAGAAAGTTTCAAATTGTTTAATATTTGGTTTTTAAATTAATTGAAAAAAATATGAAAAAAATAACTTTTACGATAATAACGTAATATAGTTTTATAATATAAATGATGAAGATATTCAATTTGTTATGAATGTTTAAGTAATTTTAATTCAGTGACGTATTCACAGCCAGTGGAGAAGCTCGTTGGGACATCCTCTTACGGGAACAGGATAAGGTCCCCCACTCTACTTAAAACTGCAAAATTACCTCTCGAAAAAACACTTTGCAACAATAAATTTTTAAAATTTCGAAATGTACTTTGTATTTTAAATGTATTTTGAAAATTCATGTATTTTGTATTTGGAATTGTTCAATTTTGAAAAGTATTTTGTAATTTGCATTTTAGGTTCTAAAACCAATGTATTTTGTATTTTGTATCGAAAATGGTTTTTCAGTGTATTTTGCCCAACTCTGGAATGAACGGGCTTTTGTTATACTTAAAATCTGAGAGAATTTTGTGTTGGTGTATCGTATTGTAGAAAAATTGCTTTAAATGTAATTCTTACAAATTCATTTTTTATTTAACACTTTTCGTTAAAATTTTAAATTGTACTTATTTCATTAAATTTAAATACATTAAAATTCTTAATTTTGCTAAACCTACCCAACGTACGCCTCTAATCCATGCCCTAAGTTGGCCTTATGGGTAATCCACCCTGGTCATAATATAACACACAATTAATTGATAACATAATAGCATCATAGTTAGCATATTTTGATTAATTAATCATCATGATGCCATAATATGTTATTAATCTAATAACTTGCCTACGTTGATTCAGTATTCTTTTATCCCTCCAGGCCGTGTTTTAGCTCAAATTGAAAGGAGGTTGAAGAAAATCGAGTCGCTCGTTTAGCCTGCAAAGTATAAAGAAATTTAATCTGAACATGGACCAGTTTTCAAGCCGGGAAGAGATTACACCGACCATGATTGGAAGAAGACCAGCAATTTCTTTCCCAAACCACCTGCACAGTGGCATTTCAAATTTGCCCCTATACGAAAAAAATTTTCATAACAAAATATAAAAATAAGGTGTTGGTGCAAGGGGAGGTCTTCTGCAAATCTGAGGTAGAAATTAGAAAGTCTGTTGTGAAGAGTAAGAGAAGTATTATGAACAGCAAGCTTGAGGACGTAGCTCCAGTTACCGTACTGAAGTCTCTAAAACTTCGGGATGTCCAAAACTTACTGACAAAACATTTCGGACCAAATTGGAATGCTGACAAGCAGTTATTTTTGTTTTACAAAAATATATTGCATCAGCTGCTCAAGAAGCAGAAAGCCGAGATGATGAAGAAGAAGACGCATGGAGGGACCATCATCACGAAATTTGTGAAACTGTCGAAAACGATGAGACCACTAAAGTTTGAAAGTATATGTGCATAGTATGATTTTTGTTTAAGTTTTTAAAATTTAATAATTTTATTTAAAATAATATCATGTCATTTAAATCATTTGTTTAGTGATATTTAAGTCAGATTTAACAGCTAGTCAGTTAGTTTTAACGTTTAGTCAGTTTTAACTATCAGTAATTGTATAAAAGTCGTTTTACGTTAATAACTTTGCTAAAGTTCTTTTTGTTAAATAACATTTAGTTGAACAAAACATTTTTGTGTATTTGCTACACCTAAAAACCCAATGTCAGATTAAATTTAGCAAAAATTAATTTATGGTTTGTTGCAAAACCGGCCAACTTCAAAGTAAGTTGCAAAGGTGACCAAATACAAAACACAGACTTAAATAACCCTCTCTTTTCATGTGGCCCTGCCACTTTATTTCGTGTTTTCAAATATACTGCCCTAATGACTATAAAACTGAAGAGTTTTGGCTCCAAACTTTACTTGGCTAAGTGTGGCAAAAAATCAGCTTTCCCCAAAAATTTTATTTTTTGGAGATGGCCGGTTTTGCAACTAGACGACACAATTGGTACCTACCTTCAGCCACAAAAGACAGTTGGTTGCTGAAAAAAGTAATAAACAACATTTTTTAAAGTTTTACCTAAGTTTATCAAGTCCATTAGCACAACGCCCCCTTCTACCCCGAAGCAGTGTTGCCAGATTGGGGACTTTTTTGTCCCTAGATTGTTGATTGTCACCGCTTTTTTAAAATGAAAATTTTCGGCTTAATTAAAAATAGATTAAAAATTCTGAAAAATAAGGCGAATTATACTATTTAAAAAAAAATGCTGACAGTCAAACAATCTGAATTTAAAAATCCCCAATCTAGCAACACCGCCCCGAAGTAAGTGGGAAAGGATATATACCTATACTATTATTTAAATTGATACCGGAAATTTCGAAAGAAGATATTTTACTTTATGTTATCGCTAAATGTCTTTTGTTAAATAAAGCGTAAGATACTATTCTTTATTTCTGGTATGACCACTAAATTTCTGGATAAAAATGGAGGCCAAACTGGCAGATCTGTATGGTGGCGCTCAACGTGTTAAAATAAAACTATAGTAGTTGATAACCTGTAAGGTGACTCTCCCCACCGAAAACAAAAAGACAGAAAAAGACAAAATAAATAAAACCGACTTCAAGGGATTGTCCCTTTCCTGTATTGTCACCTAATCTTACCTAACACTTTATTTGCTACCTAACACTGCCTAACACATCATCTTTATTGTTATGCAGATTGAAATCCTGCACGGGTAAAGTATAAGCCGATCCGAACCCAAAAATTCTATTTAAGATTAACCTCGAGCCAAACCCGGCGCATTTCAACATGACATCGATCTGAAATGAATGAAAATTAATCCATATTTCAGCTCAATTGTCAAAAATAATGTATAATAATATATCTAATATCAACTTTATCCTTTAAGCAGAAAATGAACATATATATACTCATTTATACCCAAATAGTTTTTCCATCTGAAAGATTACTGCAGCCTTTCTTTTACAAAACCAAATCAGGTCCCCAAGAGTCAAAATCCAACCGGAAACCGACAGTAAAAAACCGGAAAAAATCCAACAGCACAAATCACTGTCTCAACACATTGTCAGTCTCAAGTAACTGCAAATTAATGCTTACATTCTACTATGAATGGAGCCTTGAATCAGCCTCTGTGTCATCATTTTGTTTTTGAGCGATGGCAAATTAAGATATTTCAGCAAAAAGATAATTACAGCATTGAATAGGAAAAAATCGCTTCTGAAATCAGAAAAACAATCCTAGATCAATCTTTTTCCATATAACATAAAACTATTAAACTCATAATCATAACATACAAAATCTACAGGAATAAAGGATTAAAATTAAATAAGACTTACCTTTATGTTCCATAAATAATCACTTTAATAATACCCGTATATTTCAATCCTAAAATGGCGGAGGTCTTTCTCTTATCTTAAAAAAAAAGTGTTTTAGACTTGCTGTTCTGATAGGCTGATAAGTGATACAAATACATACAATACTCACTCCTTCTTAGAGTGAATATTCACTCTAAGAAGGAGTGAATAGTCACTGTTTCAGAGGACTAGTTATTCACTATTGAAAAGGAGTGCGTTTTAGTACCAAATCAGCGTAATTTCCAAGGTTACATTATGAAATGGAGTTTTTGAAAATTAACAAGCGACATATTTTCGTGCTTTTCATTATTTTACTCCATATATTAATTGAAAGTTGAATGGAAATTTTTTAAAGTGTATAATGCCAGTCTTTTACTCTCGTCAGCTGAGTGAGATATTTTACTCTCGACAACGAAGTGACATATTTCAGTCTCGACAATGGAGGGCAATATTTCACTCCTTTCTAGGGAGTGGATAATTCCATTCTTTAAGGAGTGAATTTTTATTAAATTGAATCCCAAAAAGAGTAAAAATGCCTGTCATTCTTTCAAATAATGACTTTTCACTCCTCACAATTTTAGAGTGTAAGACGGAAATCTGTCTAAAATCAAAATATTTTTTCGGATCCTAGTGGGTCTATTTTCACACGTTTTAATGTGCGTGGTTCAGTAAAACCTGAATAACAATAGCTGTTTATAACGGAATCCTGTTTTAAACGTAAAAATTTCATAGTGTCTATGGAAGGAAGGCCGTACAATTATAACTGCTTAATCAGAAACCTCTCCAAAACAGGATTTTGATTCGGTCACTAACATTTCCGGTTTTGCAGATTTTACTATTCAAAATTATTATTTTTATTTAGTAAAACATTACTAAGAAGGAATAACAAATTAGAGAAGAAATATTCCGTTTTAGAAACGTTTCAGTCTAAACAGGTATACTTTTATGATATTTCTTCCATAGATAATATTAATTTTGTACGTTTAAGTGAAGATTACGCTATAGACAGACTCCTTTTCATACGATTTACTGTATTTCCCCCACCCCCCTCCGATTTAGAAGCCGCTATCCCGCTTTTTTTACCTCCCTGTTCCTTTTTCTGTGTAAAAGGAAGTGGTAACACTACGTGTACTTTACCTAAATGAGCACAATGCCGAAGGAAAAACTCAGTTGCAGACAATATCAACTATGCATTTCATTTTATTTTTTATTTAATTTTATTTATTTATTTTACTTTTTTTACACATTAGCCATTTTAAACTAAACTAATATTAGTTTTATTAAACAAAAAGAAAATAAAATTTTTTTACATAAAAATATTATTTAATCTGGTTCAAAGTTAATTACAAATGCTGTAAATCCCACATTTTCAAAATTGTTTTTCTGATTAACTAATAACAATATATCACATTATAGTTTGTAAGCATTAACGTTACCAAATAGAGATCTACAATCTGGTCTAGATATTTCTACAATATTATAATCATGAATTGTCCCAAAAATTTGTAATGGATATAAAAATTATTTATAACGAAATTTTTGTGAATTACGTGCTAATAAGATACCTACTCGCTAAATGTTCATTGGTATTTCATACTATTTTGTTTTCAGATACCATCTGTTTTCTTCAAATTCTACTTATTCTCCCTTGATGGTTCATGCGTAATGACAATAAAAGAATATAACAGTAATGGGCAATAAGGTGAAGTCTAACATTTTATTTACTTATTTTAAACTAATTATTTATTCATTTTAAACTACGCTAATAGTAGTTTTTTTTTATTGAGCAAAAAGAGAACCTATTTATTATTATTATTTAATCTGGTTCAAATTTAATTATAAATGCTGTAAGTCTCCCATTTTCAAAATTATTTTTCTGATTTACTGATAAACAATATATGACATATACAGGGTGTCCAGCGAATAAGACCCTGATTTCAAAATTAAATATCTCAAAAACAAAGATCAATAGAATTATGTGGTAAACGGTTTGTTTATTAGCTAAGCTGTAAAAATGTTGTACAGAAGTTAAAAAAATTAGTTGCAAAAACCGCTAACAGATGGCGCTGTAATCGCAATGCCTATAAATTGTGTTTTGAAGTGGGGAGCCCTAACGTCTCATTCCTAGATGGCTTCCTATGGAAGAACGAAAATTGGGAAAGACCGCTTTTTCGTTGGGGTGATGTGCAAAAGTGGAGGCATCTGGTCACGAAATTATTGCATCAGCTTCAATTTTAGAGAATTTCAATTAATGGAATTTTCAATAAAAAGTTTAGCAATCATTATACAGGGTGTCCGGTCTCAACGGTGTCCAATGGCTAATTCCTAAACCGTAAGTCATAGACATATAGTTCCAATTAGAAAAATGCTTTAAATCAGATAAAGAAATATTTTAAAAGCAATTTGGGTCAATAAAAACATTTTTTAAAAAATTACGAAATTTAAATTTTTATACGGTCACCCGGTCCTATAAGTTATATTTAGTAAAATTTTCCTATTACACTGACAAGTAAGACAAAAAAAGTCCCATTCATACGACACTAAAATTGTGCGAGTTATGAAACTTTAAAAATGCATGACTTATGCCACTTTTCTGCTTTGAAAACAAATGAGTTCGGCTTGGCTTTGAGGGGTCATATTCCAAGTGCTTAAAGTATTCGAAGATCTCATTTCATGTGTATTTGCGCTTTGAAAAAAATCGTACAAGTATTACGATTAAGTTAACATTTATTAAGTTTCAGATTGGCTAAAATAACATATGTTTTATTTTGTCAGGATTTGAGACTGTTTCTTTTATGATTTCTTTTAATAAAATTATGTTATTTTTATAAGTTTTTATGTTACTTCAATTATCTCATGTATGTTTTTCCAGTTCAAAATTTGTATTCGAACTTTAACCCACTTTCAAATATCCGAACGAGATTACATTTTACATTATGGCTCAAATCCGATAACAATCAAATATTATTATGATTTTCGGTGGTTACCATTTATACTTATTTTATAGGATAACACAAAAATTTCGGATAGATTACTGCCAAGAAAGTGTGAAAAAGTTTTAGATTAGATAATACAAGACGGAGATTGTTGGGTTTTTTAACTTTTATGTATTTTTTAGCACTGAATCCGAAAATTGCCTTAATTTTTAAACATCATGTCAGGATATTTCGCAAATCATAAATTGTCGAATTTAAAGAATAACAAAATTCGGATACTATAAAGTAGAGGAGATGGTTGTATTTTTTAACTTTTGGTAATTGATTTTTACGTACTTTTTAGCACTAAATCTGGAAATGACTTTCATTTTTAACCATCACGTTAGAATTTTTTTGCAAATGTGTAAGTTAAAATATAGCGAAAATCTCATACTATAAAACATATGTAAAACTTTTTATTTTATTTGATTTGATTCAATAACGTATTCGATATTTTTGCTTATTTTGGGATTCTTACAGCTGGGTGGTGTGATGAGATGGGGGAGGGGATTCAATTTTAACTTTGAACTTTTTAACTTTGAAATTTACAATTTGCAAAAAATCTTGATGTGATGGCTAAAAATGAAGGTCAATTCCGGATTCAGCGGTACAGAATCAATTATCAAAAGCTAAAAAACATGAAATAACCCAACATTTGCAGGCTAGTGTAATCTAATAACATTTTAAAATACGTATCATTTTGTAAAGAATTGAGGCTGTTAATTTAGCATCATTTTATTTAACAAAAATTCTGTTTTTTTTTCTTCTTAAATGTGTATTACAAATTATATATTTTGCATTAATATGTCAGAATGACTAAAGATTTCAAATTTATATTGCAATGTTAATTTTACTCTCAACCATTTTTTAATATATCTGACGAAATTATATTTCAACTAAATTTGTGAATGACCCCCAATTTGCAGCAAAAAATATGCCCCAACTTTAAAAAGGTATTACTCGGTCAATTTTAATCGTAGAACAACGGGACTTTTTTTGTATTACTTGTCAGTGTAAAAGGAAAATTTCACTAAATATAACTTATAGGACCGGGGGACCGTATAAAAATTTAAATGTCGTAATTTTTTAAGGAATGTTTTTATTGATCCAAATCGCTCTTAAAATATTTCTTTACCTGATTTAAAACATTTTTGTAAATGGAACTATATGTCTATGACTAACGGTTTAAGAATTAGCCATTGGACACCGTTGAGACCGGACACCCTGTATAAGAACTTAACAAAATATTTTATTTGGATAATGTGCAGAAGCGGAGCCATGTGTTGAGAGAATTGAGATTTGTTTCAAATTTTGTTATAAGCTACTTCGGTCCGGTTACCAATATATCTGTTGTATGTCTTTTCTCTCCTAATTGGTAGATCGTGGAATCAAATCCAAGTAGAGGAGGATTTGAAAAAAAAAAAATGGAAATCTTTACTTTTAATATTTATTTAAACTTTGAAAAAAGTTTGAATAAAAAATCTAAAGTTTCTGGTTTTAAAATTTAATTAACTTAAAAGAACTCTCTTTTTTAAAAATCATTGAGCTTTATAATAATGATTCATAAATCATTTTTTTTAATTGTAGAGAATAGTTTGAATGAAAAAATACAAAGTTTCTATTTTTAAAAATTTAATTAAGTTAAAAAATAATTTTAATTTTAAAAACTAGTTTTCATTTTTTTTTTTATCATTGAACACAGAAATATGGTGCAGCTTCTAGCGATAGGATCCGAAGTGTTGGAAAGGAATGCAGCATCCAAAATACTTTTGCTTTGACGTTGATGATATGACTTATCATCAATTCCTTTGAAAAAAGTAATAATGTAATGGATAACTTCTGTCTCTAAAACTTTGTTTACAAAGAAAAGAAATATATGTGTTGTGCTAAAACCAAAGTATTATGCCGTGATTTAAAAATAAATTAAAATTGAAAAATTACTTTTTTATTTATAATAATTCAGGTATAAACAATAATACCAAAATATTATGCCGTGATTTAAAAATATAAAAAATAAATAGAAAGTACAAAATTATTTTTCTAAATATATGCATTTTAACTTAAATAATTATATGGCATTAAAGATTGAATTTAATAAAATATTTAAAAAAATTCTTATAATGATTTCTAAATTTTTTATTGAAAATTCTATTAATTGAAATTTTCTAAAATTAAAGCTGATGCAATAATTCTGTGACCAGATGTCTCCACTTCTGCACATTACCCCAATGAAAAAATGAACTTTCCCAATATTCGTTTTTACGTAGGGAGCCATCTAGGATTGAGTCGCCACTGCTCTGGACTTCGAAGCAGTTTACAAGTATTGCGATTACAGCGCCATCTGTTAACGGTTTTTGCAACTAAATTTTGAAACTTCTGTATAACATTTTTACAGCTTAACTAATAAACAAACCGTTTGCCGCATAATTCTATTGATCTTTGTTTTTGAGATATTTAATTTTGAAATCAGGGTCTTGTTCGCTGGACACCCTGTAGTTTGTAAGTTTAACATCACCAAATAGAGATCTATAATCTAGATCAGTGGTTCCCAACGTGGATCATACGCCCCACTGTCGAGCAATATGACATTTTCGGGGGCAATTTCAAATTTGTAATTCACACACTCCTCGTCAGTGTTTTTCGGAAACATAATGTTTTAGACTAAAAGTAAAATTAATACATGCAAAATTAAAACAAAATTAAAACAGTAAGGTTTTGTCAAATTTTAAAACAGTTCCCAATCGAAAGTTTTAAAATAGAGTTTAAAACAGAGTAATTACATGAATATTTTTATTTAATTGACATCACACCCCTCTTTCTTTTTTTTTTTTTTTTTTTATTATGTAAAAGTTCCATAATTATTCTGGTTATTGTCGTATTTTACAATTTTCGAAATTTTTTCGATTATTTATTGAATGAGACTTGTATTTCTGTTCGCTCTGCCATATGATACATGAAAATATTTTACTCATGAAATTATTAAAAGCTATATTAGCTGACCATCTTCAACATATTTAACTGAAAACATATTTAAAATATCTAAACAAGATACAACCAACTTTATAAAATTTATCAATCTTAAACATTATTAGAAAAGAAAATATAAAGTAGTAAATAGCTATCTATCTCTAGTGCAGATCCTCCTACGCAATAAATAAATGCATTTATTTATGTATGCATTTAAAATTTTAAAATCAGATAATGCACGGTAATATACATATAAATAATACACAATTAATGATAATGTGAAAGGGAAACGGAAAAAAATATTTTTCATTTGAAATGATGGCGAGTTAAAATTTTAAACATGAGAATCTTGAAATGCTTTATGTGTACTGAAAGACTATAGTGAAAGAAAATTTAATGTCCAAAGCTTTTCTACAACTCTTAATAAGTCATTAAAAATGAATTAAAAATTGTATCCATGTTATCAGTTTTAATGCTAAATGTGAGAGTCTGTTCAAGCGTTTTGTGAAGATAAAAATTCAGACCATATAGGACTTTTATTTAACACTGAGGTAAGTTTGAAAGAAACAGCAACCCTTTTTTTTTTTCATAAAGGCGAAGATAGATAGCTTCATTGCATTTATGAAATTAAGTGTAAAAACATATGTACGACCGAAATTTAACCTCTTTGCTACGTTAAAAAAATAAATAAATAAATAAAAATAAATGGTTAATGTTATAAGGCTATGTTAAGCTTCCTCCATGGCGTTAAAGTTAACTTTTTAAATAATAGGAGGTATGTGTTATAGAGTGTGTGCATGTAACGGGCGGTGGGTGGGGATCGTGATATAGGAAATTCCCTTTAACTTCACTCATAAGTTTTCGATATTGCAATATTATAAGCATTAACGTTACCAAATAGATATCTACAATCTGGTCTAGATATTTCTACAATATTATAATCATGAATTGTCTCAAAAAATTTTAATGGATATAAAAATTATTTATGACGAAATTTTAGTGAATTACGTGCTAATAAAATACATACTCTCTAAATGTTCATCTGTATTTCACATTATTTTGTTTTTAGATACCAACTGTTTTCTTCAAATTCTACTTATTCTCCCTTCATACAACTTGCTGGTTCATGCATAATGAGAATAGAGGAATATAATTGAAATGGGCAATAAGGTGAAGTCTTACATTTTATCTACTTATTTTAAACTAATTATTTATTCAAAAATTGATGAGAAATTGGTCTGTACTTTTTCAAAAATATATTAATATGCTGTTGTTTGTTTTTCTCCTTTCGCCCTTTTTTATAATAAATATTTTTTTAGATATTCAGAATAATAGCGATTTTTTTTAAAGAACCAAGTATATAATATCATAAGACGAAACTCAATATTCCACCTTGATTCAAACATAAAATATATTATATGAACTTTAAAAGTTCACTGTTTTACTTAAAAGGTGAGTAAAATAATAAAAGAGATGTTGCAAGTTAAAAATATACATTTTCTTTAAAACTTCTTAGTACTTTCAAGCTTTTCCAAGCTCTTCATCAGAGAATATTTTAATAACTAATTGCTGTTTATTTATAGAAATACGTCACTTCGTTTTGAAAATGAGAGAGCCAATAATTATTAGAGTTGAAAGTAGAAGTAGCAGTTTCTTGAATTGAACTTAATTTGCAGTTAATAATATCTCTAATTAAGTATTTTTAATTTATATAATGTTTCAATGTTTTTTTTTTTTAATTAAAAATTCCATATAACTTTGAAATCACTAAAATTCGAATAATTAACCCTGCTACAAAATAAAATATTTTGGCTTGTTCAAGAAACAGGGGGTTCACAGCGTAGCAATCCGTGTACAGCATGAATGTAAAATTTCATAACTCTATGTTCAGAACTGTTTTAATTCTCAAACGGGTAAGTAAAAAATTAGAAAATCAATTTAAAAATTTACTTTTGCAAAGGACATTGTGAGTATTAATATTTATCTTTTCTGTTCTAGCCATACTTTTTGTCCGAGTTCGATGCGGTTGTTTTAAAATGTTCTTAAAGTTAAAAATTGCTTTTTCTTTTTTTTTTTTGAAAAATAAATTTTTAGAAGGTGCAAAGGTATATTATGTCCACTTAAGGGGACCTTCTACATTAGGAGACCAAAAAAAGGCACTTTTTTATGATTTTTTTGTAAGAAAACTGCAAGATGGATCTTTTTGAATTTTTAACAGTTTATTGTACATATCTTAAGGTATACACAAGAATTTTTTTTTATTAGATTTTGTTGCCTCTGCTCTAATTTATAAACAAATATGTTCAACTGCTTTGAAAAATTTCGTCTGGACAGCGGGCATGATAGCAGCTTGTAGAATTATCTGAAACACAAAAATAGTTGTTGTTTTTTTTTCGTAAACTTCGTGAGTATAGCTTCTAGTTAAATTTTCTTATTTGTTAATAACTTTTTTAAAAATAATTTTAGTAAAAGCTTTAATTCATATCGAAGGCAATTAAATAAGCTTTAATAAAAAAGAAAATCAAGATAATCCATTGAGTAGTTTTTTTTTTT
This sequence comes from Maratus speciosus, assembly GCA_963932465.1. NCBI lineage: Eukaryota > Metazoa > Arthropoda > Arachnida > Araneae > Salticidae > Maratus > Maratus speciosus. Next base: position 385,212,250 of record OZ010796.1, read on the forward strand.
TTTTTTTAATCTTGCCCACCGTGTCAAAAAATGTGGTTGAACATATTTGTTTATAACTTAGAGTAGAAGCGAAGCAACAAAATCTAATAAAAAAATTCTTGTGTATACCTTAAGATATGTACACTGTACAATAAATCGTTAAAATTTCAAAAAGATCCGTCATGTAGTTTTCTTACAAAAAAAAAAAAAATCACAAAAAAGTGCTTTTTTTTATCTCCTAATGTAGAAGTTCCCCTTAAAAATGTTTTCTTTTCTTTCTATTTTTTTACTTTTTTTATTTTTTTAGCGAACATAGTTCAAGACCGCTAAGCATCGGAAATACTCTTTTATTTCTTTTAGTCAATTATTATCGGGTTAAAACGTTTCGTATCATTATAAGTGTTTTACTTGAACGTATTTTCTTTTAACAGAATGAATGAGCCTATATTACTAATATTAGTCGTTTCATGGAATTGATCAAATAGGAAATCAATACACTCCAATCTTCTAATTGGTTAATATATTTTGTGCAAACTAAAATCTATTAACATTTCTATACTTGTATGAATGCTGAGAAAGGCTGCTTAGGAGAGGGACTCATTGGAAAATGATTCCACAATTAGATTTCCCTAATGTCTCGTTACAACGAATTTGTAGGGACCACCCCTTAAAATCATTGTGCTGAAAAGTTTGTTAGTGTAAAATTCCAATATGATGATTTAAAAAAATTAACTATGAATACACATTGAATAAAATTATATGTTATTACTAAAAATATATTAAATTTGTGCAAACATGCCAATAAAGAATAAATATACAGTATATTATGTTAATGTATTTATTATAAGATAATTATTAAATGCCCTATTATTAGAATTTATTATGAATTTAGTATTAATTATAAAGAAATTTTAATTTATCTTGCATATCTGACAGCTAAAAAATTTACACTGATATATTGCATTAATATATTTTTTTCTTTTCTTTTTTTACCAAAAAGTCAGAAAATTTCTTTTTTTTTTTTTAAGCTGAAATCAAACTTTTTTTTAAAATCTTTCATATAACTTAACATTGTATAAAATGTTTTTAGCACATCCCCCCCACCCCCCGGTAATAAAAGTCTTTCAAAAGTTCCAATGTTCATCAGAGCTTCTTTTGATTGCAGATATTAATAATTCGTAGACATAATTTTCTGTACTGGATGAACAATCATCATCTTCACTTTTACTGTAATTTGCTTTCCCTTATTTTTTATTATAATTTTAACAATGTCACTTTCCATTATGTCAGGGCGTGTGGCGACTCCTTCACCCATTCATTATAACCATTAGCAGATAATGTCAATTAAAATCCTTCTGTAGCTGTGGTCTAGAGATAAGCAGTAAATTCATTGCAATAAGTATGCTCTTCTGCTGTATTTTGTGCTTCATTTGTCAAATTTACAAGGCGGGAATTTCTCCAATAGTTTTTAATAGTGGTTGAAAATACATTTTGCAAGGCAACCTACACCACGTCAATTGTTTGTTTCACATTCATTGTTGCAGAAACTTGATATTTGATGTCTAAGAAAATCCTTTAATATTAGACGAAAAAAATTAACTTTTCCCTTTTTTGTAATAATGCCTTGATATATGGGATGCAAAATGTAAAGAAAGTTAAATCGAAATTCTACGTTTACGTTAAATAAATTTCTGTAATTACATGTACAGCACCATTATCTGAGCAAAGTTCTTTTGTTTTTGCTCGTTTGTTCATTAAAACTCCTAAGCCACTTAAAAAAGATTTTCTGAGACATGCAAACGTGGCTTTGATAATGACATGGAAGTCTTTTCACATTTTTAAAGCAAAGTTTGCAGATTTTTACAAAAAACTTAAAAAGTTTTTTTATTTCTTTTCTTTTCTGGTTGCATCACAACAGCACAAAACTGTAATTCACGCTTTAGATTTTTTTCGTGATTTTCAACGCTATGCTGCTGGTGCTACTAGGTAGAAGTTGAAGCAAAAGAAATACATCGGCATTGAAATTTTTTTCGTGACACATCGGTCCTCACTTCTTCTGCAGAAATTTGCTTTTATACTATGGCATGCCTGTCACAAAAACAAAACAGCTAAATATAGTTAGCTTCAAATTTCTTGATTTTCATGACCTGTGAAACATCTTTGGCTTTACCATGTGAAATAGCACTTGAAATGGGCAAAATTTGTCTCTTGTCTCAAAAACAAGTGTATACATTTTCATAAATCGTTCGAGTGGCATTTGTTTCCATTTTAGACACATATTAGACCCTTCAGAGAGCTTCAATATTTTGTCTTTGAAAATATAGCTAATGCAAAAGTAGCAACATAAACTATTTTGAGACGTCTACCTGAGCCTTCTTCCAACACTCACTGCTTGTATAATGTTATTTTTTTTTCTTTCAATAAAAATTGCTTTAATTTTCCGTTATCTACCATAAAAAAAAAAATCTAACTACAAATGTGAATTGTTACAGATCAACAGGTACTTCTATTTATCATAAATTAGAAAGTAAGAGACTACTGGAAAAATAAATTATTTGGGCTTACATTTTTTTTTAAGAAGTGTACCGGGAAACCAAAGAAACTAAGATAAAGAGAAGATTATGAATGAAAAAGAAGAATATCTTAAATTTAAAGATACTCAGAGGAGAGCAGTTTCACACCTACTCTCGAAAAGCAGATTCGAAATAGCCTGAAAATTCAAAGATCGCGGGTGTAGTGAAAATAATGTAAAATATTCTTTCGGAATTCTACTTTTTCGATAAGGATTGCTTTTCTTGCGAACTCTTTGTTCGTTAAACAGAAATGCATGTTCTTATTAAGACTTCAATAAATTCGTTAATTTGAAAATTTTGTTAAAATAAACTCATTTATAACAGTAAAATATAGGATTTCTTATTCTAATCCAAATAATTTTCATTAAACTGAAAATTTCATTAAAGTGGCATTTGTCGTAGTGGCATTCTACTGTAGATATATTTAATCTGACATTTTTTTCGATGTAACGGCTTAAGAGAATCAACGACATAAGAAAATTGTTGCCAGACATTCCAGAGATATATTTAAGCAGGGGTTGATTTATTTATGTTCATGTTAAAAGGATATTTAAATGTTTAACGATATTTTACTAAGATACTTTTATTTTTGCTAATCAATTAAGAAAACATTATCATTAAAGTAAATCTTATGAAATATACCACTGGACTATGTGATAATTAAATTATATCTAAATTGAAAAAAAAAATATTACTTATATGCCAAAGAAAGGACAAAATAAAAAATAATATATTAAAAGTAATTAGTTACTACACTGCTCAAAAAAATTAGGGGATCAAGCAAAAAAGTGAAGAGAACAGTGCAAAACAGCAATATGTATGAGCATAAAATGGATAGTACACGTGTAGCAATGCTCAATACATAAAAAAAGACGCAAAAAATGATAAAGGAGCTTTTATTTTTTGAAAAGATGAAAAGAACATGAAAAGATGGTTTAGGGCAACAATTTGGTTTCATGTAAATCATAAAAAAAAAGTATTGTTTAGAAATAATGCAAGATTTTTAATATGGCATGTGGTCTCCTCGAACAGCTAAGACTGCTGCACACCGGTTTTCCATGGATGCGATGAGGTTATCGATAAGACTTGAGGAATACTGTTCCACTGCTCAAGAATTGCAATCTCCATGTCCCAGACAGTAAAGGGAGGCATCGGTCTCGCAACAATGCGTCGTCTGAGTATGTCCCAAACATGCTCGATCGGATTTAGGTCAGGAGAGCATGCTGGTCATTCCATACGTTGTATTGTTTTAGCTTCAAGCATGTTTTCCACAAGGCGAACTGTATAAAGTCTGGCATTATCATGCATGGAAAAAAGAAATCACTAATTACTGCAACATAAAACACGACATGAGGTCTCGGTATATCGTCTGTATTACTCCGGACCGTCAAAGTGCAATTCCGAATGATATGCAGGGACGTACGTTCACCTATGCTGATTCCAGCCAAGAGCATCAACTCATCTCGTCTGTAATGTGATCTTTCACGAACGAATGTGGGATTATTTTGAGTGCCTCTTTCTCTCCATGCAAAAACACATCAGATGTCACATCCAGACTGAATTGGGACTCGTCTGTAAACAGAATTTCACTCCAACAACGTTGCCTCCAAACTCGATGTTCAGTTCTCCACCTTCTTTGGGCCACACAGTGGCTTGAGGTCACCCTTCGTCATTTGGCCAAGAACAACTGTGTTTGCAGCTGAGCAGCATTGCCCATTCCATCTCGACGGGCTGTTAACAGGATATATTGGTCATCAGTTTCTGTGTTAGCACATTTTCGACCTTGCACTTGTCGATGGCTACCATTCCATGTGTCTTGGAATCGATTCCACAGCCTTTCATGGACACTTCTTGCGACTCCAACAGAATCCACTACACTTCGTTGTGTTTCCCCAAATTCAACTCTCCCGATAACACGCCAAGCCATGGATTTCTTTAAATCACATCGTTGTGACATCTTCAAGTCACCTTTTCTGAAAACACGAGCAGAGCAATTGAATTTTACAACTGAGGCAGTGAAACAGACGTTTCTGCAAAATCCCGATTTCTGCACTTATCACCTTTTTCCAGTTTTTGACGTCAAAAACTTTAATTTACGTGTGAAGTTTTCTTTATCTGTTTTCTATACAGCACTTTAAATTATGGATGTTTTATTTTACGTTACTTATCGGTGTAATTATTTGCGTAATTTCGTTAAAATCATGTGCTCCCCTAATTGTTTTGAACAAGTGTAGTTATAAAAAGTTATTAATGCTAAAATCAAAAAAGAAAGATAAACAAAAAGAACTAAAAGGGGAAAAAAAGGACTCATCTACATTAATTAAGAAACTACTGAGAAGTTTACTGCTAATATTATTGAGGCAACACATTAAGGGGACTTACCTAGTGAGGAAGAAAATTAGTGGAATACCATGTTATCCTATAGGAAAAAATACATATCCTTCTTGTTCATCCAAATTTGGAAATTTCATTTTTTTTTCAGCACGTTGATAGGAAGGCTCTTTATCCCTCTGTAAGCTCCAAATTTTTATATTTTTTCCACTCCAAAGTAAAAAACGAGTAAAGAATACTTTTTATACTTTTCTGAATTTTTTGAAATTTTAACAGAAATTTTAAAATACTCATAATTATCTTTAAAATATTTTAAGCATACAGAGGTATAAAGAACCTTTCTATAAAAATAAAGGAAAAAAAATATTGTTGAATATTGAGGAAAAAAAAAATATTGTTGAAATTTCCAAATTTGAATGAACAAGAAGGATACGTATTTTTTCCCATAGGATAACATGGAATTCTACTTTTTTATTCTCCATCAGAGAAGTCCTCTTAAATATCAACAATTGCCAAGAAACAGATTTGTGGGTAGAAAAAAATCAAATTGGGACCTTTAGTTACTATGATAAAAAAGTTCTATCTGTAAAATACATGTAGTCCTTGAATAATTAAAGCTTTCTGTTGAATATATAGCGAAGAATATTAATTTTTCAGCTCGTAAATAACTGCCAATTGCTACGATTTTTTGTCACCACCAATTCTAAACAGATTTTTAATCGTTTAATAAATAACATGAAAATATTTCTACGTATCTGTAAATTAATGAAATGTGCAATATACGCTAAAAAATAGCTGTAACAGTTTAAGGGATTTGTTAAAATTAAAAAATTAGTGCTGAACTTGAGTTTAACAAATATAAATATATTTGAGGATAGAAATTCAAAAAACGTTTTGTTCATGGAAAGAAAAATAAATAGAAGAACAGTAAAGAGTTCTTTACTGTTATAAAAAGTTATAACGAAAGACAGTATTTAAATTCAAGTCTCATAAAATTCGCTATTTTATAAAAATTCGTATGGCGCGGCGCGCGTTTATGGTAGAATAATTTACCACTAAATTAACAAGTTGGAAATTGCTCGTCAAACGTGGCAAATGAGGTGCGTTCGTACTATAACTAGTTTATAATTATTTTTTGCACCCCATATTGTACTGAATGTATACTTTTTTGCACTTCATAAAGCGCATAGTCTGATACATCATTAAAATGCACTTCCAATAATTTTTTCCCATTCCCCGTAATGTAACGGAACACTTTTGACTGTCCCTGTAATTAAACTATACATCCGATTTTCCTAAAATTTGAAATAGCTCAACAAAACTTTGCAACAATTATATAGTTAAAATTTCAGACCATTCGGAAGGCTGTAATATCATTAAAATGCACTTGCAATAATTTTTCCCATTCCCCGTAATGTAACGGAACACTTTCGACTGTCCCTGTAATTAAACTATACATCCGATTTTCCTAAAATTTGAAATAGCTCAACAAAACTTTGCAACAATTATATCTTTAAAATTTCAGACCATTCGGAAGGCTGTAATATCATTAAAATGCACTTGCAATAATTTTTCCCATTGGCCGTAATGTAAAGAAAAACTTTTGACTGTCCCTGTAATTAAACTATGCATTCGATTTTCCTAAAATTTGAAATGGCTCGACAAAATTTTGCAACAGTTATATCTTTAAAATTTCAGATCATTCGGAAGGCTCTAACATCATTAAAATGCACTTGCAATAATTTTTCCCATTGGCCGTAATGTAAAGAAAAACTTTTGACTGTCCCTGTAATTAAACTATACATCCGATTTTCCTAAAATTTGAAATGGCTCGACAAAATTTTGCAACAGTTATATCTTTAAAATTTCAGATCATTCGGAAGGCTGTAATATCATTAAAATGCACTTGCAATAATTTTTCCCATTGGCCGTAATGTAAAGAAAAACTTTTGACTGTCCCTGTAATTAAACTATACATCCGATTTTCCTAAAATTTGAAATGGCTCGACAAAATTTTGCAACAGTTATATCTTTAAAATTTCAGATCATTCGGAAGGCTCTAATATCATTAAAATGCACTTTCAATAATTTTTCACATTGGCCGTAATGTAAAGAAAAACTTTTGACTGTCCCTGTAATTAAACTATACATCCGATTTTCATAAAATTTGAAATGGCTCGACAAAATTTTGCAACAATCATATATTTGAAATTTCAGACCATTCGGTTGGGTAGTTTTTGCTCTGTTACATGCGGACAGACGGACGGACGGACAGACGGACAGACGGACGGACAGACGGACGGACGGACTGAACGACGACTATAGGTGCTACGTATTTATATAATTACGAACGCACCTAAAAATGAATGATAAGTGCTTTGTTTTAAAATTAAAGAAACAAAACGAATTTATTCCTTAGAAGCTGACTCGGCCGGCGTTATCCAGACACGTTAATTTTTCCAAACGAATCGCTAATGATTAAACTCTCGATTCATATTAAATTTCCAAAAAACGAATCTCTCAAAAGGAACCTCTGGTATTGGTCCCCTCGGTAAGACAATCGAAAACGAAGTTGAATGAACCAAGCTTCGTTGAAATCGGGCCCATAGATCTCGAAATAAGAATGCGCTCCTGGCGGTGGAAGGTGGAACTAAAAACTGAAACAATCGAAAATCAAGTTGAATTAGTCAAACCCTGTTGAAATCGTGGCCATAGAACCCAAAATTAGAATGCGCTCCCTGGTGGCGGAAAGTGGCACTAAAAATTGTAAGATAATCGTAAGCTAAGTTGAATTAATCAATTCCCGTTGAAATCGGACCCATAGAACCCAAGAAAAGAATTCGCCATTAATGTTCAAAAATGGTGGTAACTGAAGTCTATATTTAGGAAAATATATTTTTTAAATTTAAATAAAGAGAGGGCAACCCTTATGGACAAAATCTTTCTTTCTTTCTCACCGCTGACAAGGCCCCTAGTATAACCCAGTTTTAGGGGTTTGGGTGCCTGGAAACGGGGCAAAATCGCCTGGTCGCCGCATGGCAATGGTCTGCTGGACAAGCACCTATGCCGTCTTAATGGCAGCTCTGTTTTACTTTGTGTTGGTTCTATGTCGCCCAGATACTTAAAGGGGATTTGCTTGTTTAATTTCACTCTGCATTGCTCACCTATACACCTTTCCCTGTACTGTTGTCCCATTCTGCCGCCTTTAGCATAGCCAGTAGTTCGGCTTGGAAGACACTGTTGAACTTCCTTAGTGGTGTTGACCATGTTTTGATTTTCTTTTCATTTCTGAATGCTAGGAATATATGGACAAACTCTTAAATCATAATAAGGCACTCTTGCCACAGAACACATTAATAATCTTCGATTAATTTGATGAAATCCTTTTAAATTATGTTTTTAACATTTGGCAACATTCATTATTTAATTTTCTTTCATATCACAAATTAGATATAGGGCGGTCGGCTTATCTGAACGGATCTATTTTTAGTTCAGTTTTTAATGAATGCTTGTGTGCCTGTCTGTTTCTTTCTCCGAATTTTTGTACCGTCTCCGTCAGTTTTTTGCAAAAATTAAGAAAAATTACAGGCCGATTACAAAAAAAAAAAAAAAAAAAAAAAATGGATATTCGAATGTAAAAAAATGTCTACATTTGCTCAGAAATTTTCAAATCGATATCTTGATTAGTTTTTTTAATTTTAGCCGATTAGTGAAAATTGTCATTATCTTTCATTTCCTCTTGGAAGTCAAGTACAACAGGTGTGCCATTCTTTCGCCATTTCGAGAAAAATGTGCCTTTTCTTGTGAGTCTTTACAGGAGTTTTTAATTGATATCCCGATAAATTACAGGATGATTTTTTTACGAAATTAACATTATTAAAAAGAGGACAAAATTTACTATATTGGGCTAAAAGATTGAAACCAGATTATTTTTTTAATGCAGAAAAATTGCCTCAAAACGTTAAAAAACGCTAAAAATCGCGTAAAATATTTAATTAAAAAGAATAGTTAATAAAAAAAAAAAATAAAAAATCCGGCTTTGAGGTGCAAAACTACATACATAGAGGTTATATTCCTGCCAAATTTTGTAGCTCTACGTGCAGCGGTTTCTTCAGAACACCGTCTACGCACAATAAACATCTTTCCTTATTGTTATAGACTAGCTGACCCGACCGGCGTTGCCCGAGCCCGTGATAATAACCTTAAATGGACCTCAACTTTGTATGGTTTTATATCTCTAACTCCATTTTGTTTGAATTTATATTTTTAAATGAAAAAATTCCGAAAAAATATTAAATTGAAACTATATGCTATTTGGTATTTTATTTTCTGCTTAATTTTATTTTTGGAGTCTATGCGTACCGAAAGCGAGCGAAACCGCGACGAATCACTCGGGTTTTTACTGATTTTGTCGAAAATTTCACACATTTTATTTTATAAAAATATTTCTGTCCGTCCGAACGTTTCTAAATTTTTGTAGGTGATGTAAATCTGATCTATTGAGATGCTCTAAGAAGATTGTGTTAAAATACGGACGTTTAGTTACTTTTAGCTAGAAAAAATATCGTCTCCGTGAGGCGCGAAGTGAAGATGTATTTGAAAGGGTTAAAATTCATTTTTTTAAAAAACCAATTGCACCATGTATTAGAAGAAGGTTTAAGTTTTAAGAACATTGTTTTGGTTTGTTTGTACCTCTAAACCTGCTCCTTGGAGGGGCGTTGCCATAAAAGGTAAAACTTTTTTCGGAAAAACAATACTTTATGATTTTTTTCCAAAGGGATAACAGCAATATTTTTAAAATTAATTATGGCATTTAAGACTTAAGAGTACGATCTTTCAGAATATGTCTTCTGTTTTTCACTTCACTAAGTGGTTTGGCCGATGGAAGTTAATAAATAATGACAAGTCCTCCCCCCTCCCCCGCCAAAAAAAAATCCTTCTTTCCGATCTTCATTTACTCCGGATACGTAAATAGCGCAACTGGGCATGTGCGAGCGCTTTTTTCCTCTCGGAAGGTCAGGCATGAGTATTTAATGAGAGTTATTTGCAATTGTTAATTAATAACTCAGTTAATTATTAAGAATTTAAAATTCTGAATCTCGGGTGCACCAGGGGAGGACTTAGACTAACCTCACACAAATTTTAATCCTTATACGTGCCGTAGATTTTTCTAGCCATTGCAGACAGACACACAGACAAAGCGACACTTTCTTTTATTAGTATAGGTACTGAAATATTTACAGTGGGATATTTAATATTTTTTAACAGTATTTAACAAACGTTAACGTTTCTTGAAAATTATACTCACCTGGCTTTTTTTTTAATTAAATATATTTTTTACGAAGATTTCTTTAATTATTAACGATTTAGGCGATGAATTATTAGAGATGTTTTTGCAACATTTTTATTTTGAAAATGGCTGTTTCGTTGCCAGTCATGCCGTTGCTTTTTAAATTATTATTAATTACAGACTTTAAAGCATTACGTGTATGAATCGATGATAAAAAGGCGGTAACAGTAAGTCTTCGACAGTTTATTTGCAGAGCTTTCCAGATTTGACAATTAAAAATTCGTTATTAAAATAAGTTTATTATAAAGCGTCAAAAAACGAAGAAATCACAATTAAAGTTTCAAGAATTTAAGGTTTATTTTCTACCTCTCTTCGTCAGTTGAATGAAAATGCACACATTTTGTGGCTTTACCTTTTTCAGTTTTACCTTCTAATTGCATAATTTTATTTCAATAAATTATTGTTTTTTGCCTACCGTTGCAAATTTGCCTCTATTTCAATTATGTCTATACGCTATACTACATCAAAATAAGAGCTATAAAATAATCGATATTAATAATATAATTGTGTTTTTGCTATAATATATATATATATATTATTTGTTATTATTCTGTTTAAACTTTTGCATTTTCTCTGGTTAGATTTTCTTTTTTAAAAATGCTAATTTTTGAAAAAATGCACTGATTTCTATGCGCAAGGCAGACTCTGAGCATCATATTAAATTATAAGTTAATTAAAACTTCTAAAATACTTTTTTGGAAAGAGTGTGAGGGATTCTCTGGCATTGCAGATTATAAATTTTATTTTATATAAACGAAGTTATGTTATTGCTGTTAACAATCTTTTTAAAAAATTGGGTAAAAATAAAATTTTAAAGATAAAATACGAAACATACTTTTTAAGATATATATATTTTTTTGTTAGTAAAAAAATATCATAAATCATTTTATAATTTTTTCATGCGAGTAATTTTATTTCGACATTTTTTTCGAATTATTATTTGTTAATCTTAGATTACATTTCGTTATATATATATAACCATTAATTAAACATTACCGACCACCATCAAAATCGCAATAGTATGAATGAAAGGACAATAATACAGTTTACCCATCACATTTAACACTTTACCGACCGGTAGCGGTTCGAACATACTATGCCCTTTCTCCGGCCGGTCAGCCGCAGATCGTCCGAGACACCGGCTTAGTTTCGGCCTAGACTGACGCGCGGGAATATATGCGCTTTTCTTAAATTCTGGTAAAATTGTACGCTTCGTGTTATTCTAGGGTAACGAAATTTAATAAAATCTTTTACTTTAATCATATTAGTGTTAAACAATATTTATTTTATCTATTACAATCGTTTTCAGTTTATTATTTACATAAAATATACCATAATCCATATAACAATATTTGTCGAAAAAAGAAGTTGTTTAATATTTTTTTAAACTATGATAGCGCTCGAAACAGTCACCTTTGTGTAATGGGACGTTGCAGCATTTACAAGCGAAACTTGTTCTGCATAGCTTTTTTTTACTTGCACAAACTCTGCATTGTCGTAGGGGTTTTTTATATTGACCGCTGGTCACTATATTTACTAGTTTATGCTTTCCGAAATTTGCCCGTCTTCCGGGATGATTAAAACGGGATGTGGTTCTTGTGGGTTCGGAATTAGGTAGATCCTTACCTTGTTCTTCAGTTTCGCTGTCTTCTATCAATGAAAGTGCCGCTTTGTGCAGAAAATTTTTATATGTAATCTTCTGTCCGTTCAGAGTTGTATATACTTTAAAGGAGTTAAAAAGTGCACAATTGATGAAGAACATTACGACACGTTTCGTCCATTTTTTAGTTTTCCTAGAAATGGAGTAATAAGACAGATATTGATCTGCGCGATCTACGCCCTTCATATATTTATTATAATTTATTATTGAAATAGGTTTCTGTATGGGGCAATCTGATGCCCTGCTTCTGTTTCTAGATTCCGCCATTTGTGCAGAATGTATTATCGATATCATGTATACATTCCTTTTGCCATTATTCCATACTTGTAATAAAATATGCCCATTTCTAAGAAATTGATGTTGGCCTCTTGAAAGCTTGACCGTTTGAAGTATTTGAGGAAGACCTCTGTTCTTTCGAATCGTCCCGCACACTCGCAATTTATTTTTAAAAAATGTTTTAGCTATGTTGACACTATTATAATAATTATCTTGATATATATGATGCCACATGTTCTTATACGGTCCAATGACCGATAATACTGTCTCTTCTAATTTTTTTCCATCAGCGGCATACACACAAAAATTGGATACGTATCCTGTACGAGCTTAAGACAGCACTCTAACCAGTATTCCATATTTTGTAATTTTTGCCGGATTATATGTTTTGATTGACAGTCTACCTCTCCAGGGAATTAAACATTCATCTAGAGACAATTGTTGATCTGGTTTATATACGTTGTTAAATTTTTCCTTGAAATAATCAGTGACAGGCTGGACCTTCACCAGCCTATGCGAATTGGGAGAAATATCGTTATTATTACAAAAATTCCAGCTTTGCATTATTTGTAAAAATCTGTTCCTGCTCATAACCTTCGAGAAGAACGACGTATCTATAGATGGGTCTGTAGACCAATAATCTTAGAGAACGTCATTCTTTACTTGTCCCATGAGAATGATCAGGCTCAAAAATTTCTTCATTTCAGTCACCGTGACATCTTTCCATTTTTTCGTTTTTGATGTAATTCTATATTTTTCCACGATTTGATAATGATATCTATTAGACTACCTCACGAAGTGCTCAATCAGGTCACTTCCAATGAATAAATTCACAATATCCATTACGCTTTCGGAGGAACTTGTCATATTTTTTACGCCAGAGATGCCTTCGAAAGGTTCCAAAATTATACTCTTGTCGTTCGTTGATCATGTATTATTGTTGTCTTCAACATTATTATTCATGTCCTCGTCTTCTGAATCACTGTATATTAGCGGTACAGGACGTCGCTTTCGAATGGCTATACTACTGCTATCACTTTCGTCATCAGTACTACTTGCTGAACGGCAGTCAAGACAATCTGACAGGTCGTCGAGATAAAACTCGCCGAGACTATCCTTTCCATTCATTTCTAAGGGCTAAAGCTTATAAAAAAGCACCGATTATCTGAATAAAGAATGCGAAATGCTTGCTGCTTGCTACTTGCCAATCTAACCTAACCAAATCTAACAGAAAGATCAAAAGTCGATTAATCGACGACCGGTCGGTAAGCGCTGGGGAGCAAACGTCGAATAATCGACGGCCGGTCGGTAAGCGCTGGGGAGCAAACGTCGATTAATCGACGGCCGGTCGGCAGAGTGTTAATATGGATACCAAAAACATATAATATACAAGCTACTATTTTACAAGAATTAATATGGAAGAAAAAAAAAGGAAGAATATGGATACCGATAAAGAAAATTAAAAAGCTTATACAGGGTGTCCGGTCTCAACGGTGTCCAATGGCTAATTCGTAAACCGTTAGCCATAGACATATAATTCCAATTACAAAAATGTTTAAAATCAGGTAAAGAAACTTTTTAAAAGCTATTTGGGTCAATAAAAACATTTCTTGAAAAATTACGAAATTTAAATTTTTATACGGTCCCCCGGTCCTATAAGTTATATTTAGTAATTTTTTCCTATTACACTGACAAGAAAGACAAAAAAAAGTCCCATTCATATAACGCTAAAATTGAGCGAGTTATGAAACTTTAAAAATGCATGACTTATGTCACTTTTCTACTCTGAAAACAAATGAGTTCGGCTTGGCTTTGAGGGATCATATACCAAGTGTTTAAAGTATTCGAAGATCTTACTTCATGTGTATCTGCGCTTTGAAAAAAAAAATCCTACAAGTATTATGATTAAGTCTCAAATTGGCTAAAATAACATATGTTTTATTTTGTCAGGATTTGAGACTGTTTCTCTTATGATTTCTTTTAACAAAAATAATGTTTTTTTATAAGTTTGTATGTTACTTCAACAATCGTATATATGTTTTTCCAGTTCAAAATTTGTACTCGAACTTTAACCCACTTTTAAATATCCGATCGAGATTGCATTTTACATACTGGCGCAAATCCGATAACAATCTAATATTATTAAGATTTTCGGTGGTTACCATTTAAACTTATTTTACAGGATAACACAAAAAATTTCGGATAGATTTCTGCCAAGGAGCTTAAGAAAAAGTTTTAGATTAGGTAATAAAAGACTGCGATTAATGGGTTTTTTAACTTTTAAGTATTTTTTTAGCCCTGAATCCGAAAATTACCTTAATTTTTAACCATCATGTCAGGATATTTCGCAAATCATAAATTTTCAAATTTAAAGAATAACAAAAATCGAATACTATAAAGTAGAGGAGATGGTTGTGTTTTTTAACATTTGATAATTGATTTTTACGCACTTTTTAGCACTGAATCTGAAAATGACCTTCATTTTTAACCATTACGTTAGAATTTTTTTGCAAATCGCAAATGTGTAAGTTAAAATATAGCGAAAATCTCATACTATAAAACATACGTAAAACATTTTTATTTTATTTTATTTTATTTTATTTTATTTTATTAAAAAATTTATTCGATATTTTTGCTTATCCTGGGATTCTTACAGCTAAACAGCTGAGTGGTCCGATGAGATGGGGGAGGAAATTCAATTTTAACATTGAACTTCTTAACTTTGAAATTTGCAGTTGGCGAAAAATCCTGATATGATAGATAAAAATGAAGGTCAATTTCGGATTCAGCGTTACAGAATATATAAGAATCAATTATCAAAAGCTAAAAAACATGACATAACCCAACTTTTGCAGGCTTGTGCAATCTAATAATATTTTAAAATACGTATCATTTTGTAAAGAATTGAGGCTGTTAATTTAGAATCATTTTATTTAACAAAATTTCTGTTTTTTCTTTCATCTTAAATATTTATTACAAATTGTATATTTTCCATTAATATGCCAGAATGATTAAAGATTTCAAATTTATATTGCAATGTTAATTTTATACTCCCAAACATTTTTTATATCTGACGAAATTATATTTCGACTACATTTGTGAATGACCCCCAATTTGCAGCAAAAAATATGCTCCAACTTTAAACAGCTATTACTCGGTCAATTTTAATCGTATAATAACGGGACTTTTTTGTATTACTTGTCAGTGTAAAAGGAAAATTTCTCTAAATATAACTTATAGGACCGGGGGACCTTATAAAAATTTAAATTTCGTAATTTTTTAAGAAATGTTTTTATTTACCCAAATCGCTTTTAAAATATTTCTTTACCTGATTTAAAACATTTTTGTAATTGGAACTATATGTCTATGACTAACGGTATAGGAATTAGCCATTGGACACCGTTGAGACCGGACACCCTGTATATTGAATTACGTTATCAAGAGTACAGAATTCAATGATATAAGCAAATCAGTCGTTTTCTGTGAGAAAAAAAGCTAAAAGCTGAAGAAAAAATTTCTCCTGTACTCAAACGACCAATATTACCAAGAGAATAGTTTCAATATGAAAACAGAATAATTAAATCCCATGAAATGGAAAAAGCAATGAAACCTTTAAATATTTAATTTATAGCATGGAAAAATAGTAATATTGCACAACATACCGGATAAAATCCCAGTTTTTATCCAAATATACTCCTGCACATGGTATCCAAAAGCACGATAAGTTTAAGGTTATTTTAACAGTTAAGTTAACACAGATATTAAAACTTAATGGATTCAGTTAATCCATTTTGAAATACCGTGATAAATTCAATTAATATAATATAAATAGAAAATAATTACATTATTAGTATCCAATACTATACCTATAAACACTTTAATATTTTTTTCTTAACTAAAAGTGAAAAATACCAAAACTATTATTTTACAATATCGCCAATATCCATCATTCAGTACCACCTAGTGTAAAAAATTGAAATTATTACTCTAAAAGAAGCAACAGAAGACAAAATGCAAATAAAATTTTTGTGCTGCCATCTAGTATGATAACTTAACACTATTATTATCAAAATTATATATATATATATATGTGTGTGTGTGTGTGTGTGTGTGTATGTATGTGTGCGTGTATGTATGTATGTATGTATGTATGCATATTCTTTGAGTTAACACTATCCTACGAACTGAAATTATACTTCATTTACCCCATGCATTAAATTTCTGCTGTTGTAGCTCTCATTTGAAGTAACAAATAAATTGTATCATTTATCAATAAAATAATATATCTTTAATAATATTTTGCTGCATATTTGGGCGGTTTGTTGTCCAAAAATAATTAAATAAATAGAAGTGAAATTTAGCTGGAATTGTATGATATTTTTTATTTATTTATATATTTTTTGCCGAGTATAAATCTAAGAATTTGGAATAAAATAAGCTCCCAAGTAACGCAATGTATGTTTGAAAATTTCTCTCTGGTTGTCGATTTAAGCAACGTGATTTTTATTTAATATTTTAGCGATTAACAATGTATATTTCCGTCACTATTCTATTAGGTCACGACGATTACTCATAGTTAGTCACCCATCAAAGATTTAAGAGCCACTTTATACAATTGCTACGTAACATTTAAACTTTAGTAAGAAATTTTGCTCATTTCTACTCAACATAATAACAATTTTGCTGCTTCTGAATTTCTCGGAGGATGCATGTTTAAAAATAATAAAAGCTTTAGCAAAAAGAAATTTTCTTCACGAGCTAAAAACAAAAAACAAAGAATGGTATATTATCTTTTCAGAAATTATTCATAAATTAGATTACGTTGCAGCACAACAGTACTTACAAATCACGAGCGTTTAGGAACTATTTGAGAGCACACTGTAAAAAAACGGACTAAAATACGGAAATTGTTCTCGTAATCGAGACGCCAGTACTATTTCCGTATTTTAACGGAAATTTTCCCCCGTAAATTCCAGAAAAAAAGGAAAATTTTTTATAATTTACGGGAACAAATCCGTTAAATTTCCGTTAAAATACGGAAACAGTACTGGCGTCTCGATTACAAGTAGAATTTACTTTTTTTACTCCGTTTTTTTTTTGTTTGTTTGTTTGTTTGTTTTTTACATACAGTGCACCATGCTGCCTGATATACTTGTGATGGAAGAGGTATTTCCATGTACTTTTAATTTCTAAATACTAATATATTTTTCAAAAAGATATGCAAAATAAAATATGCTCTTCCTATATTTTTCCAAAATATGTATATGCAAAGCAACATAACTGAAAATATTTTTTTTCCCACAAATCACTCATAATCCATTTTCTTGTCTTATTAGATTGTTATTTGAACAAGAATCTACTTTTGGTCCCATTTGTTTTCTCATAATGATTATTTGAATCAAACACAGTATTGTTACTGTCCATCTTCCACTATATAATGGCAATATCTTGATGTTACAGAATCAGGTTCATGGTAAGTGATACAGTCAACTCTAATCTTCTGTCAATCTGTTTGTATTTTCTTTATACAATTCCTTTTACCCATTTTAACCCCTATTTTATATATAGGTCTAGAAAAATAGACTTATGTTAGCAATGAGCGTTTTCGTGAGTTTAGAAAAAGAATCACATTTTGCCTATAGGCACGTATACATTCTAATAATGATTTTTTGGGGTTGCAATTTTTTGTATGAACAAAATTGCACATTTAGCTAAAATAACTCGAAAAATTAAACGCTCTTGATCTCAGGCCTTCCCTTCCAGCCAACACTGTAAAAAAAAAAAAAAAAAAAAAAAAAAAAAAAACGGACTAAAAAGCGCAAATTCTACTGGCAATCGTGACGCCAGTACTATTTCCGTATTTTAACGGAAAATGTTCCCCATAAATTCTAGAAAAGCGGAAAATTTTCTGGAATTTATGGGGAAATTTTTCCGTAAAGGTACGGATTTCTGGAATTTATGGGGAGAAATTTCCGTTAAAATACGGAAATAGTACTGCGTATCGATTGCCAGTAGAATCTCTGTTTTTTAGTCCGTTTTTTTTACAGTGAAAAGTGTTTTTATATTGAAGTACTTAGTACTGAAAAAGTCAAAATACTTAAAAAAATTACTTGAATATTCACTTCTTTTCTTTTCGGAACTTTTCGCAAAAATTTAGTAAACACAAATTGCAATATTTTTCTATGACTAATTTTATATTTTTAATAAGTATAATAGTGATAATGTTAAAAAATAACGCCAGGAAAACTGCTATTTCAGTTTCTTTTAAACATAAATTAGAAGACGCGAATGTGTTTTAGGATTTTCTTTTATTGTCATGAAGCCCTGTTTTTTTTTTTTTTTTAATTAACTAAGGAAAGATAATTAGGCTTTCGAAAAAAAAATAGTCCAATGCAATCAATTCTTAAATATGTATATAATTGTGAAAATCTTCCCCATATAAACTAATAGTGTTCCATCGCAAAAATAAAGAAATCACATATGATTTATGATGACAGCATGCGTATTATGCAAAGAGTTGCATTCTAGAAGCAAATGTCATGCGTAAGTTCCAAAAGGAAAAAAGAGGTTGAAGAAATCATGCTGTAAATAAGTGATGGTTCACGAAAAAAATGAGATAAATGTATCTAATGTTCTTGTGAAAAAAATGCATATCAAATTTCTGAGTCATACAAAACACATAGAATAAATTTAATTACGTGCAGGAAAAGCGTTTTATGAACAAATAGATCAATATGTATGCACATATATCTGTACATACGTATGCATGCTGGCCCATAGAGCACAAGCGCCTCGGGCTAAGGGGCGGCTACAGATTTTTCATAAAGGTGAACAAACAAGATATCGAAATATTTTAAATCATTTTAAATCATTTTAAATCTTATAATTTAATATGTAATGTTACATGGAAATTGCAAAGACCAGATGCAATAAGTGTCTTAAGAGCAGTGAATTTGACAAAAACGTCATTTGAGATTTTGCTTGGAGTGGGTAAAATTCTTTTGATAGACGCAGTAAATCCAAATTTTCTGTCAACTTGAAATACTATTTTTCCTTACATATTTTTAAGGGATTATTTTTATTATGATACTTTATTTGCATGCGTTTATTAACGTGTTGGTAAAAAAATAAAATAAATACACTAAATAAATATATTAAATTTAAAAAATCAAAAAACCCGACTGCGTAAAAAGCGAACTAATTAATTATTTCTCATCAATGTGAAACTATTTTTTATATTACTTACCTTTTTTTATTTACTTGTATTGATGACTTTTAAGTTGTGTTTAATTATTAGTTCCTATCTACAAACGCTGTTTTGATTAGGCCTATAGATTTCTATTATGAAGGTTAGAATTACAGTAAAGGTAGGGATCCAAAGTACACAACTTCCAGGTTGTGTAATATTTAAACGGAGCTTCTGACTGCAAAATGGTCAATGAAACATCGTCTTCATTTTAAAAGACCTATTCAATGATATGCCACTCAATAGGGTACGTAAAAAAATTTTTCGTCTCTACCGCCATTTTGAATTTCTAAAAACAAAACCTATCCTATAACCATTGGACGATTAAGATGAATCGATAGAGACCTCATTCATTAAAATCCATCCAGCCGTTGGGATGTTTGGAGGGTATAAAGAAATCCACATACACAGATATGCGTGAAACACACAACCATTCTTTTCAGTCGGGTAATAAGAAGAAACAGATAATGTTTTAAAAAGCCTTAAACTCAGGAGGTGTGTGTGTGGGGGGGGGGGGGGGCAACTGCCCTACCCTTTTCTCTCTAAATGACGTGTCTGGAATTGTATCACCCAAAGAAGAACTTATCTTGTTAAGCATTTTATATTCAAGTAAATTCGATATGGAATTACTTTTTACTGTAAAATATACTATATATATATATTTGTGTTGATACTATATATATATATATATTTGATAAAATATATATATATATAGTATCAACACAAAATTTTCAAATATATATACTATATATATATATTTGAAAATTTTAGTTTTGCAAATACGGGAACTAATCACGTGCGACAAGGTTTTAAGCAATATAAACGAAGTACGGTAGCCAACCGCCCCCCCCCCCCCCCCAGAAAAAAAAACGAACACCCGATACAATTTAATCACTAAATTGTACCAAAAGAAACGGAAATGTCCATTTGACTGCAAAATATACTTCCTGTCAATTTATATTATAAAATAAGAGTAAAGGGTTTTCTTCATACTGAGATTGTACCAAACTCTGAAATTTTCAATAAGAACGCCTAATTTTGACATTAGATTTCACTTATTCAGTATACTGTACCCTAAGACACCAAACGGGAAGTCAAGTACTTTAGGAATTATGAAGTTTTTAAGTTTCGAACTTCTAATATTAAATTCATTTGTAATCGTTTTAAAACAGATAGCAAAGCAGGTATTTTTTTAAGCATAACTCGAAAGTACTCGTCCGAATAAACTGTAATTTTTTATTTGCATATTTAAAACTTCTAGAAATCGATTTCTGTTAAAATTTCATAGGTTGCAATATATATTTTTTTCTAAAGTAAGTTAAAAAAAAAATTTTTTTAATTAATTTTCCAAAAATATACGTAATCTATACATTTTTTAACAAAAATTGATTTCTAGAGGCTATATACGAATATACGAATACAAAATTACTGCTCATTCCGTCAAATAGTTTTTCAGTTATACTTAAAAAACTGTCTGCACTGCAATCTGTTTTGCAACGATTAGAAATTAATTCAAAAATATAGAAAATTTCCAAACTTTAAAACCTACATAACTCCTAATTTACTTCACCGAGTGATTTATCGTCTGGTATCCTGAAGTAAAATTTGCCAAAAAAGCTAAATACGGTGTCAACATTTTGCATTCCTGTCGAAAACTTCAGAATTTGGTGCAATTTCCGTATGAAGAATATCACCCTAGCTTATTTTTTTAATACATATTGAAAAAAAGACAATTTTCAGTAGAATGGCTATTTTCGCTTTTTCCTGGCACAATTTGGTCATTAATATATGGGGTGTTGGTGTTCTCTCTATCTCACCTTTTTTTTCCCCTCTGGCTGACGAATATTTTCTCCTTAAAAAATTGGAATTAATACAAGAAACGAATTAAAAAAATAATAAGCATAGATTCATTATTAAATATGTCATCGTCTAATGCAAATATACCTGTTGTACAGACGTGCTTCCAATAAGCAATTTTTAATTTCGCTTACAAATTGGGCATATCAATGACCGTCAAGAGTTTTAAAAAAAAAGAAGTTGTACGAGAGAACTGTTACAGTCAGATAACATGCATATATAAACAACATCAGTTTAAAACAAACAAAAAAAAAATCTATTAGATTTCATAATAATAGACTTCATAATAATAGGCTTCATAACAACAGACTTCATAATAATGGAGATTTCTTTCGAAAAATGTTTCGTTATGCTGAAATTCTTTCAATGTATCCAGAATTCGCAGATTTTTTTTTTTTTTTTTTTTTTTTTTTTTTTTTTTCTGGGCCCGAAAATAGATTCCATATAAGAGGCGATTGCTTTTCGGCGGTAAACAAATTAAACGAAAAAAAATTTCAGTATATTAATAATAATAATAAAAAAAACGTAAATTTTAAAGTATTTTTTTTATTTTATTTTCAGTTGAAAATTCTTTAATAAAAGAGATTTTTAAATGTTTCAGAAACTGTGCAAAATTTTTGAATTTTTATACAATATTAAAAGAATGTAAAAAAAATGAAAAACGAAGAACTAAAAAAAATATTGAAAAAAAAAACTCTGAGCTATACACAGAATAATTAGTACGTCGAAATTAAAATAAATTAAAAAGAATTAAAATTCTTGTTTAAAAAATGTTAGTGAGTATAGTAAGTCAATGGCAGTTCTGAAGTAAATAATATAAACTCAAAGAGCTTTTTTCTAAATGCTGTGATACATCGAGAATTCATTTTACTTAACATGTTTTATTTACTAAAGATTTCCTAAATTAAAATTAATAAAAAAATAATCAAAATTAAACAATAATCAGTAATTCGAATCATTTAAGTATTATTCAGTCGAAAACCATATTCAGTGTTGCCAGATTGGGGACTTTTTTGATTCAGATTATTTGACTGTCACGACTTTTTAAAAATAGTATAATTCGCCTTATTTTTCAGAATTTTTAATCTATTTTTAAATAGGCCGAATATTAAAATCGGTGACAATCAACAATATGAAGGGCAAAGAAGTGTAGTGGGTTGTTTTTTATTTTGCTTTTATGGTCATTTTAAAAGAATCGCATCTTTTACGGCATGCAATGGAAATAGATACAAGCGTGGTAAAGATTGGAATAAAATACTTTATTACCAATATTTATTTAATTCATAGTTTGTAACACTAATTGAACTTTTAAGGAAAAATTCAGTTAAAGTTACATACGAATTTAAATTAGATTACTGACAGAAATAAACTAAAATATTTTATTCCAATCTTATCCTTTGTATTTGCTTTTATTGCATGCCCTATAAAGATATTACTTTTAAAGTTTTATTAATAACTTTTTAATAGGTGGATGTTACATGTTTAACAATGTTTGATCTCGTTTTAATTTTTGTTTTAAATATACCCTAGTTTTTCCTTAAATTATTGCTATTTTTGCAAAATGATATTGTTCTAAAATATTTTTAATCTTTCCATTTAAACGCAGTGCTTATAAACTCACTTATTTTTTAAATAAGTTCTAAGCATGATTTAAATGTTAAGAATGTGTAATTTTTTTTATCCGCTGTGATTTGCTTTTGTTTTATTTAATAAGAACATGGCGTCTAAATTTTGAGTTCTCTGGAATATGTATATTTTTTCTTTTAAACATATTCCTTAACTTAATCATGATTTTTAATTTTCGTCCATTATTGCCATAAGCCACGATAAGCCATATTTAATTTAATTTTTTTTATTCGCGTAGATATTGTATTTTGTGACTATGAGCAAAATAGATTTCATATTTTTTATAGGAAAAGATTGACCTCGGAAATAGAAAAAAGGGAAACTTAAAGTAAATGACTGCATTAGAAATATTCTTATTGTTTTTAAAACATTGTAGTGTAAAAAAGTGGTTATTAATCTCTTTAAAAAAATATTCATCCTGTATTATGTAAGTCAATATGACCATTTTAAAAAATATCCTAAAGCAGTCTTATCCATAAACTTCAAAACAGGCATAAAAAAACATTTTATTCCAATGCTTAAATATCATGTTTTATTGTTTAGCGCCAAAAATTACGTGTATCCAAAAACGTAGAAAATGTTTTTATAATAGAAGGAAATTTAATAACTGACACAGAATATCTATAATTAAATAATTTTTGTATATTGCTCAGTCTCGAAATTTTAAAATTATAACCCGCAGAAAAATGTTTACATACAATTTAAAAAAGTTAATATACAGTAAAACCTCCCTAAGGCGATCACGTACCGTTCCAATAAATTTGGGTCATTCCGAGAGCTGGTCTTTTAATGGAGATCATGTTTAAATCTAGATTTTAATTGTTTAAAAATGGTAACAATGTTACTAAAATTTATTTTTCACATTTGGAAAAAATATAAAAAATTAAGTATCAAAATAAAACTTAATTACATAAGTTAATTACTGCAGAGTTTTAAAAATGAATACATTGAGCTTTGCTTTAATTTTACAGTTTTATATTTTATAATTTTTATCTCCAAGTCCTTTCGAAGTTCAGTAAATAAATGCAATTTTTTTTATTATTTATTTATTTTTTTTTTATTTTTATTTATTTATTTATTTATTTATTTATTTTTTTTTTTTTTGTGGACGGGAACAAATAATGACGATTTCATTGCTTTATCTATTTCTTTGAGAGTTTTCCGACAGAATAGGGTAGAGGAGTTTATTGACCGTAATTCTTAATTTGTAATCAGAGTTAAATTCATTGCCTAAAAAGGCACAAAGGGACTTAAAAACTCTTAAAAACACTTAAAAGTTACCGGGATAAAAAAAAAAATCTAAACTTAGTTTAGAAGTTTGATGAATAATGCACTCTCCGGAATTATTTTTTTTAATAAAACCTTCTTCAAGCGACCAGGAAAAAAAGGAATTTATTTCATTTTCTTCGAAGAAATCGATCTCTCATGGAGGGAGTTCAACTGGGATGGTCTCTGAATGGAGGTAAAATTAGTATTGAACCTATGGGAATAAATTTCGTTCCATGAAAAAATGGTCGTTCAGGGAGGTGGTCGCCTAATGGAGTTGGTCGCACAGTGAGGTTTCACTGTACCAACCTTTTCGTAATATCATAAACATCAAATATAATATTTAACTCCGAAACAATAATAAATACTCTTAACTGTATATAATCCGAAATCAGTAATAAACAAAAAGAAAAAAAAAATCCCATGTAACGGCAAATTAATGTTTCGAATGTGACGAAATTAAAACTTCCAGATGTCTTCTCTTATGAGTCAGTCAACCCTTTCAAAAGAAAGAGATAAAATTTTTTACTTTGATCGTTGGCAAAAAAAATTTGCAACACAGCATTGAAAGGGAATATTTACACTCTTTTTTTTTTCACATTTCCCGAACTAATGATTTGCTAAGCATTTGGCGTATTAAAGGTCCGCACGGGCTGAAATTTCCAAGCCCGGGCCCGGCCGACTCATCGAAAAATAATTCGGCTCGGCCGGCCCGTAGAAAGAAAAATTGGCCCGACCCATCCCGGTAAAAAACTTAAAAGTTTGACCCGAGCCCGGCCCGGCACGGAAAAAAAGTTAAAATCTTGGCTCGAGCCCGACACGGCCCGAGTGAATTTCAACAAAACATTGATTTTTTTTTTTTTTTTTTTTTTTTGAAGTATTAAAAATTTGAAAAATGCTATACAGTAAGACGTAATTGCATAGAAAAAAAAAATTCGTTATAGACAAGTTCCCTTCTTACCGAGTGTAAATGAATTATATATTCTATTCTTATGTATTAATATATTAATTATGCATGGATCAACGCGTTAGTGAGTTTAAAACTGGGTTCTGTCATAGGCAGGTTCTTTTTCACTCGTTTTATTATTTTTTAATTTAGCTATATTTTAATAAGCGCAGAAATCTAGTGTTCTTTAAAAATAATAAATTTTAATGTTTAAGTGTAGAATAATGGCAATTTGAAAATGTATGCATTTTTTGCAAAAATGTTTGGGCCAGGCCAAATTGTACTGACCTTTGAATGGACCAGGCCACGCTGAGACAATGATTTTCATACGGGCTGGGTCAAAATTAGGACTGAAAATTTTGGGCCGTGAAGACTCTCAATGAATCAGTCCCGGCTTTGTGCAGAAAAGATAAGTTAGGCCCGGCCCGAGGCTTCAGAAAAAAGTGTGGCCCGGCCCCAGTCCGAGTTCCGTGAGTGAAAATCGGCCCGAGCCCGAGCCGGCCCGTACAGATCTCTAGTGCGTATTCAATTGTTAAAAGAATTATATTTCAAACCGCTACATGAAGAAATATAACAGACAATCACTTTTGAACACTCTAACGATCAATCTTTTTCTATACAACATACACTATTTAACTAATAATCTTAACATTCCACATATCTACACGGATAAATGCTTAAAATTAAATAAGACTTACCTTTATTTTATGTATTCCATAAGGAATAATTTTAATGATATCCCAATCTGTAAATCCTAAGATGGCGCACAAAAATGTGATCATTTTTCTTATCTTTTAAGGGTGTCGTCGCCTTGCTACTCTGATTGGTTAATAAGCAATGCATCCGTAAGTCACACTTTCAGGAGTGAGACATTTCACTCCTTTCTAGAGAGTGGAAAATTCCACTCTTTAAGGAGTGTATTTTTATAAAATCCACTCCAAAAAGAATAAAAATGCCTGTCACTCTTTCAAAGAGTGAGCATTTCACTCCTCCCAATATTAGAGTGTAGTTGAAATAAATTTATTAATTCTTGCATGTCTGTATATTCGGCAGTACTATAACTTCTGTAATAAAACTCTACCGAAAATCAATATGAAAACGTTCACGAAAAATAATTTACTAAGCTCACTATTGAGAAGTGCATGTAATATATACCGGGTGTCCCAAAAATGACTGATGGATTTTAAAATTCAATAACTTCCAAACGGTGACAGATATTTAAAAAAATTCTTGCAGGAGGGTTATGCATGATATCAGCAGTTTTTGTACTGTGATTCTTGATTTTAGTTCAAATTTCAAACAATAGATGTCGCTGATAGCAATAGGCGCTCAGTCGAGACCCGATTTTTGGTACTTCGGGATCCATTCAATACATTTTAATCTCCTTTTTTCGCAAGGAAGAAGAGAGAGGCCGAAAAATCGAGCCTGGATTTAGGGGTTATTGCTTGCAGCGCCACCTATAGATGCTATTTGTAACTAAAACTGAGAATCGCAGCATAAAACTCCCTGCATCTTACATAACAGTAATAATTTTTTTAATATCTGTCACCGTTTGCAAGTTATGGAATTTTAAAATCCATCAGTCATTTTTGGGACACCAGTATATATTTTTTTCTGTACGCGTGTGTGAAACGACTTTCAATTATTAAAAGTTTAATATCTGAGACAATTATAATTTATAATGGTTTCAATGTCTACAGATTTTCAAAATATTTTTCATATCGGCTCTAAGCTCTAAAAAATCATGTTATGTAAAATAATTTCTTCGAAACATTGCATTTGTTATTTGAGATTATGATAAAAACTAAAATACTAGAAAATTTTAAGTAGTATTAGTAGTATTAGTTTGAAGCATATTAAAATGCATTTTTATCAAGCTTTAAAAAACCCCAAATTTGGCGATTTAATTACCTAAATAAAAGCTTTGTAAATTATTCAATAGTTCATGATAATAATGAATATTACAAAATTGTTATAAAGTAAGAACGTCAACTTCCTAATGCATTTTTGTTGAAATGCACATGAAACAATTTTAAGCTTTTCTTGTATTACTGAAACCAGACAATACAACCCAGGATACCCAGGTTAAAGATGACCGATATATTGCCTGGTTTACCGAACGCAGATGAAAGTCGTTTTAATTAATTCCAATAGATTTTTTACCATTGAGACCATTTTTTAGAATTGTCCAACAACTACATACCAGAAAAGAATTTTTGATACTTTCGTATTAGCCGTATGCCAGCGGTCAATGGTAAAACATTTCACTATTTATAGCAACCTTTGTAAGTATCCAATTATTTTAGGGTTTGAGAGCATAATTCGATTACATAACTTTTAAATTCTTTATTTATTTATTTATTTATTTATTTACTTATTTATTTGCGGCGTTTTAATTTCGTTTGGCAATTTAGTTTATGAAATATCACACGAAAAAAAAAACAAATTATTTATATTGTGTTAAGTGCATACGGCCAAGTCTTCCGAAAGTGGGCTTGCAGGCAGATTTAAAAATATTCATGCTTAAGAATTATTTTAAAAGCCATATTAAAATAAATAAATTTCTATAGGGATTTCAAAAAAATTGCATTTGAAAGTGCATTTGCTTTCATATTTGTGGGTCTAAAAATTGAAATTGTGTAATGTTTAGCAATTAAAAAAATGCAGTGAAAACAAAATTTATTGGTTAGGTCGTTGCCATCGTCAGTATGACATTAACATTACTCATGGACATGTTTTTACTTTACGAGATTAATATAAGAAAGACTAAAAATTACATAGTGGTCTAAAAATAACGTAGTGCTATTTATGTGCAAAGGATTTTAAAGTGTTTTTATAAGTCATCGGTAACAGTTCTTTTTACCCGACTGCCAAGAAGGGTTATGTTTTTCACGCGTACCTGGGTATGTGGATCTCTTTATACTTTCGAAACATCCCAACGGCTGGATGAATTTTAATGAATGAGGTCTCTATAAATTCATCTTAACTGTCCGATGGTTTTAGGCTAGATTTTGTTTTTATAAATTCAAAATGGCGACCGTAAAATAAAAAATGGCGGTAGAGACGAAAAAACTTTTTTACGCACCCTATTGAGTGGCATATCATTGGATAGGGCTTTCAAAATGAAAAAGATGTTTCATTGACTATTTTACAGTCAGAAGCTCCGTTTAAATATTACACAACGTTGAAGTTGTGTAGGTAGGATCTCTAGCTTTACTACAACTCTAACCTTCATAGACATCTATAGGCCTCATCAAAACAGTGTTTATAGATAGGAACTAACAATTAAACACAACTTAAAAGTCATCAATACAAGTAAATAAAAAAAAAATAGGTAAGTAATATAAAAAATAGTTTCACATTGATGAGAAATAATTAATTAGTTCACTGTTTATGCAGTCGGGTTTTTTGATTTTTTTAAATTTAATTTCTTTTTATCTTCAAAATAAATCGAAAAAGTTTTCGCACATACTTACAGAAAATTCAGTCTCCAGCCCTGTATGTGTGCACATGTATGTCTGCATATAAATGGAAATATGTGTATATTTATGAATTTTTGTGTATAAAAATATGAATAAAGAATTCGTAAAACTAAATCTAAAGGAATGCTTTATTAGAAGAAAAGAGATTATTTCAACAAATGTATAGATAATTGAAAAATTAAAAAATGTATATATAAAATGTAAATTCCTTTTTTAACTTTGCAGCTGCATAGCATTAATACACATAAGCTTGACATGCATCTTCCTGAGTATCATTATTACCGTCAACCGGGTGACTTTTTCCCACCCCGTGGAAAAAGACAAAACATGCAATAAATAAAATTTGTTAGAATAAAACTAATTAATAATGCCGGATTCTGATATTATGCGGCAATAGCTTAAACATAAATTATTTAATTTAGCATTTTACAAATTGAGTTTGGCATCAGTTTGGTCAGTGGCGCAGTTTTTTTTTTTTTTTTTTGGGGGGGGGGGGGGTCGATCATTTTACTAACAGCAATTTCATATAAAAAATTTGGCTTTGTTTAATCATTGAACGTTATATGATTAAACAAAGCAAGATTTAGCATTACAATAATACGGTAGTAAAATGCTTTGAGCCCCCCTTCCCCAACGCTACGCCACTGACTTCGGTTGCTGTTTTGTTTACTATTTCGCGCAGGATTTTATTGGAGGAAACTTTTGATTGGAAAAGTTATTTATACTTGATGCTGTAAAGAGGTAAATACATTTTTTAAAAATCACTTAATATGTCTTCTTTACAAACAAATCAGATTTATATATATATTAATTTAATATTTTAGATTTTACACTGAATATTCACAAACCGGCGTTTTGAATGTCAATTTGGGAGGAACTTGTCTCGGCAATAAGTCGCCACAAATTTAGTTTATTTATTATATTTAGTTTTTCTGAAAATAAAATCATAAAAGCAAGCATTTACTTCAAATATAAACATTGTACATAGTACATATATATTATTATTTTGTACAGGCACTTGTGTAATAATCTTTCTACATATAAATCTCCAGTAGGTTATTTAGTAGTTTTTCCAATAAGTAATAATTATAAAAATCATTTTGATGATATAATGTGTATATAATGTGGTATATGTTGTTATACAATATGTATTTAGTCAAAAAAGCCGCTGAAAAATATTCAATTACCGTTACTACTTTAAAGAATAAGCTGTAAGGTCCTAAAAAAATTACCCCCCCCCCCCCAAAAAAAAAAAAAAAAAAAAAAAAAAGATCAATTTCTTCTTTTAAAAAATGATTTTTGAGTGTCTGAAATAAGTGAATATATCTAAAAATTTGTTTTCTATTTAAAAATATTAATCTTACCTTTCTTTTTTTATTGTTGATTGTTTTTACATGTCTTGCATAATGCTCATTTTTGAATGAACTTTCTTTTTTATTTTTATTTTCATAAAAAATGTGTGCTTTTTTTTAATCTAGAAATGTCGTAGTTTTTTTTAATTATTATTATGTTTTATTATTCTATCATAATAGTGGATTTGCATTGTCTTAAAAAGTTTTTAAGGCTTATTTTAGGATTTTTTTTTATTTATGAGACAAAGTAACCCCAATCCAGGGATGACTTTGTCTCACTTCTAATATAATTTTTTTTTTTAAACTATTCTTTAAAAATACTAAATCTGAATTTTTTAAATTTACAATAGATATCTTGAAACTAGAAAAAAAGAATTAGAAATTGTTTAAATTAAAATTTCAATGAATTTTGAATCTTTAAAGACAACAAGAGGCAAAAAAATGAGACAAACTCATCCCGGTTGACGGTACTTTAATTATCATTATTATTGACAGATTCGTGTGTGTTTGGGGCGAGAAAGTCACTGAAGAAGGCTTTCCTGCCCCTCTGAGTATGTATCGTAATAAAAATCTTAAATTATGTAAAAATGAATAAAATGTGAATAACTTTACATGTTTTCTGTAGAAAAGTAAATTAAAATTGTAACAGTTTTGTACTTTACCTAACGGAATTAAAATGCATTATCGTCACCTTTCAATTGTTATGCTATTCATAATGTTTTGAAGGGGGAAAAATCAACTTCTATTTATTTTACAAAAAAAAAAAAATATGTCACACATATCGTTCATTGCAAAATAATCGTGTAAATTGAATAAATTTGGGTTGATTTTGATTTTAAAAACTGAAATCCTGCAGCCGCCTCCTGATCGAATCACGTTTGTGTTACAGATTTTTATTAAATTAATCATTTTATTATCAATTCATTCATAAATGTAGTTGAATGCCTGATTGATCCAGCGATTCCTAAATATATCCCTATATGAAACTGAATGCTTAATCATTTTTTTTACACTTAATTGTCAACGTTGCCATTGGTTGTTTCGTATTTATAATTTAAAAAAAATTTAACTAAGTAAGTTTATATTAATTATGTTTTGAAGCAACACACCTGTCAATGGTAAGCAGTAGACTAAATATAGGTTGAGTTGTTGGACTAGATTATCTGTAAAAGAAAAAAATCGTAATTCCAAACGGTTTCATTTTAGTTATACGGTAGCGCTCAAAAGTATTTTGACAACATCATATTTACTCTTATTTTGTTTAATATAAAAATATAAAGGAAAATATATTCCCTATCATTGAGAACAATATGACTGCAGTTATTCAAAGGTATCAGGTTTCAACTTGTTATTTTGCATTCGGCGCCAGCGAAGAAATGTGACTCCTCCTTAGCAAAAAAGTATTTTGACAATTAGTTTGCATTTAATCGTTGAAGGTATCAGTTGCTCTACAGCTTCGATTAGTGTTTATATTGACTTATTTTTAAATGCAAAAACACAAAGAATATTCTAGTGATTTTAGAAAAGCCGTTGTAAATCCACTTAAGAAAGAAAGGACGCAAGCAGAAATTGCTCGTTTTTTAACGTGTCTCGGCAGCTTGTTAGTACATGGAATAAAGTTTTTAATAAACGGAAATGTATCGAAAATAAGCCTTGAAGTGTCCGTCAGAAAAAAAAAAACTTGCAATGTTGACCGTATTATGAAAATGCTATTTACAAGTGATTGTCGTGAGTCAGCTGTAGTAAAAAAAATTAATTGAAAGAAAATTACAGCATAGACATACACGTTTCAACTGTCAAGCGACGTCTAAACCTCCATGGTTTACATGGCGAAGACCAGCAAAAAAAGTTTTTCTTATCTTCTAAGAATAGGAAGGCTAGACTTGCATTTTCAAAACGACATAAATCGTGGACAAGTGTAGGTTGGTCTAATGTTTTAAGGAACGATGAAAGCAAGTTTAATTTACTGTCATCTGATGGAATCAAGTACATTCGACGTCGAAAAAACAAAAAAATATGATGTTCGATATTAAATACCCACCGTCAAACAAGGAGATTGTAATGTGATGGTTTGGAGTTGTTTTTCATGCTGCGAAGTTGGACCCCTTAGTTCGAATTGATGGGAATATGGTACGGTTCATGTATTTTAATATATTAGATTCATATGCTATACCATACGCTAAACAAAACATGCCTGCTTAGTGGTAACTATTAGCAAGTTAATGACCCGAAACACAAATACAAGTACGTAAGTGATTTTATGAAACGCAGAGAAGTCAAATTTCTAGAAAGGGCAGGCCAAAGTTCAGATTTGGACCCAATAGAGCATCTTTGGTAGGAAGATTGTACAGTAAGATGTCAAAACTATTCAAATAAGGAGGCATTATACGAAGCTCTTAAAAGTGAGAGGGACCTAATTCCTTTAGATCTAATACAAAAGTTAGTCGACTCAATGCCAACGAGTTGTGAGGCTGTCAAAAAAAGCTAGGGATATGCTACTATTGACTGACTCATTGCTATATTTGATAATTATTGTGTTAAAATAATATTTTATCATAATGTTAAAATACTTTTGATTTATAATTTTTCTGATTTTTCTTGGGTTTCACGTTATTTTCTAGCAAATAAAAGTTAATTTATTAAAATTCTCTAAAACATTGAATTTGGTTAAATAAAATAAATGATTGATTTTTGTACTTTATTCTTCTTTTCAATTAAGTCAATTATAAGCTTTGTCAAAATACTTTTGAGCGCTACTGTAGTATTTACAAATTACAACTTTCTTGAATAAATACATTTTTGTTGACCTTTGCATTAGCCTCAGTTTACCGTCTAATTTAAATTAGCAGATTAAATGAAAATAAATCAAAACAGTTTGGCATGACGTCAGTAAAAACCTGATAATTTTACTGAAGTAATCTGTATTTATTTCGAACGCTCTGTTATTTTAACAGTTTTTGCGCTTAAATTTCTAATAAATATAGATTATTTCGAGAATAAAGATTTTTACTAACATCCTGGGTGGCAATTTTTTCTGTAAAATCAACATATATATATATATATATATATATTTACAGTCATATCAGTATGATATATCCTAACTGTTATTGAAACAATTTGATAACACTTTTCCTAACAAATGAACAGTTGGTTGGTTTCAAACAAATAACTTGGTTTCTCATTTTACCGTCGTTATTCTGTAAGCAAGAACTAAGCAATCATGACTTCCAGCTCTATAAAAAACAAGGAAACTCTGATCAAGCATCGACCAACACTAAAAATATCAAATATACTAGCGTGTAGACTTGATTCAGAATACCGCACTTTAAATTTTTAAACAATATAATTAGATATGTTTTAATACATCCATGTCTAGTATCATTTTCATTATTTTTATAAGATTAGATTAATAAACAGTATTACTGCAATATTTTGTTTTTACTACGACTTCAATTGTACTTAAATTATTATTGTACATAATAATTACAGAAGTGGCGCAATGTTGACACATAGAAAACTAGGCAATTCGTGGCGCGGCGGAAAGGGGGATTTTCCGACTCGCGAAACTCCATATCAAGAAGGTATCTTCTTGCAAATTCTTCATAATTCTTCCTTTAAAAGAAAAAATGAAGGGAAAATAAACGGTTAGGTGAGAGTATTACCCGCGCTCAGAGGGTTCTGTACAATGAATGTATGAATTATTAAATGCATTATTTAAAAAAAAAAAAAAAAAACGTTTCTATAAGAATAATAAAACTAATAAGTATGAATGGTTATAACCATAAACGTTCAAAGGGATATGAAGCCTAAATAATATCAAATATTGCTATTCTATATAACACTTTTTTTTATCTTATCCTAATCTGTTTATGATGAACTTAAATCGGCACAGACAATAAAAGTAATGGATATTTAAACTTCACTTTGAATTTCAAAAAACTAAATTCAGCGCAGTAATAATCTTTTCTTTTTACAGTATAGCTAAACCAAAACTCTTGCTCAAAGTTTAAACTTGACATTGTACTAAGCGCGCTTCGAAAAGAGGTCGCAAAGTTGCAACGCCGCCTTGATCCGTGCCGCGTTTTTGCAGATACGTTTTTAATTAACTTTTTAAGACACGGGAGGCGTATTGAGAGATCCACTCAACGCAAACTAGTCGCGAATCCCATAGTATTTATGTGATTAATTCTAATTAAATTAGTCTGTTTTTAACAATTTGACGTTTATTGCTTTTATACTGTTACTCGGCATTGCATTACGCAAATATATCATTAAAACTTGTTATCTAGGCTTTAAAAGCCGATGGTACATAGAGTACGCCGTCTCTGTCATTATATATGTCCAAACTGTCCGTGTCTTTAAGGGTTAATATCTCGGCTAATTACATACGATTTTTTTTTAAATCATTATCAACAATGCTTTTAAGCTTCTGCTACGATAGGTACCTCCAGCGCTCTTCAACACCTTTGCCGAATGCCCGCAAATCGAAATTTGTGTGTAAGTGAAAAATGCACTTTTCTCAAAAACTATGTGACCTAGGGTAATAGCTATAGTTTTCCTGCAAGGTTTAAATTAACGTATACTACCTCTATTTTTTTTTTCATAATTTTAGTTTCCGTAGATTCGGAAATAGAAAGCGGGGGGGGGGGGGGATACTTTTGCCCTACATTTTCGACGATATCTCTGAAAATGTAATACCTAAAATTAAAAATAATGTATTTTTGAGTTGAGCGTTGCGAAAGCTTTCACACGATACCCCACACGATATACAAAGAAAAGATTTTTTTTCAAGTACCTTAATTAGCCCCACTACATTTTCCTAAATATATTTGTGAATGTTTAATAATCTGTAAATATGCGGGTCAATAATTTTTATTACTTCCCCAATTTGAACTTTCCACGTTCCATAGTTTACGAGTAAAATGGCTGTGACGGACAGACAGAGAGACACATGCGTGATCTTATAATGGTTCCATTTTTACTTTTTAAGTACGGAATCCTAAAAAGGACTTCATTTCCAGTAATAATGTAATAATTAAAAAAAGATTCATAATTTTTATCAACATAAGTGTTTGAATGTTAATTAGCAACCTCACTCTCTCAATCTGGCTCTCTTTAACCCTCTCAAAAATCTCATACGAGATTTTATTGAAAAGTAATCCCTAACTAATTGTACATATTTTATTTTTATTTCTGTGTCATATATAAACCTCATATGAAGTTCAATAATGCTTGTAAAATACATTAGCAGGTAGCAGAGCCGTTTCCTTTTCGAATACTCATTTGGAAAATCCACTCATGAGAATTATTTTCTGTTCCGCCGAAAGAAGCTTTAGCAAAGCTTTTAGATCTAAACAAAAACTCGAACAAAAATACTTTTATTTTTAAACTATTATTAAACAAATGTTTAATAATTTTAAAAAAATCATTCTTCTAAACTGTTTTAGAGTAGTTTTTAGAGCTTAAATTCCAACAAAAATGTACCGGAGACTTAATAATTCTGCAGAACCGTAGTGTAACTTCTATCCCCTTCATCAGCATGCATGTATTTCAAACACACTTTGCTTCATCAAAAAAATAAAACAAAATAAAAAGTACTTACACATACATAGCTATCAACTATTCCTATTTTTGTTACCACTACTTCCGAATAATCTTCACATGATTTAATAGCAGAATTTTGCGATTAAATACAGCCAATATTGCTATTCCGAAACAGATGGTAAAACAAAAAATAATATTTGGCAGCTACGCGTATATATACATGCCTATTCTAATAAAAGAACGATGTTTGTCTGTGAGTGTGTGTGTCTGTCTGGTGTGCGATGGCTAGGAAAATCTACAGCACATAAAAGTCGGAAAATGTGAGTGAGGCTAGTCCAAGACAGGTCCTGATGCAACGGCACGGTAGCGGAGACGTAACGAAGGCTCTTTTTCATCGGCGTTGTGTCTTAATGAGCTATGGCAAACCGTTGAAAGTGCGGAAAAACGGATAACGTATTCTTAAATTTAGTACTTTTACTTTTTAAACGCCGTAATCAGTTCAAAAACACAGTAATATTTAAAAAAAGTTTAAAAGGTTTGTTTTCGCGATTGTCTTTATCTCCCTTTCGTCGCCGTTCCCATCGCGTTCAATTTCAGAGATACCGATTAACAAAAAATACCCTCTTAAAGCTGAGAGCTTTTTCTCTTCGACGGTGCAAAAAAAACACAAATTGAAAAATACGAATTTTAACCCTTTTGAAAAAATTCACGACTGCAGGTGACTTCGCGCCTCCCAGAGACACCCTTTTTTCTACAATAAAAGTAACTAACGGTCAGTATTTTAAGACAATTTTTTCACACGTTCTTGGCACAGTGGATTTACATCACCTTCTAAAAATTTCGAAGTGATCAGAGGATTAAAAAAAAGAATAATAATAATAAATAATAAAATCTGTGACATTTTTGATCAGAACGTGCAAACGCGAGCGGTTTCGTCTCATGTTTTCAGATTAAATATGCATATTTTTACATGAAATTTTTACGCAAGCTTGAAAACAGTTATATTTATAGGCTATAAAAATTTCATAGAGTTCGGACGATAAGAACTTTTTTTTTAAAACCATTAAAGGACTCTACTCGGAAAAAGAAAGCAAGATGAAAAAATATTTTTTTATTGCAGCTAGATATCAATATTTTTTACGAATATTTTACACTGCACAACTGTCATATTGATAACCGGTAAAAAATTTCAAAAAGTTCTGACAATAAGAACTACTTTTTTTAATGTTAAACGAGCCGAAGTGAAAAATCAATAAAAAACAATTAAATTTAAAAAAACAAAAAACCCGACTGCGTAAAAAGCGGACTAATTAATTATTTCTCATCAATGTGAAACTATTTTTTTTTCAATTCCTACTATTAGCTAACACTCTCGCTATATAATTCTTGTTCAAATTTTCAATCGTTAATAAAATGCTTATTATTCATCCAATCAAGCTCAAATAAATTTTTTTAAACTTGTAGTGGATGACACTTGATGTTAATCCAGTTTTCTTCAAATATTAATTCATTAATTAAATTAAATTAATTAATTTTCAATAATCGAAAGAGCCCTCTCCTTGATCAAGGTATTTTAAGACCGAGAGAGCCCTCCTCTTGATCAAGGCATTTTAAGCGCCACTCAAGAGGAAAGAAGAATGAGAGAAAAAAAAATTCTCTTATTGACCTAAGTAGGAATTGACTGAAAATATTTTTTTATATTACTTGTTTATATTACTTACCTATTTTTTTATTTACTTGTATTGATGACTTTTAAGTTGTGTTTAATTGTTAGTTCTTATCTATAAACACTGTCTTGATGAGGTCTATAGATGTCTATGATGGTTAGAGTTGCAGTAAAGCTAGAGATCCTACATACACAACTTCCAGGTTGTATAATATTTTAACGGAGCTTCTGACTGTAAAATAGTCAATAAAACATCGTCTTAATTTTGAAAGACTTATCCAATGATATGCCACTCAATAGGGTGCGTAATTTTTTTGTTCGTCAATACCACCATTTTTTATTTTAAGGCCTCCATTTTGAAATTATAAAAACAAAACCTAGCCTATAACCATCGGACGGTTAAGACAAATTGATAGATACCTCATTCATTAAAATCCATCCAACCGTTGGGATATTTCGTGGGTATAATGAAATCCACATACCCAGATACGCGTGAAATACATAACCCTTCTTGGCAGTCGGGTAAAAAGAAAGAAAAACAATGAAAGCTTATGGAGAAAATTCCGTAATTTTGTGCCTTCATT
Organism: Maratus speciosus; assembly: GCA_963932465.1. Taxonomy (NCBI): domain Eukaryota; kingdom Metazoa; phylum Arthropoda; class Arachnida; order Araneae; family Salticidae; genus Maratus; species Maratus speciosus. Next base: position 385,249,988 of record OZ010796.1, read on the forward strand.
GTATTTTTTGTCGTATGGGAAAACAAGACAATTTCCACATACCCAGATACGCGTCTTCTTACGAGCTCTGTTACAATTAAATATCAATATTCGGGAATTTTTTTAATGCAGGCTACGAAAAAATTATGTTTTCGTAGAATTTCAAAGAATTTGGACGATAAGTAGTTTTTTTTTTGTTTTTTTTTTTTTTAAACATTTAATGTACACATACAAAACGCCGCCTCCCCTCCCTTTTTTCGACATAGTCAAAATTACTCATCGGTTCGGGAAATCAAATACGCAAAAAAAGAAAAATGCTAAACCACGTGTACGTCCATTTTTCTTTCCAACAGTGTATTCTGTTTTAAAAATACGAATATTAACCCTTTGAAAAAAATTCATTTCGGAAAGTCACTTTGCGTTTTTCCGCGCATTTTTCGATGGGATTAACATTTTGAATAAAAAAATACACTAAATTTCATACAATTGCTCTAAAATGTTAATACCATATACTAACCTTTTAACAAATGATCACGTATAAATTTAGTTTAGAAATTATGAGATTCAGGAGAAAATAATCAATTTGAAAATAAAAAAAATCATATAGGATTAACATTCCGGTCTCTTATTTACGCTATTAATGTTAACTTATTTTTGTGCCCATGCTTTAAAATTGTAATATCTTCAACTAACCTTTTAGATGCTGTTCGTGTAAAATTTTGGTTTAGAAATAATGAGATTTATGGGTAAAATAATCAGTTTGAATTTCAAAAATTTTCCCACAAGATTTCGATCTGAAAAAAAGAGAGAAAAACACACTGCTTTTTACAATTAAATATCGATATTTTAGCACGAAATAATACACAGGCTTCGGGAATATAATAATAATAACTCATAAAAATTTCAAACAGTTTGAACAATAGGAACTTTTTTTATTATTATTAAAGTACCCGATGTGGAAAACACTTTTTTTCGGCCGAAGATAGTGTGTGTGTGTGGGGGGGGGGGGGGACCTTTATTAGTTTCATTTGGAAAGATTTACTTTTAAATATATAAATTCATTCAACACTGATTTTAGGTATATTTAAGGTTATTATCTCGAACTCGCACTACGCCGGTGTTTCTTTTAAAAATATAAAATCAAAGTACCCCGCGTACGATGCTAACAGCGGGGACACCATCTGTAAGTTTGTTTGGACTAGATTTTCATTTCAAAATAAAAAATCATACAAAATGGAGGGTGTACGTAACCGAAGGCAGTGGGGCCTCCAGTATTTGGATCGTTTAGAATGATTTTCGTTTGAATATATAAATTCATTCAACTTAAATATTAGGTATATTTAAGGTTATTATAAAGGCCGGTCAACGTCAGGCGAGTCAACTAGGAAACAATAAAATCTAAAGAATAAACAAACAGAAAAACATTTATAAGGAGAATTTTTATAAAATCTTACTTTCAATGGATTTTTTTTTAATCAACCTGCAATATACAAAATAAAACAAGGATTTGGTGGGCTTCGGTGCACAATATTTAAACTCCGGTGAACTCCGGCAGTTATAGTATTTAAATATTCACTGAAAATAAAGAACAGAAGGAGCTGAACTCTGGTGAGCTCCGACACAAGTTAAGTACAGGTCGTTTTGTATTTTTTTAATTTATCTAAGATTTAAAAAAAAAATCAACGCTAGTCATTTGTAATAAACCATATAAAATTTAATTTAAGTTTAAAATATACATTTTTCATAGATCTAGAAATAATTCATGCATAAGATGGTTACATTTTCATGGTGAAAAATATCTTTCTCTGCAATAAGTGAAGACATTAGGAGAGAAGGGTGTACATTGGGATACTTTTTAACTACTCGCATATATTTAAGTTCTTATGACTTAGTTCAAATAAATAATATCACTATTTGGTAGTCTACAGTCTTGGCAATCTTTAAAGCCACCATTCAAACTGAAAAGTTAAATATTTAATTTTTATTTATTTAAAAAGTATAATGAAAAATATTATCCCAATGTGCCTCTGCACGGGTATATTGGGACAGTGTTAAATTGGTATGGGGGCAGATTGGGACACCACATTGTTTTGAACTCTCAGAAATAAATTAATGCCTATTTCTGCACAGTAATCTTTAATGATGTAAAAAAGAAGTTACAGCAGCTTTTGTATTATTATCGAACATCAAAATTTTCTATATTAACTCTGAATTGGTTGGTATTGGTAATGCCCTTGGTAATGCCATTGTTGTTAATGCCTTTGATGATGCTCCAAATACAGTTACGGGCTGAAGCAGTTTTGAAACATCTTCTTTCTTATTGCCAGCAGCTATATCTTCATTGTTTGGGTAAGTAAAGATCCTGGAATTCTCCCTTTTTCTTAAAATACTTTATTTCTTCACTTTCAACGGATTCCACAAGGCTCACGTAATACAGAAACTTAGAAAAAGTGACTTTTCCCACAAACTTGAGAAGAACAAAATCATTTTCTCTAATTTATCAGTGACAGGTTTAAATAATTTTAACTCCTTATCAAAATTGACTTTATTTTCAAGTTCAGGATCAGAGTTGCTGTCTTTAAAAAACTAGAATCGGAATCATTGAGAAGTGCAATTTTTACTTTAAATATTTCAACTCTTTTAGCTGATGCTTTACTTTTAGTTAATTTTCTTTTCTTTTTTTTTCTGTTGCTTTTGAACAATTTTTTTTCCTTCTATTCTGTTTTCTCTGGTGTAGAGGTTTAGAATATGAGACTTTCCATGCTTTTTACCCACTTGTTTTAATTTTCTACGGAAGACCTTTGGACAGGGTCTTCTGGAGTGACTGGAAAATATGTCTTTCGTGTTTTTATGCAGTAACAAAACTATTGCTAAAGAGAGTTTGAGTGGAGCTAGGAAGTGGACAAAACACCACCAGTATTTCGATAGTTTTCAAAACCCGAGTTTTGGATACAATCATCACCTAGATTGTCAGGATTGTGATTGTTGTTTCTGTAACGTGAAAATCTACAAAACCATCTGCGCTGAAAGAGCATTGATTAAACCTTTCCGGCACTGAGTAATTCTGTTTGTAAAATGATGAAATGATAGACTGACACCAGAATTTACAAACAAATTCATTAGAAAATAAAAACCTGCTTATTTTTCCCGTACTTTATAAAAGAAAATTTTTAATTAAATATTCTTGTAGCCTGAACTCTAAAAATTAGATGTCCTTTTTTGTGGACATAGCCCGCTAAAAGGTTAAATGACCGAATTCTTGTATATTTAAATTCACTGACTTGTAATGTTTCGAATATTAATTGATACATTATATGCATGTGTTACTAGATCTGGAATTTCATATATAGAAAACCTTTTCCTAGAATTTTAAACCATTCAGTCATTGAAAGCTCTTTTGATGTGTGATTTGAATGAAGCAAAGACATCTATATCAAGAGGCTACAACCGATACGAAGTATGAAGAGGAAATGTTAATAAGTTAATGTAATTTCAGTAGGAAAATTAGGATGTCATAATATGGCAAGTTTTTTTCAATAATAAATTTTAAAATAACACAAATTATTACGTCTAAACAAACTCATTATTTGACACTAGTTAATATTTAGTAATTAACGGCAAAAAGAAAAGAAAAGTTTAAAAAGTTTTGGTGTCTTATATGTCAGTAGATGCTGGGGCACATGGGACTTTCCCAACGTACCCAACTTGTTGTTGTCCCAATGTGCTCCTAAGGGCCAATTTTTAAAAAACCTGCTAGACCTAATTATTGGAACTTGGTAGGATACATTTTGGAATTATAAAAATAGCCTTATTATATGTATATCCATATTCTTAAAAGTTCCTTACAATAACTTTTTCAATAATTTTTAAATAATTTCATCATAAATGACTTTGAAAAGTTATTTTTGAGCGTCCAAAATAGAGTTGCTTACCTGGAATGCTACTAGTTTTTCTGTGAGACTTACAAACACATGTGGTAATAGGCAATACTGGTGCCATCTTCTGACAATTTTTTAAGAACTGTTCCCCCATAGATATTGTGAGATAAGGGCTTTGTCCGAATGTGCCCCGTGTCCCAGTGTACCCCTTCTCACATAAACAAAAAAAAGTTTTAAAAAAAAACGCCGTTTCAATGAGAAATTCCATACAGGGCAATACGAGTTCGGCTGAATCAAAGTATTGGATAAATCGAACTTTTTAATATTCCCTTCATATTGCAAGGTATTATAAGGAAACTGTTATAAGAAAGTCCGTGCATAACGAGTAATTCTCTTGTTCCTTTTAGCTTCGTTATAATCAATTTTTACGGTATTGCTTATCAAAATGTCTGGAAAAGGGAAAACAGATTTTACGTGTAAATTTTTTTCTTAAATAACATTTTATTTAACTACTGGCTAATCCGTATTGATCATCCAGAAATATGTGCATTATTTTAGATTTTGTTTGCTTTTCTCCTCAGAATATCAATTTGTGCTTCTAGCGTGAGTGAATGGATGTTAAAAAAATAAAAGAAAAAGAGTAATTGCACAAGAGTTTTTTTAATCATAGTATAAAACGTTCTCAACGAACAAATGTTTGAACAACCGATTTATTAATAAAGCATTATTAAACTTTAGAAAAACTATTTTAAAGAAGCTTTTCTTAATTTTTTTTATTATTAAAAAATTATTAAATTTCCAGTCATGTATTGAAACATATGAATGAAATTCTACATTTGTCCATATTATACTGTTAGGCGTATTTTTTGGAGTAAATGGGGATATCATTACCCTTACAATAAAAATTGTTGGCTTGTACGACTTAAGAACTTCTGCTTGATTAATGAAGATATCTGTTACGTTCTAGACTTTCTGAATAAATATATAAAAAAAAGTAATTATGAAAGACTGTTCGTACATAATAAGCAACATTATCAATGATAAGCTGTTTGTCGTAACCGAAAAGCACCTAAAACGAAAAAATTGTAAACATTATTTAACACTCGATTAAATTTGTTTCAAAAAAGCGTTTCTATATTTTTATGTGTATTGTTAAAAGATAACATGTAAATTTCTAAAAGATGAATCACTTTTTCGATTAAGTACTCGAAGATATATATTCTAAATTTATTAATATTTTGATACTTTGGGAAAAATACCTTTAGAAGTAAATGGGGAAGGCGCAGTTTTATGGCAAAAAGTTTTTGTAACATGACATATAAATTCATGCTAGACTGATTAAGATATTTGTTATGAAAAGATAGAGTTAAATAATAATTTATTCGTACGTTTCCTTTCAAACACACATCAACGTTACCAGTTTTCTTATTCAAAATTTCTTATTCCAGAATTTCTTATTCAAAACCTAACTACTATTTCAGAATTTCTTATTCCAGAATTTCTTATTCAAAACCTAACTACTATTTCAGAATAGTAATATTCTCCTAATTTAATGTACCATTAAATAAGGCAGACGTTACTTTTTGGAAATGCTCAGATCTTTAAATTGAAAAAAGAACTAAATTGACAATATTTGGTTTGAAAACATTAAATTTTCAAATAACTTTTTTCTGTTTAGTATTTCGGTTTTGTCATTAAAGAAGCATCAGAGAATTATAATGTATGTACTTTGTCTCAAAATAATTATGGATGTAAGCAATCTTTGCCTAGCAGTATCAGACATGTCATCCAGTTAGTAATTTACTGTTATTCATTGTTTTACTTATCCGCAATAATATTTAAACAATCGTTTCTTTTAGGAAATTTTTTATTAAAATAAGTTCAAAAAAGACTTTTTTTGTTGTTATTAAATTTGTACTTTTTTTATGCATAAAAGATTCACTTTTTTAAATATATTGACGTAATTTTACTTATTTTTATATTTTACATATGTGTGCGTATTTTCATATATGTTATTCTTTAGAGTATAAAAGGTTCGATTTTAAATTTTGAGTGCTTGTCATTGCTACCTGAAGAATAAATTAATTAACAACAACAACCATTCTTAATCTTCAGTTTTTGAATTAAAATATATTAATTAATCTAAAGTTATTAAATTCATATTTATATTTAGATAAATATATTTATGACGTATTTTTTTTATTTATTTATACAAAATCGTGAATCAAATATGAAAACATTATAGAGTAAAGTAAACAGACATAAAAGTGTGCATTTAAACAAATTCTACTTATTATTTGGATTTTTCATTAAAGAAGATTCAAAGAATTATAATGTATATGTACTTGTCTCAAAATAATTATGCATGTAAACAATCTTTGCGTAATTGTATCAAAATTGTCATTCAATTAGGAATTTACTATTACTAATTGTTTTGCTTTCCGCAATTAATATCTAAAATAATAGTTTGTTCTGTTGAAATGTTTATTAAGATAGGTCAAAAGATGATTTTGTTATTATTATTATTAAATTTTATACGTTTTGATGTTACTTTTATTTTATCTTATTCTTGGATAATAATGGAGTATAAAAGGTCCAGTTTTAAATTTTGCAATGCTTGGCATTGTAACCTGAAAAAACAATCGATTAAAAAAAAAAAAGTTTTATTGCTACAGTTTTGAACATACATATAATTAAAAAAGTGAAGTTATTAAATTTAGATAAACATTTTTATAACATATTTTTCTGATTTATTTTATAAACTTATAAATCAAATATAAAAATACCATAGAATAAAGTAAAAAGACAAAAAAAAAAGTATTAGTACATTTAATAAATACTAGTGGATTCGATCCAACTCGGGGTTCCCGGGTTACAGAACATATGTGAAAACATTTTTTTTTTTTTTTTTTTTTTTTTTTGGGGGGGGGGGGCTTTAATACATGTTTTACATATTACATGTTTTTTTAGATCACCCCGAACAATACCAAAAGGCATTTTTATGAAAAATTTTAATAATGTATTCAAAAGTTTTTTAATTTGTTAAACGCAACACTTTCGTTTAAGCCGCGTGCGAGGAATTAATAGAGGGAGAAATCGCCAAAGATATCCTATTTACAGCAGCTTTTATGATTCTGATAAATCCAGTGGTTTAGGCACGCAGTTCGATTATAAGGGTTAAATTTTTGTTGTTAAATACTATGTCTGTTAAATATGTTTATTTGTATCATTATTTTTATTTGCTTCGTTACTGTATATTAGTCGGAAACAAATACTAAACTATTTGTATTGTTTTAAGTGGAAACAGGTTAATATTTTGTAATCGAACTGCACTCGATATAGATATAGCTTTAAAAAATCATGTTTAAAAATTATTTTTAAAACATTAAAAAATCCGTGAATTACGATACCGTTTACAGAATAAAATCTCACATGAAAGAACATGTTTTTTTTCTATTCGAAGGTATAAAGATTAAAGTTGTGCAATATTTAGAAGTTAAAAAAATTACAGTAAATGCGAAATATATCGGACATGACGTTGCCACCATCAATATGACGTCAACGTTACTCACGGACAGAATTTTGCTTTATAATATGTTTTTCAAATATTATATTTTTTATAATTATTTCAACAATCCGGATCACTCTGCAACGCCTGCATGTAAAAAAAATCCCTGCCCGCTCGGCCTAACAGGCGGAGGTAGAATTCGAAGTTAAGTACTAATTTCACCAGCAAAAACTAAATCAAGATTAGAGATAAACCCAGTTGAACAATTTTATCTGGCCGCTTTTGACGGATTTTTAATTTCATTTTTCTGCAAGAGCTGGTTTTATCAAAATTATATTAAGTCGGTATTAAAAAAAAATATTTTTCCCCGTTCAACAACTCGAAATTTTCTGACACATTTTTAAATGTAAAAACATGAAACTTGCTGACGTGATTTTTTGAAGAGATTTATAAGCGGCCTGTGTTTTTATTTTCCGTTCAATTAATTAGAACTTGATTTACAATTATTTTCTCAGTACGACCATTTTTTTTTTTTTTTTTTTTTTTTTTCGTTTCCAGCACTATCGCTTCGGGAAATTCGGTTCAAAATGCCCACTTTGACAGCATTTTTTGAAACATATTCTGCTTTTATCAAAAAATTGACCAAAACAGCACTTTATATAGTTTCTAAATAAGAGAGCCTGCTAATTGGATGCGTTTGCGAGCGAAAATGAATTTAAAAATTAGTCAGAAAATAAGCCGTTTAGATTTGAGTACACCCCTTAATACGATCATTTTTTCGTTAACACCTATTTTTTTTTTTCTGTAAGAGTTGATCCCATCAAAAAATTGTCAATATGAAAGTCGTAGATAATATTAATAAGATGTATAATAAATTTAAGCGGATTGGATATCTTGTGAACTGACGAAGTTATGAATTGTTTTCTTCTTCAATCCCCCACCCAATTTTTTTTTCGTTATTTATTTATTTATTTATTTGCAGTAAGAGTTGGTCCTATCAAAAACTTGTCAATATCAGAGTTGTAGATAATATTAAGAATATTTATAATAAGTTTAAGTGAATTTGGTATCTTAAGAATTGACAAGGTTATGAATGTTTTTCTCCCTAAAACCCTATATTTTTGCGCCCCTTGAGCCCATTTTCAATTTTATCAAAAATCTGTGATACATAAATTTTTAGCCTTTTTCCTAGAAGTAATAATGTCTTTAAACTGATTTTATATGTATAAAAATTAAGAAGTTGTGGGGGTTTTTCGGTTTCCACAAAATCCCTCCCTATTACCCCTTTGGTCCGATTTTGCCCATAAACGAACTTGACCGAGATTTGCAACCCCTTGATTTTCTGTATCTGTTTGGAAGAGAATTGTGCAGAATTACAGAAGTTATTGTGTCCATAAAAAAGTGATATATGTATACACTGGCCTCCAAAAGTTAAGGTACAGGGACTGGATACTTTCGATTGTACACGTCTTGTCGAAAATCTACCAATATTATTGGCGAATTGTTCTTGAACGTCTGGCATTTAAAGAGCATGTTTGATTTCATATTTCTCGGGGGAGATTTAGTCGGGGGGAGAATTGGGGGGGGGGGGGTAATAATAAATATAATAATAAAATAATATTTGCGATCACCTATGTAACAAAAAAGGCTGGAAATGGTTATCACGATGTTTAATGACTATTTGGGTCCTGTTCAACGTGTGTGTGCATTTGTGTAAGCATAGCACTCATATTCGTGAAGATATTATTGTGTCTGTGAAAAATTCAAAAGTTTTTTGCTTATAGCATACAGAGTTTTCAAACAAATTTAACACAACTTTCCGAAAACCTGACACAGAACAGCAGCAACAGTATAATGCAATTAAATCATGAATATATTGAATATTTGATGAGATATGGGCACTTTTATGAAATAATTTTTAACTGCGCATGCGTATAAGATTTCAAAAATTTTATTTCATAATTTGGTAGCCAGCTATTTTGGGTAACTTCTGTAAAAAGTCCAGTCAAATATTTTGAAAACTTAGAAAGATACGGTGAGTTGATTGAAAAGTTGTAGAAAAACCCTTATAATAAAGCTATTTTTAGAAAGCAACTCACTATATCGACCCTATCTTTGTGAATTTTCGGGATATTTGACTGGACTTTTTATATAAGTTGCCCTAAATAGCTGACTACCCAATTATGAAATAAAATTTTTGGAATCTCCCACGTATGCGCAGCTAAAAATTATTTCATAAAAGTGCCCATATCTCATCAAATATTCAATATATTCATGTTTTAATTGCAGTATACTGTTGCTACTGTTATTTGTAAGGTTTTCGGGAAATTGTGTTAAATTTGGTTGAAAACTCTGTATGCTATAAACAAAAAACTTTTTAATTTTTCACAGACACAATAATATCTTCACGAATATTAGTGCTATGCTTACACAAATGCACACAAACGTTGAACAGGACCCAAATAGATATTTAACATCGTGATAAACCATTTCCAGCATTTTTTGTTACATAGGTGATCGCAAATATTATTTTATTATTAAATTTATTATTAGCCCCCTAATTGTTCCCCCGACTAAATCTTCACCGAGAAATATGAATTCAAACATGATCTTTACTTCCCAGAAGTTCAAGAACAATTTGCCCAAAATATTGGTAGATATTCGACAAACCAGGTACAATCGAAAGCATCCAGTCCCTGTACCTTAACTTTTGGAGGCCAGTATATATATATATATATATTGGGTTCTAGGGGTCATGATCGGCGTAGATCTGCAAAATGTTTTCAGGAATTCCAACATAGGAGCGATCGCAATAGGTAGTATTTCACACAAAATCTACGTAAAAAATAAAAAAGAAATTTACAAGAGTTTTTATAGATGATAAATAACCTTCTCAAAAATAAAATGTCACGAAAGTTTTATTAAACTATTAGTTTTTACGGTACTTGAACATATTTTATAAAATATTATTTTTTTCTTCTTCTTTAACTAATAAACTCTTTGGAAATCTGGTTATAGAGCACGATTGTAAGAAAAGTGTCAAAAAATTTTTTTAAGTTCAACATTTCGGGGAAAGTGTGGTTATAAAGCTTTCTTAATTTAAAAAAATAAATAAGTTTTTTAAGTTTTACTATAAGAATTGGTAAGCATTTAAAATTATATTTATTTCACATTTATTAAAATCATTCTATAGAAGCTTTTCCTAATTTTTATATATATTTCTAAAACGTAACATATGTATAGTTTGGAAAGATAATATATTTTCCATATAACATATATATATGTATATATACATATTTGGTAACATAACATATGCATTGAATTTTTCATCATGTATTGAAATATATAGCAATTTATACTATTATTCATGTTATGATACTTCTTTCTTTTCAGGAACTGAATGTCTTGAATTGATTGGAGAAACCAATATTGCTTTGAGCCGAATGTTTTTGCTGGACGGATGATGGATGCCTATTATACTGGAATACAGATGAATAATAATTTCTTCCCTAAATTTAATTTAATGAATCAAACCTCTCTGGATGAAAAGGAAAAAGATAATTATTGGACAAGAAAAGACTTTTTGTGCATCGTTAAACAACATTCTGAACTAAAAAACATTTTTTTTTTTTTAACAACAGCGTTTTTAAAAACAATTTTACTTCTATCAACATCAGTATTTAAATTTATTTTTACATAAATATTGTCTGAAAAAATTATTTTACGTTTATTCTGAGTTGATCGAAAAACGTTGAAAAAAATCGAACGTTTCAAATTTATAGAAATTTGATTTGTTGAGAAATTAAAGATTTCAAGAATTGAGAAAGGATTTAAAAATGCTTTATTGAAACAGCTTTGAAACATTTAAAACTGAAGAATATTTGAAGCGTCTGGTAGAAAAATTATCATATACAATTTTGTGAGACTTTAGGTGACATCCCCATCTCTTAGCTTGAATGGCGTACTCGCTTCATAATTTTGGAATGTGGCAAAAAATGAAAGTATTCTCTTAAAAAAAAAAAAAAAAAAAAAAAAAAAAAAAAAATTTGAAAATACATATATAAAGTGAGAGGAACGTTAAAAGACCAGAAGCAAAGATGAAGTAACTCGAAATAACTGTCTTCATTTTACTCCTTGACTCTTCATTTTCTTTCGTGATATGTATTATTCTTTTAATTCGCATCAACATTCCGAACTTTATGCTGGTGTCCCTTACCCACTCTTTATTTTTTCGTTTCTTTCATTCTTTCTTTTACCTTAAAGCAATGATTTATTTGTATTATATTTTAATATTTTTAATTGAAAGTAATTTTTAAAAGAAAAAAAGTTTAGATAAAAGAAGTACTATAAGGAAAAGAGTAAAAGTTCTATTCTGAAAAAGAAAATCCAAGTAAGTAAACGTAGATTATTTATTTATTGTCCCACGAAATTAGAAAATATTCATATTTAGTTCATTTTATTCCTTATTTCCCTAATAAACTTCTATTCTATTGTAACGATATTGTAACATTTTTTAATCCGTAATTCTTCTGTAATAGTTTTGTTGCTGTCATCCTTTTTTAAAAGCTATGAATACGCAATTGAAAAGAGTTTTTTTTAAGTGCTGCAGATCCATTTAGTAAAATTATTGCTTATTCCTAATTAATTTTAATTTTAACTTTGTTTATTAATGTGGTGTTACTTTATCAAAACTTTTAGCACCGCATAACACTTCTTCGAGTACTATCTTTTGGCATTCCCCATTAAATAATTACATTTATCTTTTAATAATTATTTTTATCTTTTAATTTACATTTATAATGCTAGAAAATAATTTCATGCACTGGCTCTAGCAGAGTTATCAGCAAAATACTAAACTTTTATTTTGAATATCATTATTTTTGTATAGAGTTATTCCCATGATAAGCGCTATTTTTGAAATTATATAAAGCGACTATTTCTCATTCAAAATAATATTTTAATATTTTCCTGGCAATCGTGAACTCTAACTTCTTTTCATTAAGTACAACTGGCCCACGATTAAAATCAAATCTTAGTTGGTCACAAAAAACTTTTTTAAATACGTATTTATTAAAAACTAATCATTGGATGAGAAGTATTTTATAACGATAATTGTATAATTAATAAAAAGATGAAGGAAAAAAACGAATAAACCTAAGATAACCTACCACGTAGTAACGCAATTCAGACTTTTCTCAGTCAGAACTTTGTATTTATTTTATTTTTATTTATTTATTTATTTATTTATTTTTTATTATATTTTATTTTACTTTTTTTTTGTGATTTTATTTAAACATGACGCAATGCAGTATTGAAATGCTTTATTCAGAAATCCTTTCGTTATTCAATAACATTTTTTTTAATTCTTTATTTAATGAGAGCCTAATTAAGCCCCATGTCTTCCCACTATCGGTACGATGTTATTTAACTATAAAATTTAAAATAAATAGCCTTTGTGACTATCCGCTTATCTATTTTAATTGCTTAAAACGTGAATATCTATAAGATAGTTTAATGGCTTATGAAAGTACTACTAATAAAATAAATTTGTCTCTACTTTTTTAGAATAGTTTTTTTTTTTCTTTTTAAGAGAGAGGGCTGAAATAGGAAAAATTAGCGTCAAATCACAATATCTAGCTTCATTAGCATTTTCTTTAAACAAGTAAAATATTATTTTAATTTTACAGAATGTAAAATAACAACATGAAAAATAATAAAATAACAAATGTGATCATCGGGGGGGGGGGGGGGGGGGGGGTGCGGAAACAGAAAAATTGAACGCATTTTATCGTATTTATTGCATTCGGTATTATATAATAAAATGTATTATATAAAACGATTAATTTATATTACATAATTTTTGAAAAAAAAATAAGAAAAAGAATTGAAAAAACGTTATTAGTTACTATATCTAATAAAGCTAAAAATCTTCAAAATATAAAGAACGAAAGAAAAACTTTCATACATTTTTCTTATTTGGATAAAAGATATCCTTTATTTCCAAGTTTATTTGCAGAGGGGATACAGCATTGGTTCAACATTCAACAATATCATGACTTTTGAGTGGTTACTGATATTCCAACCGAGCAGATGACGTCATTGAAATATGACGCTTCCGGCATAGTCTATCTAACTCTGTCAGTTTTTCTTTCAAATCCAACTTATTAATATTTCAAAAATTAGAAATGTTACTTCGAATTATGTAGCTATTTCAAAGGTAAGCTAAAATTTTCTAGCGTATTTTAAAATGATAATTACATTATAGAATATGACCAAAAACCTCTTTTTTATTCATTACAAACATTGCGAACTAAAGATATAGTGGCTGTAAATTTATTAAATTGTTGAATTTAATTCCCATAGCTAATACCAGTGGTAAATTTCAGATTAAAAATGGAAAAATTCATGTTAATTATTTCTGTTGAAAATTTAACGTTTATAAATTTCTTTAGATAAATTTTAGAAAAGACTAATTATGATCTTCAGAACATTTTTAAAACATTAAGCAGTGGATATTAGTATTGATTCATTTCATTAAAGAAATATTTATTGCTTATTTGATTTTTACTATATTAATTTAACTAATTTGCAACAAATGCGCTTTTTCATTTTAAAAAATCCCCAAACTTATTGAAGTAAGATGAAATTTAAGTGTAATTATTTATAATACATGTTTGATAAATAAACAATCATCAAAATATTTAATAACTATTAAAAATTAATATTTTACATTATTCTGTAATTATAGATAAGTATATTCATTGCTATAGAAACGGAAAATACTAAGTAAAAAAATTACTTATATTTAATATTTGTTAATAGAAGCTACAAAAATCAGTTTTCTTTTTCTTTTAATTTATAAACTAAGATAATTCCGTGAAATGCTAGAGAACCTGTTCCTCCCCCAAAAATAACTGAAAAAAAGCATTTAAAAAATATCTGTTTCCCATGCATTAGTTATTTAAAAAAATAAATGAGCTTTATTCGAAAATTGTAATACATTTAAAGAATTGATTGCAAACATTTATTTAGCAGTATAAAACAAGTCCATCCAGTTAATTTAATTTAGTTTATCTAAACGATAAATTATTACTTTTGGGGATTCTTCAAAAAGTACTTTTTTCTAAAAAATATTCTTCGAAGTAGAATGGATTTTCTCAATAAGCTCATTACATGTGATTTCACGATAACTATTTTCATATAATTGTACAGCAATACTTTTTACTATTTAGTAATTTGTCATTATGTTCATGTAAAATACGGATTAGCTGCCAGATCTTCTACTATTTTTTTTTTCCTTTTTCCCCCCAAGTCAAAAAAATATTTTTTGAACGAGAAAGACTTTTTTCTAAAAAATATTCTTCAAAGTACAATGGATTTTCTCAATAAGCTCATTACATGTGATTTCACAATAGCTATTTTCATATAATTGTACAGTAATACTTTTTACTATTTAATAATTTGTCATTATGTTAATGTAAAATACAGCTTAGCTTCCAGATCTTCTTCTTTTTTCCTTTTTCCAAAATCAAAAAAATATTTTTTGAACAAGAAAGTTTACCATTAAGCGAAATCAAATAAGTAATCACATAGGGGAAAAAAAACCAGATTTTATTAAATAAATTTTCTAGTTCAAAACATGCTAATTTGAATTGTAAAATTTTAAATCATAAAGTTTTTCTGCTGTGATATACTAAAATAGCACAGCTTGAGACCAGGGATCAAATCGAAATTTTAATACAATATAATGAGAACATTAGGAAAAAAGATGTTATTTTCTATTAGTGTCTTTAGTTTTGTTTATAATTTTGTTCAAATAAAACGAATTCTAGAGAGTATTTCGAATAATTTCAAATCACTGATGTTGTAATTATGAGAATTTATCTTGTTCGCAAAATAGCGGTCGAAGTTATTAGATTTTTGTAATTCGTATTGCCCCGTAATTCTGATAATTTATTGAGATTATATAAAATTTAAATGAATATAAAATAAATAGATATTGCTATAAACTTTACTCCAAATAATAGGCAATATTATGAAATAGGGAAAATTAATACAAACTTATTTTGCTTATTCCTTCTCAAAACCGATGGAATTGCAATACCGTAGCTTGGAGTTCATTGGATCCAGATAAGGGCCACTTGGAACCAAATAAAAAATGATTTAAGTAATTATTTAGATGTACTGTGTTACTAGTTAGGGTTGTTACATGTAGTGTATTTATGAATCATGTCAATAATCTCAGCACAGTAAATAGAATATCCATTTAAAATACTTATTTTTTGTGTGTGTGTGTGTGTGTCCACCTTGTGGTCCAATTGACCCCGATTTACAGTACTGTTTTAGTAAACATATTAAAACGAGCCCATGTTGTATTTTAATAAAAATTACACCAGTTCAGTGAATAGAGTATATTAAATATAATAAATTTTTAAAACTATCCATTAATTCATGTTTTGAGTAATACCAAAATTTTTTAAAGGCAACGAACTATAGACTTTTGATTAATTTACTAGCTTGGGTTCACTTTGTGCTTTTACACTGGCTTATGTTTTTATTCTAAATATACCTGTCCTTTTGTAACTCTGAATATTTTGAAAAAAAAAATGAATGAAAAGGTAATTTGCGATTTTAGTTCTTTATACGGTTGTTTCAGTATAACAATTGCAAATTTTAATAAGTGGTAGAGCACACTACAACAATCAGCTTTTGTATAGGAAACCAGGGTTACAATCAACTCATTCAGTCAAAATTACAGGGTGTTTCCCTTCACTCTTAGCCTGGATTTTTAGTCATAACTTTAGCAACAATGAAGATAATTTAAATTATATTTACAGAAGAAATAACTTGCTGTACGCAAAATGCGATCAAATCACATGGTAGAAGTACACAGAAATTCGGTCATCTGTAATATCAATTGTATTTCAAAAATAATTCAGCTAAATTAGCACTGACTGCAGGCGGATGGTTCATACTTCCACCGCCTTAAATGAGACGATAACAGGAGATATAGTGAAAATGGCCACTATCTGTATCTAATCAGTTCTAAATTAGACAATCCACTTTGGAATGTAGTTTGACATTACATACGGTGCACGGTGAGCGAATTACTGTAGACT
Source organism: Maratus speciosus (assembly GCA_963932465.1). Taxonomy (NCBI): domain Eukaryota; kingdom Metazoa; phylum Arthropoda; class Arachnida; order Araneae; family Salticidae; genus Maratus; species Maratus speciosus. Next base: position 385,266,472 of record OZ010796.1, read on the forward strand.
TCTGCCTTTTTTACACAAGTTAAGTCTGTTGTAACTATCGTTAAAATATCTTCATTATTATTAAAGTTATGCAAGATAACCGAGCTAAGATTGAAGTGGCGCACCTTGAAATTTTGACCGAAAAAGTAGATTGCAACCATGGTCCCTGTAACAATTATTTGTTGTAGTGTGCTCTACTACCTCTTAAAGTTTGTAACCATAATACTGAAATACCTTGTATACAGTAGCTGGCAAAAGTTTTGAAACGATATGCTTTTCTGTAAGCAAAATTTCTCAATGGTGTAAATTAGTAATTTGTAGAGTTAGCCATCCTAAATGGTGTGCAACTAATGTTATGTGTGAAATTGTTAATGTAAAAAAATACCTCACTTTAATGATTTTACTATGGCTTACGTTGTTATTGTAAATAACCTATCCTTTTGTAATTCTGTATATTTGAAAAGAAAAAAAATACTACACAAAATTAATAAAATTAATTTTTTTAAATGTTTTTAATATTAAATTTTCGTATGGATAATGTACTTAACTAATGCATAAAAAATTGAAATTTGTATTTAATATTATTATTATTAAATGATAGATATATTTCAATTCTGAAAAGTTTGATGGAAAAAATGTTTTTAAATGTCATTTTGTTTTGAAATTATCAAAAAGGATCAACAATATGTTACTGTGTAACTCAAAAGAATTAAACTCTGATCTAAAATGTTATCACGAATTCCAAGACTGAATTAAAATCATTTACATAAATAACCATTTAATATTAAAGATTCGAGATTAAGATGAAGGAATTAAATTACTGGAATATTTTAAACATTTTTGGGCGTTAGATTTTTTTTTTTTTTTTATATAATATCTGTAACAATTTAATTCATTTTAGAAATATTTATTACATTCATAAGGTATAAAGATTTTAGATCCTGTTATTTAGTGGCTGTAATGCTATTCTGCATGCAGTGTAATAAATTTTATCTCAAGATAAAAGCGTCTAAAACTTTTAAGTTCAAGAGAAAATTATAAAAATGTGTTCATTCTTTGTCTGATATTTTTGAAACAAAAAATCGCAGAAACATAAATGTGGTATCAAAATATAGGGAATAAAAATTACTTTCGTTTAACATAAAAATTGAAATTTTGATTTTTAGACCCGTTAAAGATTAATTTTAATAGTTGAGTGTGATTACTTTAAATATCCTTTTTGCTAACATAAATTAAAGGTACATACTACTAACAAGGAAAAGCTCTCAACCCACAAATTCAAAAAATTATGAAAATTTGGGAATATATAGTGCCCATGGAGGTATGTAATTCGTAATTAACTTTTGTTGCCCAAATTCCACTTTAATATGGTAAATTTAACCCCGTAACATTTTTCGACCTTGTGTTTTATTTCACATTAATGGTAAAATGGAGAAAAACTTTTAAGTTAAAAATTACTCCTTTTTATTAGTTCTCTCGAAAAATAAGAAATAATAATTCTTAATACCATTAAATGAAATTTTAAGAAAAGTTTTAAAAAAGTATAATATACATTTGGCATAATACCTGGCAATTCCTATGTTATTGTTAATGAAAATATTATTTTTATTGTATTGTTGAATAAGAAAGGATTTTACTGTAAGTTACAAAATGAAATTACAAATATTAGTTGAAATGATCACACTTTTTTAATCTTACTCTTTTATTTTCCTCTTTTGCATTTCAAATGATACAAACAAACATCGATCGCAATCTATGTAGGGGGGACCGGGGCTAGTTGGCTACAGGGGTAAGTAGGCGCAGTCCTCATAAATCGCCTATTCGTGGATAGATTGCGCAACCAGTCACAGAGTACCTTTCTTCTTGCTTTTTACAATCCTCATTGTAGTTTTGCTGCGTTACCTACGTGCAGTGGACATTTATTATGATTTTTCTGTTTTTTGTACTCATAAGTAATTTTTGTTGCTTCATTCTTTTTCTAATTTCTAATACTTATCTTAATAATTGCGATTTAACTTGTGCAGTTTTTCCTAGTGTATGATTAACTGTACCTACCCCATTTGTGATTTACTTGGATTATTTATGTTTAGAAGGTTACGTGTCCCTTTTGTGAAGAAATTTATTATGGGGCTAGTAGGCGCATTGAACACGGGGCAAGTTGGCTCGGTGTCTGGTGTATGCTGGTAGCTTGAAAAACAGCAAACACCGAGAAAAGTGGTTGCAATGCAAGATTCTGTGCACATGAGGCTTGCCCAAACGGAGACAGTCGAATTTTTATTTGTGGCAACTGTAACTCTGATGGTGATATCGAGTAGGATAGAAGTTACTCAATGTTAATGTTTTATTCATTATTTTTATGTATGTATAATTTAGAATTTACATTGTACGGCGATAACGCCTTTGTTTAAACTTACTGGTAATAGTGAAATTGATTTCTCTTAAATGCGTGTCTTATTTGAGTTTTATTTAAATTTTTATATAGCGTGTGCCAACTTACCCCATAGGTATAGGCAACTTGCCCCGTGACGGGGTAGGTTGGCGCACAATTTTCCTTTTACTTTAGGCTTCCGCTAAACATAAACTACAAAAGCTAAAAACTCAAAACTCCGGGGTATTTACAGCCAAATGCCTGTTCTTCAAAAGTTCAGTTAAAGTTTGTTAAAAAATTTAAACAAAAAAAAAATAATAATTAATAACTAAAAACTGCGCCTACTAGCCCCGGTCTCCCTACCATAGAAGAAGCCAGTAGTTTTAACAGCAAAGAGTATTGTATCGTAATGTATTAATAGTAAGTTTTAGTAGAATTCTTAAAACTTTTGTGAGGCTGCAAAGATCGATCTCGTCGATCTTGAGCCACAAAGCTTTTTACTCGTCCATAGTGACGTTTCGAAATGTACTCCTTAATCGATAGTGGAAATGTGAAGGTTTCCTTATCGTCAATTGTGAATGCTTGAAATTTTTAAAATGACGATGTTACTTATTTTAAGGGGAAATCAGCGGTTTTAATTACAATAAAATCACCAAGTGTCATCTTAAATGTAATGTTATATATATACCGAGTGCCCTAAAAAGAACTGGCTGATTTTAAAATACAATAACTCACAAACGGTGACAGATATTTAAAATATTCTTGCAGGAGGGTTATGTATGATGTCAGAAGGTTTTTTTTTTTTTTAACCGTAATTCTCGAATGTAGTTCGAATTACAAACAATAGATGGCGCTGCAAGCAATAGATGCTAAATTCAAGATGAATTTTCTGGCCTTTTTCTTCTCCCATGTCAAAAAAAGGAGATTAAAATGTATTGAGTGGGTCCCGAAGTACCAAAAATCGGGCCTAGATTTAGCGCATATTCAGCGACATCTATTGTTTGTAATTCGAACTAAATTTGAGAATCACAGTAAAAAAAAACCCTGACTCCATACATAATGCCCCTGGAAGAATTTTTTTAATATCTATCACCGTTTGCAAGTTATTGAATTTTAAAATCAGTCAGTCCTTTTTAGGACACCCGGTGTATATACACTATATTGCCATTAATGACCGGCAACTTTCAATTTTAGACATTTTGTCGAATATTTAGAAATATACTCGACAGATTCTTCTGGAATATCAGAATTAAAAAGAAAAGGTATGACCTCATATTTAGCAATGTCGATTTGATAAGGGAGGCAATTAGGGGGCAAACAAAAAATCAAAGAAAATACATATTACTTGGGATCACCCTGTAAAATAAAATGCACGAAATGATCTATTTCTACCGAATATAAATAATCAGACATTGTGCAATATATGTATTCTTTTGTGTAAGAATAGCACGTATATTAATAGAGATATAGCGATTTATTTAAAAAAGTTAAAAAAATCTTGCATGTTTTTTGCTTATAACATGCAGGATTTTCAATCAAATTTAACGCCGGTTTCAGATAAATTGACAAAATATAGTAGAAACAATATAGTGCAATTGGAATATAAATATATTAAATATTTTAGGAAATATGAGTAGTTGTGTGAAATAATTTTTTATCTGCGCATGCGCGAACGATAACAAGGATCATTTTACATAATTTAATAGTCAACTCTATGGAGCAACTTATTAAAAAAAAAATCTAGTCAAATATCGTAAAAATTCAGAACGATATCGGCGTTAGAGTGAGCAAATTTTTAGTTGTTCTCTAAAAGCAGCTGAATGATAAGGGATTTTCCACAAATCGCAATTTTTAATTTTTAATTTTTTTTACTTTCATTTTTTATTGATGCTTTAGTTCTTCTTGGATAACCAACAGAACGAATCTATACCATGATCAAAAGAAGTATCAAAATCGAAGCATTTTTTCCAAATCTGCTCGTTGATACTCAATAAATACTAACTTTTTTCTGAAAATCAGTTAATAAAAAATGACAATTTTTGTAAAATCCCTTATCATTCAGCTGCTTTTAGAGAACAACTAAAAATTTGCTCACTTTAACGCCGACATCTTTCTGAATTTTTACGATATTTGACTAGATTTTTTTTTATTAAGTTGCTCCATAGAGTTGACTATTAAAATATGTAAAATGATCCTTCTTATCGTTCGCGCATGCGGCCATGCGCAGATAAAAATTATTTCATACAACTGCTCATATTTCCTAAAATGTTTAATATATTTATATTCCAATTACACTATATTGTTTCTACTATATTTTGTCAATTTTTCTGGAACCGGCGTTAAATTTGGTTGAAAACCCTGCATGTTATAAGCAAAAAACATGCAAGAATTTTTTAATTTTTTTAAATAAATCGCTATATCTCTATTAATATACGTGCTATTCTTACACAAAAGAATTCACATATATCAGAATGTCTGTTTATTTATATTCGGTAGCGATAGATCATTTCGTGCATTTTATTTTACAGGTGATCCCAAGTGTTATTTTTTTTCTTTGATTTTTTGTTGGCCCCCTAATTGCCCCCTTTATCAAATAGACATTGCTAAATATGAGGTCGTACCTGTTCTTTTCAATCCTGAAATTCCAGAAGAATCTGTCAAGTATATTTCTAAATATTCGACAAAATGTCTAAAATTCAAAGTTGCCGGTCATTAATGGCAATATAGTGTATATATAATATAAAGCCATTATAACCAATACATATATATTATGTATGCATATTTTTGTGTTAATTTTTTTATGTTATTAACAATTGATATTTTGATAGTTTTCGACAGGACTAATCAACAAAAGTAAACTTCAACTTAATTTTTTTTTCTCTATCTCTGGTCATTAATGAGTAATAATGTAAGGTGAAAAAATATTCCGGGTTAAAATTTACTCCCTTAAAGTGAATTTCAGCAACAAACAATAATTCCCTATTACATACCCCCGTGACTCCTATATACGTCCAAAGTTTCACAAATTTTTGTATTTACGTACCATTCCCTTGTAAGTTGGTTGTACATTAAACACTATCTTAATGACGTGCTTCTTTTACAAAATTAATTTAACAAATTAAAGCATGTATCACTTTAAAAATTCAAACACATCATTGTATCTTTTATGGATAAACTGGCACTTAAAAAGGAAAAAATCGCTCAACACTTTAAAACATCCACCCTCAATCACGCTATGAAAAAACAGTATGATATTAATAAATCCATGTTTTCTAAAACTTTCTCATTTTTTCTTACGTTTTACTTGATTGTTAAACAACAATGCACAAGTTGGAATTTGATTATATCATTTTAATTTACATAAGCTTCATTTAATGTTATTAAAAGCAACAATGCATGTAGTTTAACCATTTTAAATTCATCTATTGCGTTACATTCGTGTAAACGGCAGAATAGAGCAAGTGAAAATGAATGTTTTTACGATAAAGCTTTAGTCAAAGTAAAAGTTATTAGCCTTGCTATTTATTTTTTAAGGACTTGTAGTATTCAAATTACAATAATCAATACTATAAAATATATTTTAGATATTGTATATCAGAACATGTAATAAGCGTATTTGATATTTTTTCTTGTCAACATTGTAAAATGGCCTTAGAAATGATAATTACGAGAATATGAGTAATTGATTTTTTTTTTTTTTTTATAGAAATATATTTTATTTCATTATTTTATTATTAATATGTTATTGATCAATGAAATTATTTTTACTTTTGAACCCGTTTTTTATACTGTCAAAAATTTTTACAGGCAACGCTCGAAAATTGTAACTGTACTTTGTGTAAAAAATATTGCGCCTGCAATGAAATGTTTTTGTAGTGACTGTTTATTGATCCTATAAAATTACAGTTTTACCTGCTATTTTGGAATTATACTTTTATACATATTCCAGTAAAGATCACGGTTTTATTTATATTTTTCTGTAAAATAAAGAGAAAAGTGACATTTTGTCTTGTATGTAATAGTGTGGTTTAATTTATTTTTAAGCTACAAACTTATCATATGGTGTACATTAAATAATAATCTAGTCACAATTAATTAATTAATGTTTGATGTTTTAAAGGTTTATTTTTGCAATAATATTATTAATTTGGCTTAAGCTCATTTTTTTCTTTTCTTTTTATTTTTCAGTTTTACATATAGTCAAACGAAAAATGTTTAACAGAAATTTTGCCAAAACTGGAAAAATGGGAATATATTCAAATTTCAGTAAACATTTCCCGGCTATCCAGAAGAGTAAATGTGAGATAACTTTATTTGTACGGATAAAAAAAAAAAAAAAAAAAAAAAAAAAAAAAAAAAAAAAGAGAGAGAGAGAGAGAGGGAGAGAGAAATAGAACATGCTATAGAGAAGTCAAAAACAAAAAAGTCTGGCTTAAAAAAAAATTGCGAAAGATATTGATCGGTTTTTTAAAAAAAAACAACATATCTTTTTAATGTAATAGATATTTTTATCTTTGCCTTCTTGTATTAAATCATGCATTGATATATATTTTTATGAACTAATCTTATTGTTTCATGATTAATTATGGTACATAAATTCTTTAAACACATATTCCTGTACATTTTTTTCTGCATGTAAATATTACTAAAATTTAATTTTCTCTACTGATATATAGTTGCTTACCTAACCTACTTATTTTATTAGCATTATGAAATATTTTATATTTGTAAAAGTTTAACAAAATGAAACTCTCGTGTTGTAAAAATACGGCCCGAATTTCTTTAGCGGGCCCACTGAACAGTTAAGTAAAACTAATCATAAAAAGATTTCCACATATACGTCTATAAGTGTGAGAAGCTTAAAAATAATCTTAATCAGTCCCCAATTAAAAAAATTTGGGACCATAGAAGCGAAAACTGTTGGATGCGTCTACGCACAATATATTATCTTACATACTCCGTTTACATATAGCTGCCAACTTTTACGCTTTTTTCCTACCACTATTTCTGAACAGAAAAATTTGCCGTATTTAATCAGTAACATTTGGCAGCTATGCGTTTACTGACTAGCATGACGTCGCCTTTTAATAAAACACACGCATGCATATGTGTAAAATTATTTTTTTTAACTCCAATTATTTTATAAGAGAGCATGAACAGATGCCTATTAGAACAAATTGTCTTCTAACAATATACCATGAGATGAAATAAAAGATGATATTCAATATTTAAGGGCCCTAGGTCTCGGCAAAATGTGCCTAATGAAAAATCAGGCCCTATTCATAACTCCCTGGAAGTATTTCTCTTCTACAAGATGTTTTCATATTTTGCAAAACAAAGGGAAAAACAATTGCTTTTGGAAAGATTTAAAATCAGGAAAATATTTCTAACCGCTGTACAACCACGGGGCATCGGGTCTCGGGGATTAGAATAAAGTGAGCCGACGAATCAACGGGATATATATGATAATGATGCATCGGAATTAATTAAGCAGAACCCCGGGGAAGCACCATGCTTCAAGACACCTGCGCAGCCTTTTTTCAATGATAAATGACAAAACTTTTTGAGCCTTTTTTGAAATTTTTGTCCGATTATTACAGAATGGAAAATGAGTCGAATTAATACAAGTAGAAAAACTTTCTACATGTTTTGATGAATAAATAAGAGCAAAAGGGAATGTATATATATATACATATAAAGGTATGTATTTTTAGTCTATATACATTTAAGATAAATTTTACATCGTATATCTAAATAATATAAAAATAACAGTTTGGCGATCTTTTAATAAAGGTTTTCTTTTGTTAAAATTATAGAAATTACGAATTTTCAAATAGTTCGATTTGGGTATGATAATTTTAGCTTAAAATGCAATACTGCAATCTGTTTAACTTTTGAGGTACGCATATGAAATTTTTCATGTTGATGCATATTGAATATGTTAATTTCAGGATTTACATTTTTTTTTCTTTTTTTTTAAGAATATCATTCATAACAGGGTCGGATTTTCTTTTCATGGAATAATTTTAAAATAAAAATCATTGTTTTAATAAAAGTTCTTTCTTCCATTAAAATTATTCCAATTACAAATTTTCTAATATTTGTATACTGGGCAGAGCACAATAATTTAAAAGTAAAATACAATAATTTTGCAGCTACAGTACAATAATCACATCTTAAAAGCTGATAATTCTCTTTTGAGCTACTGTAGGAAATTTTGTATGCAGTTAGTACGAAATAAGGTATTTTCAGTATTTGGAATTTTATTTTATTTTTATTTTATTTTATTTTTTTATTATTATTTCGTTTCCTTAATTCCTTATTTCATACTATTTTTTTTTTTTTTAAAGCCGTTTTCTTCCGTCGTAATATGAAAAAATATAGATTTTCTAAATATTATTAAGTACCGAGTACAGAGCTCCCACTGGTTCATTTTTTGAAAACCAAGGTTTTCAAGAGAAAAAATCGTGGTATGTTTTTGGAACAATAAGCAACAAAAACGACTTTCGAGGTAAGTTTGGACAAAAATTATAAAGAAGATTTTTCTTTGAAAAAAAAATTGGTGTTCAAAAAACAGACCGAGGGGCCCAATGAGTAGATTATAGTTTTAGTCTAAAATATCATAATTTTGCAAGTACAAACAGCAATTAAGCGTTCGGAAATCCGCATAAAACATGTAAGTGCACAAATATGTATACAACTGAGCTAAACATATATACTTTGAACAATAAAAACTTCCTCCCTAATAATAACATTAATAACCGTTCTCGAAATTATCCATTCTCAAAGAATTCTATAAATGTGGTGAATTCTCAAAGAGAAAATATTTAAATTCTTAACATAAATTCAAACAGGCGTATAAAACTGCCTACATTTTATTAAAATATACATATATACTCATACAATAAAGAAAGAAATTATATTTTAAATCCTACTAATACTGTTTTTTATTTATATATTTATTTTTTAATCCCAATACTTTATTAAAATTTGGCCATGAATAACATATTTTTAAATATATGCCTATACTTATGAAATAAATGAGTTCGTTATCACCTACGCAACTCCATCATTCACAAGTTCCTCCACCTAGTGAGTTTATTAGACCATCAAAAGTTTAAAAGAGAAGACAGGCACTTCATACAACTTCACCTTACGCATATTAAAGTTATTTTATAATTAGCTGACCCGCTCGGCGTTGCCCGGGTCCGTGATAATAGCTTTAAACATGCCTAAAATAAGTGTCAACGAAAATCTGAGCAAAAAGGGCTTACAAGAAGCAATCTTCTAATTGTTTTTTCAGCGACTACCATCGTATTCATTTAAACTTAATATATATATATATACACTGTAAAGAAAAAAAAAATAAAATAAAATAAATAAATAAATAAATAAAAACGGACTAAAAAACGGAAATACTACTGGCAATTTAGACGCCAGTACTATTTCCGTTTTTTACGGGAATTTTTACCCATAAATTCCCGTAAAAAACGGAAATAGTACTGGCGTCTAGATTGCCAGTAGTATTTCCGTTTTTTAGTCCGTTTTTTTTTTTTTTTTTTTCTTTTTTTACAGTGTAGGGTAACTCTAGGATAGATGGCCATAGAGGAGAGATGGCCAGACAAAATATTTCCAAAACTTGATCATAGATTGCAACATAAACTTTGTTTGTATGAAATAGTTCAACAACGTTATTTATTGCGACAGGAAATTTTGTTTTTCGATTATAAAAAGTAAGTGTAATTTTAATGTTATTTAATTTAGTGATTGAATTTTTTTTTTCACTTAGGTATCTGAATGTTTTGCAGTATGTACGTTATATATATTTTTTACTATATGGACTTTTAAGGCACGTATATAATCTAATCTTTACTTCTAAGCCTAAAACAAAGACGCACAATGGCTATTGATGTTTTAAATTGGGCGACCATCAGTCCTTCAATTTCAGGAGAGATGGCCACCTTTAATCAATATTTCAAAATTATACGGAGTGATTATTTTAACTAAATATAATTAAATTTAAAATAAATATATAACGTTTATGTTTATAAATATATTAATTGATATAATTATTTAAATTTTAACTAATATAAATATTTTAATAATAATAATAATAATAATAATAATAATAATGTAATAAGACCTGAAAATACTGAAAAAAGTCGGAAATTTTCATAACAGAAACTGATGAAGTTGATAAATAAACTAAATTAACGTAATAAGCCTAAAATTAACGCGAGGGGGAAAAAACAGATTTCCAGAGGCAGAGAAAACGAAATGCATTTAAATTTATCAGATTCTACAGATTCCGAGTAAATAGAATTGGATTAGGATCACTGTGTTGGTTGTGCAAAGCAATATAATATCACATCCAAAAAAGGATGTCTGGATACAATGCATAAGGTACTTGAAGTGGTTCCATGAAACGTGTACAAATTATCAAGATCTTTGCCAAACACGCGGTAAGATTTTACGAAAAGTGAAGTAGTGAAATGATACTTCAAATTTTGTTTATTCGAGTTTTATTCACTCATTTTCCATCATATAACTGCATCTTTACAAATTGCTATATGTTTTTCATGATTAACTATATGAAATGTGCTATTTTTTTTCTGCTATTTAACACCACTTTTTCTTTCTTGTATTGGATGGACATCTCTTCAAGGAGAGATGGCCATCTGCCATTTTAATTTCAATGGTGTTTAACACTTTTTGTTTTAGATATTTAATTGTTTTTTGCATAAAATATTATAAGCATATGTATAAGAATTTTAAATATGCATAAATATTTCTTGTATTTGCATTCTAAGAATTTTTATTTCAATCTTTAACACTATGGTCATCTGTCCTAGAGTTACCCTATATACAAAAAATTTCTTACTGTCCACTCTTTGAAATTTTTTATATGTTATTATAATATTTCCGAAGCCTTCTCAATTTCTTTTTCCTTTTTTTTTTTTTTTTTTTTTTTTTTTGTCACATCGAAATTCTATCGGAAAAAACGAAATTTCCGAAAGTGACTTTCGGAAATGATTTTCTTTCAAAGGGTTAATATTCTTTTTTTTTTTTTTTTTTGAAAAAACGAATTACATCGTTGGAAAGAAAAATAAACGGTCATGTTATATTGTGTTTTCGTATTTTAATTTCCGAAGTCGATGCTTAATTTTAAAATATGCCGAAAAAAGAGAGGGGGGTTGTTGGCACATTAAATGTTATATATATATATATATATATATATATATATATATATAACCATTAATTAAACATTACTGACCACCATCAATAATTGTGATAGTATGAATGAATTTACAACAATACAGTGTCCCCAAACACACTGAATGGATTACATACATAACTAGATTGGAAAAAATCATTAAATGAATCGTTGCGATGATAAGAATGAAAAAATTAATGGAATTTCCTTATAGAGGTATCCGATAACTGCAGAGTAGAAATCATATAGATAATACACAAAGATTATGCGCTATTGCAGCAAAGATCTAAGCGTATAATATTTAGAAGATTGCTAAAAAACATTTAGCTAATGTATATATTTAAAAAAATATATAAGATACCAATAAGGAATAATAATTCAAAATGAATTGTTGTATTCAAAATGAAAAGATATCATAATTAATAGCATCATAATTAGCATATATATATATATATATATATATAATAAATTTGAAATCACAAATATATGAAGAAATTGATACATACATATATATACATATATATATATATATATATTATCGTCCAAACTCTTTGAAATTTTTATGCGTCAAAAATATAATATTTCTGTAGCCTGTATAAAAAAAATTGTGGAAAAATATTGATATCTGGTGGCAAAAGCGTTTGTAAGAAGACTTTTTTTCATGTCGGGTCGTTTAATAGTCCTATTGTGCAAACTCTTTGAATTTTATCAGTTGCAAATATAGCAGCTTTGAAGCCTGTGTAAAAAAAAATCGTAAAAATATTGATATTTAATTCTAAAAGAACTATGTTTTCGTCTCGCTTTTTGTTTTCGCGTCGGGTCCTTTAACATTAATAAAAATAGTTCTTATCGACTTAACTCTTTGAAATTTGTATTATGTTATAAATATAACGCTTCTGCTTTGTTTTGCAACGCAAAACTTTCGTGCAAAAATACGAATATTTAGTCGTAAAAACTTGAGCCGAAACCGCCCGTGTATTCACGTTCTGAGCGAAATTTTTTCAGATTTTATTTATTTATTTTTTTTTTAATACTTTTAGTCGTCCGAATGTTTCGAGATTTTTATAGGAGATAATCTAGTATACTGAGAACGTGTAAAAAGATTTTGTTAAAATACCGATGTTTATTTAGGCGCAGCGTAGAAACGGTCTTCGAGAGGCACAAGAAGTGACTTGCAGTCGCGATTTTTTTTTTAAATTGTTAAAATACGCATTTTTGTAACCGAATTCCACCGCTGAATGGAAAAAGATATCCACTTTCAGTGAATATTTTCCGTCAATCTCTGAAATTGATTCAGGTCAATCCATTTTTAAATGGTCCAGCACTGATGCTTGCTTGACCATTTTTTAAAAATCTGAAATTTTTTGTACATGATGGAAGTTCAAAATGACTATTATTTTAATTTTATTATTTTTTGTTTGTGCATGGCGGCCATCTTTGTTTCACCGTGTGCAGCAATTTTCTCACATTGAAGGGTTTACGGAACTGTAAATATCTCATACTTTATTTAACCAATTCAAGTGGGGTTTAAAGCAATTTTTCAGAATAAAATGAGCTAAAAGTTTAGTAATAGAGTAGTTACCTAAAAGAAATCCGTATTGGCGAAATTTCAGCATAAAATTTTATATATTTTCTCAAAATCTGTCCGTTTACAAGAGGAAGGTTTTCTAGCAATAGGAAAACTTCAACATGACATAATCTTTTTTTACTAGACTTTTTTAACTAGGCCGAAAGTACTTGTACTCACACGCCAACTTCCAGATCTGGGACTTGATTTTTCTTTGTTAAAAAAATTCCCAAAAATTTGAAAAATTATACTTTTGAGGCTTTGATATATCTGGTGTGACACAAGATAAAAATCTGAAATTCTGACAGTATTTTATGGTAGTATTATGTACAAAAAATTTCAAAATGGAGATTTGACTACAAGCTGAGACATGACAAGAGCAATATGTGAAAACAATACTGCCAAACTTTTATTATTATTTTTAAATCTTTAAATAATAGTAACAGAAAATAAAGCCTTTTGCAAAGCTTAGCAATTAATTTAAACAAAAATTATGCTTAAGGCCTACATTTTGTATGGTTTCAATAATTTTTGTTTTAAGTAATTTTAGTAACTAAAAGAAACCTCAATAATTTTACATAAAAAAATATATTTTATAAAAGACATGGGACAAAAACAGAAAAGGAATAAGGAAAGAGAAAAGCTGTTAATGTTGACATACTTGTTGAGACATATCAAACTTGTCGAAGCACATTCCTGCTTGTTGGTTTAAAAACCACAATTTCAATGCTGCTTGCCAGTACCTGAAACGTGTTCCTACCATAAGCATATTCCTGTAAATGAAACATGTATGCGATGTTCCCATGCATCAGCTTCAAGTAATTTTTAGAAAGGAAAGATGTCCAAGGCCCTTTCAAAGTTTATACTGTAGGAAAATGACAATGTTGCATGTGTGTATGGTAAGAATGCCATCTTGGAATTATTAAAGAAGTGAACCTTGAACATAGTGATTTCAAAGTCCATTTCTGTAAGCCAGTAGGGCAAGGAACGTCATTCAAGTTATCAAGAGATAGCAAGATTTGGTTCCTTCAAACAAAATTTTGAGAAAGATCACCCCCATGGAACTGACAACAGTAAATGATCGAACTCATAACATCTCTCCTAATTGTGTGAAAATATTTCTCAGATCTTTGTTGAACATATATATATATAATATCTTAGTAAAATAAATATTTGTTATTACACTGTTTTCAACAAACCATATTGTGTGTGTAAATATAGTAATAAAAGAGATAAATCTAATTCATCCTATGGCACTCGTAATAGCATTTTAGACATCTTGTCCTCGCCATACCTCAGCTTGTAGTCAAATCTCTATCTTTATTTTTTGTGCATAATACTACCATAAAATACTATCAGAGGCCAGAATTTTATATTTTTATCTCGTGCCCCACCAGAGATATCAAAGGCTTAAGAGTTCGATTTTTGAAATTTTTGAAAAATTTGGGATTTTTTTTTAGTGAAGAGAAAACAAGTCCCAGATCTGGAACTTGGCGTGTGATTACAAATATTTTCTACCTATTTGTAAAAAAAAAAAAAAAAAAAAAAAAAAAAATGTGTCACGTTGGCGGCATTAATTTCTAAAAAATCTTCCTCTTGTAAACTGACAGATTTTGGAAAAAATCTTAAATGTTATGCTGAAATTTATCCAATAAGGATTTATTTTAGGAAACTATTTTATTACCATAATTTTAGCCCATTTTATTCTGAACAAATTGCTATAAACCCCACTCGAATTAGAAAAATAAAAGGTTAGTTATTTACAATTCCATAAACCGTAGGATGTCAGAAAATGCTACACACGATGAAACAAGGATGACCGTCATACAAAAACAAAAATTAATAAAATTAAAATAATAGTCATTTTGAACTTCAATTATTTTAGGGTTGTTGTACAAAAAAATTAAGATTTTTCAAAAATAGTCAAGCAAACAATAAAATATTTTCTGGACCACTTGAAATGGATTGACCCATTCGTATGCGAGCTTTGACAGAAGAGAGAAAAGAAATCGTGAAATCGAACTGTATTTTTTTTTTTTTGGACAGGTAATAATATAAGCTCGACGTAGAAGTGGTTGGTCGGTAGCTTCAGGGACCCAACCCCCCCCCCCCCCTTCCCGCTTTTCGGTGTCTTTAATTTGCATAATTTCACTCTTAAATTTGTCAGGTATTAATTTTTGACTATTTTTTTTCCAACGTTGCTTCCGCTAGAGTCTCTTATACTCGGGACGTGGCTGGGGACCTATGAACCTTTCTTCTGCAAAAGAGTCGGAATAAGTAGAAGAATAAATAGTCCAGGCAATAGAGACCGTATAGGGACTCTACCTAGAAAAATTAACGGTAGTACTGGAAATCGGATTTCTAGATGTTTTTTGGATCGCTGAATCCGAATTTGTAACTTCCCACCAAAATTTCCCCCGGCAACTTCCTCAAAGTTTGAAAAAAGCCCCCCAAAAAAGGTTTTTATTAAAAAATTCCATTTTTTTATTGTTTTAGGGGAAAAGTAGCTAGAAATACAGAAAGTAGACAAAAATTTCAACAAATTAGATATATGAGATTATGACTTAGGATGAAGGGGAAGGGGGGATCTACCTCGGAACATGCGCCGCAGTGCTGTGTGGACTAAGTTGCGCAATTCCACTTAACCACTCACACGTTTACATTAGCTCTCCCATCTTCCCTCCGAACTTTCTCTATAAGGTTTACTTTAAGTTTTTTGGGTCGCTGAATGCGAATTTTTAACGTACCCCCAAAATTCCCCCCCCCCAAATAGTTGTTTTTAACTGAAATTTCTTATTGTTTTAGGGGAAAAGCATTACGAAATTCAGAAACAAGACAAAATTTGCAACAAATAGGATATATGACATTATGACGTAGGATAAACGGGGAGATAGGGGGCTGCCTCGGAACATTCCCCGCGCGCTTTTCTCAAAAACCAAATTTTTTCAAAAAATCAATTTTTTGGGGGGTTGCCGGGTGAAATTTTGGTGGGAAATTACAAATTCGGATTCAGCGACCCAAACAACATAAAGTGAGTCGAAATCCAGAACTAGTATTAATTTTGCCAGATAAAATCCCCAATTGCCTGAACTTCATAATTTAGTGCACGTAGAGCCGCAGTGCATGTTCTGACGCAGCCCTCACCCTCCCCGTTCATCCTAATTCATAATGTCATATATCCTATTTGTTGCAAATATTGTCTAGTTTCTGAATTTTGTAATGCTTTTGCCCTAAAGCAATAAGAAATTTAGGTTAAAAACAACTATTTGAGGGAGGTTTCGGTGGGGGGGGGGGATTTGGGGGGGAAAGTTGAAAATTCGGATTCAGCGACCCAAAAATCTTAAAGTAAACCTTATAGAGAAAGTTCGGAGGGGAGATGGGAGGGCGAATGTAAACGTGTGAGTGGTTAAGTGGAATTGCGCAACTTAGTTCACGCAGCACCGCGCGCATGTTCCGAGGCAGATCCCCCCTTCCCCTTCATCCTAAGTCATAATGTCATATATCTAATTTGTTGAAAATTTTGTCTACTTTCTGAATTTCTAGATACTGTTTCTCTAAAACAACAAAAAAAATTGATTTTTTTAATAAAAAGCTTTTTTGGGGGGCTTTTTACCAAAATTTGGGGAGGTTGCCGGGGGAAATTTTGGTGGGAAGTTACAAATTCGGATTCCGCGACCCAAAACACATCTAGAAAGCCGATTTCCAGTACTACCATTAATTTTGCTA
The DNA here is from genome assembly GCA_963932465.1 of Maratus speciosus. Lineage (NCBI taxonomy): Eukaryota > Metazoa > Arthropoda > Arachnida > Araneae > Salticidae > Maratus > Maratus speciosus. Next base: position 385,283,326 of record OZ010796.1, read on the forward strand.
GGTAAAATTCCCTATTGCCTGGACTAAAAGGGCTGCGGACGAAAAGAGGCCACTCGCCGCGCCGGTTGATACTTTAATGATACTTTTTCGAAAGAATTGCGACGTTTTAAACTTAAAAGTACGAAATTTAATAATATGTCTTCTCTTTTAACGTATTTCTAACGATTTTGTTGATGCTCCCTTCGAAAAAAGGCCAAACTGAAAAGCCGCTCTCGCAATATTGTTTCTTCTTTGCTTTTGCGCTCCGTAAACGGAATTTCGGATGTACTTTGCAACGTTTTTGTCGTCAACCAACTCTTTAACTGTGAAATTCAATTAATATAACGGCTAATTATAATAAAAGAAAAAATCTGAACCTCAGGTGCATTAGCATCTGCTTTGGACTTCCAAATTTACAGAACTCTACGCGCGTTATATTTTCCTAGCCATCACAGACAGACACACAGCTATTTTTTACCAACCCTTCTCCCCCCCTTTTTAGCGTTATGCTTAGCTATGATTGACCACATTGAATCCTAGATAATCCAAGATAAGATTAAAAACAAAAAGTATATTTATCTAAATATAATAAAATCTCTCAATACTCGCCATCTCAGGATCGCGGAATTAGTCCGCTATTCAGAAGCGTCCGCTTTCAGAGGTAAAAGTATAAAAATAATTATGTATTGTTGTGAATTAAAAAAGGCGTTCAATAAATAGAGGTGTCCGTTAATGAAGTTTTTTCAAAATTTCCATAACGAATACTCCCGAATAGTTCTATTTAGCTATCACCCTTTTTTGTCAATTCACAACACATACATATTTGGAATTTTTTATCTCTGATTAGCAGATACATTCGTATAGCTGACAAAGTGACCGCTATTCAGAGATTTTAGTGTATTCAAATAAATACATTTTTTTGTTTTTAGTCTTATCTTACATTAAAAGGTCAAAATATTTATTATAATCATTCGAATGTGAAAAGAGATTTAAAATATTAGCTTTAGGAAAATTGCAGACAAATTTGGGGGTCTCTAAAATCGGGTATTGAGGTGGGGGGGGGGGGCAGAACCACAGCTCAGTTTGCCCAAACTTCTTACTTCTGGAAGAAACAATACCCTGTTTCATGGTTCGCAAATAGGCGTGTTTGCTACTCATGAGTGTCCATTATGGAGGTTTTACGGTGTATATTTGTAGTAAAATTTCTATAAAGGACACTCTCGAACTGTGGACATCTCTATTTAGCGAACACCTTTTTCAATCCACAACACATACAGGGACAGGGTGCAAAGAAAAGTCCTTTTAACCTGAAAACATTTGCGAACGGAGAAAGCTACAGCTATGCAAATGAGGTAACGGTATAGCAAAGCGACTACGCCCGATTTAATTCAAACGACATCAGCGCCCCTAGTGGTGAAATTTGGAAGATAGCCATTGCGAATCGAAACCGAAAAGAGATAGAGCAAAATTTCCAGATAGAAAGTTTTAGAGCATCAATTAATTAGTACGAAACGACATTTGGTTTACATGGATAAAATAAATCTTCGCTGTCTACCCAAAAATGTCCGAAATCGATGCACTCTATTTTGTGTAAACGTTTGAATGGAATAACCAGAAATATGAAGTAATACGCACAATTTATTGTATAAATACGTACTTATCTCAATAAATTTTGATAATATCACACACACACACACACACACACACACAAAAAAAAAAAAAAAAAAAAAAAAAAAAAAAAAGATAAACTTTCTCACAGTGACTGATAACAAGTTAATATATTCAGTATGTTCAAAAAGTTCGCCATTGCTCACAATACACGGTTGTATTCGTGAGAGTAAATCTGCATACACATTTCTCAGCATGGAACGTCTATTGCGAGCCTCTTCAATACGACAACATAGGTTTAACCCTTTCAAGGGCGGTGGCTACACACTCTAGCCACCTAATTTTAATTCCAAAAATGACAAATGACACCAAGAATATTTTAATAAAATTTTGTTTTTGTAATGAAAGTGCAAATTAGCGGGTTTTTATTTTCTAAGAAATTCGTTTGAATATTCTGGTGTCAGTCAATTATTTCATCCTTTTACGAACAGAATGCTTCTGCGCCTGAAAGGATTAAACTAAAATTTTAAATGCATTGGAAATTAAATTTTTACAGACACTATAGTACAGTACAACGTCACAATTTGCGATTGCGCACTGCTAAATTTCCGAAATGTGAATATGCAAATTAGAATCGTCGCTCATCGATTTCGGACATTTTTGGGCATACAGGTGACAATTTATCTTATCCGTGTAAACTAAATTTCGTTTCGCACTAATTAATTAATGATCTAAAACTTTATATTTCGAAATTTTGCGCTATCGCTTTTCGTTTTTGATTTGCAATGGCTAGCTTCCAAATTTGGCCACTAGGAGCGCTGCTGTCGTTTGCATTAGGTCTAGCGTATTCGCTTTACTATACCGTTACCTCAACTGTATAGCTGTAGCTCTCTTCGTTCGCAAGTATTTTCAGATTAAAGGGACTTTCCTTTGCACCCTGTATATATGTGTATACCTCTAAAAAGCTAACACCTGGGAATAGCGGACAAATTCCGTCCTGTATATATGTGTATACCTCTAAAAAGCTAACACCTGGGAATAGCGGACAAATTCCGTGTTCCCTAGATACCGCTATTGAGAGGTTTTACTATACATATTCATTTCTATGTAAATTATAAAGCATAAAAAGTATTTAATTTGAGTGACAATATAGGAAATGCGCCCCAAATGAATTCCAGGTCCATCAGCTTTGCTTCATCTAGTCCATCCACACATATATACTGTCAAAAAATATAAAGACATTTGATGACATATATGTATGAACATATACATTTTTGGATAAATAGTATAGCCTTTGTCTTTAATCTTATCCTACTTTAAAATTGAAAAAAAATAAGTGTATCAAAGTTAGTAGCAGATAAAAATAAGATAAAAATACCAGGTTTACGAAAACTGATGCATTATTTGATGGTAATGGTATATATGAATACATGGAGCCATACTGCCTAATTGTTGAAACAAAAATAAGTATATGAGTTTCTAAAATATTTTTCTCACCTAAAAATTTTTTTCCAGTGGCCCCTCGTTATGGGACTCCTAATATTTGGGTCCCTGGTAGTAAGGGCCACATTACTTTATCGAGTGAGAATCACTATCATAGGTCCCTAAAATATTTTTCACACAAAAATCTAATCGAAAAAAAAATGAAATCCAAAATTGAAGCTGTAATTGTTTACTTTCATTCTTCGTCCTGAAAAAAAAATGATTAGTTTGGGACCCCGGCAAATTAAAGACCTCACTGTTTAATCCTTAATACAAAAATCAGCCTAAGCAATAAGTAGCACTCTAATAGTATGTTGTATAAATGACACAATAAAAGTCCTAAAATATTTTTTAAACCAAAACAAAACTATCTGAGTCGTAGGGTTCTATTGTGTACGGAGGGGAGGGGGTCCCCAATGCTTAAGAATTTAAACGACAATCAAGCACATGAATTTTAAAATAAATCTAACCAGGACGTAAAATGTAAATCAAATACATAAGCACGCACGATATGTAAATAAACACTTCAGTCTCAGCGGAATTAATAGAATCACTTCAATAAAACAAAAGGAACAATTTCATTTAAAACGTAACAAAATTAATAATTCCATTCATACATAATAATAGAAATAGAAAAATTTTATTCAATCAGTCTAAATTACAGCGTATGTCTCAGATTAATTTCAAAGGACACAAATTTTAAAATAAGTCAGTAATCTGGGCATAGAATATAAATCAATAACGTATGCACACACAGAGGGGTGGGTTACACTAGTTTAAAACCTTTGAAAAAAATCGATTATTTTTTATTGCTTTTTTTGCACTCATTGTTATTATTGGTAGACACTTATTTCACAATTCAAGCTTTATCCGTTCAAGAGTTATTTGTATCCGGTACATGGATTTCACTTTGCACCCGTATATACTTGTAAATCATAACTCGAATAGATAGTTTGAACTTTGCTATTTTATGTTTTAGAAAGAGGCCCAAAATGAAACAAATGTTTTCTTGTCAACCTTCAACCAAGGTATGCTCATTCAAGTGATACTATCGGTGACCAAATAACAAGTGTCCCTTTTGAAACAAGCTACTGAAAATAGGGTTGAATTTAAATTTAATTTTTTGTGGGAATTTCAAAGTTAAATAAATTGGTAAATATTTAAGCAGGCCTGAAACGCCTTCAGCAGCTCTGTGTCATGTCCATAGGTAAATAACCGGTAAAGTGGCAAACTTCGAAAGCATTTGTTCGAAGTTAAAACTTTTTAAAGTAAGAGACAAATTCATTGTGACATACAGCATGGCCAAGTTAGAGTCCAAGTGGGTATAAATGTATTGATTTCTGATCTTTAATAATGCAACTATGTCTTTCAACACAAAAGGTTGTATTAGATCGCATATTAGCTACATGTATTGTTTCTTGTATCATGATCAGTAAGATGACAATGTTGGTGACTTGATCGGGTTTTATTGCGACAATGAAAGAGTGAACTTTATATAAGGGCATCTGGTGTCCCAATTATATCATTTCTGACTCGGGCATTACCCCATTTTTTTTTTAGGTGTTACATATTTGCCTCGATTGACCCTATTGTTTTTAACAAAACGCGGCTCGCTTCAACAAACAAACCTACTGTCATTTAACCTTACCTTACTTTACTTTTTGTCCGTGAGTGAGTCAAGATATAAGTGTCTGAATTCCTGATATATAAACTTTTATATGTCTTAATTTAAGACATGTCATTTGTCAGGTTTCTGACTCTAATGAGCATGCAAATAATTAAGATTATTATTATCTGATATTATATTTTTACGTGTTTATTGTATTTCATATGTATCGCTTTCTGCGTACTTAGGGTTTAAAGTAATATTTTTCCTTATCTTAAAGTTGATAAGAGGTGTTATAGTTACACTTTATAGTATAGACAAGCTCCATTGTATCGAGGAATTCCAATTTCCCTTTCTATTCAAGAACGCATAACCCAGATAAGGCAAACAAAGAAGTTACCGTGCTATCTAGTGAGTTGTAAAATACCCTGCAGGAGGTAGTTTTAGATAAGAAAAGGGGTCCCTGTTCCCAGGAGGAGATCCCCGTATGCTGAAATTGGAAGGGGCCGTTGAGAGAGATATAAGAGAGTTCTATCATAGACCTGATGAGGAGAGGTCGTAGTGTTTTTGGTTGAATTTTCTGGAGCGGAGCGTAGTGAGTTGCGGGAAAGGGTTTAAATCCTGAGCGGAGGCGTCCTGTGTGGTCCTCCGATAAACCTAATAATATATCAGCAATTTACCAGATATATTGGTGACCAACATCCTCTATTGATTAAAAAATTAAAACTGCAGCATTAATAAATAGAGGATGTTGGCCACCAATAAAGAAAAGCAAATTGAATGTTAATAGTACCGCCACCACTCCAAGACTATTTGGGGACTAAAAGACCATAAAAATAATTATCCTTTAAGATCGATAGTTGGGAAATGTACATGCCCAACGTCGAAAATATGCATGCCCTGTAAAAGCATTTGTACCTTTTCTGAACCTTTTCCTTCCACCATCTAACCATAGTTTAACGTCGACTACTGATTTCATTAACCGGATTAAGGATTTGAAGCTCAATAAAGATAGTGTTTTAGAAAGCTTTGACATCCTTTCACTTTTCCCATCAATCGACGTTGACGAAATAAAAAACGTTCATTAATAATTTTATTGATAACGAGCCATGATTAAACTCAGAAATGAAGACCACCGTAAAATCTGGGCTTAACCTGGTAACTGGAAATAATATTTTCATTTTTAATAAGAAAATCTATAAGCAGACTAAAGGAGCACCAATGGGTTCCCCCATTTCAAGTATTTTAACTGAATTCAAATTACGTCCATTTGAAGAAAAATTTTTAACAGACAGCGCTTTAACTCTGTTCGGTTACCGTTATGTGGACGACATTTTCATAGTATGGGATAGTGGTTTATTAGAACTGTATGCATTTCTTGACAGAATAAATAATATGGATCCCAACATAAAATTTATCATCAAAATAGAAATGTATAACGAGTTGTCATTCCTTGACGTAATGCTAATCAAAAACGTATCAAACTTAACACATGAGCGCACAGTTTACAGGAAAGTAAATAAGTCTAACAGAACCATTCCCTTTGAAAGTACATCACCTTTCAACTACGAACTTGCTCCATTCAACTTTCATATAAGACGAGCATTTAGTGTTTGCTCTATTAATCATCTTGAAAATGAATTAAATACCATTAGAAACATTGCAGTTGAGAAAAGTTTTCCAAAACGTATTATTGATAAACTAATCAACTCGCAGAAAAACCACATGAAGATACAAAAACCTCCCCTGAGTAATAGGAGATATTGCAAAATGAAGTACAGTCGCGGAAAAAAAAAAGTAAACACCCCTACTGACTCCTCAACAAATTATCCTCGAAAAAAGTTACTGATACCGAACGATTGGAAATAAAGTCTACTTTTAAATGATTATATAAAATTTTCTTAGGGGGCCATCTACATATTAAAACGAATCCAAACTTCATTTTTATCAATGGCAATACCCAATTTTAACGAGATATTTCAAATCTTTGGCTCAAACTATGCCTAGACACCCAATTTCAAGTCATTTGAATAATAAGGTTTTGAATTATAAACATTCAAAATTTAGTGCTTGTAATGTTAAATTACATTTTCATATTTTTATTTATAACTTCTGAAATTATGATCCTAATGTTCTAATTTTTTGTTTAGCAATAATACTAATATACCCAAACATAAATACGTTGAATTTGCAATTTTTGTAATTTTCTGATATGAATTATGAAATTAATATTTAAAAAATTATGAATTGCAACCTAAAATTTTTTGATAAATTCAGATGTATTAAGTCCTGCATTATGGAAATCCAAAATTTCACATTTTTCTTCGAAGTAGTTTTCAAATTATACTTAAAAAACGGCAAAATGATGGTTTAAGGGGCCGTCTATGATAGAAGTGACTAAATATCTTGAAATTTCTTATGCTATCCTGTAATCTGACAGGCTTAATTGACTGCTTAAGGTGCCTTGATCAAGAAGGGAGCTCTCTCGTTTAACAATCGAGTACCGAAATTCAATTTGGATACAGTCCTGAAAATACGCTCGTTTTAAAATAATTAATTTCTCGGAAACTTATGGTATGAATTGCATAAAAATTTGTTTTTAGGCTAATTGAAGGGTGTAGAGTTCATTTATGCTGTCAGAATTGTGTACTGCTATTGAAAAAATCAAAGTTATGGTTAGTTTTAATATGCAGATGGCCCTCTAAACAAATTTTGTATACATCATTTAAAAGTAGACTTTATTTCCAATCGTTCGGTACCAGTAACTTTCTTCTACGATAATTTGTTGAGGAGTTAGTAGGGGGTGTTTACTTTTTTTTTCCACGACAGTACATTCCAGGCCTTTTCGAAAAACTCAGACATGCACTTTTTCGCTTCGCATAAACTTAATCGCCTCTCCTCCAATAAAACTGAAAGATCTAGTTAGTGCCAAAATAGACCCGATCCTGAAAGAGGGAGTTTCTGGAGTATATGTTATTCCACTGAGAACAGAAAATATTTATCTCGAATACATAGGAATGACTTCTCGTAACCTTAAAGATCGCATTAAAGAACATTTGAGAGATTTGATGTACAACCGGCCAACAACAGCCCTGTCAAGCCTTAACCAGAAGCAGAATATGCAAGTTAATTTCGAAGATACAAAAATTATATGCCCCTTAAAGAATTATCATGATTTAATTATCCGTGAATCAATAGAAATTATTACTAAAGAAAATACTGTTTGTAATGACTTTTTATCCTACAACATACCCAGAATTTGGCTCAGTTTTCTTAAAGAATCATAAAACACATAATATTCCACTTCCCTCAATATCCATATTTTTATTTTCCCAATGTTTGCCGGAACTAAAAATTGACTTTCACTTTCACTCCTTTCGACACCAACTACCTGAAATTTGAAAATAAGACGCTTGTATTTTTTAATTCTCTCACGATGGCTATGTGTATAGTTGAAAGTACTAAGGATATTAAAGTAATTTAACACCCTTTTAAATATTGTTCATATTTTAAGCAATTTACACATAATCTAAGTTTAAGTCTAATTATATACCTTAGGGTGAGAAGAAAATATTGTATTTTAATAAGTTGACCCAGTACGTAGAAAGTACTTGCTATATAACTTTGTATCGGGCCCGATCGTCTATATCCAATAAATGTAAATGATGTTCTGTTTCTATGTAAATAATTTGTAAATAAATTGTTCTTTAATATTAATTGAATAAGTTTAGCATTTTTGATAATCCTTCTCACATCTTGCCCGATATCACGTATTTATATCGCTGGTGGCAGCATATCAAATAAAATAACATTTTTTTGAAGTCTGTACACGTGGTGATCGTGGATCTGTGAAAATTCATCAGCGTGTAGACTAAGGAAGAGTGCAACATCATTGTTATTCAGAACTTTTTTCTGTTCGTTTATAGCATGATCATAGAAAGACAATTATGCACCTATTCAGACATCTATATGTCTGAAGTTTACCATAAAGATACTTAGGTGCCTAAATTACTTTTTCAGAGAGTCTGGATTTCAGATGCCTCGAGTCTAGACTCAAATCGAAAATTCTTTCCTTTACATAAAACTAAACTACCGTACTTCTTAATAATTTTTCTTCGGGAAAAGAAATAATTCAGTCAAACATTTTAAGTTGTATTAAACTTTAAAATATTAACAAACCACAATAACCATTGTGGTTATTGTTATAACCACAATGTTATAACAATATATATTGTTATATTGTTATAACAATATTAATATTGTTTATTAATATTGTTAATATTAATAAACAATAAATATTAACATGTATATTGTTTACAACATATACATGTTGTAATCAACATGTTATATATGTCGTTTACAAATATAACCTAATATTTATACTTGTAAACAATATAAATGTTGACAAAATATTAACAATTTTGTTAATATTTTGTCAATAATTGTTTAACAAAATATTAACAAAATTGTTTGTTAAACAATTTTAAGAAACCACTTTGTTAAAATTGTTTGTTTTATATTTTAACAAACGGAAACATATTTTCCGTTTGTTAAAATATAACAAACGGAATATTCCAACGAGAATATTCCGTTGGAAAGAAATATGAAAAAATGTGAAAAAACTTGTAATAGACTATAATTAAAAATATCCTTATTGGTTAAGAAGGACATTAAGGGACAAGGGACCTTCAAACTCATTTTTTTAACTTAACTTTAAATACTATTCAAGGGCATACTATATGCATTATGGCATATATTTATCACACAAGAAATTTAAAAAAAAAAATAGGAAAAATAAGGAATTTTCCTGTATTTTAAACGTTAAGAAGAACTTTTCAAAATTCCCCATGCGCATTCCATATCAATTAAAGTAAACAAATATTTTTTTAGGAAAGTTTGGTTTATACATAAAAGTAAAACTGTGCATCGAATTTTATATATTTGAATATGAAGGTAAATAAAAAATATTTTCAAAATTTTATGAAATTTTCAGCATTTTCATATAATATTTCTGCGATTAACTACATTTAACGTTTCCAATTATACTCAGTTTCAAAAAACCATGCGCAATTTTATTGTATATATAAACCAAACTTGTATAAATAATATTGGAGTTCTTTTTAAAAAGTTCTTCGTAAGGCTTAAAGTATTTAGGGAAATTCCTTATTTTTCTCAAAAGAAAAATCTTTTTTTTTTTTTTTTTTTTTTAATTTCTTGTGCGATAAATATATGCTATAATGCATATGGTGTGCCCTTGAATAGTATTTAAAGTAAAAAAAGTTGAGTTTGAAGGTCCCTTGTGCCATTAAATCTTCCACAATTATGCAATTCGAAAAAGAATATTTTAGACAGAATCAACTTTTATATCCTTTGTTGTTTATCGGATTTACATGTAAATGAACAGGTGAAATGATCCAGCAGTAACCATGCAGACTTTATTTTAAAAAATCTAGCTATATTTTTTAAATAATCCAAATTATGAATTAGTAAATTTTAAACAAATAATAAATTTTCATATCTGCGATAGTGTAACTACTTTTCTTTGATAATTCATGGCGTTTAATGCATGTTACATTACATAATATTCATATCAGATTTATAAGTAGATTTGAATCTATTAGACTAATTCAAAAAATCTTGACTCAAATGCAAAATTTAATTGTTTCTATAAAATTAAATTACAATATATGTCAATGAATTTTCCTAAGAAAAGAAACATGGCAGAAAATAATTCTTAGAAACATTTGAAGTTGCATCTTACCTGTATAAACTTAAAAAAATTAACAAACTATGAGATTATTCGGTTGGAAAAAATGATAAACTATATCATACAAATTACGAAGTATATCATACAAAAAAGTAGTGCTGAAATCGTAATGACTTTTTCTCAGAAAACAAACATGGCAACAAATAACTGTGTGAAAATTTTTAAGATGCATCACACCGGTATAAACTTAACGAATTACGAGGATAATCGTTAAAAAAAAATTAGAAAATATATTATACAAGTTAGAATATATAGAAAACATATTATACAGTGCCTGAATCTGCTTAACAAATAGAAAAAAATCTTGACGATTGTTTATTTAGATAAAAAGTAGACTGCAATATCAGTCAATGACTTTTTCTTACTAATACAAACATAGCAACAAATAACTCGGTGAAAATTTTAAAATTGCATCACACTTATATAAGCTTTTAAAATATTAACGAACCACAAAAGTATTCTGTTAGAGAGAAAAAGAGAGAGAGAGAGAGAGAGAAAAAAAAAAAAAAAAAAAAAAACCTTCCCAAAGGCTATAATTAAAAATATCCTTATTGGTCACGGGGCATTAAATCTGTCAAAATCGAAAGAATTGCGAAATTTTTTTCAAACTCTAGTCCACAATATTGCGTTAGAGTCGATCTTAATGTAAGAGCTTTTGATCCCGTAAATTTGGTTATAGGTGACAAGTTGGGGGGCCCTTGACTGACTCGACAGCGTTAAGAAGGTGAGTTCGTGACGACAATAAAATGAATCGTTGCAGCATACAGCGTCTGACAAATGCTCAGAATATTAATTTGAATTCCTTAGAATCCAATTGATTTATTGGAAGACATTTTGCCATTCTCGAATACGACCTATACGTGTTGCCCCCTTTCTTATGCTATTTGTATTTCTTTACTTCCTCATAATAAGTTGAAGAGAGGCAGATCTTTGTGTTTGAAAATTTTGCATATGATGATTTTAAAAACTTGTAGCAGTCATTTTTCCCGCAAAAATAGTATCATAGGATACGTCAATTATGCGTTAGCTACTACAATTAGATTTCAGTAACCTCTACTTTTTATTTCGTATTTAAATTATAATAATAAAAAAAAATATTTTACCTTTTTTCATGTGATGTATGTTTTCTGTTTTCTCGAAAACGAGGAGGCTCGAAGCCGCTTCCATCGTCGATGTATTAATTCTTTCAAAGCCGGTGGTATATTATATATACCACTTAAGTTTAATTTCCAACTAGCATTTGCCCCCAAAATTTTTTAAATAAAATTTTGCATTTATAAAGTACGTGAAGAAAAAGATTATTCATTTTTATAACAATTCGTTCGTAAATTCTGGTGACATTTAATCATTTCAATATTTTAGTAATAGAATTATTTGCCCTTGAAAGGTTTAAAGGCATCCGCCTTCCAAAACCCACTTCTCAATGTCTTTCCTTTAATGATTAATTCTTTAAAATATTTTCGGTTCCGTCCTCCGTAATCGGGCAACCTTCGCGGCAGACTTCCGTAGTAAGGACACGCGATCATTATAGGCGTAGGTAATTGCCAAATTTCAATTCTGTAGAACCCAACTGGCAAAGCATTTTGCCATTCCCGAACGAGATCTGTACGTGTTGTTTCCTTTCTTATGCTATTTATATTTTACTGTTTCCGATAATAAGTTGAAGAGGGGTAGAACTCTATATTTGAGAATTTTGCATATTATGACTTCAAAATTGTGTAGTAATTATTTTCTACTATAAATAGCATCATATAAAACATAAGTTATATCAAGTTACCATAATTGAATTTTCTTAACCTGTACTTTTACTATCGTATTTCATTTTTAATAATTAAATTATTATTTTATTATAATTTTGCTGCAACCTAAATATTATATAAGAGTACTTCATATGGTGCGAAAATACACCATTTTCTTAAGCATTTTTTTTCTTTTATGAAAATAAATGTTTGAATTAAAAAAAAAAAATGCCGCAAAGCTATAACGTTACGAATTATTATTTATTATCAGTTTATCTTATTACCAATTTTTATACTGGAAAAATTATTTTGCTGATAGTATGACCAATTTATCGCAAAATACAAGGCCAAATACACTAGACCAAAAGTCCTTTACATATTTAAAAATTCAATGAAAAATAAAGTAATTCGTGTAGAGGAAATCGATTTAGACGGAATACTTCTCATGATTGAGACATTTTTTAAACAAATTAAAAAAAAAATTTAGACCTAAAAATTTTTCATAGATGGCGTTGTACCTTCAGATATATAAAAAAAATCATCAGTTTTCTCAGTGACAGTTTTTTTGCGATTACAATGTATGGGGGCGTTCTTTCTTGCTTTGACCGTGCAATCTACCACCATATTTTAACGTAGAATGAAATTGAGTATGATTTGGTTTTGACTCAAGCTGTATCCTCTTCGTTACTGAGCAATATTATTGATTATTACTGAATTATTTCTTCTCCCATTTGACTTAAGATCGAGATTTTTAATTTATTTGCATTAGTTCGAACCTTAGACTTCAAAACATATCATTCTTATATCGAAATTGTGATTATGTTCGAGTATCAGTAAAACGGGGCAGGATGGAGGTCCATATATGTGGACACGGGGAACGAAGAGGATAAAGAGCGCCCACGTTTAAATATTGTAGTAGATTATAAAAAATAAATGGTTTGTGATTGTGGCTACCTGGTTTTTATGATTTTTGTCTGGTATTTTTTATGCCTTTTCTCAGCTTTGAATTGCCACCTATGGGCAATTTTTTGAACTGACTTTCTGTTTAAACACAACTTTCGATCTTTAGAAGCCTTTCTGCCCAAACTACACTCTCTTACGCAAATTACTTCCTTTTTTTATTGAATTTCAAAACGTGTCAAGGACTTTAGCCCAAACTGTATTAGAATAAAGCAAAATTTCAATAAAAAGTTATTGCGGAAGGGAGTGGGTTAATGCATGTTTTTATATAACTTTAATTCTTAAATTTATTTCTTTTGAAAAAATATTTTGTTATTTAATTTGTTGAGATCATGATACTTTTTTACAGCGGAATTTATTTTATGCCAAACTTTCATTTAAATAACGAAAAAAGAAGCCACTTCGATGACAAATTTTAAGCTCTCCAAGCTCCTTCTGGAAAATACACAAGCATCTGTTTGAATTTTCAGAGTGTTCCGATTTAAAATAATAATAATAAATAAAAATTTTACAAGACTTTTACTTTAAGTGTTAAAATATTATGCTGGCATTAAATAGCAAGTTAAAGTTTTGTAGAAATTTGAGCCTTTGTATCCAGACAATAACTATAATATAAGTGTCGCCCAAATGAAAGTGGCATTGTTGTAATAACGCCGCCATTTGAAGTGAAAGATGACTGCGCATGCTCCTATAGAGGGCGCAGAGTGCTGGGAATGTTTGCGAAATCGTCAGGTACCCCAGATGCGCGTGTGATAGCGCGGGAGTACGTTAAAAGGCATCGTTTGTATCATGGATGCCTCCAAACGGTGTCAACGCGTGGTAGTGCAATTTTTAACAACGGGTATTGTGAATGCTAGTGAAATCTATCGTGGAATGAAAAATATGTATGGCACGGAGTGTATGTCACGCAGATCAGTATTCCGATTGTGTAGGGAATTTCGTATTGGAAGAAGCAGCACTCACCTGGTCAAGAGCATGTGGTCTTCTTCCACTATGAAAATCCCTACACCGTCGGAATACCGATCTGCGTGACATACACTCCGTGCCATATACATTTTGAATTCGACGGTAGATTTCACTAGCACTTATATTTTCCACTGTTAAAAATTGCACGATCGCGCGTTGACACCGTTTGGAGGCATCCATGATGCGAACGATGCCTTTTAAAATGCTCCCGCGCTATCACACAGGCATCTGGCGGTATTTGACGATATCGCATGCATTTCCAGCACTCTGCGCCCTTTATAGGAGCATGCGCAGTCATCTTTCTCTTCAAATGGCGGAGTTATTATAGCGATGCAGCTTTCATTTTGGCGACCCTTATACTTTCAAATTTTAGCTATACCTCTGAAACCGAGATATGAACGATAAAGAATTATTTTCAAAAGAAAATATATTGCTAAATAACTTAATAACATATCCAATTCATGGTGATCAGCCTATTTTTAAGAAAATTGGAACCTAAAGGAGCTCAAAAGCTGTCAGACAAATAGAAATGCTTCTTTCTATTCGGATGAAATTTGAATGGAACCACTGAGAAAAATCAGCTGTTATACCGTACACACGAAAACGTATTATGAAAATCAGAGAATTTGTTTAAAAATTAAGCGTAAAAAAGAAGTAGCCTAAAATGAATTGAGCAATTCAACAACCAGTAAACGGAGAGAGCAATGGAATTTATTTTTGCATTAGATTCATGTGTGAAGAAGGGAATTTCTTTATTATGCTGCGTTATGTTAGTTCTAAGTATCACCGATATACAGTGTGATTCATAAATACCGAAACAATAGCCTATTTCCTTAAATATTGACCCTAGACATATACTTCCAATTGCAAAGTTTCATTTTTAAAAAAACGTGCAAAATTTGATGAAATAAGTTGGGTATAAGCTGGGTATAAGTCTCCATGGGGGTCTATTTCAGAAAATAAGAAAACTAAATTTTTATACGTACCCCATAGGGTAAAATTTCCAATTAGGAAAATTTTCCTTATCCCTTCCTGAATTAAACACAAAAAATTCCATCTTTATATCTACAAAACTCACAGAGATATGCCCGTTTAAATAATTCGTCAGGTTTTTATGGGATTAGACACAAATTGAAATGCGTGTAATTCAATGTGTAATTCCGTCAAGAAACATTGTTACTTCAAGAAGTCCGGGAAACAAGTAAAAAATATATTTAGTGAGTTACAATTTTGATTTTTCTTTTTCATGATCGTTAACCATATAATTTGCAAACAAAATCACATCCTAAAATTTCTCATAAAGTTTAAAATTTTTTTAAATGATTATTCTTTATTTTAAGTGGGATAATTTAAAATAGCTATAACTCGAAACGTTATTTGTCGAATTTCAAAATATTTTCATATAATTAAAGGGAAAAATATAATTTTAATTTCTTTGCAGAAATTTTTTAAATAGCAATCTTAAAAATCTTAAAAATATATATTTATAAAAATGATGTAAGGTATATTTTAAAAAAATCATGTTTTCAAACGTAATATTTTTTCAAATTTGCCAAAACAAAATTAATGTAAAATAATAAAAAAAGACATGTTCCAAGTTTTCACCATTTTTCTTTAACAATTTTTGACTTATAATAATTTAAAGACAAGAAATGGTGAAAAAAATAAAACCTATCATGCAGAAAAGTTTTAAACAAAGAGTGGGTCCTAATAAAATGTTTAAATGCCTATTAGTAAATTAGGTGAGTAAGTAACTCCTTTCTGTAGCGTAAACTTACGATTCCGTTTAACTTTTGCCCTTTCCACCTTCTTTCTGTACTGTTTAAAAGTCCGCCAGTTGATTTTAAACAAGGCTTTTTCTAACATGCCGATTTCGAGTTATTTGAGAATTTTAGTCCTCACAAATTCAAATTTTATATCGTCCCGTCGAGGCCGTTAAAAAAGTCTGTATTCTGCAGGTCCAGCTCGTTTGAAAGCTTGGCTTCATTTTGCTGGCCCAGACGACGGGCTCAGACCGGGCCTATTTTCTTTCAAGGCCCTTTCAGAAGGGCCGGGCCTGGTCTTCACTATTTTCGGGTTATTTTCATGGTTAAGTGGTATAAGTCACGAATTTTAAATTTTAATATCTGTGCGAGTATTGCAGATATCGAGATGAATTTTTTTGTGTTTAATTTAGGAATGGATATGGAAAATTTTCCTAATTGGAAATTTTACCCTACGGGGGCCGTATAAAAATTTAGTTTTCGTATTTTCCGAAATAGACACCCCCCACTCCATGGAGATTCAACTTATCTCATCAAATTTTGCACCTTTTTTTTATGAAACTTTGCAATTGGAAGTATGTATCTAGAGGCAATATTTAAGAAAATAGGCTATTGTTTCGAGGTTTATGAATCACACTGTATGTCGCTGGTCTGTCAGAAACTGTTAGAACACTCAAATTAATGTATAAAAATGAATCGAAGTACAAACAGTTTAACTTTCATTATGTTTAGCTGTCGAGAAGTTTTCTGTAAAGTTTGCGTTTTAAAATTACAAAGTTATTTTGAGCAGTATTACAGTTTGAGATAGTGCAGAGCCGTGTACCCACGATATTTGAATCTGAAACGGAGAAGCATGGAAAATCAATCAGTGACTTCATACATTACTCTCCTGCAAGGACAACTTTAATAATATTAGCCACTTACAGTAGAACCTCGATTATCCGACGTAACTGCGACCGAACCTACATCAGATAATCGAGAATTTATCAAATATCATCTAGTTTAATATGTAACATCGTCATCGAACTACTCTTATGACTATTTAAACTGCTAAATAAATATCTAAATGCAACTTATACATGAAAATAAATTTGTTTTGAAACAAAAAACTTACAATGATTTAATGGTAAAACTTACAATGTACTCGTAGTTCGGAAAAAACCGTTTGCATACACAAAGAATGTAAAAAAAAAAAAAAAAAAAAAAAAAAAAAAAAAAAAAAAAAAAAAAACATTGAAAGAAAAGGTCAGGAAACCAACGTCGGTTTACGGAGAATTCCGGTTAAACGAGGGTCGGTTACTCGAGGTTCTGCTGTACTTACTACTGAATTTGAAAAAGTTCACACCATTTTAGGATTCCCTTATAAATTAATAACACACACACACACACACACACACATGTATATATATATATATGGGGGGACACACTCACAATCTTTTGACTTTTGAGAAAAAAAAATCTGGCGAAATTAAACTTGCTAAAATAACATTTTAATCTGATAGACGAATGCTATAATGATTCCAAATAAAGAAAAAATGGTCAGCAGCGAAAAAAAATTTATTTAACTGAGGTCTAAGTTAAACTTGCGAGTTTAATTCTCCTTACCATTTTACCACTATAACTTTTTATTTTCTTCTAATTTTTTATTTATAATGAATTTGCACAGTACCCACAGGACATTCAAATAAGAAATAATGACAATGTAGTATTTTTAGTGCAAAATTTTGGTATAACATTGTCTTAAAGAAGGGACGGTAATGTAAAAAAGAAGGTATGGTAAGGATGGAACTGCAAGGAAACTTACCACCTATTTTAGCAGATCATGTTAAGACTAAGTGGTAGCGAAAATGTTCATTGATTTTTAGAAACAGTTATTTACATTGGATTAAATTAAAAAAATAATTAATTTACCTCGAAAATTGCAGGATTAAACCTTGCGGACGATAAGACTACCAATAAAGCCACGGTGCTTGAAATTGATATTTAAATGCTTATTTATATTCTGCAGTAAATTTCCTGTCAAAGAATTTTAGATATTCTTTCTCTAGCATACTTCTGCATGAGCAAAAACTTGAAAAAAATTCCGTCACTGCATCTGAAGTGATTTACTGTATCATTTTAGAAGAGGGATGGTAAAAAATCTAAAACCCAGGGACAGAGTTCAAAAAATAATATCAACCCTAAAAATGTGTGCAGGTTATTGTTTAGCTACATATTTATATAAAACAATAGTTCCAGTTTCAGAAAAAAATTACATCGAATTATTTTTATTGAAACAATTTTATCCAGACAGCTCCAAACTTCAAAATCAGCATCAGGGACACGGGACGGTAGATGAGTTTTCCATGTATTTGGACCCCCAACATCGTCCAAAACTTATTTATCTCGTTAATATTGTTGTGCAATCATGCATTGGGATGTTCCCAAGGATATGAAATAAAAAAAACACAAAAAAGTGTATTAAATAAAAAATTATTATTCAGGGACATGAAAGTTAAAAGATTGTGAGAATGCCCCATATACGGTGTGATTCATAAAAATCGAAACAATAGGCTATCTCCTTAAATGCTGCCCCTAGGTACATACTTCCAATTGCAAAGTTTCATAAAAAAAAATGGTGCAAAATTTGATGAGATAAGTTACATCTCCATGGGGGGTCTATTGGAGAAAATACAAAAATTATATTTTTATACGGCCCCCGTAGGGTGAAATTTCCAATTAGGAAAATTTTCCTTATAATCCAGGAAATAGAGACCGTATAGGGGCTCTACCTAGCAAAATTCATGGTAGTTCTGGAAAAAGGCTTACTATATGTTTTTGGGGTCGCTGAATCCGAATTTTTAACTTCCCACAAAAATTTCCCCCGGCAACCACCCCCCCACCCAAATTTTGGTAAAAAGCCCCCCCCAAAAAGGTTTTATTAAAAAAATCAATTTTTTATTGTTTTAGAGAAAAAGTATCTAGATATTCAGAAAGTAGACAAAATTTACAACAAATTAGATATATGACATTATGACTTAGGATGAAGGGGAAGGGGGGTCTGACTCAGAACATGCGCGCGGTGCTGCGTGAACTAAGTTGCGCAATTCCACTTAACCACACACACGTTTAAATTCGTCCTCCCATCTCCCCTCCGAACTTTCTCTTTAAGGTTTACTTTAAGTTTTTTGGGTCGCTGAATCCGAATTTTTAACTTCCCCCCGAAACTCCCCCCCCCCAAATAGTTGTTTTTAACTTAACTTTCTTATTGTTTTAGGGGAAAAGCATTACGAAATTCAGAAACTAGACAAAGTTTGCAACAAACAGGATATTTGACATTATGACGTAGGATGAACGGGGAGGGAGAAGGCTGCCTCTGAACATGCACTGCGGCTTTACGTGCACTAAGTTATGAAGTCCAGGCAATAGGGGATTTTACCTGGAAAAATTAATACTAGTTCTTAATTTCGACTCACGTTATGTTTTTTGGTTCGCTGAATCCGAATTTGTAACTTTCCACCAAAATTTTACCCGGCAACCCCCCAAAAAATTGATTTTTTGAAAAAATTTGGTTTTTGAGAAAAGCGCGCGGGGAATATTCCGAGGCAGCCCCTCTCCCCCCGTTTATCCTACGTCATAATGTCATGTATCTTATTTGTTGCAAATTTTGTCTAGTTTCTAAATTTCGTAATGCTTTTCCCCTAAAACAATAAGAAATTTAAGTTAATAACAACTATTTTGGGGGGTTTTCGGGAGGGGGGAAATTTTGGGGGTAAGTTAAAAATTCGGATTCAGCGACCCAAAAAACTTAAAGTAAACCTTATAAGGAAAGTTCGGAGGGGAGATGGGAGGGCGAATGTAAACGTGTGAGTGGTTAAGTGGAATTGCGCAACTTAGTTCACGCAGCACAGCGCGCATGTTCCGAGGCAGATCCCCCCTTCCCTTCATCCTAAGTCATAATGTCATATATCTAATTTGTTGCAAATTTTGTCTACTTTCTGAATTTCTAGATACTTTTCCCCTAAAACAATAAAAAAATGGAATTTTTTAATAAAAACCTTTTTTGGGGGGCTTTTTTCAAACTTTGGGGAAGTTGCCGGCGGAAATTTTGGTGGGAAGTTACAAATTCGGATTCAGCGACCCAAAAAACATCTAGAAATCCGATTTCCAGTACTACCATTAATTTTGCTAGGTAGAGCCCCTATACGCTCTTTATTGCCTGGACTATTTATTCTTCTACTTATTCCGACTCTTTTGCAGAAGAAAGGTTCATAGGTCCCTAGCCACGTTTTTTTTTAATGTAAACCTTTTTTGGGGGGCTTTTTACCAAAATTTGGGAGGGGGGGGGGGTTGCCGGGGGAAATTTTGGTGGGAAGTTACAAATTCGGATTCAGCGACCCAAAAAACATAAAGTAAGCTGATTTCCGGAACTACCATTAATTTTGCTAGGTAAAATTCCCTATTGCCTGGACTATTATCCATTCCTGAATTAAACGCAAAAAATTCAATCTTGATGTCTATAAAACTCTCTTAGTTATTCCCGTTTAAATAATTCGTCAGGTTTTAAGGGATTAGACACAAATTGAAATGCTTGTAATCCACGAAACATGAAACAATGTTACTTTAAGAGTTCCAAGAGTTACTTTAAGGAAACATGTAAAAAAAATATTTATTGAGTTAGAATGTTTCTTTTTTGTAATGGTTAACCATATAATTTTTCAAACAAAGTCATAGCCTGAAATTTCTCATAAAGTTTTTAAAAATATTTAAAATGAGTATTATTTTTTTAAAATTGTGTAATTTATAATCGTTATAACTCGAAACATTATTTGTCGAATTTCATTTTTTTTTCATTTAATTAAAGAGTAGAGGTCTGCATGGGCCGGAATTTACAGGTCCGGCCCCAGCTCGGTCCGAAGAAGAACTACCTTGGTACGACCCGATATAAAAATTAAAAGTTTGGCACGATCCCGGCACGTCCCGTTGTATTTTTACCGTTCACGGCCCGGCCCGATTCGGCCCGTACCAAAATCCGTGAAAATAGCACTGGCCCGGCCCAGACCGTGAAAAACTTAATTAAATCAAGCAGTCAATTAAATTAATTAAATCAGAATGGGAGTCGGGCCAAACTCTGGCCCGTGCAGACCTCTAAAAGAGGAAAATATACTTTTAATTTTTTTTTTGAGGATTTATTTAAAAATTAATTTTAAAAATATTAAAATATAAATTTAGAAAATGATGCAACTTATTTAAAAAAATCATCTTTTCAAAAATAGTTTTTTTTTCAAATTTCCCGATACAAAATTAATTTCAAATAATCAAAAAGGACATGTTCAAAGTCTGCACCTTTTTTCTTTAACAATTCTTGACTCATAACAATTTAATGGTGAAAAAAAAACCATCACGCAGAAAAACGCATTTAAATTTTTAAACAAAGATTGCCTCCGAAAAAAAATTGTTTAAATACCTTTCAAAAATTGGAGGTGAGTAAAGTAACTCCTTCTGGTAGCTTAATCTTCTGATTCAGTTTGACTTTTGCCCTTTCCACTTTCTTTCTGTACTATTTAAATGTCCGTCAGTTAATTTAAAACAAGGCTTTTTCTAACATGCCGATTAAGAGTTTTTCGTAATTTTAGACCTCACAATTTCAGATTTTAAATCGTCTCGGCGAGGTTGTTAAAAAAATTCTGTATTCTGGGGCCGAGTCAGACCTGGACCTTACTTTTTTCAAAAGGCTCGGCCGGTGCGGGTCCAAGGTATCTTTTCCATACGGAACCGGGACTGGATTCCTTCTTACTAGGTCGGCACGGGAAGAAATTTTCACTTTCGAACCAACCCGTATTAAGATCATTGCCCCTGACTGACCTGATAAGTGCAAAAAATCAGTAAAATTTGCTAAAAAATTTACAAAAAATGCATACATTTTAAAATTGCCATTATTTTACAATTAAAATTAAAAATTCATTTTTATAAAGAATAGTAGATTCCTAGGCAAAAAAAAAATTAAAATACAGTAAAACCAGTGCAAAAGAACCTGCCTATGACGGAATCCTGTTTGAAATGAAAAAATATGTTGATCCATACAAAATTAATATAATAATACCTGAAAAAAAATAGAGTACATTTACACCTCCTAAGAAGGGAATTTGTCTATAACGTATTTTTTTTCTTTCCTATTTGATTCCTTCTTAGAAGATTTTACTATACAGCTTTTTCAAAGTTTCCAATACATGGAATATGAATTAACGATATTAATAAGCGAAACATTTACATCCACTGTAAATTAAAATGTCTGAAATGGAGTGTTCAATTTTCAGACATTTTAAAATGTCTGAATTTTTTCAGACACTTTTTGCGTCTGAATTTCAGACACTTCAAACGTCTGAATCGCATCCATTTTTTTGTAAACATCATACGTAGCCATGTTTGACCACGTTGAATCCTGGAAAAATATTTGGCGTGGCCCTGCCCTTCCCCCTCCCCCCCCCCCCAGTACAGCCTGATTTTTTTGGTGCTCTCAGTTTTGGTATGCAATTTTCGTTACGCTGATAATTTAAATCTTTTACGACATTGTACTGATTATAATCAATATCTTGAACTTCAGGAGTAGAACAAGATTAAAAAACAAAAAATATTTATCTAAATATTAGATTTTTTTTTATTTATTTTGTTTTTAACCTTATTTTACATTAAAAGTTCAAAATATTGATTATGATGAGTACAATTTCGAAACAGATTTAAAATATAAGCTTTACAAATATTGCACATCAAATTTGGGGGCACTACAGTCGTAGGGGACGGGGCACTTCTCAGTTTGCCTATCCTTTAATCAAGAAGTACTTTTGCAAAAAACGCAACCCTGCATTATAGTTGTCTAAATTGAGATGTCCGGTATTCGGGAGTATCCGTTGTGGAGGTTAATGGACATTCCCCGAATAGCGAACACCTCTATTTAACGAATACTTTTTTAATCAGCGGACATACATATTTGTATATTTTTACCTCATAAAAGTAGACATCTCCAATTATCGGACAAATTCCGCGGTCCCGAAGTGTTCGCTATTAAGGGCTTTTAAGTTACATAGATAAATATATATATATATTTTTTTATAATCTTGTCCTACTCTAAAAGTTCAAAATATTTATTATACTCGGTTGAATGTCGAAAAAGATTTAAAATATCGGATGTACGAAAATTGCAAAAATCCCCCCCCCCCCCCAAAAAAAAATGAAAATTCATAATTTAAAAATTAGATTTTTTAAAAAATATATTGCCACATAGGCAATTTTACATATACATCACTTGATAATCACAACAGCCATTTAACTATGAATAATGAAAATAAATAAATAAATATTCTACTTTAATAACATTGGGGAAAAATTACTTTGGTATTTTGTTAAATATATTTGCGTTTTTAATCTTGTCCTACTCTAAAAGTTCAAAACTTTCATTATAATCAGTGCAAGATTTAAGATATCAGCTTTACGAAAATTTCATGCAAATCCCCCCCCCCCCAAAAAAAAATGAAAATACTTATTTAAAAATTACGTTTTTAAAAAGTTTATATTTCCACATGGGCAAGTTTTTATGTAGATCAGAGGGTAATCACAAAAGCTATTCAACTATCAATAAAAACAAATAAGTACATATTCTATATTAAAAACATGAGGAAAAAATAACTTATAGTTTCCAAACTTCTTTCGTCTTAAACATATACAGTAACATCTGTCATTTTTGTATTTTTCGTATAATTGCATATAAATAAAGTTACCACAATTTTAAATACGAAATCTAGTTATAGGTTTTTACTTTTTCCCATTATAAATTTCAAATTACTTTTTTATTAAAAATAATCAAAAAATCAGTATTAGAGTTGATTGCAAATCAAATACATATGTATATTTTTACAGGCAGCTTCACATAATAGACGAGTCTCATGTATTTTATTTATCTTTTTTTAATCTGCGGTTTTATGCCAGGAAGTAAGAAAGCATTAGGTCATCTTTCAAAGTTTTTTTTTCTTTACTTCCTTGTGGCCGTCGTTTACTGTGAGATAAGAATTATCCATTGAAACTAAGAACTGACATTGAATATATAATTCGTAATAAAAAACAACGTCATAAGTTTAAAAATATATACTTCTAGAATTAGTGGGGTTTCTTGCGAACAGATTCCAAACTAATTAAATTTCATGCAGGATTTTGTTTAGTACAATAAATAAAATCATAAAATACACTAATTTTAGTACTATAAAGAAATTATGGCACTTACTTCAGTTGCTGCAAGAGGTAAGAAAAATTCCTCGATTTGAAATTTCAAAAACTACCCCAGTGAAGGAGAAAGGCTTGCATCATTTTAGTACGAAATCGCATAATATATCCGACTAGCCATGTTTAAAGAATGAAATGTTTCATCCTCAAAATAGGACCCGCCAGACAAAAGTTTCTTTTTTTTTTTTTGCTAGCTTCGACAGGACGAAGATGAATAACACAATATTATTGTAATATAAGGATGATATAAGGATAAGGCCTTAGTTAATGAAAAAAGGAGTTTAATGATTCTAGGTTATAGTTTTACAGATTAAATAGAAATTATATTTACAAGTACGGGAGGGTAGGGGGTTTTTCTGCAGCATACGCGCCCGCAGAATCGTCGGAGCTCGGCCTCTGCTCTCGTCTAGAGCGAGATATGCCTACCATCGGCCGCGTCAGAATGCAATCTGCTCTCGGTTGTTACTTGTTTCCAGGCGAAGAGAATGCAAACTGCATATCAGCAAATTCAATCATCTGCTATTCTGCGGTTACAAGTTCTCATGGAAAAGTGCTGACCATTCTGTTGCTATGAGTAGGGTTTTATGGGAATCTAAAACCACAACTCACACTCGGCCATCTTGTCCGCTTGTCGACCTCGACAGCGCGTTAAATAAGCAACAAGATATGTCAAAAACAAAAACAAAAAAAAACTATCTAAAAATAATTAAAATCCAAAGGAAAAAAATTGTCATTAAATAATTAAGAAAATTGAGCTAAATAATAAAAAAAAAAATTCTAAATTTTATGTAAATTAATGCTGAGCTGCCGTGGGGTATCTCCAAAGAAAAAAAACAAAAGAATAAAAAAAAGTCTCAGGATAACATCAATTTGCGCCATGAGACCGTCTTTCTCATGAGCCATCATCAGGGATGAAAAATATAATTTGAAAGGCCGTCTGCCCATTATATTATCATCACGAAAACATACTGAAATCTGCCTCATCTTAGGTAGAATTTCGTAAAAAAAACATCTTTATCCCAACGTCATTCGAGAATAAAAAAAAGAGGTTTGCCTCGTCTAAGCAAAAAAAAAAAAAAAAAAAAAAAAGGATTTCCCACCAAAAGGTTTTTTTTTTTTTTCGACAGCTAGCTCTTACTTCTGTAGAAAAAAAATATACAAGGGGGGGGGGGGTAAAACACATACATATATATAGCAATTCAATAAAAAGTTTACACATAAAATACAGTTTTAAAAATATAAATGCAGTTTTAAAAGTATAAATACAACAATATTCTTTTTCTTCTTGTCAAAAGTGAGTGTTAAAAAAAAAATAAAGTCCTGTGTAGATAGTCATCTTAAATAAAGTTGTTGTTTACGCAACATAAAAAAAAGCACGTGTTGCGAAACAGGCAAATGAAAAAAATAATGCACCATTTGCAGTCCGAGAGAAAGATAACTTGCCATGCGCAAAAGAAAAATCACCGCATGGGTTCAATAAAAAAGTTTTGAGCAGATATATATCGCTCAGAGATTTAAAAAAAATGTTGAACAGAACTTCGAAAAAAAAAGGCACATAAATTCTGTTAATATAAGCTGAAAAAATAAAGAATCTGTTACATATTCCACAAACTAAGAATAATTAAAAAAAAAACACTGTTGATAAAAATGCTTGGTACGCGATAACTTCTTTAAAAAAAAAAGCACTTGAAGTTTATCGCACTGAAGAATGGCATGACACACAAAAATACGAAGAAGAAAAAAAACATTCTGTGTTGCAGATTTTCATCAATGATTGGACTCTTGAAATGGTGAGTTACACTGGTAAACACCTCATTCTAATGTTTCTTCCAGAAAAAAAATAATCGTGGATGCTTGCTGCAATCGTAAAAAAAAAACGAAGATATTGAAATAAAGTTACTAAGAAAATCACAGATAGTAGCAGTCTAATGGTCTGTACGATATAAATGTTCTCAGGAATAAGCAGATATAGGTGTAAAACACAGAATATATAAAAACACAGTTTAAAAAAATAGTAGTAATAATAGAAAACACATTTATGATAAATTCGTTGCTTGCACTAGTCACCTATATACGTGAAACATATTTCTTTTTGGAAATTTAAGTCTACTTTTTCTCTTTCTCGTTGTTGACTTCACAAAATGTCGGCGTATAAAAAATAAAAAAGGAATGATAAGGACACGCAGAATTTCGGTCCAATTAGTAACGTCACTCGAATCTCGAAATGGTTGGGATGTATGGAACGCCGAATGCTGATAAATGAGTCCGTTGGCAGACGTAAACAGTAATAAATAGATGGTCAAAAAGACGAGCACAGTCATGCACAGCTTGTAGGATAAGAAATTTAAATCGTAGGAAAAACAGTCTGGCAATAATGTTGCGAGATGTTTCAGATGTGCTGAGTCAATCACTGGGTCAACTTCGATGTCAGTAGGAATATTTTCATTCGAAAAATCTTTGTTTACTCTCGGCGGTTTTAGATCTTGGGGGAAAGAATTTGAAACAAATGTTTCCGTAGTGCATCTTGCGTCGGGAAATGCAGGTACATAGGATTTATCTTGAGATTTCGTTGCAGATACATTATCAGACACAGTAATGCAGCTTATAAAAATACTTGTGGGTGGAGATTTAGTTAAAGTAGCTCCGTTTTTATCGCATGTGAGAGTACCCTGAAATATGACATCTGTCCCTATAAGTGGCATGGGCATCTGAGAAGACTTAACTACGTAAACAGTAGTAGAAAAAGTATTATCGTCTATTTGTATATTGGTAAAAAACGATCCTATAGGTTGAATAACACGGTTACCGATGCCCGACAATTGCACAGTTGCTCCGGTGAGGGGGGGAGACCCAATTTGTTCATAAATGTCTTCTCTCAGTATCGTCAGTGAGCTTCCA
Source organism: Maratus speciosus (assembly GCA_963932465.1). NCBI lineage: Eukaryota > Metazoa > Arthropoda > Arachnida > Araneae > Salticidae > Maratus > Maratus speciosus. Next base: position 385,310,347 of record OZ010796.1, read on the forward strand.
GTGTCCAAGATTGAATTGATTTGTAAATTAAAAATTTTTACAGGTTTCTGCATGCGCGGATGAGAATGACACATTTCTACTACGTGGATTTGTTCGTCTCTGCGTGGTGACGTCTTGCGTGAAGGGGAGGTGCCTTGAGTCGAACGCTTGCATTCTGGCGGTTGCTCTGTACACTGGCTGGAAACATGACCAAAACGTGCACATTTCATACACTTTTTTCCTTTATTCAAATGCACACAATGGGTAGATAGGTGTCCTGGGGCTAAACAATTCCAGCAAGTTAATTTTGCAGTTTTTTCCGTCTGGTTAATCTTAGGAGTGTTGGGTGTTGTCGGTGACTTTGATTGGAAAACTTTAGAACTCTGTTCACAAATTCGTTCGAAAATTTGGAGCTTGTTTTTAAATTCGGCAAGCGTGGCGCACCCGAATAATATAGCTTTATTATGTGGCGTATCGTTAATCCCATTAATTATATAGTGAATTAATGATATATCATCGATGTTTCCTCTTTGTGCTATTTCTTTCATTTTCAAAAAATATTCCAATAGTTTTTCGTTCGGGCGGCAGTCTCTAGCGGCTAGTAATTGATGTATCTGGGCGGACGAAGCTGATTGTCCAAATTCGCGAAGCAATGCTTCTTTGAGCGATGTATATGAAGAAATGTTATTTTCACTACGTACATACAATAATGCTAAACTTTTTAATGCCCGCTCAGCAAACACAAATTTCTGTATGTCGGACAGTTGAAATGAATGGGCCAGAGATTCAAATCTCTGAAACCATGTTTGAACGTTTTTCGTTTTATCACCACTAAACGGTGTAATTAAATGATCAATGTCATGGAAAGAAATTGTCTGTTTGGGCGCGGAGTGTGTACAGTGTACACGCGCCTGGTCTGGCTGTACTGCCAAAGGGGAAGATAAACCAGTGCTTCCACTACTATTGTGGCTATCATCAAATTCTGTATCCGATTCGGAAACTGCCGTAAACGTGTCTTTAAAAGCCGAAATATCAACTAGTGCGCTTAAAATACGTTGTGCTATATCTTGTTTTGATCCATGGATGTCAATGGATAAGATATTAGCAATAGTAATCAATTGTATCTGATCGTAATCGTCCAAAATTACTTTGAGTTTATTTTCATACTCATCGCTTTTGTCAGTAAAAGAAAAACCTTTAAATTTCCTTAAATTCGCTCTATTCTGGCGATTTTTATCGCAACCAAATATAAATTCATGCAATAATTTGATTTTATCTGTTTTAGCCGATTTCAACTGGCTTTTAATAAAGTCAATTTCTTGTAATTCCATATTAAAAGGCAAGAAAGGAAAGAGAAAAAAATAAACTTACTTCAAAAGGAGTTATCCAATTGAAAAATAAATTCCTCGCCACGATATATTGAAGTAATCCAATTAATGATCCGTAGAAAAAAAAATATGCAGTCGAAGATTCATTCCTTGTACAGCGATAACTATCTTGCACAAATAAAAATAAACGGGAGATTGAGCTTCACACAGATGGCTCACATCAGATGTAGATGAATCACATCAGCTGAAATGCAAGGGTTGATAACGGAACGAAACAGTTCTCTGATTTTAAACGTAGATCGGTAAGAAAGCCTAGGGGATTTTACTTTTTAAATTCGTTTTGGGATTCAATTCGGCCTAGAGCTCCCATGTAATATAAGGATGATATAAGGATAAGGCCTTAGTTAATGAAAAAAGGAGTTTAATGATTCTAGGTTATAGTTTTACATATTAAATAGAAATTATATTTACAAGTACAGGAGGGTAGGGGGTTTTTCTGCAGCATACGCGCCCGCAGAATCGTCGGAGCTCGGCCTCTGCTCTCGTCTAGAGCGAGATATGCCTACCATCGGCCGCGTCAGAATGCAATCTGCTCTCGGTTGTTACTTGTTTCCAGGCGAAGAGAATGCAAACTGCATATCAGCAAATTCAATCATCTGCTATTCTGCGGTTACAAGTTCTCATGGAAAAGTGCTGACCATTCTGTTGCTATGAGTAGGGTTTTATGGGAATCTAAAACCACAACTCACATTATTGATATAAATTAATACGAATTAACACTAAGTCCATTGCACACGCTTTGTAGAATTTCCGGGTGTAATCTTCAAGCGTCGTCTACTTTTGTTCTGTGTCTATCCCGCCCTTATATCGACGACAGCTTCTAAGAGACATTTGATGTCAAGCACACACGTCAGATGTATGTATTCAATAAATAAATAATCCAAGTGAATACGAATTTAAATCACAGAACTTCACATTCCACGAAAAACGAATTAAAATACACGCGTACATAAAAACAAACTTTGTTTGAATTACAACGTATACCAACTTTGAACGAAGACATTTAAAACGCATGCGCGACTGGCAGTGCCCCCTGGTGGTTATTGCGTCGGAAGAATCAAAACGTCTTAATTTAAGACACGTTTAAAGCAATGAAGTGTCTTAAAGTAAGACGTTTGCGGATATTTTAGACATTATTCTCAGTTCGTTTACACCATGGTCGTAGTAAGACGCTTATGTATCTTAAATTAAGACATCTATAATGTCTTAATTTTCAGATTAAGACACTTAAGTGTCTAAAATTCTTTTTCAGTCACATATGTGTCTAAATTTAAGACGCTTCTATTTGCAGTGTACAAATAGAGATGCATTAAAAAAATAAATATCACAGCCTATTTCGCTTCTTTACAAATGAACATTATAAACATGAAAAATAAAAGCTAAGTATTTTTGGTCGGAACTTCTTATATGAAACAATTTTTAATCATATCGACGTAAAAAACTATGCTTTGCAGAAATTTAATCAGGCCGGTCCAAGCTCAGGCTGAGATTTTAACTTTTTTAAAGGCTTTTTGAACTTTTTTTTCTATGGTTTGGCCGGGCCCAGGCCTGGATATTTCGACTCGTGCAGACCTCTAATGCAGACTTTCAGCCTATTTTGAAAGCAAGTTTAAAGTAAAATCTTCACGCTGGTATTTTATGTCCAAAGGAGAGGCGTCTTAAATCGACGTTTAATAACGTACAATTGCTAGATAATCCCTATCTTGCATTCAAAATAAGTCAATAACTCGTCGCTCAGAGGCATGGGTAAATGGTGCAAGTCACGATTTTTGGTTTTTGATATCTCTGCGAATTTTGGAGATATCGAGATGAATTTTGTTTGCGTTTAATTCAGGAATGGATAAAGAAAAAATCCTAAATGGAAATTTTACTCTACGGGGGCAGTATAAAAGTTTAATTTTTGTATTCTCTCAAATAGACCCCCCCCCCCCCCATGGAGTTGCAAGTTATCTCATCAAATTTTGCACTTTTTTATGAAACTTTGCAATTGGAAGTATGTGACTGACGGCAATATTTAAGGAGATAGCCTATTGTTTTGATATTTATGAATCACACTGTATATTGCCTAATTTGAATAATATGTTTCTTCGAAAACAGTAGATAAAACAATGTTGGTGTTGAATATTTTCAGATTTGGAGTTAAAGCGTTAACATTAGTTAAATTTTCCCTCAAAGATTTCCATTCAGAATTTAATGAAAAGTAAAATCAATAAGCAATAATAAATATACTGTTAAATTTTGCTATAACAAGAATGAAGGGGATAGACTATTTATTCTTTATAACCTAGTTAAGGAAGGTCATTTGCACGTTATGGCAACGATTTTCACAATGGCATAAATTCTGTACTTCTTGCGACATTTTGAGTTTTTTTTATGGCCTTGACCATTAGCTCTCGCTGAGCCTTGAAATTTCCACGCTAATAGAATTTTCCTTAGAGTCATGTTAATTTTATGCATATTAGTACAGGTAAAATAGGGTTTTTCAGAAACAAATTATAGCCGCTCACCACAATTTTGGAAGAACTTCGTTTTGGAACTAGAAATGAAGATCCGATGAGTCCCTAAAAAATAATATTCTTTTACCATGTTTTTGGTGAGTAAAAATCGGGTATTATAACTCATGGAACGGGAAAATTAAATTTTTTTAAGTAGGTCAAGCGGGGTATTGTTTATTACGTATTTTTAAAATCTGAATCAAGTGACACCATTCGCAAGCCGAAACAATAATTTGTAACAAGCTTATGGCAGTTTGATGAATACAAAGTCGACAATTATACTTTATGCGAGAGTACAATTTTAATACATCTCACCATAGTAAAACAAATTTATTTTTATTTATTTATTTATTTATTTATTTATTTTTATTTTTATTTCTATTTTTATTTTGTTATTTTTATTTTATTTTATTTTATTTTTATTTTTTTTATTTATTTTTTTTTTTTTGGGGGGGGGGGGTCATTGGATCTTTATTTTTAATGGCAAAACGAAGTTCTTCCTAAATTTTTGTGACTGGCCAGCATTTGTAGCTGTGAAAACTTATTTTACCAACACTAAAGTATAATTTTCGACTTTTTATTCATAAAACCTGCCGTAACTTTACAGCAAATGATCGTGTCGACTTGCGAATGGTGTCATTCGATTCAGATTTACAAAATTCATAATAAACAACAGCTCACTTGACTTATTTAATAAAAGTTAACTTACCCCCCTCCCACCCCCTGAGTTAAAATGCACCCCCAAAAACATGGCAAAACAACTTTATTTGGGGGGACTCTTTTCGTATCTTCATTTCTAGTACTAAAACGAAGTTGTTCCAAAATTTTCATGAATCGCCATCAGTTGTCAAATATTGCTCGTATTTTACCTGTACTATATCTCTTGGTTAGCTTTCCTAGGGCACCTTCACTCTAAATAAAAAAGAGTGACTATTCACTCCATCGCAGAGTCAAAATATGCCCAACTTCTTTAGAATGACTATTCACTCTGGGCAAAAGTGGAATTGTTAATTCTCTGAAAGAGTGAATATTCACTCTAAACAGGGGGTGAATAATCATTCTTTCGCAGGAGTGACTATTCACTCTTGCTAACGGAGTGCGTTTTTCACACCTGGTAGGAGTGAATAGTCACTCTTTCGTAGGAGTGAATTTTTATGTTGCTTTTATGTGTATTTTAAAAGAATCATATCTTTCGGAGCATGCAATGAAAATAGACACAAGCGGGTAAAGATTGGAATGAAATATTTTATTGGCAATATTTATTTAATTCATAGTTTGTATCACTAATTGAACATTTAAGGAAAAATTCAATTATACACATGATTTAAATTAGATTACTGACAGAAATAAACTGAAATATTTTATTCCAATCTTATCCCTCGTGTTTCATTGCATGCCCAATAAATATACGATACTTTTAAAATGCCCATAAGGGCAAGTAATTAACCGAAATCTTAGTGAGTTAATATTATTTCTTTCTTTACAGATACCCATTAAGGTGTATTTAGTATTTTAATAAATCCCGTGATGTACGTTAATTATGTTCTTTATTTCATGTGCAATTCAAGTATTAAATATTTATATCTCAGTATTCATTGCTAATGAATTTAAATCTAATCAACCATTATTGTTTGCTGTATTTTAGTTACTTTTAAAATTTTATTAATAACTGTATAATAGGTGGAAGTTATATGATTAACAACGTGTGATTTCATTTTAATTTTTGTTTTAAATGTAAAATCTTATGCTTTTACCTTACTTTTCAGTAAAGTGTCGCTATTTTGGAATCCTGTTGTTCTAAAATATTTTTAATTTTTCCACTTAAAAAACAATGGTTATCAACTCACATCTTTTTTAATAAGTTCTAAGCTTGATCTAAGTATTAAAAATGTATAATTTTTTTTTATGTATTGTGATTTGTCATTGTTTTATTAAACATAAACATGGAGTCTAGATTTTTATATTCTCTGGAATATGTATATATACGTATATATATATGTATTTTTCTTTTAAACATATTCTTTTACTTAATCATGATTTCGAATTTTCTTCCGCTATTGCTGAAAAACGGATCAGGCATGTGATTTCCGCGTTTTTGCACACCAGTATATTCTTAGAGAAAATGTTGTTCTCTTAAATGGCAAAAATGTTTCGATTAAATGAAATATCATTTTCTCTAAGAATATACTGGTGTGCAAAAACACGGAAATCACATGCCTGCGGATATTAATGCAACGGTCATTTATGAAATGACATGATAAGCCATATTTAATTTAAATTTTTTATTCCCGCATATATTGTATTTTGTGAATATGAGCGAAGTAGCTTTCGTATGTTTTAGCAGGAAACGATTGGTCTTGGAAATAGAAAAAAGAAGGAAATATAAAAAAGGACTGCATATGTACTGTTCTTATTGTTTCAAAAACATTTCTAATGTAAAAAGCAGTTATTTATCTCTTTAAAATATATCCAATCTTATATTATATAAGTGATACTATGGACTTTTTTAAAAATATACTAAACTAATCTAATCTAATCGCCCACCCTGGGAACCTGCTTGTGGCTGATGGTTGGGTCAAGCCCTTAGCCCAGGGCGGGATGTTCCTACCACCTTTGCGGCACCGCAAACCAGGGAACGTTAGTTAGTATGTTGGTTTGAATATAAGCTAAGTATTTTCAGATAATAATTACTAAAATTAATAACACTTAAGATATGATGCAGTTACAGTAGTTACTAGGTTATATGCATGTTTCAGTGCAAATTTTAAGATATTACACATTATGATACGATTTACTACAATTACTATAATTACAAAGTTATTTACATTATTTACAACACTTTTCTAAATCAGTTTTAACCTCAAAATCACACTACAGGTCACACTGCAGAATGACACACTGTGTAGTAATCATAATGTTTAAAATAATCAATTTAGTTACAATTATGACAAACAGATTACAATACTAATGCTGCATATTATTTATATTATTTACAACACATTTGCAACACAATTAATTGAAGCACTATTTAACTTTTTTCAAAATTTCTAGTAGATTGCAAAATGATATCAAAAAAACTTCACCAATCACTCATTTAACACAGCTGTGAAATAATCGCAAAGTTTAAATTAATCAATATAATTACAAATTATGACAAACAGTTTTCAATACAAACTCAGCAGTAACCAGATTATTTACATTATTTACAACACTTTTGCAATTCAATTAATTTTTTCAATATTTTACTATTTTCAATATTTCTAGTAGAATGCAATACGATACCTAAAAGAAGTACACCAATGACGAATCACGCATTTCCACTATAATTCCATTTCCGCATCCCACATCATTGTCAGGTCACAGGTACAAATCATACAAGCATTAATTTATAATTAATAAACGAGTATTTTTCATTAAGAATATTATAATTTTGGTAAAGCTGACTGAGGGACTGTTTGTTATTTAAAATTTCTAATATATCGTCTAGCAGTTGTGGATGTTTTCTAGTAAATTTGTGTTTCATAAACTTACATTTTTCGAAAAGATAGTGTACTGGATCTCCACGCCGACCACATTGACGTAGATCGTCTTCTTTTTTATTTATACTGTGTAAAAAGGTCGGAAAACTGCCGCAGCCTGTCAAGAAATAAATTCAGACCCTGTCCTTGCATAATAATGAAAGTTGAACCTTTGGTACAATTGCATAGGTGAATCTGCCTCCCTCTGAGTTACCCCAGCTGTACTGCCACCTATCCAATAAAAATGTTCTTAGACTCTTATTCAAAAACAACCTGGGAAGTTTTACTTCCCAGGAAGTTTTACTTGAAAAACTCTAAAAATAAAAATTAGTATTTTATAATTGTACTATTAAATAGCAAAAAAATACAATAGATGAATTAAATGCATTAGTAGGTTTAAACACTTCTCAAAAATCATGCCATATTTTATAAAAATTCCTATTATTTTAAAAACTTGGTAAATGTTAAATCTGAAAACATTGTTATGAAGATTTAGGATTTTAAATAATAATTTAAAATATTATTAGTAATTTTAAAAAAATCTGTCTAAAGCGTCACTTCTTAAATTAAAAACTGTAATACTTAAAAAGACATTTTCCCAGTATAATGCAATTTTTCAATCTGAAACCTTTTCGTAATATCATATTTAATTCCAAAATAATAATAACTATAAATACTGTAAGTTTTTATAATCAGAAAATAGTAAAAAACCGAAAAAAGTCCAACAGCACACTATCTTACCACATTCTCAACAAATGTCAAATCACTACAAATTGATAGTTACTGTAATCTGCATGGATCATCATGCATCAGCATCATGAATCAAGGTATCTCTGTGTCCTCCTTTCAAGTGTGATATATACCACATTTTGTTTCTGTATTCGAGCGATGGCAAATTAAAATGTTTTACATCACAGTATCGAATAGGAAGAATAAAATATTTACACTATCTGATTATTTTTTGCTAAGCATTGTTTGTTATTCAATTGTTAAAACAATTATATTCGAAACCGCTACATGAAAAAGAAATGTAACAGACAATCGTTTCTGAAATCAGGAAAACAATTCCAGATCTTTATATACAGGGTGTCCGGTCTCAACGGTGTCCAATGGCTAATTCCTAAACCGTTAGTCATAGACATATAGTTCCAATTACAAAAATGTTTTAAATCAGGTAAAGAAACATTTAAAAGGCGATTTGGGTCAATAAAAACATTTCTTAAAAAATTACGAAATTTAAATTTTTATACGGTCCCCCGGTCCTATAAGTTATATTTAGTATTTTTTTCCTATTACACTGACAAGTAAGACAAAAAAAAGTCCCATTCATATAACGCTAAAATTGAGCGAGTTATGAAACTTTAAAAATGCATGACTTATGCCACTTTTCTACTCTGAAAACAAATGAGTTCGGCTTGGCTTTGAGGGATCATATGCGAAGTGTTTAAAGTATTCGAAGGTCTTACTTCATGTGTATCTGCGCTTTGAAAAAAAAAAATCCTACAAGTATTATGATTAAGTCTCAAATTGGCTAAAATAACATAGGTTTTATTTTGTCAGGATTTGAGACTGTTTCTCTTAAGATTTCTTTTAACAAAAATTATGTTTTTTTATAAGTTTTTATGTTACTTCAACAATCATATGTATGTTTTTCCAGTTCAAAATTTGTACTCTAACTTTAACACACTTTTAAATATCCGATCGAGATTGCATTTTACATACTGGCGCAAATCCGATAACAATCTAATATTATTAAGATTTTCGGTGGTTACCATTTATACTTATTTTACAGGATAACACAAAAAATTTCGGATAAATTTCTGCCAAGGAGTTTAAGAAAAAGTTTTAGATTAGATAATACAAGACTTCGATTGTTGGGTTTTTCACATTTATGTATTTTTTAGCACTGAATCCGAAAATTACCTTAATTTTTAACCGTCATCTCAGGATATTTCGCAAATCATAAATTTTCAAATTTAAAGAATAACAAAAATCGAATACTATAAAGTAGCGGAGATGTTTGTGTTTTTTAACTTTTGATAATTGATTTTTACGTACTTTTTAGCAGTGAATCTAAAAATGACCTTCATTTTTAACCATCACGTTAGAATTTTTTTTGCAAATCGCAAATGTGTAAGTTAAAATATATCTAAAATCTCATACTATAAAACATATGTAAAACATTTTTTATTTTATTTTATTTTATTTTATTGAAAAATTTATTCGATATTTTTGCTTATCCTGGGATTCTTACAGCTAAACAGCTGAGTGGTCCGATGAGATGGGGGAGGAAATTCAATTTTAACATTGAACTTCTTAACTTTGAAATTTGCAGTTGGCGAAAAATCCTGATATGATAGATAAAAATGAAGGTCAATTTCGGATTCAGCGTTACAGAATATATAAGAATCAATTATCAAAAGCTAAAAAACATGACATAACCCAACTTTTGCAGGCTTGTGCAATCTAATAATATTTTAAAATACGTATCATTTTGTAAAGAATTGAGGCTGTTAATTTAGAATCATTTTATTTAAGAAAAATTCTGTTTTTTCTTTCTTCTTAAATGTATATTACAAATTGTATATTTTCCGTTAATATGCCAGAATGATTAAAGATTTCAAATTTATATTGAATTGTTAATTTTACTCCCAGATATTTTTTATATCTGACGAAATTATATTTCGACTAAATTTGTGAATGACCCCCAATTTGCAGCAAAAAATATGCTCCAACTTTAAACAGCTATTACTCGGTCAATTTTAATCGTAGAATAACGGGACTTTTTTTGTATTACTTGTCAGTGTAAAAGGAAAATTTCACTAAATATAACTTATAGGACCGGGGGACAGTATAAAAATTTAAATTTCGTAATTTTTTAAGAAATGTTTTTATTGACCCAAATCGCTTTTAAAATATTTCTTTACGTGATTTAAAACATTTTTGTAATTGGAACTATATGTCTATGACTAACGGTTTAGGAATTAGCCATTGGACACCGTTGAGACCGGACACCCTGTATATATATATAACATAAAACTATTTAACTCATAATCATAACATACAAAATCTACAGGATTAAAAGATTAAAATTAAATAAGACTTACCTTTACGTTCCATAAACAGTCACATTAATAATATCCGTATATTTTAATCCTAAAATGGCGGACGTCTTTCTCTCATCTTAAAAAAAGCTTAAAGTGAATATTCACTCTAATCAGAAGTGAATAGTCACTCTTTCAGAGGAGTGACTATTCACTCTTGAAAAGGAGTGCATTTTAGTACCAAATCAGCGTAATTTCCAAGGTTACATTATGAAATGGAGTTTTTGAAAATTAAGAAGTGAAATACATTGGTGCTTTTCATTATTTTGCTCCATATATTGGTACGAAGTTGAACGGAAAATTTTTTAAGTGTATAATAGCAGTCCTTCACTCTCGTCAGCGGATATTTTTCAGCGGAGATATTTCACTCACGATAACGCAGTGACATATTTCATTCTCGACAATGGAGTGAAATACTTCACTCCTTTCTTGGGAGTGGAAAATTTCGCTCTTTAAGGAGTGTATTTTTATAAAATACACTCCAAAAGGAGTGAAAATGCCTGTCACTCTTTCAAAGAGTGAACTTTTCCCTCCTTCCAATTTTAATGTGTTCCAATGTTCATAAATGGCGTCTTCCTAACTCTCACTTTTACATGCCAAATATAGAAAATTCCACAGGAGAATCGACGAGTTTATTTACAATTATTTCTTCAATTGGGGCACAATTTATTCCATTTTCTCACTCTTTTCTTTTGCTAAATATACGATTGATTTGGAAATGTTGTTAGAGACATTATCCACATGAAGCACGACTTTTCCGTATGAAACTAAAATTTCTTCAACTAAAATGGGCTCTAAAGTATTTTTATGATAATAGCGTGAATTTACTTTAGCTGTATTTGATACTTTGTTTAGTCTTAATTAACCTTTATAACAATATCCTGCAGTAGTCCTGAATCTCTTCAGAAATATTTCTTTACGTTCAAAAGCTCATTTAGTCGGGATTTTTTTCCATTGATTGATAAAAAGATACTCTGTTTTTATTACAGCTACTTAAATAAACCCATGCTCTATCCGGTGGTATCACACTATATGGTGTAATAAAAGTTAAATGAAATTATTTAATATTGATACTTTTTTGAGTTTTAATTAACCTTTATAACAACATTCAGCAGCAGTCGTGAATCTCTTCAGAAACGTTTCTTTAAGTTCACGAGTGCATTTTTTTGGGATTTTTTTTTCATTGATTGATAAAAAGAGACTCTGTTTTTGTTACAGCCTTAATTATAATTTAAACTTTTTATTAATTATTTGAAGTAATTCTAAGTTCGTTTAGCCTAAATTCCTAAATTTATTTTGCTTCCGCAAATAAAAGAAAAATAGAGGGTTAGTATAAATGAATGACCAGATTTTAAAAATTTATATTTTCAAAACTATTACACCTATTATAATAAGTGATATATGAAAACAAAGAAGAACATTCCAAGTTTTTTTTTCAGTTATAAATGTTCCATGAGCGAACCTTTCGTAACACGTCACCTAATCTTTAATCAAGTTCGTTCCATACATTTGGCAGTTTTGATGCAGCACTGACGTATTGAAACACTAAATAATTCAGCTCTGATTCACCGTAAAATGTACAGTCGTGGAAAAAAAAAGTAAACACCCCCTACTAACTTCTCAACAAATTATCGTAGATGAAAGTTACTGGTAACGAACGATCGGAAATAAAGTCTACTTTTAAATGATGTATATAAAATTTGTTTAAGGGGCCATCTACATATTAAAACGAACCATAACTTTGTCTTTTTCAATAGCAGAGAAATTAATTATTCCGAGAAATTAATTATTTTAAAACGAGCGTATTTTAAGGGCTGTATCCAAATTGAAGTTCCGAACTCGATTGTTAATCCAGAGAGCCGCCTTCTTGATCAAGGCACGTTTAAGCGTCAATGTAACCTGTTTGATTACGGGATAGCAGAATAAATTTCAAAAATTTACTCACTTCTATCATAGACGGCCCCTTAAACAATCATTTTGCCGATTTTTAAGCATAATTTGAAAACTACTTCGAAGAAAAATGTGAAATTTTGGATTTCCATAAAGCAGGACTTAATAAATCTAAATCCATCAAAAAAATTGTATGTTGCAATTCATAATTTTTTCGAATATTAATTTCATAACTCATAATTCATATCATAAAATTATAAAAATTGCAAATTCAACGTATTTATGTTTGGGTATATTAGTATTATTGCTACACAAAAAATTAGCTCATTAGGTGCATAATTTCAGGAGATATAAATAAAAATATGAAAATGTAATTTAACATTAGAAGTACTAAATTTTAAATGTCTATAATTCAAAAACTTATCATTCAAATGACTTGAAATTTGGTTTCTAGGCATATTTTGAACCGAAGATTTGACATATTTCGTTAAATTTGGGTACTGCTATTGAAAAAAATGAAGTTTGGGCTCGTTTTAATATGTATATAGCCCCTTAAGCAAATTTTATATACATCATTTAAAAGTAGACTTTATTTCCAATCATTCGGTATCAGTAACTTTCGTCTACGATAATTTGTTGAGGAGTTAGAAGGGGGTGTTTACTTTTTTTTTTTCCACGATTGTGCACGGTAACTGAAAAAATATGTAACTGAAAACAAATTGCAATGTTCTCCTTTATTTTCATATATCACTTATTATAATACGTGTAATAGTTTTAAAAAGATATTTTTTTTAAATCCTATCATTCATCTGTGGTAGCCCTGTATATTAAATCATGAAATAAAACTAAACCTTTATTTTCGTCAATTTGTAAAATTGAATTTATAACTAGGGAAAACCATTTTTGCTCTTTGATACCAAGTTCTCTCTAAATACGAGACCATTACAAACGAGTTGGATTGCAATGATAATAAAAACAATAGGTTTCGTGAAGAAAGCATTCATTGCTTAATGATCTGTCACATATTTCATAATGACTGCATAATGATCAAGTCGATTGCTTCTTAAAAACGTAGCTATTTTTCTTCATCTCGCCTCAAAGTAAATATATATTTAAAAAAGAAAGGAGATAATGAAAACAACAAATGTGACAACTAAATGGTTTAACAACAACATGGTGTAATTTTAACCCTTATTGTAACAGAAATGTATCTGTAAAATACTTTTCACAAAAACCTAATTCTTGTTCTCAACCTCGCATATATGCATAGAAAATATATTAAAAACCACGGAAAGATAAAATCTAACAAAAAATAAAATAAAAATAAACAGGTAGTAGGTGAGCCACCCCCTAGAGGCTCTCCCTCTTACTTCAGCCTCCTGCTATACCCCCTTCTGTGAGTAGAAACATTCTGACAACACACGTGGAAACTGGGCTACAAATAAATAAATCTGCTCGTCCGTAAGAACAGGCAAACACTGATGTCTTGCTCTGTCGTTACCAGCAATTACGAGCAGGCTCACGTAAGGAGGAAATCCGATGAACGATATAAACTATATTCTGAATGGTTATCCTTTCCTCGACATGTACTCTGCTCTCATAAATAATCTATGTATGATGGACAACTAGGCTTTTCAGGTAGAATGGATTAAGAGAATGTTTTGTTTCTTTGCTTTTGAAGTAGCTAAGTTCTTTTTTTTTTTTTTTTCTCAAACGAATCTGTCTCTTCTAGGAAAAGTTTAACTGTAAAATAAACAGTAAAAACTATATTTTGTTTCCTAATACTGCACCATTCCGAGTTCAAATTGTTTAATGACAAGTTTTTTTAATATCCCGTTATTGTGTGCGTGTACCAGTTTCTACCTATCCTAATATAAAATTTTGGCTTTAAGCGAAAGTTTTGTTTCTACACTTATGATGAAGTCAAGTTTTGTTCCCCTTAAAGCCTAAAAAGTAATGTTCTTGTTACAGGGAAGTTTAAGTGTAATATAAATAAATAAATATAAAATATACCCTGCTCGTGAATACTGCATCATTTCGAACCTAAATCAAGTTCTTATCAGTTTTTCATGATAAGTATTTTAATTTTTCGTCACTCTGTATCGTTTTCTACGTGTAGGGATAAAACTTTTAATTTAAAAGAAAACTTTGTTTATACTCTTGCAATGTACAAGAAAAATTCCCCCCTCCTTATTTATTTATTGAAAACAAAATAGCTGTTAAAACATATATATGCACTGGTTTCCAAAAATTATGGAAAAACAGCAAAAGTAGAGATTACTCAAAATGTTACCAGTAGATTTTAATAAAATTGAGACACAATTTACAACGCATAGTAAGGTATAAAATAACATTAAAAGAAATTACCAGACGATTGTGGTGTTTCAGAAATTAATACAATTATAAAATAAACAAAATAAATGTCTCAGTTTGGTATAGGAAGAGTACCTTTAATATAGAGTATGATCACCCCTAGAAGCAATACAGCACATACAGCGAATTGTGATACTGTCAATTATGCGATCGACAGGTTTGCTGGGAAGTGCGAATCATTTATCTTGTAAAGCAGTTGTAAGCGTGGCAAGGATCTAAGGAGGGGGATTGAGAGCAGACTTACATCTTCCTAAAGCATCCCAAAGAGGCTCAATGGGATTCAAGTTCAGTGATCGCGCTGGCCATGCCATGCTCTGAATTGTTTGGTGCTGAAGATAATCTTCTACGATGTGAACCCTGTGCAGTCTAGCGTTATCGTCCTGTAACAGGAAATCTTTACCTATTGCACCGGCATAAGGGTGCACATAAGCATCAAGAGTGTCATCTCTATAGACGTGAGCATTCACAGTTCTACATGGAAAGACACGGGGGTCTGTACGTCCGCCCAAAGAGATACCATCCCAAACACAGACACTGCCTCCTCCATACGAATATCTTTTACGAATGTTTGATGGATGATAGCGTGCTCCCTGTTCTCTCCAAATCAAACAATACCTACTATCGCTTTGGAGGCTAAACTGGAACTCATTTGCGACGAGAACAGGCCTCCAATGATCAGCCTTCCAGTGGACATGTTGAAGTGTTCTCCTTAAACGTACCCTCCGGAGACATGAGGTGAGCGGCACACAAATATCTGGTCGCATCACATAAAGACCACCTTCATGAAGCTTTCTACGCACAGTAGACGTTGATACAAACCTTCCAGTGACGACAGCAAGGACTGATTTAAGATGAGAGGTGGTTGCTGTTCTATTCCTTCGTACGCATAACCGCAAATATTGGTCATTTGTGCTTGTCGTAGCTCTTGCTTGTCCTTCGCTGAACATTCTGAAGGCCGAACCAGTGGTTTGAAAGTGTTTCCATAGCCTATGAGCAACAGAAGGACTCACATTTAGCCATCTGGACACCTCTCTCTGACTTTAACCTACATCCAAACTTCCAATAGCTCTATACGGCAGTTATGCGGACAGATGATACCTCGAGGTCATACTAGTTAATTGACTATCTCAGTTTTCTTATCTCATAATCACAGCAACACCAGCAGCCGTACTCTCTAGCATGCATTTTTATGCTCCGCACAGATGACACAATCCGATTGCAGCGCCACTAATTTGCATTTTGAAATTTTAATCAGCATCTTTTAGTTAACAACATATCCAAATTTCATACGGATAGGTTAATTTTTGAACGAGTTATCGCTCTTTTTGTGATTTTTCCTTAATTTTTGGAAACCATTGTATAAATATATACATATAACCATGATATAATTACATTTCATCATCTATTTTCATTTACTAAAAATAAAATTAATAAATTTGGCTTCAATACATTACACTGACATTATACAAAATAAAAATGGAACCTATGACTTGTAACACATAATCAAGTGCAATACCACTAATTCACTACCACATTGCGGACGATTAATTCATTTAAAACATATGAAAAACCACCAAATTTGATGCAATAACCAATTAAAGATAAAAGATACAAATAACCAGCGAAATAATGTTGAGCCATTAAAAGACGTATAAAAAACAAATAAAAGATCGATTGAATGGATGTATCAGGAAGCTTATATTGCATTTCACTTCATCAGGGATACATTAAATACAAATATAAGCAATACATAGTCGATTTCTGTTAAAGAATCCAGTTATAAACTAAAAATTACTCCTTGGTCCATCATCATTTAAAAAACTTTTTTGGCAACATGTGCAAATAATCACTTACAGTTGTTTTGCTTTTTTTTTTTTTCTGTTTTTTTACTGCATCATTCTAGGTTAGAAAGTCTTTCAAATTGATAATATGTTTTTTATTTCTCAGTCCTTTTTAATCATGTTTTACTTTAAACTTATTTGCTTTTCCAATATTTTATTTCTCTATTTATTGATTGTGGTGGTGCTAAATTCGTATTCTTTAGCATTTTTTATGGCTAATACGAAGATGAAACCACATTTTTTTTTCGTTCAATTAATTACAACTTGATTTATAAACAATCATTTTCTCAGTAGGACAATATTTTTCATTTTCAACACAATCGTTTCGGGACATTCTGTTCAAAATGCCCACTTTGGCATCATTTTTTGAAATATATTCAGCCTCTATCTAAAAATCGACCATTACGGTACATTATATAGTTTCTGAATAATATAATCTATTAATTGGCTGCGTTTAAGAGCAAAAAATGAATTTAATAATGAGTCAGAAAACAAGCAGTTTGGATTTGAATACACCTTTAATACGATGATTTTTTTCTTCAACCGCTATGTATTTTTAATTTGTTTTTGCTGTAAGAATTGGCCCTATAAAAAACTTGCCAATATAAAAGTTGTAGATAATATTAAGAAGATTTATAATAAATTTAATTGGATTTGATATCTTGAGAATTGACGAAGTTGTGAATTTTCTCCTATCTAAAACCCTGTTTTTTGAGCCCCTTGAGCCCATTTTTAATTTTATGAAAAATCTGTGATACATAAATTGTTGGCCCTATTTTTAGAAGTAATAAAAACTTTAAACTGATTTGATATGTACAAAAAATAAGAAGTTGTGGGTTTTTTTTTTTTCGGTTTTCACAAAACCCCTCCCTATTTCCATCCCCTTACTCCAATTTTGCCCATTAACGAACTTGACCGAGATTTTATGCCCCTTTATTTTATGTATCAGCTTGGAAGAGATTTGTTCAGAATTACGGAAGTTATCGTGTCCATAAAAAAGTAATATATATATATATATATATATATATATATATATATATATATATATATATATATATATATATATATATATATATATATATATATATATATATATACGAGATAGGATTCAAAAGTTCCCGGACTGACTCTATAACTGAAAAAATATTACCAATTACATTGCTGAAACACATCCGCCTTCGAAATAAGATCCTTGCGCAACAACACACTTTTGCCTTCGGCTGTAAATGTCATCGAAGCACTTCTGGAATTCATTTTTAGCCATGTTCTTTAATTCATCCTGCGATGCACTTTTAACTTCATCTGAAGATTGAAATCGACCACCCTGCAAGCGACGTGTCAGTTCAGGAAACAGGCTGAAGTCGCAGGGTGAGAGATCAGGGGAGTAAACAGGATGTGGCAAAACAGTTGTTTTCGTTTTCTCAAGAAACTCAACATACGACCCGCAATCCAAGAGAGCATCAGCAACGTGGAAATCACCACAATCACCACGGAAGCAGAAATTCCGCCAATATCGCTCTAAAGTGAATGTCGTACTAGAGGTATTCTTTGATATTCCGGGCATTATACATCTGGAATTTATCCCTGAAGGACGCACTGTCAACAAAGAACTCTATGTAGACATCCTGCATCGTTTGCGTGAGTCGGTCCGGAAAAAGAGGCCAAAATTGAGGGCTGAGAAGTCATGGGTCCTTTTGCATGTCAACGCTCCTGAACACCGACCCCTAGTTGTCGCTGACTTTCTTGCGAAAACGAAAACAACTGTTTTGCCACATTCTCCTTACTCCCCTGATTTCACACCCTGCGACTTAAGCCTGTTTCCTGAACTGTCACGTCTCTTGCAGGGTCGTCAGTTTCAATCTTCAGATGAAGTTAAAAGTGTATCGCAGGCTGAATTAAAGGACATGGAGAAAAATGGATTCCAGAAGTTCTTCGATGTCTTTTGCCATCGGCACTACAGCCGATGGCAAAAGTGCGTTGTTCTGCAAGGATCTTATTTCGAAGGTGGATGTGTTTCAGCAATTTAATTGGTAATATTTTTACAGTTATAGTGTCAGTCCGGGAACTTTTGAAACCTGCCTCGTATATACAGGGTACAATATTTTATCTATCGCCGACCTTTAATTTCTCAACTGTTGGTCGTAGACATATAGTTCCAATTACAAAAACGTTTCAAATGAGGTAAATATTCATGTTGTGGCATTATTTAATGTAAAAAGTCAATTTTATAAAAATTACGAAATCTAACTTTTTATACGGTCCCCCAGTCCCTATAGTTATATTTAGTAAAAGTTTACACATATCATAAAATATACCAAAAAGTGTGACATCTGTACCACAAAAATTGAAGAGTTATTAAATTTCAAAGTTTGAGATTTTTTTGCATGATTTTGTCGTTTAATGAGGGATCAGTTAAAAGATTAATTAAAATAATTCGAGATCAAAATCAGTGTGCAATGTCCTTTTTACGGCGAAACCACCTTTAGCCGGCATCGCCAAATTGGGGTATCACCAAAGAGGGTTATTTCATTTAAAAATTTGAGCTGACTTTTTGGGGGGCATACAAAGCGAAGAATGAAATATTGAAATTAAACAACTAAATATCAATCGGACAACATTCAAACGTCAAAGTAGGCAGAATCGACAACTGGAAAATAAAACATACTCACTAAGGACTAGATAAACGGCAGCGGAATGCAAAAGACCAGCCGAGCGATAACGAGCATGAAAACTGAGATTATGCAAATTACAATAGTACCGCAGCTCCACACGTTCGGGATGAAACACGAGCCTTCTAGCAGTGGACATGCTAGTCCGTGCTGAGATCATGATGGCAAGCTACGAATGCATGCAATATGCCGAAATGATACATATTTATGGTGAATGTCAAAGGAATGCCAGAGAGGCTGCGAGTGTTTATTCAGAACGTTTACCTAAGGATCTACATCCAACGCATGAAACTATAAATAATGCATTGCACCATATTAGAGATACCGGCTCTGTTTCACCACGACTCAGAACAAGTAGATGGGCAAGGTGTAATGTTCGAGTGACACCTGGGGAGGTGCTTTGATTCACCCTTTTAATTCCACAACTGAGCACGGCGGAAATAAGCGAGCCATGTGGTCAGCATGTCTGGCATTTGTTACATGCACTTGATGAGCATCCATACTATATCCGAGACTGGTGCAAGTATTGATGCAGGGTGACCACGCACGCAGATTTGTTTATTGCATGCCAGTGATAGAACAGCTGTGCATCAATAGGCTAATTGTCGCCACTGATTTTTAGTATTCTTCAAATTTTTATACTTATCTCTTATATATATATATATAGATATTATTTTGTGGTGACAACTGATCCGGTGGAAAGCAGCTGTTCCATCACTACAATCCATGCAGTAAAATAATTAATATGACTAAGACAAAAATATACTTTTGTTTAAAGAATTTGTTATTTAAATATCTTCTACGCTGATAATTTGTTGCTTAACTACATACCTATTTTCTGAGAATTTGCAAAGGCGTTCTTAGGCAAAATTTTTATTTTTTGTAAATAACATAGGTGCCAACCTCCAACTAATCTTCCACAATATGCGGGATAATTTTACTTAGGTTTAATACTTTTTTAACCAAAAATTTTTTAAAGAAATGAAATTAATAAGTTCCACAGAGAAATCTGAAATTAAATAAAGATTCATCAAATATTTTTTTTTTTTTCGAAACCTGTTTAACCTTGGTCAAGTTAATCCGCATATTGTATAAGATTTAGTGGAAGCTTGGCAGCTATGAAATATTTTACGAACAAAATTATGTACACAGTAGAATAATTACTGTTAGTATAACTAAGGGAAAGAGGGTCGCATTATAGGGGGTTGGGGGGGGGGGGGCACATCAGGCTTCGAATTTCATAGGGAAATTTTTATTGTTCCTACAAGAATATTAAAACTATGGGCAGGTTGTTTCCGAATTTCTTGTTTAAATTTGAATTTTTTTTTTTTTTTTTTTTTTTTTTTTTTTTTTTTTTTTTTTTTTTGCATAGGATAGCTGAAGTCGATCTCTAATATGACTATTTTGTACTTTTTCAATTTTGGTTGCAGACTTTTTTAATACGGGTACTTTCACTTTCGAAACCGGTTCTGAAAGTGAAAGTACCTTTATTAAGTAAAGCTGACACCGAAATCAAAAAAGGAAAAAATAGCCATATTAGAGATCGACCCCTGCTATCCTATGCAAAAAGTAAAAAATGAAAAATAAATAAAAATATTCAAATTTAAACGAGAAATTCGAAAACAACCTGCCCATAGGTTTTACATTACGGAGCGGGTGTTTTCAAGTGAGTGAAGAGTCCCCTTTATCAGTAATCTTCATGATCATTTTATTTAACATATGCTACAGGGAGGTGCGATTTTCAAAATAGTGGTAGTAACAATAAAAATTTCCCTATATAATGCGGCCGCAAAGTATTTAATACAAATAACTTCTTACGCTGTTAAGTCTTTGCTTACCTGGATCAAATTTTCTAAAAACTTTTAAAGGCGTTATTTTGGAAAAATATTTTTCGATTTTTTTTTCTTTGTTGCTTGCAAATTATGCGTAAAATACTTATGTATATAAAAAAAAGAGAAAACAACCTTTACAACATTTTAAAATGGGACAAATCTGTCTTTATTATTTTAAACAACTCTCATCGATACTTTCTCATCATTCAAAAAAAGATAAATTAGAAAACTTCTTTAATCAAAATTCAAATTATTTGCAACTTTGAACCATAACTGAAATCATAAATTTTCTTCACACTTGCGCCAAAGAAGTTTATTTTATTTATTTTTTTTTTTTTTTAATTATGGATAAATTCAGATTAGCTACTTTAAGTTGAAATCATTTAATAACCCCTAGCGACGAGCATTCAGTATATTGGTTGCATGCAATCTTTTTTTCTCTCTCGCTACCTCTATTTTAAATAGTAATTTTCGCCATATTTAATCACATAATTCTGACTATTAAATAAGGCTAAAATTACTATTTAGAAATAGTTGTGCTTAAAAATTAAAAATTGTGTATGGAACGCTCATCGTGAAGGGGTTGATTATACTATTAGCCATCTTAAGAATAAATAACATCTGAAAATGTTATCTATGTTTGCTTAAATATTATTTTGTAAATGTGATTCAAACTAAACTTAATAACCTAGTATTACTCTTAATTTAGGGGGCTCAGTACCTCTTATTTTGACAAAAAGGACAAAAACGTCGAATTTCAGATTTTTATCTTAAAATGAACCTTTAACGTCTCTAAAACGTTGTGCCCAAATTTCTTGACGATCTAATAAATAATAAAGGTGATATGGTTAATACATTTAGATGTAGTTTAATACCGCTTTTTATAAATGAAATAATTAAACTTATTTCACTCAGTTCGTATTTTATCATATTCTCAATGCATTTATAATGCTAAGGTTTCCACAATAATTAAGCAAATTGTCTGATTTTTTTTTTAATGTATATTTAGATTCTATGAAAGATTAGAACTAAGTATCGATTTTTTGTTTAAAAAAATCTTAACTTTATATGCGATTTTCATAAATTTATTCCATACACTATATGGCCATTAATGACCGGCAACTTTCAATTTTAGACATTTTGTCGAATATTTAGAAATATGCTTGCCAGATTCTTCTGGAATTTCAGGATTAAAAAGAACAGGGATGACCTCATGTTTATCAATGTCGATTTGATAAGGGGGACAATTAGGGGTCCAACAAAAAATCAAAGAAAAAAAATATTTGGAATCACCCTGTAAAATAAAATGCGCGAAATAATCTACGCTACAGAATGTAATTAAACAGACATTGCGCAATATGTGTATTCATTTGTGTAAGAATAGCACGTATATTAATGGAGATATAGTGAATGTTTTTAATTAAAAAAATTCTTGCATGTTTTTTGCTTATAACATGTAGGGTTTTCAACCAAGTTTAACGCCGGTTTTAGAAAAATTGACAAAATATAGTAGAAATAATCTAGTGCAATTGGAATATAAATATATTAAATATTGTAGGAAATATGAGCAGTTGTATGAAATAATTTTTATCTGCACATGCACGAACGATAACAGGGAGTTTTTTACATAATTTAATAGTCAACTCTATGGTGCAACTTATTAAATAAATCCAGTCAAACATTGTAAAACTTCAGAAAGATATCGGCGTTAGAGCTAGCTAAATTTTAGTCGTTCTCTAAAAGCAGCTGAATGATAAGGGATTTTCCTCAAATTGTCATTTTTTATTAACTGACTTTCAGAAAGTAGTATTTAGTGACTATCAACGAGTAGATTTTTAAAAAATGCTTCGATTTAAAACTTCTTTTTATCATTGTATAGGCTCGTTCTGGTGTTTATCCAAGAAGAACTAAAGCATCAATAAAAAATGAAAATGAAATTTTTTAAAAAATTAAAATCGACAACTTGTGGACAATCCCTTATCATCCAGCTAGTTTTAGCGAGCAACTAAAAATTAGCTCACTTTAATGCCGATATCTTTCTGAATTTTTACGATATTTGACTGGATTTTTTTAATAAGTTGCTCCATACAGTTCACTGTAAAATTTTGTAAAAAGATCCCTGTTATCATTCGCGCATGCGCAGATAAAAATTGTTTCATACAACTGCTCATATTTTCTAAAATATTTAATATATTTATGTTCCAATTGCACTATATTGTGTCTGCTACATTTTGTCAATTTTTCTGAAACTGGTGTTAAATTTGGTTGAAAACCCTGCGTGTTATAAGTAAAAAACATGCAAGATTTTTTTTTTATATATATATATATATATATATATATAATCGTTATATCTCTATTAATATACGTGCTATTTTTACACAAATGAATACACATGTTGCATAGTATCTGTTTATTTATATTCTGTTGCGATAGGTCATTTCATATATTTTATTTTACAGGGGGATCCCATGTATTATTTTTTTCTTTGATTTTTTTTGGCCCCCTACTGGTCCCCCTTTACAAATCGACATTGATAAATATGAGGTCATACCTGTTCTTTTTAATCCTGAAATTCCAGCAGAATCTGGCAAGTATATTTCTAAATATTTGAAAAAATGTCTAAAATTGAATGTTGCCAGTCATTAATGGCCATATAGCGTATACATCCAATTGTTATTTTTTTTTCTTCTGGTCTAATCTTTTAATCAAAAACTGATTCGTAGGCTTGTAGAACAAAATAACCCCGAGTAAGAGATAAAAAAAAATCTAGTTTGAAACACCGAAATTGGAAAAAGGAAATAAATTAAGATTGTTAATTTAAAGAAATTCAATTAAAAAATATATATATTAATTTATTAACAATTTACGGCCTTTTATTATCTGTAATGAGTTTGCTTTATTGAAACATGATCCAAAAACTTCAAGATAGGTGTTATTTACAGATTTTTTTTTCTTTCTTTTTGCTACCGAGTGCCTTTAATAATAGCTTTATGAACATCGGGAATTTGTTTTCTAAGATGATTTTCTTAATATTTTAAATTCAGTGTAAATGTTACCAAATGAAAGTAATTAAATTGAATTGCTTGAATTTAGAACAAAAAGCAAGCAACCAGTGGTATAATGCAATAGGACACTTTTCGATGCCTTCCAGAAAGGAGAAAAGAAGTTTTGAAACAATGACTGAACATTACGGAATATGAATTTTACAGTAATTGTTGAAGCAGAAGAATAGAATGTTTGTGAAAAGTGGGTCATTGTTAATGGATGAGTCTTTGTTGCCGGTGTCTTTTACTGTCAAGTAAATAAGGGAGAGGTAGTTTGTTAAAAGACATTGCAGTACTTGCCTCTTTCGAAAGGCTTAAAGAGTTAAATTATTTCCATATTGGTTTACCGATAATTTTAAAGAAAAATTTGAGCGCCTCGAAAGTGATATATTTATACTAAGGCTCTATGTTTTCTATTGTTTCAGATACACACCTTTAAAATGGTTAATAGTTACTTTATTTCCTGCATATCATTTACATTTGGTCAATTGGAAAAAATACACCTTAAATATTTTGTAAACATTTATTGCAAATTTTATTACTTATTTAAAAAGTAAAACAAACAAATAATAAAGATGCATTTTTTCCCATATGTACTGAAAATTATACAAATTAAATCGAAAAGTATATTTTTTATTAATTTCATTAAATTAAAAAAATATATTTTTTTAGTTGTTGTTTTTTTATAATTATAGATTTAAAGCCATTAAATATCAATTAAATATGGTTTTTTTTAAAGTCAAAATGCCTTACAGTACAAAGCTATACAGTACAAAGAATTTGAAAAAATTGGTATTGCCGTTTTATTGTGTGTGCGTGGATTCCTGGGGTTGGGGGCTAAGTGAAATGTCTAAACCAAGGCGAAGAGACAATAAGAAAAAAAAGAGTAATTAAAATTGTTTTTTAAATATATCCTCAGTCTTTGAGTGAGAGGGCGGTGACGCATACTGTGACAATTTTTTTTTTTTTTTTTTTTTTTTTTTTTTAAGCCATTAACCGCATGGTGTTGTTTCAATATGTCTTGTTACGTATTTTTTCATGTAAAATCGATTGGTGTCATTGAAAATGACAAAAGTTCCAACTCTAACGCATTTTAGGTAGCTTTCTTTACAAAAAGCCTATTGCAGCCGTTCGGAGGAAAGCGATTTCAAAAAATTTTGGTATATCTTCATCGATCATGACCCCCAGACCCCGAAACCACCCTCCGTTCAAAATTGATATATATATATATATATATATATATCAATATATATATGGTTTTTGATGGTGGTAGGTTATGTTTAATTATTGGTTATATAATATATATATATATATATATATATATATATATATATATATGACCTATGTCACACTGTAACTCTCGTATTTATGAACCGATATGGATATAATTCGGTGTGTGCATAGTACATACCAATGTCTCGACCGAGTTCGTTGGTCAGCTTCATCCGCCATTTTGTTTCAAAATGGCGGCCATTTAAAATTTTTTTTTAAATTTAAAATTTGAAATGTGGTACCAAAAAATTGAAAATGGAAAAATATTTTTTTCTTATGTATTTGACCTTTATACAAAGACTCCGTAACAGTTTTTGTTTCGTCTATATCTTAAAAAATGGCTGAGTTAGAGCATTTGGAATTTCTAGCGAAGCTGACATTTTGAAACGTCCTGAATTTTGTCACGCGATAAAAGGCGTATTTATGAACCGATTTGGATGTAACTTCGTTTATACATAGTACAGACCAATGTCTCGACCGAGTTCGTTGGCCAGCTTCATCCGCCATTTTGTTTAAAAATGGCGGCCATTTAAAATTTTAAGAAAAATTTAAATTTGAAATGTGGTACCAAAAAATTAAAAATTGAAAAAATATTTTTTTCTTATGTGTTTGACCTCGATAAAAAGATTCGGGAGCAGTTTTTGTTTCGTCTATATCTTAAAAAATGGCTGAGTTATAGCATTTTGAATTTCTAGTGTGGCTGACATTTTGAAACGCCCGGATTTTTGCCGCGTGATAACGGACATATTTATGAACCGATTTGGATGTACCTTGGTGTGTACATAGTACATACAAATAACTCAACCGAGTTCGTTGGCCAGCTTCATCCGCCATCTTGTTTCAAAATGGCGGCCATTTAAAAAAATTTAAAAAAAAAATAAATTTAAAATGAGATACCAAAAAATTGGAAAATGAAAAAGAGGTTTTTTTTCGTATGTGTTTGACCTTAATACAAAGATTCCGGAACAGGTTTTGTTTCGTCTATATCTAAATAAATGGCTGAGTTATAACATTTTGAATTTCTATTGTGGCTGACATTTTAAAACGACCTGATTTTTGTCACGCGATAACAGACGTATTTATGAACCGATTTGAATGTAACTTGGTCTGTACATAGTACATACCAATGTCTCGACCGAGTTCGTTGGCCAGCTTCATTCGCCATCTTGTTTCAAAAGGGTTGCCATTTTAAAAAAAATGTAATTTAAAATTTAAAATGAGGTATTAAAAAATTGGAAAATGAAAAAGATTTTTTTTATGTGTTTGGCCTTGATACAAAGATTCTGGAGTAGTTTTTGTTTCTGAAAATTTGTTCTTTTGTTTATATCTTAAAAAGTGGTTGAATTATAGCCCTTTGAATTTCTATCATGGCTAACACTTTGAAACGATCTTGTATTTGTCTCGCGATACCACACGTATTCGCCTATTTCGATGGAAGAAGGCATGTGGATAGTATACATCAATATCTCGACCAAGCTCGCTGGCCAGCTTCATCAGCCATCTTGTTTCAAAATGGCGGCCATTAAATTAAAAAATATATATATTTAAAGTGAGGTGCAAAAAAATTAGAAATTGAAAAAGATTTCTTTCTTAAGTATTTGACCTTGATATAAGGATTCAGGAGCATTTTTTGTTTGTCTTTATCTTAAAAAATGGCTCAGATATAGCAGTTTCAATTTCTAACGTGGTTGACATTTTGAAAAATCTGATTTTTTGCCTGCGACAGCACTCGTATATATCAACCGATTCCGATGTGAGTGAGCATGTGCACAGCAATTACTAAGGTCTCGACCAAGTTCACTGGTTAGCCTCATCCACCATGTTGTCTTAAAATGGCAGGCACTTTAAGAAATCGCCGAATTTGGCAGCCAAATATAAGTTACTTTAAATAAAAGCAGCTTGGATAAAGCTGACTAATTTCGCGAAATTCTCATTCATAATGATTTAGTATTGATAAAAATTAGTATTGAATCCCCTACATTCGGTTTCCACTTAATTGAGCTTCGTGTGTTTGAATAATATAAGTTGGCTTTTTTAAAATAAGGAATATGAAAGCTACCTCTTCCTCCCGGCACTGGCCGGAAGGACTTTTTCAAATTTTTTTCAAATATTATAAGGTTTATTTATTTATTTATTTTCAAGATTGGTGCAGAAATAAGTTTTTTTTTTTTTTTTTTTTTTTTTTTTAAATGTGGGCTTTTATTCAAACTCCATTATCTACCAAATTCGTAAGCTTAGGTATTCCCAGCGTTTTTCACTCCTGAAATACCTACAGAATAGGAAAGTGCCAACAATTTTGCGGAATATAGCGGAACCTTGACTTTTTAAGGGTTGTTCTCAAATACAAAAAGGCAACTTTCTGACATAAGTTTTAATTTATTTTTGTTCGGAAATGCATGAAACTAGCAGGTGTTGTTGTTCAGAAACTATGTAATCGAGCTGTTTTTTCCTGTTTTTTTTTTTTTTTTTTTTTTGCAAACGCAAACTTTCAGAAAATAGTGTCAAAGTGGGCGTTTTGAACAAGATTTTCGCGCAAAAGGAGAAAAGCACTCAAGAAAGAATGAAAAACGTGTTTGCCACATAATCAAACTCGCTTATAACACAATAGGTAATTTATTGATCAAAAAATGGAAAACACAGTTCAATTCCAAATCGCTTCCAAGGTCAGCCTTTCCAATTTTATATCTTTCCGTTAAAAAATGAATTTCTAAATGTGTCAAAACGTTTTGAGCTTGTTGAGCGGAGCAGTTGAGAACAGCCTTAAGACGAAAATATTGGAAACTATAAAAATTTCAAAAACCATACATGGGTATTAAAACTCAATTAATTTAAAAACAATTAAGCTTAGAAGACAAATAAAAGTAATTTACACCAATGTAGAAAATTGGCCTTACATAACCATTTTTTCCCTCATCATTTACTTATTTTTGGTTTTTGCCTGTTTATTCCTACTTTTATGGTATAGGGCAATTCCATCGTAACTGATGTAACATTTTATCGCCGAATTTTGTTTTCAAAACTATGCAGAAAATTTACTAATAAAGTTAGGACAAATTTTTACAATTAAAAATACTTCTTACTAAGGACTTAATACCCAAATACCTGCAGATTATTTCAATCTCTCTTGTAGTCCCAAAAATTGCAATTCAAAATTTTGTAACTGACGTAACATAAAATATGCAAAAAAATTTTCTTCCTTCATTGAAGTGTAAAAATTATCAAAACTATCCCGTTAAAAAAAGAGATTTAATGTTCTCAACAACACTAAGTAATGCCAAATTATAACAGTAACTTGTTTAATTAATTTCTGAATAATAAAAAAGAAAAAAATGGCATTTATACGTGTAACTGACGTAACTTTTACTGTGTAACTGACGTAACATTATGACTTTACAAAGAGAATAATGGTACTTAACTTAGTTTGTAAACAGTAATATACAATGCCTTTTTATTAGGATTTTATTATAGAATATTAAAATATCAAGTTCTCCAATCATACCATTAAATTAAACATATTATAAATTTTATATCCCCCCCCCCCCTCAAAATGATGATTTTCTGTGGAATTGCCCTATATTTCCTTCTGCAAATGGGGCTAGATGATTTGTAAGGAGGAAATATATGCATATATATGGTTTCTCATGCTGTGAGACATAGAACAAAATATAATAGTTGAAAAACCTTGGGAAAAAACATACAATTTTTACCTATGTCGTGGAAATTCGTCATTTCGACGCACAGTGCGGTGGTGAAGCTTGTCTCACTAGTAATTTCACTGTTGAAAGGTAGCTCCAGATCAAGAAAAATGGGTTTAAGAGCAAGTTTAATATAGCGGATCGTGATATACCAGTCGGCAGTGCGTCTGACTTACATTTACACAAGGTTGTGTGTTCGATTCTAACTCTAATGGAATAGAGTCATGTACGCTGTCAGACCAAAACTATATTTATACATTTTCTAATTCTATAAAATACTAAAAACAATGGTGATTTGAGTAGTGTTGTCCATATTTCACATACTCTATGAATAGGGTCAATCGGGGATAATACGAGACGAAATTCTAAACTTTTCCATTTACTTGTGATCTATTGACTCTTGGCCTAAATAAAACGTTGATTATGTAATGTCACAAATTAGATAATATTATGTAATTTGTATTTTTCTTTCCTTTATCTGATTATGAATTTAAAAAATATTGCTTGTCACAAAAATAAGGGTAAAAAAAAATAAAAACCTGTCTCATATTAGCCCCATCATATATTCATGAAAATCCATTATAATAAACCCCTTCACTAATTTATTAAATGGTAATTTAGAGTTAAAAATACTAACAAAATTGTTTACAACTCTTAAAGCATATTTTTATGGAGATTTAGTCTTAAATTTACAGTGACATAACATTTATTATTGAAAAATAAAGAATAAAAAATGTATTTTACGATCTTGACTATTAATTCATTGTTCATCAATATTTACATAGCCAGGAAAAGTGTAAGTAATTTTCCTGTTTCTGATTGTAATTTCAAGGAAAGGCAGGACTATTTTAGACAGTTGCGGTAGTCTCATAGATTTTGTTAAAGAAATGTTACTAAGGCATTTTTATAATTCGAAATATTATAATTATCATAGTATATAAATGATGAAAAACAAGGTGAATATATGGAAGCTTGGGTGATGCTTTGGGAAGCAAAGTGGAGATTGCTTTGAGGCCTATAGCTACAATGGCTGTCGCCTGCCTCGAATGATCCTTATTATACATAGAAACAACAAGAAGTCACAACAATTTTTATTTCCATTACATTTCATATATTTATATAACTACAAAGGGGCATTTACAATTACATCCATGTCTTACCCAGGGACTCGAACCCGGGCCCTCAGAGTGACAGCAGCCTCCGCTTACTGACCACGCCACTGGGCGACGCTAGCATTTCATATCACTCGATTAAAAATCAGTAACAATCATAGAAGGATATACCATTAAGCTTGGGGGAAAAGAAAAAACATATCTGGCATATTAAAACGGACAATTAAAGATTAACACTTCATGTTTTTGTTTATGGTGGATGTTTTACATGTTATATGATAGAATAGTGCTGTCACTAGCCCTATACACTGTCTCACATTAACTCCCTGGGATTGTTGTTTTATAACCCATACAACGTTAGGAATATTCCAAAGTTTAAAGGCTAAAAGACTCTCCATTTCTCATAGAATAAATCTCATTCAAAATCATTTACCTAAGATTTAACTTAAGCGTTATACAACAAAAGTTTTGAAGTCTGACAGAAAAGTGAGATATTGTAATGTATATTTCTGGGGATATTTTGCCTTAAATTTTGAGCGTATTAATAGTGATATGAATAAAATGATATATCTATACTAAAGAAAGTTTCGCTCTGTTTCTGTGTGTATCTATGTGTGTCTGTCTGTCTGCGGTGGCTAGCGAAATCTACCGCACGTATAAAGCTGAAAAAATTTGCGAGGGTAATCGAAGCCCTCTCCTGGTGCGCCTGATACTCAGATTTTTAATTTTTTAAGACAAGGGACCCCTTAGCCCTTTTAACCTTTTGTGCACTAAATTGTTAATAACTTGCCCCTTCTTATCCGATCTTCTTTGTTTTAGGGCCCCTTTCTCCTTTTAGTTATTCCCCCATTTCAACATTCCAGTTAAGATCCAGGCCAATTGGAGCCCGGTGAAGGGCCCCTTGAAATTATTGTTCCCTAAATTGTTAATAAATCACCCCCCCCCCACTTCGTTTTGGGGGTCCTTTTTCCCTTTAGTTATTCCCCGATTTTTACATTCCAGTTAAGACCCTGGGGCCTACGAGGCCCGGTCCTAAGCCCATTGAACTTTTTGTGCACCATGCATTTTCCATCTTCTAATTGTGACATCCTCCCAATGCATAACTTTAAAGTTGAGTCTTGCACTCATCTCACCGGGTCAACACGCTCATATTTTTATTGGGACCCTAAGGTCCTTTTTTAAGCATTTCCCCCATTTTTTGCGCATTTCTTTAAAATTTTATTCTAATGATTAATTCATACCATTCATTCATTCATCGGTAATTTCTACTTATTGAAGATCTAAAAAAGTGCTAATTAATGGGATCTTTTAACATGTTTCCACACTCTAAAATTAGGAGGAGTGAAAAATTCCCTCTTTGAAAGAGTGACAGTCATTTCCAATTCCTAGAAAGTTTATAGTTAATTAGGCTAAGTTAATTAGGCTATAGTTAAACTAGTTAATTAGGCTATGATAGGTTAATTTTTGAACGAGTTGTCGCTCTTTTTGTGATTTTTCCTTAATTTTTGGAAACCAGTGTATGTAACGTTAATTGAGTTTTTCCTGACGCATTGCCTACTATAGACCAGTGGTTCTTAACCGGTGTGCCGTTGCATATTAGTGGGCTGTGAGAGGTACTGAAGTGTACCACGATAATTTTCAGTAAAACATAATCAAGATTCTACAAATTAATAAAAGTACTTTAAAATGCAAATTCTAAGTTCTGCTGTTTAATATGTAACGAGGTTCCTTGTCACGAAGTTACATTTCTGCACAAATTTCTTACAGTGTTGGAAAATTTCTAAAAAGAATGCTGGAGAACTGAAATGAAAATAATTTAAATTTGCATTCTTATTTATGGCTTTTTCGTCGAACACAAATTTTAAATTATTGCGAAAAACATCATCCGCTCTCAATGTTACATTTACGATAAATAAGCTTTTCAGCAGTGAATATGAGAATATGACTAGAAATGAAATTTCAAGTCATTTGAATGATACGTTTTGGAAATATAATCATTCAAAATTTAGAGCTTCTCATGTTAAATTACATTTTAATATTTTTATTAATATCTCCTAAAATTATAATCTTAATGTGATAATTATTTTGCTTAATTATAATGCTGAAAAACCCAAACATAAATACACTGAATTTGTAATTTAAACATTTTTATAATATGAATTATGAATTATGAAATTAATATTCGAAAAAAATATGAATTGCAAATTTTTTATAGTTTTATATTTATTATGTCCTGCTTTATGCAAATTTTCAATTTAAATTTTTTCTTCCAAGTAGTTTTCAAATTATAAATAAAAAACCTCAAAATGGCGGTTTAAGATGCCGTCTATGATGTCCAAAAAAACATAATTTGGAAAAGATATATTTTAGTCATTTTAATGAAACATTTGAGCTGGCAATAGTCGAAACATATTAAGCGAGTGAGATGTTCATATCGGCAAGAAATAATACATTAATGGAATTGACATAGTCAATCTGTAGCATTTCAACAAACGAGTAAAGAATTTCAATTTGGATACAGCCCCTAAAATGGACTCATTTCAAAATAATTAATTTCTCGAAAAACAATCGTACGAATTTCATGAAATTTTGGATTTGGGCCAATTTAAGTGTGTAGAATCTATTTATGTTGTCAAACTTGGGTACTACTATTGAAAAACAAAGTATGGTTTCGTTTCGATATGTAGATGGTCCACTAAACAAATTTAATAGACATAATTTACACCTAGTCTTTATTTCCAATCGTTTTGAACCAGTAACTTTCTTCTACAATGATTTGTTGCAGAGTTAGTAGGGGCTGTTTACTTTTTTTCCCACGACTGTATATCACCTATAACAATCGCGAAACATCCGGAAGACTATTGAAAAAATAAATCCACAGGTGACTTCAGCTGATGTTTTTAATATTAACCCTTTCATGCATAAACTATTTTTTATTATTTTCCATTATTCACAAAAAATATGTTTTTGTGATAAATGAAAACCCATTATAAAATAATTTTATTATTGTACTGCATGCTAGCTATTATCTGTCCACAGATAAGATCTTCAGAAATGAATACTTTTTTTTTTTTGGGGGGGGGGGGGAGGCAACATTTATCTGTCCTCATATGAGGCCCATATGAATAAAATGGTTAAATATCCATATTTTTAAGCGAAAATTTTACGCACGCTTTGAAATCGATAAAAACTGATAAAAATCGCAACGAGTTCGGACAAAAACAACTATTTTTTAATGTTAAAGGACAATACGCGAAAACAAAACAAAAAAAAAGCGAGAAGAAAACACGATTCTTTTACTACTAAATATCAATATTTTTTCACGAATTTTTTACACAGGCTGCAAAACTGTTACATTTATAACAGATAAAAATTTCAAAGAAATCGGACAATAACAACTTTTGTTTCAGCTATTGAACGAGCCGAAGTGAAAAAAAAGACGTCTTACAAGCGCTTTTACCACTAAATATCAGTATTTTTTCACGATTTTTTCCCGCAGACTACGAAAACATACGTAAAGAAAGCAACAGTTTGAGCAAAAAGAATTGTGCATTCATTTGTGATTTTTTGAAAATTGTGTGCCAAACGTAGGAGTTTTTTTCAATTGGACCACCCTACATTGTATAGGGTAGACTGGGAAGGGTTGAATATTTTAGAAAATGATTTTTTATTTTTTAAATATTGAACCTTGAATGAAGTTTCATATATCATTTTATTCGTTATACAATCAGTTATCAAAATAAAATTGCGACATTAATCTATAAGAAACTTGAAAAATGATTGATTTTAATCATGAGAGAATAATGGGTCATGGCTCCGCACATATGGGAGGCTTGACCCACTTTAGTTTGTACTGAAATATTTGTTAAGTGAAATTAAACCAGTTTAAAAAAAAAGAATAACTTTATGCTACATGATTTAATCATTATTGAAAATTATTTGGGAAAATGTGATGCGTAAATAAACCTGCTTAGACGGAATTTAAGGCACAGGAGAAATATTCCCTTTTAAACACTCATTTTTGGGATACTAAACATGACAACACGAGCTACCACATAGTTTGGCTTCATCTCATTGGCTTCATCTCATTGGCTTCATCTTAGTGAAATTTATCTACATTGCCTTCCTAAAGTGTTTTGATTAATGTTATGTTCTTTTGCAGAGGCATGAACACTTACTATTTCTTAAGGCTGATGCTTTCATCCTTTCTAGTCTTTATCATTCTTTCTCTTTAACTATTATGGATATTATTTATATGAAATAATAGTTCCAATCCACTTTCCAATTTATATTTCATTAAAATTTTTCTTGATACTATAGACATTTTTACAGATTCCTTTAATCAATTTTAAACGTTTTCCTTTCTATCACACAATCTCACTGTAGCTTTTCAGAGTAAATTTACGTTATTTTAGAAATATAGCTATTAACCCTTCATTATGTACAATGTATAATAAAAAGATTTCCAAAAACATTTAATTAAGGGAGCTTTGACCATCTGGACAACCCTGCCTCATATTGATTGGGTCAAGCCTTCCCATATAGCCACTTTTTTAAAGTATAGCACATAGATATGTTTAGCCTAATTTACTGTAACAATCTTTATGCCTGAAATGAAAACTCAATATTTGTGATTACATAAAACCTATTTACTTAAATTTCTATGATATATTTTAGGTGAGAAAATCTTACAAAATGTTTCTAAAAAATACACTTTTACGCTGAAAACTCTTCACAATTGATTTTTCCGCACCTTTTTTAATTATTTGCATAAAAACAAAGACTATTGTTTGAGCATTTCAGTATAGCTTTGATTGCCACCTATTAGCAAAACTCTGAAATTCTTTTAAATATGAAAATTGAAGGGTAGATCAAGCCTCCCCTATGGTCAATCCTCTACAGTCTCCCCTATATTCTTAACTCATAAAATTTTCGAAGAGTTTGGACAATAATGACTATTCTTTTTTAACCTTCATACCCTGAGTTGGGTCTAACGACCCATTCACAACAAAACAACGACCCATCATCAACAAAAACTAACATAAATAAATTTGTCCTGGCAATAGGGAATTTTACCTAGCAAAATTAATGGTAGTTCTGGAAATCGGCTTACTTTATGTTTTTTGGGTCTCTGAGTCCAAATTTGTAACTTACCACGAAAATTTCCCCTTGCAACCCCCCCCAAATTTTGGTAAAAAGCCCCCCCAAAAAGGTTTACATTAAAAAAAATCAATTTTTTTATTGTTTTAGGGGAAAAGTATCTAGAAATTCAGAAAGTAGAGAAAATTTGCAACAAATTAGATATATGACATTATGACTTCGGATGAAGGGGAAGGGGGGGATCTGCCTCGGAACATGCGGGCTGTGCTGCGTGGACTAAGTTGCGCAATTCCACTTAACCACTCACACGTTTACATTCGCCCTTCCATCTCCCCTCTGAACTTTCTTTATAAGGTTTATTTTAAGTTTTTTGGGTCGCTGAATCCGAATTTTTAACTTACCCCAAAATTTTCCCCCCACGAAAACCCCCAAAAAAGTTGTTATTAACTTAAATTTCTTACTGTTTTACGGGAAAAGCATTAAGAAATTCAGAAACTAGACAAAATTTGCAACATATAGGATATATGACATTATGACGTAGGATAAACGGGGAGAGAGGGGGCTGCCTCGGAACATTCCCCGCGCGCTTTTCTCAAAAACCAAATTTTTTGAAAAAATCAATTTTTTGGGGGGTTGCCGGGTGAAATTTGGTGGAAAGTTACACATTCCGATTCAGCGACCTAAAAAACATAAAGTGAGTCGAAATCCAGAACTAGTATTAATTTTTCCAGGTAAAATCCCCTATTGCTTGGACTTCATAACTCAGTGCACGTGGCGCCGCAGTGCATGTTCAAAGGCAGCTCTCCCCCTCCCCGTTCATCCTACGTCATAATGTTATGTATCCTATTTGTTGCAAATTTTGTCTAGTTCCTGAATTTTGTAATGCTTTTCCCCTAAAACAATAAGAAATTTAAGTTAAAAACAACTATTTGGAGGGGTTTTCGGGGGGGGGGGGTAATTTTGGGGAAAAGTTAAAAATTCGGATTCAGCGACCCAAAAAACTTAAAGTAAACCTTATAAGGAAAGTTCGGAGGGCAAATGTAAACGTGTGAGTGGTTAAGTGGAATTATGCAACTTAGTCCACGTAGCACCGCGCGCATGTTCCGAGGCAGATCCTTCTTTCCCCTTCATCCTAAGTCATAATGTCATGTATCTAATTTGTTGCAAATTTTGTCTACTTTCTGAATATCTAGATACTTTTCTCCTAAAACAATAAAAAATTGATTTTTTTAATAAAAACCTTTTTGGGGGGCATTTTACCAAAATTTGTGGGGGGGGGGGGGGGGGTTGCCGGGAAAAATTTTGGTGGGAAGTTTAAAATTTGGATTCAGCTACCCAAAAAACATATAGTAAGCCTTTTTCCAGAACTACCAGGGATTTTGCTAGGTAGAGCCCCTATACGGTCTCTATTGCCTGGACTAAATACATTAAATAGTTTTTAAAGAAAATTCTGGTGTACAATGTTTTTTTAAGGTTGAGTAAAATTTCAACAGGGTAGGAAGGTTAAACATTTAAAGCACATGACGCCCTCCCGACCTCTCTTTTTTCGATATACTACTTCAAAATTACATATCGGTTCGGCAAATCAAAATACGCAAAAAAGAAAAATACTAAACCACATTTACGTTCATTTTTCTTTCCAACGGTGCATTTTTTATTTATTTATTTATTTAGTATGAATATTAACCATTTGAAAAAAGTACGTTTCGGAAAGTCACTTTTGTCGAATTTCATTTTTTCCGCGCATTTTCCCATAAGATTAATGAGCTCGGGCTGATAACGAATTCATCTCTAGAGGCTGAGTCACACTGTTTTATTTTATAATATTTATTTTCTATTTTTCATTTTATTATTTATTTATTTATTTTATTTTTATTTATTTTGTTGTATTTATTTTTATTTCAGAATTAATTATATACGGAATCTCATTCTTTTCTGATAATATAGAGTTTTAAAAAAAGTCTGCACGTTTGTCTCATATTTAAAAGTAAAAAAATAATAATAATAATATAATATACAGGGTGGTCATAAAAAAACTTCGCCGATATATGGACCTCTAGCGGCCTATCCGTTCAACCGATCGAGATGAGATTTCAGATATAGTTATACAGAGGTATGAGCTTGAGATTCTGTGAAGGGCAACAAAATGGCGCTGAGGGTTAAGGTTAAGATACTTGAAATTTTCAAATGGCCACGCCCATTTTTTCCCATCGCAAAATGCTTAACGCATGTGAAAACACTAAAGAGCGTTGGAACGGTACGTGTACCACAAAAAATGAATGCGTTATGCTCGCACAAAAAAAATGCTCTGCGAATGGCCAAATAAAACACAATCGGGGCGCACGGAGGAAATTTGCATTTGACAGAGTCAAGACACCAATCACTGATTACAACACAGATCGAAAAAAAAAAACTTTTATTTCGATTACACATTTTCCACATAGGTGCCATCACAGGCAATTACGCATTGCATGCGGAGGACTGTGAACAAGACACCCGAACGTAACATAGCATGAGGGATCTTTGCAATCTCATGTTTGGTAGAGTCTTTCAAATCCGGCAGATATTGCGGATTGCACATGTACACTCCAGATTTGAGATATCCCCAGAATCAGAAATCCGTAGGAGTGAGGTCTGGGGATCGCAGAGATCACGGAAATGGAAAATGACGCGAGATGAAGCGGTTGCCAAAATGCAGTTCCGTGACCCTGCGAACAGGCTAAGTTATAGGTGGAGGTGCGCTATCTTGCAGGTGTTTTCTTTCAGGTGTTTTCTACCAAGAAAGGACTCTGCAGACCGATTGCGTTTTAATATGCGTATCGAGTTTTAACTAATTCTGGAATTTCAGTCGTGAACTCGATGGGGTGATTGTCTGTGCAACCGCCACCCGATCTATAAGGTAAGTCGGAAAATTGAAATCGTCAGATAATTCTGAGGACATTATGAGATATATTTTCTAATTCTGCAAAAGTTAAAGTATTTAAATTACTAGTGTTGAAATCATTAGCTACAACTACTATAAAGTAAAGTAAACAACTGTCATCGTAAAAGAACTGTTATAAACAAGTAAAAATTAAATTTAAAAAATCAAAAAACCCGACTGCGCAAAAAAACAAACTAATTAATTATTTCTCATCAATGGGAAACTATTTTTTATATTACTTACTTATTGTTTTCTATTTACTTGTATTGATGACTTTTAAGTTGTCTTTAATTGTTAGTTCCTATCTATAAACACTGTTTTGATGAGGTCTATAGATGTCTATGATGGTTAGAGTTGCAGTAAAGCTAGAGATCCTACCTACACAACTTCCAGGTTGAGTAATATTGAAACGGAGCTTCTGACTGTAAAATAAGTCAATGAAATATCGTCTTCATTTTGAAAGACCTATCCAATGATATGCCACTCAATACGGCGCGTGAAAAAAATTTTTCATCTCTACCATTTTGTTCATTTTGCATTTTACGACCGCCATTTTGCATTTATAAAAACAAAACCTACCCTATAACCATCGGACGGTTAAGACGAATTGATAGAGACCTCATTCATTAAAATCCATCCAGCCGTTGGGATGTTTCGAGGGTATAAAGAAATCTACATACCCAGATACGCGTGAAACACATAACCCTTCTTGGCAGTCGGGTAAAAAGAAAAAAAAACAATGAAAGCTTACAGAGAAAATTCCGAAATTTTGTGACTTCATTGTATTTTTTGTCGTATGGGAAAACAAGACAATTTCAAGGGGGGGGGGGGGGACTTATTTATTCATTTTTGTTTTTTCTTTATTGTAATAATGTTTGCAGGAAAACTTCAGATTGTACGTAATAAAAGCACTTGCGTTACATCTCTTTCATCCTAATTTTAAACAATTTTTGTAAGCCAAATGGAATTACAGAGACATTTGCTGGTAAAAACTTCTCCAGATTTCGGAAATATTTCGATCTATTTCAAATTATTATTGTGACAGAGTTGTATATTATTTAAAAAAAAAAACACACATTGCATAAAAAATATAGTAATATTTTAAGCATTTTTTACCCCGCTTAAAGATTTGTACAATAATCCAAGTCTGGCTGCCAAAAATGGTCTTTTTACAATTGCAGTAAATTTGAATAGTGACGGCGAATCCGCGTGTTGAGACCAATTGCCACTACTTTTCATTAATGTTTTCTTCGCCTTATTTAACATCATAATTTCTTTTATTAAGGCTATTCTGAAAAATTGGCTATTTTCTGACAGATTTTTAAAATTCATTTTTGTTTGCAAACGTATCGAATTGGCAGGGGCTCTTATACAGAAACTATGTAATCGAACTGTTTTTTCTGTTTTTCGACAAAGGCAGATGGATTTTCAGAAAATGCTGTCAAAGTTGCGCGTTTATAGTTGAATTTTCGGACGCGAAAGCGCAGGAAAGGAAAAAACTGCTAGCCTGTGACAACAATAGTTTATAACTGAAGATGCAATTTATCGCGAAAGTTTAAAAAAAAAGTGCTCGATTACAATTTGCTTCAGTAATCATGCCTGCAAGTGTCATGCTATTATGTTTAAAGATGAGTCAGGAAAAGCGTCAAGAAGTTTGGCGTTGTTAAGCGGGGATTTTTTTTTTCTGAGAAGCTGTCCCTTGATTTTTATAATACAGCCCAAAACATTCTTATGATGATATATGTAATGGATGTCGGTTAACCGGGTGTGTCATGTAGTCGAGTTTCGGATAATCGGGAGTCTTACTATATATCGAATATTTTTATTTCAGGCATAATTAGTTTTACCAATACTATAATTAAAAATCTTGAAGACCAGAACCAGTCAACCAGTAGGTCTAACACAAATGTTAGCAAGCATGAGCATTTAAGATGAGATCCCTGATTATAACATCTTAATTTAAACATATCTTTAAATATCACTTTCTAATAACTCGGCTTAACATAAAAAACGGATATCCCCGAAAAAAAAACGAGCGGAAACCCCAACAGACTAGTTTGGTTTTTATCTATTGTGTGCTAGGCGGCCTATCTATCTCAGTATGAGGGCCTTTCTCGTAAATCTGTAAGCCGAGTGAAGCGTTCCTGCTAGGCTGACAGTACTAATAGCCTGTATCTCAGTGGGGCAGAATCTGACCTATTCCTATCTCAGGTAACACTTTTTGGAACTCTTACCTAACAGAGGGGCCGCTTTTATTTATTTGTGCAAAGGAACTCTTCCAAAGTTATGCCTCTTGCTACTGTTTTCAAGATTATCTCTCGATGCAACATGAGTTTGTTACATGCTCCGAACCAGCAAGTTCGTGTATATATATCAATTAAGAACTGCGGTAGCTCTAGTGGTAAAATATATTTTTTAAGGCTGCTCAAAAAGTCTTTTTTCTGCACTCAAGAACATGAAAGTTTCTGTCACAATCACAAACTCAATTTCATACGTAGAAGAATGAAATTTTCAAACAAGGCTATTAAAGTCATTTGGGATCGTATAACATTTTTCGTTTTACTATGAATGTATTACATTTTGAGTTATTAGGTTGAGCATAAAGTTTTGGGAAATTTTTAATCTAATAGTTACCAGAATTTTTATCGTATATGGGTAAGGCTAATGTCAGACGGACGTCTTTTTGCACGCTTTTTTACTTACGTATTATCCCTTCACAATGCCGCTAGCATTGTGCAGGGATAATCCGTAAGTAAAAAAGCATGCAAAAAGACGTTCGTCTGACATTAGCCTAAATATCACAAAATGTGAGATTTCTTCCAAGGATAAAGCTTCTGATTTTTTTTTTAAATGTTGGTTGAACAGCTGGATCAAGGAATTTATATGTAAAATTGTTACAGTTTGAAGAGCTTACGTTCATTTTCGTGTAATTATAATTATGTGTCATTTTCTTGGCATATGTATGCCAGGTTAATGACAATTTCATTCTAAAACTTTTTTCACATTCTTGTTTTTTTTATTTTTAGATCTAACATTTTAATTTTGTTTAAAGGAACATGTTTCCTCTATAGTACCTCAAATTCAGTGTAATGTTCAGTTTTATTTGAAATTTATAGAAGCCAGGAAAATGACATAATAAAAGTCTACTCAATTTATACAAAGCCTTTAAACACATTATTTTCAAAGAAATATCTAAAAGATCTTGCTGGTAGCAATGATATTACTACTTCTGACTTGAACTATGTCAAGAACAAGAAGAATTACACTGCAGTGCCATCTTTATGCTTCATAAAGAACTAAAATGAGCAGGCCAGGTCAATGACATTCATTTTCAGCGACAATCATATTTTAATTATGGAAAATTATTTGTAAAATACAGAACTTGTTACCTTCCAGATATATGTGTTATATAAGGTATAATTCTAATTAGAAATTAAAAAAGCTAGAATAAGATATTTGCACATGATAGCAGAAAGCCTTTTACTTTGCACACATCACAGTGTGACATGCCAGGAAAATGACAATCTGAAATTTTAAGTCTTTTAATTGATTGATTTTTGTGTTAATATGAATATAATATGTCTTGAAAATACTTCTAAGAATATTTTTTATTAGAATGTAAAAAAGAAAATTGCGTTATATAACATTAAACAGAAATTTTATTGTGTGGACTGCAATTTCCGTATTTTGTGATATTGACCCACTATAGGATTACTAGTGGTACAGTCCAGACATGGCTCCATCCCATTATGGCCTCTTTCGATCAATGCAACACTTTTTCAAGAGATGTCGGCTTGAATCCTTTAATGTAGTTGAAAAAGCATGTCAAGAGTTTTTCGATTCCAAGGAACCGGCATGGTACAGTCGTGGAAAAAAAAAGTAAACACCCCCCACTAACTCCTCAACAAATTATCGTAGACAAAAGTTACTGGTACCGAACGACTGGAAATAAAGTCTACTTTTAAATGACGTATATAAAATTTGCTTAGGGGGCCATCTACATATTAAAACGAATCGAAACTTCATTTTTTTTTTCAATAGCAATACCCAATTTTAACGAGATATTTCAAATCTTTGATTCAAACTATGCCTATACACCAAATTTCAATTCATTTGAATGATAAGTTTTTGAATTAGAAACCATTCAAAATTTAGTGCTTCTAATGTTAAATTACATTTTCATATTTCTATTTATAACTTCTGAAATTATGATCCTAATGTTCTATTTTTTTGTGTAGCAATAATACTAATATACCCAAACATAAATACGTTGAATTTGCAATTTTTATAATTTTATGATATGAATTATGAATTATGAAATTAATATTCAAAAAAATTATGAATTTCAACCTACAATTTTTTTGATGGATTCAGATTTATTAAGTCCTGCTTTATGGAAATCCAAAATTTCACATTTTTCTTCCAAGTAGTTTTCAAATTATGCTTAAAAAACGGCAAAAGGATGGTCTAATGGGCCATCTATTATAGAAGTGACTAAATATTTTGAAATTTCTTATGCTATCCTGTAATCTAACAGACTTAATTGACTGCTTAAGGTGCCTTGATCAAGAAGGGAGCTCTCTGGGTTAACAATCGAGTACCGAACTTCAATTTGGATACAGCCCTTAAAATACGCTCGTTTTAAAATAATTAATTTCTCAGAAACTTATGGTACGAATTGCATAAAAATTTGTTTTTAGACTAATTGAAGGGTGTAGAGTTCATTTATGCTGTCAGAATTGTGTACTGCTATTGAAAAAAAACAAAGTTATGGTTTGTTTAAATATGTAGATGGCCCCCTAAGCAAATTTTATATACATCATTTAAAAGTAGACTTTATTTCCAATAGTTTGGTACCATTAAATTTCTTCTACGATAATTTGTTGAAGAGTTAGTAGGGGGTGTTTACTTTTTTTTTTCCACGACTGTACTTCCAGCAAATCTGGAGTCTGGCAGAACGATGGCCAAAAATCGTGGACTATGATGGTCTCTACTTTGAAGAATAGTCCTTGTGGCTTTTGTTGTTAATTTGCACATAACAACGCAACTTTCACAAATTTCCCAGAACATTTTGCTCAACCTAGTAAAACTAATTGCGCTTCGAGAGAATTAAAAGGGCCCACTCGTCCCCGTGTTTAGTATGCTGTCTATAGGGTGTTACCAAATTCGACCGACAAATTCAGGGGGGTGGTAGTAGGCATCAAGAGGATGAAAAATTGCCATAGAATATGGGGTCCCAAACCACTTATTGAGTCAAAAAAAACAGGGTGTCTCACCCTAACTGAAGTCGGCTTGGCTGTAATAATTTTTCGGAAATTTAAAATATTGCAATAATAATGTAACGATATGTACCTTGTTTTGTATGAAATGTGATAACATCACAAAAAGTTCTAGAAAAACATTGTGCTCACGCAATCGATGACACCGTATGAACTGATAATCACAGTCCAAAATGTGGAGCGTCAAGTGCATACTGCTGGCGCGTATAATGGAAACATATACCTTTTTCTTTCTTTTTTTCGTATTATCATTTTTACAACAAAGGTGTGCATGTCTATTAAAAGTTTCATTATAATATATTTCAGTTTTCTGAAAGTTATTACTGTCAACCAAAGTTGGGTTAGGGTAGAACACCCTGTATTTTTGATTAAATGGGTGGTTTGCGACACCATGTTCTATGTTAATTTGTCATCCTCTTGATGCCTACTAGTACACCTCTGAATTTGTT
The DNA here is from genome assembly GCA_963932465.1 of Maratus speciosus. Classification (NCBI taxonomy): domain Eukaryota; kingdom Metazoa; phylum Arthropoda; class Arachnida; order Araneae; family Salticidae; genus Maratus; species Maratus speciosus. The sequence continues at coordinate 385,354,310 of OZ010796.1, forward strand.
GGTCGAATTCGGCAACACCCTGTATATGTGAAGCATGGGGTGATAGTCGTCATTTTTTTACCAGCATGGTCTGGGCTAATTGATTGTGTAAATTTTTAAGGGTTTACCTTGTTGTATGTATGAGATGTAATTCGCTTTCCTTTCCCTTCAAAAGCCCTACCTCCTATATAAATATAGCCAAAATTGGCCGATGCTTAATAAAATTCCCCCCTCAGATCCCAGTCTTTCCTAGAATAGAGTCTCGATAATCAGTTCAAAACACATTTTTCTGAAACATTCTTTCCCTTCATGAAAAAAATGGGAAACGCTGTTAAATTTCCTGGTGTCTGAATAATAATGACTGCCAATTTGTTGTATTTATGAATGAAAATGATATCGAGATTATGTCAGAAAGAAGCCACTTTGGATTCAACAGCATTTTTTTCCCTTTCCCCTCTCAACAAGGTTATCTTTCTGGTACATCCCATCCATGAAGTCATTTTTATACATAAAAGCACAGAACTTACTACTGAAGTGTCTCGGAATCAGACATTGTTTTATATTTTCCTATAAAAGTATTACATCTTGAGTTATAATTAACTGCTGCACTATAACTATCTTTCCCTTTCTGTCCTGTCTCGAAAATCGTCATAAAAGCTAATTTTTATAACATTTTCTGGAATACTCTTTGTCCTTACGGAAAAACGAGAAAGGTTATTCAATTTCTTGATATATTAATGATATTCGTGCCAATTTCGTGCATTTACGAAAAATGACTAAAACTGTCAAAAGTAGTGTGGGATCCAGTGCTTTCTTTTGCCCTTTTTAGCCAGTCCAACTTTTATAAATGCTTAAAATGTCCTATCTGGGAAACAAATAAATAATAAAAAGTAAGGTTATTAACCTATCTCGAAAGTTATACAAGAAGCATGCATTAAACCTAATTTGAAATTCTGATGAACTACAATAAAAAGTTCAATAACAAAAAATAAACGAATTTTGATTGTTTAAAAGTTAACTTAAATATAGATAATAAAACTTTTTACAATAACTAACTATAAATTGCATGGAAAATCGACAACAGAAAATTTAAACAATAATTATAATACACTAAAAAAAATGTATATCCAATAATCAAAAATGCATAAACGGAAAAAATAAATAAAAGATTTAGGAGAAAAAATCAACGAACAGAATGTAAAAATATGGCAAGAGGAAAATGGTAACTTATTTTGCGGAACACGTTATCAAAGGCAATATTCTACAATATAAGTAAATTGCAATTGACTTCTGTTTGAGCAAAGCAAGCCAAGAAGAATAAATTATAGAACTCAAATTACACGATCATTTTTCCCACATGTACAAGAATTTTATTTATGAATTGAAGTCTGAAAAAAAAATAGGAGAGTCTATATCAATTACAAGAAAACATTAAAAAATCAAAAAATATTGTAATGAACAAATTTTAACCGGACAGAAAAGTAATCAAAAAACTGCACTAGCTGTTTCTATGTAGACCTCATGAACGCGCTTATAATTCTGACATGTACATGTACATGGAGTGATTGTGTAATACTGAATTGGTCATTTTGAAAAGGGCCCTGTATAAGTTGAATGTATGTACTGATAAAAAGGGATAAGACTATTAAATTTTGCTTGTTGAGAATTGCATAGAATATTGTAATAAAAAATTTACTGGAATTTAAAAATTACGATTTCATATCTATTATTTTGACAGTAAATCGCTGCTTTTTCTTACTCTTGAATTGATTTTAATGTTGATTTTAGTTTAGTCATGATTCATATAAATTCTTTAACTGTGTGAATTGCTCTTTTGTAACTGAGTTCTCTAGATTTAGCATTGCATAATTTCACCAATATATTAAAAACATTTTAAGAAGACAACAAAAAAGTGAAATAAATAAACAATTCTGTAGTTTACATAATTAGGAAAAGAAACTTTGCCCATTATTTGCCATGTTACGTAATTTTGTATAAATTTAATTAATTACAACTAATTAAATGAATGTAAAAGCCAACATCTTTTTCATAAATTTCAAAAACAACACCGCTTTCAGATAATTAAATTACAAATACAACTTTTTCCTAATCTTAAGTGATGAAATGCAGAGAGAGCTCCCAAAGCACTATCCAAACTTTCCACAAAACGCTTCCTTGAGTCTCAATTAATTATCACTAATCTTATCACCTAAAAAAGCTTCTTCAGTGAGTAACTTTCTTGTCCGCAGTCGTAAAATAGTTTACGACTCTTTCCCATTAGGTCTTCTTATAAACTCAGCTTAAAATCAGATTTGCTTGCAGACTTGCCTGTAATGAAGCTAAATGATAGTTTAAGGAATTTAAATGCAGTCCGTTCATCAAGTTTAAGTAAAGTAATTCAAGAGAGCATGCTTTTGACCTGATGTCAGGGGGAAAGACTTCATTAGGAAATTAGAAATTTAGCGGGTGGCCAACTTTTCATATTGCAACAGTACTTCCATTTCAATCACATCTGCATTTGCATAAATTTTAAAACACGTTTTAAAGTACACCATGTTTACTATGTGTAACTCTAATATTTGTAATAATCAGGGCAGTCTTAATGCGTTCGGGGACCCTTAAAAGGCCTAGGCCTTCGATAAGACTATAAACCTGCCTTGTTTGATAGTCACGTAAATTTCAAAATACATTCTAAAACATACACTAACTAACAATAAAAACGCATTTAAAAGAGCAAAATATTTAACATATAATCTCATAACTTTCAATCTTCTGAAGATGTTTTTTCCAAATCAAATAAACATATTTTAAACCAGAAATTTTACTTAATAAATAAAATAAAATAAAATAGAAAAAGATATAATTTATTAAATAAATTTTCTGGTTACAATATGTTTATTGGTCTTGAAAAAAGCAGAATATTGGCAGCTACGGAATTAGTATTAAAAATTAATATACATACATAGATACTATAATAAAATAATTATGAACACTACAGAAACGTAATTTATTGATTGATATTATAGAAACGTAATTTATTGGTTGATATTATAGAATCATAATTTATATAAATATCAACGAATATAATATAATAAACTTTTTGTCTTGTAAATGATTTTTTATTCATTTATTTTTATTTATTTATTTATTTATTTATTTATTTTTGTATGAGCTAATTGGAGTACTAATTTTGTTTTAACGTTTCTTATATTCTTAGCATAAAACATACATAAAAAACAAAAAGATGTCTTAACTCGCTATGTGTGTGAGAAAAAAAAAACAGATAAAATATTTACAAATACAGTAAAAATACAAATAAGTCTGGCTGGCAAAAATGGTCTTTTGAACAATTTCAGTGCACTTGAACAGTATATGATAGGGATGGCAAATCCGCGTGTCAGAATTACTACTACGTCATAAATGTTTTCTTCTCCTTATTTAATCTCATAATTCCTTTTATTAAGGCTGTTCTCAAATCAAAACTGGCTACATTCTGACTTATTTTTTAATTCTTTTTTGTTCGTAAATGTATCAAATTGGCAGGTGCTCTTAGTAAAAAACTATATAATCGAACGTTTTTTTCGCTTTTCGGAAAAGACAGAAGATTTTTTTAGAAAATTCCGTCAAAGTTGAACCGGCATTTTAAACGGAAGCGACAGCGCAGGAAGAAACAACTGGCGCCCCGAGACAATAACCGCTTATAACCTCCTCAGGACTGAAGTTGTCTTAGGAGACACAAAACCACACCCTTTAAATTATTTCAAAAGCTTCTATGTTTGAAGAAAATATTTCTTTAACTTTTCAATAGATGGGAGCATCTCATAAGCATTTTTTATTCACTGAAACATGTTTGGAGCTGCTTTATAGTAATTTTATATTGTACTTTAGTTACAGGTCATTTCGTCTCAGGATTGAAGAGGATACCCCAAGATGTAATTCCTTTACGGGAAAATGAAAAGAAAATGTTAAGTTAAAAAACACTTGAATAATCATGCCTGCAAGTATCATGCTTTTATGCTTAAATTTGAGTCAGACAATATGTCAGAAAGTTTCACGTTTTTAAAAGAGGATTTTTTTTTTTTTTTTTTTTTTTTTTTTTTTTTTTTTGTAGAACCGCATATAACAATTCTAAAAATATTTTTACGAAAGAGTGGTGGCAATTGACCCTCTGGTACGCGGGTTCATCGTCGATGTTACATAATATATTGAATGGATATAATAAAAAAAATATATAATAAAAATTTTTAGAATAAATTTTTATGTTCACCATGGAAAAGGCCAGTTTCATAGTTTTATCAACCCTAGTTATTTAATACATTTTTAGATTAGTAATAATTTTCATCTCTTGAAAGCTTTTTTTTTTTTTTTTTTTTTTTTTTTTTTTTTTTGCATTCCTACTTTATAAAGCTCAGTATATTTACTATAATCATTTCCCCTAAACATAAGAAGCTGCGAAGGGAAAATGAGCGGGTTAAATCTACTGTTGCCAGGTGGATATCCCGATTTTCAGAGGCTCCAAGACCTGTCCCGTGTCACCACTGCGCAGGGCGCACAAAGTCCCGATTTTTCAAATTCAGAAATTGTTATTATTAGAGGAAATGGTCCAAATACCGGCTACCACTTTTGTTTTCAATCTAGATCATACAATTTTCAAAATTAATAAAATAAAAAGTGACAGCAGGGTACCATGGCACGTCTTACACCTGTTTAGAGGAAAAAAAAAACAGTTTAAAAGGCGTTTTCTGTTTATAAAACGCAAAATTCCGAAAGTCTTCAAATTTTGAGTTTTTTAAATGGGGTCTAAATACCGGCTACCTAAGTTTTTTTCCCAAAAGATCATACAAATAGAGCTAATGACAATTATTAAGCAATAAGAATATTATTTTAATAAATTGTATTGATTAATAACATTTCTTATGTACAGAAAAAATACGCAATTTTTAATAAATATTTTTGTCAAATTTCTAAAATTCTTTACGACTATCTCTCACAGTCTTCTTCCCATTATGTTTCTAATTTTGTCTTTTAACGTGTAAAACAAAAAAAAGCTTGCTGATTGAAATGAGAATTATTTTATCTGAAAAAATCAAAAGCATAATATCGCTCTCTGCGTCGGTATAGTCCCTATCAGTCCACATATCGCATTCTTAACATTGAACCCAGAATCCCCTCCCCCATTCTTGTCCACAGTGAAAGCACCCATGCAGAAGACAGAAATTTATCATATTCCTCTGTTGGATATTTTCCTTTTTTACTTTTTTAGCCCTCTCGCTGCGTAATTGTTTTATCAAAATAGCTTCAAAAATTGCGTATTTAACCCCTTCGCGAAGAGCGTCTTTTAAGAATTTTTATTCGTTTGTCACCTGTTTTTCAAAACAAAAATTTTTGTCTAATCTAATCGGGAAAATGCACCGATTAAATAAGGCAAAAATTACAATAAAAAAATAACTGGAGGAAATAATCAAGAAGGGTTAATTAGGCGGAAAAATTGCATCCCCGAGGAAATCTCGGGTTGTGCAAATTTTGCTACTTTTACGTTGCTCGAGGACATCTCGGGTTGCGCAGCGAGAGGGTTAAAATCCAATTTCTGCCCCATTCGCCTGGTTACTCCGTCATTTTCTTTTCTTTCTCTTCACATTTATTACACGCAATTTTGGAGTATCCAACAGATCTTTTTTGGGAAGTGATCCGGTAACCAGTGTCGGTCCTGAAGAATTATGGCCACAGTTGCTTTTGTCATATTGCGAAATGGGACTGGAACTATTTTTGAACCATTTAAATAATTTATTAATTATTGAACTATTTAAATTAATTTATTTTCCTCTCCTTCAAGCAGAGTAAACTAGAGGGGGCCAAATACCGGCTAGCCGGTATTTAGACCACTCTAGGCAGCCGGTATTCGGACCACTGCTATGTTTAAGTCAAACCCGGTATTACTCATTCATATAATAAAATACCAATAATGTGCGCGTGGCAATTGAGAGTTAAATATGTCTAGAAAATAACTTCATCAACAATTCAAGCCAATATACGATCAGTATATTTAAAAAAAAATGAGAAACACACATGTGAAAAACTTTTGACGTACCAGATTATGTCGATTCGACACTTTTGTATTTACTATTTGTAAATGAGGCAGACTTCAGTGACGTACTTTTCGTAACTTTCTTCTCTCAATTAAAGCTATTACAAACTCTGCCTATCACGGCTAGTCTGCGCTGCACTCAGTTCTCAGAACACCTAGTAGCCGGTATTTGGACCCTAGCCGGTATTTGGACCTTTTCCTCTATTATTACTATTGTGTTGTTGTTATTTAGCACCATGCTATTCTTTATATATTACAATAAAATACAGTAAAACCTCTGCAGATAGAACGCATTAATAACGGAAATTTTTTATGTCATACAAAGAATAAATATTAAATGCCATACAAATCTATCTGCTTAGACGGAAACCTGTCCAAAACGGGATTTTTTTTCTTCGGGGGGGGGGGGGGGATTTCTAGCGATTCTGTTATCAAAAATTTTACAGTACATGGTTCAGTAAACCGTGTATAAACGTACCCTGCTTATAAGTGAATTATGTTTTAAAGATAAAAAATATCAGTGTCCCTACGGTAGGAATAGAACATAGGTTTGTGCATACCCTGCTAAATTAGAATTTTGTTTCAGCCCCTAGCGATTCTGCTTTTACTGGTACTATTGCATATAAGATTGTTGAATTTATTTAGTATGTTTAAGCCAACTAAGACGAACCCGAAGGTACAGGATAAAAATTCCGTTTTAAACAGGCTTTTGTCTCAACAGGTATGATTTATGGTAATCGTGCCGTAGGGAAAATGAAATTTTAACGTTTAAGACAAGCTTCCATACATAGAGAGGTTGGTTCTGTTTTCACAAGGTTTACTGTAACTTTATCTCCCGATATACAGTCTACTGTCCCGCTTAGTTTATCTCCTTATCCCACTATTTGTGACAATGGACCTGGCAACACTAGTTAAATACTTCGTTGTCCCAGTGGGATGCATTTTTTGCCTGGTAAAGCGGTAGAGACAAGACGAAGCTTTTACACCGGGGTGCAAAATGATAGGAACGACCATGTCATTGTCTAAATAAAAAATATAATTATATTAATCCACATATAAACCATATAAATTTAATTCATCAAATTAAGTAGTCAATATAAACATATAGAAAGCATTCTAAAACAATTGTTATAAATATAATATAATGCGTTGCATTTTTACTCGATATGCACGGGGAATAAAATGGTAAGAACGGAACAGATTTTTCTAAATTATAGAAATATTACAAGCCACTTGGGCTTCTTTTGTGTTTAATAATTTCAATGCAACACTGTAGCATAGAATTTGCATAGTTTCGAATTTGTTGAGATGGCAAAACACGTCATATGTCCCAAATTCCAGATTTTAATTCTGCTTTCCATTTATACCGCGCAAATTGACAATTGCCGTTATATATATTGCACACTATAATACCCCAAAAGCTCTTCATGATATTTAGGTGTGAACCACTGGCTGGCCAATCAAGTTTGAGAGTGTTATTTATCTTCAAATCACATCTTTATGCCTTTATCAGAGTGAATTTAGGCATTCTTTTGTTGAAACTTTTGGTAAAACTGGTAATTTTTTCACCCAGGTTTAACAAATGGCATTCTAACATGTGAATATAGGTATATTTATTTTGTTTATACGTGCAGAAAAGCAATTCTAAGCTTACCTTCCGAGAAAAAAGCAGCCCAAACCATTAGGGAGCCTCTACCTAATTGACGCCTGGAAAAATACGTGCTTTTCCTTTTGAAGGCCATGCCAATATAAATTAAAACCATCCGAAAAATCGAAATTGAACTTCTTTTCAGCACTAAAGATAATTTTAGACCAATTCGTTTGTTGATTCAGATGTTTCTCTGCAAACGAAATGCGGGCTTTTTTATTGCCAGATATTAAAGACGGACATCGACGTGATTTAAAATTTTTAAGAATGCCCGACATTTTTATTGTTCTTAGGACAGTCAATATTGGTGCTGGCGTCTTTATATGGCTTCCAGTTTCCTTTGCTGTCATTGTTTTATTTGGAAACGAGCGAACAATCAAACTCTCAGATCGTTTCGAAAGAATTTTCAGCCTCCCTGTAAATTTTGTAGTAAAATAAATAGTTTGAATATGTAATAAATTAAAAGTGACAGTCTTTGAGCGCTCAATTTTATCATCAATTCTTTGCAATGACATTCCATTGTTCTTATAAGCTGGAATTTGGCCACTTTTGAAGTCGCAAAATTTTTGCTACACCCTGTAGTCCGAATGTTTTGCGAATTAAATGAATGTGCTCAGAATCTCTTTTAAATACAGTCTGAAATTGTATGCAAAAATATACGCCAATCACGTTCCGCGGTTTCGAAATATTTACTGCGTTAATATCATTTTGCTTCTGCGTAAATTTAGCAAAATACATATTTTTTAATATATTACAAAATATATTTACAATTTTTGTAAACGATTACTTTAATGTTAAATGGAATATTATGAATTTAATTTTAACTCAAATATTTGCTCGTTTGCCTAGCAAATGCGAACTGATATCTTTATTTTTGTATCGTTCCTGTCATTTTGCACCCCACTGTAAACTTGCAGGCGGCTGAATAGGCGATCACCTCATTGAGTTGACAGATGAAATTCCAGGATTAGACTCAACTCGATTAGCATATTAAAATGTAACTGGTATGCCAAGTCATATCTTGTTAGAAATCTCCTGCGGACTCGATTTTAGTGTTTGATCGTTAGATTTATCATTGGGTTTTCCTGCACCCGAATGTATAAAAACATGGAGGACTTGGAGCAGGACAACACAATCGTTAACTACCAATCAACCACTAAAATCCGGTTTGCATGTGTTTTCCATCCAGATATGACTTGGTAGACCAGTTGCACTTTAATATGCGAATAGAGTTTTAACTAATCCTGGAATTTCAGCCATCAATTCAATGAGATGATGGTTTGTGCAGCTGCCTCCCGATATATTTATAAAAAACCCTGATGCTACACTCTAAAACTGGGAGGATTGAAAAATTCACTCTTTGAAATAGCGACAGGCATTTTCACTCTTTTTGGAGAGAATCTATAAAAATACACACCTTAGCGTATTCGCCGAAAACGAATTTTTGGCGAAACTCAGATTTTGGGATGAAAACAAAAACAAAACTGAAATTTTGGTCGATCTCAAATTGTATGTATGGATATTACTCATCAACTAATCAGAACAGTAAGTCTACGACACTTTTTTTCAAATTAGAGAAAGGCGTCCGCCATTTTAGGATTAAAATATACGGATATTATTAAAGTGATTATTTAGGGAAAGTAAAGGTATGTCTTATTTAATTTTAATCTTTTATTCCTGTAGATTTTGTATGTTATGATTATGAGTTAAATAGTTATCCTACACATAATTATTTGCACTAAAAAATAAAACCTGATGTTTAAGCATTGAAATAAAGTGTTTTTTATGCCTGATATGAAGTTTATAGATAAAACTGCTTTAGTATATTTTTTTAATGTTCATAGTATCAATTATATAATATAAGATTCAATATTTTAAAGAGATAAATAACTACTTTTAACATCAAAATGTTTTTTAAACAATAAGAATAGTGCATATGCAGTCATTTCTTTTCTTTTTACATTTCTTTTCTTTTTTATTTCCTTATTTTTTCTATGTCCTAGATCAATATTTTCCTATAAAACATACGAAATCTATTTAGCTCATATTCACAAAATACAATGCATACGGGAATAAAAAATTTAAATTAAATATAACTTATCATGTCGTTCCATAAATAAGCGTTGCATTGATATCCGTTTTTCAACAATAGCGGAAGTAAATTTGAAATCAGGATTAAGTTAAGGAATGTGTTTAAAAGAAAAATATAAACATATTCCGGAGAATATAAAAATCTAAGACTCCATGTTCATATTTAATAAAACAATGACAATTCAGAACACATTAAAAAAACATCTTACACGTACTTAATATTTAGATCAAGCTTAGAACTTATTAAAAAAATGTGAGCTGATAAACATTGTGTTTTTAGTCGAAAAATTAAAAAAATTTTAGAACATCAGGATTCTCCAAAATAGCGCTAAAAGATAAGATTTTATGTTTAAAACAAAAATTAAAAGGAAATTACACGTTGTTAATCATATAACATCCACCTACTAAATAGTTATTAATAAAACTTTAAAAGTAACTAAAATACAGTAAACAATATCGCTTAATTAGATTTAAATTCATTAGTAATGATTACTGAGATCTAAATATTTAAAACTTGAATTACACATGAAAAACAGAACATAATTAACATACATCACGGGAATTATTAAAATACTAAATAAAACTTAATGGGTATCTGAAAAGAAAGGAATACGTTTAACTGAATAAGATTTCGTTTAATTATTCTCCCTTATGGGCCTTTTAAAACTATCATATATTTATTGGCCATGCAATGAAAGCAAACACAAGGAATAAGATTGGAATAAAATATTTTAGTTTCTTTCTGACAGTAATCTAATTTAATTCATATGCAACTTTAATTGAGTTTTTTCTTAAAAGTTCAATTAGTGTTACAAACTATGAATAAAATAAATATTGCCAGTAAAGTATTTTATTCTAATCTTTACCACGCTTTTCATTGCATGCTCTAAAAGATATTATTCTTTTAAAATACCCATAAAAGCAACATAAAAAAGAGTTCACTCTATGAAAAATGAACATTCACTCCTATGAAAGAGCGACTACTCACTCCTACCAGGGGTGGAAAAACGCATTTCTTTAGCAAGAGTGAATAGTCACTCTTCCAAAGGAGCCATTATTCACCCCTGCTTAGAGTGAATATTCACTTTACAGGAGTGAGTATTCACTCTTTCAGAGAGTTAACATTTCCACTTTTGCTCAGAGTAAATAGTCACTCTTAAGAGGTTGGGCATATTTTGACTCTGTGATAGAGTGAGTATTCACTCCTCCGGAGTGAATAGTCGCTCTTTTTTATTCAGAGTAAGTATGCAATAGTTTCTTCCTGTGAACAAGCTGACAGAAATTCAAAATACACGGTGACCGTATCTAAAGTGCACGTGTTTGAAGGGCTCTACACGTTAAAGTACTTGGAATATTTTTAAAATCCTTGGTGTTTATACTTTTTAGAGTGTGCGAAACGAGTTGTGCTATAAAAATGATTAGTTTTCAATTTTAACGATAGATAGCGCTTAAATGTTATATATGTTTTATAAGCAAATATTAACAAAAATAACTCATTTTAAATCGATATCTTTTGAGACGATGATATTCTTTCATACCAGTGCTATAATTACAATCATTGCGATAAAAACCTTTTATTATTTGAAATTTTCCATAAAAAAGCTCAAAAATTAGCTGGTAGGAAATTCTCAATTTTTCTATTATATGGTAGCACCAGTTGTTTTAAAAAATTTTTATTTTATTTTTATTATTATTACTGCAGAACTTACTTCCGCATTCTGTAAACCGAATAAATGCCAAATGTTTAAAAAAAAATTTCTAATAGGTTAGTTTGTCGAGCCTTTCAAACAAGTGCACTATGGCCACCTGGTACTTGCACGTACTATAAAAGATTTCAGAAGAGTTTTCTGATATAGAAAAAGCTTTTATAAAAATCGTGTAACTGCATACGTATACTCGGTTCTGGATACTTTTTCCTTACTCTTTAGAAAAGTTTAGGAAAACACCAATCATAAACACCAAAAGCAGAAAGTTTTCCAAAACTAATAGAAATACCTTTTTCGAAATTATTGGGTAAACAAAGAGTCATTTTTATTTCAGCAACCTTTCCATAAACCATGGAAACCTTACCGCTTTCTGAGGTGTATATTTGATACTTCTCGAAATTCTTTCAGGAGATAATCGACTAAAATTTAAGGGAAGTTTCCACACCTACGAGGTTACATTGAATTTTAGTAAGTGTTTTTGTTATATCAAGATTTTGTTATCTACAAAATAATTACATCTACACTTTAATTATAGCCACCTCGCACTTGCACGTACTATAAAGGATTTCAGAAGAGTTTTCTGATATAGAAAAAGCTTTTATGGAAATCGTGTAACTGTATAAGTATACTCTGTTCTGGATAATTTTTCCTCACTCTTTAGAAAAATTTAGGAATAAAAGAACAATCATAAATATCAAAAACAGAAAGTTTTCCAGAATTTATAGAAATACCTTTTCCGTAATTCTAGGGTAAACAAAGCGACATTTTTATTTCAGTAACGTTTTCATTAACCATAGAAACCTTACTGTTTTCTGAGGTTTATAATTGATATTTCTCGAAACTCTTTCTAGAGATAAGGGACTAAAATGTAAGGAAAGTTTTCACAGCTACGAGGTTACATTGAATTTTAGTAAGAGTTTTTGTTATATCAAGAATCTCATCTACAATATATGTTCTACAATTTCTTACAGCACATTGCAGAGATATTGCTCTAAAATATTTATGTTTGATTCAATTTTTTTCTAAATCTATTATTTTATGCAGACCTGGCTGTAATTTAGGGAATGTAATAAATTTCTTTGAAAATATATATTATTTCATCATACATATCAGCGTAAAAGCGATGACTCATCTAGCATTAAATTAAAAAGTATCACAAGTGTAACATCTACTCTACTCTATAGTTCATTTCCGAAAAATTGATCCATTTTGCAGCATTCATCAAATTATTACAAGGCATCACATTTCCACCTTTTCGTTAATGAATGAGTTTCAAGTCATAGTTTTTGAGTTGTACTACACCTATTACTCAGGAATTTTCGTCATTCACAGCACTTCATTATATCTGGAAGTGCATTGCATGATTGGACAGTGTTGTGATTAGATTCACTTCTTGCAGGGATTCAAAATCTCTTCCGTTACTGGTTCATTAACCAGCGGTATGTCCAACTATGTTTATCCCACAGACTCATTTGATAAGCAGACTTTCTACAACACATGCTGCTTGAAACCGGAAAGGAAAGGAGAGAAAATCTGCATATATAGATCTCCCAATTATAAGTCTAGCAATGCCATCTAAAGTCAGTTTTCAGTTTCTTTTGGTGAAACATGCTTCTAAATAAAAACGTGAAATTGAAAGAAAATGCATAGAAATATCAATGATGATGCAAGGAAAGACTTTTTTCTGGATTACATAACTGATAGAGAAAAAAATTTCGAAGTTATTTTAAAATAAGACAATGTTAAAAAATCACACATTCTTTTCAACTTGAAAGACACAGCTGAGAAAGAGTAATTTTTCAGTAAAGGCGAAAAGCATTTTTAAGTATGAAATCAAATGACGAGACAGGAAGAAAAACGATGATCGTCACAGATAGTTAGATGGCTGTTATTCATCTTCACCCTTTGTACCTATCTTCAAGTGTATTTTCAAAGGATTATGTTCATTTTTGTCTCGATTTAAGGTTTCCAAGGGATAGTATACCAGTAGAAGGAGAATAGCGGTTCAAAGCCAGCAAGCATGATTAAGGATTAAGCATCCTGCGTGCTGAGAGTGATACTAGAGTACGATGAAGAAAATTGGGAATCCTGCGTGTTGAGAGTCAAGTTAGAGTAGGAGGATAAAAATAAAGATGTGGGTGGGGTTGTTTCCGGTCAGAAGTGTGCAAGTGAATATTTTTTTTTTCTAGTAGAATATGGAGCTGGAACAGAAGCCTGCTCCCCTTTGCACCCTCTCCCTGCCTCCCTGCCCCTTCTTTCCCCTTTTTTCATATAAAAAAATAGTGTCGCCCTCTTTCGGTGAGGATATTATTTAGCTGAAAGTTTTAACTATGTTTCGAACCCGCGTTTGCAAAAATAGATTCTTGTCCTTTCATGCCCTGCTGTCCCCCCCCCCCGCCCTTTTTTTTTATAAAAAATTAGTGCCGCCCTTATTCGATGAGAATATTATTTAGCTGAAAGTTTTCCCCTTCACTTGAAGAAATTTTTGGTGTTTCCATCTTTAGGTCGTCGTTATAATGTATTTTAAAAAAATAGAATGTAACTTGAATTTTAAGCAATGTAAAGCAATTCCTCTTATATTTCACAACCTGAAAAACTATGATTTGTGCCACATAATGACACAATTAGAAAAATTCAAAGATTATGAAATTGATGTTATTGCCTGGTTTCGAAAGTCCAGTCTTCCCATTTTTAGGTTATTGCTCTAACCATTGGGCTGGTGGGACCCAGTGTTTTTTCACTTGAATTTCCTTTCTTTAAGTTTTGAAACGACTTCTTTTGAAAATGGATTGGACAAAGATTTTTTTTACAAGAGATTTTAACAAAGTGTTGCCATCGAATTTAGAAAAACTGAGAGATAAACATTACTATTTTTTTTTTTCAGAATAACATGTACTTTGAGTAATTATCATAAAATTTTAGGTGAAATGATATCTACTTCACCTTTGGGAAACTAATGACATAGTGTTGCCACTGAATTGAGTGTAATGAATAGATCGAAATTCAAGACTGTTGCCATTGAATTTAGAATAAAAGGTCAAGTGCGAGTATTACTCGCGCTCAGAGGGTTCATTAAATAAATATTTGAATTATTAACTGTATTATTAAAAGAAAATCGTTGCTAAAAGAATAATAAGACTTTGTTAAAAACTATACAACGTAGGGTTTGGTATAGCTGTATATGCCAGAAAAGTATGAATGGGTATACCATAAAAGTTCAAAGAGATATGAAGCCTAAATAATATCAAATATTGGTATTCTGTATAACTATTTTTTTTTATCTTATCCTAATCTGTTTATGATGAACTTAATTCGGTACTGACAATAAAAGTAGTTCATATTTAACCCCTTGCGCTCTGGCGCTGTTAGCGGATGTATGTCACAAGCCACCAGTGTTGCCGCATCTGGCAGATTTTTTATTTATTTATTTATTTTGAAATTTTGAAATTTTGAATTCACACCACAAATATTTAATTGGTAATTTTCTTTTACTTTATTTGTGGAAAATCAATTATCTTGTAAAGCAAAAGTAAAAGTTAAAACTTTCTCGTGAGAATTCGGAATGTCTAATTAAAAAATCAACCATATATCATGACGTACGGTACGTCATTGTTGGAAATGATCACGTCATAGAGCGCAAGAGGTTAAACTTCATTTGGCATTTCATAAAGCTAAATTCAGAGTAGTAATAATCTTTTCTTTTTACACTGTAGCTAAAACAAAACCCTTGTTCAAAGTTTAAACTTGACTAATTTATTTGTTCAACAATGTGATTTACGAAAGCATTTGCTAATCCACATTAAGTTTTCCTGATAAATTGGACTTAACTGAACACAGAAAAATTCATCTTTCACCCACCCAACATAAATTGGAACAACGTAATGGATTGATTAAGCAATTAGAAGAATTGACACTTCAATTAAGAACTTTGCAGAATGAAATATCTTCTTCAAATATCGAATTTTCACTGATTTGAAATATGCATACGTTTACATTATACATATGTAACATTCGTAAACATTTTTGTAACAAACGAAAAATAAAATTTTTCTCAACTGAAAAAAAAACTTGTGTGTTTTCATTTTAACAAGATATCTTAGTATTTTATCGATTCAATTACAAATGAACTTGACATTTTTTCTAAGTGAATGAAACTCTAAAAATTTTCCAATTTCAGCATTCCTTTAATTTTTACAAACACTTTAGTTTTCATAATTTAACTCACTCTATTCATTTCATAAAGTGTATTTAGAAACCATTGCAAAATTGAAGTTTCTATTTTACTATTAATTAGTAACATTACTGATAATTGTATTTGAATTAAATTATCTACTAATTATTTTAATCCATTTTTTGCAAATAAAATTATTTTTAATCAACTAACATCATTTTTTAGGGGACTATAAAATGAAGTATTTAGAAGTTACTAATTTTAATCAATTTCATATGAGTATGACTACATCGTAATAAAAACTATTTTAAACAATCAACTTATATTACTTTTGTTTAGAGGGACTATAAAATGAAGTAATTAGTAGTTACTAATTTTATTCACTTTCATATGAGTTTGACTACATCATAATAAAAACTATTTTAAACAATCAACTTATATTAGTTTTGTTTAGAGGGACTATAAAATGAAGTATTTTGTAGTTACTAATTTTAATCAATTTCATTTGAGTATGATTACATCGTAATAAAAACTATTTTATGCAATCGACTTTTATTACTGTTATTTAGAAGGAGTATAAAATGATGTAATTTAGATTTTATTATCTTTATTATATTATTATATTCTTTATTATATCTTTATTGCATATTTTATACAATTTTTATATGAGTATAATTGCATCAGAATAAAAATTATTTTAAACACTCGTCCAGGGATGAGATTTCCGCTGTTT
The DNA here is from genome assembly GCA_963932465.1 of Maratus speciosus. NCBI lineage: Eukaryota > Metazoa > Arthropoda > Arachnida > Araneae > Salticidae > Maratus > Maratus speciosus. Next base: position 385,370,723 of record OZ010796.1, read on the forward strand.
TGCACACCAGTATTTTGTTAGAGAAAATGCTATTTAAATTAATCGGAACATTTTTACGATTTAACAGAACAGCATTTCCTCTAAGAAAATACTGGTGTGGAAAAAAGCGGAAATCTCATCCCTGCACTCGTCTTCTATTACTTTTGTTTAGAGGGACTTAAAAATAATGTAATTTAGATTTTGTTAGCTACATTCCTTATTTTAATCCATTTCATATGAGTATAATTATCAAATAATTAATTTAAGTTGAGTATAATTATCAGTCGACTATATTTATCCACTCATTATTTTAATCCATTTCATATAAATATAATTTTCCATCCACTATTTATTTTAAACAATTTCATGAGAATAAATTTATTTATTGCATTGAACTTGCGATTCACCCAACGTGTGTTGCCATTCTCAAGTTTGAAAAATATCTAACATGATGAAATAATCATGCTAGCAATAGTCATGCTTTTCGGCTAAATCGGCAATTTGAAAATTTAGTCTGTCTCGATTTTAGATAACGTTTTCGTTTCTAACTCGAACCGTCACTGATTGAACTTATGTTAATAACCGTTTGAAATCAACTCAATCAGTTTACTGATGACTTTTAACAAGACTAACACCTCCTACTGTTTGCTGATTAATTTTTTAAAAATGTCTTGCGAATTAAATGTGGTGACCCCCTCCCCCCCGAAAAAAAAAGTGGATTGCGTAACAAAGTATCAACGTTTAGAAACATCTTTGGAAAATTCGGATACTTGCATAAAGGGATTAAATCTCCCAAGTTCAAACGAGAACTGTAATTCAAACGAGAACTGTTCAAAATTATTCCCTAACAAGGACTTGCATGCTGCAGAACCCAAGTTTGCAATGGATTCGACGACCGCAATATTCACTCAAAATGGTGATGTCGCAACTTCTACTCTGGGTTTTTTGGACGCTATTTTTAATAACCTGGATTTAAAAAATTTGGAATCCTATATTTTCCCAAGTACCTCAATTTCACCATCACAAGAACCAACAAATGCTGTTTTGAATACAGTACATGGTCCCTTCATGAAATACACTCTCAAAAGCAAACCTCGTAATTTTAATGTGATTGAAATCAAGCTGTGGGACTGTATTCATTTAATTTTAAAACAACACATAAAACAATTTTACGTGTATATCGGGAAGTTTAACCCTTTCGCTGCGCAACCCGAGACTTTCTCGGGCATGCATTTTTCCGTCTAATTAATCCTCCTTGATTATTCCCACCATTTTTTTTTTTTTTTTTTTTTTTTTTTTTTTTTTTTTTTTTGTAAATTTTGCCTTATTTAATCGCAGCATTTTCCCGATTAAATTAGACAAAAATTTTTGTTTTGAAAAACTGGTGACAAAGAAGCTATTTTAATTATTTTGAAGGTATTTTAAGAAAACAATTACGCAGCGAGAGGGTTAAACGCAATGTGTTTAATAATGAAGAAATTATGACAAAAAATAGAATTTTTATGTATTTAAATGCGTGGTATGAATTTCAATTGAAACTTTTTGCTTTTAATTTGAAATATAAATCCTCATCATTTATTGCTACTAATACTGAGTCGGTGATGAATCATAACAATTCCATTATGCGAATTAAAAACTTGAAGAATTATTCACATTTTGACTTAAACGGTTGTCAGTTAGAAAATCTGAAAGATAAAACTTATTATTTTAACAAGAGGCTTTCGCAACACATGTATGCAAATTATGTACCAAGCTTAATTAAACAAAAATGTACATTAGGTGACGTAACCACCGGAAATGAATCTGCCTTATTTTCAAAACTCATCATTTGTATTGAGAGTGCATTGTCTATTTTAAACCAAATTTATGAGTGCGTGGGATATATTTTTGAACATGAAAGTCAAAGCATTCATACATGTTTCACATTTCATAATCGCAAAAAGTTTAATCAGCTAGGGAAATTGATATTAATGTTAGTGAATTTCGAATGTGTTGTTTCTGTGTTTTTAAACGGAGTGGATGTATTAGTAAAAACTTTTTATGTAACATTAATGTAGAAACTATACGAAATGCATTGTTTAAATAATAAATTTTGTTGTTGTTTATTAAATGTGTTTGTTTATTCATTTAGTTTATCTTTAAATTGTGACAAACTATAATGGAAAAAGGAAATTGACAATTAACTCATCACTAGCGGGCATGACCGAGCTAAGCTCGGTCAAAATTATCCTTGTGTTCAATTCGATATTTCATTCTCACTGTATAATTCTTGCTGTTTAGATAAAATTGGTATGATCCTAAGCCATAGGGACCCACTAACCAAAATTTTTCGAACACACGACCTAACCAATGCTCTTCTGGAACCCGAAAACGATAGAATACAAAATTTAGTCAAAATCGCTAAAGTCATTTTATAGATAAAATTAGCTCGAACATGTGACCTAACCCAATGATCTTCTCGTGCCCGGAAACAGTATAGTACAAAACTTTGTCAAAATCGTTTGAGTCTTTTTTTAAGATACGATTAGCTTGACCCACGATGACACAAAAATAAACCACTAATCGAATTTTCCAGAGCATGTGACTTAGCTCAATGGTATTCTCATGCTCAGAAACGATATAATACAAAATTTTGCCATAATGTTTTGAGCCGTTATTTTAGATACACTTAGCTTGACCCACAGTGACCCAAAAATGACCCACTAATTGAATTTTCTCGAACATCTAACTTAGCCCAATGATCATCCCATGCCCGAAAACGGTATATTACAGAATTTTGTCAAAAGGTTTTGGGCCTTTTTTTAGATTCAATTAGCTTGACCCTGACCCATTGTGACCCAAAATGACCCACTAATCAAATTTTCTCGAACATGCGACCAAGCCCAATGGTATTCTCGCGCCCGAAAACGATAAAATACAAAATTTCGTCAAAATCGTTAGAGCCGTTTTCTAGATAAACTTTTACCCACAGTGACCCAAAAATGACCCACTAATCGAATTTTCTCGAACATTTGACCTAGCCCAATAGTTTTCTCGTGCCGAAAAACGGTTGGATATAAAATTTAGTCAAAATTGATTGAGCCGGTTTTTAGATATAATTAGCTTGACCTTGACCCATTTCACCCAAAATGACCCACTAATTGATTTTTCTCGTATTGTGACTTAGTCTAATGGTCATCTCATGCCCGGAAACGGTATATTAAAAAATTTTGTCGAAATGTTTTAGGGCTTTTTTGAATTCAATTAGCTTGACCCTGACCCATTGTGACCCAAAATGACCCACCAATCAAATTTTCTTGAACATGCAATCAAGCCCAATGGTATTCTAATGCCCAAAAAACGATAGAATAGAAGATTTCTTCAAAATTGTTAGAGTCGTTTTTATATGAACTTTGCTTGACCCACAGTGACCCCAAAATGACCCACTAATCGAATTTTCTCTAATATGTGACTTATCCCATTGGTTCTTCTCGTAATCGAAAACGACAAAATAAAAATTTAGTCATAATCGTTAGAGCCATTTTTTAGATAAAATTGGCTTGTCCCATAGTGACCCAAAAATGACCCACTAATTGAAATTTTTCGAACATGTGACCTAGCCCAATAGTTTTCTCGTGCCGAAAAACGATTGGATGTAAAATTTAGTCAAAATCGATTGAGCCGTTTTTTAGATATAATTAGCTTGACCTTGACCCATTATGACCCAAAATGACCCACTAATCGAATTTTTTGGAACGCGTGACCTTCCCCAATGGTATTCTCGTGCCCCAAAATGGTAAAACAGAAAAAAATTGTTAAAATCGTTAGAGCCATTTTCTAGATAAACTTTGCTTGACCCACAGTGACCCAAAAATGACCCACTAATCGAATTTTCTGTAATATGTGACTTAGCCCGTTGGTCTTCTCGTAATCCAAAAGAAAGAATACAAAATTTAGTCAAAATCTTTAGAGCCGTTTTTTAGATAAAATTGGCTTGACCCAAAGGGACCCAAAAATGACCCACTAATCGAAATTCCTCGAACATTTGACCTAGCCCAATAGTTTTCTCGTGCCGAAAACGGTTGGATATAAAATATAATAAAAATCGATTGTGCCGTTTTTTAGATATAATTAGCTTGACCTGGACCCATTTGACCCAAAATGACCAACTAATTGATTTTTCTCGTATATGTGACTTAGTTCAATGGTCATCTGATGCCCGGAAACGGTATATTACAAAATTTTGTCGAAATGTTTTAGGCCTTTTTTTAATTCAATTAGCTTGACCCTGACCCATTGTGACCCAAAATGACCCACTAATCAAATTTTCTTGATCATGCGATCAAGCCCAATGGTATTCTCATGCCCAAAAAACGATAGAATAGAAGATTTCGTCAAAATTGTTAGAGCCGTTTTCTAGATAAACTTTGGTTGACCCAGAGTGACCGAAAATGACCCACTAATCGAATTTTCTCTAATATGTAACTTAGCCCATTGGTCTTCTCGTAATCCAAAACGACAGAATACAAAATTTAGTCAAAATCGTTAGAGCCGTTTTTTAGATAAAATTGGCTTGACCCATAGTGACCCAAAAATGACCCACTAATAGAAGTTTCTCGAACATGTGACCTAGCCCAATAGTTTTCTCGTGCCAAAAAACGGTTGGATAAAAAATTTGGTCAAAACCGATTGAGCCGTTTTTTAGATACAATTACCTGGACCTTGACCCATTATGACCCAAAATGACCCCCTAATCGAATTTTCTCAAACACGTGACCTAGCCCAATGGTCTTATCATGCCCGAAAACGGCAAAATACAAAATTTCGTCAAAATCGTTAGAGCCGTTTTTAAGATAAAATTTACATACACACACACACACACACACATCTTTTGCTCGCATTATAGTACAAGCTAAAATATATGTACGCTTTTTACAATTTTTTTAAAATTTTAAATGAATTCCAAGTTATTAATTTTTTTTTTAATAATGAAAATAAATTGTTTTCTACTTTTGCAATTTAATAAATTATTTTTTTAAATGTTTACAAGTTAAAAGTATATTTTTTTAATGTACAATTTTAGAGAAAAAAAGTTTTTAAATATTTTCACTAATTAAAAATTTTTTAATTAAACTATTCATTGTAGAAATTTTTTAATCGTGCTTTCATGTTTGCATACTAAATATAGATATGTTGTATATACTATGTTTTATGTAAGAACAATTATTTTATTAGTTCAAATTTATTTACAAGTTAGGAAAATATTGCATGTTTTCATAGTATATGTAACATAGTATATACAAGGTTAAGGGACCAAACAAGGTTAAGGGACCCGCACCAAGGTTAAGGGACAGATGCCGCAAAAAATATTGTTGTTTTTTGGTTCAATAAATTCATCACTGCGATTTAAGTAGAACTTACATTTAAATGAACGTATATTAGTGCATTCTGATACTTATCAAAATATTCTCTGCAACAATGTTGGCTCACCATGTGTGAATAAGGAAAAGGCAGGCCGTTTACAATTCTCGCCGTCTAAACTGTTAAACAAAATATCTCCTATCCCAATGTTCAAAAGACCTATACAGCCAAATAAGAGAAAGCAAAAGAATGCAAATACTACAAGCACAGAGTTTATAAACAAGAAAAAAGAAGAAGGAAATAAAAATAAAAAGAAACTAGAAAGCGTCAAAGCACGATAGCTTGGCGGAAGTAAAATGTGTAAAAAAAGGTAGGGAAAGATCAACTTGAAAACACTCCACTTGAGGAAGAAACTATAATATGAGTTATCTTCCGAGAATGAGAAAATTGTTCTTCTTATGGATTCTTATGGCAGTATTGGATTGGAATTTGATGACTCTGAATGTGCTGAGTGTCTGGAGTCTTATCAAGAAACAAAGTCTAAAGCGGTCAAGATTCAGTGCATCAAATTCAATCGATAGCTGCATGAAAAGGCATAGACTTCTCTTATACCTGGACTCAGAAATAGCAACCTTTCTTGATTCCGGGATCACTGCCCACCGTCACGTGATGGTGGTTAGAGAAAACTCGCCAAACCGGGTTTTTTTCCTGCCAAAATCACCTCGGAATTTTCCTCCGGTTCCTGCTGAAATTTTCTTGCGTCGGCGTTTTTCTCGCATGAATCAAATCCGACAGTTGCCAAGAAGGTGATCACCGCCAAAAAAGACAAAATTTTGGCAATGAAAGCGGAAACATGTTAGCTTCAATTTTTGACCGAAAGAACAATGGGATTCGGCCTCTACTTCTTATCTTTACTCTAAGTGAAAAAGGCTCACTTTACTTTTGGAACGAAAAGCGTGGTGTGATTGTGGGCAAATAGAATTACAAAATCAAAGAATGAGAAGAAAGGCCAAAAATAAACAGACTAGGGTCTAAATAAAATAGAGCTAATACTTACATTAAGAACAAACTGCAATGCTTTCCTGGATGTAAGCGAGTGATTTATATCTTTTTTGTAATTATGCTGTCTATAGTTTCCAGTAATTATGCTATCCACTGATGCAAATTCAAATGTTTGTCTTTTCATTTTCTTTTTTTGTCTTAAGTTTTATTTTTTGAGCTTAAACTTTTGCATTTACGTTAAACTTTTCACAATTTAGTGATATATGAGGACCCCAGAAGCCAAGGGATATAAATGACAAAATTGGAAAAAATTGAACTAATTGCACAGACGACCTGAAAATATGCTTTTTTTGTTTTCAGGTAAAGAAATATAAGTGATTTTCTAATTATGTGTTGTGTTTTAGAGATAAACCACTTTTGCCGAATAATGATCAATATTGATTAATTATAAATTTAAAGAAAATTGCACCCTATTTCTTTCACGTTTATTGAAATAAGAGTTCAAAGACCACTGTGAAACAAGCAGCATTTTCCTATTTCAATTCAGTCAATTATCATTGATGTTCAAATTTAACGTCAATTACCTTTGAACTCAATTTACTCCAAATCGAAATTTTGTCACTGCGGCATCTGTTCCCACTTTACCCTATATATTTTATTAATTTTCAATTGTTTACAAGTTTAAAAATATGAGTTATTGATGTTTTTTTTTAAGCATGCTATCATGTTAACATAGTATATATCACATATTGTGTATGTATAATATATGTATATATATATATATAACAAAGTAGGTATTTATATATCACATATTATGTAACATATATGACTAAATATATACTATGGTCAACTTAAGAATAATCATTTTTGTAGTCTAAAATTAATTATAAGTTTTAAAATTATTTTTTTTTAAGCTTTTTTTCCCCCTTAACTACCTTATTTCTTCAAACTCTAATTTTTACATTTATATTTTAATACAAATTCATTTATGTTCAAGAAATGGAATGATATCTACTTACAAATAGCATAGACTTAAAAAGGTTGTTTGGCATGGTTTGCCCCTAGAGATGAAATGCTCGCTGCAGATAGCAAAACAGAATGTTTGTTTAATCACGTGACTTCCTTAAGGCTCCACTGCACTGAAACTCCCCGATCGCGAAATTCCATGTTAGCCTATGGGAAAACTTTGAAGCGCGACGACTCATTACCTAATATAATCATTAAAATACCGTTTTCACCATCAGAAAATAGACGTCAGATGCCGATGATGTACGTTTTTAAAAATTGTCTACGTAAATTTTAAGTATTTTTAAGAAGATGATAAAATTTAATCAAATGTAAATTTCAAAGTTTATAGGAATTTTTTATGTATTTAAAATTTACGGAGATAATTTTTAAAAACGCACATCATCGGCATCTGACACCTACTTTCTGATGGGGAAAACGGTATTTTAATAATTATATTAGGTAATGAGTCATCGCACTTCAAAGTTTCCCCATAGGCTAACATGGGATTTTGCGATCGGGGAGTTTCAGTGCAGCGGAACCTTAATACATCTAATTAAACCGATAGCACGTTTGCCATTTACAACTCAGTTTTCATATGTGTTTGTTCGTTAAATTTTACTGTCTGTATGCCTTCAAATTAAAAAATAAACTATACATTTCTTTATATGTTAGATATTGAAAAGATCTAAACTAACTTTAACCCGTTCGGGACCATGGGTGCATATATGCACCCTCAAAAATTGCTTAAAACGCTTGAGTTTGATACCAGTAAAAAAGAAAAGTAAAATTGATTTTAATTAATTACGACATTTTCGTGATTTATAAAGTTAAGTCGAATAATTAACAAAAAGTAGTGCCAAACGAATAAAATTCGTATAAAAGATGTCGGTCCTGAACCGGTTAAAAACTGCCTTTTTATGTCTGCAAACTTTTAATACCATAAAATAAAATCGTCATCTTTTAGTATAGTTATTAGTTGAAAGATCTTTTATTTTACATTGATATTTTAAATTAGATGATGTAATGTAACTGAAATTCTTATTAAGGAGTTTTATCTAACTGTCTGTTATTTTTAGAAATAATTTTATAGGGTTTATATAAAATTATATACATACTTAGTATAGATATAAATATACCTAGTATACATATATATATATATATATATATATATATATATATATATATATTATATATACCTCTAATATACATAATTACGAATTATGTTAGATAACATAATATATAATCATCTTTAGATTATATAAATGATGAAATATTCGTTTTCACTTTCATAAGAAAATTATTTCTAAAAATAACAGACAGTTAAATAAAACTCCTTAATAAGAATTTCAATTATATTTCATCATCAAATTTAAAATATCAATGCAAAATAAAAGATCTTTCAACTAATAACTAAGCATACTAAAAGATGACGATTTTATTTTTGGGTATTAAAAGTTTGCAGATATAAAAAGGTAGTTTTTAAAATTAGTTTAGACCTTTCCAATATCAAACATATAAAGAAAATATATAGTTTATTTTTTAATTTGAAGGAATATAGACAGCAAAATTTAACGAACCAACACATATGAAGACTGAGTTGTAAATGGCAAATATGCTATCGGTTTAATCAGATGTATTAAGGAAGTCACGTGATGACAGAAACATCCTGTTTTGTTATCTGCAGCGAGCATTTCATCTCTAGGAGCGAGCCATGCCAAACACCGTTTTTAAGTCTATGCTATTTGTAAGTAGATATTATTCTATTTCTTGAACATAATGAATATAAATGAATTTGTATTAAAATATACATGTAAAAATTGGAGTTTGAAGAAATAAGGTAGTTAACGGGAAACAAAAGCATCATTTAAAAAAATAAATGTAAAACTTATAATTAATTTTAGACTACAAAAGTGATTATTCTTAAGTTGACCATTGTATACACTTAGACATATTTGTTACATAATATGTGATATATAAATACCTACTTCGTTATACGCAAGGTGGTCATAAAAAAACTTTGCCGATATATGGAACTCTAGCGGCCGGTCCGTTTAACCGCAAAAATACATTCTTGCCCTTTTATGCCTCGTTGACTAACATATACTTCGAGAAATTAATTAAATTTCTTAGAATTAATATTGTGTACTTCAACGTCAACTTCGAGAAAGTATTGAAATTTCTTGGAATTTTAACGAAAAGATATTTTCAAAACTGGATTTCTTCGAATAGTTCATGATTTTTTTTTTTCAAATTTTAAATAACTTATCCAACTGGATAAAAGGTAAACTAAAATAAAATTTTAATTCAAACATAGAATTGTAACAAAAACTTTTTTAAATGGATATTTTAGTTTAAATTTAAACTAGATAGTTCTCCAATTTCGAGATGAGATTTCAGATATAGTTATTCAGAGGTATGAGCTCGGGATTCTGTGAACGGCATCAAATTGGCGTGCACGGTTACGGTTATAGGTACAGAAACTCGAAATTTTTGAATGGCAACGCCTATTTTTTTTCAGCGCATGCAAAAACCCTAAATAGCGCTGGAACGGTACGTGTATCACAATAAACGGACGCGTTATACACCGCACAAAAAACAGCTCTGTGACCGGCCAAAAAAAAAAAAACCGCCATCGGGGCGCACGGAGGAAATTTGCATATGACAGAGGCAGGACACCAATCACAGAACGCCGTTTGCCAGATAGTCAGCGTAGAAAACGGATTCTTGCTTCTGTCATATACAAATTTCCTTCGTGCGTCCCGATCGTGTTTTTTTAGGTCGTTCGCAGAGCTGTTTTTTGTGCGTGCATAACGCTTCCGTTTATTCTGATACACGTACCGTTCCAGCTCTATTTAGGGTTTTCGCATGCACTGAGCATTTTGAGGCGAAACAAATGGGCGTTACCATTCGAAAATTTCGAGTTTCTGTACCTATAACCATAACCGTGACCGCCAATTTATTGCCGTTCACAGAATCCCGAGCTCATACCTCTGAATAACTATATCTGAAATCGCATCTCGAAATTGGAGAACTATCTAGTTTAAATTTAAAATAAAATATCCATTTAAAAAAGTTTTTGTTACAATTCTATGTTTGAATTAAAATTTTATTTTAGTTTACCTTTTATCCAGTTGGATAAGTTATTTAAAATTTGAAAAAAAAAATCATGAACTATTCGAAGAAATCCAGTTTTGAAAATATCTTTTCGTTAAAATTCCAAGAAATTTCAATACTTTCTCGAAGTTGACGTTGAAGTACACAATATTAATTCTAAGAAATTTAATTAATTTCTCGAAGTATATGTTAGTAAACGAGGCATAAAAGGGCAAGAATGTATTTTTGCAAACGCGGGTTCGAAACATAGTTAAAACTTTCAGCTAAATAATATCCTCACCGAAAGAGGGCAACACTATTTTTATATGATTAAAAGGGGGGAGAGGGGCAGGGAGGAGCGAGCAAAGGGCAGCAGACTTCTGTTCCAACTCCCTTGTCTACTAGAAAAATATATCCACTTCCATACTTCCAACCGGAAACAACCCCACCCACATTTTTATTTTTATCCTCCTACTCTAACTTGACTCTCAACACGCAGGATTCCTAATTTCCTTCTTCGTACTCTAGTATGACTCTCAGCACACAGGATGCTTAATCCTTAATCCTGCTTGCTGGGGTTGAACCGCTATTCTCCTTCTACTTATACCTCTCAGATCATACTATTTTTTTTTTTTTTTTTTTTTTTTTTTTTTTTTTTTTTTAATGGCTATCATTGTTTTTCCCTTTGACCTTTCAAATTGCTCTGTAGGTAAAATGGATTATTTGAATACTACCTTTGAAATTTAATTTGAAATTAGCTTTAAAATTCATTGAATTACAAATTATTTATGAAAAAATAAATCAATTTTGTAGACCCACTAACAAAGCAGGGCTGTGACAAAACAATACCTGATTAGTTATACACTGTTGACACGATATTTCTATGAAAAAATAATATATTTTATTTTTGATTTATTGCATGCATTGTACGGTTATACTGCACTGCATTGCATATACAAGGTGTCTCAAAAGGTCGTTTACAAACTTAACATGCTGGTCTGTCATATCATGAAGAACAAGATTTACATAGGAACTTGTGTTCGAAAATGCACACTGCGACCGCTAGAGGATGATTTAGTAAGGAGTGGAAGAAAGAAATGATATCGAAAGAGGTATTAATATACGACCTTTATTAAAGAACATGGTTTAATTTACAGAAGGTGTTCAAAATTCCTTCCATTCGCCGCAATGCATGCTTCACAACGTCGATGCATGGATTCACGGACCCGTTCAAAATGGGCAGGTGTGTCACGGACACGTGCCGCCTCTTCCAGGATCCTGACGACGAGATCCATGTCCGATCTTAGAGGCGTCTCGTTCACCATGGACTTCATGAGTCCCCACAGGTAGAAATCCAGGGGGAGTCAGGTCGGGGGATCGCGGTGGCCATGCGACTTGTCCGCTTCTGCCAATCTAGCGATTAGAATATGTCCTATCGAGGTATTCTCGCATAGTATAGCTAAAATCAGCAGGCGCTCCATCATTCTGAAACCAGATGTTTCGGCGTGTAGGGGCTGGAACGTCACCAATCAGATCTGGCAAGACTCTTTCTAAGAAAATGCGATAGGTATTCCCGTCGAGGCGCTGAGGTAGTCTAGGTAAGGGCCAATTAATATGCCACCGATAATACCATCCCAAACGTTTATGGCGAAACGTTGTTGACGTGCATGGGCACGTGCAGAACTTGGGTTTCCATGCGCCCATATGTGCATGTTGTGCAGGTTCAGGACACCGTCCTGTGTAAAACAGGATTCATCCGAAAACAAAATCCACGATGGAAAATCCGGCTGTGCGACCCGTTGTTGCAAATACCAGCGCGCGAATGCAACGCGTTGGGGATAATTGTCAACGCAAAATGCCTGTACTCTTTGTAAGTGGTAGGGGTGTTGCGTGTCCTCATGCAATATGCGTATAATGCTGAAACTATGTACACCCAAGACGCATTTGCTTGCTCGGAGACTTGTTTTCGGGTTCCTGTCAAATTCCCGTAGCACAGTTCCCTTTACGACATGCGTGCGTGTAGTGCGTTCTCGATCGATGTGGCTGCGTACTTGGAAAGCTCCTGCTTCACGCAATCTGCGGTGCAATGGTCCAAAAAATAAATGACTTGGCTGACGTCTACTTGGGAAGCGCTCAAGGTACATCCGTACCGCGGCTCGTGCATTTCCATATACGTAATGCATATCGGCCAATTCTGCATTACTAAACCGATTCATCCTTCTCCTGCAACGTCCTCGCCTGAAATGATTATGATTGCGCTTCCTACTCTCCCGTAATCCTGCGCTCATCGCCCTCTAGCGGTCGCAGTTTGCATTTTCGAACACAAGTTCCTAAGTAAATCTTGTTCCTCATGATATGACAGACCAGCATGTTAAGTTTGTAAACGATCTTTTGAGACACCCTGTACATTAATACGTAGTAATTATCCAAAAAATCCTTCTTTTGGTCTGAAATTTTTTTCAGGATGGCCCTTGAAATTGAAAACGTTTTCCAGATCAGTGGATCAGTGAGAGGAGTGAGCTATAAAATAGTTGGAACGACAGGAGAATATTGATTCAATCCAATTTATGTATTTAAGAAGAATTCTTCACATGGCAGCATTGGAAAGAATATCTTCTTTAAAGCAAAAAGCAATTGAAATTTTTTTTTTTTGTTTAAATTTCAAATTTTGCAGCTCATAAAATGATAAAAAGATAACAAAAAAATTAAAAGATAGAAAATGACAAGAAAAAAAAACATATTTTTTAACAGGGTTTGTACGGGTACCGTTATTTTCAAGGCATAATACCAGTATTTTCTTGCAAAAAAATTAATTAAGTTCAAAAGCGCGAAATTTTGCCTTATTTCAGGAGAGATTATCTATAAGAAAATACTGGTATGACGAATTTTCTGGTCCTGAAATTCCAGCACCCGCACGAACCCTGTTTAAGCATGCTAGCACTAACAGATGCGAGTTCTAAGCCTGCTTAAAGTCAAGATAAATTGTATACATACAAAAAAAAATCTATCTATCCACTACTATATTTTTAAAAACATACATTTGTTTAAAAAAGAGCCTACACGTAAAAAATGCATTTTGATCATCTTGGCATAGTCAGGATCATCCCTAAAATTGCCTGTCCGGTTATCCGAACTAGCGCCGGTACCGACAGATTAGGCTAATCGGTGTTTAACTCTATTTCCTATTGTCATTATATTTTTAGTAAATATTTCATGGCATCGTTTTGTACGTTTCTAGAAGGAAGACCCTACAGTGTTAAATATTTTGGTTTTGTCCCAAGTACAGATCTGGAACTCTAAAGAAAAAGAAATCTAATAAACTAAGGACAGAATAAGTTAAATTTTCAATATTTTACTAGCTCCGTGTTCAAAATAATAGAAGCGTGAGAATTTTGAATCGAAATGTAGATCGAATAAACTATGAATCTTTTTCCTCTTTAAGGAACTTCTTATCACGTTAAGAAGTAGTTCCTTCAGATAAACTTAATAAGGTATTTTAAAGTGTTGTTTGATAAAAGGTTAAAAGCTTGTCGCAAAAACCAGATTAGGTAAAATGTATTGCTAGTAGCGCTAAAATCTGTCAAAAGGAATGGGTGAAAATCACGGTTTTCCTATGCGATTCCCCGATTAGTTTTTTGTCTTAATTCAGCTTGCATACTGATTCCATTTAAGGTTACAAATCTTAATGCAGTCTAACCCTGTTGCCATGTTATACCTTAGCTGAGTTTAATATTGCTGAGTTTAATATGACTTTTCATTCTTAATGCCTTTATTGAACAATTACAATAATAAAGGAGAGGGGGTGATGTGCATTGATTTCCACCCCCCCCCCCCTCCCCCTTCCCAAAAGGATGAAAATTTGTTTTCTTTTTTCCAAGAAGTTTCGATGGTTTTAATATGATTTAAGATTCATATTTATTGCCTGTTTGAAGATTGCTTAATTACGTTATACAAGATCAGAAATATAGATTTATTTAACAAATTTTACTACTTCAATTACATGAATCTAATTTTTTTTTTCCAACATGAAGCGCTCATAACATTGTCGTATTTTCATGTATGTTTCACTGTATTTATTCCATATGTATTAACATATGTAAAAACTACCACGGTGTAATGAGCACTTCATATTAAAAAAATGAAATTGATATAATTGAAATATAATATATTTTCATAAATGCAGCTATACGAGTATTAATTTTTATAACTAAGAGAAAATAGGCCCAGACCGGAACTCGAAACCAGAAACATTGGATTTAATTGCCAACACTGTAAAAAAAAAAAAAAAAAAAAAAAAAAAAAAAAAAAAAAAAAAAAAAAAAAAAAAAAATCTGTCAAATTGACAGGAAAAAACTGCCAATTTTGGCGCCAGTAAAAAATCGTTTAATTTACAGAAAAAAGCTGTAATTTTTCATTAAAACAGTTTTTCTCTGTAAAAAATACAGATTTGTTCTGCAAAAATTACAAAATTCAGTTTATTTTACAGAAAAAAAACTGTTTTTCTTAAAAACAGTTTTTTCTGTAAAAAATACAATTCTTTTCTGTAAAAATTACAGATTTTTTTTACAGTGAATGAGCTATTTCCAACTGAGCTATCTGGCCGAAATCACAGCCAAAACAGTTCACTTTAGCAACAATTTTGTATTGACTTCTGGTTTGTCATTTGAAACATCTCAACAGAGTAAACCGCATGGAAAGGAAATCTTTTCAATCATGGATACGCAATCACACTATATGTATTATTGTTATGTTAACACAATCAAACTGTTTGGTAAATGAATCATACAAGTAGTAATTTTTCCAACTGAGTGAAAATGTGCCTAGGCCGGGACTCTAGCTAAGAAACTTTGGCTTTAATTGCGGAATTGGCAGTTAAAGCCAAAATCACTGCAATAATGTAAAATTATCCCTATAATATTACATTTATTTACAGAAAACATATCAAATTATTGATTTAAAATGAAAGACAATTAATATTTCTGACATGTCACAGAGAAGGTTTGGCATAGTAACAACTTTTAAAATGCCCCACAATATACATGTTTTTCTTTTCAACTAGTATTATTGAAAAATAAGTTTCTTATATTATACCATATGTATGCATTGAAAAAAAAAAAAAAAATTTTTGTGTATCTACCTCATAAAACAAAAATATATACGTGAGTAACACTGACGTTATATTGACGGCGGAAAAACCTGACCAATAAATTTCGCTTTTATTGCAATTTTTTTCTCAAACTTCTAAACAGCGCACAATTTCATTTTTTACACCGTCGAATGGGGGAAAAAATGTTCGTTCAAATGCAATTTGTTTAAAAACTGTATCTCAATTTACCGCTTTTTTATGGTTTTAAAATCCTTCTCAAGCATGAAACATTTTAAATATATCTCTATCTCGTGCAGCCCGCTTACGAAAATTTAATCTGTTTGCCACTTAAAACTATATAAATAGTCCAGCATATGTTCCCTGTTAATATTCAAAAGCGAAGTCAAAACTACATGAGTAAATAAATAAAATAATACAATAATATAAATAAAAGAGTAATTTAATAGACATGTAATTAAACTACACGCTTAAACCACCGAAAGTATCAAAAAAAAAAAAAGGCGGCATTAAGTCGTAAAATCTTTGGTAATTTCTTCGGCTATAACTCTTGAATAGGGTAATAATAAGAAAGCATCCCTCTTAATAAATTTTAAAACTTTTTCATTGCATAATTAATATTTTTCATATAAAAATGCTTTTCGATATTATTAGTGAGCAATCTAAAAAAAATATATATATATATTAAATGTAAAAATCTATTTGAATTTTAAATTAAAAAGTGGTTTTTACCTCGGTTTGAATCCCCTAGTTTTCGTAAATAAAATTTTTGACTCATGTCATCCCTTTCATTTTCATAGTCTGGCGATTTTAGTTTTCTATTACAGCAGAACCTGAGCGAATGAATAACAAAGACTTTTACTAGAACAGTTTATAACAACATTATTGAAAATGTGTTTTGAAGAAGCAGCATTTAGAAATTATTTCAATTGCTAATTACATCAAGTGAAACTTAAAGATGGATCGACGATGTCATTTTCGTGGATTTGTTGCATTATCAACTAGGGTATTTGCTGACGTATTTTGCAAGCTTTTCCCCCGCTTCTTTGGTGGCAAAAGTAGGGGATGCCTAAAATACACGAATTTTAAAAAAGTATTCCTTAATCTTAAATTTTCTAGGAGGAAGGGGGTACTAAGAGCAATTAAAGAAATGACACTCTTTAAGATAAATGACGTTTAATTTGACAGTTAATGTTAAAAAATAAATGTTGCTCCAAAATAGTTTCAACATTTCCGATACTATACAATGCAACCATCACTTCGAATTTTCTCAAGATACTTCATAAATTCCTCTTCCCTTTCAATGAATTTCCCAGATTTGGGACCACCGAAATCTCTCATGCTTTTATAATGCTCTGGTACGTTCTTTTTTTTTAACCGATATCAGACAAGGTATTCATTTACGCCAAATTATCTTCTAGCGGCTGTTTTGCTATATTTATCCGCAAAGCTGACCGCTCTAAATTTAAAAGTTTATGGGGTTTATTTTCGGCCATTATAACTTTACAGCGCGAAAAATCGTTTCATAACTTACAAGGCGAGGGTCCGACGTTGGAGTCACCGAATACGGTGAACGTTTGTGCATCGATACAGTATTAGTATATAACTATATGACAGTCATGAGGCGCAGCACCCAGGGGGAGGGGGGTCTCGCGAAAATAAGTCGCAAAGTTTACCCTACAGTTTATAACCGGATAAATTTCTTTCGTTGACAAGCGGCTCAGTAGCGTGATCGTCAGCATCACGGATTTGCGATTTTTCTTTGTCAGTTCGAATCTCGCTCGGTCTTATGTTTCGAAATTTTCCATCAATTACTTTCGAACCACAATTGAAAGGATGCGTAAAATAATTGAAATTTACGAAAAATATAAATTAAATTTATGTTTTGTAGCATATAAATACATTTTAAACTATTTTAGTTTGCATGTTTAACCCTCTCGTCACCCTGATCCTCATATGAGGCTCCTGCTTCGAATTGCAATATTCGAAAGAAAAAATTATTTTTGTTAATTACAGCACCTAATAGTGATAGCATACGTCGATACGTTTACTATTATGACTTTATTTATGTTTCAGCATTTAATAATAATAATATTGATAAAAGTTTTATTAATTATTAGTAAACAGTTGGCGTTTCTTTTAATTCAAACATATGTTATAAAAACATGTATAATAATCACTTATAAACAGATTAAGTTAAATAATGCTATAAAAAGTGATAAAATATCTTTATTAAGATTGACGATCGTTTCGTCGCACAAAAGGGAACATTTTCAAAATCATTCACGATAGAAAATATTTTCACATAATTTAAAAACAATAAACTTAATCAAACATATGTTTCACTCTTTAAATTTAAATTAGGGACTCCTTTTCCGAATTAGTAATTTGTGATAAAAGATAAAAAGTACTACTAAATTTTTTATGTTAGTTTAATCTGGTTGTAATACAACATTTTCCAAACGTCTTAAAAAAATTCTTCCTTAGACTATTTTTATATGAAAAACACGCAACATAACTACATCCGTTAGGTTTCTGTAAAGAACATATTCGTTAAATTTCAGTAAACTGTAACTTCTGTGATTTCGATAGCTACTTTTCATTTTGTTAGCGTAAAAGTAAATTTTTCCAAAATTGGAAAAAAAATTCGGTACCGAGAGGGTTAAATATTTAATGAAAATTAAAAAATAAGTCAATTTATATGTCTATAGACCAGAATTATTTTCTTGTTATTTAAAATTATTTACAGTTATTTCAATGAATAAACTACTATTTTTCACAGAAAAATAAATAAAAATACGTGATATTAATGCGTGAATAAATATATTATTTTTATTTTGTTTCATTATGCAAATGTTTCAAACATTTTATGATTTTTTTTAAATATTGTTTTGAATTTTAAAATGGAATTTTTTTTTTTTCGGATTTTTGATACTGTATACTTAATAACTATTTTCAGCAATTCAATATATTTTTAGAACTTATTTTTAAGCACATAAACAGTTATTTTAACTATAAGCATAAGAATCCAAGATTTAAAATATTCAAAAGTTAAAAAGCTAGCTGTTAAAAAACGATACATTTATACATTATTACGATAATCGAAAAATTACAATTTAAAAAATAAAGCAGCATGTTATAATGTTATATAACGTATTTTAATTTATTTCACCGTATTTTAATTCATTATGTAAAGAATAGCAGCTTATTTATGTAAATAAAAGTATATTATATATTTTTTAATTAGCGTAATTTTATGGTCTATAAAAGTTCCAATCGACATTTTTTAGTTTTTTTTTATTATCATTATTTATTTATTTAATTTTTACTTTTCATTAAATATATAAACATGCAAAGATTGACAGTTAAAATTGTATTTATATAATTAAACTGCATTATATAAACATATTAAACAAGGGGAAAAAATGAATTGCTAAAATAAATTACTACGTAAACTCCTATTTTAATTAAAAATCAAGAATCCCAGACTAAAAAATTACATTAAAAATATAAAAGCATATTTTTAATAAACCAAGAAATATTTAAAGTACTTGCATAAGTAAACAAAGTGAAAATAATATATTTGTTCACTTATTTTATTTCACTGTTAAAAATATTAGATATTCATTAAAATAACTGTAAACAATTTTAAACAACAACAAAATAATTCTTTTTTATAGACACAAATATGCCTTTTTTTTTTTTTTTTTTTTTTTTATTTACTTTTTATTATATATTTATACATGCAAAATTTCGTAGTTAAAAATGCACTTATATGCTACAAAACGTACATAATTTACATTTTTCGTAAATTTCAATTATTATACATATTTTTTCAATTGCGGTTCGAAAGTATTTGACGGAAATTTTTGTTCAGGAAAAATAAAAGCCGAGCGTGATTCGAACTGACAAAGAAAAAAATCTCAAATCGGGTATGCTGACGACCATGCTACTGTGCCGCTTGCCAAGGAAGATAGTTTATCCGATTATAAACTGTAGCATAAACTTTGCGACTTATTTTCTAGAGACCCCCTGGGTGTTGCGCTTTATGACTGCCATATATTTATATACTAACTATACTGTATCGATACACAAATGTTCACCGTATTCGGTGACTCCAACCTCGGACACTCTCCTTGTTAGGCTGATTAGATTTTGGCAAGAATCACTAATATAAAGTGTGTCCACGTATAACCTGATCGACCTTTATTTTCGCAACCGTTAGTCCTAGATGTCCTAGTCCCTTCCAGTTACAAAAATGGTTTAAATAGGGTAAAAAATTATTTTTAAAGCGACTTGGGTCAAGAAAAACATTTATTAAAATTACGAAATTTAAATTTTTATACGGTCTCCCGGTCCTATAAGTGATATTTAGTAAAATTTTACTGTGACACTAACAAGTAAGACAAAAAAAAAGTCCCATTAATCTAACATTAAATTGGCCGTGTTATGAAACTTTGAAATGCATGACTTATACCACTTTTTTGCATTGCATATCAAAACAGATGATTTCAGCCATGCTTTCAGGGGTCGTATATAAAGTACTTAAACTTATTTCAAGGTATCTGCGCTTTGAAAGAAATCTCAGAACTATTACGATTGAGTTATCTTTTATTAGTTTATTAGTTAATTTTCAGATTAGTTAAAATAAATGTATTTTAAAGTATGTTTTATTTTGTAAGGATTTGAGGCTATGATTTCTTTTAACAAAAATTTTGTTATTTTCATAAGGTTTTATTTAACTTGCAATGATCGTCTTTCCAGTTTAAAATTTGTACTCGAACTTTAACTCACTTTCAAATATCCGATCGAAGTTAAATTTTACATACTGACTTAAATCCGATGACAATGTAATATTATTATGATTTTCGACGCTTACCATCTTATACATACTTATATTAGAGGATAATACAAAAAAAAATCGTATAGATTACAGTCAACAAATTTAAGAAAGGCTTTAGATTAGATAACATAAACCTACGACGATTTTTTTTTTAACTTTTATAATTACGTTTTGTGTATTTTTTAATGCTGAATAAAAAAATTACCTTCACTTTTAACCATCATGTCAGGATTTTTCGCAAATCGTAAATTTCAAGGTTAAAAAGTAGCGAAAAATCTGATTCTATAAAATAGATGTAAGACTTTTTTATTCAGTTTAATTTTATTTAATTCAATAATTTATTCAATTTTTTGGCTTATACTGGGTTCTTACAGCTAAACAGCTCAGGAGTCTGATAATGTTGGGAGGGGGATTAATTTTAACTTTGGGCTTTTTAACTTTGAAATTTGCGATTTGAAAAAAATCCTGACGTCATGGTTTAAAAGGAAGGTTTCGGATTCAGCGCTAAAAAATACATAAGAATCAATTTTCAAAAGATCATCAGATGTGTCACGCCTGTAATGCTAAAAAATGTTCAAGACGAATTTCTGTCACGTTATCAAACATGTTATTATTTCAAATTACTTTATTAAATTTGTATGAGTTTGTGCATTGTGATTGTATGTATTATACAAAATAGACATTTTTATTTTCAATACCAGTAATTCAACAAATATTATATTGTTTTTGGACTTGAACAACAACCCTTTTGTCATGATCATATCTAACTCAAAAACCTCCTTGTCTTTCTGATAGGGGGTATATTCCCATCTCCATTTGTATACGGTGCCCATACTATGCATGATAACTTTGAACTCAAATTTCTCAGTAAATATTGGTCGTAGAGATACGGAACTTTTTGTGTTTGCAATACTTTTGAATAGATAAAACGTCCCTAAATATAAGTATAGTGTAATGACCGAAGAAACTCCGCAACCTTTCCTATCTCATAAGTTGCAGGACTAGCTTTTGTCCAGCGTTTGTCCACGAATCACAGCCTAGAATTGTCCATCGATGGCCACCTAATTTCCGGAGGCTGATCAGCCGTGTTACAGTATCGGAGGGTAAGTTTTCGATATGCAGAAAGAGAACTGAAGATGTTGGGTGGCAGATCAAGTGAAGCGAAGAGAACTAATCAGTAGAGAGATGAAGACTGTGTTTTCTAAAAGTACGCGCGGACATGTTATGAAAATTTTACTGTGTTTAAAGTGATGATATTTAGATATGATGGAGAGACTATTGTAATATAGTAATGTCCGTGTTGAAGGTGATAAATTTTAAAATGTGTGAAGAGTTTTTAGATTGTAAATGTGAACTGTTGAATAAAGTGTTTGGATGTTAATCGTCGACACTAAGTGCTTTATACGGGAACTAAACCACGACGTTGTTACAGTCTAGTATTTGATACAATAGAGGTCCTACTCGAGATGGTTTTTGGTTGGCGTGTGAAACCAGCTAATTTATGAAATGAAAAGTATGTCATTTCCCTTTTTGTCCGTTGCAGTGTACCTTTAATGTTTGTAGTTTTACATATTTATAATTCAGAAAGTTGAATTTGTTTTGGGGGATTTTGCGCCAAATTGGCCTTTATGCTTTGTATTTGTATAGCGATTCGCAAGTGCCAGCCGGCATTTTATATATGAGGACGTGAATTTCAAAACTCGCCTTATCCAAAATTTAAAAAATCGAGTTTTCTCTACCAATCTATTCTATTGGTAAACCTACACAGAAAAAACACTATAATCTGTAAAAAAAATATTTTTATCCGATATTTTTGGGTTCTTAAAATATTGGTTTGGTTTCAAAATTCGCCTTATCCACTAGGAAGTTAGTAACAAAACTAGCTTTATCCCTGCGCATGCGTAGACCAACGGACGGCTAGCTTATCAGCTACTATCGGAGTAATTTTCCTTCATTTCTCTGCGACCTGTTGCTATTTTTATTTAAAAGTTTTTACCTGTTCTATTCGTACAAACTAATTAAATTAAGTTTTACAGCAAGTCTTATGTATAACGGACAGTGAATAAACTCTTGCATTTTATGGGAGAAGGGGAGAAAATATAAAAAGAAATGCGAACACATGGGCTAGTAAAGAATACACGCAAAAGAAGATTAAAATGTAAGTTCAAAATGAAGAATCACTTTCTATATTTCTTACTGTCAGAGTGTGTTAAAAGATTTAATTTTTATTCTCAGGCATAAACATAAAGCATTTCCGATCTTCTCAAAGTGCACTTACCAGAAAGAGAACCTCGAGTATTAAACCCTGTTAATGCAAGAATGTATGACGAATCCACCAAGCTTTTTTTTTTTTTTGTCAAGGAAAGACAAAGATGCATAAGATTATTTTCAAGTTCACATCTCAAACATCTCCTCCAAGAAACCGTCCAGGTTTCTTTCCTTCCATGAAAAATCCAGAAAAGTAAAATTTTCACCTCGAAAGTTTTTTTAAGTGCATCTCAGTGCGTTTTCGAAGGCATTACCGTAAGGTACTAAATAAAGACTGACAACCATAGCCATCTTCAAATTTGTGGAAGTGTATCTCAGAAGATTCTTGGAATATCAAAATTCAGAGTGCAAAATGTGTGCTAGAGGCATGTAAAAACTGGACTTTCTTTTTAAAAAGAAGGGGGAGGGAGTCCCCGTGAAGGAGATAAACTTAAGGTTTGGTTTGGTTTGTGTTTATGACGGCCAATTATCAACACGTGGGATATGGGCCCTAGGGGGGGGGAGTGCCCTTCGTGGGGGTCTTTCTAAGGGAACCTAACCCGTATTTACGCGTGGGAATCCACGGCTTCGAAGAAAACCACGAAAACTCCGAAACGGTTAGGCCGACGGGCGCGATTGGGATCGAACCCAGCACCTCCCGTCTACCAGCTTCGAGAGCAGAACCTCTCAGCCACTGATAAACTTAAGTATGTCCACGCATTGTTCAAAAAACATTTTGATGGAAACTGGTCAGAAATAGAGGTGCATACTTTCTATAAAAATATTATTTCTAAGGAATCAGAACAGAAGGAGATGGTCGAGGAGAATTACGATGATATTCCAGAAGAAAAACTCATTGAGTTAATTGTTTAATTTATTTTTGGATATTCTGTAAGTACATTATATATGTATGTATATATATATATATATATTTAATATTATATGTTATATAGATTATATTACATCACATTTAAAAAAAATTATTTTAATCATAAGCTAGTTATGATAAGGTGTCTTTTTTATAATAAAACGCAATGCTAAATTTTAATCATACTTATTGCTGTCATAAATATTATTTTTGAATACAAAACTATTATAGAAACTATTCGAAACTATATACTACTACTATAGAAACTATTAATTTCTTTCAGCAAGTATGATAAACGATCTTTTTTTTTTTTTTTTTTTTTTTTTTAGAAATTGATATCAAAATTTTCTTATCCACAGGTTGGCAACAAAACTCTTCTTATCCGAACCGTTTTCCAATTAATTAATTAAATGAATTAAAGTAGATTTTCCAACTTAACACAATGATATCACAGAGCAACTAGCTATAAGTATACAAAAAATTGGAGGTATTTGAGGCACGGGGTCGCAGTTACAGGTTTTTCGCGATTTCCCAAAATTTGATTTTTTGGATAAGGCGAGTTTTGAAACTCACGTCCTCATATGTATCTAGGAAGATTTTGGATTGTGGTGTATATAAAAAAAAAAAAGTTTGTAATTTCAGAAATTGAAATATTGTCTTAAAATTTTATTAAACTGGTGTGTTTTCTATTGGATAGGAATTTGGTATATTTATGATTAAACTGGTGTGTTTCAAATATATAAAGTTAATTATTTGCTTTGGAAATGTACTTATGCATTAAGTTGGTGATATTTATTATTTTGAGTAAATAACTTTTGATAGCGTACTGAGTTAACCGCGGTTAGTTGGTTGTGTGTCCGTAGCTCTGAGAGAGTGTTTGACCTACTGACCTACGCACTAGAGTGCTGAAATTGAACTTTGAGATGGCGTATTTTGGAAAAGGCCGAAAGGAGGACCTGAGAGTTGTTGCAGTGGAAATAGAGGAGGAAATTGACGATGGTATGAGAATCATTGATTTACGTGAATTAATAACGAAAAGTGTTAATTATGATGAAGATTTTGTAAGGGAAATAATTTTGACAGTTATAAATGAAATAGTTAAACGGGAAGAGGTGGAAGAGAAGGAGAGAGAGAAGGTTAAGAAAGAGGAAGAGAGAGCAGAGAAAGAGAGGTCGGAAGAAAGGAAGTTTCAATTGGAGAAGCAAAGATTGGAGTTACAATTAAAGGAGAGTAAGAACCCTGACGATTCGGTTAAATCTAGTATGGGTTTCGAATCGAGAGTGAAGATTCAGAAATTGATGCCGAAATTTCATGTGAAAGAAGGTGATATCAGTTTGTTCTTGGAACTTTTTGAGCGATAAGCAAAGGTTCTTAAGATTCCCTCCGAAAAGTGGGATATTCAATTAATTGGTATTTTACCTTCTGAAATTTCTAAATTAATAGCCCGTGAACCGGTAGAAAATGTTAGTGAATATCAGTATGCTAAGACATTGTTACTGAAGCGTTTTAAATTGAGCCTAGAAAAGTTTCGTCAGAACTTTGTGAAAACTCAAAAATCAAACAATAGTACTTGGCATGAGTTTTACTATGAGATAAAAAATTATTTAGAGGCTTGGTTGAATGATTTGAAGATATAGACTTATGATCAATTAAAATATTTGATGTTCGTTGATAAAATAAAAAAGAGGGCACCGCCTGAATTTAAGGATAGGTTTTTCGATCTCTGGACAACTATAATTTCGCCAGTTGACCTTGTGACTAATATTGAAGAGTTTGAAGATGTAAGAAGGTGTGTTCGTAATAAAGATTCGATGAGTTATGAGAATCGAAGTGAGAAAAAACCATGGCATTCGAAACCGTGGAAAGGTTGGTTGGTTGGTTGTATTTATGTCGGCCAATTATCAGCACGAGGGATATAGGCCCTAAGGGGGGGGGGCTTCCGTGGAGGTCTTTCTAATGGAACCTAACCCGTATTAACGCTTGGAGAACGAAGGTTCGAAGAAAACCACGAAAACTCCGAACGATTAGGCCGACGGGCGCGATTGGGATCGAACCCAGCACCTCCCGTCTACCAGCTTCGAGAGCCCGTGGAAAGGAAATAACCATAGAAATGAACGTGTGCAAGATGTAGAAGATAAGGAAAATTATTTTAAGGGTTGGAAGCCTGATCTCAATTTTGATAGGAGAAGACAGTTCCGTTGTTTTGAATGTGGGGATTCAACTCATTTTAGGCCTGAACGTCCTAGACTTAAAAATACAGTTGGAACATGAACTCTAAATAATATTCGAAATAGAGCTGATGATGAATTATTGACACCGTACACTAGTTCTGGAAGGATAAATGGGATTCGTATTCCAACTTTAAGAGATACTGGAGCAACAGTCGACATAGTGTGTCAAAGGTATGTTTCGCCCGAAAGTATGACAGGAGAATATGTGTGGGTGCAGCATTTGTTGAACCACCGAATGTCACGTTTGCCTATGGCTGAAGTTGAAATTGAATGTGAATTGGGCCATGTTAAAACTAAGGCAGCAGTTATCAGAAATGGTCTGCATCAGGGGAGATATATTCTTGGAAATAGAACTGCCGCATTGTTAAAAGAGAACTGTCAGCTTCAGTTTCTAGGTGGCAGTGGAAGGAAGGGAGAAACTGTGAATGCGGTATTGACACAAGCACAGTGGCGAAAACCACTTGTAGAAAAGAGAGATTTAGTAACTACTGAAGTGAAGAAATTGGAATTTTCGGAAGGGACAGAGTTTGATAGTGTAGTTGAAAAAGGCGTTCCAGACGTAAAAGTTAAACTTGTGGAAGAAAAACTATTAGTTAAAGAGGAAGTCAATGCGATAAAGAGGGAGGTGAATTTTCCTGCGGTTCCTGATTATACTGATGCAGTTTTGTTGGACCCTATGTGTTTGTTTAAAGAAGTTTCTGAGAGAGGACAGACAAAATCAAGTATTGATGATCTTGATAAAACAAAAGAAGAGGAGTTGGTGAATGGTCAAAAAGAGAAATTGGAATTGACTGAAGGGTTGAAGGAGGAGGAAGGTGAGTGTTCTGATGCAGAATGTAAACTTTTGCCGGAGGTTGTAAAAACTGAAACTATTTTGGATTTGGTGAGAGTGGATTCGAATAGATTTGCTGAAGAAGAACAGAAGAGTAAAGAATTGGCTCCATTGTTTGCACTGGCCAAAAATACTGAAACAGAATCCAAAGCATTTAGAATAGTTAAGGAAAAATTATTGGTTAAAAGGAAAATTGATAATATGGGAACAAAGGTGGATTTACTAGTGGTTCCCGAATGCTTCAGGGACCAAGTTAAGAGGATGTGTCATGAAGAGACCTTTGGTCATTTGGGTGCTGCCAAAACAAAAGACAGCTTGGTAAAGCATTTCTTCTGGCCTAATTGTTTTAAGGAAATAGAGGAGTTTCTGAAAACTTGTGATGCTTGCCAGAAAGCTGGAAAACCTAATGACAAGAAGGCCCCGTTGAGTTTGGTACCCATAGTATCTGAAAAATCTAGCAGGATAAATGTAGATGCGTGTGGAACTTTACCTGTCACACCAAATGGAAATCAGTATTTGATTACAGCTATGTGTATGGCATCTATGTACCCAGATGCAGTGCCAGTGGTGAATGTTGAATCGACATCTATAACTGATGCAATATTGCAGAGATTCAGTCGAATGGGATTTCCAAGGGAAATACAGACTGAACAGGAACTCTAATTAATGAATAAATTAACTGTAGAGTTTTTCCAGAGATTTGGAATTAAAACTGTGTTTATCTTGTCTACCGAATTTGTAGACAGAACAGGCTGACTGTACAATGGAGGAGACCAAACACGAGTGTTAAAAGATTGTCAGAAATAAATTATGTTGTTAGTTTCGAGAGAAAAAGAGTAGAAATAAAATCGAGAAAAAAGAGACTGAAGAATCATAAGAAGAGCAGAAAATTTCAAAATGCAGAAACTCTGAGCCGGCACCCTTAGTCATAGCCGTACCTATACTTTGAGTGATATTTATTAAGTTTTAAAATTCTATATATTAAAGTGGTATTATTTGTGTGAAAAAAATGTGTATGTTTTCATGTTTATTTATTGTCAGTAGTAGAAAACATATAGAAATAACTTTGAGCTGATAATCTATGATTTAAAATCTATTAGTTGCGATTTTATGATTATGTATTGAAATTGTGTTAATTCATGTGAAAAGTTTGTTTTGCTCAGTAAGGGAAAAAATTGTCAAATATTCATTTAGCTTTGTACCATGTTAAGTTACGTAAAAAGAAAAAAAATCTGTTAATTGTATTGGTATTTTAAGTAAAATTACATTGGTTATAATTTTGTCTTGAAGTTACAGAAAATTTTGTGTATGTTAAATTATGGTAATTTAGAGTAAATTTTATATAGAGTAATTTAAGTATCTGTATGGCATATCTACTGGCATGTTGTAAATTGTCGTATGTTAGCGTATTTCAAAATTTGCTAGTAAATTATTAAAATTTAAGGAAGTTTGACTAGGGCAGCACATTGCTGTGATGGATCAGGAAAGGGGGTGAGATGATATGGATGTGACAAAGTTAATAAATTGTTCCTGAACAATGTTGAAAAGAAAACTTTGGTGCTCAGCAGAACTTATCGTGACAATATGTTTTCGTCCATGACACCGTTTGGACATGTCCAAAATTTGGAGGGAGGAGGAGTCTGTAACGACCGAAGAAACCACGCAACCTATAATATCACGTAAGTTGCAGGACTAGCTTTTGTCCAGCGTTTATCCAAGAATCACAGCCTAGAATTGTCCATCGATGGCCGCCTAGGTTCCCGAAACTGATCAGCCATGCTGGCGTGTCGGAGGTAAAGTTTTCGATATGCAGAAAGAGAGCTAAAGATGTTGGGTGGCAGATCAAGTGAAGCGAGGAGAACTAATCTGCAGACAGATGAAGACTGTGTTTTTTAAAAGCACGCGCGGACATGTTATGAAAATTTGACTCTGTTTAAAGTGATGAATTTTAGAAATGATGGAGAGTGTGTTGTAATATAGTAATGTCCATGTTGGAGGTGATAGATTTTAAAATGTGTGAAGAGTTTTTAAATTGTAAATGTGAACTGTTGAATAAAGTGTTTGGGATGTTAATCGTCGACACTAAGTGCTTTACACGTGAACTAAACTACGACATTACAATAGGGACCTGGGGGCTGTATAAAAATTTAGATTCTGTAATTCTTCACTAAATTGTTTTTTCGCTTCAAACTTTTTCAATCTTAGCTCTGCACCTAATTTTGACCACTTTTGCAATTGGAAGTATGCATCTAGGACCAACGGTTGCGAAAATAAAGGTCAGTCAGGTTATACGTGGACACCCTGTATATCAAGTTTATTGATACAGTATTGTTGGTCATAAAATCCCATTCAATCTTGGAGCAGATAAAAATAAAAAGTTACAGAAAAAAAAGAACCAAATATGCTCACTCGAATACACAAAACTAAACAAAAATTGTCTTTACGTCTGATTATGAAATCAAAATTGCTAGAATATATATGGATAGTGTAATATGAAATCCTATTCCAATATTTCAGACTATCCCGAAAATGTTGCGTCTGAAACTATACGTCATTTTGTAACCCTAAACTATTCAGCGATGCATATATGAATCAATCAGATTTAAACTTTAATAAATAAACAGTTCCGGGATACCCTATATTTAAGGGGTGTCGGTGGGTAAAATACCGACAAAGTTAACTTGTAAAATTTTGATGTACCTTTACTTCGAACATGTATGAAACTGACATATGAAACTTTTTTATGTATCACAAACATATATTGCATATTGTACTGAAATAAGCTTTTTAAAATAGCTTCTCTGGATTGATTAAAAAAATGTTTAATGGAAGTTCTTTTTAAAATGCAGAAAAATTGATTATTTAAAGTTAAGGTATATACAGGTAATATAGTTTTGATTGCCTAAGAGGGACTGCTCAGACGAGGAATACAAGTCTGTAGAGCATAGTGTCTCTCCCGGTCGCCTTTATTAAGGTCTTAAAAAAAGATAAGAATACATAAAAAGCTCTGCCCGCTGGGGCACAGACTGCCCCTTCGCGACAGAGAGCGGGAGAAAATACGATGCCTTAGGCGTCACCGCTGGGGCAAGGAGCCCCCACGCCACAGGCAGCAGGTAAAAAAGGAGAGGTTGCTGCTACTATAGCAATGCTGCGTGTGCTGGAACACACTGTAAGTCCAGAAAGTTTAGATATGCAGTGCTGATCTGATACTTTACGCATGATCGCTAGGAAGTGAGAACACAAATTTCTTTTTGGAATTTATAAAGATTCTTTAATTTTGGCAGCAGTGCCGGCCTTGAGAGTATGTTTAACAGCCAGGATTTGGGGGTTGAGCTGTGAAATTTTATATGCCAGGTTTCCGTTAGGGTACAGTGATAGTAGCTGTGCTCTGGTGTGCCTAATTCTCCGCATTCGCAGAGAGGCGAGGTGGTGCAGTGGAATTTTTTTAGGTAAAATTTGAAAGGGCCGTGACCTGTCAGGAATGCGGTGGTGGATATTGAGAGATTATATAGGTTCCTAGAGACTTTAGGTATGAGGTTGTGTGTGTAGCGTCCCTTGTCAGAGTCGTCCCACCTAGCCTGCCAGGCTGGAATAATTCTGTCTTTTAAGACTCGTTTGACATGGGACGGGGGAACTGGGAGTTCAAAATCTATTGCCTGTTTTTCTGTTGCTGCCTTGGCCAGTGCATCGGGTCGCTCATTGCCCTCAAAGCCAATGTGGGCCGATACAGGACCAAGGGAAGATTTGTGGACTAGTGTTAAGAGTTGTTATTTAATTTTAAGTACTAATGGGTGTTTGGTACAGTGCACGAAAATTGCTTGGAGGCTGGAGAGGCTATCGCTGTAGGGGGTACACGACATTTCGGTCCCGACACTTCGGTCCCGCCATTTCGGTCCCGCCGTTTCGGTCCCGAGACATTTCGGTCCCTGGCCATTTCGGTCCCGAGACATTTCGGTCCCTGGCCATTTCGGTCCTGAGACATTTCGGTCCCTGGCCATTTCGGTCCCGAGACATTTCGGTCCCTGGCCATTTCGGTCCCGAGACATTTCGGTCCCTGGCCATTTCGGTCCGGAGACATTTCGGTCCTTGGCCATTTCGGTCCCGAGACATTTCGGTCCCTGGCCATTTCGGTCCCGAGACATTTCGGTCCCTGGCCATTTCGGTCCGGAGACATTTCGGTCCTTGGCCATTTCGGTCCCGAGACATTTCGGTCCCTGGCCATTTCGGTCCCGAGACATTTCGGTCCCTGGCCATTTCGGTCCCGAGACATTTCGGTCCCGAGACATTTCGGTCCCTGGCCATTTCGGTCCCTGTCCATTTCGGTCCCTGGCCATTTCGGTCCTTAGCCATTTCGGTCCCTTGTCATTTCGGTGCCCACAACCTTATAACTCGTATTCTAATTGTCGTGGGCCGCCAAACTCTGTAATTTAAACATTATTTGGGACCTTTTTAAATTTTTTTAACACCCCCACCCCCCAAATTAAAAAAAAGCTGAATATAACAGTCCGATAAATTTAAACTTTTATAACTCGTGATAATGAAATCACAGCGAGCTGAAAATTTGTTTGATTGAACAATGTGATATAATTTTACAGGGGACATAGTCTTTTTATTATTATTATTATTTAACAAAATGGATTTTTTAAGCTTTATTATTTGTTATTAATATTAGGTATTTTATATATACTATAAACTGCCATAGAGGTTTTTTTGGTTGTTTTCATACGTTTTTTAGAACCTTTAAATTATCATCATTAATTAAATAATTTAAAAAACTGTTCTTATTTTTTCTCCTTCTTACAATTAGATTAATAATAAATGTCTTCAATAATTCAATTGGGCACTTATAAGCTATTGTAGATAAATATTTCCTCAAATCATTCTTCTACATCCTCTCCTTTAATAATTCAGAAATGAGATATATTTATTGAAGCAAAAATATTTAATTTTTCTTATTACTTTTATAATACAAAGTTATAATTTTGTTTTCATAAGTTACTTTACCATTATAAACATTGGGAAAACAATAGTGATTTGGTAATTAGGTGTGCCAGGAAAAATATTTTGTTGTCAGAAAACTCCACCCACCGCTTCATTTTTTAGGTGCGTTCGTAATTATATAAATACGTAGCACCTATAGTCGTCGTTCAGTCCGTCCCTCCGCCTGTCCGTCCGTCTGTCCGTCCGTCTGTCCGTCCGTCTGTCCGTCCGTCCGTCTGTCCGCATGTAACAGAGCAAAAACTACCCAACCGAATGGTCTGAAATTTCAAATATATGATTGTTGCAAAATTTTGTCGAGCCATTTCAAATTTTATGAAAATCGGATGTATAGTTTAATTACAGGGACAGTCAAAAGTTTTTCTTTACATTACGGCCAATGGGAAAAATTATTGCAAGTGCATTTTAATGATATTAGAGCCTTCCGAATGATCTGAAATTTTAAAGATATAACTGTTGCAAAATTTTGTCGAGCCATTTCAAATTTTAGGAAAATCGGATGTATAGTTTAATTACAGGGACAGTCAAAAGTTTTTCTTTACATTACGGCCAATGGGAAAAATTATTGCATGTGCATTTTAATGATATAACAGCCTTCCGAATGGTCTGAAATTTTAAAGATATAATTGTTGCAAAGTTTTGTTGAGCTATTTCAAATTTTAGGAAAATCGGATGTATAGTTTAATTACAGGGACAGTCAAAAGTGTTCGGGGAATGGGAAAAAAAATTATTGGGAGTGCATTTTAATGATGTTAAAGACTATGTACTTTATGAAGTGCAAAAAATTATACATTCAGTACAATATGGGGTGCAAAAAATAATTATAAAACTAGTTATAGTACGAACGCACCTCATTTGCCACGTTTGACGAGCAATTTCCAACTTGTTTAAAAATAATTGCATTTTTAACAGTCTTCTTACCCATTGCAGACGATTTTTGTGAACTAATTTTATTGAAAATGGGCCTATTTCTTTGTAATAAGATGATTATTTTTTATTTTATGTAATAGTGTAAGTATTATTTTAATTAATTTTATTTTCAATTTTTAACTGACAAAACTAAGGTTTTTAGGTGCGTTCGTAATTATATAAATACGTAGCACCTATAGTCGTCGTTCAGTCCGTCTGTCTGTCCGCATATAACAGAGCAAAAACAACCCAACCGAATGGTCTGAAATTTTAAATATATGATTGTTGCATAATTTTGTCGAGCCATTTCAAATTTTATGGATATCGGATGCATAGTTTAATTACAGGGATTGTCAAAAGTTTTTCTTTACATTGCGGCCAATGGGAAAAATTATTGCAAGTGCATTTTAATGATGTTACAGCCTTCCGAATGGTCTGAAATTTTAAATATATAATTGTTGCAAAGTTTTGTCGAGCCATTTCAAATTTTATGAAAATCGGATGTATAATTTAATTACAGGGACAGTCAAAAAATTTCCGTTACATTACGGCCAATGGGAAAAAATTATTGCAAGTGCATTTTAATGATGTTACAGCCTTCCGAGTGGTCTGAAATTTTAAATATATAATTGTTACAAAATTTTGTCGAGCCATTTGAAATTTTATGAAAATCGGTCTATAGTTTAATTACAGAGACAGTCAAAAGTTTTGCGTTACATTACGGGGAATGGGAAAAAATTATTGCAAGTGCATTTTAATGATGTCACAGGCAATGCACTCATGAAGTGCAAAAAAATATATATATTCATTGCAATATGGGGTGCAAAAATTAATTATAAAACTAGTTATAGTACGAACGCACCTCATTTGCCACGTTTGACGAGCAATTTCCAACTTGTTTGTATTTGTCGTTTATTTATTGATTTTTAATATTACCCTTTTCCTCCCACTTTCCCAGAAAAAAAATTAATATTTTTTTATTTTAGTTTTATTAATAATTATATTAATAGTTTTAAATTTCGGTGACTTTAAATATAAAATAAATAAACATGTAAAAGATAAATTTCAGTTTATAACTACTATATGATAAATTGAATATAAAATGTATTATGTATTGAGTTTATTTTAAAGTAAAAAATGTAATGTATATTAATAATGTTATTAATTTAATAAATTAAGGATACATTAAATAAAAAATAATATAGGAATTTTTTGAAAAAACAGTCAAAAACATAAAGTGTAAGTAATAATTAATTAATTAATTAAACATAATAATAATAATAATAATAATAATAATAATAATGCAACATTGTACAAATACGTGAAAATACCTTTTAACAGTGTTAGGTGATATTATGCAGATTTTAATTTTTTAAGTACAGTTATAATTTACAATTCGCAAAAAGTAAGAAATTATTAATTAATTATAATTAAAGAGCAAAAATAATATTATAAGCTAACTAATAAATGAATAAACAACATGTTTATCTTCAGAACCCTTATCACTTTTATACATCCTAATGAAGTTAATAACGTTATAATAACCGAAAATTAAAAAATATATATATTTGCATTTACCCTATAAAAACTATTATATAGTTCATGTAATAGTTTTTAAACAAGAAATTGATAAATTAGTTATCTAAACAATTAATAATTAAAATAATTTTGAATTGATAAATACGTTTAATAAAAACAATTTAATTTTTGAATTTTTTTTTACTTAACAATATAACTATGAGTGTTTTCAACTTGTCGTGCAAGTTAAATTCATGCTGTATCAAATTTATTGCAAACTAACGGCAAACAAATAATCAAAAACACTGCAAACTTACGGCAAAGTAGTAATCTTTCCATATCACACTATAAGTTTAACCCCTTCGAAGGGGTCAATAGACCTGAACAGGTCTATTGATGCGAAAGCGCCGTCAGAAGGCGCATGCATAGGTTTTATCACCATAAACAAGTTTAGGTAATAATTGTACTTTTCATTTCGAGCATTTTTTGGTATTTAATAAGTATAGCGTTTAGAAAAAAACGGTGCCTACCGAATAAAATTTCTGCAATTTCTGCGTATATGCTGATTCTCATTGTTGTTGAGTCTCTCAACAGAGGGATCTTTTGCTTTCGTCACTTTCATGAATTAAAGACAGTCTTGCCATCAGTTTCACAACAAACTACTCATGCAAGTGGGTGATGGTATACCTTGCGGGAGATTTGCTGCGAATTTCTCAATTCAAATTTGTCACGGCAAGATAATATCAGAAAAAATCAAACTTTCTGCTAATGTTCATGCTATCTGGGTTACCTCAAAAATTTCCATGGGGAGCGCGGCGGATCGCATGAACGGCTCATGCGATTGACACTTATGTGAAATCATTATCCAATATCTATTACAGCACAAATTCTTAATTCAATGGCAAGAAATTAAACATGAAAATTGCTGTTTTACACTTAACCACTTGGCCCTAACTTTATTGTAGGCAAATGTTATGTAATATGAAACTTGATTTAACCCATTCGCTGCCAAAACTAACAATTTTCAAATTTTTTGTTGAAGGTCGTTTGCCAGCACAAATTCAGAAAGATAAATTTCGCTTTACTAATACAGCGAAATTTCTGCCAATAAATGAGGCATTTTTTTTTTAATTCTAAAATAGTGGTGACAAAGTAATCAATAAATTAAAGCAACGAGTATACTCGTGAATGACAGCGAATGGGTTAATTAAATTTAACTCTTCAGTATGCGCTCAGCTTTTTACATCATAAGTGAATCTTTTTCACTGGTAAATATTAATGTAACTTGAATGTATTATTAGTTGCAGTTATAGAGATTGGCCTTATATTTTTTATCCATGCTTTTTTTTTAAATTAAGAAATTAAATAAGGATATACCTAAATTCTTAAAGTTACTCGAAATACTTCTATCATATATACACAGTCAAGACAAGATTCCAAGGACTGGTAAAAAGCTCCATTTTAGACAGGCTTCCATGTAAAGAAATGTAATTAATTATACTTCTAAGATACACTACCTCAATAAGATCTATTGTTCGTTTCGCAGGGATTCTGAAACTCTTCCGTTTGAGACAGGATTCCGTTATAGAAAGATTCCGCTTTCACAGGTTTCACCATGCTTCACTAAAGAAGGGTGAAAATCCCCTTTTCAGACAGGTTTTCAGCAAATTTAATTGTATCGCAATTCATATTAAGACCATGTAACGCTTACGTTAAAGACAGGATTCTGTTATAGACAATTACTATTTTGACAAGTTTTATTCTATTCATATGATATAAATAAGTATATTTATATAAATACACAAAACTTTTAAAAATGGAACCTGCCTATAACGGAGTTCTGTCTTAAACATAAATGTTCCATAGTGCTACGGAAAAGAATACTATACAAATACACCAAATAACACGGAAACCTGTGTAAAACGGAATTTTTCACCATTATTTACAATTTCATCTTGACAGGTTTTACTATATATATAACATGAAGGGAAAATTCTGGACCCTCCCCCCCCCCTCCCCCCGAAACGAAATCCTGGCTACGCCACTGCATGTCGTCCCGGTTTTTTTAAGCCATTAAAGATAAAAAATGCCGTGTGGCCACAAAAAAGCGCCAGCTGACTAGAACAAAGAGAGCGCGAGTAGAATAATTCTTCTCTCTGGATCTTTATTTAGCTTAATCAAATGGGGGAAGCCAGGACATCTACACTTGACATATATATATACATGTATAATATTCTTTTGAATGAATAACATGTAGATATCAAGAAAAGCCAAATATGTTTTCTAAATTTCCAAATTTCTTCATTGTGATATATTTATAAAATTTCTTAATTTAAAATGAAATTTTACGTAAAAGAGATTCACTATACAATATTGTTTTGAGTTTTTAAGTTATTTTTTTGTATTTTCATTTTTATTTTTTATTTGTCATATTAAAACATGTAGTCTGCTTTAATTCTAAGTATATAAGTCAAATAAATAACAAAGAAATATTTGAAATACAGAATTAATTTTAAATACGAAAAGAATATTTTATGACAATAGAAATTTTAAAATTTTGATTTATGTTTATTGTGCTCGTAGTTTTTTAATGTAATAAGCATATAAAAGTCTTAAATATATTAAAAAGGATTTGTAATTGTTGCAAACCACTTCACCGTCGACAGGTATGGGGAAAAAGTGCTTTTATCCCCGAGTTATCTCGGGGCAAACGGTGAAGTGGTTCAAAATTAAAAATATTTTTAAACTTGTCATTCGACACCGGTAGAAATAGCGGTACTATTATTGTTACATGTAAAAAGATTAATACGAACTTTTAAATAGTTTTTCAAAAAATAGTAAATTAAAATAATTATTAAAATAAAATAGAAAGTTCTAGTCTGTTCCGGTGCAGAATTTAAAAAATAATGTGTCTTTATCACAATTCCATGTTAAGAACCCCCTTTTTAAAAAAATATGTAAAATGCAATACATTTAAAATTGATGCGCCGTTAAATAATAGGATAAAATAAAGATTTGTAAAAATATTTGCAGATTTTTTCATTATTAATCGCATAGTGTGCAAATTATATACAATTGAATATGTGCATTTTGGTATGGGCATTTGCATATGAAAATTAAAGCTCGACTTATAAATATTTTTAAATTGTCTGGACTTTATATTTATGATAGACTAAAATATGAGGAGCTTCTATAAAGAATCCACAGAACTCTCCTTTCCTCCACTCCTGAAAACGATTACTTCTACCATATAAAATTTGCATGGGGTGCTACAATTTGATTGCAAGTTATAAGTGTTTGCGGTTTTCGGGCCCTTATATTCGGTTATACTAAAATTTCAATTGTTCAGTTAAAAAATCTTATAATGTACCTCCTTTTTTAAAGATTACGTTTACCGTACAAAATATGAGTGTGATTACGATAATTACAGAGAGAGTTATAAATGTTTTAATTTATCGGGACCTTATACTTAAGATACACTAAAATATATAAAAAGTCAACAGAGCCCCCCCCCCCCTGCCTTATAAAACGATTATGATTATCATAGGAAATTAGTGTAGGCTGCGACAATTTTGATCTGTGTTATAAGTGTTTGCGTTTTCGAGTCCTTATATTCGAGTTATACTAAAATTTAGGGAGTTCAGTTAAAAAATTTGATAATGTCCCTCCTTTTATAAAGATTACGTTTACCATACAAAATATGGGTGTTTTGCGATAATTATAGATCGAGTTATAAATGTCTTAATTTATCAGACCCTTATACTTATGATACACTAAAATATAGAAAATGTCAATCCCCCCCCCCCGTTTTTTTTTTAAATGATTACCATACGAAATTTGTGTGTGTTTACTAAAATCTTGAGGCCTTTATTTAAAAAACTCTACAATGTCCCCTATAAAATTGTCACCTATTTCAAGTGCACAAAATTTCAGCTTGCTGGAGAAAGGACCGAAATATCTCGGGACCGAAATGTCTTGGGACTGAATTGTCTCGGGACCGAAATGTCTTGGGACCGAAATGTCTCGGGACCGAAATGTCTCGGGACCGAATTGTCTCGGGACCGAAATGTCTCGGGACCGAAATGTCTTGGGACCGAATTGTCTCGGGACCGAAATGTCTTGGGACCGAAATGTCTCGGGACCGAAATGTCTTGGGACCGAATTGTCTCGGGACCGAAATGTCTCGGGACCGAATTGTCTCGGGACCGAAATGTCTTGGGACCGAAATGTCTCGGGACCGAAATGTCTTGGGACCGAATTGTCTCGGGACCGAAATGTCTTGGGACCGAAACGGCGGGACCGAAATGGCGGGACCGAAGTGTCGGGACCGAAACGTCCTGCTTCCCGCTGTAGGCCCTAACGAAGGGGAAAGATTGACCAGAGATCCACTCTAATGCCCGCAGGATCGCGAGGAGCTCCGCTTGATAAACGGAGTTATGATCTCCAATCCTGTTGACCCGCTGATGGGTCACCTCCCCGTCACTCATGACACAGAATGCTGTTGCCACACCTGATTCGGTTCGGGACCCATCCGTGTATACGGTTGGATCTCGGGATGGCTTGTAGGTGTGTTTTTCTGGGTTAACTTGTAAATGAGATGTCTCTTTCGCAGGATGCAAGATCCAACTGCTGACTTTCGTCTGCATGTCTGCGTTAGGGAAATATGTGTGATGCGTTGATTCGTGTTTTAAGTGAATGATTTAATTTCTTAGGTATTCAAATTCTAGTATGATTGTTATGGGATAGATCCCCGTTATCACTGCAAGGGCCTCTGAGGAGATTGCCTTATAACCTCTGCTCATTTGGAGTAGGAACATCCTTTGAGTTGAGATGAATTTGTTCTTCGCCTGCTGGGTGAGGTTTCCTCCCCAGATGCCCGCGCAGTAAAAGATGATCCGTTCCACTATTGTGTGGTACCATATTTTAAGCATTTGGGGCTTTATGCCCCAAGTTTTTGCTGTAAGTTTACGTGAGTTATTGAAGAGCTTTGTGACTTTTTTTTTGGTATTGTTAATGTGTGCCATCCAGCTCATGTGTTTGTCTATTGTGAGTCCTAAAAGAGTTATTTTGTCTTTATGTTTCACCACCTGTCCATCGATTCGCATCGTTGGGGAGCGTTTAAGATCGCGTGGTTTGGCAAAGGTAACTTCTTGTGATTTGCCTGTGGAGAGCTGGAGGTGTAAGCGAGTCAGCAGCTGGTGGAAGAGGGGGAGAGCCCGAGCTGCCAGATCTTCAATGTCGATTCTCCGACGGCCCGAGAGGACAAGGCTGAAATCATCGGCGAACGCGAAAAGGAGGAACCCAAGCTTCTCAAATTCCCTAAAGATTACGTTAGCTATCAAGAGCCATAGGATCGGACCTAGACAGGAGCCCTGTGGGCACCCTTTCTGTAGGTTATGAATTGAGGAGCCTGAGCCGCAGTTGATTAAAATCCTACGCTCTGATAGATAGGACCTGATGGTTTCAGCCAGGTTTCCCGGGCAGCCAGTGTCAATGAGTTGAAGCAAGATGTCCCGCCACTCGGCGTTGTCAAAGGCACCTTTAATGTCGAATGAGACAAGAGAAGTATGGTTTCCGGCTGTGATGCTGGAGGCGCAGGAGGATAGAATTTCAGATAAAGCAATTTCGCAGGTTCTGCCCTCTCTAAACCCGAATTGTCTGTGGTGAAGTAGGTTGTTAGATTCTAAAAAATGTACTAGTCTATTAACAATAAGTTTTTCTAATAATGTTCCTAGAGTTGGAAGCAGGCAGATCGGTCTGTATGAAGAGAGTTCAGAGGGATCATTCCCTTGCTTCTGGAAGTATGCTACTTACCCTTGCCTCAGTGTGAGCGGGAAGTAATTATGCGCGAGGCAAAGATTTGCCCAACGAGTGAATAATTTTGGTATGATTTTGTAGGTCAGTTTTAGAATTTTGAAGTCTATACAGTCTAGACCCGGGGCTTTTGTATCGTCCAGACTGTGCAGTACAGTTGATAGTTCTGCTTTAGTGAAGGGAAGGTCATGGGGGCGTCAAAGATTAAGTCTGAATTGTCTATATTAGGGTATGCCGAAGGTCCGAAAAGTTCTTTTGTAAGGTGCTCTAGGTTTTCTTGGCGTGAAGATAAGTTTGAGGGCAGCTCGAGTCTAATCTCGTCGGATTTGAAGAATTTTCCAGAAAAGATTTTTTGAGCAGTGCCATGCGGGTTCGCCTGGGCGCTGCAGAACTTCCGCCATGCCTTGCTTCTGGCGTCCAGAATACTGCGTTTGTATTTTGATGCCAATAATTTGTATTTTTATGCCAGAGTACGAAAGTACTCTGTATCCTCCTCATTTTGTCTCAGGGCTTTAATCTTCTTCCGCATTGCTGTTAGCTGATTGCGTTTAGCCCGCAGATCTGCCGTCCAGAAGGAGAAATTAGCATATCTCTGTGTGTTTTTGTATCTAAAAGATGCCTTTGCAGCCTTGTGCATTGTTTCGATGAGGACTTGTGTCAATGTATTAATTGAATCTGTATCTGTTGCATCTTTCAGGTGTTGGTTGAGGAGAAGCAGTGTTGGGTACGCTCACAAAATAAACGAACTAATTCAAACTCAAGTTCAATTTCTCTAAAATGAGTAAAGTTCACGTTCAAATTCAAAATTTTTGAAACGAACTCGTTCAACTAAACTCATCTATGAAAGTGAACGAAGTTCACTAAAAACTCGTTTTTTTTTTAAATATATTAGAATAGAGATCTCTGCGGGCCGGGCTTGGGCCTATTTTCATTTGCGGCACTCGGGCCGGCCCGCGCCCGGGCCACACTTTTTTCTAAAGGCTCGGGTCGGGCCGGGCCTGGTAACTACTCTTTATGGGCCGGGCCGGGTTCGGGCCTTACTTTTTTCCGGAAGAATTGGGCCGGGCCTAACTTATTTTTTCTGTACAGAGCCGGGACTGGTGTCTTTTCTAGTCTTCACGGCCCAAAATTTTCAGCCCTAGTTTTGAGCCAGCCCGTATGAAAATCATTATCTCGGCGTGACCTGTCCGTTCAAAAGTCAGTAAAATTAAGCGTGGCCCAAAGATTTTTGCAAAATATGCATACATTTTTGAATTGCCATTATTCTACAATTAAACATTAACATTTATTCTTTTTGAAGAATAGTAAATTTCTACGCTAATTTTAAATTATAATAAAACGTGTGAAAATGAACCTGCCTATGACGGAATCCTGTTTTAAACTGAAAAACATGTTGATCCCTGCAAAATTAATATACTAATACGTAAGAAAAGAATATATAATACATTTACATTTGCTAAGAAGGGAACCTGTCTGTAACGCATTTTTTTTCTTTTCTATGTAATTGAGTCTTAGAAAATTTTTCTGTATAGCATTTTTCAGATTTTTAACAATTCAATGCATGGAATATGGATTAAAAATGTTAATGATATCTCAAACATTTGCATAGAAGAAATAGCGATTCATTAAAAAATAAATTTCACAGCCTGCGGCACTTTTATAAAAATGAAGTTTAGAAACATGAAAAAAAAAGTTAAGATAAATATTTTTGGTCAGAACTCCTCGTAAGAGTCAAATTTTTAAAGAAATCGACGTAAAAATCAATGTTTTGTAGCAATTCACTCGGGCCGGGCCGATATTTTAACTTTTTCCGGGCCGGGCTCGGGCCGAACTTTTAACTTTTCTTCCGGACCGGTCCGGGCCAATATATTTTTTCTACGGGCCGGGCCGAAATTTTTTTATGGATCGGGCCAGACCCGGGCCTTGAAATTTCGGCCCATGCAGACCTCTATATTAGAACTTATTTTTGTGAACTAATCTTTTGGTTATTCAACGTAAGGATCTTCATGGGTCCTGTCCAATTTTCCTTCCCAACACTCTGTCCGAACTTGGTTTAGGGATTATTTTTTTTTAGAGGTTCGGAGTCAGATGAGCCGGCACTAGATTTGTTTTTCGACCTACGTCGGGGCTGGACTGCATTCTTCTTGAGGTCTGAACAGGCAGAAATTTTCAGTCCCAGCTCACATGAAAAGCATTGGACCGGCACAGCTCTGGCCTGTCCAG
This sequence comes from Maratus speciosus, assembly GCA_963932465.1. NCBI lineage: Eukaryota > Metazoa > Arthropoda > Arachnida > Araneae > Salticidae > Maratus > Maratus speciosus. The sequence continues at coordinate 385,412,732 of OZ010796.1, forward strand.
TAAAAATATTATTAAAATTTGGCCCGGCCCAATTTTTTTGGTTAAAAAAATGCACGTATTTTTAAATCGCCATTATTCCACACTTAAAATTGATATATTTATTATTTTTTTAAGATGAGTAGATGCATTTCTAGGCAATAAAATTAAAATACGGTAAAATCTGAGACAAAAGAACCTGCCTATGAAGGAAACCCGTGTTTAACAAAACAAACTGGTGATCTATGTAAAATGAGGATAAAAATACTTGTGAAAAGAATGTAATCTACTTACAACAGACGATGAACTTGCTCTTAGGGGAATCAGCCCATGACGGATTTTTCTTCTTTCCTATGCAATTCCGTCATAGAAGATTTTATTGTATAGAATTTTAAAAAATTTAAATCTCCAAGCCAAAGAATGTGGATTAACGATATTAATGGTAATTGTGATATTTACATATAATCAGATGCATTTAAAAAATAAATACCACATCTCAGAACACTTTTTTTAAAAATGAAGAATATAAACATGATTTAAAAAGGTAAAATAAGTATTTTTATTTAGCCCTTCTCGTACAAGACACTTTTGACCCTACAGGCGTAAAAATCTATGTTCAGCTTGGTCGGGTCTAGAGGAGTCAATTAATGTTTTGTGCAGACGGAGCCGAAGTTTTAATTTTTATACCGGACTTGGTCAATAACTTTTTCCAACGGGCGGAGTTGTGCTCGGAGCAGTTCTATCCAAACTTGGAACTTTTTTACCGGGCCAAAAGTAAAATTGCCTGCTGATTGTCTTGGTTGAGCTCGGCATGAAAATTTCGTCCCGTGCATACCTCTAATTCAATGTATTTTTTTTTTCCTGCATTGCATCCGCATGATAACTTGGCGTGTTTTTTCTTTAAAAATTAAAATTTTATGAAATAATTGTATATAAAACGAAAGAAAAATAAAGTTTAAATCGAACGAACATGAAAGATATATTTTCAATCGTTCAATGGTAATAAAAATTTATTTTTATTATTTTGTTTTTTATACTTTTTCATTTATACAAAAAGGTGATTGGGAATTAGTATTATAGTGTTTTTGCCTTTTGGTGTTGCGGTGAACAGGCTCGTTTTTAGCGTATTGTGCCTTGTGCCATTGTGTGCGGCACGCAGTTAGAAGCTCTACCGCTTTCAAAACTATTTCTTTTGTACGGATTTATAAAATAACTTCAATGTGGCTTACTAATTCACTTTATCTATGTTTAAAAACGTTGCAAAACTTTAAGACTGTTTTTCTAGAAACTCTGTTTTACAAATCGATACCAGGTAGAACTCGAGATTGGATTGATCATTTTGGTTGGAATTTTCATGTATTTCTAGTATATACTATTTTATAGTCCCACGCGAACGCGTTTTTCAATATTCGAATATCGAATTGTAAATATTTTTTGCCAAATTTACATCAGAAAATTTTTGCCTAAAATCGGAAAATTAAAATTTGAACGGCCGCCATTTCCTTCAGGATAAAAAAAAAATGATAAACCCATCCCTGGGCTACAAAACATCGTAATTTTTAAGGTTTTCATTCTTCGTTGTTGTTGTTGTTGTTGTTGCAGATAAGCAAAGGCAAATTCCGAGATTCAACTGGTACCGCGGAACGACACAGATAACCGGTGCCAAAGACCGCCAGAGGACCATTTTTCAACCAAATTCCAAATAAAACATTGTTTTTAAAACTTCAAAATATACTCTTTAATTTGCAGGGGGAAAAAATCCATAATTGCGTTAAAAAAAGTGGAAAATTTTAGGTAATTTTCTAAAAATTGTTATAACATGCCTTAAGAAGTCCAACTCCTCTATTAACAAGGGAAATGCGATAACATATTTTCCCTTGGGATAATGCACAGGGGGGAAATTTAATCACTATTATCAAAGCAAATAGTAACTGATAGTTTAAGCTATAAAGGAGAGCATAAAAATAGCATATGAAAAATTCTGTAAATATTTTAATATGAAGATTCTTTGTAATATAATAATAATAATAATAATAATAATAATACATTAAAAAAGTGATAAAAACATATCTAAAACCTGAAATTTTGATACGTATGTAATGTATATATCCTATACAAAATGCATGTTTTTTTTTTTTTAATGATGGTCTTTTATTCTCAAATAGTAGTGTTTAAAGATCAATCAAAGAAAAGAAAATTAGAAATTCATCTAATAATACTTTATGTTTTATCAATGTATGCATTCACGCCAAATAAAATATACAACTGTACTATAGAGTATATTTTAAGTATGTATTTCTCTGAGACACTTCATGTTATTTCAATTTCAATTTACTGTTTTCAGATTTTGATAATTTATATTAGCTAAAATTTATCTAATAATAAATTTAATTTTAGAAATCGTAGCTGTTTTTATTTCAATGAATGATGTATTCCAATAAAATAAACTATTACTTTTTATGAGTTTCTTTAGAGTATTTTTATTTTAATGAATGATTTGTTCTAATGTCAAAAACAATTTTTACGAGATTTTTTTTTTTTTATGTTTTGTGTGCAATATTTTAAAATTTCATATTTCTTTCCTCCCAGATTATCAAAAATATTAATTTTTTAAATGAATGTCAGTAAAATATATTAAAAATAACTTGTAATCTTTTAGCTTTTTCAATGCATATATATGAAGACACTGACATTCTTCACGCATCACCTCACGCATATGAATTTTAACTACCAACTTACACTTCCATAAAAAAAAATTAAAAAAATGCCGAAAAAAAAAACCATATTTCTTATATAATTTTTTTTTAAAGAAATTTCTGATAGATTTGGGATTTTTATACGTTCAATTACGACATGTTGGCACAATACAAATATTCAGATGTTTGAAATATATATTTGACTTTCACAGAAATTAACAAAGAAATCTGGAAAACTCTTTGTTAATGAATAATTCAAGAGTATTCGAGAAAGGCTATTATTAGAAATCACTAAATAGTAATCCAGAGCCGTAGAAAGGTCTTCAGAGCCCCCCCCCCCCAAACATATTTTTCGGGGGCCCCCTCTAAGATTTTAGAGAAATATCTATATTTAATTTTCCACCCGAGTTCCATTTTATAACAATACCAGCGCAGTTTCGCTGGTCGAATTTTCCAAAACGAACTTCCAACTGAGCGAATTTGTAGTTGGGCTGCACTGCTTTCGGCAGCGTACACCCATAGGGGCTATGTCCGCTCCGATCTTGAATCATACGAACCTTGAATCATTGTAATTTTTTTATTTAGATCCAGATTAAATTCAAATTTTCAATATTTCGTTCACGTTGCTACAGGAACAGATTTGATATTCTTACAACGTGAATTTAATCAAAGGACTTGCAAAATTGAACTGAGAATTCTTTCATTTAGGAAAAAATGTCAAAAAAATCGCCGAAGAACGCGAAAGAACGCTAAAAATTGCATAAAAATTTTCAAAGTTCATAGAGATCTTTACTTATATTGGGCTAAAAGATTGAAACCGGGTTTTTTTTTTTTTTTTTTTTTTTTTTTTTTACGAATATTAAAAAATCTACCAGAAAAGTGAAAAAGTTAAAAATCACATAAAAATTCTCGAAAATTTTAAAAACAGCAGAGGACAAAATTTGGCAAAAAAGTTTGAAACTGAATTCCTTTTACAAATGTTATAAATTGCTAAGTATTGCTCATAAACAAAATAAATAAATAAAAAATATGGAAGTCGTTTTCGTATTTTCAATTTTCTCTTCAGTTTGACAATGCCATCCGCGTGGCCCAGAAAGATTTTTTTTAAGCAGAAAACATTCAGTTATAACAATTTTTTTCCCGCTCGGATTGGTGCCTTTTATTAAATACATATATATGTACGGATTTACTAATTTAAAAAAAAAATACTTTTGGGATGTTGTTTTCATACATTCCGGTTTTCTCCAGTTTAAAATTGTCACCCAAGTTGAAATTTAAGAAGAAAAAAAAATACCTTCGGATAGAAGGTACCTTTCTTTGGGCATGGTTGACGGGTTTCCTAGTAGCTAATAATAAAGACAGACGTTTGTCCGTCCAGAGTTTTTCTTTGTCTGACCAGATGTTTTTCTGTTCCGTATAAAATTTGACAGGAAGGTTACCTATATGCCTAAGTTGCTCGAAACAGGTTTTTAAATTTTTTGATTCGAATTTTTTCATTTAATTTTTTACGATATTTTTTGTATTTTTTCGAGTTTCGTGCTTTTTTCCCCACATTCATAAAAAGAATCTATTTTCAATCCATCTTTCCATTTTAGCCGAATATAATAAAGTAGTCTTCTTCGATTTTTAAATATTTCGCGAATTTTTTATGTGATTTTTAACTTTTTTTCGCGTATTTTTTTACATTAGTAAAAGAATCAGGTTTCAATCTTTTCGCCCGATGTACTAAATTTCGTCCTTTTTGCGATTTTGGAATTTTTCACGAACGTTTTTTTTTTTTTTTTTTTTTTTTTCCTTTTTAAGACCCCTGTGATTAGAAGAGATTTTATCTCACATTTGAAGAAACTTTCGTCTTTAGAAAGGAAAATTTCTAGAAAGTTTGATGTTTGATTCGCGACTTCTTCGTGTTATGAAGGAAAAAAGTCATACGTTCAGTTTCTAATCATCAAGTTAAGTTTCTAGTAGGGAAAAGTACAATGCAGAAAAGTTGGCGGAACACTCCTGTGATTTGATTTGGCAAAAATGCATCTTCATATTTAGTAAGGATGTTAGGTAATTTTTATGTTAGATTGGTGAGTTTTCTATATTTTCGCGGAAAATGAGAAAATCAAATCAAAGCTTTTTTTGTGTGTGTGTGTTTGAATGAAAGAAAAAGTTACGGAAAAAATCCTCAATTTACTGATTCCTTTCTTTCTTTCTTTTCTTTTCTTTTCTTTTTTTTTTTTTCTTGGAGAGAGAGTGTAAAAGGAACCCAGTTTCTATCTTTTATCCCAATATAGTAAAAATTTTGCCATCTGTGGCACAGATTTTTGACATCCCTAAAAGGAATCAGGTTTCAGTCTTTTAGCTCAATATAGAAAATATGTCCATAGAAATTTCTGAATTTTTTACGAACGTTTTATGTGATTTTTAACGTATTTTTGTCTTTCACGGCGATTTTTTCACATTCCAGTTACAATCTTTTCGCTCGATATAATCAATTTTCTCTCAGCGATTTTTGAATTTTTGCCCAATTTTTTATAAGATTTTTACACTTTTTTTTTTTTCGCGTTTTGCGGAGTTTTCTTGACATTTTTTTTTCTGAAACCGAAGAATTATCCAGTAGGTTTTGCTGCTGTCATAATTAAGCTGAAGTGGAAAAATAACAAATTTGTTCCTGTAGCAACGTGAGCTACGATGCTGGAAAATTTTACTTTTATCTGGACACTATCACTTTTATCGAAAAAAATCATCGAAATTCGAAAAATATCGAAAAATTCAATGATTGTTTGATTCAAGATCGGAGCGGGAATATCCGGAACAGGTTTACGCTGCGGAAGGCAGTGAAAGCCCCCCAATGGAGAACTCAAAAAAATAGGTTATTTTTTTAAAAAAGCAATTAGCGAAGCTCTGCTAGTAGATTAAATAAATACACAATGTAATTTATGTAAAGTTAACATAAGTAATTTATCGAGACAAGAGAAATGAAATGTTCAAAACGAAACAGGTCGAACATAAGGAGATAGGCGGCATATGCAATGCACATAGATGCCCGCTTATTGGGGTCCCCAACGAGATTAAGAAGCATATATTTTTTGAACATTTGAAAAAAAAAAATGAGGCTTAAAAGTTTTGAATCTTGAGTTCCGAATTTTGCTCACTTTTAAGAGCGGCCCCAAAAAAGAAAATTTATAAAGTATTTAGAGCCTTCGAAACTTCTTTCATCTGGGCACCTTTAAAAAGAATGGTAGCTATAGAAAAAAAGGGCATGTCTGTTTTGGTTAAAAGAAGTAATAGTATTAAGAAAGTTTTTAACCTTATTGGGGCCCCAACAAGATTAAAAAGCATATTTTTAAAACATTTGAATAATAAAAATTGGGCCTAAAAGTTTTGACTCTTGAGTTCCAACTTTTCCTCACTTTTATAGGCCGCCCCAAAAAAGTCAATTAAAAAAGCATTTTGAGCCGGCAAATTTTCTTTCATCTGGGAACCTTTAAAGGTAATGCTGGCTATAGAAAGAAAGTGCATATCTGTTTTGGTCAAAAGAAGTAATAGTATTAAGAAAGTTTTGAACCTTGTTGGGGCCCCCAACGAGATTAAAAAGCATATTTTTAAAACATTTGAATAAAAAGATGGGGCATAAAAATTTTGAATCTTAGCCTCCAACTTTTCCTCACCTTTATAGGGGGCCCTAAAAAAGACAAAAAGGAATTTAGAGCCTGCAAAATTTCTTTCATCTGGGAACCTTTAAAGAGAATGCTGTCTATAGAAAGAAAGTGCATATCTGTTTTGGTCAAAAGAAGAAATAGTATTAAGAAAGCTTTGAACCTTGTTGGAGCCCCCAACTATATTAAAAAGCACATTTTTAAAACATTTGAATAATAAAAATTGGGCCTAAAAGTTTTGAATCTTGAGTTCCAACTTTTCCTCACTTTTATAGGGGGCCCCAAAAAAGTTAATTAAAAAAGTATTTAGAGCCTGCAAAATTTCTTTATCTGAGCACCTTTAAAGAGACTGCTGGCTATAGAAAGAAAGCACATATCTGTTTTGGTCAAAAGAAGTAATAGTATTAAGGAAGCTTTGAACTTTATTGGGGCCGCCCAACGAGATTAAAAAGCATATTTTTAAAACATTTGAAAAAAAAAGATGGGGCCTAAAAGTTTTGAATTTTTGGCTGCAATTTTTCCCACCTTTATAGGGGGCCCTAAAAAAGACAAAAAAGAATTTAGAGCCTGCAAAATTTCTTTCATCTGGGAACCTTTAAAGAGAATGGTCGTTATAGAAAGAAAGCACATTTGTTTGAAGGAACTGATAGTATTAAGGAAGTTTTGAAACTTATTGGGACTCCCAACGAGTTTAAAAAGCATGTTTTTTAAGCATTTGAATAAAAAAGTGAGGCCTAAAAGTTTTTAATCTTGGGCTCCAACTTTTCCTCCCGTTTATAGGGGGCCCTAAAAAAGACAATTAAAAAAGAAATTAGAGCCTTCAAAATTTCTTTCATCTGGGAACCTTTAAAGAGAATACTGGCTATAAAAAGAAAGCGCATGTCTGTTTCGGTCAAAAGAAGTAATAGTATTAAGAAAGTTTTGAAGCTTGTTGGGGCCCCCAATGATATTAAGAAGCATATTTTTTAAACATTTGAATAATAAAAATAAGGCCTAAAAGTTTTGAATCTTGATTTCCAACTTTTCTTCACTTTTATTGGGGGCCCCCAAAAAGACAATTTAAAAAGTATTAACAGCGTACAAAATTTCTTTCATCTGGGCACCTTTAAAAAGAATAATGACTATAGAAAGGAAGCACAGTTGGTTGAAGGAAGTAATAGTATAACGAAGTTTTGAAACTTATTGGATTCCTAAGTGAGATTTAAAAGCATATTTTTTAAAAATTTGAATAAAAAAATGGGCTTAAAAGTTTTGAATCTTGGGTTCCAACTTTTTCGCTCTTATATAGGGGGCCCTAAAAAAGACAATTCAAAAAGAATCTAGAGCCTGCAAAATTTCTTTCATCTGGGCCCCTTTAAAAAAATGGTTCTTGTAGAAAAAAAGCGCATATCTATTTTGTTTGATGGAAGTAATAGTATTAAAGAAGTTTTGAACCTTTGGTTTCACCTTTTTCGCCCATTGATAGGTGCACCCCAAAAATACTAAAATGCCATTTATTTTTTAAGTAGAACTTACAGCCTTCAAAAACTTTTATAAAGAATGGTGGATATAGAAGAAAAGCACATATCTGTTTTCTATTTCTAAATCTGATCAAGATCTTTGACAAAAAAAAAAAAAAAAAAAAAAAAAAAAAAAAAATGAATTTCGATAAAACAAAATAAAATGTTATTAAAATACATAAAAAAAATTATTTAAAAAGTTAAAAAAAAAAAAAAAATCGGCTGAAAGATGCAATAGCTCACTACTGGGCCCCTGACTTTGCTCGCCCCCCCCCCCCCCCAAATGGGAGGTATGGGGGGCGGTCGCTACGGCCCTGTAGCAATCACTTCCTGAGATACACGCAGCATGGGGTCAACGTCAAATGGGCTGACTCAAAAAGCATCCTTGAAAAAGAGAAAAAAGAAAACAAACAATCGCTCGGAGTCATCAGTCGCTCAATCAAACAAACAATCGCTCGTTTTATCATCAGAATGTGGGAAAAAATATCACACTTCTAATAGGATTTTGTTTGAAGCATGACTTGTGAAAAGAAAACCTTGAAAATTTTTCACTTCATACCTTAAATTTATAAAAGAAAAATTGATATATAAAAAACGATTTTTTCAGGCGTTTAGATCTACCTGTTATTATTTTTTTCCTCCGTAATTTTTATGAAGTCTTTTCTGGTTCGGACACCAAAACTTGATAGTTTGTGACACATTTATGAAATATTTTTTTTTTTTAATTCTTAAATGGGATTCTTATTCAAATAAAAGGAAATTGAATAATGTTTCTTTTTTTCCCCTATAAATGAAAAAGATATTTAGAAAAATTGAGTCAAAATGGACGTTTGGAATCAATCATAGAGACTCACCAATCACAGAAAGTTCGTCATCATGGTGCATTTAAAAATATCTCATAATGCAACATATTTATTGGAAAATGAAAAATGCTATAATAAATATAGCTTTTCCCTTTTATTTATTTTTCACCGTTGCGCATGTATTATCTTCCTTTTTTATGATTTCAACTTTTGATCAGAAGAAAAATTAATTTGATATCGAATTAAAACTCAAACGTTAAGGTACATAAAACAATTGTTTGTGTTATTTTCGCACAATTTATCTTGATCTTGATACGAAAACTTACATAAAACTTTTACATAAACGTTCTATGAAAAATTAACAATATTACTTTTAAAAGTATATTGTTGTGTCTTTGTAGATATGCATTATCTGTAAGCAAAATTTGGAGAGTGATTGAATTAATCCCTAGAAAAATTATTTGGATAGATTTATTTGTTATAAAAGGTTTATTTATCGATTTTTTATTATAAATTTACTTTTTATAAATTATAGATTTATTTGATATAAAAGGGAGCTCTGCTACCTACCAGATACGCGCGCCAAAACCAGGGGTGTAGTGGAGGGTATACGCAGGTATACGCCGTATACCTTCTGGATTTTTTTAAGAAGCTCCGTATACCCTCTGTTTCTCAAATAAAGCTATAGCGTATACCCTAGGCATGACGTTCATGACTTTAGCGTATACCTTCTGCCTATAGCGTATATCCTCTGGTTTTTTTACGACAACACTGGCCAAAACACGCTCAGACCCTAACAGGGCTCTAAAGTCTAAACCTAAACCCACGCTTTTAAAAATATTACCTGATCACAGAAGATTGAATGATAATATCATGGCCTACGGCGATCTTCTGTAACCGGGCTGGCATGCATTTCCTCCATTGATTTGTAGATTCTTCTGTTCCCGAGGGCGCATCCACCGCTGTAACGGTAGCTGACGTCCATTTTAGTAATTAAGTAAAATCAAATGCACATTTGAAATAACAAATTTAAACATCGCTTTGAAAATAATTTCAGTGAATAATTTCATAATTTTAAAAGAAATATTAATAATTTTATAAAACATTATGCGGAGTTTTTGTAAAACTTACTAAAAAGTATTTGGGGCATGATCACAATCTTTTGACTTTTATGTTCCTGAATAATAATTTTTATTTTAATGCATTTTTTTGTGTTTTTTTTTTTTAATTTCATATACTGGGGAACATCCCATTACATGATTGCATAACAATATTAACGAGATAAATAAGTTTTGGGCGATGTTGGGAGGTCCAAATACCAGGTAAACTCCTATACCGTCCCGTGTCCCTTGCTGATTTTTAAGTTTGGAGCTGTCTGGATAAAATTGTTTCAATAAAAGTAATTGGATGTACTTTTTTTTCTGAAACAGGGACAATTGTTTTATATAAATATGTAACAAAAAATTAACCTGCACACATTTTTACGGTTGATATTATTTTTTGAACTCTGTCCCTGGATTTTTCATCCTTACCGTCCCTCTTGCTAAACTTATACAAAAAATCCTTCAGATGCAGCCACAGAATTGTTTTCAAGTTTTTTCTCATGCAGAAGTATGCTACAAAAAGAATGTCTAAAATTCTTTGACAGGAAATTTACTGCAGAATTTAAATCAGCATTTAAATATCAATTTCAAGATCGTGGCTTTATTGGTAGTCTTACCATCCCCAAGGTTTATGTTTATTCCTGCACTTTTCGGGGTAAATTTAAAAAAAATAATAATTTAATCCAGTGTTAACAACTGTTTCTAAAAATAAATGAGCATTTTGGCTACCACTTAGTCTTAATATGATCTGCCTAAAATAGGTGGTAATTTTCCTTGCCGTTCCATCCTTACAGTCCCTTTTTTTCCCATTTCGTCCCTTTTTTCCTATACCGTCCCCCTTTTTTACCTTACCGTCCCTTCTTTAACACTCCATTAAGACAATGTTATACAAAAATTCTGTATTAAAAGTACTACATTTTTATTATTTCTTATTTGAATGTCCTGTGGGTACTATGCAAATTCATTATAAGTAAAAATTAAGAAGAAAATAAAAAATTATAGTGGTAAAATGGTATGGAAAATTAAACTCGCAAGTTTAACTTAAACCTCAGTTAAATAAAAAAATTTTCAATGCTGACCATTTTTTCTTTATTTTGAATCATTAAGGAGTTCGTCTATCAGATTAAAATGTTATTTTAGCAAGTTTAATTTCCCCAGATTTTTATTCCCGAAAGTCAAAAGATTGTGAGAATGTCCCATTTCAGTTTTATATATATATATATATATATATATATATACAGTAAACGCTCCGAAAGACGGAAATCTGTCTAACTCGGAAAGATTTTCAAATCCCTGCGAATCCATAGACATAGAGTAAAATTTGTCTAAGGCGCAATATTGCATACTACAGAAACTGTTCTCGGTCCCGATCGATTCCGCGTTAGACAGAGTTTGCTGTATATTATATATATATATATATATATATATATATATATATATATATATATATACAGTTAATGTAGAGCCATTTAATGTTTTTTGATGTTTAAAGTTTAAATAAGCAAAGAAAAGTTATATTTTATTGAGCTATTTTTTCCCAAATAAATATTTTTTGCAGAAATCAGAGATAATATTTAAAAGGAACTTTTTTTTAGCTATATTAATCGCTTACTAAAGTCTCAAATATCCAAACAAAACGTACGTGATACTAAAATGTAATGCAATTAATACATAGACTAATTTTTTAATAAGTTTTTTTTTTTTTAATTTTATCTTTAAATCTCTCAATCTATATTACTTTTTTATCATTGTGCGTTAAAGGAACAACAATGATTACGATGACAATTTTCCATGCGAAGGATAATATAGTTAGCAAAATTCGTAAACATTTTATAAAATACATAAATTTTTACGAATGTTAGTATGCAGACAACATTGGTTTCAGACTGAGTTTTAGTATGTTCTTTCTTTTACATTAATCCTAGGACCTTATAGGGGTATGCTCCAACTTAGGTATTTTTTACGTCCCTGCATTTCTTATGGTGCTGCAATTTTTGAAACGCGCTTTTACAATTAATAAGTAATATTTTGTTTAATATAAGTATACTAGGGGGCTCCGTCCCAGCTACGCCCGCCAACCTCCGTTCAGGCTTCGCAGCCTCTAAAAACATAGTAATATCAACGTGCGAAGTAAAAAAAAAAAATTATAACGAGGTTACGGAAAATTGAACGATATTATCACTATAACGGCGGGTAACTTCTGTTATCGAGTTACCATGCTTTTACGTTCGAATGGGATATTTTTAGGTTTCTTATGGCCTCATCCATCTCGTTATCCATGTTGTTACAAATTATAACTGACGGCTGTTTTCGGGATCGATAAGTAACATAAATTACACATTTAAAAATAAGCTTGTATGAAATGGTTAGGTTAAATATGTCGCTATATTTCTGACTTTTATAACGGCGCTATAGGAAAATAGTCTTCCTTTAGGTTCAAGGTTAAAAATCCCAGTCTGTTTAGGAATAGCTTTCAGAGCCACAGTATTGAAAAGCATTGTGTTTTGAAATTTATGCTCATATTTTATGTTGTGATTCAATTTTTGATTTTTCAGTAACAGGCATAGCTTATTCATGAAATCTTTTCTCTATTTTGAATTTGATACACTATCATGCATAGTTTCATATTATTTTTAGAACGTATATTGTTTATATTAATTACTAAGAATATCAACTTTTCTAATATGTATTTATCGTGTAGTAATTCGTACAAAATACATCGAAAATATTTTGCGTAAAGATTTACCTGTATTTATTCTGTATTAAGTGATGTATATGTAATATATAAACAAATTTGCTAGCCGCACTACTTTTATACCATATGTGACGTCACATTAAAAGTCTCCGGAATGAAAATCGTTTGAAATGTATTGTTTTAATATATGACGTAAATTTCCCTATTAAATGTATTTCTCTTGTAATAATTTATTTATTTTAAAAAAATTTCGCTTTTAAAAATCACGGGCATATATTTATTTAATGTAAAAGTGGTTCGAAATATTATTATTTATGCTTTATAAATATGACCTAATATTCACCTTGAAAAGATTTTCGCGCGTAATAATTTAATTATTCTAGGAACTTTAAGCATGACCATATTTAATAATTGGGCATTTTTTATGGGATGTAATTATCACCTTTAAATGCATTTCGCGTGTAATAATTTTATTATTTGAAAGATTTTGGAATTTTTTTAATATTTACTTTTAAATATTTTGACGTAAGTTTTACTATTTTATGCTTTTATCACGCGATCTCTTAATTCTTACTTTAAAATTTTCTTTCTGGTTTTAATAATTTCACTTTTCAATTTTAATTGATTCTGGGGACAAAAAGCAAATATAATCATTACTTTCTTTTTTCCCTTTTCCACCACAAAAATGAATTTTTACGTCTATGGAATTAATGTTAAAGTGGAAAATAACAAATAACAGGCGATTTTTAGTTTGTAAAATAAATTGATTCCTGAGGATCAAAATGTGAAAAAAGTTTTTAATTTTCCTGAGAAACATGATTTAATCACAATATTGTCTTCACTTTCGATTGAAATAAAAAGATCATTTCATTTTCAATTTGAAAATGAGGAAAAAAAGGAATCTAATAATTCCTATCTTTTTCATTTTCTCCATTTTTTTCTACAAAAATCGAGTAATTTAGTTGCCATCATTACAGAATTGTAATTGAAATAAGAAATAAAATTAATATCTCGAAAACTAATTAAATTTTAAAATTCTAATAAAACTTTTTACACTCGTGGATGAATTCGGATAATTAGTGTTAATTTCACAGACAAGCGTTCCATATTTTACGAGAAATAGCTGTGAAACATTATCAGTAGTTTCATAAATTCGTTTCATTAGGATTTTATACATATAGGATAGATTTACATATATATATATATATATATGTGTGTGTGTGTGTGTGTGCGTGTGTGTGTGTGTGTGCGTGTGTGTGTATTTGTCAGAACTACATTTGTTTTAAAAGATTTAAAAATTAAAAATTTATGTAAACTGCATTCATTTAAAATCGTGGATGCATGGAAACCGAGAGTTGAATACTCTGTTATGTATAAATAGGTTGTAGATTAAAAAGCAATGTTGTTAACATTAATGTACACAAAGAGTTTATTTGTCCTAAAATTTAATAAATTACAACAATTACAATACATAATTTTTCACTTGTTGAACAAATATGATTTTCTGTATATATACAAGAGCGGATCCAGTCCTCCATTTAGAGAAGGATCATGGCTCTTTTTTTTTTTTTGTGTGTGTGTGGGGGGGGGGGGGGGGGGAGTTGGGGAATGACATCTCATCTCTTAAAAAGCAGTTTTTACATTAAAAGCTCTTCGCATAGCTAAAATGGCTACTTTTCTTACGTCATTTTCATTCGTGAATACAGAAAAGACTGCAATAATATTCGTAAAAATATACAAATTACACATATTATTCAGACGCCAAAAAATTTAATTTCCCATTGTGTTATAAAGGCAAAGAATCGTTCAGAAAATGAACATTTTAAGACAAGTTTTAGGACTTAAGGCTGTTCTCAAATCCAAAAGGGCAACTTTCTGACACAAGTTTTAATTTATTTTTGCTCGAAAATGCATGAAACTAGCTGGTGTTGTTGTTCAGAAACTGTAAGTGAGCTGTTTTTTCCATTTTTTTGCAAACGCAATACATCTTTCAGAAAATAGTGTCAAAGTGGGCGTTTTGAACTGAATTTCCGCGCGAAGGAAGAAAGAGCACTCAATAGCGGGCGAAAAACGTGTTTGTCACGTGATCAAAATGGCTTATAACTCAATAGGTAATGGATTGATCAAAGAAATGGAAAAAACGTTCAATTCCAAATCGCTTCCACAGCCCGGCTTTCCAATTTTATACCTTTCTGTTAAAAAAATGAATTTGTAAATGTGTCAAAATGTTTTGCGGTTGTTGAGCAGCGCAGTTAAGAACAGTCTTAATAGTTACAGAAATGCCATGATAAGACTAAGAGAGCATTGGCTGTCGCATTCAGAAATTCAGTTTAAAACCCCAAATTTTACGAAGATTTCTCAAAAGATTCTTTACCATTATCGAAACATGGGAAACGCTATTTCAAACGCATAACTTCTGAATAAGCGTACTTGTAAATGGCTTGCTTGCATCTAAGATTAAAAATGACTTCATTACATGTGTCAAAATTTATCTACTTTGGATTTGAGTACAGCTTTAATATTTAGAAAAATTCACATCCTAAAGCAAGAGGAAATTTTTAAAAAATTTAATATACATTTCATTTTTTAAATGTTCCTTAGAAATTTTCTTTGTTCAGAACGGGGAGGGGGGGAAAGCTGATGACTCTCGTGACCTCTCACTTTATCAGATTAAACTCAGAAAATTAATGGTTGTTTTGTTCGAATTTTATATTTGTGTAAGTGGATTTCATCCTTCGTTGCAAAATGCTATTTTTCATAATAATGTAATACATTTCACAAAAATAACATTGGCTTTTCACAAAATATGGTTCATCCCCCCCCCCCCCCCCAAAAAAAAAAAAAAAAAAAAAGCTTCATCGAAAGCTGTCTATCTTTTAAAAATAATTTAAAATTTAATAAATCATAATGTATAATTTCCCATTTGTTGGAAAATTATCTTTATATATATGGTGTGTGGTTTTGTTTAAATGCCTGTGTCAATTTTAAATGTGAAAAACCTTTCTTAATGGAAAAACACTTTACAAGTATAGAGAATGGCCATGAAGTAAAACCTTTCATTAATCAATTGTCATCGCGTTATACATAAAAAAAAAAATGTATTAACTATATTTATATTTAAAAATACAGATTTCTTATTCTAATAAATACATACATCGATTTTAGAAAGATCAAACAATTAAGAAATCATTGTATATGTAATGATTTGTGATACATCCTAAAATTTAAAGCTCAAATCATTTTTTTACCGGAAAAAAAAAATCCCTGTAATTTAGGCGAAATTTGCTTGAAAAAAAGTTGAAACGTAGATTAGAAACTGCCATTCTATAATTGGCAAATTGATTGAACGCCTTACCCTTCTCCTATAAAGAAATTTGGGTGAATTTCCCAGTATCAATCGTTATCTGGTTGGCGGCAGTTTCGGGAAATGTTTTCCTTTTCTTTCTTTTTTTCCGCAACCTTGCATTCAATAGAAAAGATTTTTTTTCATACCATAACAATTACAGATAGACGACTAGGTAACTAAACAGAGGCAAGATTAGCAACGTTTTATTTCAAAAGATACTTAGCAGCGGTAGGCTTTTTTTTTTTTTTTTTTTTTTTTTTTGTCTAACGTTTTAAAATGGATATAAGAATACTTACCAATTACTTATAATAGTCTGTCCAACAAAGTACCAAACCAAAACAAGCTTCACTGGCGCCTCGTATTGTATGTAACAGTAACGTACGTATGGAACACGTGCGGTGTTGCTTATATAATTTAAACGAACTGTGCTTGCTTTCTGTGCTTGCACAATGTGGGGTTTGCCTTTGTGTGCTTTCTCTTCTCTATTCTTTTCTTATAGTAGTCTGGGACCTGGGACAAAGATATTATCTGTTCCAGAAATTTTCCTTTTTCTTTAAAAGAAACCTTTATAACCGAAAAAAAATAACACTATTTTATTTTCCCACGGGCAGAGGCGGATTACCCATTAGGCTGAGTAGACTGAAGCCTAGGGGGTCGGGGGAAAAGGGCCCCGAAATTAAGACTTTCTTTCGGGTTTTATTTTTATATTGAGCTAATATATAATGAAACAGAGATATGATGTGCAATATTCTTTATTGCACTCATTTATAAAATTTTGCAAGTTATTAACACGTAGATTGTATTCTAAACACTACTCCATTTTAATTTCTTCTATTTCCATAAAAAGGCTTGAACTGGTTCGGCTTCCAATTAGGGATAGATTTCCAGAGAACAGCCGCAGCCAAGACAAGATTTTGTAAGCAACGTAATGAATGATATCTTTTAAAAAAGCTTCTAAGTTTTAATCAAGCATTTTGTATATTTTCGCCCCTTAGTTTTTAACACTCTGTTCAGTCGCTTGAACACGACCCTCCGCCGTCCTAAAATGCCAGTCCTGGGTTTACACGTTTCGGTATATCCTAAATATGATTTTGACTGCCTTTTAGAAAAATTTCTGTCTCTGTGTTAAAAGTTTGATTGCTACTATAATGCAAGAACTATTCTACAAAATTCAAAGAAACTTTATATTTTGTTAGACCTACTCTAGTGATTAGAGGTTAATACTTATTAGATTTTGCTGGTAATCCAGATAAAAAGGTAATTCATGTCATGAGGAAGAAATTTTCGAAGTAAAATGGAATTTCTGAGGTGCGCGATATTTTATATCATTTGCAATTCAATATTAAAGCGCATTATTGAAATAGGTCTAAAATTTAAGAATCCGACACTTGATTTAAATGTAGGGATAAAATTCTTAGATCTTTACATAAATACCCATGAGAGCTTTGATTTAATGTTTCTTTTCAAGATTTTGATGTAGAAGAAATTTCACAATCTGGCACTCCATCATATAAAGAACAAAGAAAACGTAAAATAATATGCTATAATGAAAATACTGACCCCCCCCCCCCACACACACACACACAAATTCACAAATTTTAATAATTTCTAAATAAATTGTTATATGTGGATTTTAGATAATTACTTGATACAAATAAACAATAGCCTTATGGAATGCAAATCTGTATGCAGTTTCTTTAGATTTCTATCCCATCTTTTTTATATGAATGTACAGAAAGTTGAAAAAGTTGTAACCAAAAAGTACCCTGAGGTCTTCGATGATTCACTTTCTGAAATATAATCAAGAAGGAAATATTTTGTGTTTTAGCGCAAAGCAAACTTCTTTTCTTATATATCTAAAATGTTCCACTCCCATGTAAGGGAGAGAAAATTAAAAATGCCAGCAATAATCTGCAATAAAGCTAAGTTGCAGTTAAAGCAGTTCTCAAATTCTCTGGTCAACAACCGAAACTTTTGACACATTTTCTTATTTATTATCAAACGTAAACTATAAAATTGGCAAGCCTGAATATTGAAGCTGTTTGAGATCGAATGTCATTTTCCAACTATTTATAAATAAATAATTATTTATCGAGTTATAGCCGGTTTTTCTCCTTTCTCACGGTGTCGCGTCCGCAAATTCGGTTTCAAAACGTCAACTTTGACAGTATTTTCTGAAAATTCTTCTGCCTTTACAGAAAAATGGAAAACGCCATTCGATTACATAGTTTTTGAATAAGAACATACCTGCGTTTCGGAACAAAAATAAATTCGGAAATGTGTCAGAAAGTAGCTTCTTTGTATTTGAGAACTGCGAAATTTACTCTTGTAAAATTCATTGTTAAACTAAGAAAGTTCTTTTGAAGTTAGATACATAAATGTTTATATGAAAATACTACATTAATTTGAAAGTTTTTCTTACTGTAAATTCATTCTTTAAAAAAAATTAAAAAGCTTAAAACTAATCTTACACACCGGTTAATTCCAAATACATATATGCTCGATTATCTTTTACATACATGATGATAGAAGCATATTTTCAGTTACAAAACGTAGATAAAGGAAGTACAGGTTTTAGATAGAACATTTGTTGACAATTTTTAATTATGTTTTTCTTTTTACATTTAGAATACAATTTTCAATACTAATTTTCCTTTATTTTATTTACGAAATATTTATACTTATAAAAATCAAAAATAACTATTCAAATTTTCCTGGAAGAATTTGGAATTTCTTAATGATAGTTTTTATAAATGTTGCATAAAATTAATCAGCAACCCATATAGTCTTCATTCTTCTGTAAAGATATTTATTTTTAAGTCCATATGTTTAAAATTTGGTCTTGTGCGAAAGAGTTCTGACAAAAAAAAACTATTCGGACGTGGCAATCTCAAAACTTTCTTCTGTCTCATACATGTTAATACATCCTGATAAATGGAGCCAGGACTTAATTTCTAAGAAAAAAAGTACCGGAGCTCTAATATTCTGCGATAGCGGTGCTAAGAGTTGTACCGTTCTCCCACTCCCCCTTGTCACCCCAATCTCCATGTTTATATTTCGTACATTATTTGCAAAATTTAAAGCATTTTTTTCCTTTAGAAAAATAAAAATTTTAAATAGTATATTTATCAGCATATACTTGTACTTAGCTGTCAACTATTCCACTTTTTAGTTAACACTCCTTCTGAATGGTAATTTTTGCCTAATTTTAATGTTAATTAATGTCACAATTCCGCGATTAAATATGGTAAGGATTATGATTTGGAAATAGAGGTAACACAAAAAAGGGATAGTTCGCAGCTATGCATTTTTAAGAAAAAAATAATGAAATTTACAGAAATTAATATTTATATGCTGAAGAATGGAACAAATATTTTTAATTTCCTATAAAAGGTGCATATCTTAAACTATAATCGATTCTTTCCGCATAACAATCTTTTTGTGGCAAGTCCCTGAAAATCAGATTAAATTAAAATTTTGACATCGTTATTGGAAAGATTCTATGCTTTTATAGAAAAAGGGGGACACTGCTCGATTGCATTTCTATCAGAATAACAATGCATGGCAATTATATATCTACTTAAAATGAAAGTGACTTCATAAATGTGCAAAGCAGAGCATTAGCATGGGCAGCGTTCATGATACAACATAAATAGAAAAATCAGTAACGTTATTTTAATACTCGTGCGCAATAGAAGAGAAAAAACCTCAAACAAACAAAACTTCAAGCTGATGCTCGTTGGCTAAAAACAGAAAATATTCTTTTCAGGTTAGGTATCTAAATAATAATAAAATAAAAAACAGCCAATTGAAAATTATCCTACTGTTACAAAAGAAAATAGAACTGAAAGCAAATTCATTGTTCAGTCTCTTGAATGGCGCTGTATCAACAAGTCGCCAACATAAATTTAAATATAATAAATTTGAAATAGAAAAACACAATTTCTGTTTTCCCTTCATTCTGATCAAAATAGCATTAAAATTAAAATTTTGAACGTAAGACAGAGTAAGCTCGAGTCAGTCTAAGCCCCAAAACTGATATAAAATTTGAGTCCGTTTTATCTCCATCTCCTGCGTGTGCGACACATTACGTCAAATATAAGTGTTTAGATAAAAAAGAATGCAAAAGCTTGGAGATGGGAAGGGAAGGAAAGGATAATTTAGACTCCGGTTTTCCGGAAGCAATATTGCATTGGGCTCCGGAGCCCTATATTTATAAGCTCCGGTGACTAATCCGGTGACCAATATTTAAAAAATTACTAAAACCAGAGAAGTACCGCAGCTGGACTCCGAAGCAAATTAAGCCCTGAATGCAGTACAGCACTGCACCGTTTAGGTGATTTACACCAACAACTTACGTGAGCTTCTAACTGGATTTGAAGTTTGATGAACATCCGTTCATTAGTTTTTGAGATAGAGCTATTGCGGAAATAGTGTAAAGTTCTGCATAGCAGTGGCACCAGTTCGGCAATTTACACGAAAAACTTATCAAGATCAATTTATATTAGGGTTGGGTTGGGTTGATTTTTGACGGCCAATTATCTACACGAGGGATATAGGCCCGGGGGGAGTGCCCTCCGTGGGGGTCTTTCTAAGGGAACCTAATCCGTATTAACGCATGGAAGATCCACAGCTCGAAGAAAACCACGAAAACTCCGAACGATTAGGCCGACGGGCGCGATTGGGATCGAACCCAGCACCTCCCGTCTACCAGCTTCGAGAGCAGAACCTCTCGGCCACTGGTGGGGCCCAATTTATATTAGGAACTAACTGAATCTAAAGTTTGATAAAAATTCATGCGTTAGTCCTGGGAGATACGGAAATCGTGAAAAATGCAGCATAGTAGCGCCACTTTTTGGACGATTTACACCAAAAAGTAATCGGCAACCATTTAAATCAGGGACTAACTGAATCTAAAGTTTCATTAAATTCCATTCATTAGTTCTTGAGATAGAGCGCTCACAAAATTTGTGTCACACACAGACAGACAGACTTACAGACAGGCATTTTGTAAAAACGTGTTTTTCGTGATCTCTGACCCCTAAAACGTATAAATCCATCGAAAACTGGATTCGAAAATTTTCACGAATCCAATACTTTCTTCATGTAAAGATAGAAGAAAGTAAAAATAATTATATCAGTCTCTTTTTCATGTTTATATACTGTTCATTTTAAATAAAAGTGCTACAAACCAGAGGTCTGCACGGGCTTATTTTCAGCCACAGCAATCGGGCCGGGCCCGGGTAGCACTTTTTTCTGAAGGTTGGGGCCTAGTCACTACACTTTCCGGGCCGGGCCCGGGCTTTTTTACCTGAAGGACCGGGCAGGGTCTCTCTTTATTTTCTCCTTATTTTCTCTGTACCGAACCGAGACTGGTATGGTATCATTCTTCCTAGTCTTCACGGGCCTAAATTTTCAGTCCCGGTTTCGATCCAGCCTCGTATGAAAATTATTGTTTGGGCGTAGTCTGGTCCATTCAAAGATCAGTAAAATTTGGCCTGGCAGAAAATTTTTTGCAAAAAGTGCATACATTTTTAAATCGTCATTGTTCTACAAATAAACATTTAATTTTATTCTTTATAAAGAATAGTACATTTCTAGGCTTATTAAAATGTAGTAATTGTTAAAATTAAAATATAGTAAAATGTGTGAAAAAGAACCTGCCTATGGCGGAATCCTCTCTTAACGTGAAAAATATGTTGATCCATGCAAAATGAATGTACTAATACGTAAGAAAAGAATATATAATACATTTACACCTGCTAAAAAGGGAACTTGTCTATAATGCATTTTTTTTTCCTTCCCTATGCAATTCCGTCTTAGAAGATTTTACTATATTACATTCTTCAGATTTTTAAATCTCCAATATTTTGAATATGGATTAACTATATTAATTATAACTGAAACATTTACATACCACAAATAACGATTCATTAAAATAATAAATGTTGCAATAACTTCTATAAAAATGAAATCTATAAACATGACAATAAAAAGCAAATATACGTATTTTTGGTTGGAACTCCTCGTTCGAGACAAATTTTTAAACAAATCGACATAAAAATCAATGTTTTGTAGAAATTCATTCGGGACGGGCCGGTCTCGGGTAGAACTTTTAGCTATTATACCTGGCCAATAATTTTTTCTCTACGGGCCGGGCCTTGAAATTTCCGCCCGTGCAGCCCTCTATTGCAGATTGCATAGTACTGAGGCCTCCGCTCCAAAATACTGTTTCTACTACATTTTTTCTATATATGCTGCTATTGTAAGCTATTATACTGATTTTTGATCGACCTTTATTTGTATGTAAACATCTCCATTATTATTAATACCATTAATCTATTTACACGGCTTAAAAACTTAAAAATCTGAAAAATTCTATATCGAAAAACCTTCTAAGACGGAATCACATAGCTATAGCTATTTTTTTTTTCTCTCCTAAGTTCCTTTTTTACCAAGTATGTCGTCTCTTGGAAATGTAGTATTTATTTTTAAGCGGATTATTGCCGAAACATCAGTGAAGGCTTACTGTGGAGACCCGAAAAGTTTTTGGCTTCTGTCTGTTAGTCTGTCTGTCCCGCGATAACTGCCGTAAAAAGCGTCCGATTAGTTTGAAATTAAGGATGCATGTTGGTGAGGTCACCGGATTTAGCTGTATAGTTTTTGGTTAAATTTGGTTCATGCGTTCGGAATATATAGAACATTTTATTTTCCGCCTTAATGCTTTCCTATAGCAATTCAGACGATTTTTCCATTTTTATTTGTTGAAAGGAAATGGCTCATATGATTGAAAGATTTAAATGATAAATTATGGATGATGGAATTTCCGAATTAGAACCATACATTATTCATATTAGTTTGAAATTTTGTGTATACATTTGTCAGAGTTTTTAAATTCGGTGTATATCTTATGGAGGGATTTTATATATGTGTTCCAATAACATAAAATATTTTCTTTTTTTTAATTTACTTTTTTTAATCACATATTTCGTTGTCTTAATTTTCTTTTAACTGTTTCCTAGCAACGGAAAGGTGAATTTGATCTCATATATAAAAAGTCCTTCCGGCCAGTGCCGGGAGGAAGAGGTAGCTTTCATATTCTTTATTTTTAAAAAGCCAACTTATATTATTCAAACACACGAAGCTCAATTAAGTGGAAACCGAATGTAGGAGATTCAATACTAATTTTTATCAATACTAAATCATTATGAATGAGAATTTCGCGAAATTAGTCAGCTTTATCCAAGCTGCTTTTAATTAAAGTAACTTATATTTGGCTGCCAAATTCGGCGATTTCTTAAAGTGCCTGCCATTTTAAGACAACATGGTGGATGAGGCTAACCAGTGAGCTTGGTCGAGACCTTAGTAATTGCTGTGCACATGCTCACTCACATCGGAATCGGTTGATATATACGAGTGCTGTCGCAGGCAAAAAATCAGATTTTTCAAAATGTCACCCACGTTAGGAATTGAAACTACTATATCTGAGCCATCTTTTAAGATAAAGGCAAACAAAAAATGCTCCTGAATCCTTATATCAAGGTCAAATACTTAAGAAAGAAACCTTTTTCAATTTCTAATTTTTTTGCACCTCACTTTAAATATATTTTTTTTTAATTTAATGGCCGCCATTTTGAAACAAGATGGCTGATGAAGCTGGCCAGCGAACTTGGTCGAGATATTGATGTATACTATCCACATGCCTTCTTCCATCGAAATAGGCGAATACGTGTGGTATCGAGTGACAAATACAAGATCGTTTCAAAGTGTTAGCCATGATAGAAATTCAAAGTGCTATAATTCAACCACTTTTTAAGATATAAACAAAAGAACAAATTTTCAGAAACAAAAACTGCTCCGAATCTTTGTATCTAGGCCAAACACATAAAAAAAAATTTTTCATTTTCCAATTTTTTAATACCTCATTTTAAATTTTAAAATACATTAAAAAAAAAAAATTGTAACCCTTTTGAAACAAGATGGCGAATGAAGCTGGCCAACGAACTCGGTCGAGACATTGGTATGCACTATGTACAGACCAAGTAATATCCAAATCGGTTCATAAATACGCCTGTTATCGAAAGACAAAAATCAGGTCGTTTTAAAATGTCAGCCACAATAGAAATTCAAAATGTTATAACTCAGCCATTTTTTTAGATATAGACGAAACAAAACCTATTCCGGAATCTTTGTATTAAGGTCAAACACATACGAAAAAATATTTTTCATTTTCCAATTTTTTGGCATCTCATTTTAAATTTAAATTTTTTTAAATGGCCGCCATTTTGAAACAAGATGGCGGATGAAGCTGGCCAACGAACTCGGTTGAGTTATTTGTATGTACTATGTACACACCAAGGTACATCCAAATCGGTTCATAAATAGGTCTGTTATCACGTGGCAAAAATCAGGGCGTTTCAAAATGTCAGCCACGCTAGAAATTCAAAATTCTATAACTCAGCCATTTTTTATGATATAAACGAAACAAAAACTGCTCCCGAATCTTTTTATCAAGGTGAAACACATAAGAAAAAAATATTTTTTCAATTTTCAATTCTTTGGTACCACATTTCCATTTTAAATTTTTCTTAAAATTTTAAATGGCCGCCATTTTTAAACAAAATGGCGGATGAAGCTGGCCAACGAACTCGGTCGAGACATTGGTCTTTACTATGTATAAACGAAGTTACATCCAAATCGGTTCATAAATACGCCTTTTATAGCGTGACAAAATTCAGGACGTTTCAAAATGTCAGCTTCGCTAGAAATTCAAAATGCTATAACTCAGCCATTTTTTAAGATATAGACTAAACAAAAACTGCTACGGAGTCTTTGTATAAAGGTCAAATACATAAGAAAAAAATATTTTTCCATTTTCAATTTTTTGGTACCACATTTCAAATTTTAAATTTAAAAGAAAAATTTAAATGGCCGCCATTTTGAAACAAAATGGCGGATGAAGCTGGCCAACGAACTCGGTCGAGACATTGGTATGTACTATGTACACACCGAATTACATCCAAATCGGTTCATAAATACGAGAGTTACAGTATGACATAGGTCAGATATATATATATTGATATATATATATATATATATATATATATTGATATATATATATATATATATATATATCAATTTTGAACGGAGGGTGGTTTCGGGGTCTGGGGGTCATGATCGATGAAAATATACCAAAATTTTTTGAAATCGCTTTCCTCCGAACGGCTGCAATAGGTAGCTTTTTGTAAAGAAAGCTACCTAAAAATAAAACGAATACGCTTTGAGGTTGAAATAAAAGGGGCTTGTGTTATGATATTAATTCTTATTAATAAAAAAAAAATGTTACTAATATCTCACGGTTTATCGTCTGGACGTAGCTAACAGAAATGTTTAATTTTTAATCGAAAATTTCAATGAGAAAAAAAAAACTTTTGAAAAGCAATAGTACATTCTTGATAGTAAATGTAAAAATTATGCACCGCAAAATTATCGCTGTCGAAAAGGACGTCATTGTATCGGGAAATAAATATTTTCATTCTTAAAAACCAAACATTAACTAGATTGCCTGAAAAAATATTTTTTGACGAGTGTTAGTTCTTAATGCCGCCTCATTTCAGAAAATATGGATGAAAATTTTTTTATCCTTAAAAGGAAATTACATTTTCGTTCGTAAAACCTAAACTTTTAATATAATTGCGTCAATGTAAATCCTTTTCTGCCCACCAGTATTGAAGAATAAGGCTCGGAAGTGTAAAAAGATTTAGGATAATGATTAGCGCAATCAATAAAAAGTTACATATGTAAATTAATGAGACCACGGGGGGTACTTTATTATTTAAAAAAATACCAGAATTAGTAGCTCATGAAAATTCAAAATATCCTTCCATAACAACGTTTTTAATTTAACGCTTCTAATGTCTGAAAACTTCGTATTTTTTATTCTTATAAATAATTACGTAATTTGAAAACTTTAAATTACGGTTTGCAGGAAATTGGATATTACTAGAGTGTGTCTAAAAACAATGAATTGCAAATCTGACATTGAGGCTCCTGATCTGCAGATTTACTAGTTATATCCCTTTTGAAGACTCAGATCCACCTATCAAAAAAAATTTCCGTTTAAAACAGATCTCGTCAGACGCAGATTCTTATAACAGGTTTTAAAGTACTGTATCTCCCGCCTCCTAGAAATGTATATGTAGTACTATTCTTTAAAGAGAATTTTAATTGGAGAATAATAGTAATTTAAAAATATATATTTTTTCGGAAAAAATTGTTGACCCAAGGTAGGTTGTTCCTTAAACATATTTTTCCACGAGTCATACTGGGTCGGTGCAATAATTTTCATACAAGCAGGAACGACCGGGCCAGAAAATTTCTGGCGGTGCAGACTTCTAGGAAGAATAAAGCACAAGTCCAGAAATAAGTTCAATTCGGCCCGGCCCGAGCCTCCAGAGAAAGCAAGGCCTGGGCACGACCCAGAAAAACTGATGATCAGACTCGACCAGTGCCAAGTCGGTTTAGGCCTCTAAATGGCATTTGAATGGGAAAAACGTGTTCTTAACGGCTGGAAAATTTTAAAAATACGTTGTGAAAAAAATTGAGTTTGAGTTGTAAATTTCGTTCAAACTCACGGATTTTTTGAGCTTTCGTTCAGTTCACGCTCGTTTATCAAAAAGTGAATCAAGTTCAACTCAAAGTTCACAGAAAGTGAGCTAAACTCGTGAACTTACGTTCAGGGGCGTGCCGAAGGCTGTTTTAGTGGGTAGGGGGGGGGGGGTGAACCGAATTTTGCCGACTGCAAGATCGGGGGTGAGAAAGGCTTTGTGATACCCCCCCCCCTTTCAGCGACGGAGTCAACTGTTCTACAATACTGTGAATTTATAAAAAATCACTAAAAGTCTTAAGTGTTCACCTGCATTCTCCTTAACCACAGTCGAAATTAAATGCTGTTATTCAGTATGTATAAATTTTTTTTAATTATTTTACTATATAAGTATAGTAGAGAATCCTGTTATTAATTAGGATTCTGCTTACGATTTAAAAGGAAATGTGTACGGATGTACCGTACATTAACCAGTTCTCAAAAGTAACAATTTAAGAATGTTGAAGTACTTCGGAATTTATGTTTCTATAAATAAAACAGCATGCTGCTGTGTAATGTAAATGTATAAATTTTAAAATACATAAAAAAGACAAATCTTGCTTGCTAAAAATAAGATATATATTAGTATAAGATACTAAAAATTATCCATCTACATTTTTAAATTATCACCCGCCTATCCTTTAGAATAGCCCATTTTCCAGTTACACTGTCTAAATTCAACATGTCAGTTATGTCTGTTTCACAGGTTAATAGCATTAGTTCGTCCAGTCGCTCTTCCAACATGGTGGTACGCAAGTAATTTTTTACTAACTTTAACCTGCTGAAACTTCTTTCATTACTTGCCACAGTTACTGGAATAATTAAAGTCAACTTGTAGGTCAAAGAAAGGTTAGAATACAAATGAGCCTTCCTCACAAGTTTTTGCGCTGCTGCGCCGATTGTATCCGATTCAGAACTAGCTATTTCTGAGGACATGATATCAATTTCACATTCCAAGTTATCTACATCTTTGAGATCATCAGGGAATAATTGACATAGTTTAGAAATGTTCTCGGTAGAGCTATACTTGATCCTAGATGGAAAGAGCCAGGCCAGTGGTTTAACTTTCTCAAATACCAACTTATGAATATCTCTAAATGCAATTGTAAGCCGATCTACCACCTTCAAAATTTCTGCTTTAAAATAATTCTCTCGTGTAAATAGAACTGCAGTTTCAGGATTTTCGTTGATCTTCGATGGAGTTCTCCGTCACCTGTGCCGCAAATTGAACTCATAATCTTGATTATTCCATGTGTCTCGCAGATGTTGTCAGGCTCCTTAATGATGTTCATTATTGCCGCCGCGTCACCATTCCGAAGTTTCTGAATGCTTTCGTAAGTTTTCTGCATTATGTCGGTTCCCTCTAAAATGTTCAGGTCTTCACGTTGCAATTGTTCTGTTGCTAGCTTGGTCTTAAACATAATTGTTTTCATTGCAAGTAAAGAAACGATGAAATCGTATGACATCCTTTTGCTTCTTAACCCTGCCGCCTTAGCTCGAGCATCCTTGTCAACATTCATGTCTTCAGAAATAATTTGCAGAGTATGTATGAGGACATCATAGGAAGATAAAAAAGCTCTGACTGAATCCGCTCGCATAGTCCATCTTGTCTTCGACAAAGATTTCAAGGTATGACTCTTCTGAAGAACTTCCATTTTCTCTCTCAGTATGCCGAATCGCTTTGTACTCAGTGAAAAGAAGTTACAGAGATCCTGAATACTGTCATAGAACAATTTCATTATATTGCTTTCTTCGCATGCATGTTCAACACATAAATTCACTTTATGTGCGAGGCAGGGTATGTATAAAATAGATCTACCAGCTATTTCTGAAAGTTTTGATTGACAGCCTAAAATGCGGCCGGACATAGATGACGTGGTGTTCTAAGACTGTGCACGAGCTTGAGAAAGCGATATTCCAAATGACTGTAGAATTTTAGAAATAAGCTTAGCCATTCCTTCGCCTGTTTTATACAGATAATCTTTTAGTTTTAACAACCTTTCTTCTGGCTGAAACTTTGGGGTCACGTATCGGATTACAATTGAGAGCTGGTCAAGATGAGAGAGATCGTGTGTGCTATCAGCCATAACACTAAAAAATCCACAATTTTTGACATTTGCAACTATTTTTTCACGGACACATGATCCAAGAACCCCGATAAAGTCGTTTTGCGACTTATTACTAAGATAGTTGGCATGGTATGGGCGAAGATGATTATCATCAATCCAGTTTTTTAAAGTTGGAATCCACTTGGCCTTTAATCTAATGAGCTGAATGTAGTTACCGCTGTCACTTTCTCGTCCTCGAAATGCAAGTGCTTGACGACTTAGATATCTGGTGCAGTCTAGAAGTATATTAATAATATCTCTGTTTCTTAGACGAATTTGCTCCGCGTTAGCTGCTGCCTCTTTACGTTGACTAGATAGAAAGTTGTCAACGTGCTTACTTTTTTGGACCAGATTATCTAATTTATACACTGCGGCTGTATGAGCATTGCTCGTAAAATGAGCCATTAACTTGCCTTTACGGTTTTTTCCTCGGCCTTTCATCTTATGCCATACACGAATACAACACTGATCCAAGCTTCTTCTGCGTTTTCAGGCCCCGGGCCATCAGAGCAAAGTGAACAAGCAAAACAAAATGCGGCATCCAGTTGGTCGCTGTATTCTAAATATGGATATTCTTTATCCCAGCAGGAGCTAAACTTACTCTGCTTCTTACGATCTATGTCATGATTCACAGGGTACGATGATCTCTGAGGTTGATAAGGTCCACGAGACAGAATGAAAAGTTTCTGGTTTTCGGTTAAATTGTTTCCAATACGATCGGCTGGATCACAACTTAGAAAAGTCGAGGTATCTTCCTTTTCAGAAACATTGACATTTTCCATAGAATTGCTAGTTAGGATTTTATCTACATATTGTACATTGAATCCGTTTTCCTTTCTGGAGGTCGATGTTTTCATTCGGATGAAATTTTCTTATATGGCGATATAAATTAATTTTTTTCTGTGAAATGTGTGTGTACGCGATCACAGTGTGTGCATAAAATTTTCACTGAATTATCCGCCATCATGCGACAAAAGCAAACTTTTGCAAATCGTTCTTCTTCTGTGTCCGTGACCTCATCTTTTAAATGCGGCAACCTCAAATAACTAGCGCCAAATCCAGAGCCAAGAGGTCACTAAATTCTAAGAATCAGTCCATAGCAGAAGGGAGCAATTAAAGATGCTACATGGGAAAACTTACAATAGAGATTGCAATAAGCTCCCCTCCCTCCCTTTCACGAAAGTCTCAAATTCTCAGAAACGCGATTCTTTCTCTCTATCTATCACCCCCGCTCTCTGACAACACCTCCCTCCCACACAGAATCATACACAATCTTCCGTGAGAAGTTCTTTCTTTTCCCCTTTAAAGACGGACAACAGAGAATTGAAATGATACTGACGACGGGAGAGGGGACTTTTTGCAGGGTGTGTTCTTAACTTTCCGACTATTCTAAATTTTACCAACGCTTCCAAATAAGTGGGGGGGGGGTTACACCCCCAACACCCTCCCGCTAGGCACGCCCCTGCTTACGTTCACTGAACGCGTTCATACCCAACACTGAGGAGAGGTTTGTGTGTTTTAATAATGTGAGTGAATTTGCGCAGATTCCCCCTAGTGGTGTTGAATCTGCGCCTTGCTGTGTATTCTGGTGTAATTTCGAAGCCAAAAGAAATGTATGTATGATCAGAATCGCTGTGAAGATCTGATACGCGCCAATTCCTAATTTTGTTATGGGCCATTGGATTGACCAAGGTGTGATCCGGATATCCCTTGGCCACCACTTCGCCCGCGCTATTTGTTTTTACGAATGTGTGTTCTGTATTATCTATGTTTGCTATGGAAAGGTTGTGTTTGATCAGATGTTCGATGAGAGTTCCAACCCGCGTGGTCTCAGTCTCGTAGCCCCAGAGGGGAGACTGAGCATTAAAGTCCCCGCTGCAGATGAAGAATCTCCTATGTGTTATTAGGTGTTCCCACTCCTTGAGGGTATCCTCAAAGTTGAGCCTGGGAGCTGCATATGTTGTACCCATGATCAAATGGCCTTCTTTAGCCGTGATCGTGATAAATACGCAATGTTCTCCCGTGAATAGGTGAGAGTATGTCATGTTTGTATTCCGGACTACCAGGTGTGCTGTACCTGCTTTTGAAGAGAAAACCGGCCAGGATGGAGGAATGTTCGATACTTTGCCGTTTGAGCAGTAGGCATCTTGCAGCAATGCCACGTCCGCATTGACAGTGTTTAGGTACGGCGCCTAGAATACCTAGTGTGGAAATATGCTATCCAAACAGTTCTAAAAATTTGTATCCCTTAAATGTGCGACGATACTGCTAAAATTTCAAGTGTCGATCGCAGCGACATCTGCGGGATTTTCGTATTACTACTATTACATTGTATAGACTAGCAATTTCTTGCAGTTGTAGAAAATATCCTGCAGATGTCGCTGCGATCTGCATATTGCAGCAGTATCATTGCACATTTAAGGGATACAATATTTTAGCGCTTTTTTAAGTATTACAGGGTTAGCCGATTTCCACACTATATATTCTAGGCGCTATAGTTTAGGTAATCCCCAAGGGATTTGTTTGCTGTTTTGCAGTGATTTAAGTTAATATGAATAAATTTAAAGTTGCCAAATGGAGTTTTAGGTCTTTTTGTGTTGCGAGAATGGTTTTGGGAAGTTGAGGGATCCTGTGAAGATGACATGATGGTAACTGAGTAATAGGTTAGTAAAAGTTAGAGATATAAATGAAATTACTTACTAGATGTCCTATGATGGGAATTGAAATTCCCACTTCTGCGATCAGCGTATTGGAACTGCTGGAAGGCCGTTTCCTGGGCCGGTAGCGGCCAGTGACTAAACATTGGCTGGGAAGGGCCTAGCCAAGGCAGGCTCCATTGTGGAGGTGCCCCCCACCCTGGATGATGGTCTGCCGGGGATTGCTAATCTTGATTATTATAGGGTGTCTGGTTTTCTATCCTCTGCTGTAGCATGAAGATATTGTCTAGTCTCTCTCTTTCTGCACGGTATGGGTTATGAAAGACTGGGCAGCAGGAGTCTGAGGTTCTGTGGTCTGTCGGATATCTCGTACCCTCTTCTTCGTTTTTAAAATGGCAATTGACACAACTCGGAATTTTGTCGCAATTGCTTGGCTCGTGCCCTGGGGACCTTTCCCCACAAATCGGACAGTAGCGATTGTTAACACAATGTTTTGTTGGGTGATCAAATGCCTGACATCTGTTGCAACGTTGGACTGAGGTATGCCGTCTAATCTTGCAAGTATGGAACCCCAAGGTGATTTCGTTCCCTCTGATTGTCAACTTACCAAGAGCCCTGGGGAGCACTATTATCCAGTCCTTGGTTGCAGGGTTCTTCTTCGATTTTTGAGCAGCCAAGAACTGAATCTCGTCGTCATATGCTATATATTTACGCTGGATTGCCTCTTTTATATGTTGTTCTGTATATTGTGGGGGGAACTGACAGGAGAATCGTCTTGTGTGAAGTTGCTGTCTTGGTTAGGAATACCAGTTCCCTATTTAACGCTTTTTTCTGCTGC
This sequence comes from Maratus speciosus, assembly GCA_963932465.1. Taxonomy (NCBI): domain Eukaryota; kingdom Metazoa; phylum Arthropoda; class Arachnida; order Araneae; family Salticidae; genus Maratus; species Maratus speciosus. The sequence continues at coordinate 385,444,742 of OZ010796.1, forward strand.
ATCACTCTTTTTAAGGTTTCAGCGCTATCCTGATTGCTGCAGGTTATTTCTATGTGATTCTTTCTGTGTATGATCTTCTAGATTGCACTTGCTGTGCTGGTGTTATCTTTCGATAGAATATTCTGGATCTCCTTACTGTTTAGTTTGGTGTGCGCTCCTCTTAGGATAATGGTGCGTTTATGTATTCTGTCGAGAGATGGCCTCTACTTTTGCTTCTTGACTTGTGAGGTGGTTAGAATCTGAGGTTAGGGGCGGCTATCGGGCTTCTTCTCCAATACCGGAAGGCTGAGGCTGCCTCCCCGGGGACAGGATGCTTCTGCTATGGCTGCTTTAACAATGGTTTGTATGTCGTCTATTGTTGGGAGCTGGTTTAGCTTGTCACCGAAGATGTGCTTTAGGGAGTCATGGTTATTCTGCAATTCGTTTCTTGCACATTCATCTTTCATGATTTTCTGTTCTAACGAAGATATTTGTTTTGTTATGTTATCCAGCTCTTTCTGGTTTTCACCTTCTTTCTTTTCTAGTTGTCTAAAGACCTTTCTAATTTCTGAAAATTTAGTTTCTAATCTTGCATTTCCGTTCTTCTTGGCTATGTTGATTAGACTTTTTATCAGTGTTACTCCATATGCGATGAGGCCAGTCGTGCCCAGATCTGATATACAGTAATCCGATGTTGTTAATGCTACTGACAATACTCTATGGCTGCGCCGCAGGCTTAAATTTTTTTGAGGAGCCATTGAGCTGTTCTTATTTTGGTGATGTATAGGGAACTTCTTTTATAGGTTTATTTTTTTACTAGCTTTTTCTAACTGAAATTATGAATAGTTAACTTTCATATAATAATTACCAGGCGTTACTAGAGCACAACTCCGGCCTAATTGAAGAAAAGGAAGTAAGGGAATAGCAAAAAAAAAAAAAAAAAACAGTGCTCTAGATCACCGAAAATGATGGTAAGGTTAAAGTACCGTCAAGGTAAAAGTTAACTGCCAAAATGAGGAGAAAGAAAATAAATAAATAAAAATAAATAAATAAAGTAAAATAAATATATTAAAAAATAAAAAGTTAAGGTATTAATAGAGCTGTAATATCTTTAAGAATGGAGAGTAAGTAGAGTTTTTGAAAACAGATAAATGTAACCTAGTGTTACTGTTAATGTGATAGTGGGGGAATGATATATTGTTGGCAGGGCTTCCCGAGCTAACAACATTGTTGTTGTGCAATAAAAGTACATAAAAGTATTTACAATAAAATTACAGAGACAAAAATGGTAGAGATAAATCTATTGTCAATGCATACATAACGTTCAAAGATTTAAAAAAAAAAAAGTGTATATGAGCCGTTATAACAAGGACCGAACTGAATTGCGGGTGCCAGAGCCAATGAGTGGTATACTAAAAGTTACAGATGAAAACCAAATGTAAATTTGAAAAAGTATTTGTACTAATGATAAAATGAGTACTCATACCTGCAGCCTGTAGTCCTTGCTGCACTTGAGAATGTTGTAATCCCCAATGAGCCAGGGAAAGGGGGAGAAGACAGAAAATTGAAAAGCTGAGATAGTTACTTAACGAATGGCGCCGTGCAAGATAAAGTGGAGGGTGTAATGGAAGAGAGAGAAGCCAAAGGGGCCTTTAAGCACCCCCTACTGGTGGATGTGTGAACAAAGCTTATAGGTAGTAATGAATCTAAGGTTAGATATTTTTAAAAAGTAGCAATAACTGATTTCAAAAGTACATAAAAATTGAATAATAAAGCAGACCTTTTTAGCACAGAAAAAACTAGTCGTTGGGGGCCACCTTAATACTTACCCATCATGGATATGCATAATATAAATTATGAAAAGAAAAGATGTGTAAACTATTTATAAAATGCATTGCAATTCCAAAATATAATTTAAACGTATATTTAAATATTTTTAATACATAGTAATGCTCTATTACTGAATTGCGGATACTACCTGATTATCCCGTCGACCAATTTTAACGAATTATATAAATTGCCAAACTACTCGCAAAATTATATAAATTGGCATAATTTGTATTTTAAATAACGAAAGAATAAATAAATTAGTGAAAGATTAATAAAAATACAAATAAAACGTCGAATTAAAAATCACTTGATGACGCAACAAACACGTGTAACGTGTTTAATGTCAAGTGAATGTAACGTTTACGATAAGCTATTATTGGCATTTAATCTTATAGTTTTTTGTTCGACGGGATAATCGAGTAGTAGCAATTGCGTATAAGGAACATCCTTATAACTCGAAAGATGATAATCATAATAACTAATAATTTACTGCGTCGGATTAAGTGTCTCATTTCAAATTAAAATATATCTTTGAATTGAAATTTGAATGAGATACAGGGTCATTAAAAATCGAAGAGTGTAAAAAATATGATTACAAATATCTTGGCAACTAATTCACAAATGCCTAGTGCAAAAGGATGGCGAACACTTTCGCATCCGCGTGCCAAATATTTGCAAAAAATACTTAGCGTGCCAACAACCAAATGTTTTCGTCAACCAAATAATAATAAATCAAATTACTTTAAATTTTGTTAGTTAGTAACATTTAAAATATATATATATATACAGTAGCTGACAAAAGTTTTGAGACGATATGCTTTTCTGTCCTAATTTTTTCTGTAAGCAAAATTTTTTAATGATGTAAATTAGTAATTTGTAGCTTTAGTCATCCTACATGGTGCGCAGCTAATGATGTGTGTGTAAATTGTTAATTTAAAAAACACGAAAAGCGAATTTGAAAAGTTGAAAGCAGAAGTTTTGAGACGATCTGATAAAATTCAAGTTTTTAATACTCGACTTAAATAATACATGTGATATTGTTACACACAAGGGCTACGCTAGCTAAGCGGCTAGAACAGAGGAATTCTACACAGAAGATGTGCGTTCGAATCCCGTTCCTGGCTTTTAAATTACATTTTCATTATTTCCTTTCTATACAAGCTGTATGCAAATGACTTTATAATTTCGATAACTTAGCGCAGATATGCAAATTAGTAGCTTTACGTAGTCATGTTCCCAGAATGTTCTAGAATAGGCGATGCTTCATATATCAAGCACGAAGCAATCCGGCACCTCAGCTGGGTTGTTGTATGCGAAACTCACTTGCTTAATCTTTTAAAGCATTAGAATTCTATTTCGTACGTGAAAATCTTAATGTTAGTATCTGTATCAGTTTCAGTATCAAGACATGGAAAAATACGCCTCTGGCCATTCGTCTTTTAATTATTAAAGAAGCAGAAGAAAAATGTCATATTCTGCCATCGCAGGTAAGTTGGGAATTCCAAAATCAACTATTGGCCACATAGTAAAAATCGGTCGCTGACCCAAACAAGAAAGCTGCTGAAATATGTAAGGAGCTGGCCACTGAACATGCACTCATAGTGAGTAAGGACACCATAAGACGTCGTCCGGATGCCGCTGGATTGTGTGCACAGATCCCTGCAAAAACACTTTCATCCGGGCAAAGAATTGAAAAATCCGATTTAAATTCGCTAAGGAGCACGAAACGTGGACAACAAAAGATTGGAAGAAGGTCCTTTGGAGCTTTGAATCCAAATTCAATTTGTTTGGAAGTGATGGCCGGCGTTATATTCGTCGTCCAAAAAGCACCAGAATGGATCCCCGCTACCAACGTACAACAGTGAAGCACGGAAACAGATCAGTAAAGGTCTGGGGAGCTTTCCATCATGATGGCGTCATCCTCCTCGGACACATCGATGGGATTATGGATCAAAATGTTTATTAAAACATTTCAGAAGATAACATGCTGCCTTATACACGTAAAAAGGTGCCTCGTGGATGGATGTTTCAGCAGGATAATGATCCCAACTCCAAAATGGTAAGAAATTGGTTTATCTAAGAAAATTATGGAATGGTCGAGTCAGTGACCTGACTTCAATCCAATTGAACATCTTTGGGAAAGAAGTCGGAAGAAAAGTCGGGACACGGAAGAATTCTTCAAAGGCAAAACTCCCTCAGGATCTTCAATCGGAATGGACGGAAACCTCTAGACAGTGTTGCCAGTGGGCTACTTTTTTTAAATTCAGATTTCTTGATTGCCACCACTTTTTTGAAACGGTGAAATTAGCTTTGTTTTCGCCTCAATTAATATGTCATTAAATAAGGCGCATTTTACCATTTCAAAAAAGTGGTGCCTATCAAGAATCTGAATTTTAAGAAAGTAGCCCATCTGGCAACACTGCCTCTAGGTCCACCTTAGAAAGCCTTGTTAATTCTATGCCCAGACGATGTGCCGCAGTCCTCAAAACAAAAGAATATGCACCTTAATATTAAATATTGTTGTATTTCGTTACATTAAGGCGCTTAATTTAAATAAAAGTTTATAAAAACTGAATCGTCTGAAAACTTTTGCTTAAGTAATTTTTCGAATTTCCGAATTATTTTTAATTTATGCATATGTCTCAAATGTTCTAATGTTGCATTTTGTTGACCTTTAAAAGAGGTACAAAGTACTAATTTACAGCATTAAGAAATTTTGCTTACATAAAAAGTTAGAGCAGAAAACATATCTCAAAACTTAATATAATAATGCGATTTCTGTTATTGCATATTGGGTGCCAAATAATTAATATCAGATTCATACTTAGTTACTTTTTACAGAACGCAAGCTAAAACGGAATCACATGGCAAGCGGTTTCTACTTCAGTTCTTCCTACTATTTATTCCATATTTATTTCAAAAAGAATGACAGATAGACATAGGTCGGGGGGAAATTGTCAAATTGTAAACGCTAAACTTCTTTAAACAGCTGTACGTATGTGGAATGCAAAGTTGCCATAATTTTACCGCTGGCATTTTTCTTTATAATGAATGACAGTATTTCGTTTTCGACAGTCGAAAAATTTTCTTTTAATTTGATATATTTTTTTTAATCTACATTTAACTAGATTGGACAAGTTACATTTGACTTTCTTCAATTTTTCGGTCAATCAAATTTACACAGGACGTGGTAGTATAATTTCGGAAATTTTTGTAATTTCATTGTATTTTGATTCAGAACCTTAATCCATTCTGTGCTAAAAATATCTCGACGCGTACAACCTATATGGCCCGCGTACTTTAATTTCGCTGTCACCGGCCTAGCGTAAAATCGAGAACCGGGGATGCCTTCAAAACTTTTTTGTAATTTTCAGTTTGTAATGATACTTAAGCGGCTAAAACAATAAAGTGAAATGCTGTAAAGTCTTATTTTAACTAAGGTTAGTTGGGGTAACTGGGCCATAGGCTACTTTATAAAAAACCGTTGATGTATTTTAAGTTTTAGCTTTTGTGAACAATGCTCCTTAACCTCTACTTGCTAAAACAAGGTATGTCAACTCAATCATAACTCTCTCTTTGCTGTGACAGGTTGTCGAAAATTTACGTTTCTTTTTTTAAAAACAACGTCAATTTGGTTGAACTCCCTCGGTTTATTATTAAAATACTGTAAGTACTTTTATTAAACAATCTTTTTTTTAAGATTAGGCATATGACTACGTTAATATTATTAGGTATCTATGCATATTTACTTCATGTTTCAAATGTAAGCCCAGTGTCCCGGTTACCCAATATATATTTCAAGAATGGGATAACTGGAACACGTATCCGGGGTAACTGAACCATGCTGTAACCAGTTACCCCAATAGTTATAAATAATTTTTTTGAGTAGCTTTACAACGGGAAGTAAAATTCTCCATTCTTTTTTGCTCACAATAAAGAAAATTATAGAATGCCTTATTAAAATTACGTAATAAAATTTTAAAAAGGCATATTGGGTGGTATCAAACCAAATTTCTTGACCCCTTGAGAGGCTGTGATGCCGTTATGGCACCACATAATTTTAATTCCTAATTGCCACATTGGCACCGGAATTTTATAACGAAAATTTCACCTTTATTAAGTATGCGAAAATATAATTTTACTTGTTTTCAAATAAATTCTCTTGTAAATACTGGTGACATTAAATTATTTCCACATTTTACTAATGCAAGTACCTTGCCCCAGAAAGCGAGATAGGTAAACCTTGAAATTGTACGATACACAGGGGTCGCATTCTATAGGGAAACTTTTATTGTTCCTACCACTATTTTGAAAATAATATCTTCATCGCACCTTTCTTTAGAATATGTTAAATAAAATGATCATGAAGGTGACTCATTAAGGGTTCTGGTAGGAACAATAAAATTTTCCCTATATAATGAGACCCCTGAATACAGATAAAGTACTTAAGTACTTACGTAGCCGTTTGTTCATAGATTAAACTTGCTATTTTTTCCCTTAAAATACCCATGTGACTTTTATACTTATTACCTATATACTAAAGTACATTAGTACTTACTTAATTTTTTTTTTTTTGGTACAAATAAATCTAATATTTTCACTTTTGGTGCTTTTTTTAGACACATTGACAGCAAAAGTTTCCCTTACAACGCTCTTTATTGGCATATAATTTGCATGATCTGCTTGGTTTAAATTTTTTAAAGTTGTTTACACTTTTTCAAACAGGACCTGATGTCCCATATGAAAAAAAATAAACGCGTGTGGAACATAGACCCTCCTGGTCCACTTGCCCCATTCTTATGGGACAACTGGACCCACGAGGAAAGAAAGATGAAATATGCATATTTTTATATTTTTAAATATTAAAATGTAATTTTGAGCATTTCTGCCTGATAGAGAGAACCTAACTGAACACATTTACAGAAGTTCAGACTTTAATTCAAATGAACATTAGCATTTTGAAGCTGAATTGTCAGAAGCTCCAGAGTCATAATGTAAAATCGTGGCCCAGTTGCCCCAGCTAACCTTATACTCTGTAAAAACTACTTCGCACTGTTTACGAAAATTAGGATTGCAAATCAACATTTTCTTTAAGATATGTTTTCGTAAATCTCGTCAGTTTAGTGGTTTCTGATTGTTTTATATTCTGGGGTTTCTGCAGATAAGGAAAGATTTTCAGAATCATGGGTACCATTGAAAATTTAAGAGATTACATTATATTTTCATAAATGTTTCTCAAAATTTTTACAGTGGAAAAGAGTCATATCCTAAAAAATGCCTTTGTTTAAAAATTTGTCAATCTCTGTTATTTTTATTTTAATTCTGGAAACGCACATATTTTCAAAACGCAAAATATCCTGTTTAATAAACGATGAAGACTTTGTCGTGATACTATGAAATTAATACATTATTGCATATAGTGCAGGCTTTCGCCATGTGCTTCTGTCGCAGTCAATGAAAGGGCAAAGCCACTATACTTCTACCCCTTTTGAGCGTCATGTGCTGAAGATAGGCTGATTTCCCCCGATTTTCGAACTTCCATGTGATCAAGGCAGGCTGATAAGCAGCTGAGATCGGTGGGGTGCCTCGCTTTATCTTTTTTATTGGATACATGCTTGTCAAGAGATGAAGTAAAAAGTAATTTTTTATGTCAAAAGATCGTCGTCACTTTAATAATTAATTTCATGGTAAACAGATGAAAATTTGATTAAAGTAACTTAAAAGTAATTTATTATGTTTCAAATATAACTAGCTTTTTCAGGTCGTCTCGTATATAAAAAAAATCCCAGCAGGCTCGGCCTACAAGCGCAGGTAGATTTCGAAGTTAAGTGCTAATTTCAAGAACAAAAACTAAATCATGATTAGAGATAAACCCATTTTAACAATTTTATCTGACCGCTTTTGACGAGTTTTTATTTCATTTTTATATAAGAGCTGGTTTTACCAGAATCATGTTAAAGCGGTATTCAAAAAAATACTTTTCCATGCTCAACAACTCGAAATTTTCTGGCATGCTCACTGATTCATTTTTAAAAGAAAAAATATGAAACTTGCTGACGTGATTGTTGAAGAGATTTACAAGCGACCTGTGTTTTTATTTTTCGTTCAATTAATTAACACGTTCACGCCGGCGCGGTTGGTCACACTCGACTTTCTCAGAGCTGCCAAGTCTCTGGCTTTTTGGATACCAGTATTTTAATAGAGAAAATGTTGTTTTATTTAATTAAAACAATTGGGCAATTTAAAGGAACAACATTTTCTCTAAAATAACAGTGGTGTGCAAAAAGCCGGAGACTTGACAACTCTGAGACAGTCGACTGTGACCCACCGCGCCGGCGTGAACGTGTTAAAACTTGATTTATAAGCGACCTGTGTTTTCATTTTTCGTTCAATTAATAAACTTTATTTACAAACAATTATTTTCTCAGTAGGACAATATTTTTAGTTTCCAACACAATCCCTTCGGGAAATTCGGTTCAAAACGCCCATTTTGACATCATTTTTTGAAATATATTCTGCCTCTATCAAAAAATCGATCATTACGGTACATTATATAGATTCTGAATAAGAGACTCCCCTAGTTGGATGCGTTTGAGATCCAAAATGTATTTAAAAATGAGTCAGAAACTAAGCAGTTTGGATTTGAATACACCCTTAATACGATGATTTTTTTCTTGAACCGCTATGTATTTTTAATTTGTTTTTGCTGTAAGAATTGGTCCCATCAAAAACTTGTCAATATAAATGTTGTAGATAATATTACGAAGATATATAATAAATTCATGCGGTTTTTATATCTTGTAAATTGGCGAAGTTATGGATTTTTTTTTCCTTCAACCCCCCCCCCCCTCCTCTGTTTGTTTTCGTTTTTAATTTTTTTTTTTTTTTCGGTACGAATTACTCCTATCAAAAACTTATCAATATAAAAGTTGTAGATAATATTAAGAAGATTTATAATAAATTTAATTGGATTTGATATCTTGAGAACTGACGAAGTTATGAACTTTTTTCTCCCTAAAACCCTGTTTTTTGCTGCCCTTGAGCCCATTTTTAATTTTATCAAAAATCTGTGATACATAAATTTTTGGCCTTATTTTTAGAAGTAATAAAACTTCAAACTAATTTGATATGTACAAACATTAAGCAGTTATGGGGTTTTTTTCGGTTTTCACAAAACCCCTCCCTATTTCCATCCCCTCGGTCCGATTTTGCCCATTAACGAACTTGACCGAGATTTTATGCCCCTTGATTTTATGTATGAGTTTGGAAGATATTTGTGCAGAATTACTGAAGTTATCGTGTCCATAAAAAAGTGATATATATATATAGATAGATAGATAAATAGATAGATAGATAGATAGATAGATAGATAAAGTTCTTTACTGAGGGCGGTTTTGGGTTCTAGGGGTCATGATCGGTGTAGATCTGCAAAAAAGTTTCAGAAATTCCAACATAGGGGAAAATGTAATAGGTAGTATTTCATGCGAAATCTACCTAAAACTCCACGTAATAAATCTGCTGCACTTGCAATAAAATTATTTATTACAGTATTGATTATTAGATTATTATAAATCCTCAATATAAGTAACGGATTCATAAAGTCGGACAAATATATAGAAGTAATTTTAACATTACTGAACATTTAACTTACTGAATCCGTTACTAATATAAGAATTAACGGATTCAGTAAGTTTCATGCTCTCATGTTAAAATTACTTCTATATATTTTTATTTATAAGTTTAAACTTTTCATGTTCATTTTATATGCAGAGCTTCAACTTTTTCCAGATGAGTTTTTTAGCTAAAGTGAAAAAACTAATATAAAATCAAGTTTGGTGTTCATTTAGGAGTTGAGAATATGAGGAATTCTTTTAATTGTAATTTAATATGATTTGTAAATCTAACAAAGGAATAAATTCGGGCTTCCCGGGTTATAGAATATTGGTGAAAACCATCTTATATAGTATTTCTGATGTTAACATCCTTTTTTCTTTGCCTATACTAAAAGAACAGCGATGAATGAGGTATTTTTCGAAAGGCAAGCGACTTTTAACTTAGTACACTCACTCTCAAAAAACTTTCTTCAACTTATGGAAATTCTACTGGCAGCAGTGCTTCCGGCATTTTGACGAATATCCGTTTTTTTTTCCTCCGTTACAGGAGGTAAAATAGCCATCAATTGAAGAAAGTTGGGATAGAGCAAAAGCGGATGTCGTTGGATTCGAACCAGCCATCTCAGCGTTCGAGAATGTTTTGAAGTAAATATGTTCGCTTCAGATGGGTATGGCTTGATCAATTTCTTTAAAAAGCTTTTAATTTTGAAGTTCATTTCTGTAAGATTTCGTCTTTAATGAGATTCTGGCTTGGGTTTTTATAGTTTAGCGTTAATATAGTATAAAAAGGCATAGATGCCGTATCTTCCCTCAGCCGTTGTTGTTTTGAATTGTTTGGCGATTTTTGTTGGCGTGTTGGCGGTGTTTACGGATATCACAAACTCGATATGGAAACCCCGTGTGATGTGTGTGTTGTGACGTGTCGTGTTCTGGCAACCCCTGAGAAGCTTAGAATTTTGTGAATGTATTTTGATATCGTGTTCTATCGTTGTCTTTTTATTTTTATGTTAAATTTATTGGATGTATTTCATTAACTATAGTTTCTGTAGTCCGTTTAAACGCTCTTGCTGAAGTAATTAAGAAATATGAGGAAATTTTGACAAGAAAGTGAAGTTTGTTTATAGCGTGTCAATGCGTATTAAGCCTATTTTGGAAAATGACGGCGGTGTTATGAGAGATATTTTATGCTGGAGGTTTCAAGCAAGCAGATGTCTATTAAGGTATGTTGATAATCTTATGTACATTTTGTTGCTTTAAGAGTTTTTTACATTTTGAGATTGCTACAAAAGGAGAACTGCTGAATTTTGAGAATGCTATACCGCAAAAAATGCTGAATTCGGCGATGTTTTTTTTTTTCGGTAAATGCGCGCGAAGCGCTCATACAACTATTGCTGATTGCCACTTTAGCGAGTTTCGTTTTTTAGGTATATTTTGCTGCTTTAAGAGTTTTTTACATTTTGAGATTGCTACAAAACGAGAACTGCTGAATTTTGAGAATGCTATATCTCGAGAAAGGCTGAATTCGGCGATGTTTTTTTTCGGTAAATGTGCGCGAAGCGGTCATACAAGGATTACTGATTGCCAGTTTAGCGAATTTTGTTTATTATTTACATTTTATTTTCGTTAAGCCAAACATGCATATAAACCGGTGCTTGGCGACATTTACTACTTGGCGGAAAAGGGGTTTTCACGCCAAGAAGAATTCCAAGATGGCGGCCGGGGGAACTTATGACATCTGTTCATATAAAAATATTAATTTTAAATATTTTTACGTAGATTGTAAAAGGTAAAATACAAATATTATATTTTTATTCAGTAAGATTTTTTTTAAAAAATAATATCGATTTTTTTTCATTTAATTTTCTTAATTAAAATATCCTTTAAATGAGTTCATTTAAAGTATATTTTAAATGCGAATATTTATTTATAAACAACTTTATAAATTCAACTTTATTTAACTTTATTCAACTTATTAAACTTTAAAAAATAAAGTGTGAGTATTTTTGAATGAATGAGAAAAGTAATTGTTATTTATTTTTAAATTCGAAAACTTTTTCGTCTTTTTTAATTAAATTAGAAATCTTAATTTATAGAATTTTTGGTCTTTCTTTTTTAAAATAAAATCGGATTTATTATTAATGGAGCCAATATGCATGCGTGCTAGAAATGAACGGAATTCCTCCCTCTATTTTGGACGTTCGGGGAGAAAGAATTCACGGATAAAACATATTTTCTAGGAATACGGAAATTATTTGTTAAAAAATGAGGAATAATTTAATGTATATTGACGAATTTTTCTGATATATATATCATTAAAAAACGTTGTGTGATGAAAGAAAATGCAGTTAATAAAAAATTAATGAAAAAACGTAGCAGCAAATAATCTCAAAGTTTGCGGTGAGAAAGCTTCGCATGTTTTTTTTTTTTTTTTTTTTTTTTTTTTTTTTTTTTTAATGATAACTTTGGTAGATTTTTTATGTTTAATATATTTTTTTAGAATGCCACTAACAATACCAAAAATCATATTTTTATGAAAAAGAGCAATAATGAGTTCAAATAAAGTTTTGAATCGTATTAAAAGCTATATTTTCATATTAACCTAATGTCATAGGATTTAACAGTCGAAATGGATCAAGGCTCCCCACATATGGGAGGGTTGACCCACTATTCGGGAGGCTTGACCCACTTTATTATATATTGCAATATTTGTGAAGAGAAATAAAATCAGTTTAAAAAAACATTAAGTTTATGCTACATGCCTTAATTATTATACAAAAATATATTTTTTAAATATGATGTCTTGAGACGCAATGGCAAGTCAGAGGAGCAAAATTTTGTTTTAAACAGGATTTTGTCTGAGCAGGTATAATTGTGCCGCAGGAAAAATGAAATTTTAACATTTAAGGCAGTACTCTGTTAGAGACAGGTTCCGTTTTCATAGTGTTTCATGTTATTGTGTCCAGATTTAGGAGCCACTGTCTCACCTTTTTTTGTCTCCTTGTCCTATTTTTTGTGACACTCGACCTGACAACTCAGTTGTCACATACTTCGGCTTCATCTCACTGTATTCACGCAGATGACATTTTTCTACATACCTTCCTAAAGTTTTTCGATCAATGCTATGTTCTTTTGAAACCGCATAAGCAATTAACTTATCATTAACATGATTTAAACCTTTAAGAGGCAAAGTATTTTCAGTACTAAAATGTTGAAATAAATGACTGGTATCGGAATTTATGAAGAAATTTAGCTCGAAATAAGAAAAAGGCTATATTTCACATACATATTAAATGGAAAAGATTTTAGCAAAATTCTGGTGCCATTGTGACGTTTCGGAATTAAAATTAAGTGGTTTTATAAACATACCAGGCTCGTAACCAGATGGTGGCGATGGGGGCTGAGCCCCCCCCCCCCCCTAGCTTCCTCTAGAGCCCCCTCTAACGATTTCCCTACTTTTTATTTTTTGAACAAAATGTACGTTTTAACTTTCTTAAAAAAAAACATTTAGATCTTTTAACTGCTTGAATGCAATGGAATATGTCAAACATTTTGCGTTCAGAACACTATTAGATTAGTTGTTTTATATTATCTTGCTTGCGATACAATTCTCGAAACGCGTTCTAAGTAGGAACATTTCTTTCTCCCGAAAAAATTAAGTCCAGATGCACTAACTAGCCACCACATGTTTTCGTACATCTTGACATTTTAAAAGCAATGATCGTATACGGGATGAATGGAAATAGACATATGCTACTCAAGTTAATCGATAATTAGTTAAGCAATGGTTAAACGCCTTCACTAAAACGTAGTCACAAAAAAGATGTGTTTCTAAATGTTAATGATTTGCCTGTTGACATTATGTATTTGACAGCAGATTTAGTTAATGATGAAATATCACTTGGAAACTAACTAGAATGTTTGTTGAAGGAAATTAGAAAGATAACAAAATGTCATTTTATACAAATGGAATAAGAAAAATAATTGCTTGAAAGCCAAAAATTGTTTCATGCTATGGGTGTAGGCAGTAGGAAAGCAGAGGTAGGGCATTTTTTTGTTTGCTTTTTGAACTTCCGTCTAATTTTTTTTTCTTGTGTTCCATGAATTTGCTAAACATTTTTTTTTCTATTTGTCATATAAGAATAAAAAACATTAAGGCTCCTGTCCCTGCCTGCGAAGGCACTCATCAGCTAATGCTAATCCTATGGGGAGGGATTTTTCTAATATCTCGCTCTAATTTTGACATTTTTAAGTTTTTTTTTTTTTTTTTTTTGCATTGGATAGCCGAGGTCCGTCTCAATAGCGCACCTTTCATACTTTTTCGATTTTGGTCGCAGATATTTTTTATAAAGTTACTTTCACTTTCAAAATAGGTTTTGAAAATGAAAGTGTCATTCTAAAAAATATCTCCAACCAAAATCGAGAAAGTAAAAAAACTGCGATGTAGAGACGGACCTCGGCTATCCAATGCAAAAAATAAAATAAATAAATAAATAAATAAAAAATGTCGAAATGCAAACGAGACATTAGAAAAATCCCTCCCCATAGGATTAGCATTAGCTCGTGAGTGCCTTCGCCGACAGGGACAGGAGCCTAAAGTGAAAAAGCATGATTAAGGTTAAGTTTATTATAAGATTATGACAAAAATGTCTTCAACTATTTGGCGTATGCTTCATTTAAATCTATTTTCAAGTATAAATGCGCTAGTTTCTGACACATTTACGAAATAATTTTAATGATAAAGGCATAAAATTTGCAGATATGATTATTCAAGCTCAAGGAATTAAACTTTGTTCTGTGTTTTATAAGGCTGTTTTCCAATCAAAACCAGCTACTTTCTGACATATTCGCGAATTTCTTTTATTTATAAAGATATTTGCAAGTATTCAAACTATACAGAAAATTTTAAAAAATCTGTCAAAAAATGACGGCAAATTTGACTTTGTTGGCTGATTTTCTTGGCATTTAATGATGAAATGCTAGTCATCGAGTAGCAAATGACTATAAATCATGTTAAAAAGCAGAAGAACCAACGTTTAATATGCACAAATAATACATGAAAAGCAGCAAACAGCTGTTTTGAATCTACTAGCCAGATTCTTCTTCAGTGCAAGATAGGGAAAAAGGAACAGCGTGCTACAAAAAGCAAGGCTGAGCCTTTGGCTTATAGATAGAAGGGATAGAAGGACTTTTCTACAAAGAATTTTTCTGTATTTTGTTATGTCCGAAAGTAACGTACGTAACAAAGTATTTGATTTCATTATTATTATTACTGAATAACAAAAAGTTAATTATACATATATATATATGTATACAGACACATTTACTACATTCTTAGTCTTAAGAATTTTTTAAATACTAAGAGCAACGTCCAAAATCTGTAACGTACGTGCGAAAGAGTGTCCAAAATTTGTAATGTACATAACTGCTAATTAAATGCTTTAATCATTAATTTTCCTGAATAGTTGTTGTTTGTGTATAATTTTGTAGACATACTATTATAAAATATTTATATATTATATTTATAGACAAAATACTATACTATTAAAAAAAATTGGCCTTAAATTTGAAAATTTGAAAAATTACATATAGTTAACGTTTAATGATCCTACTTTTGAGAATGTCCCATATTAAAAAATTGAACAGAATATGATATTTAAATCTATGTAATGTCTTCAATTTAAAGAAAAAATATGTGAAAAGAACTGTATCCTACAGTAGAGGTCTGCACGATCCCGGGCTTGGCTAGAAGCCTGTACTAGGCCGGGACGGCGAAATGAAGGCGAAGTTTCAAACGGGCCGGGCCGGCAAAATTTGAACGTGCCTGCCGGGCTGGACCGGGCCAATAAAAGAAATTAAGCGGGTCTGTTGGCCCGATTTAAATATTTTAACGCAGACGAGAAAATATGAATCATTTTCAATGAATATGAGTTTCACGAGAATAAGTATAAATGTGCGTTACGAGCCGATACTAGTTTGCCAGCATCACTATCGAAAAATAACATTTTCCAGCGTAGAGATCGGCATTGGACAGTTACATGGCGTTTGAGCCCGGCCTTAATTCTTCCAGCAGACTCGTGCCGGACCGAGATCAGGCTTGCATTTTTTTTTCAACATAGCCAGAAATGGACTTTAGGGCAGGCAATTGTTTTGTAAAAATATTAATAGCGATAATGAACTTCTATTAACGGAATTTTTGGAAATATACTTGAAGGTGGTTCTCAAATTCACTGCTCAAAAACGAAAAACTTTCTGGCACATTTTTAACTGTAAAGGCATAAAATTGATAAGCCTGTCTGTTGAAGGGATTTGGAATAGAATAGCGTTTCCCATTTTTAATAAATAAATTATAGAGATATAAGAGATTCTTGTCACGTGACTGCAGGTTTTTCCCCTTTTCCGTGCTATCGTCTCCGGATATTCGATTCAAAACGCTAACTTGGATAGTATTTTCTCAAAAATATATTGACGTTTTCGAAAAGAAATGAATTTAGAAATGTGTCAGAAAGTGCTTCTTTGGATTTGAGAAAAGCCTTAAGGAATAACAGAAATATTTTCGCAAATCTACTTTTTATAATATACCCTCAAAAGTTATCATCATGTTTTTAACCTTCCCGTTTTTCTTTTATTCTAAACAATATGAATTCTTTAATGAATCCTTATTTGAATGTTGAAACGTCTAAGGCTCTAAGTAAATCATTAATGTTGCTATTGTGTATTTCCTGTCTTGCGAACATATCCTAAATTTAAAATATGCTGTAAAATTATCCCATAAATATGTATGCAGTATTCTTTAAAAGAATCTTAATTGTATGTTAAGAAAAATCTGAATTTTTTGTAGAAATTGAGTCGGGTTGGATCGGGCCGGGCCTGATTTAATTGATTTTTCCACTGGCCGGGTCTGTTTTCACTGATTTTTGTTGGACGCGTGAACTGTGAAAATATGAACGGGCCGTGTCAAGATAGCTTTCGTTCGGGCCGGGGCCGCGTCTGGAAATTCCGGCCCGTGCAGACCTCTATACCAACAGATTCCTTTTTCCCAGTTTTTTTCAAAACGCATCTTTAAAGAAATTGTCATGCTGGGCGGTTGAAGATTTCTATGCGTTTGTTGTATGAATCGGTGTTTTTGTAAATAAAGATGTACTTTTCTGTCAGAATGCTAGCATGATAAATTACACTAATTTATTCAACAGAAAGACTGATTTGATTAATCAGTGGTTCAAATATGCATTTATATAATCAATGTTCAATAGAGTAGAGGGTTGATAATCCGGACCAATCGGGGCCGATGCCGATCCAGTTAATGAAAGATCCGGATAATTGGACAAGTTTAAAAAACGGCTATGGCAGTGTTTTTCAGGTAACTTCCCTTCACATTTTTTTCCAGGCTTAGGACTGGCAATTGTAGTGGTGCACATTTTAGCATATTACAAATGGCCTGTTTAGAAATTATTTTTTTAACTTTTATAAAATTTTATTTTTCACAAAATTGGTGCAAATTTATACATAAAAGTACACATAGAAATTATTGCGTGTATATATGCACACACTGTACGAACAAACGCGAGCTGAGAGGGGGGGGGGGGGGGTGTCCCTTTTCCGAAGACACCAAGGGACAAAAGAAACAATATGCTTAATAATGCAAAAATTGCAATGGGAATAGAATACAGTGTACAATCCATTAGTTTTCCTTATTAAAATTTAAATAAAGTAATTTTTTATGAGGTGTCGGATGCTATCTATTTGTTTCCCATTAAATACAATAAGTCCAAGAGCCGACAGCACAAAAACCTATGTTATCAAGCATTTGGGAATTTTATAATCATCTGTTTCATCTTAAACCTAGATCTAAAATTTGACTGTTCAAACATTTATGTTTTCTTTTCAGAATCTTATAGTCCAAGAGCCGACAGCACAAAGACCTATGTTATCAAACACAAGAAAAAAACCTTTATTTTATGGGAGAGTAGAAGTAGGGGAATCTAATGACCCATGTCTGTCGGAAGTGAAGCAGTGCATAAGCCAAAAATTAATACCACCAGTGGTTGACTCGTAAGTTTATCATTCTGTTTGTCCTAGAAAACAAAGGTACGAAAACATGAAGGATAGTTGTAGGACAAACACAATGATAAACCTACGAGTCAACCACTGGTGGTATTAATTTTTGGCTTATGCACCGCTTCACTTCCGGCGGACATGGATCATTAGATTCCCCTACTTCTACTCTCCCATAAAATAAAGGTTTTTTTTCTTGTGCTTGATAACATAGGTTTTTGTGCTGTCGGCTCTTGGACTATAAGACTAAATCACACAGGATGTAGAAAAGTTCTATTTTAGGTAGGTTTGCTTAAGAGGTACACCGCCCCTAATTGTTTTATATTTATTTTCCGATTACCATGAAGAATATTCCGTTTAAGAATTTCATTATAGGAAGTTCCGTTACAGAGAGATTATGTTTTAGACGGGTTCCTTTATAGACAGGTCCATTTTATCAGTTTTACTATATTTAGTTTGCTTAAGATATGGATTGTTAAAAGATGTTAGCCCCACCAAAAAAATTCAGAGCCCCCTCTGACTGGACTCGCTGGTTACGGCCCTGAAACATACTACTGCCCATGAAAGGGTTAAGACTGCTGTTTCAGGCTTTAAAGTCCTTTCTACTAGTTTACACTGTTTCTATTTGCCTATTGTAAGTAATATTTAAATGGAAAAATTTCCTATCAACTTCCCCATTTATATTTCATTAAATTTTTTCGTGCACTGGATACCACTGCCGCTGCAACGGTTAAGACTGCTGCTTTCGCACTTCCTAATCTTTTCCACTGTTTCTATTTACCTATTGTAAGTAATATTTAAATGGAAAAAAGTTCCTATCAACTTTCCCCTTTTCTAGCAATTTTTCACGTCTTTCTTTACTCAGTTTTTAACATTCATTTCCATCACACCATTTTACTGTAGCTTTACAGAATAAATTTACATTATTTTATATATATAACCATTAACTTTTCATTATGCACAGTGTATAATAAAAAGATTTCCAAAATCACTCAATTAAAGGAGCCTTGAGCATCAGGTCAACCCTCCCTCTCATTGACTGGGTCAAGTCTCCCTACATATACCTTTTCTAAAGAATAGCGGATTGTTATGTTAAGCCTAACTTACTGTAAAATCTTTATGCCTGGAATGAAAGTTCGATATTTCTGCATTACTTTAAACATACTTACTTAAATTTCTTTTGTATAATTTATCTAAAAAAAGCTTACAAAATATTTTTAAAAAACACAACTTTTAGGTTGAAAACGCCTCACAACTGATTTTTTCCACACCTATTTTGATTATCTCTATGAAACGAGGACTGCTGTTAGAGCATTTTAGTAGCGTTGGTTGACACCTATTCATAAAACTCTGAAATTCTTTTAAATATAAAAATTGATGGGTGGATTAAGCCTCCCGTATGGTCAACCATCCCCAGTCTCCCCTATAGCTGCTTTCTGTAACATTTCCAAATAGAAATAAACCTCTTGGACACCCCCTCCTTCTCTAAAAAAATCCATCTCTATGTGTGCGGGAGGGGACTTTAATTAGGTTTAAGAAATTTAAAGAAGTTATGACAAAAATTTTAGTTTACTAACTTTTTAAAAGAGTATAAGGTAAACTTTACTGTACTTTTAATCCTGAGACGTACTTATTAAAACAAAAACAAACTTTTTTTAGCTGCAAATTTTCAAACTATGAATTCAGAAGGCATTGTCTTAATCACTATTGATGTGTCATAAACTATTTCAAATATATTAAGCTATAAAATAGGTAATACTATAACTGAACGCTGCAAATAATGATTTTATGTATACCATTAGCCTAAATAACAAATGAAGTAGTTTAATAAGCTTATCACTTGCTAAAAAATGAAAATTAACAAAATAGTGAGCGTTCAAAATGGACGCCTCTACAAATTATAATAAATTAAATAAATACCCTTCTTTTTTTCAAATAAAGTAGCTGCAATCTACTTTCCACTGATCATGCTTTCCAAACAGCAATATGAATAAGAAGCACCTAAAAATTATCGCTTGATATATGTAGGGGAATTTTATTTATTTAATTTAAATGTGACATAAAAGGAGGTAATTTTACTAAGTGCATTCATGAATATGTAGCGAGTCTTGCCTGATGCATATCTGCATGTACTTCAATTCAAATAATTTAAGATCACTATTTCATTTAATAACACAGCACAGAAAAATCACACACGATTGTTGGTATGTGACCTTAGTGCATTGAAAATGCAAACTAATGTTCTTTTGTACAGTCGTGAAAAAAAAAGTAAACAGCCCCTGCTAACTCTGCAACAAATTATCGTAGAAGAAAGTTACAGGTACCAAACGATTGGAAATAAAGTCTAATTTTAATTGATGTACATAAAATTTACTTAGGGGGCCATCTACACATAAAAACGAACCCAAACTTTGTTTTATGCAATAGCGATACCCAAGTGTGACACTATAAATAAATTTTACACCTTTCAATTGGCCTAATTCCAAATTTTCATGAAATTCTTACGATTAGTTTCCGAGAAATTAAATATTTTAAAATGAGCATATTTTAGATGCTGTATCCAAATTGAAGTTTTGTACTCGATTGATTAAAAGCTACAGAATGACTATGTCACTTCTATTCACGTATTATTTCTTGCCAATATGACCATTTCATTTGCTTCATATGTTTCGACTATTGGCAGCCCAAATAGTTCAATAAAATGATTAAAATACAGTTTTTTCAAATTACGCTCTTCTGCACATCAGAATTACAATCAAAACATTAAACCATCATTTTGACGTTTTTCAATGATGATTCGAAAACTATTTGAAAGAAAAATTTGAAATTGAGAATTTGGTTAAAACAGGGTGATCAAAAAAAAAAAAAAAAAAAAAAAAAAAAAATGTAGGTTCAAATTCATATTTTCTTCGAATATTAATTTCACAATTCATATTATAATCTTTTTACAATCTCAAATTCAATGTATTTATGTTTGAGTTTTTTTGTATTATAACCACACACAAAATTATAACATTAGGATTATAATTTCAGAAGATATTAATAAAAACATGAAAATGTAATTTAACTTTAGAAGCTCTAAATTTTGAATGTTTATAATTCGAAAACTTATCATTCAAATGACTAGAAATTTCATTTTTTCTAGGCATTGTTTGAGTCGATTGATTTAAAATATATTTTCAAAATTGGGTGTAGCCCTTGAAAAAACAAAGTTAGGTCTGGTTTTGATTTGTAGACGGCTTCTAAGCAA
This sequence comes from Maratus speciosus, assembly GCA_963932465.1. Lineage (NCBI taxonomy): Eukaryota > Metazoa > Arthropoda > Arachnida > Araneae > Salticidae > Maratus > Maratus speciosus. Next base: position 385,465,466 of record OZ010796.1, read on the forward strand.
ATTTATATACATCATCTAAAAGTAGACTTTATTCCCAATCGATTGGTACCAGTAGCTTTCTTCTATTATAATTAGTTGCAGAGTTAGTAGGGGGTGTTTACATTTTTTTTTTCTCCACGACTGTACCTAATGAATCAATGATGATTTTAGCAAGCATAATAATTCAGATTTTAATATTCCCATTTAAAACAATTCCTATTTGAATTTTTACTATGAATTATTTTCTAAAAATTTCCAACATTTTAAAGCTGTCATGAACTTTTTTTAATATGGTACCATCAAGTTATTTGCCGTCAAGTTTTGACGCGTTCCATCTAGTTTTTTTTATTATTATTATTTAGAATATCGCATGCATTTTTAGAATTCTTTTTGCTAATCAGAAAAAAATTTGTCTATACTTCCAAAAAAAAAAAAAAAAAAAAAAAAAGAAAGAACGATATAATCAGCAATAATTTTGAAATAGCGTTCCGGTTCGTGGATTTTTCCATTTCGATCCCTGGAGAAGACTCTTAGGCTTTTAAGAAAGTAGTTAATATAACTCACGCAGGGTCCGTCAAAAGGAAACATACACGCTTTTTGACGCATGCTCAGAAACTAGAGCGGTGTGAGGGACGGTGTTCATTTTAAACAGAAATACAAAATATACATACGTAAAGAAAGTAAAAATTTGAGCAAAAAAAGAATAGTGGATTCATTTGCGATTTTTTAAAAATTTTGTGCCCAAATTAGGAGTTTTATCAATTGAACCACCCTACATTGTATAGGGGAGACTGGAAGGGTTGACCCATTTTTTACAAAATGATTTTTTTTTTTTTAATATTGAACCTAGAATAAATTTCATATATCATTTTATTCGTTATATAATCAGTTATGAAAATAAAATTGCGATATAAGTGTACTTTATGAGAAACTTGAAAAATCATTGATTTTAAACATGAGAAAATTATGGGTCAAGACCTCCCAAAAGTAGTAGTCCCCACCTATGGGAGACCACTTTATTTTATACTGAATTACTTGTTAAGGGAAATAAAATCAGTTTTAAGAAAGGCAGAATAACTTTATGCTAAATGGTTTAATTATTACTTTAAAAGATTTGAGAAAATGTGATGTGTAAACAAACTGCTTAGACGGAACTCAAGGCACAGGAGAAAAATTCCATTTTAAACACTCACTTTTTGTGACATTCGATCTGGCAACAATAGTTGACACATAGTTTGGCTTCATCTCGCTGTGTGCATCTAGGTGAAATTTGTCTACATACCTTCCTAAAGTGTTTTGATCAATGTTATGTTCTTCTGCAGAGGAATGAATACCTAACATTTCTTAAGGCTGCTGCTTTCATCCTTTTTAGTCTTTTATATTCTTTCTATTTACCTATTACGGGTACAATTTAAATAAAATAAAAGTTTCTATCAACTTTCCAATTTATATTTCATTAAGTTTTTTCTTGCTTATATAGCAATTTTTCACATCTGCATTTAATCAGTTTTAAACATTTTCTTTTCTATCACCCCATTTTATTGTAGCTTTACATAATAAATTTACATTATTTTAGAAATATAACCATTAACCCTTCATTATGTACAGTGTGGAATAAAAAGATTTTCAAAAACACTTAATTAACCCCTTAATTGTTTCTTTTCTTGTTTGACACAATAAATTAAAAAAAGTCCTTCCGGCCAGTGCCGGGAGGAAGAGGTAGCTTTCATAATCCTTATTTAAAAAAAGCCAAATTATATCATGCAAACACACGAAGCTCAATTTAGTGGAAACCGAATATAGGAGATTCAATACTAATTTTTATCAATATAATGAATGAGAATTTCGCGAAATTAGTCAGCTTTATCCAAGCTGCTTTTCTTTAAAGTAACTTATATTTGGCTGCCAAATTCGGCAATTTCTTAAAGTGCCTGTCATTTTAAGACAACATGGTGGATGAGGCTAAGCAGTGAACTTGGTCGAGACCTTAGTAATTGCTGTGCACATGCTCACTCACATCGGAATCGGTTAATATATAGGAGTGCTGTCGCATGCAAAAAATCAGATTTTTCAAAATGTCACCCACAATAGAAATTGAAACTGCTATATCTGAGCCATTTTTTAAGGTAAAGACAAACAAAAAATACTCCCGAATCCTTATTTCAAGATCAAATACTTAAGAAAGAAACCTTTTTCAATTTCTAATTTTTTTGCACCTCACTTTAAATATATATATTTTTTTTAATTTAATGGCCGCCATTTTGAAACAAGATGGCTGATGAATCTGGCCAACGAACTTGGTCGAGGTGTTGATGTATACTATCCACATTCCTTCTTACATCGAAATAGGCGAATACGTGTGTTATCGCGTGACAAATACAAGATCGTTTCAAAATGTTAGCCATGCTAGAAATTCAAAGTGCTATAAATCAACCATTTTTTAAGATATCAATAAAAGAACAAATTTTCAGAAACAAAAACTGCTCCGGAATCTTTGTATCAAGGCCAAACACATAAAAAAAATCTTTTTCATTTTCCAATTTTTTAATACCTCATTTTGAATTTTAAATTTAATTTTTTTTAATGGCAACCCTTTTGAAACAAGATGGCGAATGAAGCTGGCCAACGAACTCGGTCGAGACATTGGTATGTACTATGTACAGACCAAGTTACATCCATATAGGTTCATAAATGCGCGTGACAAAAATCAGGTCGTTTTAAAATGTCAGCCACAAGAGAAATTCAAAATGCTATTACTCAGCCATTTTTTTTAGATATAGACGAAAGAAAAACTGTTCCGGAATCTTTGTATTAAGGTCAAACACATACAAAAAAAATCTTTTTCATTTTCCAATTTTTTGGTATATCATTTAAATTTTTTAATTTTTTTAAATGTCCGCCATTTTGAAACAAGATGGCGGATGAAGCTGGCCAACGAACTCGGTCGAGATATTTGTATGTACTATGTACACACCAAGGTACATCCAAGTGGGTTCATAAATACGCCTGTTATTACGTGAGAAAAATCAGGACGTTTCAAAATGTCAGCCACGCTAGAAATTCAAAATGCTATAACTCAGCCATTTATTAAGATATAGACGAAACAAAAACTGCTCCCGAATCTTTTTATCAAGATCAAACACATAAGAAGAAAATATTTTTTCAATTTTCAATTTTTGGTACCACATTTCAAATTTAATTTTTTCTAAAAAATTTAAATGGCCGCCATTTTTAAACAAGATGGCGGGTGAAACTGGCCAACGAACCCGGTCGAGAGATTGGTATTTACTATGGACACACCGAATTACATCCAAATCGGTTCATAAATACGCCTTTTATCGCGTGACAAAATTCAGGACGTTTCAAAATGTCAGCCACGCTAGAAATTCAAAATGCTATAATTCAGCCATTTTTTAAGATATAGACGAAACAAAAACTGCTCCGAAATCTTTGTATAAAGGTCAAATACATAAGAAAAAAATATTTTTCCATTTTCAATTTTTTGGTACCACATTTCAAATTTTAAATTTTTAAAAAAATTTTAAATGGCCGCCATTTTGAAACAAAATGGCGGATGAAGCTGGCCAACGAACTCGGTCGAGAGATTGGTATGTACTATGTACACACCGAATTACATCCAAATCGGTTCATAAATACGCCTTTTATCGCGTGACAAAATTCAGGACGTTTCAAAATGTCAGCCACGCTAGAAATTCAAAATGCTATAACTCAGCCATTTTTTAAGATATAGACGAAACAAAAACTGCTCCGGAATCTTTGTATAAAGGTCAAACACATAAGAAAAAAATATTTTTCCATTTTTAATTTTTTGGTACCACATTTCAAGTTTTAAATTTTTTTAAAAACTTTAAATGGCCGCCATTTTGAAACAAAACGGCGGATGAAGCTGGCCAACAAACTCGGTCGAAACATTGGTATGTACTATGTACACACCAAATTACATCGAAATCGGTTCATAATTACGGGAGTTACAGTGTGACATAGGTCAGATATATATATATATATATATATATATCAATTTTGAACGAAGGGTGGTTTCGGGGTCTGGGGGTCATGATCGATGAAAATATACCAAAATTTTTTGAAATCGCTTTCCTCCGAACGGCTGCAATAGGTAGCTTTTTTGTAAAGAAAGCTACCTAATAAGGACCCGGCACCACTTTTTTTTTTTTTTTTTTTTTTTTTTTTAACTAAAATATTTGGCTTTGTACAATCGAAAAAGGTATGTCATTTAACAAACCAAAGATTACATTTAAAATTAAATGGTATCTAAAAGTTTTAGTATCGAAGATAGCAAACACCTTCTGCCCGAGCGGCACTCGGGCAAAACAGTTAAGGGTTAAGGAGCTTTGACCGTCTGGTCATGAAACAAACTCTATCGTTTGAGCATTTCAGTAGGTTTGGTTGCCACCTATTGGCAAATATCTGAAATTCTTTAAAACATGAAAACTGAAGGTTGGGTCAAGCCTCCCCTATGGTTAACTCTCCCCCGTCCCCCGTACCGTAAGTTTTCTTTTTGTTCTTTTGATGTCAAATTAATGCTGACATTTTAAGATATCAATAAATGTGGTAGTTTGTAGAGTTAAAAGAAGCGTTGTTATTCAATTTTGAAATTTCAATCAATCGGAACGAAATTCACAAAAAATGTCTAACCAAGCTTTGACGCTCGAGCAACGAATTTTTATTGTCATGAAATACGATTTTTGTGGTGGATCACCTTCTTCATTGTGTACTCTTTATGAAAAATCTTATGGAAGACACAGTGCACCAACAAGGCAAACGATAAACAATTTAATTGCCACATATAAGAAAAGAGGAAGTTTTACTGATCATAAGGCATATTTAACCGGAAGGCCACGATCTGCGACAACTGCTGAAAAATATCCATTAAGTGGATGAACGTCTTAACGAAAATCCATACCTGTCAGGACCGAGACTTGCTCAAGAGATCAGCATTTCTCAAGCAAGTATTCGCCGCATCTCAAGAGATGAACAGCATCGTCATTAGATGTTTTAAGAGAATATAATAAATGGTTCTTAAAATGAAAGGTGAACATAACGAACCATTTTTATAATGCTGTGCATGTTGCAAGCTTCATTTTGACATTAAATTTCCGAATATACACCGAGTAAAAATAAAGTTATTGACCAAAGCCTGTGTATGATTCTTTTTGACAGATCCTGTACGTAGAGCGTGGAAATTTGAGGACTACTATTGCAAAATATAAATTTTGTGTTAATTTTAATTTGCACATAAATCTCTTAGATTTTTTTACATATCAAATAAAGTATAGGGTAAAGTGTCCATATTTCGCCCCCTTTCCTAATTTCGTCCTCCTTAACTTCTCCGCTTCTGCGAAAGTGGCGCCACTTATGACGCAAGGCCCAGGGGACGGAAGGTAAAACGGGCCAGTATTGAAAGTTTCATTCGCCAAGACGCATACATAAATAAAAGACGCCGAATTTCCTATTTTTAGAAGGCCTGAGTTCTTATTACGTCGTTTGTAGAACGTTATTTACTGTACTGTAAGTATTTATATCTTATTCATTGGATGTATTTTACGTAGGTAAGATGCTGACAGTAGCATACAGGGAATTTTAGGACGCTCAGTTTATCTTACGGGATATTGGGAAGTAGCGTGGTCTCAATTTCGTCCCCCTTGCAGTTCTTATTTTCGTCCCGCGGGCGAAATTAGGAATGCTTTTTCATGACAATATTTTCCTCATGTTTGGATGGCTAATGGTTCGTTATGTTATTCTTCCACTAATAATTAGTACATTTCTTTGTGCCTTGATTTAATGTAAATTAAATTGCTTACTCATTTAGAAATAAATTTTGATTTGGTTATAAGTTAAGCCTCGGCGTATTGGATTTTTTAGGGGGACGAAATTAGGACCATTTTTTTTCTTTTGTATTTTTTAGATACTTTGGAAAAACAATTTTTCGCTTTGTTAAAATTTTTTTGTACGATATTTGCCTATGTTTCTATGTGCGTGGGTAGTTAGTCTATGTAAAATCCAAATTTGGTAGGTTTTCACAGAAAATTAAAACTTCCAAGGGCCTAAAAGTGACTGGGGTACGATAATAGGGCACCTTATCCTACATCCTTTCTATGCGATTGGTATATCGATAGATATTGTATTATAAGGCAGTTGGTATAGTATTATATTATTTCCTTACTGTTATTTGTGGTAGAGGAAGAAAGTGTTTACATTTCAATTAGAATTTTTTTTTTACATTTTCATTTTCTTTTTATGATTGTATCAATATTTCATACAGTGAATGACAACACAATAAATGCATACTTAAGTTCACAGATCAAATTTATTTTCTGTATTTCACAACACATGCATATCACACTTAGCTTGTGATACAAGTATATACAAACATGAGTATTTATACAAAAAATGAGTTTCAACATTAAAATGAAAAAAAAAAAACTTAATTTTTTATCTCTCTCTTCTTTGCTTATTATATTGCAAAACCAAATTAGAATCTCAATAATATGATTCATAGCAATTCATTGCACAAGGTCCAAAAATTAGCCTTTGTATGAGTGTAACAACATACTTTAAGTACAGTAAAGGAATTTTTGGTGTAAAACACAGTATTGAACAAGAAACTTTAAAACAATTTTTTTTTTTTCCAAAATTGAATTGCACAGTAATTTTCAACAGTTTCAAATGGCAGAATGCTTAAAAAACGTGTCCCTTCTTTGATTTATCCAAAATACTGTGTAAATATTGAAATATTTTAGACATTAGCATAGAGGCTCAATTTAACACCTGATGCGCTATTTTTTTTTTTCTTTTGTCTTCTGTCGATTGCCAGTGCATTAGCAGTGATAACTGACGGTGCCTATGTAACACCTATTCGGTTGGGTACCTGGTGCCGAGTTAGCACCAACACCAACTTTCCTGTATACAATATGCCAAACCATGTAAAAATAACGATTCTCCATCGATCCTCGTAGTGAAGCAGTAAAATTAAAGTGAAGCAGCGTGAAGCACGTTATTACTTGTTTTTTTCTTAGTCTGTGATGTTGGCTTCTTGATCTACAGTAACCAAATTGTTTGGGTGTCGTGCTAATTAACTCAACTTAATACTCGGCCGTTCAAACACTGGCACGTGCCATGTGCAACCGGCGAAAAAAAGAAGAAGAAGAAAAGAACATCTGATACATTTTTATCATTAACTTTTCACAGAAAAACGAAAATAGCCATTCAATTAAGAATTATGTCTTCTGCATTTTTCTTTTGGGAGGGGGGGGGGGGGGGAGTACGTTTTTATAGAGAATATGTAACAAACTTTACGATCACTTAGTTTTGGCATTATATTTCGAATTTTTGGAAACTTCTGTCCGATGATACCAAATAGGGATCTTTCGGTTTATTAATTTAATAATCGTGCAGGGTTATTGGCAATAGCATCTGGACTGCCATGTAGACAGACAACACTTCAGCTTCTTTTGAGCTGTCTACATGGCAGACTAGATGATATTGTTAATAAGGTTTTCTGGGTGAATTGTGCCTGTCATATTGTCGGTCCAGGTAGCTCAATAATCAGAACATTGGTAATTTAAGCCACAGGTTTTGGGTTAGATTCCTGGCATAGACAGTATTTCACTCAGTGGGAAAAATGTCCCTATGATATCATTACCAATCAGCATGATTGAGCCAAAAATAATAAAGCATTAAAAATTAATTTAGCATCAGGATTTCATAATTTTAAATCTGCATAATTCCTAAACTACTTCATCGAATGATTTCTCGTTTGGTATCCTCGAATAAAATTTTCAGAAAAGTCAAAATATCATGTCAAAATCATATGTTCATATTGATAATTTTAAAGTTTCATACAATATATCTATGAAGACGGCCCTCTAACCCTCTTTTTTAAGATAAATTGGAAGAAAACATAATTTTCAAACGAATGACTAATTTCGTTTTTTCTACGACAATTTGCTCATTAAACCGTATAGAGTGTTTTCTCTCTTTTTTTTGATTGACTGTGCGTACAAATGTACGTAAAATTCGTGACATGAAAAATCCTTTCACTAAAAATTTGAAGGCGAAATTCTGAAGTCTACAGAGTCTGAAAATTCAAGAAACGATCTACATTGCGCACAAATTTGATGGAAAAATTAGCAAGCCATAAACTGATTAGTAAACCTATCTGGTCAAACTTAAAGTCACTAATAATTGAAAAGCTAAGTGGAAGAGCATGTTAAGTAACAAAAATTACATTTCAAGAAATTTGAGGTGAAAGTTTTTGCTGTAAATTTTAATGATTTATTTTCTGTTTGATACCATGTGTTTAAAATATTAACAGGTATGGTACTAAACTCTCTCAGAAGAACTTATTCATATTTAATTTTCAAATATTAAAAATTATTAATATTATTGACATTATTAAATATTAAAGTATTAAATATTAATGAATAATCTCTTACACCTTCAAGACTAAGTAGAATCTTAGTATTTTAGCTTCACCATGTGATAGGATACCTCATAACGCTTTCATCCGAAAGATTTTTAAAAAAATTAGAAAATGTAGCATATCATGTTCATCCACTCAGCACTTCAATTCTGCTCAGATATAATTTTCAATTTGTCATGCTTTTGATATGATTTTGGACGAAATACGTTAAAGTAATAAGTTTTTTGACTAGATGTATATTTTTCAGTTTTCTCTTTATCTTTTTCTTATATAAATGTTTTCCTTGGTTTCTTTACAAATTTGTATAATACTTTTTTTTATTTATTTTCTTTTAATTAAGTTTATTTATTTATTTGCGTTTTTGAAAAGTATTTTAAATTATTTTTTATGACACAACAATTTTCGCTTCCTAAGGTAGTTTCTCTCGCTCAGATCAAGGGTCAATATTGTTCGCAAAATCATAAAAATTTCAAACAGTATTATTAAGGTCCCTAGGAATCGAGCAACATTTTAATTTTTCTATAAAGGCATTAGATTTTGAATTATAATCGATTGCTCCTCAATGGTAGCGCTTCTCTTATAATCGGGTCTTGAAAATCAATTTAAAACGCCAATCTTTAAGAGATTTTTCCTAAAGATCCTTTGTTCTTACAGGAAAAAGACTAAAAGCTTTTCAATTTTTTTGTAGTATAGGAATAAGAGTATCTTCAAGTTTTGTACATTTACTAATAAAAATGGCTTCGTGAATGTACACATGAAAAAATGAATTTGGATTTGGGTACGTCTTCAAAAAGTTATTATGATCCTTAAAAACAGCTTCCATACTTCTTTGCAATTTATGCCAGTTTTGTAAATATTTGACAAATCTTAAGGATAGATACCTTTTCTCGGATTTTACTCTTCAGTCTATGACACAGGCTGTTGTATAAAGAATTCCATAACTTTAAACTTCACTAATTCATTAATTATGTTAAATATAAATATGAAATAAGAGACATGTTTATCCAGTAGCTTGTAAATCTTGTAAAGAGTAACTTAAAAAATACATATATTTGTCAATAGGTAACGCTTCGTTGCCTAAAATTGAAAAAAATTTTTAATTAACTTAAAAATTTCATAATACAAAGCTCAATTTCAGGTTTCAATACTTAAATAGAATACAAAGTAAACACTGAAATACTTTTAATGAAATTTAAGGCATTAATTTTGGAAATCTTAAAATTTGAAACATCGTAGTGCCATCTATTAATTAAATGGTGAACTATTTTTTAATTACTGTCTACAAAACTTGTGAGCTACCTAGTAAACATTTTACTTATTTCATCTTTAATTTTGTTATAGTTAATGAATTATTGAATTTTCAAGTTACAGAATTTCGGTGTAGTAAGTTAAAGGTGTTTCTATTCTAATACGGTTTATAGCATTCAGAAATTCATTTAAAACTGTTGAGAAGAGTATCTGGATTGCCAGTGGCCCATATAAAGAAATTATACAATATACATACATATACATAATTTTGAAATGAAAAGAATTTATTTTATTTTGAATATGAAACATCATACTTTCTTTGAAATCAGTTAAGAGGAAATGAAAGATTATTGCTTTAATTTCTATTCTGAAAGCACAATTAGTTAAGTGCAGCGCTTTAAATGAAAATCTTTTGAAATTATACAGAATAAAACGGTCATACGAAATAAAATAGCCTGAACGTTTTTAAAATTCAATAATAAATAAACTTTGCTTTTGAAGTAATCCCTATAGGAAAGTAATATGTGAAGTTGGGAATTTCTTTACCTTATGCTTCCATTTAGTTCCAAATGACACCGATAGATGGCACTGCAGTGTCTATAATGTTTTTTAAAAAAACTTGCAATTTCAAAACACAACCATTTTTTGTGTATGTTTCTACAATTAAACAGACTGGAAAAAAATGGCACATTTTGACACAGCGTAGCAGCAGTATTAGTGACATATGGAACTAAATAATGAAGCATAGAAAAGAAATTCCGAGCTTCACACATTATTCTCCTGCAAAAATATATTCAATAACTGACATCATTTACTTGTTGTATTTTTTAAACATTCTGTCTATTTTAGCACACCCTTAAATTTCAAGAGAGGTGATTTGTAGTTGATATAACTATTTGTTATTTTAACGCGTGCACTATCAAAGAAACGTCCAATAATAAATTTCTTTTAACCGAGATTAGTGCGTTAAATGTGTCTTTCAGCAGTCATTAGGTTTAATTTCCATGTGATCAAAAATTATCCAATGAAAAAGTCAATTAAAATTTAATTTAGCATTATATTATTTCTACCATTTAATATTATTTTGATGTAACAACATTTATAATTTATTCTCCTAACCAGTAAAATTAAAGGTTAACGTTTGAATCCAATGTCATCATACAAAAGTTTCAAATAACAAATATTGGTACAAAATAATGTTTATACATATTTCTTTATTATTTAACCTAAAGTATGTATATGAACAATATTTCATATTGTGCTTATTGTCTGTTGCGATTATGTAAGACTGTCCATAAACTGATAAATTAATAAATAATTACATGATGGTATATTATAGCAAAAACGATTTTAGGGAAGCATAAGATTATATTCAATTCATTTTTTTTCCTCCATATATTTATTACAAGAATGTGTGTATTAAAAAATATGTTCCATGAACATGTTTTTATCTGTGTATAAAAAAGTACTATCTGCTATTATTGCTTGATGATGAGAGTTAATAATTAATTGAAAGCTTGAGAGGAACTGCTCAGAAAAGGAGACCAAGTCTGTAGAGCATTGAATCCCCCGGTACCTTTTATTAAGGATTAAAAAAAATTATTTTTTTAGCAGCTGAATCCGCCGGTAAACGCGACGGAGGGTGGGGTAGAAAGTAGTGTACAAGCTACGTAAAGACGAAGAATTTTAGACAAAATTTGGGAGTTGGGGGGGTGGTATCGACTTATGTACGAGGTAGTTAAAAAAAATCGCAGATAATCGGCAAATGTACAAGTCTTTTAAGTAGTAACATGAGAGATAAAAGCGGACATATTCATTTTCCTGTGATTGACCAAAAAAGCTCAACAATATTGTCCTGTAATTGTTCAGCACCCATTTTCTCTTGGGACAGAATTTAATTTAATTCCATTTTTAAAAAAGAGTTCAACTTAAGAATGCTTCTAGATATCTCTCCTAAAAGTCCTACAATACAAAGAAGTACTATATTTTAGCAGTCTTAAGAAGTTGTTTACCCTTGTAAATAAGGCTTGAATAGATTTTTGAAAGATTTTTGTCTTTTTTAAGTATCATTGAATTGATGTGAATAGGTTTCAAAATATTTTAAGCTTATTCGATTTTACATGACTATACAGTTTTAAAACGTTGAATTAAAAAAAAAAAGTCTGATTAGACACATAAAAAAGTTTACTAATTTAATGAAAATTAATTAATTTTTTTTTTTTAATTCTCTATTACAAATCATTTTTCAACATACTTCCAGAAATGTGGTTAGACCTATACACGAAAATTAATTTTTTTCAAACTTTTGCTTAAGAACTGGGGGGTGGGGGGTCGACTTATACACGAGTATAAATGGTAATAATTAATTGCTCTCGAAACTATAGTCATGTTCTTTAATCCTTATTAGAAGAAAAGTAGAAGAGTTTATTGGAAGAGTTAAGATTTTTTTCATCGCCAGTGAATATATTCTCACTTAAGCATAAGGTTTTTTAACAATTAGAATTTTATATCGATTGTTAATACTAATTCTTAAGTTGCGAATAATCTTTCATTTACTCTTAGAATTTAGATTTTAAAAATACATATATCTTTTGAGAAACATTATAAGGTTGAATATAATTTTTTAAGTCAAGTATTATTTACAAAAAATAAATACAATTCCCAGGGAAAAAAATCAATTATGAGGCTCATATCTAGAGTTTGACGTTTGTCGAGTAAAAAAATGGCAACTTTTATATGGTCACCTTATAATACCACTAATTCCGAACAATAACGTTATGGTAGATTTTAAAGATATTTGGAAAAGAAATCTAAAACGAATCTTATTGTTCGGAAATAATGGTGTTAAAAAGGTGACCATTTAAAAGTGTCATGTTATTCTGCGACAAATGTTCAACCCGACTCATACCTGAACTAATAGTATTTAAATGAGTTTGAATATTGCTGCAATTAAAGAATGCTGTATGGGGGAAATAAAACATATAAAGTTTTATTTTCATCATATGAGAGTTTTTCCTTTATTTTCCTTCTTATTTTTATTTGAAAACAATCAATGTGCAAAATTTTATTTGCAATTAAACAGCTTTTTTAAGTAGTAAGTCACATGCGAAAGAATTGAAAATTCTTGGCTAAAAATTCCGAACAAGTGTTTAGGCTTAAACAATTCTTAGAAATCCTTTTAGAAAGTCAATTTTTATTTTATAAAATATAAAAAGAGATGAAATTCTTTACTTATTTGAAACTATAAAGACATTTTACCAGATCTTTAATATTTACAAATTTAGATACAATACTCTCTTTAATATACATGAATTTTAGATGTAATATTTTCTTCGATAATTTCCTGATTAATAATTTATAACATAATTAGCATTTTTATAAAGCTAAAATAATGATATTTATGCTGAAGCACACCAAGTAAATTGCTAATTTGGATATTTTAATGGCACTATAAAAATATCATTCAAATAGTTCACATAATCTCATGACAAAATATATGAATGAAATTTGACTAAGTCACATGTGATGCTGAATATGAAAACATATTTTTCTTCATGCTTTAAATATCTGCTTTACTAGAGTACATTTATAAGAGAGTAGCGAAATACGTGCAGGGCGCGTGTACAGATTCACTTGAAAAAAAATTGCCACATGCAAGTTCGGATATAGCGCCTAGAAAATATATAGACCGGGCGTCTGCACAAACCATCACCGCATCGAGTTCACGGCTGAAATATTAGGATTGGTTAACACTCGATTAGCACATTAAAATGCAATAGTCCTGCAATAATAATTAAAATGCCAGTCCCTCATATTTTTATACCTTTGGGTGCATGAAAAGACAATAAACTTACCACTTAACCACTAAAATTGGCTCTGCTGATGGTTTCCAGCAAGATATGACTTGGCAGACCAGTTGCATTTTAATATGGTAATCAAGTTTTAACTAATCCTAAAATTTCAGCCGTGAACTCGAGATTTGTACCGCCTACCAGTCTAATAGTGTGGCAACCGGCTATCCAGTAATGCTTTAAAAAGTGCTAAAAAATTTAATCCCATAAATGTTGAACGATGCTGAACGACAAATGTCGATCACAGCGACATCTGATTGCTCTTCACCGGCCGAAGTGCTTTCCCAGTTGAACCCTCATACAATTTTTATATTTGAACTACCAGATGTCGCTGAGATCGCCATTTATCGTTAGCATCGTTCAACATTTATGAGATTCAATCTTTTAGCACTTTTTGGTTGGTCGATTGCCATCTTCTAGGCACTAAAGTTCAGGTCCGTCTACATTGTAAATAAATAAATAAATAAATGTTCCGTAACCTACGAAAATGTAATATAACCATGAACAAAAATACACAATAAGCTCTTCCGAGGTACCCATGATTACGAAAAGCGTTGTTTATCATTAGAAACTTCCGAAAAAACTGTATTTTTGAGATTTAAAGAATCATTTATAAAAACGAAGTGTTTTTTTTTGTTTTGTTTTGTTTTTTTCTGCCACTGATTTTCGGAAACGTTTCCGAATAGTTTCTACAGTGTATTAATCACTTTTCTCAAACTGCTATAAAGGTTTTAAGTATGCTATTAATTGTCAATTAAACATTTTCAACTGCGTAATCGAATTTATATATTTAAAAGTAACAAAACTCGATTAATTTTAATGCTAATGTTAATGCTGTCAGTTTATAACATTTGTCTGTAAAAAATGTTTACTTGAGAATTAATAGCATCCGAAAAACCTATATTCCGGGTTGATAAAAACTGATCAATACGATATTAAAAAAAACTATGTTTTTTGTTTGTTTTCAGCCCCTGGTTTTTGGAAACGTTTCCGAATAGTTTCTACAGTGTATTAATCACTTTTCTCAAACTGGTATAAAGGTTTTAAGTATGCTATTGATTCTCAATTAAACATTTTCAACTGCGTAATCGAATTTATATATTTAAAAGTAACAAAACTCGATTAATTTTAATGCTAATGTTAATGCTGTCAGTTTATAACATTTGTCTGTAAAAAATGTTTACTTGAGAATTAATAGCATCCGAAAAACCTATATTCCGGGTTGAGAAAAACTGATCAATAAGCTATAAAAACTACTCGGAAACGTTTCCAAAATGTCCTCAAAAGGAACTTTGGTTTTATAAATGTTTCTTTAAATCTCGAACATATACTGATTTCTCAGGTTCGTAAAGATAAAGAACGGTTTTCGGAATCGTTAATAACTCAGAAGAGATTTATTACATTTTCCTATATATTAAGGAATGTCGGTCATTGTTTATAGTTGCTTCGTGGGGAAGTAATGAAGGTATCGGTATCTCATCAAAACTCTCGCTGTTCACTTCAATGTTTCCAAAGTTTTGCATTTACCATAAATTCTAAAATATAAGTACTGATATTTGTTCACGATTTATCGTTAGTATAATAGTTTTAGAAATCTTGTATATGAAAAATGTCAAGGAAATATTGTTTCAGTGCTCAATGCACACTACAGTGTGCGGTACTTTAACAAATAATTAAAAACAGAAAATAGTAAAATTACATATATTTATGTTATTTACTAAAAACAAATGAAAAAAATTAAATTGCTCTCGTAGATCCTTTATACAAGGTTAGGTGTTAAATTTACAGTTACTGCAGATTCATTCGAAATCATAGATAAAAACGCACTGAAATACAAAAGCGTGTTGCACTTTAAAATTGTTCAGTTTAGAAACTATGTAATCAAACACAATAATGGCAGACCCGTACTATAGCCAAGTCTGCACTCGTTCAAGATGTAGATCCGCTTATTAATCTATCATATTTTATTGCCCATATGTCTCTACTCTCTTATAAACCTACTCTTACTTTTTACATACCATAAGTTTACAAGTACCGCAATTCTCTTTACTATATGAATGTTGATGAAAAAAATGGAATTATTTTGCCTTAAGCAATATATTCTGAAATATAATAAATTAATTTTTCTCGATGGTTTCAAAACCATCGTTCTTATATTCTGTACAAATTCTTTGTATTCACACTAGTGTCTGACATTTGAAGTCATCACCTCTTCAAAGTCCTTAGAAAACAAAGATTTCATCAAACTCGTACTTCAGTAGTTATTTATGGCAGATGCTGTAGAGTTTTCTTTGAAATCCTCTGTATGAATGAAGATGTAGTTTTTAAACAAGGCTTTAGCCTATAATGATGAAATGAATATGGCGTGATATTTTGAATGAGACAGATGCACATACAAATTATTAAAACGCACCAGATTCTTCTGTTTTTTTTTTTTTTTACGATTTACCTTTTGTGTTTACTATCTAAGTAAGAGGACTACTTCTTAATTATCATTATAACCATTAACAATTTATTAATTTGTAAAAAATAGTATAAAAAAGGTTTGCAACAGGAAACATGATCACAACTTTAAAGGGTGGCAATATATACCAACCAAAAAGAAAAACAATTTTTGTATAGGAAACCAGGGCCGTAATCCACTTATTCACTGAAAATTACAGAGTGTTTCACATCAACCTAAACCACGGTTTTCATTAATATATGTAACAATAATTAAGCTATTCTAACGATATTTTTAACAGAGTAACTTTTCTTTGTGTTAAGTTTGATCACATCATGGGAGGTGCTGAAAGAGCACAGTAAATCCGTGAACTACATTTGTGAGCGTCTTGCTCAGTAATGTTTGGATGCGATTTGTGGTCATTTAAAGTTCTTCTCATGTTTTCATACCATTTCACAGAAATCAGTTGTCTGATAAACATATCATTACAACAGCTTAATTATTGTTAAAATTATGAACAAAAAATTCTGTGTTAAGATTCGGAATGAAAAACTCTGAATTTTTGAATAAATGATAGATTAGAGAGCCTGGTTTCCTGTACAAATACTGTTTGTTTTGGTATATATTATCACCCCTTAAAGTGTGACTACTTTTCCTATTTCACCCTGTATGTAGTGTTTATACATGACTTATTCTGCGTTCTAAAATTGGTGACATTTAGGATAATGTCAGACGAACGACTTTTTGCACAACTTTTTCCCTACACAATGCCGCTAGCATTGTGTAGGGATGATGTGTAGGGAAAAAAGCGTGCAAAAAGACGTTCGTCTGACATTAGCCTAAACTTTAGAATGTTAGGGTTTTATTCATATTTCGATATTCAGTTATAGATAGAATTTGAGAATTAGGAAGTCTCATGACTTTTTTCCAGATTAAAATTCTAATCTTTCGGAATATCCATATATTTTAAAGTGTTTATGCAGACCGCTGGTGACATTTAATGTATGACATGTGTCTCATTAAAATTGTTTCAAAAACAGTACAATTTTTCATTGCAATTGTAATTCACCAGTATGTATTTTCCAGCTGTGCATTGTGTTAAGCACTTAGTTTAGCTGCAACGTTATGTTGTTGACTATTACTGCCGTTGTTGGTGGTATTGGTATTGTTCTGATTATTTTCAGCATTCCTCTGAGTCGTCTTTTTACTTTTCATTC
Source organism: Maratus speciosus (assembly GCA_963932465.1). Taxonomy (NCBI): domain Eukaryota; kingdom Metazoa; phylum Arthropoda; class Arachnida; order Araneae; family Salticidae; genus Maratus; species Maratus speciosus. The sequence continues at coordinate 385,482,665 of OZ010796.1, forward strand.
TGCGGTTCTGGAACCATATTTTTACTTGGCGCTCAGTTAAATTCAAATTTCGAGCCAATTCCCATCTCTTCTGTTTTGAGACATAGGCATTGAAGAGGAACTCTTTTTCCAATTCAAGAGTTTGGAATTTGGAATATGGCTTCCGTTTCTTTCGAACAGTTACAGTTCCGGTCCACTCCAATGGATTGGTAGTGGTCATTGCGTCGCTGCCTGAAATAGACAAAAAAAAGAGGATATTTTATAAATTGAAAGATCAGATGTAAGAACAATTAAAATATTTTCCAATGAACTTCAAATCAACACTGTAAAAAAAAAAAAAAAAAAAAAAAAAAAAAATCTGTTGATTTTTCGTATATATGGGGGGGGGGGGGGGGGGGAGGAGTTGTTCCCTGTAATGCCAGTAAAAAAGTTAAGTTTAAGGGTAACAAAATCTACTTTCTATTAAAACTTTCTATTTTGTAATATTAAATACAGTACTTGACTGTTCAAATGTAGAAAATTTGTAAAAAAAAAAAAAAAAAAAAGAAGGTAAATAATTGTTCTTTTGACTCAGTTAACATATTCTTTCTGTTTAGTCAACAGTTGTTGTTGTTTTAACTATACATTATAAAAAACAGTCATACGAAATTTTATAAATTTAAAGAACAAATACAAGAATGCTAAAAAGTTTTGTCAAATTTCAAGTTACTCTGGTAAAAAAGCAAAAAACTGTTGACACCTGAAATGTCGGTAAGAAAACGTTAAATTTAAGGGGAATTTTTTTTTTTTACTTTCTATTTTTTAACAGTCAGATGCTGTACTAAATGGTTAAAATAGAGAAAATTTGTAAATAAATATTCTTTTGACTCAGCTAACACAATTTTTCTCACAAATTAGATGAGGGTACTTTCATTTTATCTTTTGTTTTTGTTTACACACTTTACGGGTACAGAAAAATGAACATGGAAAACTTTATAAATTTAAAAAAGATAAAAAAGATTATAATATTTTTCCATAAATTCCAAACCTACAATGAAAAAAAAAAAGAAAAAGTATAAACTAAAGTTTAAAAAAAAAAAATGAGAAATGTTGATTTTGCGGGAAAAAAATTATTACCGGGAATGCCAAAAAAAAAAAAAAAAGTTAAATTTGTGTGTGTGTGTAAGGGGTGGGGGCGGGGGGGGGGGGATCTGATAAACATTATTTTTTTAACTTATTTTCTAGAACTTTATTTTTAAAAGGAGTCAGATACTGTATTTAAGTTTCAAAATATAGAAATTTTCTAAAAAAAAAAAAAAAAAAAAAAAAGAAGAAGAAGAAGAATAGAAAACGAAGGAAGGAGAAAATTAAAATAAAGGTTCTTTTGACTTAGCTAATACATTTTCCTGCCAAATAACCAAATTTATTTTGTTTTTGTTCTTGCTCTTATTTTTATAGGGTATATTATATATATAGAAAAAGGGTTATATATAATAAAAGCATACTTCCCAGCTTTTATTGTTTTTATAGCGCTATTCCCAAATAGTAATCTTCGATTTATTTAATCGCATAATTTCTGCGATTTAATAAGACGAAGATTATTATTCAGAACTGGTGGTAAAAAAAAAAGCTTAAATGTTGACAACTATGTACAAGCATTAAAAATATTAATTGGGTTTGTTTTGTTTGCATCACAACATCGTTTGGAAGAAAAACTTACGTCCGGAGACGATGCCTCGAGTGATAACAGGTCTAGGTTACTTAAGGCTATTAGTCAATCAACTTCTGAATTCCCCTTACCTTTTAAGTCTATGGGCGTGTGATGCATTCGTATGTTTAAAATATCGCCTCACGAAATCAATATTTTTAACTTCTTTTTTCTGTGTACTCTTCTTAAAGAATGCCTCTTTTATTCTTAGTTGGCAAAAAAAAATTCAAAAATATATAGCTAATATTATGTAAAGTGTTAAAATCTTATTCACAGTTTTTCAGCTTTTAACACATAAAATATTAAATTAAGCGTAGATTTTAGAAATATTTTAAGAACTAAGAAAAAATTAAACATCTTTTAAGAAGAATACACAGAAGAAAGGAGTTTAAAATATTAATTTCCTGAGGCGATATTTTAAATATAGGAATGCATTCTACGCCCATAGACTTAACATTAGCAAGGGGGATTCGGAAATTATCCCTATATCTGCATAAGCACCAGAACTTTTACAGTATGGGCATAAATTTTGGAAATATGGGGAACGAAAGCAAATTTTTGGCACACGCTAAACTTTTATAGAAAGGAACTTATTATTTCTTTTATAAGCAACTACATCTAAGTATCATGTTTAATGTCAGATAAAATAACATTTTCGGAAAATAGCATTATAGTCAAACGTGAAATGGTATTTTAAGCAATATGTTTTCACGCATATAGCTAATATTACCTATCTTTATTAAGATGAAATATACAAATTAACCCTTTGATTACGGGCCAGGACTGGCGACTATTTTTATATTCAATAGTACCATAATCTAGCATTATAGTGAAACGTGAAATGGCATTTTCAGTAATATATTTTCACAATTGCATAAAGAAAATATTACCAATCTGTTTTAAGATGAAGCATACGGGGCATTCTTACAACCTTTTGACTTTCGGGAATAAAAATCCGGTGAAATTAAACTTGCTAAAATAACAATTTAATCTGATAGACGAATGCCTTAATGATTCAAAATACAGAAGAAATGGTCAGCAGCGATTTTTTTTTTTTTATTTAACTGAGGTTTAAGTTAAACTTGCGAGTTTAATTTTCCTTACCATTTTACCCCAATAACTTTCTATTTTCTTCTAAATTTTTACTTATAATGAATTTGCATAGTACCCACGTGACATTCAACTAAGAAATAATAGCAATGTAGTGTTTTTAGTACAAAATTTTGGTATAAGATTGTCCTAAAGGGGTATTAAAGAAGGGACGGAAGGTAAAAAAGGGGGTGGTATGGGAAAAAAGGGACGGTAATTGAAAAAAAAGGGATGGTAAGGATGGGACGGTAAGCAAATTACCATTATTTTTAGACAAATCATGTTAAGACTAACTGATAGCCACAATGTTCATTGATTTTTAGAAACAGTTATTTACATTGGATTAAATTAAAAAAAAATTAATTTACCTCGAAAATTGCAGGAATAAACCTTGGGGACGGTAAGACTACCAATAAAACCACGATGCTTGAAATTGACATTTAAATCCTGATTTAAATTCTGCAGTAAACGTCTTGTTAAAGAATTTTAGACATTCTTTCTCTAGCATACTTCTGCATGAGAAAAAACTTGAAAAAATTCTGTGTCTGCATCTGAAGTGATTTTCTGTATAATTTTAGAAGAGGGACGGTAAGGAATCTAAAACCCAGGGACAGAGTTAAAAAAATAATATCAGCCGTAAAAATGTGTGCAGGTTAATTTCTTGCTACATATTTATATAAAACAATTGTCCCAGTTTGGAAAAAAAATTACATCAAATTACTTTTATTGAAGCAATTTTTTACAGACAGCTCCACACTTAAAAATCAGCATCAGGGACACGGGAGTTTTCCTAGTATTTGGACCCCCAACATCGTCCAAAACTTATTTATCTCGTTAATATTGTTATGCAATTATGCAATGGGATGTTCCCTAGTATATGAAAAAAAAAACACAAGAATATATACTAAAATAAAAAAATATTATTCAAGGACATAAAAGTCAAAAAATTGTGAGAATGCCCCATACAAATTAACCCCTTGATTACGAGCCAGGGCGATTTTTTTTTACGTTTAAAAGTACTATAATCTAGCATTATAGTCAAACGTGAAATGGCATTTTCAGCAATATATTTTCACAATTGCATATAGCTAATATTACCTATCTGTTTTAAGGTGAAATATAGAAATTAACCCTTTGATTACGAGCCATGTGTGACGACTATTTTTATATTCATTCGTACCATAATCTACAAACATTTTTCTTTGTAGTCGATTTCTCTTTAAAATATCCTAATATAAGTGTGTGGCAGAGCGATTTTTGTTTTTAAGTGGTACAAAAAAATAGATGGTTGGTTGGTTGTATTTATGACGGCCAATTATCTGCACGAGGGATATAGGCCCAGGGGGGGAGTGCCCTTCGTGGTGGTCTTTCTAAGGGAACCTAACCCGTATTAACGCTTGGAAATCCAAGGTTCGAAGAAAACCACGAAAACTCCGAACGATTAGGCCGACGGGCGCGATTGGGATCAAACCCAGTACCTCCCGTCTACCAGCTTCGAGAGCAGAACCTCTCAGCCACTGGTGGGGCACAAAAAAATAGAAAAATAGTCGAATGGGACGTATGTGTCCCGACGTAGTCAAATGGTTAAATAGCCATTTGAAGATGGGGGGAAATCTCAAACATGCTTTATTACTTATAATCAGAAATGTTTAATTCTCAAAAACATACGTAAAAAAAATGTAGAATAGCATTTTCTATAATTTTTAATTGCACTAAATATTTGGTTTACAATAACTTTTTTTCATTAAAAAAAGGACTAAGTAGTGAGGCTGTTTATAATAAAGCATAATTAGAGTTGAAATTTTGTCCCTAAAAAATAGCAGGAGACCCACTAGTATAACAATTTGAATACAACTATTTCCAGACAATCTTCGTGGTAGGTTTTTATTGCAAATGTTGAGGAAATCTGCTGTTTCGAAATAATGGTATTAAAAAGGTGACTTGACCCCTGCAATTTTTTTTTCTGCTGCAGACGTTGAACACTGATCATAAATACGTGTATTTAAATAAAAGTAAACTATAAATCGTGCATTTTAAAACAATAAACATTGTTAAAAATTTCTACATTTCGGTCTCATTTAAAATGCCCAGTCTATTCCTAAGTTTAAACGCCTTTTTTCCCCTATCTCCTAATCTTTCAATTCTGCTTAGGCCGAATTTTTCTTAGAAACTTATAAAATAAAATACCGTCAAAAACAATGTCCAAAATATGTCTATAAGATTAAATCGCTCCACGTTTAAGATAAATATTATTATAAGTTTTTAATCTCTTTCTCTTTCTTCTTCTCTTTCTCTAGATGCTACTTATTGCAACATATCTGTAAAAAGATTGATCACAGAAAAATAAGGTTTGTAGCTTAAATATTTTAAAACTTATCGGCTTTACTCAAGTTATGCATTGTAAGCTTCTATCTGACCCAGTGAAATAAGCAATGTTTCTCTACGAAATTAACGTACTTAAACAACTCGGAGCAAGGGGGGAGAGAATCAAATTAATTAGCTATATTTAGATTTAAAATATATAATTTTGTACTTTTTTTAAAATTCATTTTCAAAAATGACACATTCTGTGTTAACCCTTAAGTAGTGAGGGGATTTTTTTTTATAACGTAGGTGGTGAGGTGGGGTGTATGTAACCCCAAAATTTTATTTCTTCTGCACTCCTAAAAAATTAGCAAATTAAAATAAGAAAATTTCCTGTGAATTTTATATTATTTATTTGTATAAAAACAGCTGAAAAAGTACTGTAAGTGTACATACATATACATATAAATTCACGTATCTAAATACCACAAAAATTTTGTTTGGAAATATAGAGCTCATATACAATTTCTCTGGGGTGCAAAACACCCCCACCTCACCAGTTAAGGGATAAATAAATTAAAAAATAATTAATCACACTTGGTTCCATTTTTTAGTATTATGTAAAATGTAACCATGAAAATTATCAGTGAATAAAGCAGATTGGTTACGTTATTTATAAAGTTGAGTAGAAAATTCAGTGAGCACATTATTTTTTATTAAAAAAGTTACTTCTGAGAGTTTATTTCATTTTAAAATTGATAAAAAATCCAAATAAGCTATTATAGTTTTAAAATGTTTAATCACAATGCTATTAAAACCATGTATAAAACTATAAATATTCAATATACAGTTCGAATCTAGACAACTACTATATCTTCAGTATATCACTTTCTGTGATCATGAAAAGCTTAAAAGCGAAGTTTGTGGGTTTAACCAGGGACTAAACATTTTTGGGGAACTGGGAAAGACATTCACTCTTATTTGTGAATAGCAATTTACCGCCTGATTTTGACAGAAATTTGCTTTTAACTAAGGTGATGATTACTTTTCTGGATTAATTATAAGTATTGACCTGAGCAGCTACTTGCATGCTTATGTGGCCATCAGGCCGATCCTGTGTAGCCTGATTGGGTTAATTCTGTAAGTTTTTACAAGTTTTCTTTACATGAAAATAAAGTACATGGTGACTAATAAAACACAAGCACAAAGTACAAATGTTAATAGAAATAAAATAATTTTTTTTTTAATAAACATTTCATTTTTGGAACACATGGTATAACAACAGTGGTTATATACAACGATTATAGAAGTGGGAGTGAAAAGTTTGAACTGTTAAACTCATTCCAGTCCGGTTTTTTTACATGAAAAATCTTGTAGTGTAAAATTATAAGGTCGAATTTATTTTACAGTCTTCGTCTTTAAAATGAGAATCTGAGTCATATTTCTTTTAATCGTTATTAGCAATGTTCTGTCATTCTCAATAGTCTTAGCCAAAAAATTCATCGCCTTGATAAAATTTTCACAAACAAACTTTAATAAAATTAATTTGTAAATAATTATAAAACTGTACTTTTTATTCGGTTATTTGATTCGTTTACTTTTAATTAACTATTTCTCCTGTGAAAAATATTTGTTAACTTCTTTAATAAGATATTTTAAAATTAAATAACCTCACTAAACACAGAAAAAAACTTTCCAGTAAATTCGTTTAGCTCCGATTTCATGCAGAAATACATTTGTGTAAAATTGTAAATCAGATCATTTTACAGACTTTTCCTTCCATAAAAATGGGAATTTAAGTCAAATTCTTTTTAGTCCATCAAGTCCTGCATTTCACAGTACCATAACCAACAATTTTATCTGCTTAATAAAATCGCCACAAACAAATTAAATTTTGATAAAATTTACTTTCAGATATTAAAATTGTACTTTTTATTCGATTATTTAAAGAGTTTTACTTTTATTTAGTACTTTCTGTGAAAAATATTTGTCGTCTTATACATTCCATAACAATATATTTCATAATTATATAACATCAGTGAACAAAGAGAAAGCTTTACTGTAAATTCATTTACTATGTAGAAAAAATATAGGTATTTATATTTAAATGATACATGTGTAATTTCATCTAGAAAAAATATATATTAGTGTAAAATTTTAAAATCAGGTCATTTTACAAGGTTTTCTTTCCATAAAAATAGGAATTAGCTTCAAATCATTTTTAAAAGAGCTATTGGATGTTCTGTTGGTAATACAGACAAAAGTATTTTCTACATAACAAAATTTCTGCTAATTAATTCAAATTTCAAGAAATAACCTTCAAATATAAATATAATATTTTTTATTATGGATGTTTCGTTTTACTTTTAATTAAATATTCCTACTCTGAAAGTTATTTTTTGATATTCTTAATAATATATTTTATAATAAGTAATTTAAATGCAGCTGAGAGAAAATTATAACGAACTAATGAAAAAAAAATGAAAATAAGTTTTGATTGATTACAGAAAAACATGCGGTGGTTATTACAAATAGAATTAAATCAATGAGCTGATCAAATGAAATTAGCAACTTAAATCTAAGGTAACAAATAAGAAAAGTGTATACTGTTGTTCAGGGTATTAATTGCAATTCTCATTCTCTCAGCTTAAAGAAAGTGTCAAATACAATAATCAAGTGAAACGAAGATAAACTAAAACTATTTCAAAAAGTTTTAAAATTATTTTTATAAACTTTTTTTTAAATTTTTTATTATTAACAGATTTTTTTTAATCATTGTAATTTCTGATTTAGTTTTTGTACCGCATCCCTTTATCAGAAGATGCATAACATAAAAAGTTTTATAATATTTTAATTAGTTCACACTTAAATAGTTTTGAACTAGTATTCTTTGAAACTAATAACTATATAAGTTTCAACTGGTTAGTACCTTTATATTGAAACAGTTTTAAAACATATGATTTCAGAGCGAAATAGTTAAAAAATATATTTGTGAAAATAAATATCAAATTAACACAACTGATAGTACTTCATTTTTAATTGAATTATGATTGTGATCTTCTCTTTGCTGACGTCGCTTTAAGTTTAATCACCGTCCATTGAATACTAGGCCTGAACGCTTACACAAAAATAGCGGCTGTCGTAAGAGGATTTTTTAGGTAGATTTCGTATGAAATACTATTTATTACATTCTCCACTATGTTGGAATTTCTGAAAAAATTTTGCAGATCTTCGCCGATCATGACCCCTAGAACCCAAAATCACCCTCAGTAAAAAACTTTATATATCTATCTATCTATCTATATATATATATATCAGTGATATATATATATATATATATCACTTTATTCTGGACACGATAACTTTCATAATTCTGCATAAATCTTTTCCAAACTGATACGTAAAATCAAGGGGCATAAAATCTCGGTCAAGTTCGTTAATGGGCAAAATCGGACCAAGGGGATGGAAATAGGGAGGGGTTATGTGAAAACCGAAAAAAACCCATAACTTCTTAATTTTTGTACATATCAAATCATCTTAAAGTTTTTATTACTTCTAAAAATAGGGACAAAAATTTATGTATTACAGATATTTGATAAAATTAAAAATGGGCTCAAGGGGCGCAAAAAATAGGGTTTTTGGAAGATAAAAATTCATAACTTCGTCAATTCTCACGATATCAAATCCAATTAATTTTATTATAAATATCCTTAATATTATCTACAACTTTTATATGCACAAGTTTTTGATAGGACCAATTCGTACCAAAAAAAAAAAAAAAAATTAAAAACGCAAACAAAAACGGCGGGTTGAAGAAGAAAAAAATCTATAACTCCGTCAATTCACAAGATATAAAATCCCCATGAATTTATCATATATCTGCCTAATATTGTCTACAACATTTATATAGACAAGTTTTTGATAGGACCAATTCTTACAGCAAAAACAAATTAAAAAGACATAGCGGTTGAAGAAAAAAAATCATCTTATTAAGGGCGTATTCAAATCCAAACTGCTTATTTTCTTACCCATTTTTAAATTCATATTTGCTCTCAAGCGCATCCAATTGGTAGATTCTCTTATTCAAAAACTATATAATGTACCGTAATGATTGATTTTTTGATAGAGGTAGAATATCTTTCAAAAAATGACGTCAAAGTGGGCATTTTGAACAGAATTTCCGGAAGCGATTGCGTTAGAAACTAAAAATATTGTCCTGCTGAGAAAAAATTGATTATAAATCAAGTTTTAATTGAACGAAAAGTAAAATTACAGGTCGCTTATAAATCTCTTCAAAAATCACGTCAGCAAGTTTAATATTTTTTCTATCAAAAATGAATCTGAAAATGTGCCAGAAAATTTCGAGTTGTTGAGCATGGAAAAGTATTTTTTTTAATATCGCCTTAACATGATTCTGATAAAACCAGCTATTATATAAAAATGAAATAAAAACTCGTCAAAAGCGGCCAGATAAAATTGTTAAAATGGGCTTATCTCTCATTATGATTTAGTTTTTTTGTGTGTGTGTGTGTGTGAAATTAGTATACCTAACTTCGAAATCTGCCTAAACCTGTAGGCCGGGCCGGCAGGGATTTTTTTATGTTTGTACGGTCCCCTAAATTTAGACATCAGTATTTTCCAAAAAAGTTTTCTTTGACTTATTTAATCTTAAAACAATAAAGAGGAAAAAACTTTTAAAGGCAGCCGACATTTTTGTATCAGCGCTCAGGTCTAGTATTCGGAAAGGGGGGTGGGGGGGGGCAGTATTAGTTGATTTGAAATAGCCCTTTTAGGAATGCCAATGGCGACTATTTTTTTATTAATTTTCCTACCACTATTTCAAAATTTATAATCTTCGTGGAAGATTTCTATTAATCTTCAAGGTAAATCATTATTGTTTAAAAAATAATGGTAGACAAAATAATAAAAAACCGTCGCCAGTGGAAGCCCCGCTTTTTAATTTTTGTGTAACGCATATTCCTTACATACTATACAGTTATTTGAATATTTACGTTGCTAACAATAAAGAGTCAATAAATTGGTAAACATTTTAAGCTTTTTCTGAATACATAGTAATTAAAAAAAAAAAAATTACATATTTTCTCATTGCTTGTTAGTTATTTCGCACTCTTCTATATTTAATATGTTTTTGATTTTGCAAACTACGACTTAAACCATCTTAAACTTTGACACCGAAATACATAAAACAAGTATTATATTATGATCAGGGGTCGAAGCAACTTATTCTTTTTTCTTTTCGTGTGGCTCATTTTCTGAAAAGTTATTTTTGTAAACTTTATTACATATTTTTTAATAACATTTTGCAACGAAAGATTCCAGTTACTGAAATTCAAAAAAAGCATTTATTATAGTAACTTCTTTAAATCCTTCTGCTAAAGTTTTTCTTTCTGGTGAACGTATTTTGTTTGCAAATCACATATTTCAAAACCTAAAAAAATAAAAATAATTAATGAAGTGTATGTTTTTTTTTTTTTTTTTTTTTTTTTTTTTTTTTTTTTTTTTTTTTGCATGGAATGTTGTGAAGGGGCCTATTTGTTTAAGAAGAATTATGTGAAGGGTCTCTAAATAGGCCGCAATTTTTTCCTGGGTCGACCCCTGTTGATATATTATGCTTTTGATCCTTTGTAAAACAAATTTGTCCCAGTACCAACGTTTTATTAATAATGATAATAAGAAGCTTTATAGATATAATTAAATTATGAAGCAAGAAAAAAATCAAAGGAAATGATAATTTGAATAATATAAAAACTACTAAAGTTAATATTAAAAGCTCCATGAAATTTAAGTCTCGAACTTGCGTTAAACCAAGATATTAAGCATAATATTAATATTGAATTAGTTTACTTACAAAATATTTGCCTAGAAGTGGTCATCCAGGAAATTTCAATAAAATGTAATTGACTTACCATTAATCACGAGTTCGCTCTATAACATCTGAGAGGACCCACTTTCAAAATAATCAAGAGGGACTTACCATTTACTGTGTCAGTAACGAAATAAAAGGTTAAACTTTAACCCTTTTAGACCCGATGGCCAATCTAAACCTCTCATGCATGGTAACCGCTTATGAAGTTCTATTGAAAACAATCCTAACAGAACTGTGTATATTTTAGTTTTACTCTTTTATCACATATAAACTTCATATAAAGTTCAATAATAATGCTTGTGAATAACAACAATAGATGGCAGAATCATTTTGCCCCCCAATATTCATTTGAAAAATCCGCCTTTGTCAAATTTGTTTTTGTTCTGTGTGGTCGAAGATTTTCTCAAAGAATTTCTGATCTTGGATCGAAACATGACAAAAAAGTTTTTTCTACTTTGTTTTAACACAGCCAAAGTTTAAATTAACACAGAAATTACTTAATAACTAATAATAATAACTTATTTATGCTTCTAAACCTTATATGAGATTCGTTTTGTAATTTTTCCAAGAAATACGATATCTTAAGAAAATGAACATTATTTATTCTAAATAACTTAGTTTAAATTTATTTTAGTTGCAAAATATGTTTTTCATCCATTTGAAAATAATTCATGCACGAGAGGGCTAATGCACAGAATATACAGAGTGCCCCCTCCCCCCTCTTATCGCTAATCAATAGATAATTCCTAAACCTAAAATTCCTGTTTAGTTACCTGTTCTTAAAATGTTTCAAATGCTGTTCCCCGTCATACCAAAAACCATTTACGTCAAAATAGTTCTTTTTTGCAAATGTTATTCAATTCAAATTTTTATATGGTCCCTGGGTCTTTTAAGTGGTCATCCTCCATGCTCTAACTAGTAAAGTAAAAAAATAAAGTGTCACCGGAGGATGTTACTATTTGAAAAATGAAAGTTTGTATACTCTAAAAAAATAAATGTGTAAATTAGTCTCTTTTACATACTTATATGCGTAAATTTCTAAAATTACACCTTTCTCATAAAATTTACACTCTTATCGTTAAAATTTACTTGTATTTATGTGTGTCTATTGGCTTAATGGAAGTGTGTAATTTGTTATCCTTTCAAAAACTCAAATAACTGTGTAAATGGTAGAAAATTTTAATGATTTACCCGAATAGGTGTCAATGTAATTTACAAATTTTGCATATTACACAAATATCTGTGTATTTTGCATGTTATACCAAAATATGTGTAAAAATATTACACAGATACATGTGTAAGAACAGGATATTGCACAGAAGTATGTGTACGAATTTTATACAGCTATATGTGTAAGAACAGAATATTACACAGAAATAGGTGTACTTATGTGAACGCAATAAATATTGATACTTGAAAACTTGGCTTGTGTAATAGCACCTGAATGGTCAAGTTAAAGGCTTAGAAAGACACAGATCGTGAGTTCAAATCCCGTTTCGGCAAGTATTGCTTTTTTACTGTTAGACCGAATTAAATAAAGAATTTCTCCTCTAGAGGTATCTTTCAGAGCTTGTAACTGAAATTGATAGGGGGGAAAATCCGACTAAATACGGAAATAGTACCGGCGTCACGATTTCAGTATTTTCAAAATTTTATTTTACAGTATATTTATTCAGATTATACAGATTATATTCATAAAGTATGACTATACTATTTTAGGGATTCAAAACAACTTTAACAGATAATGGCATGCAGTAAATATAATTTTTGTGTTTTGCAAATTAAGGTTACACTATTTTATGGTCTAAAAACAAATCCGCTGGGAAGAGAACAAACGCACCAAGCACACGTGTATGTTCTTCATGAACATTTGTTTTGCTGCCATAAAAATATTTAGTTCAAACTTTACATCCCAAACCATAAGGTTATGTACTATGTACACAAATTTCACCGTTTTTGCACATTACACAAAGGTGTGTTACACATGTGCAATTTACACATTAAACTGTGCATATCTGATAACATTTTGAAACACTTAAGCCGCTTAATGTGCTATTAAGATACACAGTAAAATGTGTATTTTAAAACTGGCACACCAGGGCGTGTATTTGGCAATTTATAGACGCCTTTTTACGCATATATGTCAAATCATTTTTGTATCATGAGTATACCTGTTTTAATGTGTAAATTTGCGCAGTTATTTAGTTATTTTCTAGAGTGTACAACATTTAATATGTAGGCGACTCCATCCTATTCCAGAGGATAATTTATGCATAGTAATAACTGCAGATAATATTTTCCGTCGATTGTATCCATCGTATTTTATATGATTATTTGCAGCTGAATTAGTAAGGAGAGATCAATTTTTTCCCCGGGATATTACATTCAATAAAATTTACATAAAATAATTTTCGAACAAAAAGCGCGTTATACAGGGTGATTCCTTAATTCCGTGTCGCCTCCAATATTTAGTGAGTCGAGTTAGCTACTATCATGAGAGTGGTATCTATGTATAGAAAAACGACATCATTAGGTATCTGGTAGCGTCCCTGGCAAATAAAAAAATAAATAATAATAAAAAAAAAAACTGTTAAGTTAGCATTCCTGACTATACGAGATATGGCAAAGAAAAAAGGTCAACTACAAAGTTCTAAATTGTCCTCGACTAATACGACACGATGTCTTACATGTAAAAATAATATTTCTAGAAGTCTTAAAATGTGTAATCCTGGGAAAGAAAAAAAAATGCGCCACCCCTATTAATTCTGCTGCAAATCGTCGTATAAAAATGTGACTTGGTACCAATCCATTAGTAATAACGGCTTATAATTGTTGCAATACTTAAAACAAATTAGGGGTCGTCTACATATAGAAGTTGTACCAAACTGTGAAATTTCCAATATTAAAGTCTAATTTTGATATCATATTTGGATTCTTTGGTAAATTTTACCTTCACATATCAAAGTCATTTGGTTAGGTTAAGTAGTTTAGGAACTACGCAAGTTTAAGTTTGGAAATCTTTCATTTTTAATTGCTGTAAAACAGATTGCGATGCGGGTAGTTTTGTTAAGGCATAACTCCAAAATTAATTGACGGAATGAGCTGTAGTTTTAAATTCACATATTTGAAGCCCCTAGAAATCGATATATTTAAAAAAAGTATGGGTTACAATTCATATATTTTTCGAAAATTAATTTCAATATATATAGGCCGGTGTGTCAAACTGTGACCCACAGGATACCACTAAAATTTTATAGTTATTGCCTTATTGCATTATAGAATCCCTGCGATTAAAGAAGTTGAATATTTCTTTGGAAATTAGTGGTATCCGGCGGGTCACAGTTTGACACCCCTGATATATACTTTCAAACTTAAAATTCTAGAAAAGTATGAGTTGTAACTGGTGTTGCCAGGCACAATGTCACAAAAAAAAGAGACAGGGAGACACACACACAAAAAAAAGGAAGGGGGGGCGACAGCAGCTTTAATATCGGGACATAAAAATACAGTAAACCCTATCAAAACAGAACCTGTCTATAACTGAAACTTGTCTTAAGCGTAAAAATTTCATTCTCCCTACGATAGGAATATCATAAAATTATACTACCTACTAAGACGGTAGCCCGTTTAAAACTGAATTTTCTCCTCTCTCTTGCTATTCCCTTTTAGCAAGGTTTATTATAATGAAAAAAACACAACAATCTTATACAGTTAAACTTGTAAAAACAGAATCGGTAAAGACTGATACGAAATTACGATTTAGCAGGTATAATTATATAATATTCCAATTGATCGTAGGAACAATGAAATTGTTTGCAATAAAACAGAATTCCGTTATAAACAAATTCCATTTAAACATGATTTACTGAACAAAGTACACTAAAACTTGTAAAAACATATTCCTGTTAACCGCAAAAATTCTTTTAGGCAAGTTTCCATCTAGGTAGTTAGACTTGTAAGGTGTTTCTTTGGAAGGGACTATAAATAATTTCCATTATAAACAGGTTCTATCTTCACAGGTTCTACTGCATTAACTTCTACTCGATGCACACTAACAAATACACAGCACGGCACTGAAAGAAATGTAAAAGATTTTGTGCTTCATGGAAAATCGGGACTTTTGGCGTCCCATGCAGTAGTTACGCGGGACAGGTTTTGGAGCCTCTGAAAATCGGGACACACGGCAACACTAGTTATAAACTATATATGTATGTGTATATATATATATATATATATATATATTTTTTTTTTTTTTTTTTTTTTTTTTTTTTTTTACAGAAATCTATTTTTGGAAGCTACAGCAATAGAAATTCATAATTACAGCTCATTCCACCAAGTAATTTTTGAGATATGCTTCAAAAACTACTCGCATCGCAATCCGTTTCACAACTATTAAAAACAAGTTGGAAATTGCACATCAAGCGTGGCAAATGACGTTCGTAGGACTAGTTTTATAAATATTTTTTGCACCGCATATTGTACTGAATGTATATTTTAGTACACGTCATAAGTGCATATGAATTTCATTCTGTTCGAAAGGCTGTAACATCATTAAAATGCACTTGAAAAAAAGTTTTCCCATTGGCCGTAATGCACCGGAAAACTTTTGACTGTCCCTGTAATTAAACTATACATCCGATTTCCATAAAATTTTAAATGACTCGACACAATTTTGCAACAATTATATATTTAAAATTTCAGATTTCAGACCATTCGGTTGGGTGTTTTTGCTTTGTTATATGCGGACGGACGGACAGACAGACAGACGGACCGAACGACGACTATACAGGTGCTACGTATTTATATAATTACGAACGCGCCTAAAGGTGTCCCGAATGACTTCCTGTTTGATATGGGAAGGTAAATTTTTTCAAAGAATCTAAATATGATGTCAAAATTAGGTGTTAGTAATACTAAATTTCAAGTTTGATACAATCCGTATATGTAGGCGGCCCCTAAATAAAATTTTAATATAGCATTAATTAGTACACCTATTACTAATCGATTGGCACCAGTCACATTTTTATTCGATGTTTTTCGAATGTGGTGCGGTTTCTTTTTTTCTTCTAGGGCTTTTAGTTTTGTAACTGACTTCAAAAGAAAGAGGGAGGTTCTCAATTCGACGCGTATGTTCAAAGATTACTTCAAAACTACGCGACCGATTCATGTTATTATTATTTTTATTATTATGATTGAAAGAGGATACTCTCGAATTGGTGCCATTTAAATTTCATCAACATTGTTTCAGTACTTTTTTAGAAATAAAAAAATATATATATTTAAAATATTTCATTTTTAACGATTTTCGTCAAGTGTCGGAGCACTATCTGTTTGGAGAGAAAGTCGCTACCCGGCGATTTTCCTCCCTCTTTATACGGTTTTATTTATAGGATTCTTGTAGGGGAAACCAAACATCAATGTTTTAATCGTTAAAAACTTTTATGACGTGAACAATTATTAAAAAGAAAATCAAAATTGTAAGACGTTTAAATTCACTTAAGATTTCTGCAATCACTCGCTTCATTTTAAGAATTGTATTTTCACAGTGGGGGAATTTGTACGCTAATACAAGGAGGGCCAAAAGTATATGGCAATTTTTTTAATTTAATATAAAATCAAGTTATTGAAGTCGGTTTTTTCTTCTTTTTTTTCTTTTTTTGGTTAAAAAGTTTATAATTTATCCAAACAAAAGCTTAAATACACTCCTAATTGGATGCAGATCAGTGACATTACAAGGCCGATGCATATTTGCTAATAAAACGAACACATGAAAGCAAGGTGCAAGTAATTATAATAAGAAAAGGAATAACTAAAATTAAAAATCTGTTTACTAAAATGGTGCATAAAAATTTATTAAAATATTCCGTTACAATCCCTTGAAAATGATAGCGTTTGCGATCAAAAGATATCGGAATTATCTTTTATGTTTCATGTGATTTTAACCCTTAAATGCCTGGTGTTGCTTTTCGGCAACATACCCAATTTAGGCTCTAAAATACTATTAAAACAATATTGAAGCTATAATGCCTAATGTTGCCAATAAAATACATACTGAAGATATTATTAAATCGATTTTCAACATGTATATGGCAACACTTGTGCTGTTTAAGAATAAAGATAGATTTATTTTTTCAATTGTTGCTTACTTGTTCTTTTTGTTTTGTTTGGAAGCTTGCGAAATACCCTATTTTGACCTGCAGTGAGCAAGTAAAATTTATTTCTTATTATAGTTCCTAAAATTCTTGTGTGTTTAATATTATAGAATTTTATCAAGGAAAATTATATTTTCAATTAAACACTAGTATTGCCGATTAGTAACAAACTGTTTTTTAGCCGTAAACTATACTTAAAACAAAATATGATTTTTTAAGTATTTTTCCCATGATTTATTTAAAAAATGGAAGCCGAAAAACATTATTACAATGATTT
Organism: Maratus speciosus; assembly: GCA_963932465.1. Taxonomy (NCBI): domain Eukaryota; kingdom Metazoa; phylum Arthropoda; class Arachnida; order Araneae; family Salticidae; genus Maratus; species Maratus speciosus. The sequence goes on from OZ010796.1 coordinate 385,500,040, forward strand.
TTGAAAAATCAGGCATTTAAGGGCTAACATCAATGGCTTTTAAGTTCAAAGACCAGTTCATTTTGTAACGGAATATATTAATAAATTTTTATGCAACTTTTCAGTAAACAGATTTTTAATTTTAGTTATTTTAACGCAACGTGAATGTGTCATTCCACCCTGAGCTCGTTCTGAGTTTTAAGTTTTTCAATAAGAAAAGGAAGATAAGTACCACAGCAAAAAATAAATTGTTGATTTTACAGTATTATACTGGCAGCTGGGTTGCCAGTATAAAACTGTAAAATCAGTAGTCAAACTGCTAAATAACAATAATAAACCGTAAAAAAAGAGGTAATATACCGGTAAGTAGTAATATATGATATATTTCTGCATCCTCATTTGTAAAACGGTATACTACTGTTTATTTACAGTTTATTACTTTTAATTTTACAGTATAATACTGGCACCCCAGCTGCCATTATTATACTGTAAAATCAACAATTATTTTTTACAGTGATATTCATATTGTGTCCATCATCCAGACAGATATAGAATGATGCATGATGCATTGCTGAAGTTGATGGCACATTGAACATACGTAACGTCATGTTATTATTAAAATAAAACGTACCTTGCTTACATGAGTTAATGTTATTAGTAAATATGTGCATCTGACTTATAATTCTACTATTTTTCAGGCAATTTGTGCTGTATTTAAGAGGGGGTTCGGTTCTCCCCACAGGGCTTGATTTCTAGGGCATATTCTGGTTTATTTTATAATTCCTATTATTATCAGTCGCAGTATTTGTTATAGTTTTAAATAATGCATATAAAAAATGATTTTAGGCATTGTATTTATTGTACTTTTATGCAATTATGTGCACATTGTCATATAAAAATGTCGATATTTTAATCGATCTAAACAACAAAAAAAGATCATTACGCAGGGCATGCACAGTAAATCAGTTTAATTGATTGAGCTATTAATAGTAAACAAAAACAAGAAGTTCAACGCATTTTTAAAATATGTTAAATTAGTTCGATGGAAAACCTCAAACTGATGAGCTAAATCAAATTTTCATAAAATGGTGGCTTTTAGAAATTTGAGATCGATTTTTGACTTTTTTTTTTTTTTTTTCAAAACTATTTAAAAAAAAAAAAAAAGGTATTAAAAAATTTATTTTTTGAAGATTTGACCTCCAATTTAAAATGTGTAGTTTAATTTTCAAAACACAAAACGTCGATAGATTGAACAGTTTAAGCTTTAGAATGTACACCGATCCAAAAAGACATGTTTCAAGAAACACATGTATACAATTTTGATCAGCCCTTTTGACAAACGTGACAGTAGTCTGTTAAGCCTGATTCACATGGTGATCATATCATATGATCACAAGATCACATGTGGGTCTAAGTTAATATGGCTGTGGTGACTTAAATATTAAGTGAAATTAAAAGCGATATTGAGGGTACATTTTCGGCACTTTAAATGCATAAAAAATGAAGAAGAAAAAAAGTTTTTCGAAAGAACCTAACCCTAAGTTGATGATTGGATAAAACTAAGTTGAGAAGCTGAGTTGAGTTAAGAACCTAAGTTGATGATTGGATAAAAAAAAAAAATTACGCCCCAGGATCTCTAATAAAGGTATTTTGAAATGTAAGTCATCATTTTATATTAAATCGAGGGTGCCCTGCAACTTTGTAATTGACTTTTCCCCCCATATATTGTACCATTTTGAAGATGCCTTTAAGTGTTCAAAAAATGCCAAAAAAAAAGGAATAAGAAGGAGTTTTTTTTAAGTTTTTTGAGAGAACCTAACCCTTAAGCTGGTGGTGGGATTAAAAAAAATCACTTCAGGATCTCTAATAAAGATATTTTGAAATATAAGACACCATTTTATACCAAATCGACGACGCCTAAAATTTTTTAATTAACTTTCCTACGTATTTAGTACCATTTTGAAGGTAGGAACGCCAACTCGGCAGTTTATAGCTACGTGGGGGGGAGGGGGGCTACAATATACCTTTTTGTATATAGAACATACCAGAATTATGGAATCATTCGTTATATGCTTTCTTTACATGCCCTTTAGCTCCTTCATCTTTTCTATTATATTTATTTATTATTATATATTTACTCATTAATTTATTTTTATTTTGTTATTCCGTTAAAATAAAAAATAAAAATAAAGCAGGAAATTTAGTGCAATGTGCTTTGTGTGGAACAAACAGTTTTACTCTAACCTAAACACTATAGCTAACTCGCTTTACCAGTCACTAAAGACGAAACGGAATTATGGAATCACCGTTATATGTGTTTTTTACACGCCCTTTAGTTCCCTCAACTTGCCAATTTTATTTATTATTACTACAATTATTATTATTATTATTATTATTATTATTATTTATTTATTTTGTTGATTAGTTTGTCTTTAAAAAAGCATGTCTCAAAAGATTAAAAACTATTTATTTCTAATCAATATTTTAACTAAATGACCAGATTTTTTTTTTTTAAGAAATTATTCAAGATTTGCTTTTTATTTACACCGGATGGCGTTGTTTATTTATAAATCGTTATCATTTATTCAATCAAAGAAGTACTTAAAATATAATTCTAGAATAGAAGTATGAAGTGTATTCTGGAGTAAAAGTACATCGCGAAAGACCTATGAAACGAATGATCTGATCTTATTATAAGAAGTAATGACAACAGACGTTACAAACCAGAAGATTACAAAAATTCTCTTTTGTAAATTAAACAAATTCTCCCGAAATCTTGAACTCAATAAGACTATAATTTGCATTTGATTAGTTAATTAGTTGTACTTCTAATTATAATTTGCTCTTGTGAAAATTGTTTATTAACGTCCTTTTCGTCAAACTACTTTAAGTAAATCTGATACTTTGCATGATTTACGTCGTTGTTGTCTTAAAAATTCATTTAATGTAAGTTGACCAAATTTCCTTCTTTTTAGAGTACAATACTTATTTTGAAGGCCTTTTACTTTGTTTTGAAAAATTGAAATTAGGATACATTCATTGTTATAAGATTAAGCTGACCATCTGATCAGCTTCTTCTATATTGCCAGATGTAGATATACTTTTTAATAAACACTGCACTCTAAAGCATAGGACACCCTCCGGCCACCTTAATTTAGTGAGAATGTTTTATAAAAAGCAATTCGAATTCTCATTTTCGTGTATTTTCACTCTAAAAAATGATGCAAGCGGCCGTACGCAATCAAACAACCGAACTTCGAGCTTCTCGTGTATTTGGAAATCAAGTAGTTATACGTTAACCACTGGGCGTGGGCAGAGTGAGTTCCATAAAAAGAAGAAAGTTTCATGTAAAAATAAGATAATTAATTGTCCTCGAAATACGAGGAAGTCCTAGAATTTGGGAAGTGTAGTTCCCTCAATTTTTGATTTAAAACACTTAATGCATTTTAAAGCGATAAATTCGAAGGAAAAAATATTCAACTTAAAAAAATACAAATTTTAAAGTAATAAAAGTTTTTAAAAAGTCCCGTAATAAAATTATATTGTGAAATTTGGTCGCACTATGTAAAGAAAACAATATTACAAAATAACCTTTCCCTCCCCTTTCCACGTTATGATTACTTATGAACCCAGAATGCCGTCAAAGTTGCCTTGTGAATATTTAATAGCTCGCAAAAAAAAGGGAAAAAATGCTTAAAAACTATATTTCTTATTTATGATTCTGTGCTTGTATCTCTCAACAATACTTTTAAACTGCTTTTTACATTATAAAAGTTACCATTAATTTTATTGGTGTATTTTTTTAATTTTTAACTTTATTTCTTTACTCATTTAATTTATGTAAATTATTATAAAAGAGTTCATTTTAAAGTACGTAATTTACATAACGTTGCAATTTTTTATAGTTATTTTTTATAGTTATTTGATCACTAAAGATAATTTCTCTTAAAATATAGTGTATTGGAAATTGCTTTTCAGGAATAAATGGATTTTAAATTATTTGTTGAATATACCAGTATAATGTGATTTAAAAGTCGATATTATTTTATGTATTGCAATTAATTTCAAATGAATTTTGGAACAATTTCCAAATATGTTTTCAAGATTTAAGCTTAAAACTCTACTCAAACACAATTTGCCTGTTTGACAACATCAGTTTTATTTTCCTTTTAAAAACATGTATTTATTTATTTGCAAACAGACCGGTGTATTGTGGCATATTTATGATCGCGAAAAGTAATTTATCATTTCTAAATACGATTAATTTATGCTAATTAGTTCATTTCATAATCTAAAGTTTACTTTTATCTAGACGATTAGAATCTTTTATTTTAAACTTTGACCGTACGATGCTGAAAATAATAAATCTAACATGACATATATTTAAATAACTCATTATTTTATTGTTATTTACATTTAACATTCCTAAATAATAACACAGAGTTAGATATTTATGCAATAAATAATTCTCTTGCTTAAAAAAAAAAGAAACAAAATCAGTTCATTTTGAAATCTGGTAAAGATGTAGACAAACATTTTCTACGAATTTATGCATTACATTTTCTACCGGGAAACAGGTGAACATGATACGTAAGATTGTTTTATTTCTGTATGAAGAAAACAGTAAAGTCTACTGACAAGTCCGTTGGACCTTCAGTTGGCATCTTTATGTACGTCTTCGGGGTAAATATCAAATTAAAAACCAAAACTAAAGAAAAGCCTACCATTAACTCTGATGTTTATGCTTGCACATCAGTCACATATTTCCCCATTTCTGTATGCATAGAAATTAGACGAGGAAAGATATGAGAAATGTTAAAGAATATTTTAAAGAGTTTACCTGAAGTAAGTCTGTTACCAATTTTCAGTTATAAAATTATTCACTGATGTGTTTCAATCTATCAAGCGGAAGTTCGATGGCTTTCCCCAAAAAGTTATGGAATAAACAAACGTGAAGAAAAATTCAACTACAGCAAAAATTATTGAGCTTTCGTACCAGTGTTTTAGGTAGTTTTCATTACAAAAAGCTACCTATTGCAGCCGTTTGAAAGAAAACGATTCCGAAAAATTTTGATTCCGAAATATATATATATATATTACCATTAATATATATATATATAGCCATAATATAATTACAAATCATCATCTATTCCAATTACAATAATTAATTCAATAATTTAATAAATTTAGCAGCAAATTATAACTGTAACATTATACAAAATACAGATGGAGCCCACACACACACACACACATATATATATATATAACCATTAATTAAACATTACCGACCACCATCAAAATCGCGATAGTATGAATGAAATGACAATAATACAGTTTCCCCCATCACACTTAATATGGATACCGATAAAGAAAATTGAAAAGCTTATATATTGAATTACGTTATCAAGAGTACAGAAGTCAATGATATAAGCAAATCAGTCGTTTTCTGTGAGAAAAAAAGCTAAAAGCTGAAAACTTTTTTTTCTCCTGTACTCAACCGACCAATATTACCAAGAGAATAGTTTCAATATGGAAACAGAATAATTAAATGCCATGAAATGGAAAAAGCAATAAAACCTTTAAATATTTAATTTATAGCATGGAAAACTAGTAATATTACACAACATACCGAATAAAGTCCCAGTTTTTATCCAAATAAACTCCTGCACATGGTATCCAAAAGCACGATAAGTTTAAGGTTATTTTAACAGTTAAGTGAACACAGATATTAAAACCTAATCGATTCAGTTAATCGATTTTGAAATACCGTGATAAATTCAATTAATATAATATAAATAGAAAATAATTACATTATTAGTATCCAATATATCTATAAACACTTTCAAATTTTTTTTATTTTCTTAACTAAAGTGAAAAATACCAAAACTATTATTTTACAATATCGCCAATATCCATCATTCAGTACCACCTAGTGTAAAAAATTGAAATTATTACTCTAAAAGAAGCAAAAGAAGAAAAAATGCAAATTAAATTTTGGTGCTGCCATCTAGTATGATAACTTAATGCTATTATTATCAAAATGGCATAAGATAAACCTAATAAAAGCTAATGATGTCAAAATATATCAACTGCTATACCACACAAATCTTAATATATAAATAATACCATATTATATATCACAATTCATAAAAATATTAAATAAATACAAATGTTAATATAATGCTTTCAATATATTCTACTACCATGCCCATTTAATCTATACAGAGAATTTAAATAATTTTGTAACATTGTAATGTTATATAGTTATATGCTATAAATTAAATAAATTATATATAATCAAAATATAAATAACTTTAAGAGTTACTATTAAATATAAAAAATAATAAATTAATAGAATGAACAAGCAAAGAAGATGTTTATAGAACATTGTCAGATTCTTTAAGTACCAGTTGCCTAAAGATCACAAATAAAGTGAGTGGTTTATTTTCATATTAGCCATAAAAAAAGCTAAAGAATATGAATATGGGACAAACATACACATAAAACCGATAATTAATCATTGAACATTAAGTTCAAAATTAAACAATATTAAAAAATATAGAGGAATAATAATAAAAAAAAACTAATAACCCAATTTTTATGCAAACTGTATAACATTAGTTTTACCAATAAAATTATTATGCATATTATTCTCTATAAAGATGGTATACTATTAGAAATTAATATGATATTGTCCTGAGTAGACTAAAAATTAAAAACAAGTTAATTGTTAATTTGATTAAATATTAATTAAGCTAAATAAATTTAATATGAATTGAAATATAAATAAAAATAAAACGTCATCATCTACATATAAAATATCGAATCAACATCCATATAAGTGTATTAGCAATGTAGTAATAATTCAAATGCCCCATCATTTTTTTCTTTTTATTTATTTATTTATTTAAATTAATTATTGCGTATTATCCAGACAACACCACCCTCCTCCGTACTCTAACATCTACCCACCCAACCATCCTATAGTAATTTTTTATTATTATTTTACAATTTTCTTATTTTTTTTATAAATATTTTCTTATTTTATAAATTTTTTTGTAATTTTGTTTGCGCATATGTTAATTTGTTTTTTAAAAGATCATGTAAGTACTAATTGTACATGAAAGAATATATAAATTTTTTTGGAAAACCATGATTTAATGCATCATAAATTAGTTTTTTAATATTATTGTTAATTAGATGAGAAGAACATAAACATTTTATTCTATATAAATGATTAAGTATTATATTTCGATATACAGAGTGATGAAGACAAGATTTAAAATTTGTAAATGTATTAACTTTGAATTTAAATTCTTTACGTTTATCATATAAATCTGTTATTGTTTTGTTGTCTTTTATTGTAATTTTAAGATCTAAGGAGTTAATTGTATTGTTAGATAATAGGTTTTACGTTAATTCCAAATTAGTGGGATAATCCACTGGAAATGGAGAAACTTTAGTTTGATCAATGGCAATTAATATTATGTCATCAATATAACGATATAAATGTAGATTATTATTGGTAAAAGTACGTTCATAGTGATATAAGTATAAGTCTGATAATAAACTGGATGTACAACCACCTTGTGGTATACCGACATGCTGTAAATATAATGTGGTATCTTGCAAGATATAATTATTATAGATAATGAAGTTTGTTAATGATTTTAAATAAGCGATATCTATATTAGATGGTAAATCCAGTTTTTTATGATACTTTTTAAATAATGCATTTATAATATTATGTAAATATAATAAGTCTATATTATTAAAAAGATCTTTGAAGTCATATGTCGTTATATTATATACACAATTAAGATTTTTCATAATATTGACCAGTTGATAGCTATTTTTTATACAATGTGTATTATCATTGTTTGTAGTCAGTATATATAATTGATTAAGAATTTTTAATAGAAGTTTATTGGCTTTATTATTATATGTATTGCAACCGATAGTTACAGTCCTAAATTTAATTGGAGTCTTATGAAATTTGGGAATAAGAACTAAATAAGGATAATTAAAGTTAGTAGAGAGAATATTTAATAGTTTATAATAACTTTGAATTTTACGATTATTTACGATTACATTTTCATTAGTTTTTTGAAAAGATTTATTAGAAGAAATACAGGCTGTAAGAAGTTGGTGATAATAAGATTTACATATGATTGCACAGTTATTAGGAGATTTGTCTACATATGTAATAACGTAATTTTTTTTTCTAATTTAGTAATTTGTTGGAAAAAATGCTCAGAAATACATTTTAAAGTCATAGTTAATTTTTCAATTACTAATATTTTCCATTGATTAAAATATTCAATAGGTTTATTGTAAGAGATTGAAATTTTACATATAAAAATATCTATACATATGTAAATTGTTTGATAATAGATTTAACATTAAATTTAGATGGTAGTCTATATTTAGTACCATAACCCATTAGTTTTTTTTTAATTTAATATCATTAACAATATTAAGATTTCCAGTGATTATAGGTCCATGATCATTGTTCATGTATTTTTTTAGCGTGGGGTCATTGCATTTACACGGAAAATTACTTGCAGCAGATGTATTTTTTGAAAATGTATTACAGTTAAAAATCTTTCTACCAATTGTATTCGGATATTTAAAGGTTATTGATATATGAAGATTATTAATAGGAAAATAACAGTTTTTATCATTAATTATAGAATTGATATCAATTTTATTAAGTATTCGATTTGAAAAACTTATTATCATTTGAGTATTCGTGTTTTAAATTTTATGGGTTTTTTTTTTTTTTTTTTTTTTTTTTTTTTTTTTGTAAATTAATATTTAAACGATTAACCCTAGTCATAATGAGATCAAAATAAATATCAGAGAAATGTTTAGAGAAAGATTTACTTAGAAATGCATTTAAATGTTGTACAATCTGTTTCTTTTTAATAGCAAATATGTATTTTCGAATTAATAACCAGTTATAATGCTTTAAATAGTTACTTGGAAGATTATTTATTTGTTTAGAGATATATTTTTTTGGAAACTACAACTGCTGATGAACCCTTTCTACGTTTGTTTCGTGTTGTTTTGCAATTTAAATTATGGTTATATATATATTTGCCTTGCCTTTATTGATTATGAAAAAGTATTTGATTCGGTCTACACATCAGCAGTAGTAGAATCTCTGGAGGACATTGGTATAGACAAACCTTACATCAATATTATAAAGAAGATTTACAAGGAAGCAACAGCAACCATCCGCTTGGACAAAGGAAAAGCAAAGATCAAGCTTGGAAGAGGGGTAAGACAAGGAGACACCATTTCGCCTAAGCTTTTTACTGCTGTCTTAGAAAATATTTTCAAGAAGCTGGATTGGGAAAACAAAGGGATTAGAATAAATGGGGAATATTTAAGTCATCTCCGATTCGCTGACGACATTTTAATTTTCAGTAACAGTCCTGAAGAATTGGAAAATATGCTAAAAGATTTGGCAGAAGCTACCATTAATGTGGGATTAAAAATAAACTTGGAAAAGACTAAGGTGATGTTCAATTCATTTGCATCAAAAAAGAGAATCGTCTACAAGAACACTGAAATTAAAGAAGTGCAAAGTTATGTGTACCTTGGGCAAGAAATATCATCTGATAATAGTATCATGAATGAAATCAATAGAAGAATAAGAAATGGATGGAGTGCTTTTGGGAAGAACAATATTATTCTGAAGAGTAGCATGCCCCTGTGCTTGAAAAGAAAGGTATTTAACCAATGTGTTTTGCCTGTCTTAACTTATGGAGCAGAAACATGGACGCTAACAAAACGGATGGTACAAAGATTACAAACAACACAGAGAAGTATGGAAAGATGTATGCTAGGTATAACTAGAAGAGACAGAAAAAGAATAACCTGGATAAGAAGTCAGACGAAAGTTTTTGACATCATTGAAAGAATTAAACGGCTAAAATGGAAATGGGCTGGGCACATCGCAAGAAGACAAGACAATAGATGGAGCACAAACACCTTACAGTGGTATCCCAGAGATGTAAAACGGCCAAGAAGACGACCTCAAGTAATATGGAGTGATGAAATCAGAAAAGTAGCCGGTGTAAATTGGATGACTAAAGCACTAGACAGGAAACATTGGAAAAATCTGGGGGAGACCTACATCCAGCAGTGGATTGAAAACGGTTGATGATGATGATGATGATGATATATATATATATATATATATATATATTGTGGTATCCATTTTTATTGTCATTTCACAATATTGCGGTTTTTGATAATGGTCGGTAATGTTTAATTAAGTTCCAATTACAAAAACGTTTCAAATGAGGTAAATATACCTATTGTGACATTATTTAAAGTAAGAAATCATTTTTATAAAAAATACGAAAACTAACTTTTTATACGGTCCCCCAGTCCCTATAGTTATATTTAGTAAAAGTTTACACATAACATATCAGATATAACACAGAAAGTTTGACATCTGTACTACAAAAATTGACAGAGTTATTAAATTTCAATGTTTGAAACTTTTGCGCATGATTTTGTCTTTCATGAGGAATTAGTTAAAAGATGAATTAAAGTAATTCGAGATCAAAATCAGGGTGCAATGTCCTTTTTATGGTGAAACTACTTTTAGCCGGTATCGCCAAATCGTTGAATCATTAAATAGGGTTATTTCATCTAAAAATTTGAGCTAACTTTTATGGGTCGAACAACATTCAAATGTACCGACGATACCGGCTAAAGGTGGTTTCGCCGTAAAAAGGACATTGCAATCTGATTTTGATCTCGAATTACTTTAATTGATGTTTTAACTGAACCCTCAATAAAAGACAAAATCCTGTGCAAAAATCTCAAACTTTGAAATTTAATAACTCTGTCAATTTTTGTAGTACAGATGTCAAACTTTTTGTGTTATATCTGCTATGATATGTGTAAACTTTTACTAAATATAACTATAGGGACTGGGGGATCATATAAAAAGTTAGTTTTCGTAATTTTTATCAAATTGATTTTTTAGTTTAAATAATGCCACAACATGAATATTTACCTCATTTAAAACGTTTTTGTAATTGGAACTATATGTCTACGACCAACGGTTGAGAAATTAAAGGTCTGCGATATATAACATATTGCGCCCTGTATATACTGGTTGGAAGGACTTTCATTATTAAGATTTAGTTTTCACCCAATTAGTGCATGCCAAGAAAGGATTATGTGTTATTCTAAATGATTTTTTAAATATGCATGCATCTGTATGTATATGCCCGGATATTACGCTCTACAACCGAAATCAATTAATTGACTTAATCAATTGAAATATCATTAGAATTGCATGAATTTTTCAGATGCCAGGGAGCAAGAACGATGGACCCACGTACCAAGAAAGCTGCGGAACCACTTCCAGAACCCTCTTCTTCAGAAAAAACTTCGACTTATTTAATAAAAAGTAATCTTCCGTTTAAATAAGGCAAAGAAAAATACTCAAGTAAAATCGTGGCAATTGGCCTTCTAGCACGCGGGTTTGCTATCTCTGTCATAGATATATGATGGCCGAAAAAAGACGTCAAAAAGTGTCAGACAACAGAATTTTTTTTCTTCAATTTCTATAAAGATAAATATTTAATGAAACATCAAGCCGATTGCAAAACTAAACAATTTATATACTGTTAGGAGAAAAGAACAATCAGGCAAAACAAAATAAGACTGCAATTTAATAATTCTGCGGTCAGTACGTTTTATACTATATTTTTAATAGCAGTCGCGTTTTATATTTTAATTAATTAAGCATATACATGCATTTTAAACTGAATTTTATAGAATAATATATATAATATTTAACAGGTTAAGGGGGTCAGGGACACAAAAATCTTCAAAAATTTTCTAAAAAACTTTTATTGCATTAAAATTTTTTCTTTACTTTTTTTGCTTAAAATGACGTTTAAATCATGTTTTTATCTTAATTAAAACAGGAAATATTAATTTTTTTGTTTTGGTTTGTTTTGTTTTCAAAATCTAGCTTTCAAGCAATGGTTGTCATGGAAACGACTTCTTGTGAAAACGCGTTTTTCTTCATGATGGGTTTTTGACCATTTCTCGTATTTAAATTGTTACACGTCAAGAACCCTTAAAGATAAAAGGTTCAAACTTGGAACATGTCTTTTTCAATTGTTTCACTTTAATTTTAATTCAGAAAATTTGAAAAAAATATTTACTTTTGAAAATATGATTTTAAGTTACATCTTTTTTTTCTTTTTTTTTCTGTAAATATATATTTTTTTAATTAATATTTTTAAAAGTGCTGAATCAAAATTAAATTCTATATATTTCTGCTTATTTAAATGAAAAAAAAAATTAAATTCTACAAATATTTCGAGTTATAACGATTTTAAATAACCCCAATTTTTTTATAAATTTTAAATTATTATTATTATTTTTAATTATGAGAAGTTTTGTCATGTGATTTTGTTTACAAATGAAATGGATAACAATCACAAAAAAATTCCAAATTTTAACTCAGTAAATAAAAATTATTATAAAATGTGTCCCGGACCCCCTTAAACTGTTTATGATATTTCTGTTTTCCCGTAATCTCAGTAATACTCTAAAATGAAAATATGTTTTACATAAATTATATGCTCCTATACTAAACTATTAAGCAAAAGTACAACAAAAACACAAATTATGCATTATACCAAGTATCAGTGATGTAATTTTCTTAAAATAGCGTTTCCCTTTTTGTGTTAATCATGTTAATTCTTTTAAGTATCAGGAATAAGAAGGTTAAAATATAAAACTTGTAAATCATTATTTGCACTAAAAATGCTATTTTTAAAAATATTTACTTTTGGTATTAAATAGTTTTTGCATTAAAAATTTTTGTACTGACTTTTATTACAAACTGACTTTGATTTAATTCATTTATTAAGAGCCATTATTTTGAAATTCAGACAAAAAAGTGATATTTTGATAGTTGTATCTTTTGATTTGCTTGATATTTTTTTATGTTGAAGTAGATCACATTTAATGAATAATGTGCAATTTTGAAGCCTTGAAAAAATTTTCCCTTCCCTGTAGAAAATGTCAAAGTTCAAGGTTGTGACCGTCATTTTTCATGAAAAGTGAAATGCGAGTATGTTTGCAGTGCTAAAGCTTGGGAAAGCAACGACATCCCAAAATTCTTTTGTGATGAAATATTAGTATAATACTGCCTGCTTAGTAAACTGTAATCGTTTCCATGGGGCATTGTTACTTTACATTGTTATGTTGCCTCAAAATGCAATGAAAAGGACGTTTTTGTCCGTTTTCCGCTCGTATTTTATTATTTAAGCAATAGTACCACAGCATTTTTCTTATAGAATATCGAAGTGTAGTACTAGGACAATCTAAATCATATAATACTTTATCGGGATATTGCTGGTGTTAGCAGAAATAGTCTGTTAAATATTCCAAAATTTCAAAATCGGCAACATTTCAATTAGTCTTTTCTCAAAACAGCGTCACGGTTCAATAAAGCAAAATGTATCACGTGGTTGTTGAAAATATGTACGAACACATGGAAAAGAAAAAAAAGTGGGGCCTCGTCATATGTTTAGAAAAAAAAAAAAAAAAATTTACAAAAATTCACAGTCAAAATATCCGGTTTAAATTTCCCTTTTTTCTATTTAGAGCAAGGAAGGGGAAAGAAAAAGGGATATTTCATTTTCTCATAGGGAAAAAACATAGGTAGCGGAAAGAGAAACGGGATGTTTCGTTTTCTGAGAGGGAAAAAAGTATAATAAATGACAGTCTTTTTTGTGACTTTTGACTTTTTTTTTTCTAAAAATATGACGAGGCCCCGCTTTTTTTTCTTTTCCATGCGTTTGTACATACTTCCAACTACTACGTGATATATTTTGTTTTATTGAACCGTGACGCTGTTTTGAGAAAAGACTAATTGAAATGCTGCCTATTTTGAAATTTTTGAATATTTAACAGACTATTCCTGCTAACGGCAGCAATATTCCGGTAAAGTTTTATATTATTTAGCTTGTCCTAGTAACACACTTTGATATTCTATAAGAACAAGTTTGGGGTACTATTGCTTAAATAAGAAAATACGTGCGGAAAACGGACAAAACGTCATTTTCATTGCATTTTGAGGCAACATAACAATGTAAAATAACAATGCCCCATGGAAACGAATACAGTTTACTAAGCAGGTACTGTTATACTAATATATCACCACCAAATAATTTTGGGCTGTCGTTACTTTCCCAAGCTTTAGCACCGCAAACATACTCGCATTTCACTTTTCATGAAAAATGGCGGTCACAACCTTGAACTTTGACATTTTTTACAGTGAAGGGAAAATTTTTTCAGGGATTCAAAATTGCACATTATTCATTAAATGTGATCTACTTCCACATAAAAAAATATCAAGCAAATCAAAAAATACAACTATCACACTTTGTCTGATTTTCAAAATAATGGCTCTTAAATCCTATAATGCTGAAATACGGCATTTGTCATAACGGTAAATCGTAATGCAACCACCCTGCTGTTTCATAATCTCACTAAATAAATATTATGGTACTTTAAGTATGATTTGTTTTAATGCATTTATATACACGTTAAAATCGCAAAACATATCGTTAAAAGCAAAGTGTGGATCTGATTTTCGACCGAGTTAACTTATGTCAAAAGTTGTCTCCGAACGTCCAGGAAATGACACTTTTATGCAATTTCTCGGCGAGAATTAACTAGCAATAATTGTTCATTAATTAATAATTCAAAAACAATTAAAAATCAACAAGTAATTTAGCAACAAATAACAATATGATTATTTGACAATTCTCAGAATGCCACTACGTATAAAACCATGCTATTAGTAAATTATACTTCTTAACTGCTACCGTATTATTGGAATAGATAGAGCCAATTTATCATGCACAAACTACATGATGTATTATGCGTATCACATAACATTTCGTTAGCCATAAATTATGTATAACTAGTTGGATGTGCCAATCCCAAAACTTTCTTCTATCTTATACATCTTACTATTTCAAAACCTAGTTACACATGTTAATACTTCAATATTATTAGTTCAATACTATACCAACTTTGATTTTCATCTTAAATTTCTGCTCAAGTCAATTAAACGGACTAAAAACGAGTTAATCTATATCATGATATTTGTTAAAATTATTCATTTTTCCTTATTCTGTCGGTATCAGCTGTTTGCGAATAGCCGGCTTAGCAGGAAGCGAGTTCCCGCCGCTGCATGAGCCGCCGATACACAATAGAACTACGAAAAATCAAGAAAAGTATACAAAAATCGCTAGCACGGAGCCCCTTTACCGCGCAATATTTCCAAATTCAAGGAGAACCTGTTGGCCAAAGCCAAAAACAAGCAGGGATGTAGTCAAGGGTATACGGGGGTATACGCCGTATACCCTCTGGATGTTTTTAAGGAACACCGTATACCCTCTGGTTCTCAAGAAAGCCATAGTATATATATACTAGGGTATACCCTCTGCCTTGGGCGTATACCCTCTGTTTTTTTTTACGACTACACCACTGAAAACAAGCACAAACATTTTGGTTCAATTGTATGCATAATTTTATACGCTGTTCGATGGTACAATAATGAAAATGGCACAGAGATCGGAATTATAGCGCCCCCTTCTTTCGGAATTTTTTCAAGTTCAGGGAGGACTTGTTTGCCATAGCCAGAAACATGCACAAAAAAATTGGTTCAATTATATGGATAACTTCATACACTTTTCGATGGTACAATAATGAAAATGGTACAGACATCGCAATTATAGTGCCCCCTTCCGGCAGAATTTTTCCAAATTCAGGGAGGACCTTCGTGACATGACCAAAAATAAACACATAAAATTTGGTTCAATTCTATGCATAACTTCATACACTTTTCGGCGGTACAATATTCAAAATGGCACAAAAATTGTACAAAAATCGCTATTGCAGCGCCCTCTACGAGCGATTTTTTTACAAATTAAGGGAGGACCTCCTTGCCATAGCCAAGAACTTAATTTTTTTTTTTTTTTTTTTTTTTTGGTTCAATTCTATGCATAACTCCATACACTTTTCGATGGTGCAATATTCAAAATCGCACAAAAATCGCTATTACAGCGTCCCCTAACGGCGAATTTTTTGCATATTCATGGAGGACCTGCTTGCCATATCCAAAAACTTAAAATAAAAATTTGGTTTAATTCTATGCATAACTTCATACACTTTTGGACGGTACAATATTCAAAATCGCACAAAAATCGCTATTACAGCGCCCCTACCGGCGAATTTTTTCCAAATTCAGGGAGGACCTGCTTGCCATAGCCAAAAACTTAAAATAAAAATTTGGTTCAATTCTATGCATAACTTCATACACTTTTCGATGGTACAATATTCAAAATCGCACATAAAACGCATTTACAGCGCCCCCTACCGGCGAATTTTTTCCAAATTTAGGGAGGACCTGCTTGTCATATCCAAAAACTTAAACTAAAAATTTGGTTCATTTCTATATATAACTCCATACACTTTTGGATGGTACAATATTCAAAATCGCGCAAAAATTGTTATATCAGCGCCCCCTACCGGCGAATTTTTTCCAAATTCCGGGAGGACCTGCTTGCCATAACCAAAAACTTATAATAAAATTTTGGTTTAATTCTATACATAACTTCATACACTTTTTGATGGTACAATGGCGACAGACAGACGGACAGACGGACACACAGACAGACAGACATTTTCTATAAACATGTTTTTTGGAATCTCTGACCCCTAAAACATGCAAATCCGTCGAAAACCGGAAGTCGAAAAAAATTTCGATTACAATACTTTCTTCTATTGAAGATAGAAGAAAGTAAAAAGCTGTTTCCCACCTTTCAAGTAAGTAGCTCTTTTGCACAAAGGCCCGCTAACTCTTAAGTAACAACTGTTTATTAATTAATAATTAAAAAAATTAAGTATCAATAATAAATTAAACATTAGTTAACAATTATGAGAGAAATTAATAATTTTCAACATGTTGCTATGTATATCCATGCTGTGATCAAATTATGTTATGACTGCTGCAGTATTATTGAATCAGGCAATTAAATAATGAAATTACCTTTGAAAAAAATTTTACGTTTGTGGTGCTATAGTAGCAACGAAAAATGTCTTGTCGAGTAAAAAAATTACAATATCTATGAGTTCAAATCATCCATACTTTTATTTTATTATTGTTATAATTCCAAATGTAATTAGTGGCGAATAAAGATAATACCATTTGTAAAAAACGAAATAAGAAAGGTCAGAACTATAAATCTCTAAACATGTAGTATTATAAACAGAAAATATACATTTATTTAGGTTAATTTTAACTGTGGACAGTGCAAAATAAAGAAAAATAAAATTATATTAAAAAATTATTAAATTATTAAATAATGTTATATTAAATCATACTACTTAATTTATTTGTTTATTTATTTATTAATATTATATTATATGAATTATTATATTATTAAAGTATGATATAAAAAAATATTCGTATAAAAATGCTAAATCATATATACATCGAAAAAAAAAACTAAAAAAAATCTTATAATAAAATTTTTAATTTCTTTTTTAACAAAAACAAAACGAATTAAATAAATAAAATGTTCTAAAGCTATTAAAAGTATATAAATTACCTTTTGATCAACAAACTTTATAATTCTTCCTGTTTAAGTTACCTTTTTAAGAAGCTAATCTCAAAATATTTATATTTCTTCAGTCAGTATTCTTAAGTCGAAACTAAACCGAAAGGAATAACTTAATTTCACCTCAAGATCAATCTAAACATTTTCCCGTGTGTTATTTCAAAAAATGTTTCGTTTCAGAAAACGCAAGCTTAGTGGTCGAAGAGATTACATAAACAAAGCTTTTCTTAAGGGGGCTGATCACTCAGCTTCGGAATTCTCCTCCACCGTAATGTTAAGTCTATGGACTTTTGATGCATTCGTATATTTAAAATATCTTCTCGGGAAATTATTTTTGACGTCTTTTTTCTGTGTACTGTTCTTAAAGGACGTCTCTTTTTTTCTTAGTTTTCAAAATATTTCTAAAATCTATGCGGAATTCAATATTTTATGTGTTAAAAGCGGACGAACTGGAGTACGATTTTAACACTTCATATAAAATTACGTTTATACTTTAGAAATATTTTGAGAACTAAGAAAAAAAGAGACGTCTTTTAGGAAGTGTACACAAAAAATAAAAGTTAAAAAAAATTAATTTCCATAGGAGATATTTTAAATATACGAATGCATCAAATGCCCATATACTTAACATTACGAAGGAGAATTTCGAATCTGAGTGACCAGTCCTCTTAACCCCTTCGCGTCGAGCGTCGCGTAAACGTGACGTATAAGGTGGGTGCATCTTCAATTTTTCCTACCAGTAATTTTTAACAATATCTTTCTGCAACAAAGCATTTTTCAAACAACACGTGGCAAATTGTTTAGATTGATCTTGAAACGAAATTAAATTAGTGTCGATTTTGCTTTATTTATCACAGAATTTCTGCAATTAAGCTGTATAAAACTTTTTGTTTAAAAAAATCTGGTGCTAAATTGTTAAAAGATGCCTTCAGGACACTTGTCTCGAAGGAATTAATGACATTCTATTCTGAAAAAGGAAAAAATATAGAGCCATTCACCGGAAAAATAAATTGTAGAAAGCTTTAGAGTTTAATTTTCGATGCACATCTGATTGATATACTATCTGATAAAACTACACTATGTGATTCTAATAATAACATTTTAAATTCATATTTCAGCAAAAATAAGTGAATAATTTAAATAAATCTGGCAAAAATGAAAACTGCGAGTAAATTGCATTTCGATCAAAGATTTTTATCGTTTTTCCTCTTTAAATAACCTTTTTAAAAAGCGAATTTTGAAACATTTTTATTTATTCAGTGAGTAACCAAATCAAATCGAATCTAAAAGAAATAACTGAATTTTGCCTCAAGATCAATCTTAACAATCTGCCAGGTGCTATTCGAAAAATGTTTTGTCGCTGAAAACAGAAGCTAGTGGCCGAAGAGCGCGAGACTTAAACGAAGCTTATCTTACTCAAATCCTATTCCGAGAAAGGAAAAAAACTATAGAGCCGTACCCTGGAGTAATTCTCCAGGCGCGGAGGCGAATCTTATTCCTTCTCTTTTTTATGAGAAAGTGACGTCGCCTCTTGGATGTAGAGCACCGACAAGTGAAAAGAAATTCTCTCTTTAACTACTCTTTTTCTCGGTGCTCTCCCCGATTGCCGCGGCAATTGCGAAGAAATTTGGACTTAAACTTATTGCCTAAACCTTGGGCTATGATCCAGGGTTAGTTCCACTAGCTAAAAAGCGAAAAGAAAAAATCCAGGTGTTCTTTTTCTTTGTTCTTTTTTTATTGGGTGGGCACTCCCAAGTAGCCCGCAGAAGGAATTGTTAAGGTCAGTGTTCCCCTTCCTATATTTGTACAATACCAGTCGTTCTCTATCGTAATACGGAAAAAAATATGTCTTCCAGAGGGGTGTCTGTCTATTGTGCATTAGTGCTAAATAGTTGTCCACTTTTGAGGCAAACAGTAGTATCTTTTCCTTCAAAAATCCTGTTAGTTTTATTAAGTAAAGAGAATTATCGAGAAAGATTTGTTAAAAAGTTCCGGTAAATGCATTTCCTTCTATGAGACTATCTATTATTTATTTTCCTCTGATGTTATCAGGGATAATCTGAGAAGAAGCAAAATATTGTTGGACTCTGATTTAAAATCCCTATCGTATTTGTACAATACCAGTCGTTGTCTATCGTAATACGGAAAAAAATATGTCTTCCAGAGGAGTGTCTGTCTATTGTGCGTTAGTGCTAAATAGTTGTCCAATTTTGAGGCAAACAGTAGTATCTTTTCCTTCAAAAATCCTGTTAGTTTTATTAAGTAAAAAGAATTATGTAGAAAGATTTGTTAAAAAGTTCCGGTAAATGGGTTTCCTTCTATGAGACTATCTATTATTTATTTTCTACTGATGTTATCAGTGATAATCTGAGAAGAAGCAAAATATTGTTGGACTCTGATTTAAAATTCGAAGCAAAGTATATTTAATTCGATCAGGCGTTCTGGTTTTATAATTACTGTCTGGGCGGCATGGCATTTTCTTAAGGGGCGGCTTCACTTAAACTCCCCGATCCTGAAATCCCAGACTAACTTGCGAGAAAACTTAAAAGCGCGAATTCACATTAATTAACATAAAACACAGTTTTCACTATCAGAAATTAAACGTCAAATGCCGACAGTGTGCGTTTTTTAAAATTGGCTCCTTAAATTTTAAGTATTTAAAAAAATCCACATAAACTTGAAATTTTCCACTTGATGAAATTCTATCACCTTCGTAAGAATACTTAAGATTTACGGAGACACCTTTAAAAAAAAGCACATCGTCGGCATCTGACGTCTACTTTCTGATGGTGAAAACCGTATTTTAACAATTATATTAGGTGATGAATAATCGCGCTTTTAATTTTTCAATAGGCTAACATGGGATTTAGCTGGCGGGAGTTTCATCGAAGCAGCATTTTAACTGTCCCGGTTTTTAATAAAACCCTTAAATTACTCCGGTTTTCACAGAGATTCCTTTTTGAAAAAAACATAAAAATCTTGGATTTTTTTTTTTTTTTTTTTAAATTTAACGAATTATTCGAAGAAACCAAATTTCACTTTATTAACAAACTGCTAAAAGACTCCACTTTGTAAAACAATAATCTTTTGGCCAAAAAGTACGCATAAATTACTGTATATCCTGAATCTTTGTCTTGATTTATTTTACGTTATGAATAAGAAGTAAATTTAGAAGAAAAAAAATTAAATAACTGCTGTAAATTCAAAGTTTGTTTCAGTATTTGAAAACTTCGAAAGATAACGTTTGAAATGTATTTATTTATTTATTTTATTTTGTGTATGTGCGTGGAGGAAGGGGTGTTAAAAAGACTATTCTACAGCTGTACAGGAAAGGAAAAATGATCAATATTTCCACGTTACGTCCCGGTTTTACGTCTTCAAAAATCAGGTCAATTTTATATTCCGACATCATATAAATTGTTCTTGGTGGCTGTTATGTTAACTTTCCTAATTCTATAAAATTGTTGCAATATATACTATATTCATTGCAAACACACAATATAAGAAAATAACACGCACAAATAAAAATAATGTATATGTGTGAAGTAAAGGAACTGCAACCTTTTTGTCTGCCCAATTATAAAAAGAAGAACTTGTTATTAAGAAGAAAATTATAAAATTTTAATATTTCAGGCTATGTTGAAAAGGGGGCGCATTGAAAAGTTTCCGTCTCACACAGATTTTGAAGAAAAAAAAATTTAAACAATGGTAATGTTTAGTACGCTGTTTTTCACTGGCATAGGAATTTTGTCATTTGAACTTAGTAATAAAATAAATGATTAAATGAACACTTATATACAATATTAAAAAGTTACGTTGTTAGTTGTTTTATTTATATTTATTTATTTATTTATTTAGAAAAAATAAAGAGAAATTTTATAAACACAAATGAAATTTAGTATGAAAATTCATTGAGATCTAATAAACAAAATTACCAAAGCAAAATTTGTTTCCATGCTCGTGCTACATATTTTTAATTTGTTTCTATTCTCTTGTTACATATTTTAATTAGTTAACAGTGAAACATACATTTGTAAATTATATATCTATGTTTTGCTCTTCGAATGCTGTTCGCTTTATTTTGTTCAAAGGGTCCGGAACACAAAAATATTTTTTTAAAAATCTCATTTTTACATTTTACATTTTTAAAAATACGCTAGCGTTTTTAACACATTGAAGACGGCAACGTGAATTCACGTTTTTTATTTGTCAACCGTTGGAGACGGGTCACGTCAATTAACGTTTTTGTGGATTGGAAGAAGAAAATATTACTGGTACCGGATATTTTGTAAAGGATAAAAGATGAAGGTGTAATCCAAGCATGCTTACTTCTGATTGGCCGTGAGCTCGAATATTACACTATGTTTTCGAAATTATCTCTTTTTATTTATACAATTTCAACAAAATATCCGGGAATTCAGGCTATATGCTTTTCATCACATACCGTCTCCAATGTGTTATGAGCAAAACGATTCAAACCGCATTTAAATACAATGATTAGACTATAACCTTTTATATGTTGTACTGTCTGCATGGTTGTCTTTGGAGTATAATTAAAAATTTAAATCCATTTACCTCATAATGTATTTTTTCAAGATACGTCATATTCAAATGGATATATCTAAACGTCTGTAAAATATAAAATTAAGAGGCATCGTACAACTATTTTCAGTTATATACTAAGTAAAATGTCTTGAGGAATTTCAGTTTTGAGAGGAAATTTTAAAAATACGATTATCGGCAAAAATTACTCATAAAAAATTTCTTTAAAAAAGTATTACTTTTTTAAATATACATATATATTTATAAATCCTGACGAAAAATTAAAATCTGTCCCTTTCTGTATTCAAAACTGAAAAAAAAAATATGCAAAAAGAAATCTTTAAGGAATCGGGTACCTTTGAAGCTGACCAATTATGAAAAAATGAGACCCTAATTTGTATTGTAATAACTCCACATCTGATTGATTTTTGGATATGAAATTTAAGACACACATTAATGGAAACATATGACGACAGTTAATGTTCTGAAAAAAGTTTAAATGCATATAAAACTTTTTAATTTCATTTGAAATTTATTGCGTTTTTTATAAACAAATTTACCTTATATGCCTTAAGGCTGTTCTCAAATCCAAAAGGGCAACTTTCTAACATAAGTTTTAATTTATTTGTGTTTAAAAATGCATGAAACTAGCTGGTGCTGTTGTTCAGAAACTATGTCACCGAGCTGTTTTTTCCATTTTTTTGCAAACGCAATAGATCTTGCAGAAAATAGCGTCAAAGTGGACATTTTGAATCGAATTTCCGCGCGAAAGTAGAATAATCACTCAGGAGCGGGGGGAAAACGGGTTTGTTACGTGATCAAAAGGGCTTATAACTTAATAGGTAATTTATGGATCAGAAAATGGAAAAAACAGTTCAATTCCAAATCGCTTCCATGGCCAGACTTTCCAATTTTATATTTTTCCGTTAAAAAATGAATTTGTAAATGTGTCAAAACGTTTTACGCTTGTTGAGCAGAGCAGTTAAGAACGGCCTTAAGCACAGGATTTATTATAATTAAATTATCCCAGTTGACCTCAAAGTTTTTTATTGAGCATAAATGTAATGTGTGTTTAAAATGACCTACTCTGGAAAAAATATATATAATGATTAGTTCTGAAGTAAAAAAATGTAAAATCAAAAACCTGAAAATTTAGATTTTTTTTTTTTTTTTTTAATAAAAATAGTCATAATTTCTAAATTTCTTATTTGATGAACATAATAGTAGGTCATTTTGTGCATCTATGAGGTTTATGCCTCCAGTTAAAATTTCGTGAAATTCTATCCACCCGTTTTCTAGAAATCATGCGCGAAGTGACCAAAATCAGAGTTTTGAGAAAGTTGACATTAAGGTTGAATTACCCCTTGATAATATAAAGAGAGCTCAAACTGTTTTGGACATCATAACTTCTCATCTAAAGAGAAATTTCGTATAGGGTTACTTTTAAAATGTTTCTTGAAAATTGATTTTTGGACACTGTCAAAGGCACACCTAACCCCTTAAGATACACAAGTTTTTAAATACGGTTAAAATTTACAATTATTAACTTTTAAAAATTAAATATTAATTTTTTAAAGAATTTTGAAGAAATGTAAATACATTTTGAAAGAAGTATATATAAATATACATTTCAAGAAAGGAAATGAGTAAAACGATATATATTTTTTCTTTTAATCCTATATTTTGTGTCCTGGGACCATCTTATAAAGCAAGAAGACTCTCGGTTGTTAACCCTTTCAGGAGCAATGTATTTTTGATATTGAAATGATTGAACCACGACATAATTTAAGAACTAATCTTTTTGAAAATAAGAAAAAGCTTTTCTTCATGCACATTACAAAAACACCATTTCATTCCAAAAATCTGCTGCAATCGTGACAATTTGGGATTAAAATTAAGCGATGTAAATAATATCCCACCGGCCTTTAAAGAGTAATATATTGTAAAATATTTTCAGTTAGAAAAATAAATTCAAATATTAAATCAATAGAATTAAAAGTATATATAACAGAATCCCCCAATCCCACATACCTTACTTTATTTTATTCCCATAAGTGGATAATCAAAATTGGTATATTTTCCTAATATCTATTTTTAAAATATTGGAAGCTAATTTACGGAAACTCTCAAAGACAGGAATTGAAATGTTCAAAACTAAATTATTCAAGAGCAACTTGAGAGGATATAAAGAACGAACTGTTTTCTTCACAGTTTGCGCGAAGTTTTTTTATTTAATTTTTTTTTTTTTTTTTTTTTTTTTTTTCGTTCTGCTTCAGAACGGGAGGGTGATGAGGTAAAGAATGATTCCTCGAGATTTCTGCTCAATGTGCAGAGAATCATTCATCTGAATTGTAATCTCATAAATTGTGATATTTTTTAAACGTGACCATACAAAGTATATTTCATGTATATTTCACGGAAACAAACAGAAAAAAAAAGAAAAAAAAAAAGAAAAGAAGAATGGATGGATATTATGAGTGATATCTACGAATATTCTAAATTGACCTCGCTAATCTATAATGTTTGAACTATCAGAAAATGTAACAATTTGTCACTATTTCATAATTTTCAAGAGTTATGATATAATTTATTTTTAAAACATTGATTTTTTTTTTATACTTTTATATAAGTAAACAAAAATATTGAATAATATAATGTAAATAAAATTTGGTTTTACTTTATTTAACTTACCCCCCCCCCCCCCCCCCCCCCCCAGCAGACGTGTCCAATGGACTCAACAGGTACATTCAAAAACATTTTTCTCATTAAAAAAAGGACTGAAAATTCTGTAAGTATGTGAATTTATCTGTGTAGAACTTTCCAGAAAAAGTCACATATTTACGGAATTTTCCGTCTTTTTTTTTTTTTTTTTTTTTTTTTTTTTTCCCATGAGAAAAGGGATTTTTGAATGTATCTGTCGGGTCCAGGACCCGACAGGTAAGCGGTGGGTTAAACGTACAAAATGTATAAAAAAGTAACTTATAGACCTTTTTGTGCTTGTGTCCCTCAAATTCGTTGGTTTATTCCTCTTCTGTAGGCATTTGAGGAGTTAGAAACGTTGGGATTACCTCAGCCCAGGTGCGACTTAGCAGGCCAGTTAGCGTTGTTTCATTGAATGAAAATCCACGTAAAAAAAAAAAATTGCATATATATATATAGATATATAGATGCTTCTACACCAACCTTATATAAAAAAGATACTTTTTGTTTAAAAATAAGTAACATTTTACATTTTGCCATATTGGGTAATTTTTTATTCAAAATATGTACCCCATTTTCCATCTAGTAATCTTCGCTTTAATTCATCGCAGGATAGCTGTTATTCAATAAAGCAAATATTAGTCTTCTGAAATAGTGGTAGATATTTTGAATGAAAAAATTCCCAAGTTGCCAGTACTATTCCAGTTAAACGTGAATCAATCCACATGCAGCCAAGACAGGATGCATGATTAATTAATAATTAATTACATCTAACTTAAACTAATTCAAGTTTCATTAAAAAAAAAAAAAAAAGAACAATAATTTATTAATAAGATTTTGTTATTCTAACTTCGATAGATAATATTTTATACCTAGCTCAAATTTTGATATTTTTAATGAGAACAAAAATAGGGTTACTACAACAGCGGTAATACAACTTTCAGGTCAGGGCGTGGGGTTGGGAGGGGGGAGGTCCGCCTCTTTCGCGACTCGCGGCGGTCGTAAACGATAGTACTAAAACGTAAAAGCCAAATTTCAACCGGTTATCTCAAGACTTTTATGCAGTAGCGCTGTGCATAATATGAATGATGATAATTATTCGACCCCTCTTTGTAAATCTTCTTCCTCTTTGTAAATCTTCTTAATCTTTGTACAACTTCGGAACACTTATCACTTTAATACACTTGATATTTAAGCATGAAATCGAAACATTATCTATATAAATTGGATGAATGTTTTCATATTCAAGATAAAAAATAATTAATTGATTTCCATATTACCCAAATTTCAACCACTTATCTTGAAGACTTTTAACCCTTTCAGAGGCAAGGCGCTTCTATTCGTAAAATGCTGAAATGAGTGAATGACACCACAATTTACAAACAAATTTATTTCAAAATAAGCAAAAGCTTTTGTTCACGTACTTAATAAAAGGAAAATTTTCCTTCTACTATTCTGGTGCAAATGTGGTATTTAGGAATTAAAATTAAGTGGTCCAAAAATGAACCACGGCTCCTCGAATAGGTTAAGGGTGTATTCGAAAAAATATTTTTCCACCCTCAACAGCTCGAAATTTTCTGAGACATTTTCAGACTCATTTTTAAAAGTAAAAACATAAAACTTGCTGAAGTGTTTTTTGAAGAGATGTATAAGAGGCCGTGTGATTTCATTTTTCGCTCAATTAATTAGAATTTGAGTTTTAAACAATTATTTTTCCAGTATGACCAATTTTTTTTAATCCACAGATCTCCCGCTTCGGAAAATTCGGTTCAAAACGCCAACTTTGACAGCATTTTTTACAATATTTTCCGCATTTATCAAAAAATCGAGAAGCACGGCACATATGTATTTTCTAAATAAGAGAATTTCCCAGTTCGATGCGTTTGAGAGCAAAAATGAATTTAAAAATGAATCAGAAAAATAAGCAGTTTGGATTGGAATACACCCTTAAGCAAAAACGCCGTGCATTAAAAGAAAAAAATAGAACTCTCTAATTCGACCACTCGTTGCAAATCTCTTGTATTAATATTTCAAATATCACATTTTTGAAATTAGTGTAAAAGAAAAAAAAATCTTCTGAACACATTACTTGAAAAACACGATTTCTTCGATTTTGTGTCATCGACGTATTTGCATGTCAACAAATAGTTCAGAACCATTAGATAAATTATGAAATTATAGATAGAACCATTCAATAAATTATGAAAGAGGAGAAATTTGATTAAAGTAAAAAACACAGCCTTATAGGCAAAAAAAGAAAAAAAAAATGCGATTTGTAATCAGCTTAATTTTTTCAGAGTTTATTATGAATCAAAAGAATATTTCATGCTTATAATTATCATACAGAATTTCTGACTTTAAATATATTTTTTATTCTGGTCAAAAGCCTCTTTACCTACATGTCAGACTCTTATAACGTATCTAATTCCAGTTAAACGTGGATTGAATCTAGATGCAACCAAGACAGGATGCATGATTAAAGCACCTGACGTGACGAGCTTTCCATATTAAAATTCATTTCAAACATACCGTTTTTGTTCTTGATTTTTTTGTATGTGTTTAAAGAAAAATTATGCTTATTTTATTCCACTTATTGAAATTTATTTTTTAAACAAAGCTACCGCTCAAAACATTTTTTTCAATTAGGGTAATATTTTCTTACTAAGTAAATATGTTCTGGTAGATTTCCATTTCCCTGAACTCAACGAGATATATAAGATTAGCTTGCTTTTAATATTCTGTTTTGTACTGACCGGACATTTTAGCTTTGGATTTTTTTCTGTTTGCATGAATTTTTTTAGAACAGTTGACGGTTGCGACTAAATTAAATAAAAACCTTAAGGAAGGCTGTTCTCAAATCCAAGGGAGCAACTTTATGACACAAGTTTTAATTCATTTTTGTTCGGAAACTCATGAAATTGGCAGGTGTTGCTATTCAGAAACTATGTAATCGAAAGACATTTCTTGTTTTTGGTAAATGCAAAAGATCTTTCAGAAAATGCTGTTAAAGTTGACTTTTTGAACCGAATTTCCGGACGAAAGGAGAAATACCAGTCAGCGAAAGGAGAAAAATCGGTTGTCACGTGACCCAAAATCGCTTATAACTCGGTAAATCATTTATTTATCAAGAAATGGAAAACATGTTTCGATTTCAAATCTCTTCCATAGTCAGCTCTGCCAATTTTGTACCTTTACTTTTAAAAATGAGTCAGTAAGTGTGTCAGAAACTTTCGGCCTTGTTGAGCAGTGGACTTGAGAACCGCCTTAATAAGGTCTTAAAGGATTCGGGGGTCATGGACCTGATTGTTTTTTGGAGGACCCATTACAAGTTAATCTAAGTTTCTTTATGTAGTTTTCTAAGTATATTTAACTGTGGTAAATTGTCTCTATTTTGTGATTATAAAATGGAATTCGTTGATATTCCTCTAGTAAGCCTATATTGGTCATATCGGATTAATATTAGGCCAATATTACATTCATTGACATAAAATAGTGCCAAAATTTTTGCATGTTAACGTTTTGTAGATGTTGCTCCAATACGGACAAGAAATAATTAGCCAATGTAAAGCCAATAAAACCAATATTGGGGCAATTATTGGCATTTCATTCAGAATATTTCCAATGAAAAAAATATTTTTACAATATCGTTTTCTTTTTATTGGCTTTACACTACTAATGTCAATACCCCAACATTGAGGCAGTATTTCATGGCAATGAATGCAAATTTGACACAATATTGGGTTAAGATATAGAGAATATTGGCTTGCTATTAGGGTGATGGTCTACACTGTAAAAAAACGAACTAAAAAACGGAGATTCTACTGGCAATCGAGACGCCAGTACTATTTCCGTATTTTAACGGAAATTTTCCTCTATAAATTTCAGAAAAACGGAAAATTTTCTGTAATTGAAAGGGAAAAATTTCCGTAAAAATACGGATTTCTGGTATTTATGGGGGGGGGGGGGGTTCCGTTAAAATACGGAAATAGTACTGGCGTCTTGATTGCCAGTAGAATCTCCGTTTTTCAGTCCGTTTTTTTTACCTGACTGCCAAGAAGGGTTATGTGCTTCACGCGTATCTGGGTATGTGGATTTCTTTATACCCTCGAAACATTCCAACGGCTGGATGGATTTTAATGAATGATGTCTGTATCGACTCGTCTTAACCGCCCGATGGTTATAGGTTATGGCGGTAGAGACGAATTTTTTTTTTACGCACCCTATTGAGTGGCATATCATTGGATACGCCTTTCAAAATGAATACAATGTTTCATTGACTATTTTACAGTCAGAAGCTCCGTTTAAATATTACACAACCTGGAAGTTGTGTAGGTAGGATCTCTAGCTTTACTGCAACTCTAATCTTCATAGACATCTATAGGCATCATGAAAACAGTGTTTATAGATAGGAACTAGCAATTAAACTCAACTTAAAAGTCATGAATACAAGTAAATAAAAGAAGTAGGTAAGTAATATAAAAAATAGTTTAATGTTGGTGAGAAATAATTAATTAGTTCGCTTGTTACGCAGTCGGGTTTTTTGATTTTTTAAATTTAATTGTTACTTATTTTACAGTGTAGTCTTACCGACTTATAGCAAAAATACCAATAAATACACAAATTCGATAGGAAAAATCAAATAATTGCATAATCAGGGTTCGTACGGGTCCTTGAATTTCCAGACTAAGAAATTCTTAGGTACAAGTATTTTCTTATGGAAAATATCTCCTTAAATATGGCGAAATTTCGTCCGTTTAACTAGATTTATCTTTCTATAAAAAAATTACTGGTATTTGGCCTCGAAAATAACGGTACCCGCACGAACCCTGATAATTCAATTAATATTTTATTACAATTACTAAAAATTATAATGAAAAAAGTAATAATTTAAAGAACTATTACCGTTCATTGTGATTAACCTGAATTTCATCTTTTCTATTTTTAAAAAGAATTATGTTTATATTCTGCTAAAGCCTTAAGATAATTGCCTTGCTGGCTCACCAATAACGTGCCACTTGTCTTAATACAGTCAAACCTTGTTAACACGAACACGCTTAACGTGAATTACTTTTAACATGAACAGTTCCCACTGTCCCCATCAAAATGAATACGGATTCTAGTGTTTTTTTCTCCTTTTAAGATGAACGCTTTTAACGTGAAATTTCGCTTAATATGAACACTTCTTGATGTCCCCATGAGATATTTTGACGCTTAATGTGAACGAAAATTCCTCGAACGTGTGAAAGCTTCCTTTTCCCTGTAGGGAACAGGAATAGCCCTAGGGAATAGGACTTTTTTTTACACCATTACTTCTAACAGTTTTCTATTAACGGATAAGAAAATATATAACTAATAGTTTAATTATTAAAACAGAAATAAGTCTCAATCCTAAAACAAAGTTTTCTCACATTAGACCCTATGTGAAATGCACATTTGTCCTGAATTCTTTACCTCTGCATTTAAGCTTATTATCATTTAACTGTTTATCTCTCGTGCGAAATAATGATTAAAATTAAATAATTAAAATTCAAACATTGTTTAAAAGCTTCATAATAAGAGGTATTATTATTAAAAACTGATTCAATAGTTGATCAAAACAAATATTTATTAAAAATAATAAAACGCATCTTGATGCTTAAATATATCTTGTTTCTTGCTTTGCAAATAGCTAATGAAAAAAAGTGGTTCACTGCATGTTCTTGTGTAACAACGGAAATGACATTTACTTATAAATCTTGACTGCTATATTTTACGAGAAAACCCTGCTTTCCCTGTTAGCTCCCATGTCCCATTAGCCCCCAGTCTCACCTATATGTATTTTTCTCAATATTTTTTATCTGGATTTTTTGTTACTGATAGTATGAACTACGGATAACATATGAACAAAAATTCAATTCCCCTTGAAGTTCATGTTAACGAGGTTTCACTGTATAAACAAAAGGTGAATGATTTTATCGGTATTTTTTCAAAACAAAACATTACTAAATCTAGTCAGATATGCCAATCCCAAAACTCTCTTCTTTCTCATACATGTTAATAATTCAAAAAGTTGTTACACATGTTAATACTTCAGTGTTATTATTTCACTACTACACCAACTTTGATAGTCATCTTAAATTTCTGCTTCTTTTTAGTAATCGGAGTAAAAACGAGTTAATCTCGATCATAATCTATACTAATACTAATACTAATACTATTATAAAGAAGTAAAGTTTGTTTGTTTATTTGTAGGAGGTAATCTCTGGAACTAATGAACCAATTTCAAAAGTAATGGTATATAAATGATGGTGTTAGTCCCACTTAGAATATAGGCTATATCTTATGGCCATGCCACTACCCCAAGGGGAAGTTCAGGAGCAAAAAACGTTCTAAAAATGCATTTTTGTGTTACTGAAGGGCCTATAAACATGAAATTTGGAATGGTAGTTACTAATAAGATATAAAAGATCTCTAAGAACATTTCTTAAAAATTTCGAAATTTAAAAGGGGTGAAAATGCCCAAAAAATCGTTCTAAAAATCGTTCTAAATGGCTATTTCTACGCAATCTCAAGAAGTACCTAACCTATTTCAAAAATAATAAAGTCAAAATGATGGTGACAGCCCCTGCTCCAACATAGGCTATATTTAACGTCGGTGCCACTATCCCAAAAGGGCTGCAGGAGCATAAAACGTTCTAAAAATGCGACTTTTGTGTTACTGAAGGACCTATAGAAACATGAAATCTGGCATGGTAGTTACTTAATAGGTATACACGATTTCTAAGAATATTTCTTTAAAAAAAATGAAATTTTAAACGGGTGATAATGTGAAAAAAGGCGTTCGAGAAAACATTCTAAAGGGTGATTTCTACGCAATCTCAGGAAGTATCAAACCGATTTCAAAATTAATGATATCAAAATGATTGCGTTAGTCCCTGTTCCAACTTAGCCTGTATCTTATGCCCATGCCACTACACCAAAAGGGGTGCAGGAGAAAAAAACGTTCTAAAAATGCGATTTTTGTGTTACTGAAGGACCTAGAAACATAAAATATGGCATGGTAACCACTTTTAAGATATAAATGATCTCTAAAAAAATTTCTTAAAAAATTCGAAATTTAAAACGGGTGAAAATGCGAAAAAAGCGTTCTAAAAACGTTCTAAATTGCGATTTCTACTCAATCTCATGAAGTACCAAATCAATTTCAAATGTAATTGTTGGAAATTGAGGATGACAGCCCTTGCTCCGACATAGGCTCTGTTTCATGTCAGTGTCACTACCACCTGGGGGTTGCAGAAGCAAAAACACGTTCTAAATTGTGATTTTTGTGATACTGCAGGGGCTAGCAACTTTAAATTTGGCATGGTAATTACTTATAAGATGTAAATGCTCTATAGGAACAGTTTCAAAAAAAAAAAAAAAATCGAAATTTAAAAGGGATGAAAATGCGAAAAAAGCATTCTAAATTGCAATTTCTACGCAATTTCAGGAAATATCAAACCTATTTCAAAAGTCATGTTTGCAAATTGATGGTGACAGTCCCTGCTCCAACGTAGGCAATATTTTATGTTGTTGTCCATACCACCTGGGGTTGCAGGAGCAAAAAATGTTCTAAATCGCGTTTTTGTGATACTGAGGAGTCTATGATTTTGAAATTTGGCATGTTAATTACTTAAATATGCAAATGCTTTCTAAGAACCGTCGAAAGAAAATTCTAAAATTAAAAGGAGTATGTGAGCGAAAAATGTTCTAAAAACGTGCTAAATTACGATTTTTATGCAATCTTATGAAAAACCAAACCGAATTAAAAAATAATGGTTGCAAATTGGTGGTGATAGAGCCTGCTCAAACGCAAGCTATGTTCGTGCCACTACCATCAGAGGGTTGCAGGAGCAAAAAACGCTCTAAATTGCGATCGATTTCTGTGAAACTGAAGAGGCTAGAAACTTTAAATGTGGCATGGTAGTTACTTATAAAATATAAATGCCTTCTAAGGACTGTCAAAAATACATTCGAAATTTAAAAGGAGTGAAGCGAAAGGAATGAGCGAAAAGCATTCTTAAAAATCTTAAATTACCATTTGTATGCAATCTCAGAAAATAATAAATCGATTACAAAAGTAATGGTTGCGAATCAATGGTGACAGTCTCTGATCCTACTCAGGCTATATTTTATGCAGGTGCCACTACCACCTGGGGTTGGCAGAAACAACAAACATTCTCCTTTAAAAACTTCCTAAATTACGTTTTCTATGGAATATTAGGAAATACCAAACTGATTTCAAATTAATGTCGGCAAATTAATGGTGACGATCTCTGTTTCAACGTAGGTATTTTATGTTAGTGCCACTACCAACAGAGAGGTGGTAGACCGTTAGACAAGAAGCTTGGAATTTGACATGATGGTTAATTTTAAGATGTAAATGCGTTCTAAAAACGGTTTATAAAAAATTCGAAACTTCAAATTAATAGTGAAATGGGTGTATTAAATGATCATAAAAGCTTCAAAATATTTTCTAAATTATCCTTTATTTAGAATTAGTTTTAGTTCTTATTAATTTAAATCTCATTTCTGCCTAAGGCAGTGTAATAATGAAGTTTAGTCAAACTGTGGCTTAATTAGTAATTTTTGAATTATTCCTAAAAGTATAATTTCTTCTAATAAAAATTAGACATACGAATATAACTTGGCATACTTCAACTATTACGTGAGCAAAGCCACGGGTTTTGCTAGTATTTAATAAAATCAATATTTTTCGTTATTCTGTTGTACGTCAGCTGCTTGAGAATCGCTGGGTTTGTTAGATGCGAATTGTCTGTCATTGCATGAACAGCAAATGTGCAACAGAACTACGAAAAATCGAGAAAAATTGCTTTCGCAGCGCCCCCTTTCTCAGGAAAAACCCCATTTTCAATTGGGAACTGACTACATAGCCAAAAACATACATATGAAGTTTGGTTCAATTATATGCATAACTTTTACACATGCACATATACACTTTTAGTTAACGTATACATTAACATATGTTACATTAATATATCATTAACATATACACTTTTCGATGATACAATATTGAAAAAGACACAAAAATTGCTATTACCAGTGCCCCCTTCCGGCGATTGTTCCCAAATTCACGTGGGACCTGCTGGCCATAAGCCAAAATCATACATATGAAATTTGGTTCAGTTCAATTCTATGCATAACTTCATGCACTCTTCGATGGTACAAAGAGGACATGCACACATATGGACGGACATACAAACATATTGTGTAAATATGTCTTTCTGGATCTCTGACCCCTAAAACGTGTAAATCCGTCGAAAAAAATTTCGATTACAATACTTTCTTCTTTAGAAAGAAGAAAGTAAAAAGAGTTATGCATGGAAACAGCTAATGCTCAATATAATTAATAACTGACTTTGACAATTTCAACATTTATCTCTCGTGGCATATATTGCACACTACTTTCAAAAGAGACGAATTAGAAAAGTTATAAAAAAGAAAATATATTAAACACATAATTAGTTTTTGAGAAAAAGGCGAAAAAATTCATTTAAGCTTAAAAGAAATTTGCCTTTTATAAAAGTTAGATTAGAAATGAATTGAACATTTTTATATTCAAGATCAAGAAATATTTGTTTATTTCAATATCATAGCTATTGGAGCCCATTATCTGAATATTTCTAAGTAGTTGCGCTCTGCAGCGTCAGATGTGGGGCGATATCCTCATATTCCAGACCATTATTAATCCATATGTTCCGAGAATTATTTCTCGAGTTTATTTTTTGCTTTAAACATACAACCGTTTCCTTTGTCTTCTATGATTATTGCGTGGGAACATATTTGGGATTTATTGCTAAAAAAAACATATGGCCTGGTAATAAGATTTTTCAGTGGGAAGCAGTCAAATTAAATGAAAGTTCATGGCACAACACCAAATCTGGGCGCATGTATTTGGTACATGGGACTTATTGTTTGAATTGTTTAAAAAATATATTTGGCCTGTAGTAAGATTTTCCAGTAGGAAGCAGTCAAATTAAATGAAAATCCATGGCACAACACCAAATCTGGGGCGTATGTATTTGGTACATATTTGGGATTTATTGTTAAAAAAATTTCGGCCTGTTAGTAAGATTTTTCAGTGGGAAGCAGTCAAATTAAATGAAAGTCCATGGTACAACACCAAATGTGTAATTCGATTTTACGCAGAAAAAAAAAGAAAAGCTATTACAACTAATTTAATGCAATCGTTAGATAACAAGTAAAAATAAGTTGCAAAATTAATCAATGTTGCTTTTACAGTCTGAGTATCTGACAGTTTAGCATAGTTGTAACATTAAATGCCACTGTTTTCAAGTAATCTTTGGCTCATTTAATAGTAAATTTCTGTCACTAAACAAGACATATATTACTATTCGTAAATGGTGGTACGAATCCATAATATATAAGTTGAATCAATAAGTTGTAACAAGAAATCCAGCCATGCAGATTAAACGGGTTAAATAAAACTAAATATGCTGTTATGATTCGTTTGAAAATATTTGTAAAATTAATAATAACTGAAAAAAAAAAAAAAAAAAAAAAAAAAAAAAAAAAAAAAAGAGTTGCGTCACTCCTAAAACATAGGTGCTTGGTTTTATTTGTTTTTGTTGTTTTCTGAAAACTTTTTCAGTTCGGACAATCTAGTTGGCGTCATTGATGCCTAGGGCACAAGACCTTAAATTTGTGCCCTTTCTAAGATTCTTTTTTCAATAAAAGCTTCCTAGATAACGATTTCCGAAACCTGCGCCCTTGGTCATAAGTGTTATATTATAGCTACTGTGTTGCTCACAGCCACATGAAGCATTGTAAAAATTTGATACACATAAATCTTTGTAAAGTGGTCAATAATTGTGGACAGATGCTTATGTCGGATACCGCCGAATACAGCTTAAAATAAAAATTAAATTTAAAAAAATCAAAAAACCCGACAGCGTAAAAAGCGAACTAATTAATTATTTCTCATCGATGTTAAACTATTTTTTATATTACTTACCTATTTTTTTTAATTTACTTGCATTGATAACTTTTAAGTTGAGTTTAATTGTTCGTTCCTATCTATAAACACTGTTCTGATGAGGCCTATAGATGTTTATGAAGGTTAGAGTGCAGTAAAGCTAGGGATCCTAACCTACACAACTTCCAGGTTGTGTAATATTTAAACGGAGCTTCTGACTGTAAAATAGTGAATGAAACATCGTCTTCATTTTGAAAGGCGTATCCAATGATATGCCACTCAATATGGTGCGTAAAAAACTTTTTTCATCTCTACCGCCATTTTGTACACTGGCCTCCAAAAGTTAAGGTACAGTCGTGGAAAAAAAAAAGGAAACACCCCCTACTAACTCCTCAACAAATTATCGTAGAAGAACGTTACTGGTACCGAACGATTGAAAATAAAGTCTACTTTTAAATGATGTATATAAAATTTGCTTAGGGGGCCACCTACATATTAAAACGAACCATAACTTTGTTTTTTTCAATAGCAGTACCCAATTCTAACAGCATAAATGAACTCTACACCCTTCAATTAGCCTAAAAACGAATTTTTATGCAATTCGTACCATAAGTTTCCGAGAAATTAATTATTTTAAAACGAGCGTATTTTAAGGGCTGTATCCAAATTGAAGTTCCTACTGGATTGTTAACCGAGAGAGCCGCTTCCTTGATCAAGGCACCTTAAGCGCCACTCAAGGAGTCAATGAAGCGTGTTAGATTACGGTACGGCAGAATAAATTTCAAAATGTCTACTCACTTCCATCACAGACGGCCCCTTAAACCATCATTTTGCCGTTTTTAAGCATAATTTGAAAACTACTTGGAAGAAAAATGTGAAATTTTTGAATTTCCATAAAGCAGGACTTAATATATCTAAATCCATCAAAAAAATTGTAGGTTGCAATTCATAATTTTTTCGAATATTAATTTCATAATTCATAATTCATATCATAAAATTATAAAAATTGCAAATTCAGCTTATTTATGTTTGGGAATATTAGTATTATTGCAACAAAAATAATTAGCACATTAGGAGCATAATTTCGGGAGATATAAATAAAAATATGAAAATATAATTTAACATTAGAAGCACTCAATTTTGAATGTTTATAATTCAAAAACTTATCATTCAAATGACTTGAAATTTGGTGTCTAGGCATAGTTTGAACCGAAGATTTGAAATATCTCGTTAAAATTGGGTATTGCCATTGAAAAAAATGAAGTTTGGATTCGTTTTAATATGTAGATGACCCCCTAAGAAAATTTTATATACATCATTTAAAAGTAGACTTTATTTCCAATCGTTCGGTACCAGTCACTTTCTTCTATGATGATTTGTTGAGGAGTTAGTAGGGGTGTTTACTTTTTTTTCCCACGACTGTACATAACTGGATGCTTTCCATTGCACACATTTTGTCGAATATCTACCAACATTATTGGCGAAGTGTTCTTGAACTGCTAGGATGTAAAGAACATATTTGATTTTATATTTCTCAGTGAAGATTTATCGGGGGATACAATTAGGGGGCTAATAATAAATTTAATAATAAAATAATATTTACGATCACCTATGTAACAGAAAAGGCTGCAAAATGATTTGTCACTGTGGTAAATGACTATTTGGGTCCTGTTCAACGTTTGTATGCATTTGTGTAAGCATAGCACTCATATTCGTGAAGATATTAATCTTTTTGTGAAAAATTCAAAAGTTTTTTGTTTATAGCATACAGAGTTTTCAACCAAATTTAACGCAACTTTGCAAAAACCTGACAAAGAACAGTAGCAACTGTATACTGCAATTAAAACATGAATATATTGAATATTTGATGAGATATGGACATTTGTATGAAATAATTTTTAACTGCACATGCGTGGAAGATCCTAAAATTTTTGTTATATAATTTGGTAGTCAGCTATTTAGGGCAACTTATATAAAAAGTCCAGTCAAACATCGCGAAAATTCACAAAGATAGGGCCAATATAGTGAGTTGCTTCCTAAAAATAGCTTTATTATAAGGGATTTTCCACAACTTTTCAATCAGCTCACTATATCCTTCTAAGTTTTCACAACATTTGACTGGACTTTTTATAAAAGTTGCCCCAAAATACTGACTACCAAATTATGAAATAAAAATTTTGAAATCTTCCGCGCATGCGCAGTTAAAAATTCTCATAAAAATGTCCATATCTCATCAAATATTCAATATATTCATATTTTAATTGCAGTATACTGTTGCTACTATTCTTTGGCAAGTTTTCGGAAAGTTGTGTTAAATTTGGTTGAAAACTCTGTATGCTATAAACAAAAACTTTTGAATTTTTTACAAAAAAGTTAACATCGACACGAATATGAGTGCTATGCTTACACAAAAGCATACAAACGTTGAACAGGACCCAAATAGTCATTTAACATCGTGATAAACCATTTCCAGCCTTTTCTGTTACATAGGTGATCGCAAATATTATTTTATTATTAAATTTATTATTAGCTCCCTAACTGTACCCCCCGATAAATCTTCACCGAGAAATATAAAATCTAACATGTTCTTTACATCCTAGAATTTCAAGAACAATTCGCCAATAATGTTGGTTGATATTTGACAAAACGTGTGCAATCGAAGCATCCAGTCCCTGTACCTTAACTTTTGGAGGCCAGTGTATTTTACGGCCGCCATTTTGAATTCATAAAAACAAAACCTAGCCTATAACCATTGAACAGTTAAGACAAATCGATACAGACCTTATTCATTAAAATCCATCCAGCCGTTGGGATGTTTCGAGGGTATAAATAAATCCACATACCCAGATACGCGTGAAACACATAACCCTTCTTGGCAGTCGGGTAAAAAGAACTTTAAACAGAGGTAACTCCCCCCCCCCCCTTAATCATTGGGTAAAACATATTTCCAACACAAAAATGCTTTTAAATACTTAAGAAATTCTATTTTATTGATTTGATGAGCTATGAAATTTATAGAATAAAATGCCAAATTAATTTTCTGTGCAAATCTACTTAGTAAATTACAAAACTTTTAGCTTGGTTATTTGGCATACGAGTGAAAACTTATCTAAATAGAGTTTGAAGAGCAATAAAGTATCTAAGTACAGTATCAAGATCAAGTAATTTATATTTCCCTTTCATCAGATGAAACAGAATGTGCTTACACCTTTAATTAGAAAAGTTATAAAAAGAAAAATTATTAAACACAATGCATTAATTAGATTTTGATAAAAAGCGAGAAAATTCCCTTAAGCTTAAAACAATTTTCCTTTTATAAAAATTGGATTAGAAATTAATTCAACATTTTTATAGTCAAGATCAAGAGATTTTTGTTTACTTCAATATTATACCGATTATTTATAAGTGGATGCGCTGTACAGCATCAAGTGTACCACGCTAAGCTGATCTAATTCGATACCATTATAGTCCATTTGTTCCGAGAATTATTTCTTGAGTTTCTTTTCGCTTTAAACATAGAACTCTTTATTGTCTTTTGATTTCCGTAAGCATATACGAGTGAATATCACAAAATATGAGATTTTGAAAATAAAAATTTTGAACATTTAAATCATTTCAAAGCTAAATAAAGAAATTTATATGTAAAATTGTTAAAGTTTGAAGAGCCTAAGTTCATTTTTATGTAATTATAATTATGTGTCATTTTCTTGTCATATGTATGCCAGGATAATGACAATTTCCTTCTAAAGCATGTTTCACATTCTTGTTTTTTTTTTTTTTTTTTTTTTTTAGATCTAACATTTTAATTTTGTTTAAAGGAACATGTTTCCTCTATAGTACCTCAAATTCAGTGTAATGTTGAGTTTTATTTGTAATTTATAGAAGCCAGGAAAATGACATAATAAAAGTCTACTCAATTTTTTACAAAGCCTTTAAACGTATTATTTTCAAAGAAATATCTAAAAGATCTTGCTGGTAGCAATGATTTTACTACTTCTGACTTGAACTATGTCAAGAACAAGAAGAATTACTCTGCAGCGCCATCTTTATACCTCATAAAGAACTAAAATGAGCAGGCCAGGACAATGTCATTAATTTTCAATGACAATCATGTTTTAATTATGGATAATTGTTTGTAAAATACAGAACTTGTTACCTCTACATATATGTGTTATATAAGGTATAATTATTAATTATAAATAATAAAAAAACTAGAAAAAAGATATTTGTACATGATAGCAGAAAGCCTTTTACTTTGCAAACATCACAGTGTGACATGCCAGGAAAATAACAATCTGAAATTTTAAGTCTTTTAATTGCTTTATATTTGTGTTATTATGAATATAATATCTCTTGAAAATACTTCTAACAATATTTTTTATTAGAATGTAAAAAAAAAAAAAAATTGCATTATATAACATTAAATAGAAATTTTATTGTGCGGACTGTAATTTCCGTATTTTGTGATATTGACCCATACATACTTTCCAAACTCTAATAAGTAAATAAATAAATAAGTAAGTAAATAAATAAATAAAACAAAATAAAATAAAATAAAATAAATAAGCTGAAATTGTACCGGCAAGGCAAATAGGTATAGGAAGTAGC
This sequence comes from Maratus speciosus, assembly GCA_963932465.1. NCBI lineage: Eukaryota > Metazoa > Arthropoda > Arachnida > Araneae > Salticidae > Maratus > Maratus speciosus. The sequence continues at coordinate 385,540,528 of OZ010796.1, forward strand.
GCACTATAAAAAAAATTCGATGTATTTTACAACAAAAGATTCTGACTCCCCGGCTGTCAACACATTTTGCTGCAAAATTTATAAGCTCCTTTCTTTAAGAGAGCTGTAAAATTTCTCAAGTCTGGATAAAGTCGCGTTGTTATCGGCTGCGTGGTGCACGTGACAGAAAGAATTTAATTTTTACTTCACTTGTTGCTTGAATTCATTTCACAGCATCGGCGCTTGAAAAATTACAACAGAAAGTGGGGAAAATCACAAAATTTTTTTACAGTGCAATTTCCACATTTTTCTGAAAAAATCTTTTCGTTTAAGTTGATTTTGCAAATTATGTCAGAAAGTACACAGTAAAAATCTTTTTGTCAAAAAAAAAAAAAAAAACGGAAAAATTCCAGCAGCATACAGTTTCCTAAAATCATGCGTGATTTCACGGAATTTCCGAGATCAGATTAGAGAATTTCCGGTTAATTTTAGGTTAAAATGAAGAAATGAATTTTAAATGTGTCAAAACTTTTTGCGCTTGTTGAGCAGAGCAGTTGAGAACAGCCTTAAAAATTTACTATGAGAAAATAACAATGCTTAAATACCAGTTAAAAATTTACCACTTAAAAACAATAATACAGGGATCGTACGTTTCAAGGTATTTTTCAGGACATATATCAGCCTTTTTTTACAGAAAAAAGATCTAGGTTAATCGCACAAAATTTCGCCTTATTTAAGAAGAGATTTTCTATAAGAAAATACTGGTATCGCAGAATTTCCTGGTCTTGAAACTTCTGGACAAGTACGACCCGTGATAATGCTTATCGTATCAGTTAAAATTTACAACGAGAAAAAATTAAGATGCTTGAATATGAGGTAAAAATTAACACAAGCGAAAACAAAAATGCTTTATCAATTAAGTTCATAACGAAATATCAGTTAAAATTTACTACGAAAAAATTACAATTCCCGAATATCACTCAAATGCGTATTAAGAGAAAACCAAAATGCTTAATTATGTCAAACATTTAGTGCAAGAAAATTACTTTTACCAGCAATTCATACCAAATTTTCACTTTTAACCTTTTTTAATCATACCTGCATCTGCAGGTACAATTAAAAAAATGCGTACTCAGAATTGAGTAAAAAGCACTCAATTAATACGTAGCATAATCAAAATAGTTCCGATCCAAATGTACTCAAAATTGAAAAAACAAAACATGTACTCATTTTTGATCCCATTGTTGTGTTCAAATATGAAACATTATGTATTGCCCCCCTGAACCTACAAATTAAAGTAAAAATGTACTAACATTTATCTTCCGTTCTAAATTATTAACAAGAAACGTTTAATTGATTATTTATTAAGAAAAATAGCAAAATTATTGGCATGATACCCAAATCGAATATCTGTATAACAAGAGCTTTATTCGTACGCATTTTTAAATTATTTTAAAATACTGCACATAATTTAATATTTGAATCATCATGAAAATCTTTTATGCCACCATAAATGAAATAAACCATGTGTGCAACATTATCGTTTTGTTTGGGTTTGATAACATGTATGATGTTTCAAAATTGAGAAACATATGATCATTTCTGATCCAAATATACTCAATTCGATATGAGTACATCCGTTTACTCATTTTTGAGAACTTCATTTTTTTTCGGTGTAAAATCCTCAAACTTTTTCTTTTCTGTTCTTTTTACAAAATGTTAATGGGATTGCACCCTGTGAACTCACGCACAGGAGAACCCATACTAAAATAAAAGGAAAGGTGATTTTTGAAAACCATATTCTTAAATTGAGATTATTAAAACAGGGACTTAGCTGAAGAGAGTCATCTCCGACTCATGGGGAAAATATTCTCTAACACTCAATTAACGCCCCTATACGTAAAAGTAACAAACTCTAAGATATTTGACAAATGACGTGCTAAAATATTGGTTAAAGGTTTAATGAGAGAAAATGAAAGTGCTTAAATACTAGTTCAAATTTACTACGTAAAAATAAAAACGTTTGAATAACAATTAAAAATTTAGCAAACGAAAGCAAAAGGTTTAAACATCATCTAAAAGTTTATAACGAGAAGGTAAAAATACGTAAATATCCCTTTAAAGTTCACTATGAAAAAATTTAAAATTATTAGCATCAATTAAATATTTAGTAAGAGAAAATAAAAAGACTTAAATATGTCAAAAATTTATTGGGAGAAAATGCCTTTTATCAGCAATTCAGGTCAAGTGCTCGTTTTTAGCCTTTCAATCATATACTTGCATCAGCAGGTAAAATCTTCAAATATATACTTTTTTTTCCTTTCTTTTTTATAAAACGTTGATAGGATTGCGCCCGGTAAATTCTCCCACATGAGCACTCACCAAAATAAAAGGTGGTTTTAGAAAACCCTATTGCTTGAATAGGGAATAATAAAATAGGGACTTAGCTGAGGAGCGTCATCTCCTACTCATTACTGTCTCTGGAAGAAATGTGTCTCCATCGCTCCGTTAAAGTACTGCCAGCGGCGCTTCTATTTAGATGTTGAAGTTGATCTCTTTTGCTCCCTTTTGATTATTTTCCCTAGCTATATTGCTAAGGATTAAGAAAAAATTATCACTGTGTTGCGTATTCATTTATTATGTGAGCTGTTATGCTTATTAGTGACTAGATCAATTAGGAGTATTTTCAATATATTAAAGCGGTTTAATTATATATTACGGAGAGAATAAACAAAGCATTTTCATAAATTAAAATTAATCCCATTTATTATAAATAAAAACAAATATTTATAAATCACGGTCTGAAATGATTGGTTAAATGCTAATCTATTTTTACCCCTTTGGCAGGGGCATGAATGATTAATAATTTTGAGCACACTATTTACGGATAATAATCGAAGAATTTTGTGATTAAAGGCAAATATTATTATCCAAAAATAGTGATGCACAAAATTGGTCAAATTTTTCACCACTGCCTTTGGCCTATTCCCTTAGCTGTATTTCTAAGGTTTTAATATTAATAATAATAATAATAATCGCACCAAGTTACGTAATACATATTCACTAGTGTATCTGTTCTCATGCTTGTTACAATAGCTGGACCAATTAGGAATGTTTTAATTATTTGATGTTGTTAAGAAAATAAACAGAAATATTTTCCTAAATTAAAATAGACTTACAATTAATTATAAATAAAAGCAAATATTTATAGATTGAAATTTAAAATTATAGGTTAGATCAGGGGTGGGCAACCTGCGGCACGCGTGTCGATCCTGTGTCAAATTAAAAATAACCTGTCCGAAATAGACCAGCTGGGCAAGAAGATACAAGGACAACGATCGCATGATTAATTAATAAATATTGTTTAAGTAATATTATGCTTTTGTAAATTTTCTTCCGATATTCTTTGCTGAATATTTCATATTATTTTATAATAACAAAATATATTATAAATAATTTTGAATGCAATTGTTCTAAAGTTTAGATTAATAATAAAATTACTTATAATTTGTTGTCCTTCACATAGTTTTTAATTTTTAAACTATTTTGCATGATTAAAATATGTCTCAATCACGAAACTAACCGAGCTGTTGATAATTATGCAAATTAATCGAAGACTATATATATAGAATTTTACCAATTTGTTCATACACTCTCAGAAAAAACTGTAAATTTATGAGCGTTTGCCCTTCAATTTTGACGGGAAACAGTCTTATTTGATGAAATCTGTTCCATTAAATAAGGGGCCTTATCCCTTAGATCTTAGAAAATTAAGGACAATCCACATATTTTTACAGTTCTAGCCCATCTGTTAGCAAAAATACGAATTGTAATTGGATATGGATTTTTTTTTCTTTTTTACGGGGTATGGCTGAAATCTCTGCCCGTACACGGAAAGAACGATTTTGTTAAAACAACCAAAAATTAGTTGTGCCCATCAAATTTTGCTCCATCCAAATATTTTTTGTTGAACTGACAAAATCATTTTGTTAGTTCAATAAAATTTTATTGAACGAACAATATCATTTGATTAGTCGAACCAACATTTGGTCAGTGCAACCAAACATTTTAGCTGGAGCTTTATTAACTAAATCTTTTTTTCCGTGTAATTTTACAGGGATATTTGTGTGTGTGTGTATATTTGTGATTTCATCTTTATTATATATATTTATAACATACTTGTAGTCTTCTTTGGGGTGATTATATGAAAATATTGAATGTTTCTAATATTCGAATGTATTGTGTATAGTTGGCTTGGCACGCGGTGGGATTTTTCAGCTTAGATGAATTTATACGAGTTATTGAGTTTTTATAGTGACTGAACCAATTGGAAGTTTTTTCATTATTGTATTGCAATTTAATTATCTGATATTATTGAGGGAATAAACAGAAACATTTTCTGACATCAAATGTCTCACATTTGACTAACAAATAAAAGCAAATATTTATAAATCATAATGATGTAATAATAAATTTTACTGTACTTTAACCAATTATTTCACACAGATCGTTATATAATATTGGGCTATTTAGACGATGATCGCTTTTCCTCTCTTTGTATCTTTTTTTTTTTTTTTTTTTTTTTTTTTTAGTTGTATTTCTAAGGCTTAAAATTATTGAGAAATTGCGCATTAATATTATTGAAAAAATACATGAAACATTTTAAGAAATTTAAATTGGCTCCCATTTGGTTATAAACGTAAAGAAATAATAATAACAAATGTTCTAGAATGATGGTATCAATGAATATTATTGTTTAACTAGCTAATCAAACGGATTTTTGGACTATCAGATCAAATATCAGATATACTGTAAGGCACTGATTATACATCTTTCAGGGGGCCGTTCTAAAACAACGAAAGACTTACAATAGAAATTGTAGTGCCTAAGATGTAAAATATTTGACTGTAGAAATCTAATGCTGTAATCATACAAATTTAATTTTGCTACCATTTTCGACTGCTTAAGATGTACTATATGTTGAAAAAAGTTAAAACATTGAAAAAACCTATTAAATAATCATTTCTAAAATATAAAAAAGGTGAGAATTAACAAATCTTATATCAGTTGCACACCTTAAATTACACTTTATTCATTCCATTATCAAACGTACAAACATATTTTAATTAAACTAATATTTAACCATCTTCTGGTGTGCCGATTTATTTTGAGACTTCAGCAAGGCATTATATATGGAGTTAAGTTCCTGGAAAGTTTTCTCTTTATTATTGGGAGAATGAAAAAAGGTTCTAAGTCCGTCCACTATCCATTCTTTTCGTCCCACCCCCTCCACAGGCACCACGAACTTGAAATAACCCCTGTAGCAGTCACACATGTTCTTTGTCTTTCTTCTTTCCCCCAAATATTGCTAGCAAAAAAGAAAAAAAGTACGACGCTGGGGGAAAAAAATCTCAGAAAATCAATTACGGCAAAGAAACGACGTATAAACGAAATATTACAACATTAAATACATAAGGATGAATCAGACCGCGCTGAAACGACGTATAAATACAAAAGACGTATAAATGGGAAACGTATAAATGGGGCTTTACTGTATTGGACTAATTAGATAAGATTCATTTTGCTCCTTTTTGCTTACTTTCACAAGATGCATTACTAACGATTTTTAAAAATCTCATCACAATGTTTTATATTTACTTATTATATGAGTTGTTATGCTTGTTGTAATATAACCAATTAATTTACAGCAACACTTAAAACACTTTTCACTAATTAACATTTTATTGCTTTACAGTGATTTACTTATACGATATTATTGAGAAAATAAATAGAAATATTTTCGAAATTTAAATTAAGTTAAATACATAAAATATTAATAAATAATTGTGTACATGTGTGGTAGTAATAACTATTGCTGTATTTTTTCTAGTTAAATCAAACGATAACATATATTAGACTATTTAAATGTTGATCCCTTTTGCTCCCTTTTGAAATTTTTCCAAATGTAAACAAAAAATGATCTCATAGAAAAAAATTAAAACGCATTTGCTCGAATTCTTTAATTCTGCCTTACGTGAATTTAAGTTATTATAAAATACCATCTAAAATTCTATGTAATATATAATATATAACCTTCTTTAATAATAAATAAAATTCAATTTTTTTACTGAAATTCTGAAGCCATATTTTTATCAGTTTTCACGTCACTCAGATAATATCAAATAGTAGTCTCTTCGTAAAAACAGAAAAAAGTTATGTAGTAAAGGGTTAAAGTGTCTTAATTTATTAGTATCATCACTATCCTAATAATCGTCATCATCATTCAACTTATTCAAGAGTACAAAATCCATAAACGCAGAGAAGGGGGGATCTGGTAAGGTTCAAGCCTCACCATTCATATAAAGGCGAAATATTTTTTCTTTTAACCCTTTGCACTCGAGGGGTGACTCTTACTCACCATTAGTGTTGCCAGGTGTCCCGCGGAAATCGAGGCTTCAAATGCTCTGCACGCCAGTATTTTAAAGTAATTTTCTATGCCTAAACTAATGGCAGAATTATCTGCGATTAAAGATGGCGAAATAAAGTGTAAGAATTTAGTGGGGTCCAGAGCATTTGGAACTCGGGGATTTGGATTTACTCGGGACACCTGGCAACACTAGTGATGAGTGAGAGTCACCTCTCGAGTGTAAAGGTTTAAGTCAGATGAGTCCCAAAAATTAAGTCAGTCCCAAAAGTTATTATTTTCAGTATTTGACAATTCATTTTTGAAAAAACAACTTCCAACATAAAGAAGCACTATAAATACTCAGCAGATTAAGGGCCTCGACCTCATCTCGGAAAAGTCTCGCGTTTAATTTGTTTATATCGTATTTGAAACGTCCTGTCTTTCAGATTAGAATTACTAAGTATTTTCAGGAAATTTAACTTTTGCGAAATGTAAACCGAAACACAATTATATGCCGTTATTTTTTATTAAGATTTTGTGAGGGGCCACCCTTTGAACTTCTTATTGTCTTATAATTTTGATATAATCTCAACTCTCTTAGATTTCATTACCTATCTTGTATCTAATAACACTGGTCTACTAAATAATTTATTTATTTATTTTTTTTTTTTTTTTTTGTCTTTTAAATAAACGTTATATTTTTATACTTATTTTTAAGCATAACTTAAAAACTACTTGATGACCTGTAATTTTAGATTCACATATTTGAAGCTTCTAGTAATCGATTTCTGGTAAAAGATTTCTGTATTGCATTTCATATATTTTTTAATATTAATTTCAAAATACATATTTTTTAGAAAAAATCTTAACTTTACTCCTCTGTATTTCCAAAACAAGAACCAATGAAGGTTTTTAATGGTGATATTTGTGTTCAGTGGGTTAATATCATACAGAATTACACACTTCATGGTTTTGGTATGCGTCAATCGACTTCCTCACTTTCAAAAGCAATGATTTGTTAAAAATGTTGATTTTGTTTAAACAGAATATAATTATAATAACAAAAAAATTAATATTTTATTTTATTTATTTACCTGTTATTTATTATATATTTGTTATTTATTTACCTGCATTTCATTCTTCAGTATTTCAAGCCCATTTTTATCATTGCTAGATACTGAATAGTTTGCAGTTGAATGAGTTTAAAAACATTCGTAAAAATATTTTACGAATATTTTTAAATTCAACAGATTTATATTTTTTGTTGTCTTTTTTCATGTAAATTTAAATTGCAGTAATGGTTATCCGTATCAGCCGAAAAGAAATCACGGTTTTGGTATGCGTCAATCGACTTCCTCACTTTCAAAAGCAATGATTCATTGAAAATTGTGATTTTCTTTAAAAAGAATATAATTATAATAACAAAAAAAAATATTTTATTTTACTTATTTACCTATTTTAATTTTAGTATTTCATTCTTCTTTACAAAAGTTATACTAAAACAAAAGATAAATTTAATTTGATAAGAAAAGTGGAAAAAATAAGAAAATATAATATTCAGTAATAAGGTGTATGCATAATAATTATAAATAATGGTAAAACAATGTTTTACCAATGTTGCCAATTCACCACAATTGTAATAGAAATTTTAAATTCTGATTGTGCTTATTAATACTATACAACATAAAAAAAAAAAAAAAAATCAATGTGGACTATTTGCTTCACTTTGAAAATCAACGCATTTGAAATATAGTTGACCAAATAAATTGCTAGAAACAAATTTATACTGATTTTAAAAGATATTTATTGTGCATTAATAAAAAACATAAATTTTATGTTATTTAGATATTTTTTTTTTTTTTTCAAAAATGGACTTTCCCCACTTTTAAAATCAACGGCTCTATTAAAAACATTGAATTATAATAATCACATTAATAGTTAGTTTAAACAATTACTTATTCTCATAAATATTTTATTAATTATTGATGAATCTAATGTTTAATTGTTAATGTTTAATGTTTAGTCATGTTTAATTTATTTGAAAATGGCAACTATAATCTTCGAGATACTACGCCACTGGCAAAAACAGGTAAATTTAAATTATTTAAAATTAAAATGAAAAAAAAATGTATGAAGACCAAGAGAAAGGATTGTTTGGAATACATATATTAAATCACGGCAAATATTCCTTCTTTGACTATTGCGAAAGACGGGATTTACTAACAAGCACATCTGACCTTCATGGTCTACCAACAGCAACTGTTCCTGCTACAGCCAAAGGCAAACAGCCGTCTTGCCTATTATTGCAGACCACCAAGGGAAAGGAATTGTAAATCAATTGTGTAAGGTACTTTGAAGCTATTTTACTGACAGTTTAAAGGCAAATGATGAGGAGAATAGTTTTAGTGACAATGTTGATGACTTTGTAGATGATATTACTGTAATGAATTACAATTATAATGCTGATAAAACAATTTTTCAAAAAGAAAAAATGTATAATAAATTTTTAGGTTAATTTTGGGACATTTTTTAGAATATAGAATTTATAATTATTTTGAAACAACTGTTGATTGCTATTAGAATCTAAATATTTGTATGATTCATAACAATATTTTTTTCCTAAAAGGTCGAATAAATTCATTTAATATTTATAAGTTTTAAATGATAATATTTGAATAGCACCTCTCAAATTGGTCTTTAAATAGTTTTGTAAGGAGCGGTTATACGGCAATGAAGTCTGCAGTCTTTAAGATTGCTTATCTGTGGGTCAATTACAATATTTCACACAAGTTTTTCAAGACGGAAGAAATTTTTTAAAAAGAAATTCAACATATTTTTTTCTTCAAATCACATTATATATGTTTCACAACATATACTCGACATTTCTTTTTTCTTATCAATGAGTAAAATGTAAAAACATATGTCGAAATATTATTATTATTAAAGAATTTATTTAAGGCTGTTCTCAACTGCTCTGCTCAACAAGCGCAAAACGTTTTGACACATTTACAAATTCATTTTTTAACGGAAACATATAAAATTGGAAAGCCTGACCCTGGAAGCGATTTGGAATCGAACTGTTTTTTTCCATTTTTGGATCAATGAATTACCTATCGGGTTATAAGCGAATTTGATCACGTGACAAACGTGTTTTTTACCCTTTCTTGAGAGGATTTTCTCCTTTCGCGCGGAAATTTGGTTCAAAACGTCCACTTTGACACTCTTTTCTGAACGATCTATTGCGTTTGCAAAAAACCGGGAAAAATAGCTCGATGATATAGTTTCTGAAGAGCAAAACCTGCTAGTTTCATGCATTTCCGACCAAAAATAAATTAAAACTTATGTCAGAAAGTTGCATTTTTGGATTTGAGAACAGCCTTAACTAATTATGAACAATAAGTAAATAATAATAATAAAAAAAATCATAGAGAATATTTTCGAAAGTTTGATAGTCTTGCATTAGTATCTGGTTTGTCTCATTATAAAGTTTCCCGATATTGAAATCGAACAAAAAAATATTACGCGATGTGGTACGTCAACGCTCATAAAGCATTACTTCATCTTCTAAGATGATGCTTACGAGTGTTGACAGGAAAATCCGACCATGAAAAAAATACTGTATTTTTTCCTTGATATGTGGTCAAGATTTCATGAATTATTTGACGTCCGAATAGAATTCACAATAAAAAAAAAAAAAAAATACCTAAAGGTCAACTAAGAAGAAAATCCTTTTGCCCTATGCACTTAACTCTTGAATCTTTGCAAATTTTCATAGGAATAATATCTTCAAAATAAAATACTCATTTAAAATACAAAATAAATTTTATCCTATAACATTCATTTTGTCACATTCATTAGTACAAAATTTGTAAAGGAATACGTGGACATATTATTGTTATTTTAAGAATTGCGTTAAATTATTACGAAGGATAATTAATTAAATTAATCAAGAAAACAGCATTTATTTCGAAAATTATGGCCACATTCAATTAGTATTTTAAAATAATTTTATACTTACTAATGCGTTTATTATCATTGGTAATTTAACCGTTAGAAAACTATCTAGCAATTTTATTGTCAGTTAGAGGTTAAAATTACTAAAATTATTGGCATCTGAAAATATTTACGATATTTTCAAAGTAAATAACATTTCTTAATCGGCTATATGATATATATGTTATATTTGTTTTAAATATTGCGCTTTTATAAATCAGTTATTTATAATAATCGTTATTAATGCATGCATATTTATTTGCTTATAATAACTAAGCATAACTATTTGCTCATGTTATTTATGAAAAATAAATCAAAAGTACGCGTCTTAAACTGGGTGTATTTTTGTAAACGCTTTCTTTATTTCTAAAATAAATAAAAAATTATTTAATTAAATTTTTTAGAACTTCTTCGAAATTTATCTTAGGAATATCAAATATTTTAAGTTATTATCTAACACTGTAATCAGAATAAAGAATTTTTAAGCATATTTGTTTAATATAATTTTGTTAATAATTTTTTACGTGAAAAATAATTTTTGAATGTATCCGGTTGTTATAAAGCATTACACACAAGCCTATAAATTTCTAAATGTTATAAAATTCAGGAAATTAAAATACAGAATCGTGTGTAAATCCTCATTTTATGAGTTAAAATTTTCAAACTATCAAAGGATGTTGTTTCAACATGATTTGATTTACGACTATACTGTAATTACTTTACATGCATTGTAGTTTTTAAAAGTATGAAATGAAAAATTCCTGATGGAAAAAAGGGGGAAAGAGCCTTTCATATGAAAATAAAATTAAATAATAAACATTACTAAAACCATTCCAGTAAAACAACAGTGTATCAACTTTTCTTTTTTATTATTATTAGATTTACATTTCGAATTACTTTTACAATTTAGTATTATATTTCTCACTTCACATGAAAAACCATTTCGTAAACATGATGATAATTGTGTATATGTATATAATATATAAAACAAATGCGTCGAAACAATCAGGAGAGGGCTTCGATAAAATATATTAACTTTTTGAATACATTTTTTATAAAAAAAATATAATATACACGAAGAAAAAAAAATTAATTTAAAAATGTTTTAATTTAAAAAATATTAAATATGTTCCATCTTTTTTTTTTTTTTTTTTTTTTTTTTTACTGGCTGAGATGGCAATCACATTTAGTAACAGAAGTACAGAAGTTAAGTCATAAAACTCATTAAAATTCTTTTATTAGCAATTTACAACTCATTTATATTTCTCTTATTAAAAATGTAAGAGACAGCTGATGTAATTTATATGTTTACTAAATGAAATTTTATTTTACAAATAAACAAGTATTATCCACTAACATAAATTTAAAAAGTATCTGGTACTAGTGCATAAATTTTGTGCAAACCGATGCTATCCTCAGTGCTGTAGTTAAAGGGAAAAAAACAGAGGGTATAAGCTACAAAGTATACGCTATAGGTGTACGGAGTTTCTTAAAATAATCCAGAAGATATACGGCGTATGTCATCATACACCCCTCACTACACTCATATAATATCTCTTAAATTTATGACGAATGCATATAATTATAAATTATTAATGCTACGTCATTAAGAATGCATGCAATCCCCCCCCCCCCACCCTAAATGTAACTTTATTTTGTGAATAAACAATATTTAATTCTGAAAAAAATGTAAAATTACTTTACCGAACAAATATTTTATATTACTTCTAAAAGTAACTTTATTTTGTAAATAAACAGTGTTATTTACTTCTAGAAAAATGTAAGAAAAAAAATTAGATAAATTCTTTGTGACAGTTTTGGCTCTTCCTAAGTTTAACTCATTACACGATTTTTTTAAATAATTAATTTTTAAGAAAAATAAATAGTGATTTTATCTGTTAAATAATCTCAAAGTTTCTTGTTTTTCTTTTTGGCATTTTACAGGAAATAATACGCAATTGTTTTGGCTTCTTAAAACGTATCCATTGAATATAATTACTGGAAGAGGAAGACGGGAAAAAAAAGAACAAATTTATTCAGGAAGATATAGAATAAATTATTCCATAAATTCACGCATTTATTAAAAAAAAATCTATTAGTATTATACGGATACTTTAGAATAGAAGTTTTACCTTTCTTGTGGAATTTTTTGTTTTGGAAGAAAAAATAGAAGAATGAAATTAAATTTTGATAAATAAATCATAAATAAATCATATGTCAATATTATTATTATTTTTTTTTTTAGTTTCAACATTTACATAAAACACTATCATTCTTACTTTTACGACTAAACGATATCATTCAATTTTTAAGGCTTTTTTATGAGGTTATTTTAATAGAACAAAGCATAATTGCATTTTTTTGTAGGGGAGGAGGAGCTGAAATCTGGGCAGGGGGTCAGTTTATTGCACAATTCCGTTATAAACAGGGTTTACACTATTAGAAAATAAATTTGCTGGACAGTACCATTTTTAAAAATCTGTATAATATTATTTGCTTACAATTTTATTATTTCTTTTTCAGTATTACAGTTTATGAGTTGTTGAAGTGCAATTAAAGAGTACGCAAAAAAAAATCCGATATGGTCTTAATAACTCCTACTAAACATTCCCTTCAGAGCAAATGGGCTGTTAGTAGTTTAATACATGAATTTAATGAAGGAATTTACTGGGTCAAATTAGCTAATTGTTACTCATTTACTGCCTGACATCGTCTCTGTCCGCATATAAACATGTGTATATGATGGTATGGAATTTGTATTCCAGAAAATCAGAATTTTTAATCAAAATTATAAATAAAATTAATATAATAAAAATTAATAATCTTAGCCTGTATTTATCATTATTTTAATTTTAAATAAAGAAACTAAATATAAAAGATTTTTTCCCCCTGTAATAAGAAGATTAAAGTAATTTTTTTCTGAAATTCCATATCTTAAAATTCTTATTTTCATTAAAAAATAATAATAATAATAATAATAACATAAGTAATATATTTAGCAGCAATTATAAAATATAGACAATTAAAAATATATTAGATAAAAAGGACCATTGCTATTAATGTAGTTATCATAAATAAAAAAATTAAATTATTTTTTTTTTAATTAACGTTCTTAAAAATCTTGCGTTGTATTTTAAAATAAATTAAATAATTGGTTTCGTAACAATAACAAAAATTAGACAAATTTTTTACAAGAAAAAAGTGAAAAGTTAGCAGAATATTATTTTTTTCTTTTTGTTTTGTTTTCTCCGGAAATCAATGCTTATAAGGAAGAAATTTAGAAAAGGAGCAGGAAGGGGGGAGGGGGCTAATTCCAAACAGACTGCCTCCAGTATTGAACACTAAACAATAGACTTCAACCGTATATGTTAGAGTCATCAGAAAAACATATGTGTGTTACTTAGATACATACCTAATGCGTTATAAAATTAATTCATTAATTAAAAGAAAATAAAAAGATTGAAATTAATTTTAAATTAAACCAATAGGAACGTATTTTATCGAAAATAAGTACATAATTTCATAAAAGTAAGAAATGTTTTATAATGTAAACAAAAGAATTTGTAGTATTGGATCAGCCTAAAGTACTCTATTTATTGTAATTTAAAAATAATAGCGGAAATTCTACTCTGAAAACATTCAGATTACTTGCTGGTTTTTGCATTTATAACTTAGTAAGAGACAAGAAAGAATTATACCGTATTTGACAAATTTTAATTAATGTTTTGGAATAACATTAAAATAATAATAAGTAAATAAAAGAAGCAAAATGACTAAGATATTGTTATTTATATATAAAAGTTATTATAACCAACTGTTGTAAGACACGTTAAGATATTGTAACTTTTCCAAATAATTAAAATTATTTTATGATGGATTAGAATAAAGCAAAGAATATAAATATAAGTGAAGAAGGAACTTTTTAAAACTCGTTTGAATTTTAATATTGTATACGATATTCCCGCTTTATCAAAAGTAAATGTACTGTAAATCTTTTTGTGTTTAGTTCTTTTTTTTTTTTTTTTCTGGAGGGAGGAGGGGGACAACTCACCATAGAAGTACCCGAGTTAGAACAGATAAATAATAAATTGTAATACTTTTTACTGCTTGGAGCATCACTTATGCTAAATGTATTTGTTTGGCCTTTATTTGCACATGTAAATAAATGATAAATATTTTATTTTTGTAAGCGTGGGCGCATGTCTTTATGAATCTTAGTACACAGTTGCCAAGTTTTCCAACTTTTGATTACTACTTTTTTCGTATTAAAAAATTCGATTTAAATAACCGCAAATTTCTGTGATCAAATAAAGGGAATACATAAATTAGTGGAAGTTTAAAAATTGGAAAATTTGAAAACTATATTATACATATGGGCTTTTCTCAAAGGGAAAAAAAAAAGGGTTATAAAAAGTAAATTTCAAGAGAGAAAAATGATAACATAGGATGTTTCAGCCAGCATTATAGAGTTTTTCTATGAATAAGTGATAAAGATACCATTAATTGATATATGTCTATAGTATTTATTTGGACATGTAAACAATTTATATATGTTATATTCACATGTGCCTACCTACGCCAATCTTAGTTACACATATAAACTTTTGTTATTTAAAAAAAAATAATAAATAAATAAAATAAAATTAAGATTAAAATAATTAAATAATGTATTTCATCTAATATTGCAACTGCGAGTTTATCTATGAATGGCTGATAAAACGCGATTAACACTTTTAGTTTATATGCCTAGTTTTGAAAAGAGTTGGGCATGGGGAGAACTCGAGCTTTTATTAGCATTTTATGACTAAAAGTTACGGCCGTCTGACAAACACGGTGGCTTAAGGCCCATAAAAATGTTGGAAATGAATAAATAGCTTTGCACTTACCTGAAGTTGTCTGGACGTAGGTGGTCGGGCAGTGAACATCAGTGGGAAAGGTCCTGAGTCCATAAGCGTCTGTTTGTTGATATACAGTGTCCATTGGGCCGGGCACCCTTGGCCTCTCTTCAGTGAAATAGGCCACTGGTTGAGGTGTATGGGGCTCCATATGAACCCTTGTACCCGGGTAGGGCGGATAGTTGCACCATGTTTGTGAACCAAAGGATTGGCAAGCGTCCGCAGGAACAGGAGTGACAGTGCTTGGACCAGCATCGTAAGAGTTCGACCAGAATTTGATAGAAGTTTGGGGTGGCTTTCTCTCATAGTAGTAACTCGTAACACCGTCCCTCACATTACAAAGTTGTTGATGGTTGTACGGAGGCACATGGTCCACGAAAGCTGAATGATTTTCAGTGGTGTACGATTGACCCCACCCGGTCTGACTGTTATGTCCACCATGTCTAATGACACCAGGATCACCACATTCGGATGCTGCATAAGTTACAGCTAGATCAGTAGGAGTTGGTCGTTTAGCTGGGATGTGCAGTGGCTGTAGTGTTGCACCAGCCGCATCGCTGCCGTTGCGGGTCGTAGAATCTTCGTAACCGGTGCTTCCGTTCATAACCTCGGCAGGCGCACCGCTCGGGAACGCTTCGTCTTCAACGGTGCCGTACCTAAGCCATCCCCGGTACACAGGACAGATAGAAGAAGAGAGAGATGGGGAAAGGAGAAAAAATCACGTGATCAACAAACTGATGCATAAAAACAAACACTTACACCAGTTTACATACCACCGTTTCTGCTTAGACTAAAATAAATATATATATCCGGGAAAAACAATACAATATAGTAATAAATAATAATTAAATTAATCCTATCTTCAGAGCTAAACGTATTTTTTACCCTAAATCCCAAATTTTAAATACATTTTAAAAATGTCTAATACCTTCAAAATTAATTAGAAACCAAAAACAAAATAGGAATAAAAAAGGATAAAATGATTCCTATCCTAAAGTGAAATATAAACTTATTCCCTCACCAGTTTATTTTCATCTTCTTTTTTTCCCCTTTAGGATCTTCTAACCTTTATTTACCAGAGATTGTTATAGCAGTGTCGTTTCCTTTATACCGGCTTTTCCTGGTTTATCCATGACTTTTTATAAACTAAAAAAAAAAAATTGACGGTAATCGGCACTAAATATTTTTCATCTTAAACACAGTGGCATTGGAAGTTGTTTTAATCCCACCAAATTCTCTAGTCATACATCTATAGAGCGAGAGTTGAGAAATGGTCACATCTTGTTCGAACCGCGTGTATTTACGTTGCTAGAGATTCTTGTATGAAAGCTTCTCGCATGCTTCGAGTTTCCAAGACACTCTAGGGTTTGCAAGGGGAGGGGGGGATCAGAGTGAGAAGGCAAAGACGGGAAAGCTGGACTTTCGTTCGCTCCCAAGTCTCCGCGGCTCGCCAAACAGAAGAAACGATAGGAGAGAGCGGTTTGGAATCTTTTCATTGGCTGTAGTCTGTCATGTGACATAGCTGGCGTTGCCAGAATTAGGGGGTAGGGGGGATAAATAGTATTTGCTTTTACTGAGTGTGTCGGAGAAACTGTTAAAAGAAACACTTCTTGCGTTAGTTGCGCTTTTGTACAAGCTTAAATTCGGCGCCTAAACTGATTCAGTCCAATCCTGTGTGTTTAGGTGACTTCTCACTCGAATTCTAATAAATGATCAGGGGAAAAAATAAGGTCATGACAAAGAAAAAAAAAAAAAGAACAAATATGTTTATTATATGAGTAATTTTTAATCATTTATTTCATTTATAAAACTAAAAAAATAAATATCTGTATGAATTAGGTAAATTGCTACACAGCTTAATTAACCGAAATTTCTCTTTCAGTACACTTAAATGCATTGCTGTCTACCTGAATGCTTTCTATTTCTAAATTCTACATTTTGTTTCGAAATATTTTAACAAATGTATCTGTACGAATTAAAAAAAATAATAATATACTTAAACTTAATTAACCATCATAAATTTATTACATTTATAAAACTAAAAAAAAAAAAAAGAATACACGAATGATGTAAATTAGTATACAGCCTAATAAAGCATAATAAATTTGACATATTCCTTTCTATGCAGTTAAATGCAATGTTATGAATCGCAAAAAATAATGTATTATGAATCATTAATTTTTAAAAATCTGTATAGATTGGGGGGGGGGGCATATTTTTTGTATAATTCTCTCGTGACATTTACTTCAACTATTACTTGTATTACCAAATGAAAAATATAAATCACATAATTACAATCGGACCGAAAGCGTAGAAATGAGCCAGTGTAGAAATAAATATACATTTCACTTTACGATAAAAGATATTATTTATATTTTTTTCTTCCTAAATATGTAAATATTACGTTTAAGGAAAATGTATTTAAAATTTAGGATTTTGGGAGAAAAAGTGTTTAACCCCATAGTCAGCATTATTTAAATTATATTTTACTATATTGTAATTTTTTTTATGATTTTTTTTCCTTACCAGAAAATAATTACATATAAACTGATGTAAATGATTTTATTGTTTCAAAAACATATGTCAGATTTAAGATATTGTAAAAAACAATGCCTTCAAAAATTATAATGTTTGCGTAAAATTAAAAAATTTTTATTCTTCATATTAAATAATGTTTACCACGTACCGAATTTCATAAATTTTATTTTTCACGTAGCAGAGATTTTTCGAAAAATTAGCTGTGAAAAAAGTCCCATGTGCTAATGTTCGAACACCGAATTTAATAACACTTTAATTTAAAAAAGAGAGCATTTTGTAATAATATAAACTCTTTTAAATTTTGAAGTCTGTTGAAACACTTTTGAATTACGAAACTATATGGATTCTTCACATTCGGCACAAAACAGAAGACGAGAATCTTCAATTCCACTTGAAAATGTTAATGGTGCTGCCATCTATGGTTTATTTACGTAGCCATACTTATAATTCCATTTCACTTTATAACAAATATTTATTACATAACTTCGACATCTATAAAATTATATTCACTTATTGCAATTCTGTGAATATGCTTACAAAATTTGAGTATGAAAAATACAATAGTTAAATTATAGCCGTGGAGGGAAGAAAAAAGAAAAAGAAAGAGAGAGCATCTCAAATTTTAATAAATTATTCAGTGTACAAAAGGAAACGGGAAAAAAAGAGAGAGAAAAGAAGACTGTAGCAGTTTATTTTGATAAAAAATTCTCCAAAAAAGCATGCGTCTGATTTTAATTTCAGGGATTATCTCTCTATAAAACCTTATACTCTATATCTATATAAAAGTTTAGTCTACAGAAATAGTCGGAAATGTTGTAGAAGAAAATGTTATGGGGGGGGGGGGGGGATTTAACATTATTGTATAACGCAAAAGCAATGATAATACCAAATAAGAAGACTTTAGACATCGAATTTTGTTAAACTAAGTAGAAATCCAATTTTATTATTATTAATTTTTCAAAAAACTGCTTATTAAAAATATGAATCAAGCAATTTCATTTTCAGCATAAAATGAAATATACTTCAAAACATGGACATTACGAGATATTTGATTACGTAAAATATAAATTTTAAAGGGGCATTGAACTTTGAAGGTGAGTAAACTTAAGAATTTTCATTTTCATAAAGAGCCAACAAAAATCAATCCTTGAATGATTTTTTTCTTTATCTTGCTTTTCATTTACATTAAATCAGGATAGGGATATAAAAATCTCGAAAACATCACATATTTCATACTTTCTTTCTTTTTTTTTCTTTCTTTTTGTTTTCTTTTTTTTTTTTTTTTTTTTCTTTTCTTAAAACTGAGCGTGATTTAAATCCAATCAGATTTATAGCTAGTTGTCTACAAGGTTATAAATCTCACCTGCAACCTGCAATCAATGATTAAAGTGTCTCCGTGGAACAATTTTACTTCTCATCCTTTTCTAATTTCTAAAGTACGCTAATTGTTTAAATTTCATATAAATAGGTATACAAACCCTAAAACAAAGAATTATTGACAAAATTGTGATCAACATATATAATATTTAGGACAAAAATCGAGAAAGATTGCCCATTATGTATGGAAATTATTTCTATGACTTTAGTAACAATTGATGTATATGAAAACAAATATATAAATATGCATACTTTTAGGAAGTGTAGTTAAACTAAAGTAACTATAAATTTTCAATCAATTTTGAAATCGCATGGAGTATTTTTAAAAAGGAATTTCTTGTGTATTATTTTTTAATTCATTTTTTTCGTACAGAACATTTATATATTTTGCTTTAAAACATGCTCTATGTACGTGGAAAATGCTTCTTTAATGTCAGTTATACCACGACCCTTTAAAACTTCATAGAACAATTCATCATTAATAAAACAATTAATTACTCCAAAACACCACTTTCAATTGAACGGGATCTACAGCTGAATTTCATTCCAATTTCAAAATATTGTGTTAAATTTCCTTTTTAATTCTTTATTTTGAAGTGTTTATATGTTATGTCTGCTTTATAATATAGACAGATCTTACGCGATTTCCATCTATACTGGAAATACAAAAATCTTCAAAATACCATGACTTTTTTTCTTTTTTAACTTAAAACATAATCTACAGCATTTAGAATAAAATGACACAGATCGCGATTAAGTTCAACAGTGGGATAGAAAATATGGAAGGTCTCAGTACCAGATTTACAAACTTTAAGATGTGGTAAAGCACACTGCAAAAATTACATTTCAGACAAAGCAAGATATGTCAGTTGAATTTTAATTAAAATATATGCATTATTGTGAAAAGTTATGAACGAAAGTCCGGTTTGGATTGGAGTGAAACACCGTGTATTTTTGACTGAATAAATAAATTGTGACCCTGGTTTCCTATTGAGATATTATTAGTTATAGTGTGCTCTAACCATCTCTTAAACTTCGTAAACCTGGTACTGAGGAATCCTGGATTGTCTGGCATTCTGCCTGGCTGTGTTCTAATTCGAGTAAATATACTCGAACTGTTATGTAATTTATACATGCTATTGAATATTACTATGATATTTTCGGTATTCGAGTGTATTGCAGTTATAGTTTCTTTACCGGGACACGCAGAAGTATTCCGTTACATATACGGTCTATGAGGAAAAACCATTTGTAATGTATTTTGATAACATTAGACTATTTCAAACATATTTAAATTTTTATATTCCACTGAGGTTCAATACAAGATGCTTACTGCTGAATATGGTACGCATGGCATTTATCGTTCATTTACAGGGACAGATAAAATAATTCGATTACATGTTTCAGTACTGCCTGGGCGATAATTGATGGAAGTACGTTTTCAATTGTGGTATGTGTTTTAAAATGCAATTAATCTTTTGCATATTATTTGTTGTGTATGCATTCTATAGATCAAATACAGGGTTGCACAAAATTTATTGGCAGAAATTACTGAAGGGGAACTTGCAACTGTGCATTCGTTTCCTAATCGAACTAAATTTTAACTTTTCTGTATAATATGTATACAAATCTATAGATCATATATAAAGCTTCTCAGAAGAATTTGAATACTTTTACAACTGTAGATGGTGATTGCTGAAATTGAGTTTTCATATGTGTTAGGCGTTTTTAAAATTGCTTATTTAAATATCATCTTTCATCTTACTGAACGGGACAGTTTGTTACAGTATTCTGAGTTTGTTGGAAAGTGTTTCATATCCTATGCTTGACACATGATTTTCCTTTCTTGTTTATTTTGAATTGTCGGTGGTTTTCTAAGTAACAATTTTAAATATATTTACCTCAGAATGTATTTTTTCAAGATTCGCGCGGCATTTAAATTGATATCTATAATTTTAATTTAAAATTTTTTATTTAATTTAAATTCAGTATATATCTATATTACAAAGGACACACGTGTCCGTGCGCAACATCATTTTGACGGTGGCAACACAAAAAGATTAAATTTAACTTTTGCTGCATTTTTTTTTTTTTTTCCTTTTAACTTCTGCACATCGTACATTTAAAATTTTTACACCGTCGAATGAGGGAAAAAATGTGCTTTCAAATGAAATTTGTTTAAAAACTCTATCGGAATTTCTTTGAAAAATGTATCGCTATTTACTCAATTTTTATTGTTAGAGCTTCGTTCAACTGACGAAACCCTATTCGTCTCGCTCCTCTGTCTGTCTGTCTGTCACAGAGCCCGTCCTCAGAAACTATACATGTTGGAGACTTGAAATTTTGCATACTTATAGCTGAACACCACACATCATACGACAAATCATAAAATTTTGAAAAAGTCGTACATTTAACACTTTAGGCTCCCACATGTGTATTTTAAACAATTCTTTCTAAGTGAGCCCCTAATTAGGTTGAAGGCGTGAAATTTTACATAATTACAGCTGAACACCTCACATCAAACGACAAATAATAAAATTTTGAAAAAGTTCTAAATTTACCCCTTTGGGGTCTCATATGTGTATTTTAAACAATCCTTTCTAAGTGAGACCCTATTTAGGTTGGAGACGTGAAATTTTGCATACTTATAGCTGAACAACATCATGCGACAAATCATAAAATTTTGAAATAGTCGTACATTTAACCCTTTGGACTCCCACATGCGTATTTTAAGCAATTCTTTCTAATTGAGCCCCTTATTAAATTGGAGATTTGAAATTTTGCATACTTATAGCAGAACACCTGAGGCCAGGCGACAAATTATAAAATCTTGAAAAAACCTTACGTTTAACCCTTTGAGCTACCACATACGTATTTTAAGCAATTCCTTCTAAGAGAGCCCCTAATTAAGTTGGAGACATTAATTTTTGCATATGTATAGCTGAATACCTCAGACCACACGACAAGTCATAAAATTTTCAAAAAGTCTTATATTATTTACTCCTTCGGGCTCTAACTTATGTATTTTAAGCAATTTTTCTAACTTCCGCACTTTTCACATGGGGAGCACTTTTCTAACTTTTGCCGATACCCCTTTGACCATTTTTTCATATTATGCACCATAGCGTTACATATTTTAGTTTCACTTTTTACCGCCAGGGGCGCCTACTTATCTCGGTTGCTATGGGCCCAATCCCCTTGACTAATACATCTACGGATAGTATGTAAAACTGAGTTTCGTTCGGATAGAGGTTTGTTTAGAATAGAGTGCGCCCCTGGTTGCAAATGTGGAACTAACAGATTTTTAAAAAGGATAAAGTGTTTTGAAAGGAATATTAAACGAAACTCTTTGTGCGATCTGTGATCACACTTACCCACTTGTTTTTAAAATAATTTCCAGGCATGATTTTTTTTTTAATCTATTTCTAACTCGAGCAGACGATTATGTAAGATAAATCCATTTGTACTTAAATTAATATAATAGCAGGTGTTTCCAGCTTATATGACATAACAAAATTTAAACATTCATCAATCAATAAATAAAACAATAAAATATAAATAACATACAAATTTAAGACAAGTGATCGAACTAACACTTAAACCACTAAAATGATCAGAATAATAAAAGGCTGATTTTAAAAAGTGATCTTTGGCAATTGCTTCTGCTGATGTTAACGCGAGGCCATTACAAAATTATCGCCTTTAATAAATGTTAAAACTTTATTTAAACTAATTACTATTTTTCATATAAATGGGATTTTTGTTGTTTTTAGTGCATATTCTAAAAAATATATAATAAATGTAAAAAATCTAATAAAGTTATCCATTAAATAAAGGGTTTTCATCTATTTTCTGTAACCCGCGAAGCCCGGGTATATCCTCCTGTATATATAATGAAATAACATGTGTTAAGATAAATGTAAAAATAAAAGTTAAAAAGTATTAAACGAGAGAATGAAAAAAAAAATATAGATATATAATATAAATTTCCATGAAATATAAAGTTATGAGACATCGTACACTTTCATTCATTATATGGTCCTCAGAACTTTTTGTTTTCAGAGATATTTTGAAAATATGATTCTTGCAGCAAAAATCACTCATAAAAAAATATTTTTTTTTCTTAAAAAATTCTTAAAGTTTTCTTAATTAAATTCTATAAAAGTTCTTAAAATCTTAAATTTTTGTAATTCTTGAAGCAAATATTTATTCCTTTCTGCAGTCAAAAATGAATAAAGGATGCAAAAAGCGTTATTCTAACAAAAGGCATGTCAATTTTTAAATGTGAATGAAATTAACAATGTTTAATTTAAAAAAATAAATTTCAAAACATTTCAAAAAATTGTATTTGAAAAGTAATATATACAGGTAAAAGTACAAAGTAATAAGCCATAGTAATATACCAAAGTAATATATATCATATGTCCTTTCAGAAATCCGCTAAAAAAAATAACAAATTGTCGTATCAGAGCTATCGTATGAAACTTTTAAAAATGTCGATTTTTTTTTAAATTCCGTAACAAAAGAAGAAAAAATTAGTTTCAGGAGACCTATATGTAAATTCATTTGATATTCATTTTTTTATGAATGTCCTTAAATATACATGAAGGGTCGAATTTTTATGGCAAAAAATGTAGTACAAAAAAAAAAACTTCGATTTTTTTTTCCCTTTTGCTACTCACTATGAAGATAAAGTTATGAGACTTCATACAGTTATTTTCAGTTCCATATTTATTAAATTGTCATTAGGATTTTAAATATTGGGAGAATATTTAGAAAATTTTATTCTCATAGCAAAAAGTAGGGTAAGCTGGGGTAACTCGACCCATGAGGTAACTGGGCCATACACTGTTTTATAAAAAATCGTTGATGTCTTTTAAGTTTTAGCTTTTGTCAACATTGCACCCCCATCTCTACTTCTTAAAACAATGTGTGTCAACTCAATCATAACTCTGTCTTTGTTGTGATAGGTTGCCGAAAATTTTGGTTTCTTTTTTTAAAAACAACGTTTATTTGGTTGAACTTCCTCGGCTTTTTATTAAAATACGGTAAGTACTTTTAATAAACAATCTTTTTTTTAGATTAGACATATAAATAAATTAATATTATTATATATTGATGCACATTTACTTCCTGATTCAAATGTAAGGCAGGTGTTCCAGTTACACCACAAATTTTTCAAGAGTGGGGTAACTGGGACATGTATCAGGGGTAACTGGACAATGTGGGATCCAGTTACCCCAACAGTTATAAATATTTTTTTAAGTTTCTCTTATTACGGGAAATTAATTTATCCACTTTTTTTTTTTTTGCTTGCAATAAAGAAAATTACATAATACCTTATTAAAATTACTTATTAAATTTTTAAAAAGCATGCTGGGGGTATCAAACCAAATTTCTTAAGTGTGACAGCTATAGCTCGAACTTTTACGATACAGATGAAGGGGCGTACATAAGACAAAGTGAGATTATTAGAAAATTATCGAAATGAATAAAAAATAGCTCTGTTCGATATAGCAATATGGTTACATTCTCCACAGATTTATTGTACGTAACGAACTTTCCTTATGGTAAATAAAAAAGAGAATGAGATACTTAAGTACTTATGTAGCCGTTTGTTCATAGACTTACCTTGTTATTTTTCCCCTTAAAATACCCATGTAACTGTTATACTTATTACCTATACTAAAGTGCTTAAGTTACGTGTTTTTATGTTTTTTGTATAAATAAATCTAATATTTTCACTTTTAGTGCTTTTTTAGACAACAAAGGTTTCCTTACAACACTCTTTAGTTGATATATAATTTACATGATCTACCTGGTTTAAATTTTTTTTAAGTTGTTTACACTTTTTCAAACAGGACCTGATACCCCATATTAAAAAATTAAACACTTGTGGAACATAGACCCTCCTGGTCCACTTGCCCCATTTTTATGGGGCAATTGGACCCATGAGGAAAGAAAGATGAAATATATATATATATTATTATTTTTAGATGTTAAAATGTAATTTTGAACATTTTTGTCTGATAGAGGAAACCTAACTGAACACATTTACAAAAGTTTAGACTTTAATTCAAATGAACGTTAGCTTTTTGAAGCTGAATTGTCAGAATCGCCAGAGTCACATTGTAAAATCATGGCCCAGTTGCCTCACGTAACCCTACTCATAAAAAGACTTTTTTTGTCTTAAAAAATTCTTAGAAAATTGTTTAATAAATATTTTTGTAAGTCCTAAAGGCAAATCAATATTTATATTTTATGTGATAAAAATTAATAAAGTATGCAAAAATTTATTTTAACAGAAAATATATCATTTTTTTAAATGTGGCTGAAATTAACATATTTTTCAAATTTTAAATTAATTTTTAAAATTTGTATTTTCCGCAATTTTTAATAGAATTTTTCATCTAATTTAATCACGGAAAAGTATTACAACATCTACGATTAAATATGGGATTACGAATTCTGTGATTTAAAAATTAAATAGAAAATTTCTAATCTGAAAAAGAGATGCTAGACTCCTTGAAAATTTTAATAAGTGTACGCACCTTGAATATATGAGGCATTCTCACAATCTTTTGACTTTTGGAAAAAAAAAAATCTGACAACATTAAACTTGCTAAAATAATATTTTAATCTGATAGACGAATGCCTTAATGATTCAAAATAAAGAAAAAATGGTCAGCAACGAAATTTTTTTTTTATTTAACTGGGGTTTAAGTTAAACTTGCGAGTTTAATTTTCCTTAAGATTTTACCCCTATAACTTTTTATTTTCTTCTAAATTTTTACTTATAATGAATTTGCATAGTACCCACAGGACATTCAAATAGGAAATAATAATAATGTAGTACTTTTAATACAGAATTTTTGTATAACATTGTCTTAAAGAGGTGTTAAAGAAGGGACGGAAAGGTAAAAAAAGGGGATGGTATTGGAAAAAAGGGACGAAATGGGGAAAAAAGGGGACGGTAAGGATGGAGCGGTAAGGAAAATTATCACCTAATTTTAGGAAAATCGTGTTAAGACTAAGTGATAGCCACAATGTTCATTGATTTTTAGTAACAGTTGTTAACATTAGATTAATTTTTTTTTTTTTTTTTTTTTTTTTTTTTTTTTTTTTTTTTAATTTACCTCGAAAAGTGCAGGAATAAACCTTGGGGACGGTGAGACTACCAATAAAGCCACGATGCTTGAAATTGATATTTAAATGCTGATTTAAATTCTACAGTAAATTTCCTGCCAAAGAATTTTAGACATTATTACTCTAGCATACTTCTGCATGAGAAAAAACTTGAAAAAAATTCTGTGATGGCTGCATCTGAAATGAGTTTCTGTATAATTTTAGAAGAGGGATGGTAAGGAATCTAAAACCCAGGGACAGAGTTTTAAAAATAATAACAACCCTAAAATGTGTGCAGGTTAATTTTTAGCTACATATTTATATAAAACAATAGTTCCAGTTTCAGAAAAAAATTACATTGAATTATTTTTATTGAAACAATTTTATCCAGACAGCTCCAAACTTAAAAATCAGCATCAGGGACACGGGACGGTATAGGAGTTTTCCAGGTGTTTGGACCCCCAACATCGTCCAAAACTTATTTAGCTCGTTAATATTGTTGTGCAGTCATGCAATGGGATGTTCCCCAGTATATGAAATAAAAAAACACAAAAAAGTGTATTAAAATAAAAATTATTATTCAGGGACATGAAAGTCAAAAGATTGTGAGAATGCCCCATACAGGATGTTCCACAAGTCAGTTCACATTTCAGAGAGTCATAAAAAAATTAATAAAATGTTGCATAGGATTGCGGTTTGCGCCATTAGACTTGTAAAAATGTTGACGCTTTTGTGATAAAAGAAAACAAAATAGCTCAATTTTTTTTCTTTGCTTTTTCCACAAAAAATCCAAAAGTTTGATAAGTCTTTAGGTGCAAACAGCACTCCAACGTGACTGTTTTTTATTTATTTTTTATTTATTTATTTATTTATTTATTTATTTTTAATGGAGTAAGTATCAAAAACAGCTAAGCCCGGTGTTAAAAATCTATGTGTAAAATTAGGCATAGAAAACCACGTGAAATCTTAAAATCAAATCCTTGAAATTAAAAATTAAATAGAAAATTTTTAATCTGAAAAAGGTATGCTAGACTCCTTGGAAATTCTAAAGAGTGTAACGCACCTTGAATATATGCAGGATGCTCCACAAGTCAGTTCATACATTTCAGAAATTCATAAAAAAATAACAAAATGTCGTATCGGAGTGCGTTTCGCACCATTAAATTTGAAAAAATTTTGACGTTTTTGTGACAAAAGGAAGAAAGTAGTTCAAAGAGACCGACAAGTATAAGGTCAGATTTCAAATATTCATAAAAATGTATCAAAAAGACGTAGACTTTTCAAAGAGTGAGAGTTCCGTGGCATATACTATAGTACAAAGATAGTACTTTTTTCTTTTATTTATTTTTTCTTATTATTTTTTTTACCTCCTATTATTTTCTTCTTTGTTTTTTAGCCCCCGTAATGCTATTTCTTTCTCCCAGCTCATTTTGTCTCCAAAAAATAACGTTACATTACAGACGCTAGCCGTAAAACAAAGCATTAGGATTAAATACTCTTTAGCAATTTTTAAAACTTCTAAGCATCGCACATTTTCGATTTTTATACCGTCGTATTGGAAAAAAAAGTTCTTTTAAATGCATTTTGTTTGAAAACTGCATCTCCATTGATTTTTCAGATATTAATTTTTTTGTAGTTTTTAGCGACATTTGTTTCATTTTGAAAACTCAAGTACTCCATTTCTGTAGAAAGTGAAGAAAAAAATAGTTGAAAAATAGCAATTATGTCTTTTTGTTGCCACTTACTCATAAAAACTGAAAAAAAAGTAATTAAAATAGGTGCTATTTTGAAAAAATATTAATGAATTGCTCTCTTTTTGCTGCATTTGTGTATTATTCTGAGATAGTGACGTCCTACCCATACTCTATTGTAGATGTCTATGATTGGATCGTAAATGAGGAATTCTTCAGCAGATTCGGATGACGTCGTTTTATATAAAGTAAAATCGCGTGTTTTAAGTCTTAAAACTAAACTACAGTAGAGTCCCGATTATCCGAGTTCCCCTTAACCTGTAGCTTACGGGGGGATAACCGTAATCCCAAGAAAAAGAGTGTTGAAAAATACGGGGTTGGGATTACCGCCATCCCGAACTTTTCTACCCCTCGGAGATGCTGTGCAGGAAATCATTCAGACCGTTTTGCTCAGTTGGGGTCCGTCTGCGTATCGAACAAGGGAATTTCTGTAGGGAAGATATTAATTATTCTAGAGAAGTACGGGGAAGATTACATTGTAAAAAGTAAACATTGCTTACGCAATCAACGTAAAGCCGTTTCTACTACGCTTGCTGCAAATTAATTGAAGATAATTCTAGTTTGTGAGACATGATAGTGTCACTTTTGATATGATAATGAATAGATAATTTTCAGCAAATAATTTTAGTAGTTTAATATTGCTAATTTTGGTTAGACCTTTGTCCTTACAATGAAAAATGTAGCATTATTATTTTTTCTTTCTTACTAACACACTAGATATCTTAAATTATGTACGTAATTTTATATACAGAACTGGAAAGTTAAAATGTTTATACTTATTACTATTTTAATGAAAATGCAATGCATTTCGTAGCATTTTGTAATAGCATAATTAATCAAACAAAAATTATTTTTTTCTTTGTACAGTTAAAAAAGTGGGTTATGAAACTTAAGATTACTCTGAAACTCAAAGGAGCTAGTTTCTGGGGCATTTATAAATTCATTTTTGTTCGAAAACGTATGAAATTGGAAGATGTTCTTATTCAGAAAGTATGTAATAGAATGGTGCTTTCAGTTTTTTAGTAAAGGCAAAAGCATTTCGGAAAATACTGTCAAAGTTGGAATTTTGAACAGAAAGGTGGAAATCTATAGTCGCGTGACAAAAATAATAAATCGATAAGTAATTTATTTATCAAAAAATGGAAAACTGCATTCGATTCCTAATCCCTTCAAAAGTCATTCCTGCCAATTTTGTGCTGACACTTTAAAAAATATTCAGAAACTATGTCAAAAAGTTTCACATTGGAAAACAGCATAATTTTATGCCCACAGTCAACTAAATAACCATGTTTTAAACCCTGCCTATGTAATTGTATATTGCCTGTTTCAGAAAATTAATAATTAGTCAAATTCTAGCATTATTTCCAAATAATTTATTCGCCGAATAGTACAAATGAAATAATATTTATTTATGCAAACCATAATAAAGATTCCATTAATAATTCCTTAGTTATTTGTAAACTGACACCAAAAAAAGTAGGAGTTTCTCAATTTGGCACGTACGTATTTTTTTTTTTTTTTTTTTTTTTTTTTTTTTTTTTTTTTTTTTTTTTTATGTTAACCGACTACTTTGAAAATACGCGACCGATACATGTAACTTTTTTTTTCATTGAAAGGCATAGTTGCCAACTTTTACGCATTTCTCCTAATACTAAAATTGCATGGAAACTTTTGTTTTATTTAATCGTACTAATGTATAATTTAAATAAGGTAAAAACTTCTGTTAAATTTTAGTGGTAGCAAAAAAGCGTAAAAATTGGCAGCTATTTTGAAATAGGATACTTTCAAATTGGTCGCGTTTAAATTTCATAAAAAATTGCTGCAATGCTTTTTTAGAAATTCAAGAAAAATAAAATAAAATAAACACCTTTAAAATATTTCATTTTTAGCGATTTTGATCAAGTGACGTAGCACTATCTGTTTTGCGAGAAAGTCGTTACCGGAGTTTTTCCACACTCTTTATGCAGATATAATATCGAATAGCTCAAGGGAAAACAATAAAGCAAAGTTGTAATCGTTAAAAACTTTTATGATGTAAACAATCATTAAAAAAATATAATGATAATAAAATTGAAAAGAGTTCAAATTTACTCAACATTTCTGCGGTACACTCGCTGAATTTGAATAACTATATTTTTTACGGTGTTGAGATTTGTACGCTAATACAGAACGGTTCAAAATCTGAATTTAATATAAATTGAAGTAATTAATCTCTCTCTCTCTCTCTCTCTTTTTTTTTCCAAAATTCAGCTTAAAATGCTAACTTTTACAGCACCTTCTCAAAGTGTTTTGTCTTTACGGAAAAATGGAAAATGCTATTCGATCTCTTTGTTTCTAAATAAAGATAACTTGAAATTTCATAAATATAAGCTTAAAAGTGAAATCTCGTAAATGCGCCAAAACAGTAATCAGTTTAGATTTTAGAACAGCTTGACTCTTTTTTTTTTTTTTTGGCATGTCTTGATAGCTTGTAACTAATTTAGATTAACAAGTTCTAAGATAAAAATGGAGAGTCTTTCTATTTCACTATATCCACTGATAATTTCACAGAGAAAACATCCACACATTTAAACCATTACCGTATATAGTTATATAGAAAGGGTAATTGTATCTAATTATATAGGGGTTTTTAAACTGAACATGTCTGATGAGATAAATTGACCAACCGACACCCCATCCCCATTTAACATGCCTACCGGAGACAGCGCTCTCCTTTTACAATTTCCTCTGTTTTTTGTTCCTTGATATCTTGTCAGCTTATTTTGAATACTATATCGTATTTTTGTGTTATTTTCATGGTGTGAAGATAGGGTGGGGTGCAGCCCATTCTGTTGTACACAGCTGTGAAGACCACTATACAAAATGTTAGTTCTACATATGCATTTGACATCTAACAGAAAGAAAGGTGTCTGAGAATTATGTTTATAATGGAATATTTGTTACCAGCTCCCACATCCCTACACCCACCTCTCATTTTATGTGTCAAGAAATTAAAATAAAAGGTTACTGAATTATAGTCATTGGTAATAGTAAAATCGTCTGCTGAAGAGTCTTTTATGCTGATATTTGTCTGATATTGGTGCATGCGGAATTTTTGGTAGGGGTTGGCTAAATAGCGAAAATTGATCAAAAATTGGTGAAAAGCGTTCAGAATTATTACTATTTAAAGAAATAAGAAAGGATCCCCCCCCCCCCTACTCTATACGAATACCAGGGTTAACTAGAGTTTTGCTATTTTAAAGACAAACTGATTTTCTGAACATCAAAGAAACAAAATTTTGTTCCACTTATTAAAAAAGTGTAATGCAACAGCATAATTGAATTAGCTGAGAGAGAATATTATTGGGTGAGCAGTCAATATAAATTGGCGCGGTTGGTCGTGTGGGAATAATGGCATTGAGTTATTTAAAAATAAGAACAGTGCACATGTAAAAAATTACGTGCATAACCTTATTTTATTTTTATTATTATTTTATTTTTACTTCTTATGAAAAGTCAGATATTTTTTAATGTCTAAATTCAGTTTGCCAAATCTAGGGATACTTTAAATTTCTGCTCTCATATTTTGCACCTTAAGAGTTATAGAACATAATTTTTATCTTAATCCTTATAACTATATTTTAAATTTAGTGAATTGTTTTTTCACTTTGATTTTCAATTTCATAAAATATGAAAACAGAAAATTTCTGTATAATTTACTGCAGAATAATATTTTCTGATATTGCATTTTCCTTAATAAAGTATTAATATATGTATATATTGTTTCTTTGTTTCGAAGAAGAAAGTCTGATCCCTTGGAAACGCGTTACTCTTTTTTTGCTGTATACAGATAACGTATATAGTTTTCTATACCTTTTACTTTCTGTTGATGGCTCATATTGTAAGTTATAGAATATTTCAAAAAAAAAAAAAAAAAAAAAAAAAAAAAAAAAAAAAAAAGGAATTTTAAAGGAAATCCGCCTATTTTTAGGGAATTCTTAGATAACAAAGAAAGAAATATATATGTGATGCATGTTTAGAGATTTATCATACATCTTTTCCTCTAATTTTGCAATTTTCTTCTGAAAATTGCCTTATAAATATATTTTACATTTAGTGAATTTTATTTCCACTTTGATTATCAATTTCATAAAAAATGAAAACCAAAAATATCTGTATAATATATTGCAGAATAATATTTTCTGATATTGTATTTTCCTTACTACAGTTGTGTATTTAAAAAATATATATTGTTTCTTTGTTTTGAAGAAGAAAGCCTGATTCCTTGGAAACGCGTTACTCTTTCTCTTTATACAGATAACATATATAGTTTTCTACACCTTTCACTCTCTACTGATAATTCACATTGTAAGTTATAGAATATTTCACAATTAAAAAAAAAAAATGGAACGTTAAAGAAAATCTGCCTACTTTTTAGGGAATTCTTATATAAAAGAAGGAAGAAATATATATATAATGCATGTTAAGAATTGTTATCATAGATATTTTCCTCTAATTTTTGCAATTTTCTTCAGAAAATTGCCTGATAACTATATTTTACATTTAGAGAATTTGATTTCCACTTTGATATTCGATTTCATAAAAAATGAAAACAAAATATTTCTATATAATTTATTGTAGAATAATATTTTTCTGATATTTTATTTTCCTTGCTAAAGCTGTGTATTTAAAAAAATATATTGTTTCTTTGTTTTGAAGAAGAAAGTCTGATTCCTTGGAAACGCGTTACTCTTTTTCTGCTGTATACAGATATAATATATATAGTTTTCTATACATCTCACTTTCTACTGATGATTCATATTGTAAGTTATAGAATATTTTTAAAAAATGGAATTTTAAAGGAAATCCGCTATTTTGGGGGGAATTCTTAGATAAAAAAAAAAGAAATATATATGTGATGCATGTTTAGAGTTGTTATCAAAAATCTTTTCCTCTAATTTTGCAATTTTCTTATGAAAATTGCCTTATAAATATATTTTACATTTAACGAATTTTGTTTCCACTTTGTTTTTAAATTTCATAAAAAATGAAAACACAATATTTCTATATAATTTATATAGAATAATATTTTCTGATATTTTATTTTCCTTACTAAAGCTATGTATTTAAAAAAAACATATTGTTTCTTTGGTTTGAAGAAGAATGTCTGATTCCTTGGAAACGCGTTAATCTTTCTCTGTATACAGATAGCATATATAGTTTTCTACATTTTTCACTCTCAACTGATAATTTACATTGTAAGTTATAGAATATTTCACAAATTTAAAAAAATGGAATTTCAAAGAAAATAGCCTACTTTTTAGGGAATTCTTATATAAAAAGGAAGAAATATATATGTGATGCATGTTTAGAGTTTTTATCATACATCTTTTCCTCTAATTTTGCAATTTTCTTCTGAAAATTGCCTTATAACTATATTTTACATTTAGTGAATTTTATTTACACTTTGATTTTCAATTTCATAAAAAATGAAAACCGAAAATTTCTGTATAATATATTGCAGAATAATATTTTCTGATATTGTATTTTCCTTACTACAGCTATGTATTTAAAAAATATATATTGTTTCCTTGTTTTGAAGAAGAAAGCCTGATTCCTTGGAAACGCGTTAATCTTTCTCTGTATACAGATAGCATATATAGTTTTCTACACCTTTCACTCTGTACTGATAAGTCACATTGTAAGTTATAGAATATTTCACAAATTAAAAAAAAAAAAAAAAAAAAAAAAAAAAAAAAAAAAAAAAAATGGAATTTCAAAGAAAATCTGCCTACTTTTTGGGGAATTCTTATATAAAAAAGAAGAAATATATATGTGACGCATATTTAGAGTTGTTATCATACATATTTTCTTCTAAATTTTGCAATTTTCTTCTGAAAATTGCCTTATAACTGTATTTTACATTTAGTGAATTTTATTTCCACTTTGATTTTCAATTTCATAAAAAATGAAAACCGAAAGTTTCTATATAATTTATTGTAGATAATATTTTCTGATATTGCATTTTCCTTACTAAAGCTGCGTATTTAGAAAAAAATATTGTTTCTTAAGTTGAAGAAGAAAGTCTGATTCCTTGGAAACGCGTTACTCTTTCTCCGCTGTATACAAATAACATATATAATTTTCTATACCTTTCACTTTCTGTTGTTGGCTCATATTGTAAGTAATAGAATATTTCACAAATTTAAAAATAAAAAAATGGAATTTCAAAGGAAATCTGCCAACCTTTTAGGGAATTCTTAGATAAAAAGTAAAAAATATATATGATGCAATTTAAAAATTATTCTGTTTAGCGTTGTTATCATAGATCTCTTTCCTCTATTTTTTGCAATTTTCTTCTGAAATTTTCCTTATACAAATATTTTACATTTAGTGATTTATTTATCACTTTGATTTTCAATTTCATAAAAAATGAAAACAAAAAAATTTCTGTAGAATTTGCTGCAGAATAATATTTTCTGATATTGTATTTTTCTTACTAAAGCTGAGTATTAAAAAAAATATATATTGTTTCTTTGTTTTGAAGAATAAAGTCTGATTCCTTGTAAACGCGTTACTCTTTTTCTGCTGTATACAGATATAATATATATAGTTTTCTATACATTTCACTTTCTACTGTTGATTCATATTGTAAGTTATAGAATATTTAAAAAAAAAAAAAAAAAAAAAGAAAAAAAAAGAAAAAGAAAAATGGAATTTTAAAGGAAATCCGCCTATTTTTAGGGAATTCTTGGATAAGAAAGAAAGAAATATATATGTGATGCATGTTTAGAGTTGTTATCAAAAATATTTTTCTCTAATTTTGCAATTTTCTTCTTATAAATATATTTTACATTTAATGAATTTTATTTCCACTTTGATTTTAAATTTCATAAAAAGTGAAGACACAATATTATCTATATAATTTTTTGTAGAATAAAATTTTCTGATATTTTATTTTCCTTACAAAGTTGTGTACTTAAAAAATCTATTGTTTCTTTGGTTTGAAGAAAAAAGTCTGATTCCTTGGAAACGCGTTACTCTTTCTCTGTATACTGATAACATACATAGTTTTCTACACCTTTCACTCTCTACTGATAATTCACATTGTAAGTTATAGAATATTTCTCAATAATATACACATATAACACATAATATAGTACATTTCAATTCTCCCTCTTTGCTGTGACGATAACATTTTCATATTCAGATATCAGCCAATATTTCTTTATTCGACTAATTAATTTACAGATTAAATTATAGTACTATTCGTAAATAGGGGTCTTACTGATAGTTAAAAACAAAGACCCTATTTGAAACATGGATTCCATTGGAAATCACTTTATTATTTGATATTGTATTGTTTACAGATTCCTTATATATAAATTTCTAAATTTTTATTCTTTTGAAATTTCTTTTTTTATTTTAATTTAAATCGCTTTAATAATACTAACAATAATACTTACGGAAATCAATTTTGAATTATTTAATTATCTGAAAATTCAACGCCCTTTTAAATAATGTATTTTTTTTATTACCATACAATGTTAGCTATTCTGCCTATAAGAAAACTTTATTTTTATATTATAACTTTCAAGAAAATAAATGCTGTTAAAACATTCAATGGACATTCATCAATTTTTCTAATTATTTTTTTTTAAAGACCGCTCAATTACTACTAATATATAATGTTTTATTTAATGACACTTACTTCACATAAAAAGACCATTTTTATCACATTATACCTTTTAAACCTTATCTACAAGCCTAAACCTTTCGACTGATAAACAAATTCCTTTTAAGGAAAAGAAGTTCCCCAAGACTCCTCACTACTCGCAAATGATTATCAGATGTTAAAAATGAATGCGGCTTTGCTCTCACCGTCTCATCACCTGCGGTGAGTAATCATTAAGAAAGGGGGTGGAAATAGTCCGAATTCTCCCGTAGTCAAAGGATATTTTAGAAATTAGTTTCCCGTAAGCTAAACGACCGAGTGTCCGCTTTCACCGAGTTATATTCTTTTGATGGACTGATGGCTTCTATTATTATGAAACAGCCATTATAAATGAAGTGTTAGGTGAAGATGAAAGAGCAGTCGTAAAAAGTTAGATCTCTGATTTTCTGGTCAGAATGGGGGGGGGGGGGGTGGAAATGACCTTAATTTTTTTTTTTTTTTTTAGGTAGCTTTCTTTACAAAAAAGCTACCTATTGCAGCCGTTCGGAGGAAAGCGATTTCAAAAAATTTTGGTATATTTTCATCGATCATGACCCCCAGACCCCGAAACCACCCACCGTTCAAAATTGATATATATGTATATATATATATATCTGACCTATGTCACACTGTAACTCCCGTAATTATGAACCGATTTCGATGTAATTCGGTGTGTACATAGTACATACCAATGTCTCGACCGAGATCGTTGGCCAGCTTCATCCGCCGTTTTGTTTCAAAATGGCGGCCATTTAAAAATTTTTAAAAATTTTTAAACTTGAAATGTGGTACCAGAAAATTAAAAATGGAAAAATATTTTTTTCTTATGTATTTGACCTTTATACAAAGATTCCGGAGCAGTTTTTGTTTCGTCTATATCTTAAAAAGTCCTTCCGGCCAGTGCCGGGAGGAAGAGGTAGCTTTCAAAATCCTTATTTAAAAAAAGCCAACTTATATCATGCAAACACACGAAGCTCAATTTAGTGGAAACCGAATATAGAAGATTCAATACTAATTTTTATCAATATAATGAATGAGAATTTCGCGAAATTAGTCAGCTTTATCCAAGCTGCTTTTCTTTAAAGTAACTTATATTTGGCTGCCAAATTCGGCAATTTCTTAAAGTGCCTGTCATTTAAAGACAACATGATGGATGAGGCTAAGCAGTGAACTTGGTCGAGACCTTAGTAATTGCTGTGCACATGCTCACTCACATCGGAATCGGTTAATATATAGGAGTGCTGTCGCATGCAAAAAATCAGATTTTTCAAAATGTCACCCACAATAGAAATTGAAACTACTATATCTGAGCCATTTTTTAAGGTAAAGAAAAACCAAAAATGCTCCTGAATCCTTATATCAAGATCAAATACTTAAGAAAGAAATCTTTTTCAATTTCTAATTTTTTTGCACCTCACTTTAAATAAATATATATTTTTTAATTTAATGGCCGCCATTTTGAAACAAGATGGCTGATGAATCTGGCCAGCGAACTTGGTCGAGGTGTTGATGTATACTATCCACATGCCTTCTTACATCGAAATAGGCGAATACGTGTGTTATCGCGTGACAAATACAAGATCGTTTCAAAATATTAGCCATGCTAGAAATTCAAAGTGCTATAAATCAACCATTTTTCAAGATATCAACAAAAGAACAAATTTTCAGAAACAAAAACTGCTCCGGAATCTTTGTATCAAGGCCAAACACATAAAAAAAATCTTTTTCATTTTCCAATTTTTTAATACATCATTTTGAATTTTAAATTTAATTTTTTTTAAATAGCAACCCTTTTGAAACAAGATGGCGAATGAAGCTGGCCAACGAACTCGATCGAGACATTGGTATGCACTATGTACAGACCAAGTTACATCCAAATAGGTTCATAAATACGCCTGTTATCGCGTGACAAAAATCAGGTCGTTTTAAAATGTCAGCCACAAGAGAAATTCAAAATGCTATTACTCAGCCATTTTTTTAGATATAGACGAAAGAAAAACTGTTCCAGAATCTTTGTATTAAGGTCAAACACATACAAAAAAATCTTTTTCATTTTCCAATTTTTTGGTATCTCATTTAATTTTTTTTTAATTTTTTTAAATGGCCGCCATTTTGAAACAAGATGGCGGATGAAGCTGGCCAACGAACTCGGTCGAGATATTTGTATGTACTATGTACACACCAAGGTACATCCAAGTCGGTTCATAAATACGCCTGTTATTACGTGAGAAAAATCAGGACGTTTCAAAATGTCAGCACGCTAGAAATTCAAAATGCTATAACTCAGTCATTTCTTAAGATATAGACGAAACAAAAACTGCTCCCGAATCTTTTTATCAAGGTCAAACACATAAGAAGAAAATATTTTTTCAATTTTCAATTTTTGGTACAACATTTCAAATTTAAATTTTTCTTAAAAATTTAAATTGCCGCCATTTTTAAACAAGATGGCGGGTGAAGCTGGCCAACGAACCCGGTCGAGACATTGGTATGTACTATGTATAAACGAAGTTACATCCAAATCGGTTCATAAATACGCCTTTTATCGCGTGACAAAATTCAGGACGTTTCAAAATGTCAGCCACGCTAGAAATTCAAAATGCTATAACTCAGCCATTTTTTAAGATATAGACGAAACAAAAACTGCTC
Organism: Maratus speciosus; assembly: GCA_963932465.1. Classification (NCBI taxonomy): domain Eukaryota; kingdom Metazoa; phylum Arthropoda; class Arachnida; order Araneae; family Salticidae; genus Maratus; species Maratus speciosus. The sequence continues at coordinate 385,578,934 of OZ010796.1, forward strand.
CGAAATCTTTGTATAAAGGTCAAATACATAAGAAAAAAATATTTTTCCATTTTCAATTTTTTGGTACCACATTTCAAATTTAAAATTTTTAAAAAATTTTTAAGTGGCCGCCATTTTGAAACAAAATGGCGGATGAAGCTGGCCAACGAACTCGGTCGAGAGATTGGTATGTACTATGTACACACCGAATTACATCCAAATCGGTTCATAAATACGCCTTTTATCGCGTGACAAAATTCAGGACGTTTCAAAATGTCAGCCACGCTAGAAATTCAAAATGCTATAACTCAGCCATTTTTTAAGATATAGACGAAACAAAAACTGCTCCGGAATCTTTGTATAAAGGTCAAATACATAAGAAAAAAATATTTTTCCATTTTCAATTTTTTGGTACCACATTTCAAGTTTTAAATTTTTTTTAAAATTTTAAATGGCCGCCATTTTGAAACAAAACGGCGGATGAAGCTGGCCAACGAACTCGGTCGAGACATTGGTATGTACTATGTACACACCGAATTACATCGAAATCGGTTCATAATTATGGGAGTTACAGTGTGACATATGTCAGATATATATATATATATATATAAATTTTGAACGGAGGGTGGTTTCGGGGTCTGGGGGTCATGATCGATGAAAATATACCAAAATTTTTTGAAATCGCTTTCCTCCGAACGGCTGCAATAGGTAGCTTTTTTGTAAAGAAAGCTACCTAAAAATGGCTGAGTTATAGCATTTTGAATTTCTAGCGTGGCTGACATTTTGAAACGTCCTGAATTTTGTCACGCGATAAAAGGCGTATTTATGAACCGATTTGGATGTAATTCAGTGTGTACATAGTACATACCAATCTCTCGACCGAGTTCGTTGGCCAGCTTCATCCGTCGTTTTGTTTAAAAATGGCGGCCATTTAAAATTTAAAAAAAAATTTTTAAACTTGAAATGTGGTACCAAAAAATTAAAAATGGAAAAATATTTTTTTCTTATGTATTTGACCTTTATACAAAGATTCCAGAGCAGTTTTTGTTTCGTCTATATCTTAAAAAATGGCTGAGTTATAGCATTTTGAATTTCTAGCGTGGCTGATATTTTGAAACGTCCTGATTTTTCTCACGTAATAACAGGCGTATTTATGAACCGACTTGGATGTACCTTGGTGTGTACATAGTACATACAAATATCTCGACCGAGTTCGTTGGCCGGCTTAATCCGCCATCTTGTTTCAAAATGGCGGCCATTTAAAAAAATTAAAAAATAAAATAAATTAAATGAGATACCAAAAAATTGGAAAGTGAAAAAGAATTTTTTTTGTATGTGTTTGACCTTAATACAAAGATTCCGGAACAGTTTTTCTTTCGTCTATATCTAAAAAAAATGGCTGAGTAATAGCATTTTGAATTTCTCTTGTGGCTGACATTTTAAAACGACCTGATTTTTGTCACGCAATAACAGGCGTAATTATGAACCTATTTGGATGTAACATGGTCTGTACATAGTACATACCAATGTCTCTACCGAGTTCGTTGGCCAGCTTCATTCGCCATCTTGTTTCAAAAGGGTTGCCATTTAAAAAAAATTAAATTTAAAATTCAAAATGAGGTCTTAAACAATTGGAAAATGAAAAAGATTTTTTTATGTGTTTGGCCTTGATACAAAGATTCCGGAGCAGTTTTTGTTTCTGAAAATTTGTTCTTTTGTTTATATCTTAAAAAATGGTTGATTTATAGCACTTTGAATTTTTAGCATGGCTAACATTTTGAAACGATCTTGTATTTGTCTACGCGATAACACACGTATTCGCCTATTTCGATGTAAGAAGGCATGTGGATAGTATACATCAACACCTCGACCAAGTTCGCTGGCCAGATTCATCAGCCATCTTGTTTCAAAATGGCGACCATTAAATTAAAAAATATATATATATTTAAAGTGAGGTGCAAAAAAAATTAGAAATTGAAAAAGGTTTCTTTCTTAAGTATTTTGACCTTGATATAAGGATTCAGGAGCATTTTTTGTTTGTCTTTACCTTAAAAAATGGCTCAGATATAGCAGTTTCAATTTCTATTGTGGGTGACATTTTGAAAAATCTGATTTTTTGCATGCGACAGCACTCCTATATAGTAACCGATTCCGATGTGAGTGAGCATGTGCACAGCAATTACTAAGGTCTCGACCAAGTTCACTGCTTAGCCTCATCCGCCATGTTGTCTTAAAATGACAGGCACTTTAAGAAATTGCCAAATTTGGCAGCCAAATATATGTTACAAGCAGCTTGGATAAAGCTGACTAATTTCGTGAAATTCTCATTCATTGTATTGATAAAAATTAGTATTGAATCTCCTATATTCGGTTTCCACTAAATTGAGCTTCGTGTGTTTGAATGATATAATTTGGCTTTTTTTAAATAAGGATAATGAAAGCTACCTCTTCCTACCGGCACTGGCCGGAAGGACTTTTTTGCTTTCATCTTCACCCAACACTTCATTTATAATGGCTGTTTCATAATAATAGAAGCCATCAGTCCATCAAAAGAAAATGAAATAATGTAAATGTCGGGGGCGACGCTAAATTCTGAAAAAGCAGAATTCCTGTTCTCTAATTCTTACTACATGCTTTCTTTTAACTTACAGTTGTGTTTGTGTGTGACAGTCAAATCTTGTGACTCATTTTTCACCCGCTTTTTGTTGACATAGAGCTTTAAAATTTGGAATATATATGCATTCCTTAGGGTAATACATAAATTGGATATTGATTTTTTAAAAATTTGATCCCTAAGGGGGCAACGGTGGGCAAATTTATTTTTTTTCTTTTTCCACAAAAAATCCGCCACTTTGACAAGTCTTATGGTGCAAATCACACTCCAGTGCGACTTTTTTTTTATGATTCTTTTTAGGTGCGTTCGTAATTATATAAATACGTAGCACCTATAGTCGTCGTTCAGTCCGTCTGTCCGCGTATAACAGAGCAAAAACTACCTAACCGAATGGTTTGAAATTTTAAATATATAATTGTTTTTGTCGAGTCATTTCAAATTTTATGAAAATCGGATGTATAATTTAATTACAGGGGCAGTCAAAAGTTTTTCGTTACATTATGGCCAATGGGGAAAAAATTTATTGCAAGTGCATTTTAATGATGTTACAGCCTTTCGAACAGAATGAAATTGATATGCACTGATGAAGTGCACTAAAAAATATACATTCAGTACAATATGCGGTGCAAAAAATATTTCTAAAACTAATTATAGTACGAACGCACCTCATTCGCCACGTTTGACGTGCAATTTCCAACTTGTTTAAAATGGGATTGAGTATCAAAAATATCTAAACCCGGTATTAAAAATCTACGTGTAAAGTAGTCGAAAATCCGTGTGAAAATGTAAAATGAATTTCTGGGAATTTTTAAGTAAAATTAAGACAAGAACGGTATCGCTTTTTACCCTGCACCTGGTAACTGCATGTCACTTTTCCAGTATTTTAAATGAAAAAATCGTGGTAGCATAGTGGTATTTCACATGAAAAGCAAGGTGAAGGAGGAATTTTTATTATTTATTTTCCTGTCTTTTACCAGGGCGCTTATCGTCTGGAACATTTTTCTTTAAAAGGTATTTTACTTACGATAAAAGTTTTTTCGCTATTTCTTAAACAGGCAATCAGACGGCTTTACCTCGTCTCTCTATCCTTCCTTTTCCCGTTTATATTTATATTCACCAATATTTTTTACAGGCAATTTCGAAACGATACTTGTGAACGACATGACTCATGGTGCAGTTTAGCAAGGTACTAAGAAAGGTTTTCTCTTTGTTCTGCGGGTATTATTATTCAAAATTTACATGGGCCTGAAAAGGAGCATGCGCATGTTAGTTTTGTGCATGTTAGTGACAACTGGTATGTTAAACCACCGACCGCAACTAACATAGGATGTGATATATATGTATATATATAATATATATATATTTTTTTATATACGATGCAACTTACTATATGATGTGAGATATAACCTATACAAAGTGCAACTTTAAATCGCAGATGCAAATTTATATCGTGCAACATGCATTGCTTATCTAACTATTTTACGTTTAGCCATGCTTGGTGTATATGAAGGCATTTCCTCCATTCAACAACGTATTTACAACGTAAATTATAAAGAAAATATAAATACTTGGGTCCTGTGAGTCAAGAGCAGATATATACGTTTGTAATTCTTTTTCTTGTTAATTTAATCATTCAGATAAAGTAGAATACACAGTTTAGAGTTTTCACAATTTTGTAATTTTACGCCAACGTGCGTTTCAAAAGCAATACAAATGTCAGAAGAAATTTTTTTTCTAGTACTTAAAAAAATCATTATTATAGAACTTTAATACAGAAAAATTTTAACTTCCTGAAATAAATGAAAAACGTTACATGAAAAAAATAATATGTGAAATATTATATAAATGCATATGAAACTCATTATTTATGTAAACATTCATGTAAAGATAACGTAAAGAACATTTATAGATACCAATCAGTATTCATAAAATATCGCTTTAACAAATGAAACTAAAAGTGTGAACAATTTTAGATTTTCTTTTAAGCAAACGAATATTGGAAATATTTTTTTCAGAAAAAAAAGGGAGTACAATTTTTTTTAAACATAGAAAATCTTTACAGATAATAACGAAAAATAAAATGAAAAAGGCAGGCATAAAATTTCGTCAATGACTAATTTTCTTTATTTCTGTGAAATCGAAACAAATATTTAAATTTTCAATTTGCCTAATTTATTTATTTTGCATCATTTAAAATTTTTTTAAAGACAATAATGCTGTCATTGTCATAATAACAGTTTCAATGCACAATAACACTTTCAGCACTGTATATGCACTTATTGAAAATAACTGAGATACTCTAAGACTATTTTTTTTAGCACACAATAAATCGTAATGTTGGGGGAATGGCATAAATGTGAGATCCTCCTAGTATATCAATTTTAACTTCGCGCTTGAATTATTACGCATTATATTTATTAAGAATATTAATTTTTGACAATAGACATTAAAGGTTTAAATATTATGCATTGTCATTATATTTTTAAAATGCAAGAAATATTGATTTACTATATCTTTTGTTCATTTTCAAAAGTTAGATGTGGCATAAATTTGTGTGATTTTTAACATATATATATTTTTTTTCAATATGTGGTAGTATCGATTTGTTTTATTTGGAAATGTGTTGCATAAATACAGTTTTATATATCTGAAAATGTTTTTAAACTTTAAAAAAAAAACAATAAGTTTGTTTAAAATTTTTCTAATATTAGCCATTATTTTTGCACAATATAAGGGAAAGTTGTCCAGAAATGTACATTCTAATCTTAATATTTTAAATTGTTAAGTAACACAATTTTTGCATTATAAATATTTATTGTGACTGATATAATTAAAAAAACGTTAATCTTTCAAAGTTACATTTTAGACATTTTTGTGGAGTATAAATTATCTGCTTTTCTTTTATCAGAAAGACAACGGAATTCTAATAAAATGCGCCATATTGTCTAACATTCAAGCGCATGCGCATATGTTAGACAAGTAAATGTTTTAAATTTTAAAAAATTGAAACTTTTGAGTTAGTCAAAATTAAAATGTGGAAACTAAACGATATTAAAGTTCCGGGATTCTGTCAAAAAAATAAAATAAAATAAAATAAAAATAAAAAAGAAGAAGTGACAGAAGGTTTGTGGCGTTCTATACTGCGTCACTTTTTCCAGGCACAATTTTTACTTTATTTTCCGTTTTAATTTGTCTGACATTTCTTATATTCAATGGAATCTGTTCGGATGGCATTCTCTGTTATTTTTCTCAGTGGGAAATATTTCACTAACAATAATAAATCTAACTTTAGAACCTATAAAAGATTTTTTTAAATATCTTATGCATATTTATTTTCATAATAAAACATAGATTTTAAAAAAATGTAAATTAAATTATGTAACCTTAATGGCGTTCTTACGGCTTAATCAATCGCTTCGTGTTTTATTATTACGATTATTATTATTATTATTATTATTATTATTATTATTATTACTATTATTATTAAAGGTTTAAATTTTCATAATAAAAATATTTAAAGCATAAAAGTAACCTGACGAAACTGTATTAAGATAGTTAACTTTGAATAAAGTTAAAAATAATAATAATATGTAGTATCATTTTATATAGGGAAATGATAATAAATAAGACGACATTGATGTTTTTTACTAAGACTTTCTGAATTATAATATAATTATTTAAAAGCGATATAAGTGTTGTGTTCAGTCTATTCTATGCCTTTGAAAGTCATTGCATCCGTCCGATAACCAGCCGAATGTTGAACACGTTTATTATCAGAATGAAAGAACGAATTAATCGTTGTCAATTTAGATGATTTTTTATTCCAAATATCTATCATTATTTTTGAATAGTAATCATCACTTTATTTAAACACGAAATGTTTGTAATTAAATAAAGCAAATATAACAATTTAGAAATAGTGGGGAATATTCTTAATAAAATGATTCGCTAAATTGACAACACTGGAATAAGGAACTAGAGCATTTGCTCGTTATCATAAAGCTCTCTCAATAAGCAATTTTAGGATTTCAAGTTATCAAAATAAAATAGATAAATAGGAAAATTAAAATTAAATTAATAATAATTACTGAATGATTGCTCTTATAGTGACAGTTATACCAGCAGAATGAAATATTGATTGTAGCTTTATAATTTTTTTCATGGTTTTCTTTTCTTTTTATTTATTTATTTATTTCTGTATTTGTAAACGGCAGAAAAAATTTCAGCCCTTATTGAGAAAAAATGGAGGGGTGGGGCTACATTTCTCTTTGTTTTCTGAATGGAAAAGAAGTTAAAGTAATTAAAATGAACGACTTCTTAAAGGATAACCTCTTTCAGATGTTTCATTCGATTTCAATAAAAGTATAGAACACACATGTCGCAACTCATTTTGCTTAGAAAAGATGAAGAAAAAAAATCGAGTTTCCAAGACTTCATATTTACATAAATCAATCATTTACAAATATAATCAATCTTCTTTGCTCGTTAAAACTGAGTTTCCGTTACCACTGATCTCTGCGTAAAAAACTTGATTGTATCAATAAAAAATACCTTTATTCTCCTCCTACAAATTACTTTGTTGCAACTTTTCGTAAAACATCCGTTCTCTGTTTTCAATTCCCTCCGGAAGAAGCAAGGCCAGGTTGGATTTGGCTTATCAAAAAGAGCATAAATTTACCACTGTATAACTATGGAAAAATACAATCTGAATTGTCCAGGATTTTTTTTCCTGAGTTTTCTCGCAACAATGTGAAAGTGAGGGCCTAATTGCTGTACATTTTGCTCCTTTGAATGATCCGACATTGATTAATAAGCACCAAGAGGTAAAAGCCTCCGCGGCGCCAAAACGTCTTGGAGCAAGACAAGATCTTTCACATCACAAAAGGGTGACACCGTGAAAAAGATTCTGTTTTATGACCGGCAATTTGCTCTGTGTAGGCATACAATATGCAAAGCCGCGGTAATTGCCCTGGTTTCGTCCCTCAAGCTACTTCACTGTAAACATAGAAAGCATGGACTTCTTTTACTTATGTAATTGTGTAACCTAACAGAGGTTGATAAGGCGTATTTTCTACCTATCCCCTGATACAAAATACATTTTTTCCCTTTCTATAAAATGTAGGAAAACTCATATGCACTTAATGATATTTTACTAATAAATGTGCTTTTAGTTTAAATGTATTAAATATTTGTATAATTTCAAATTATATATATTTGACAAGGTTTAAACCAAAAATGTTATGAATCAGAGTTGGGCAAATTTGTAATGGCAATTATCTGCAGTGTAATTACAATTTAATTGCATCTAATCAATTACTGTTAAAATTACATGCCGTAAAAAATTCTTGCAACGCTGTAGCGGGAACTGCCCCCCATCCCATTATTTGACAAAATTTTTGCATTTGAATGGGTGTAACTGTGATCAATTACATGTAATTAACTTGTAATTGTATTGCGGATAATTGAGATTACAAATTTGTCCAGCTCTGTTCTGAATATCACAAATAATTACAAAAGAATATGAGTAACAGAATATTGGAGACTTTTTCGTTGGGACATTTTTATGCTGGTATAATTTTCGAAAATTTGTTTTTAGAACATCATTGATTTATTCGTATTTTCCGTAAGCTAAAGTAATATTAATAATTTAACATACATAAAAAATATTATGGTATAAATATTCCAACTTTTTGAAGAAGATAATAGAAAATTAAAAATGCACGCTATCCATTTATTGAATAAATGTCCTTTGAAAGGTAATGTTCAAATGAATTTTTCCATACAACATATTGGGGGAGATTGACTTATGTAAAAATAACCCCGGTACAAATTACTTAACCAAACCAAATTTTGTGCTCTTTGAAATTTTATTTTTACGGATGTTGAAAAACCTTGCATCGTACTGTTTAATACTGAATAGCATATTTACGTGTTACACAATTATTTATAAAGAAATTGCATTTTTGATTTTTAAAAAATATATATACATAACCATACTACAATATAATTATATTAATATTAGAGATCGCCCAAAAATTCGGTTTTGTTTTCGTTTTCAGTCCAAAATCTGAATTTTGCCAAAAATTTGGCCGGACCTAAACTATTTCGAAAAATCTCCTTCCTTCCTTCGGAAATTTTCAACATTACTCATTGATTTGAGCTGTATCGGCTCAAATGAGACACTCTTTATTTATTGCTATGAACTTCACTGTTTATAATTATCAGTCATGGCGGACTCAAGACGTGAGTTCAAATTATAAAGCAAGCAATGCATATATGACTAAACTTTGAAGACGGTTTTCACGTGCTCATTAAAAGCTGCCAACTTAACTGTTATAGAAATTTTTTAGTTTGAAACCGCCGAAGAGTTTCGAATACTTTTTTGAGAACGTTCTATTTATAACACATGATTATTTACAAAAGTCATTATCAAAAATAAATTGAGGTATGTATAGTTAAAACATTTTTTTTAATAAGATGAAATTCGTATAATTAGAAAATCATTCTGTTTCGTCGATGAATTAATTACATTTTATTTTATATGAACATAAATAGTTTTATCAGAGGCACAGAGGGCCAATTTGGGTCACACGTATGATTAATTAATAATTATGTATATACAATAAAGAAGTATAATTAATTAATAATTATGCATATTTATGTATGTATTATTTACTTTAAAAATTTGTTGGACATTTTCGTTTTCGGCCGAAAATTACCGAAATTCAGTTTCGATTTCGGTCTTGAAAACTTGTTTCGGTCGATCCTTAATTAATATAACAATGATTTCACAGTTTGGCCCCACCCGTCTAACTACTAACTAGATTTGTTGTCCCATGAATCTTCACATCATTTGACTCTCTTGTTTCCCACAGATATGTTTTCCAGGGAGACAAAAAAAAAAAAAATACCAATAATTCAACAGTAAATTATGGCTTATGTCCTTAGGCATTTAATATATGATAAAGAAAATAGTTGTATGTTTAAAATGCAAAGAATCTCAATAAATAATTCTCGGACCAAATAGATTAAACTTTATTTAACAGCAGATTTAGATAGGGTGAAACCCTCAGTAACTGACACCTTAAGGTTTCTTTTTTGTTCAAATCATAATTACAAAATTTTGAAGCCATTTTATACTTATTTTTCTTTGTGAAACAATAATAGAGATACAGTCACGAAAAAAAAAGTAAACACCCCCTACTAACTCCTTAACAAATTATCGTAGAAGAAAGTTACTGGTACCGAACGATTGGAAATAAAGTCTACTTTTAAATGACGTGCATAAAATTTGCTTAGGGGGCCATCTACATAGTAAAACGAATCCAAACTTCATTTTTTTCAACGTCAATACCCAGTTTTAACGAGATATTTCAAATCTTTGGTTCAAACTATGCCTAGTCACCAAATTTCAAGAAATTTGAATGATAAATTTTTGAATTATAAACATTCAAAATTGAGTGCTTCTAATGTTAAATTACATTTTCATATTTTTAAACTTCTGAAATTATGATCCTAATGTTTTAATTTTTTGTGTAGCAATAATATTAATATACCCAAACATAAATAGGATGAATTTGCAATTTTTATAATTTTCTTATGTGAATTATGAATTATGAAATTAATATTAAAAAAAATTATGAATTGCAACCTGCAGTTTTTTTTATGGATTCAGATTTATTAAGTCCTGCTTTATGGAAATCCAAAATTTCACATTTTTCTTCCAAGTAGTTTTCAAATTATGCTTAAAAAACGGCAAAATGGTGGTTTAAGGGGCCGTCTATGATAGAAGTGACTAAATACTATTTTGAAATTTCTCCTGCTGTCCTGTAATCTAACCGGCTTCATTGACTGCTTGAGTGGTGCCTTGATCAAGAAGCCGGCTCTCTCGGTTAACAATCGAGTACTGAACTTCAATTTGGATACAGCCCTTAAAATACGCTCGTTTTAAAATAATTAATTTCTGAGAATCTTATGATACGAATTGCATAAAAAGTTGTTTTTAGACTAATTGAAGGGTGTAGAGTTCATTCATGCTGTCAGAATTATTTACTGCGATTGAAAAAAAACAAAGTTATGGCTCGTTTTAATATGTAGATGGCCCCCTAAGCAAATTTTATATACATCATTTAAAAGTAGACTTTATTTCCAATCGTTCGGTACCAGTAACTTTCTTCTACGATAATTTGTTAAGGAGTTAGTAGGGGGTGTTTACTTTTTTTTTTTCCACGACTGTACATTAAAAAATACTGATGACAAAATTCTCGATACATTGCATTATTAAAAATTAATTTTTTCATAAATATGGTAAATAACTCCAGTAACTGACACCAACCGTATTTTGAAAAACCAATAACTGACACAAAGTGATCCAGTGTTTGACACTTTACTTGCAAAGATTTAAAAAATACTTTAATCTTTATTATAAAAACAAAATACTTAAACCTTATTTGTATATATCATACTACGGATGCATGTGTCCCTTTTTTCATCTTTTAAATTATCAGTAATGCGGATATCCGATAACTGACATTTGTGAACCCGTAACTGACAAATGGCGTCTAACCCTGGTAGAAAAAATTAAAGTTCAATGGTGTTGACTACAAGATAAATATATTTTATTTTTGTTTTTTTAAACAGTTCCAATAATAGATTCCAACATTCTTTAATATTATCAATATTTAACACTTCTGTCTGAGACTGGTGAAATGGAATTCCTGGAACCAATAACTGGTGGCAACCCCCCCCCCCCCCCCCCCCCCCACACACACACACACAATCCATTAAGCTAATATAAATAACTATAAACTATAAAACATGGTCTTAATGTAACATAGGAATCTAATTTCTGCAAGTATAACTTTAAGAAAAAGTTTAGGATGGTTGCATTACAAATAGATTAAAAAAGCACTACCTTAATTTTAGAAATAAGATTGGTGTCTCAAAATGGAACTTTTTGTGTTCTCAAAAGTTTCTTCCTCGTCGAATATGTTCTTGGCTTACTAGCGGTGAATAAATTGATGCCAAAATAAAAAAAAATAAGTGTTTAAGTTACCACTAGATGATATTTACTTTGCAGAATATCACAAGAAAATGATTATTTGAGTAAGATTTTTTTCTGAAATGTCAGTTACTGGGGTTTTTACTTTATGTTCTAATAGCTTTATATAAGAAACGAGGAAGCTTAAAAACGGTGTTCATTCCCCTCGAAAATGTTAAACTTCTGGGCGTAGAATGCACTCGTATATTTAAAATATCTCCCCAGGATATTAATATTGTTAACTTCTTTTTTCTATGTACTCTTCTTAAAGGATGTCTCTTTTTTCCTTAGTTTTCAAAATATTTCTAAAATATATATACTTCATTTCATTTGGAGAGTTAAAATCTTACTTACAGCTCGTCAGGTTTTAGCACATAAAATATTAAATTAATTATTTTCACTGCACAATAAACTAAGAACCAAGACTTGGTGTGCAGAAAGCCACAAGAAAATGCTTATTTGAATTAGATTTTTTCTGAAGTGTCAGTTACTGGTTAGGTGTCAATAACTGGTGATTTTACTTTATGTTCTAATAGCTTTATATAAGAGACGAGGAAGCTTAAAAAAAGGTGTTAATTCCCCTCGAAAATGTTAAAACTATGGTCATAGAATGCACTCGTATATTTAAAATATCTCCCCAGGATATTAATATTGTTAACTTCTTTTTTCTATGTACTCTTATTAAAAGACGTCTCTTTTTCTCCTTAGTTTTCAAAATATTTCTAAAATATATATACTTCATTTCATTTGGAGTGTTAAAATCTTACTCACAGTTCGTCAGGTTTTTAACACATAAAATATTAAATTAATTATTTTCACTGCACAATAAACTAAGAAACAAGACTTGGTGTGCAGAAAGCTACAAAACTTGTACCGTGTTTACTCGCGTAATAGTCGCCCTCGCATAATAGTCGCACCCCCGTTTTGAAGCAGAAAAAATCGTCAAAATATTTTCTTCGCATAAAAGTCGCAGTCACGTATTTGACTTTTAGTTAGAAAATAGAAAATCATCAACTGTTCTCTTCCCAGAACTAGTACTCATAATGTATTCATCTGTTCTGTTACTTAAAAATTTGCAGCATTTTGGCAGATCATTTGACCGTTTTTTCCGAAAACGGTTATACAACCGTAATTTTAACACTATTCTGACCATATTATTGGCCATTTTATGGTCAGAATATAGTTAAATTATGGTTATGAAACCGTTTTTTCAAAAAACGGTCGAATGACCTGCCAGAATGCTGCAAAATTTTTAACAGTGTACTCGATGGTCACTTCATTCTTCAGATACCGATTCTCATTATATTAGTGATACTGATACCTTCAGTGAAAGTGATTTATTATGAGAGTTTTTTGTCAAAATTTTCACAAAGATTATTTGTAAATTTTATGTCTATAAAAATATTACCGTAAAAAGGAAAATGGTATTTAATAAACAGCATATAATCTGGAAACCTTTAGTAAGTAAAATTTTATTATGTTTTTTTTTTTTTTTTTTTTTTTTTTTTTTTTGTATATATATATATATACCAGTAATGTTTTAGTATTAGAGTGTACAATATTATGTAGTAGATTTCCTCGCGTAATAGTCGCACCTAGACTTTCACAATGAAAAATTGTCAAAAAAAGTGCGACTATTACGCGAGTAAACACGGTATTTTGTTATAGATTGCTAAGACGATCAAAGACGTGGATTAATTAGACCGTATACTAGTAATAGCCACTTAATGAACACTAATAGACTTTTTATTAAAACTAAATTTTGTAATGAGTGTATAAAATTTATCATTCCAACGATTTCTATTTGTTTTCATAATTTTATTCTTGTAAGTTTTGTAATGTAATGATTAAACTAGATTATAAAAACATAATAATTGTTCTTATTTTAATTTCTGAATGTATTGTCCAAGACAAAATCTTTTTAGGAATTTATCATTAAATTCATTAAAAAAAATTAAAACAGTAACCATTAAAAAATTTCATTACTAAAGCTGAAAAGTTTTAATTAGTACAATAAAAATGTATTTATTATTTCTTTTTTATCTTTCTTTGCTCATTATCATTACCAGCATTCAAATAAATAATATTAAAGCATGAATATTTTTGCCAACTATGTATTTTTATGTTAAAATTCACGAGTTTCAGCAAATCAGAAAAATATCTGGCAATATAGGGTAAATTGGGTGAAGATGCCGTAGTTTTTGACTTTATTGTTTTAAAAATCGCCTTTTGTTTTTATTTGTTATTCATTGATTTCTTGTTGAAGTTTGCACCCTTATGTATCATTTAAAACCTTATTTCATTTTACAGATATTACATAAAGCATCAAAAATTTTGTTTTTGTAATCACTTGCATTTCGGCATCTTACCCATACCTATAGGTAAGATGGCCAACTATCTAGGGGTAAGAATAGAGAAAGACGCCTTGTGGAGTTTTAATGTAAACAATAATTTTTGTAGAAGCAGTATAAAACATAATGGGGAGAATAAAAGTAAATTTAATATTTTAGACATACTAAAGTTGTTAATTTACTTAGTATTAGGAAATTAAAAAATATGAATGTAACAAACGTTGGCAATTTAATAAAAGGACAAACTGATATTTGAAAAAAAATGTTGTGTTCTACTTAACATTTAAAAGAATTATGGCTCTTAAGTATGCCTATTTTTAAACATTATAAGTTTAAATACGATGAAGCCAATGTGATTAAGTGCTTTAGAGAGCAGATTTTTTGTTGGTGTTTTTCATATGTCCCTTTGTTCTTTTCAGGTATAACTCAGATCTGCCACAGACTGCACATTTGTTTAGGCCCTTTGAGCAACTTTTATATAACCAACAGTTTCACTGAATGCATTTGATTCAATCACATTTTTGAGAGGTTTTATTGCACGCTGCTAGACACTCTTAACACTGATTCTCATTCACTTAAAAAAAATCCTCATCTTCTGAATCTTGGTAGGAAAATTAATCCGTTATATTTTCAAAGCAGATCAAATTAGCGTGTATTTAGAGTCTGCGGTGTCTTGATGGAGGTTGGGGAGCATAGTTCGTAGGGGGCAGAAGACCCTAGTTATGTAAAATTATATTATATACTACCGATATTTATATTTATTAAAATTATTTATAACTGCATTTAACATCAAATTTTTAACAATGATTAAAATTAATAATTATTAAACAGTTATTTATAAGGCCAATAAAGTTTATAAGGCAGAATATATATAGAAACCTTTCAAATTATGTTCACCTTAGATTTTAATTGTTTTTATGTCATTTTAAACATCTAGAAAATTTATAATTTTAACTAATGATATTTTTTTAATCAGTTGATTAAAATCACGATTTAATCACTGATTTAAATTATCTGATTAAAATTGTTGACAAGTTAGTTAATACGAGGTATATCCACAAAGTAAGTTCCGTTTCTATTTCTATCCGCAGCAGCGGTGCGATCGCAGTTCCGAGCATGCGCGGAAGTTACTCTGACTGAAGGAGAAGAAATGTACGCTATTTTCAGATCGCTGCTGCTGGAGTGTTATTTGTAGTGCTTCTTTAGAATGTCAGCCTTAATTGAAAATGCCGCCGCTTGTGAAATCAGATCTGTGATTCATTTTCTCAATGCAAAGAAAGTTAAACCAAGTGAAATTTATCGGAAAATATGCGAGGTTTACGGACAAAATGCTATGAGTGATTCAATGGTTAGACGATGGGTCAGACAGTTTAATGAAGGATGTGATCACTGATCAAGTGCACGATGAAGAATGAAGTGGATGCCCGTCTTTGGTTACTGATGAACTGGTTCACGCAATTGAAGAGAAGATTAAGCAAAACCGTAAGTTTACAATTAGCGCTCTTGCTATGGAATTTCCGCAAATCTCACGATCACTAATTCATGAAATTGTTACTGAAAAACTGAAATTTCGAAAACTTTGCTCACGTTGGGTACCCAAAATTCTTACTGAACAACACCAAAAACAACGGATGGGCAGTGCACTTCAGTTTTTGACCATCTCTTCTTACACCCCAATCTTTCCTTGGTGGTCAACACTTCACCGATGATGACGAGCTGAAAGAACATGTAACTGCATGGTTGAAAACACAGGCGGCAACCTTCTATGAAGAAGGCATACAAAACCTTGTGGCACGCTACGACAAGTGCCTACAAAATTTCGGAAGCTATGTAGAAAAGTAGTTTCACAGTTGTAGATTTTTTACAATAAATATTTTTTTTGTATGATACACGTCTTTTTTATATAATCAAACGGAACTTACTTTGTGGATATACCTCGTATACAAGAGTAATTTATACAATGAAGAAACAGCCAGGCATTTGACCACAACGGAAAATAACCGGCATCTTACCCCAAGGGAAAAAAACCTACATCTTACCCCCAAAAATTTGTCGACTCACCCCAAAGTATTGGGTAAGACGCCGTGCCCCCCACAGACGTGAAGAAGCGGGAACCGGCCGCCATTTATGCTTTGCAGAAAGGCCAGGTACCAGTACTCTCTAAAAACATCAGATTTATTTCTCTGGTGTTTAAACTAAAACTTATATAGGCAAATAAAGAAGTCACGTAAAAGATTTTTGACACTTACCAGAAGCGTTTTGATGAAATAGCAATAAAAATGTAGCACAAAATTTTTTTAAAAGACCCAAACGGAAATTAAAATATCAGTAGAGAACCCTCTTCCTTACAACTGAGCGGCGTTTCCCTACAGAGCCTGCGCATATGAAAACTACGTGATTCGTCATCTTGTACGACACGGCATCTCACCTCAAGTTACCCTATATAAAAAAAAATGAAAAAAGAATAGTCTTTTAAGATGGGTGTACATATTTCCATGTGTAGGTTCTATGAAAAATTTTAAAATATTCGGGGATTTAATAATGTATTTAAATGCTTAAAATTTCTTTATTTTTACTGAAAAACACAGAAAAATATGAATATAAATTTTCATGCATGTGAAAGAAAAACGCAAAAATGTTTCTGAAGGCGTTATATACCACCAAGCCGAAAATGCTGGCGGTCTCGGACCATACGTAAAAGTTCACCGGGCTACGTGTAAGACTATAGGAGTTGTAGCTACATGCAGCCCGCGGCTCGGAAGTTGAGTATGGCAGATCTTAAAGGACTTAAGGGTGTATTCGAAAAAATATTTTTCCACCCTCAACAGCTCGAAATTTTCTGAGACATTTTCAGACTCATTTTTAAAAGTAAAAACATGAAACTTGCTGGGGTGATTTCTGAAGACATGTTTAACATGCCGTGTGATTTCATTTTCAGCTCAATTAATTAGAATTTGATTTTTAAAGAATTATTTTCTCAGTATGACCCTTTTTGTCCTTCCCAGATCGCCCGCTTCGGAAAATTCGGTTCAAAACGCCAACTTTGACAGCGTTTTTTACAGTATTTTCTGCATTTATCAAAAAATTAAGAAGCACGGCACATTATATAGTTTCTAAATAAGAGAATCTCCCAGTTTGATGCGTTTGAGAGCAAAAATGAATTTTAAAATGAATCAGAAAATAAGCCGTTTTGATTTACAACAGACTTCTTCATATCCCCCTTCATTTCGCTTTCGGGCAAGCAGAAATCAAAAATTGGCTAGATTGCTTCGTAGCAACCAGACTTCTTCCATCGCAGAACCCTATTGTCCCCCCCCCCCCCTTTAGCGACGAGCGTATTTTACAGAATTTTTAAACGTCTGTCACCGGGTTTTAAAAATACGAATTTTTGCTGCTTAGTTTAATCGCAAAAATTCTCTGTTGAATAAGCCAAAATTTTCAACTAAAATAGATTGGTAGGAACATGGGCGTAATCTGGCGGGGGCGAGGGGGGCATGAGCCCCCCTAGTTTTTCAGGAGCAGGGCAAAACTTACTTTTTGCCCCTCCAGTTTTTTGTATTGTTTTGTGATTAAGGGCCCGTTTTATAGTTTAATTTTCTCTTTTTTTTCTTTTTTAATTTAACCATTAATGTGCTACTTTTGATGTGAACTAGAATGTATCCTGGATAATTCAAACTACCCAGAATTAGCATCTATATGTTCATATCAGTAATTTTTCGTCTTGTGTCTTTTAATGCAGTAAATTTTAATGCAAAAATCAATGTTCAAATAAAAACATTCCTCCTGCTCTGTTTTTTTTTTCTTTTTTCTTTTTTTTTTCTTTTTTTTTTTCCAGAAACGCGGAACGTATTTTCCCTTTTCCATTATAAAGCTGTTTATATGTACGTGCATAATAGGTCTCTTGATTTATGTCTCTAGACTCTGATCATTGTCATTTTCTAAACTTGTAATAATATGAACAGAACTCCTTGATCCACCCGGCTATATCGTTCTCTATTTCAAGGTACAAGTCACCCATTATTAATTCAAGGTGCCCATAGAACTGCAATAGGTTTCACTGAGGAAATTCATTGAATACAGAAATATAAAAAAAAAATTCTGTTTATAAAACAAAACCCCATTTAATGCGTTTTTTATTTATAGCGCATAAAATTTGCAATTAAGTAGCGTAAAGCAGTTCATTTTAAAAGGAATAGGAAAATCTGTCTTCATATTCAGTTTTTTAATATCCACTTGTAATTATGTCATTTCAAAATTAGTAATTGTAAAAACATATTTATAAATGTATTTCAGATTTTAACTCAAGTACAATTGGAGAATACTGAAAAAAAAATGAAACTTCAGAGGAATCGAGACAAAAGTACCGGAAACTTGACATTTTTTCTTCATTTTTTTCATCAAAATACTATAAATTTTATAAAAAGTTGTATATTAATATTTTGAAAATAAAAACACTATAAAAAACATAAGTATTTTTATTTAAGTCTGTAAGCGGAGTCTACTTTGAAAATTTTGTAAAATTAAAAACGTTTCATTTAAAATAAACAATTAAAAACAGTTGTTTGATTTAAATGTTTATATTGATAAATTATCTTGATTCATCTTAAACCAGTATAAATGGGATTTAAATCTGGTCAAATTATCAACTAAATTATTTTATGAAGTTCTAAAATCTCAGCAGTGATTAAAATTTCCCATACAAATTATTTTTTTCCCTTTCTTTTTTTTTTTTTTTTTTTTTTTTTTTTTTTTTTGGATAAATGGGTATATTAAAAACATGATCAAAATTTTAATCGCCCGATTTTCAGAAAATATATTTATAATATTAAGTAAAAGGTAAATATTGTTGTGCTAATTGATAAGCATGAAAACGATACATATACAAGTGCACTTCTAGGAGCATTGCTTTTATTAAGGCTCAAATCCAAACTGACTTCTTTCGGACGCATTTTTAATTTAATTTTATTTTTTCACAAACGCATCAAATAGGCAGATGGTCTTACTAAGAAATTATATGTATTCCAAGTGCTTTTCCATTTATCAGTAAAGGCAGAGGATTTTTCAGAAATGCTGTCAAAGTGGGCGTTTTGAATTGAATTTCGAGACGTGGCAGCGCTGGAAAGGAAAAAAACTGCTATCCTGAGAAAATAATCGGTTATAACTCAAACTATAATTAATCGGAACAGGAAAAAAAACTGTTTGATTGCAAATCACTTTAATAATCATGCGCCTGCAAATATCAAGCCTTTATGTAAAAAATAAGTCAGGAAGAAAACGTGTCAAAAAGCTTCGCGTTGTTGAGCGGAATTTTTTTTTTTTTTAGAACGGCCTTAAAATAATCATTGATTTTTAATCATTCAGAAATTGCATGTAACATTTGTAAAAATTGATTTTTATGCATCATGCTTGTGTAAAAAGCCGTCTTTTTGTTCAAAATTTTCTTGTACTTTATTTCAGAATACTATATGCAATATTTCATGCCATCCATAACTCATAGAACGTTTAAATCAAAAAAGAAAATTAATTACAATATACACCATTCCTTTAAAATAATTTTTTTTAATGTAATTTAACTTGTCTGTGTAGAGTTAAAGCTTTAAATGAAACTTTTTTTGGAAATCAATTTAACCTGTTTTATTAAAAAATTTAACTAATCTTGTTAATAAAACTTATAATGTTGTTTTTCAAGAACCATTAGGCAACGTTTGATAATATAATTAATAATATAAGGTTTTCAAATAGTTATTAAGACTTTCCAACAAAGTTTAAAAGTATTTGTGACTTCTCACTTCTGTTTGCCCTAGTCGTCATTTTTGCCGTTTTTCTACTCTCTGGCTCTATAGCAGTGGTTCCCAACCTTTTATTGGCCACGCCCCACCGAAGCATCTGAAAAATCATGATGTCCCCCCTCCTCACACACATATTATGTAAAATATACAGTGTGACTTCAAAAATCTGGCATTCAGAAATCCGGCAACTTCAAAAACCCGGCATCAAAATCCTCTTTTTCCCTTCCTTTTTCTGTTACACTTTCAAGTAATGGTAGAAATAAAATAGCAATTGTTTATGAATTAAAAACTTCAAATTCGAAATTAAAAATGAAAAAAAAAAAAAAAAAAAAAATTGACATTTTTTTCATTTGTCGGAGGCGACCATTTTCTAAAAAAAAATTTCTGGGAGCTGCACCGTTGTTCAGCAACGGCGTGGAGACTAGTACACGAGTTCTTTGGGAGAAGTTTTTAGAGTCTGCTAAATAGAACCGTCGATAACGCTAGTAGCAGCTCCGAAGACGAGGACAAGCACAAGGACGAACAACACAAGGACCAACAGGCAAAAGAAAAGATGTCACTATAAAAATGCATAAATTTGACTGGAGAATTAATATCTGCTTTGAAGAACAAGGATGTATTTCCTAAATAAAGAGTCTTCATTTGTATAAAATACAAGAAAAACTTGTTAAAGAACGGCCAAAAAAAAAAAAAAATGAAGCATACAAAATTGACATCGATGTTTCCGAAATTACACGAGAAGAAATAAGTTCACTCTTCATTAGATTTTTTTTTTCTGTAACATAGAAAATATCAATTAATGTAAGTTTATTTTTATATATAATTTTCTCTTTTTCTTACATAATTACCGCTTAATAGTGAAATGAATTATGGCTAAAGGCACCATTAAAAATAAGTGTCACTTTTGATATTCCTAGTTACTACTTTTGACATTCCTTCAATAATCCGGCATAGTCTCGGTCCCGATGATGCCGGATTTTTGGAGTTATACTGTACATCTCTTATTATTTGAAAAGCCTAACGGATATTTAACTATAACTATTCATTTCATATTTTTTAACGTACAGAGGTGAATTTTCTGCCACAAATGTGTTTTTAGTACAATTTTATAAATGCAATCTTCACTTTTATGCCAAAATAGATTTGTTGTGCCTTCCCAGCTTACCGCAATATTTAACAAAAGTGTTACATGGTCTCCATTTTATTTTCACGAAATGATTAAAGAGACTTCCACATTTAGCATTAAAATTGAAATAATGACACATTTTTTATTTCATTTTAGTAACTTATTGCGAGTTGTGGGAAAATCTTTGGATACCAAATTTTCTTTCTATGGATAAAAAAATACAGAAGAAACGTTTCAAGATTCTGATCTGTATCAAGTTTAAGTAGTCGTTATTCTCCATCAAAACACGTCGATCTTTTCTCCTCCCTGATTATCGTTAATTAACTGTCATGTATTATCACATTTTCAAATTTAAATTGTATATGTTATGCATTCATTTACCGTGTAGGAGGGCTACATTACAGTTACAGCCACAGATATTTACTATTTATTCAGTTGCTTTTTTAAGGATATTAATTTTTTTTATTATTATAAAGTTGGTAGTACCACATTTAGTTATTTCAAATATTTTTTAGTTTAAGTATGTTAAAGACAGTCAGATTTAGGTATACTTTGAAGTAATTTCAAGTGTAAAATTTCTTCACGTTACATACAGCAAAGGGAATCAATAAAAATAGCTCATTCGATAAATGATTGAGAAAAATTGTAACATACGTTAGTAACCAGAAAAATTACAGAAATTTTTAAAAATAAAAAAATGGGGGGGAGGGGAGAAGGGGCTGGTAAAATATTTTTAAAAGATATTCATATAATTATTCAAGTATACATTCCATTTTAAACATTTTGATTTGAATCTTTTTTAAAATTCAACAAGAAAACTTATTTCTTTTTAAATTTTGCATGTTTTACTTTTATTTTTAGTCTAAAATATTGCTTTTCTAAAAAAAAAAAAAAAAGCACAGCGAATGGGTGAGTTACAAATTTGAAATTGCTCCCCTAAAGAGTCAAATTGCCCCCCAGTGGAGCGTGCGCCCCACGATGGGAACCACTGCTCTATAGTAACTATATTCGGATTTCCACTGTATAGATATATGCTTTTGAGGATTACTAATGCAAATTACCTACTATAAAATATTACCTATTGAAGATGAAGTATGTAACTGTTATAGCTCGTTAACAAGAATACACAAAAATTTTCTATGTGGGGGGGGGGGGAGAATCGTTTGCGGTGCATTTTAGTGATATTACGAGACATCAATATGTGTCACTAAGGCTGGCTACAGTATTCCTTCTAAAGAGTATGAAGTATCATATATGACTGATTTACAGGACTGATTATGAACCGTAATTGCTGGCAGTGCGGTTTCAGCTGTCAGAGGCATTTTAAAACTTAAATTTTATTTCATTACATGGTGAGTATAACTTCTGCAGATCATTATCTATGCGCGGAAGAAAGTTTATGGGCGTGAATTCCTAAAGTATGTTTTCAATTATGTTAGGCATTTTTAGCTGAATTATATATATATTTTATTATTCTAAAAGATACTTGTAGAATGTAATTAAATTCATATGGCAGCACAAACTAAACGCCACCTATGGATGGCAGTTACTATAAATGCATTTATAAATGTATGGTGCGTTTTCTGGCTTTAATAAATTTCGGTATGTTATGTCATAAAGCGTATAAATACAGGTTTTAAAAAAAGAAAAAAGGAAAGAAAGAAAAAAAATCGCATTAACGTCTATGGAAAGGTTTCCTGAAAATGTACTTTCAACTGTTCTTCAACTAAATTTTATTGCATTATTCATGTATTGATACATTGTCATATATTAATAGTATCTCCATAGAAAAACCTTTTTAGTTGTTTTATGCGTTTGTCAGCTGATTTAAATTTTAGTTTCACTATGTAGTATGTTCAAAGCTCTGTAGATCATATACAGGGTTTCACAAAATAATGTGCATACAGCATAGGCGTAACTTGGGCTCTAAAACTGCGGGGGCAAACTTTTCTAAGAACTTTTGTAAAAAATTATACCCCCCCCCCCCCACCTCCTTCCCATCACCACAGGCACATGCAGACGCTGAAATTAAATACTTAAAAAATTTAATATATTTAAACAGAACTTTAAATGTTCAACCATATACGAAATATAGGGGAAAATCCAAAATTACGCGTTTCATGTTTTTAAATGAATATTTTAAAATATTGAATGCAAAAGTGGTATATCTCTTATGTCTGATGCAATGTTCAATTACAAAAAGTTCAAACAAACTTAATAAAAATTTGTCAAAGCCTTGGGCTTTTGAAGATTTTATTAAATAGTGGTGATGTTAATACAGGGGGTGGTTAAGGTAAATGTTTAAACCCAACATTCAAGGTGGTAACAAATGATGAAATTTTATTGTAAAAAAAATCCCTAGATGGTGTTTTGATTGGAATGGCTCAGAAATTTTGCTGTGATGCATTTTAGGATACATGGAATAATTTTAGCTTAAGA
This sequence comes from Maratus speciosus, assembly GCA_963932465.1. Classification (NCBI taxonomy): domain Eukaryota; kingdom Metazoa; phylum Arthropoda; class Arachnida; order Araneae; family Salticidae; genus Maratus; species Maratus speciosus. The sequence continues at coordinate 385,602,272 of OZ010796.1, forward strand.
ATTTAAAAATTAATATTGGCTTTAAATTTCGAAATTTTGAACTGCACTTCCTCACAACGTTTCAACTGAAGAAAATCAAGAACGAAAGATTGTTCATGGGATTACGAAACATTTTCTCACATTTTTAGACTACTGTTAATGATACAGCGAAACGAGATATCTAGATAAACAATTAAAACACTCAGAACGCAGCTATAAATCCATTTTCAAAATTTTCTGCCCCAGATCATATACTGTATGCCATGGGCGTAATCTGGCGGGGGCAAGGGGGGGCATATGCCCCCCCCCCCCAGTTTTTTAAGAGCAGGGGCAAGACATGTATTTTACCCCTCCAGTTTTTTGTCTTGTTTTCAAATTTCTGTATTTCCTTTTTCGCTTTTTTTTTACCCCTTTAGTTTAATAATTTATATTACTATCTTGGGTTTGAACTAGAATTGGATACAGCAAAATCAAAACAGCCAGAATTAATGTTTTCACGTTGACATAAGTAATTTTTCTTATGTCTTGACAAAACCTTCTGCTATAATAACAGTTCAAGAGAATTTTTTTCCGTCTCCCTTATTTTCCTTTTTGTACAAAGTAGAAAACTTATTTTCCTCTTCATTTCCAGGGATGTTTTTTTTTGGGGGGGGGGGGGTGCACGTGTGGGAAGAGGTGGGAATAGATATCACGATTACTGTGTCTTGACTCTGACCATTGTCCTTTTTCGTAAGATAATATAAGCACAAAACAAGAACTTCCTGACTCCTCAGGTCTCTCGACTATAGTGACGCTCCTTGAATATACTCGTAGCGCCAGTCCAGTACTGGTGAGCTGAGGAAATTCTCATGGCGTCTGGATATACAGATGCACATTCCGTTCTCTCACGTACATCAGGGACTAGAGTCTTGCACATGTCGCATTGTACCCGGTTGTACCCTTGGGCGTAATCTGGTGAGGGCAAGTGGGGATCACATACCCCCTAGTTTTTCAGGAACAGGGCAAATACCTTTTGCCCCTACAGTCGCTTTGTAGTTAAAGCCCAGCTTTGTATTTCATTTTTTTTTTAATTTAACCATTTATATGCTATTTTGCGCACGAACTAGCATAAGCATTGAATAATTCAAAATAACCAGAATTAACGTCTCCACGTTCATAGAAGTAATTTCTGATGCAGTAGTCAAAGCTCAAGTAAGAATATTTCCTCTGCTCTATTTTTCAGAAAAGCGGAACCATTTTTCATTTTTTATTTTCATAGAACTATTTAAATGCACATGTAGGATAGATCTCTTGATTACTATCTTTTGATTCTGACTATTGTCATTAGGGTTTCCTTCATCTGACGAAAACCTATTCGTCTCACTCCTCTGTCTGTCACAGTGCCCGTAACTATATATGTTGACTTGAAATTTTGCATACTTATAGCTGAACACCTCACATCAAACCACAAATCATAAAATTTTGGAAAAGTAGTAATTAATGGACGTTGTTAATTAAAAAAAACCCAATTACAAGATCTGAGAGGCATTCATGATTCAACAAAAGCATAAATTTTTTATCGAATTGTAAAAACTATCTCTTCCATCGATTAAAACCAGATGTCATTTTAACGGCAGATAAGGACTAGCGATTGCTTTAAGGCGCTTTTATTTCTTTTTTACTCATCCCAGAAATTCAAAATTAGTACCACAAGACGGGGAAAAAATCAGCTTTCAGAAATTCTAAAAATTATCTTGATCGTACTATAAAAGCTTTGAAATTCGTTAAAAATCGAGAAAAAAATCTTTTATTTTCCTTCATTTGTGAAGGCGACAAATGTCTGATGAATTGAATTTTCGGCGATAACCACAGAATATAAAACAGGTGCGGTTTTGTGGTCAGAAACGGACTCAGAATTCAGAATTTTTATATAAGACCAAATTTAAATATCGATTTTCGAGCTATGATTTTTATGCCATCCGAAGTAAAATTTCATTCTCTTTCAGAATATGTCTTTATTTTTTAATTTCGACAATCAGAAGCGATGATAATTAATTTTTTAGTAATTAAAACCAGAATTGCATTTTTTGCACGGCAGGCAAAGTGACACGGAAAGAAAAAGAGTTACATTTTTACCCGGTAGCAGAAAGTGCGTGACGTGCGTCGCAGATTTATTTTGTACCATACGGATAAATTTGCCAACTTGAAAAAAAAAGTATTTCCTTTAAAAAAAAAAAAAAAAAAAAGAAAAGTACGAAAATTCTAACAAAAAATATCGTGAATTCGACAAATGGTCGCAAAAAAATCGGTAATTTATAGCCAAAGGGTCGCTGCAAAAACGCAAATTTCGTCAAAAGACCCTGGACATAAACATGAATTCCGTCCTAGGGTTGTGGAAAAAATACAAATTTCTGTCACAGGATCGCGGAAAAACGCGAATTTAGTCAAAGGATCGCGGAAAGAACCTGAATTTAGTCAAACGATTGTGGGGAAAATGTAAATTTAGTCAAACGATCGCAAAAAAAAATGCAAATTTATGTCAAATGATCGTGAAAAAGCGCAAATTTATGTCAAAGGATTGCGGGAAAAAAACGCGGAATTTCGTTAAAAGATCCCAAAAACCGTAAATTTTTGCCAAAAGATCGCTGTTTAATCTTGAATTTTATCAAAAATTCCAGAAAAAACATGAATTTCGTGCCATGGGCGCGGGGAAAAAAGCAAATTTCTGTCACAAAATCGCAGAAAAGCCTTGAATTTCGTCAAAGGATCGAGGAAAAAACACGAATTTAGTCAAACGATCGCGAAAAAGAAAAGCAAATTTAGTCAAACAATCGCGAAAAAAACGCAAATTTCTCTAAAAGGATTGCGGAAAAAAGCGGAATTTCGTCATACGATCGCGAAAAACGCAAATTTCTGCCAAAGGATCGCTGTAAAAGCGCGAATTTCGTCAAAAGATCTCGGAAAGAACGTGAATTTCGTCCCAGGGGTGCCGCAAAAAAAGCAAATTTCTGTCACAGGATCGCGGAAAAAACACGAATTCCGTCAAAAGATCGAGCAAAGGTAAAGATGAAAATAAGGAATTTTGCTTAGTGGCCACTGGCCGGTAGGTTGATTTTTTTTAGTAGCCAGTTACTGGCTACTAGGAATAATTTCTTTAGTATCCAGTAAGTACATTTATGTCACTGAATATTTAATTTAAAAATATGAGTTTAGAGTAAATAAGTAACTTATGTACTAAATAAAAATATTTTAATTCATATTGTTTAATAAACAGGGGTGATTCTGAGTAAAAAAAAAAAATCTGAAATTCACAGCAAATTTTCTGAAAAGTTTACAACAGAGGTGGGGGGATGATCTACTCCCGGCACGAACTATGTTTTGTTTCACACCACTTTGACGAAATTTGTGGATTTTTCCGCGATCTTTTGACGGAATTTGCCATTTTTTTACGATATTTTGACGAAATTTGCCATTTTTGTACGATCTTTTGACAAAATTTGCCGTTTCTTTGCGATCTTTTGACGAAATTTGGCGTTTTTTGCGATCTTTTGCTGAAATTTGTCGTTTTTCCGCGAACTTTTGGTGAAATTTGCCGTTTTTTCGCGATCTTATGACGAAATTTCTCGTTTTTTCCGCGATTGTTTGACGAAATTTGGACTTCTTAGCGATCCTTTGACGAAATTCGGGTTTTTCTGCCATCCTTTGACGAAATTCGCGCTTTTTTCGCGATTCTTTAACGAAATTTGCGCTTTTTTCGCGATTCTTTAACGAAATTTCGGGTTTTTTAGCGTTCTTTTGACGAAATGTGCGGTTTTTTTCACGATCTTTTGGCAAAAGTCGTTTTTTTCCCGAAATATTTTGACGAAATGCGCGGTTTTTTTTCGCGATCTGTTGACGATGTTTGGGTTTTTTTGCGATCCTTCGACAAAATTTACGTTTTTTTTGCAATCTTTTGACGAAATGTGCGGTTTTTCGTGATCTTTCGACGAAATTCGCGGAGTTTTTTTCCGCGATTCTATGATGAAATCCCTTTTGGAAAATCCTGCATTTGGCCGGTACTTTCCATATTTTTAGTCGCCAGTTTTTCACGTTTAGTCGCCGAGTGGCGACTGGCGAGTGCTTATTTTCATCTTTAATCAAAGGACACAAATTTAGTCAAACGATCGCGAAAAAACGCAAATTTCTGTCAAAAGATCGCGGAAAACGCGAAATTTCATCATAAGATCGCGAAAAATGCAATTTTCTACCAAAGGATCGCGGTAAAAACTCAAATTTCGTCAAAAGGACGCCTGATGGATGTACAGAATTCCTAATTTTTAACTTAGTTTATTCCTGACTCCTACTCTTGTAATGATAAATTCTTATCATTAAATTAAATATTTTTTTTTCCTTTCAGTTAAAGAAAAAAAAAGTCCTTCCGGCCAGTGCCGGGAGGAAGAGGTAGCTTTCATAATCCTTATTTAAAAAAAGCCAACTTATATCATTCAAACACAGGAAGCTCAATTTAGTGGAAACCGAATATAGGAGATTCAATACTAATTTTTATCAATATAATGAATGAGAATTTCGCGAAATTAGTCAGCTTTATCCAGGCTGCTTTTCTTTAAAGTAACTTATATTTGGCTGCCAAATTCGGCGATTTCTTAAAGTGCCTGTCATTTTAAGACAACATGGTGGATGAGGCTAACCAGTGAACTTGGTCGAGACCTTAGTAGTTGCTGTGCACATGCTCACTCACATCGGAATCGGTTAATATATAGGAGTGCTGTCGCATGCAAAAAATCAGATTTTTCAAAATGTCACCCACAATAGAAATTGAAACTGCTATATCTGAGCCATTTTTTAAGGTAAAGACAAACAAAAAATGCTCCTGAATCCTTATATCAAGGTCAAATACTTAAGAAAGAAACCTTTTTCAATTTCTAATTTTTTTGCACCTCACTTTAAATATATATATATTTTTTAATTTAATGGCCGCCATTTTGAAACAAGATGGCTGATGAATCTGGCCAGTGAAATTGGACGAGGTGTTGATGTATACTATCCACATGCCTTCTTACATCGAAATAGGCGAATACGTGTGTTATCGCGTGACAAATACAAGATCGTTTCAAAATGTTAGCCATGCTAGAAATTCAAAGTGCTATAAATCATCCATTTTTTAAGATATAAACAAAAGAACAAATTTTCAGAAATTGCTCCGGAATCTTTGTATCAAGGCGAATAACATAAAAAAAATCTTTTTCATTTTCCAATTTTTTAATACCTCATTTTGAATTTTAAATTTAATTTTTTTAAATGGCAACCCTTTTGAAACAAGATGGCGAATGAAGCTGGCCAACGAACTCGGTCGAGACATTGGTATGTACTATGTACAGACCAAGATACATCCAAATAGGTTCATAAATACGCCTGTTATCGCGTGACAAAAATCAGGTCGTTTTAAAATGTCAGCCACAAGAGAAATTCAAAATGCTATTACTCAGCCATTTTTTTTAGATATAGACGAAAGAAGAACTGTTCCGGAATCTTTGTATTAAGGTCAAACACATACAAAAAAAATCTTTTTTCATTTTCCAATTTTTTGGTATCTTATTTAAATTTTTTTATTTTTTAATTTTTTTAAATGGCCGCCATTTTGAAACAAGATGGCGGATGAAGCCGGCCAACGAACTCGGTCGAGATATTTGTATGTACTATGTACACACCAAGGTACATCTAAGTCGGTTCATAAATACGCCTGTTATTACGTGAGAAAAATCAGGACGTTTCAAAATGTCAGCCACGCTAGAAATTCAAAATGCTATAACTCAGCCATTTCTTAAGATATAGACGAAACAAAAACTGCTCCCGAATCTTTTATCAAGGTCAGACACATAAGAAGAAAATATTTTTTCAATTTTCAATTTTTTGGTACCACATTTCAAATTTAAATTTTTCTTAAAAATTTAAATGGCCGCCATTTTTAAACAAGATGGCGGATGAAGCTGGCCAACGAACCCGGTCGAGACATTGGTATGTACTATGTATAAACGAAGTTACATCCAAATCGGTTCATAAATACGCCTTTTATCGCGTGACAAAGTTCAGGACGTTTCAAAATGTCAGCCACGCTAGAAATTCAAAATGCTATAACTCAGCCATTTTTTAAGATATAGACGAAACAAAAACTGCTCCGAAATCTTTGTATAGAGGTCAAATACATAAGAAAAAAATATTTTCCATTTTCAATTTTTTGGTACCACATTTCAAATTTTAAATTTTTAAAAAAAGTTTAAATGGCCGCCATTTTGAAACAAAACGGCGGATGAAGCTGGCCAACGAACTCGGTCGAGACATTGGTATGTACTATGTACACACCGAATTACATCCAAATCGGTTCATAAATACGCCTTTTATCGTGTGACAAAATTCAGGACGATTCAAAATGTCAGCCACGCTAGAAATTCAAAATGCTATAACTCAGCTATTTTTTAAGATATAGACGAAACAAAAACTGCTCCGGAATCTTTGTATAAAGGTCAAATACATAAGAAAAAAATATTTTTCCATTTTTAATTTTTTGGTACCACATTTCAAGTTTTAAAATTTTTTAAAAATTTTAAATGGCCGTCATTTTGAAACAAAACGGCGGATGAAGCTGGCCAACGAACTCGGTCGAGACATTGGTATGTACTATGTACACACCGAATTACATCGAAATCGGTTCATAATTACGGGAGTTACAGTGTGACATAGGTCATATATATATATATATATATATATATTACATTAATTAAACATAACCTACCACCGTCAATTATTATGAATTAAAGCTGTAAGTATTTAAAAAAAAAAAAAAAAAAAATTATAAGAATTATTATGGAAGAAAAAAGAAAAAAGTGGACACCGACAAAAATTGAAAAGCTTATACATTGAATTACGTTATCAAGGGCACAGAATTCAATGATATAAGCAAAATGGTTGTTTTCTGTGGGAAAAATAAGCTAAAGCTAAAATTAATTTTCCCCTATGCCCAAACAACCACAAAAATCAAGTGAATTGATTAAAAATGAAAGCAGAATAGAAACAAATAATATGAAATGGAAGAATCAATAAAACGTATTTAAATATTTATAGGATATAAAATATAAATAATAAACACCATACCGATTAATATTTCAGTATTTTACAAAAATCCATGTGCACATGTCAACCAGTATATCAAAAAGATTAAGGTGAATAAAACAGTTAAGAAATCACAGTATATGATACCAAAGGATGCAGTTGATACATTTTGAAATAAAATTTGAAATACCTTGTAAAACAAATTTAATCTAATATAAAATAAATAGATATTAATTACATTATTTAAAATGCACTATTAAATTAATAGATAACAATTTAACAATATCGTCAAAATTTAGCTAAAAATACACCCTGGTGTATAAATTATAACTGAAATGGAGCTAGAAAAAATAAAAATTAGAGCAATCTGAAAGAGACAAGAGAGTTGGTGCTGCCATCTGTTATTAATTATATTAAACATTTATCGCAAGATAAAAATTTGTAAGCTTTTGAATGTAAATAACTGTTTAAACAGCAAAACCAAACAAATCCTTATATATAGAGAATTATAAACCTAATATAAATCACACAATGTATTTAAAACTATTGTTAATAAAATTTAAAAGCATACAATATATTCTATTAGCTAACTGATTTAAACTAAACTAAGAGTTTAAATAATGCTAGAACATTGATAATATATAGCATATAGCTATATGCTATAAAACAAAATGAATTCAGTAATAATTAATATAAATAATTATTAAAAATAATTTAAAAATTATTTTTCAATGAATTATATATAAGATATTTATAAAATGAACAGGAAATAAAAAACATGTGGAAGTATATAGAAGGTTAAATAATACTTAAAATCCCATTACTTAAAAAGTACAAATATAGAATGAGGATTATTTTCAGACATCCATAAAAATCCATAAAGTATGAATGTGGGACATTCAAAAACATTAAACTAAGAGTGGCATACTATTAGTAATTAATATGATATTGTCCTTAGTAAATTAAAATTTAATAACAAATAATTGTAAATTAGATTAATGAATAATTAAGCTAATTATAATATTAATGAAAATCTCCAATTTACATATAAAATATCAAATCAACATCCACATAAAATACATAACAAAAATATAGTAATAATACAAGAGCCCCGTTTTTTTTTTTTTTTTTTTTTTTTTTATAAATAATTAACCATTGCGTATTATCCAGACAACACCACCCTCCTCCGTACTCTAACATCTACCCACCCAACCAACCTATAATATTTTTTTTATATTATTTTACAATTTTAATTTTTTTATAGATATTTTTTTTTTTTATAATTTTTTTGTAATTTTGTTTACGCATGTGTTAATTTGTGTTTATAGATCATGTAAGAAAAGTACTAATTTTATATTAATGAATATATGAATTTTTTTGGAAAACCATGATTTAATGCATCATAAATTAGTTTTTTAATATTATTGTTAATTAGAGGAGAAGAACATAAACATTTTATTCTATATAAATGATTAAGTATTATATTACGAAATACAGAATAATGTAGACAAGATTTAAAATTTGTAAATGTATTAACTGTGAATTTAAATTCTTTACGTTTGTCATATAAATCTGTGATTGTTTTATTGTCTTTTATTGTAATTTTAAGATCTAAGAAGTTAATTGTATTGTTAGATAAAAGGTTTTCCGTTAATTCCAAATTAGTGGGATAATCAACTGGAAATCAAGTAATTGCAGATTGATCAGTTTCAATTAAAATGATGTCATCAATATAACGATATAAATGTAGATTATTATTAGTAAAATTACGTTCATAATGAGATAAGTATAAGTCTGAGAGTAAACTGGAAGTACAACCGCCTTGTGGTATACCGACATGCTGTAAATATAAAGTATTATCTTGCAATATATAATTATTATAGATAATGAAGTTAGTTAAAGATTTAAAATATGCAATATCTATATTAGATGGTAATTCCAGTTTTTTATAATACTTTTTAAATAATGCATTTATAATTTTATGTAAATCTAATAGGTCTATATTATTAAAAAGATCTTTGAAGTCATATGTCGTTATATTACAAACAGAATGAAGATTTTTTAAAATATTAACAAGTTGATAGCTATTTTTTATACAATGTGTATTATCATTGTTTGTAGTAAGTACATATATTTGATTAAGAATTTTTAAGAGAAGTGTATTGGCTTTATTATTATATGTATTACAACCAATAGTAACAGTCCTAAATTTAATAGGAGTTTTATGAAATTTGGGAATAAGAACTAAATATGGATAATTAAAATTAGTAGATAAAATATTTAAAAGTTTATAATAACTTCGAATTTTACGATTATTTACAATTACATTTTCATTAGTTTTTTGAAAAGACTTATTAGAAGAAATAGAATTTGTAAGAAGTTGGTGATAATATGATTTACATATAATAGCATAATTGTTAGGAGATTTGTCTACATATGTAATAACGAAGTTTTTTTGTAATTTAGTAATTTGTTGGAAATAATGCTGTGTATTAATAGAAACCAAATCAGCATATATATATCTATATATATATATATATCTATATATATATCAATTTTGAACGGAGGGTGGTTTCGGGGTCTGGGGGTCATGATCGATGAAAATATACCAAAATTTTTTGAAATCGCTTTCCTCCGAACGGCTGCAATAGGTAGCTTTTTTGTAAAGAAAGCTACCTAATAAAGCTCTGTTCTCTTAATATATCTCTTATTATATATGAAAGATCTGATAAGATTTCTGTGAAATAGATAATCAATGTGGTCACTATTTTCCTTATGTGTTTATTCTATGCCATTTTTATGCACGTATCTAAAAGTGTGCTGGAATAGTATTTGTTCTCGAGTATATGAACCATGTTACATATTCATTATTATTTAATTCTTCATAAAATATTAATTTTTGCTATTTACTTATTTAGGTTAATGTTATAGTTGGAATATAGTTCTATTTATTTTTTAGTATTAATCAGTAAGAACCCTATTTATTTTAACACTTATAATGTTTGTACATAATCGCAGTACAGATTTTTTTAACTATTGATTTTACAAATTTGGTTCTTTCGCATCCGGATGTTATTTCGTACGCTGATTCGTAAAATCTAAATTTAAAAAAAATCGGACCACAACTTTCCGGTTTATGAAAAAATCGATTTTTAAACATAAAAGGGATGCTTTTTCGTACAGACAATTGACGGGAATTTGTTCAAATTAGGAAAACTAAAGAACCGATCGATTTTAAACTTTGACATAGTTCATAACACATAATAAGAATTTTATGAATTTAAGGTGAGCTGAATTTGTGTGTGTGTGTGTGTGTGGGGGGGGGGGGGGGTGAGCAAACAAGGGCTCCGTGAAAAAAAGGATAATCTGATTTTTAAAAAACTTTACGCATTTGGTTACGTTTATTTATTAATTACATGCATTACCATTTAGCTTTTATTACCGTTTATTTGTTAGCTCCCAGACTATCAAAGCTTGATAGCTAATGTGCCCGCATGTTCTGTATGTACGTATGTATATACGTAACGCGATAATTCTTGATAGAAATATTCGTTTTGTTTTAAACTTTGTATAATATATAAAAAACTGAAGTATGGGAGTGGATAATTTTCAGGGGGACGCATTCCTAAATATAATAGTGCTGCCATTTATGCAAGGAATTATTAATTTTCTATTAACAATTTTGATTTGTTAATTTAAGGATAAAGTGTTTTGAAAGAGATATTAAACGAAATCCTCTGCATATCACACTTATCCACTTGTTTTCTTTAGGATAAAATAATACATAATTGATGATTTTTTTATGGTTTTCTGGCTGGTTTTCTCCTTACGTCCGGAAATTCGGTTCAAAACTCCAATTGATGGTATTTTCTGAAAGATCATTTACGTTTACCAAAGAATGGAAAACGTATTTCGATTACATAGTTTCTGAATAACAGCACCTGCCTATTCCATGCTTTTCCGAACAAAAATAAATGAAAACTTGTGTCATAAAGTTGCCCTTTTGGATTTGAGACCAGCCTTAAGTACAATGGCAGAATATGGCAAAAAGGGAAATATGCTTTAGATAAATCGAAGCAGAAAACTTGACATTTTTTTCTTCATTCTTCCATCAAAATACTATAAATTACATAAAATTTTGTATTTAATATTTTGAAAGTAAAAACATTATATAAAAATACTGAATATTTTTATTTAGGTCTTTAAGGGGAGCCCACTTTGAAAATGTGAAAAATTAAAAACATTCGAATTAAAATAAACATTAAAATCAGTGTTTAATTTAAAATTTTTGTATTTCTAAATTATCTGGATTCATCTTAAACCAGAATGAGTGGGATCGTATCAAAAGTGTTTTTCGCTAAGAATGGCGGTTGACTTTCAGAATGTTTCTCTGATAACGGGTTCTGAACTCCCCAATTTATTACTTTTTTCGCACTACATTTGAGGTTGTTTCAGAGCTTTGATAGTCAAGAACGAAAAGAGTGGGAAAAACGAGTTATCTGGAATTTCCCTGAAAACTAGTGGACTATAACAGTTTACCGCCAGTTGGAAAAAAATTAACTATTAATGTTACTAGATTTAAACAGCTCTAAAATCTAACCGATGATTAAGATGTCGCATACGAATTATTTTTTCAATCAATCCCTTTCAAATTTCTCCTGTATGGTAATTTTGTTTTTTCCCCTTAATAAATGTGTATCAGTATGAAAAGAAGAAATAACTATCAAATGAATTATTAAGGGGAAATGTCAAAAAAGCTCACCCAATTTGAGGACAATCTATACTAATTAAAAAAAAAGTTTCGCTTTGTGTGTGTGTGTGTGTGTGTGTGTGTGTGTGTGTGTGTGTGTCTGTCTGTGTGTATGCGATGGCTAGCAAAATCTAGCGTAAGTACGAAGCTGACAATTTTTATAAAAGTAGCCCAAAGTCTCTTCTGATGCACCTCAGATTCAGAATTTTAAAATTCTAATAATTAGTTGAATTATTAATTAAAATTCGCAAATCACTCTCATTAATAACTCATCTCGGCCCTTGCGAAAGGGAAAAAGTGATGGCGCACCCGCAGAAGCCTTATTTATGCATCGGGAGAAAATGAAATTCGAAAAGAAGGAATTTCGGGAGTATTTTGTCATTATTTATTAACTTACATCAGTCAAACTGCTTAGTTAAGTTAAAAACAGATGACATATTCTATAAGATCTCTTATGTCTCAAATGCCGCAATCAATTGAAAAAAATATCACAGTTAATCCTTCGAATTTCTCTTCCAAAAAGGCTCGTTTTTTCCGTGAAGCGTTTTTCTGTCCTGTTGCAGCGCCCTCGAGGACGCAGTTTTAGAGGTACCGACAAATTAAAAATGTGCTCTCAAAGCTAAAACCTTCTAATCGATTGTTTTAAAAAAATATGTATTTTAATCTTTTCAAATACACAGGCGAACTCAGGTCACTTCGCGTTTTATGGAGACGATATTTTTTTAACCCTAAAAGTAACAAAACGTCCATACTTTAACATACTTTACTTTTTACTTTACACACCATACTTTTTTTTTTCTGTTTAGAGCATCTCTATAGGCCAGATTTACATAACCTACAAAATTTTTGAAACGTTCGGACGGGTATAAAATATTTTTTACAAGATAAATTATGTGAAAAATTCGATGGAAATAAAAAATCTGAGTGTTTCGTCGCGGTTTCGCCCCTTCAGGGCACAATTTTAGAGGTACCGACAAAATCAAAAATATGTTCTTAAAGGTGAAACATTCTTCTAATCGATGTTATAATCGGCTTTTAAAAATAAGAATTTTAACCCTTTCAAATATACCAGCACGGAGGTCACTTCGCGCCTCACGGTGACGATATTTTTTCTATACTAAAAGTAACAAAACGTGCGTATTTTATCAGAAACGTTTTAGAGCATTTGGATAGACCAGATTTACGTCATCTGCAAAAATTTCGAAACGTTCGGACGAGTATAAATATTTTTATAAACTAAAATATATGAAAATATCTACGAAATAAGTAAAAACCTGGGTGTTTTTGCGCAGTAAAAAAAAGACGTCTTAATTTAAGTGCATGTGTGTGGTGACAGGGAGGGAGGGTATAAATATTTTTAAAAAATGGTCTTAAAATTTTTGCCCCCCCTTAGTCTTAGAGCCCAAGTTACGCCTATGTTAAAACGCGCATTTGTTTTTCGTGATTTCCTACCACTGTGACTTGACAAAACGATCTTAGAAAGAAAAGACAACTCGTTATAACAATATACTTTTATTTGAGATGTTCAAACTTCTCACCGTCAGCTGCAATGCACATTTGGATGCACATTTGTCCGAAAGATGATCCTTTCTCCTTCCGTTCAAGTTCGTGACGTCACAGTGTAGGAAATCACGAAAAAACAAATGCGCGTTTTAACCGTTCACTGGAAAAAAAATTCCGTTAAAATACGGAAATTGTACTGGCAATTGAGATGCCAGTACTATTTCCGTATTTTCACGGAAATCTTTTCCAGAAAAAATTCCATTTTTTTATCGAAATTCTTCCATTTTTCATATTTCCGTATTTAAAAATTTCCGTCTCAAAGACAAAATATAATAATTTTTCAATGAGAAACTTAAATATTTATGAATTTGACACTTCACATTTCAAGGACACATTTACATCAAGGTCAGAAAATTACAATTTAATTCAAACTACACTTAGGCTGACGGGATTCGAACCAGGGAACTGTCCTCTTTCAGATTAGTGCCTTAACGATTACGCCACGGTTTCACAAACCACGTGTTTAAATATCGTGACTTATTTCAGATGCCTTTTATAAAGCAAAGGCTAACATATTAAACAAGGAAGATATTTTCGTAGAGATAATATTTTTCAATTGAGTATACAATTCTGAATATTTTACACATCCCCCCCCCCCCCCTGTAATTTTGAATATTTAGCTTTTTAGTTTTATGCTTTATAAAAGATAAATTTTACTCTTTGAAATATTACAGGTATGAAAGAATGTATTAAGAGTAATGACTGCTCCTTTTTGCAATAATTTTAAAATTTTGTTTTAATATTATTTTAATTAATTTATTTATTTGTTTCATTTAGTTTTGCAAGCACTGCAAATAAAGGAGTCTTAAAGTAAGACAGAAAAGCGACTGAAAAAGCATTTAAGACACTTAAATGTCTTAATATAGGGCTTAGACATAATAGATACCTTAATTTAAGATACTTGTGTGTCTTAATGGACCGGTAGTAGAAATGAACTAATATAAAGTGTCTTAATATGGTGAAACGTCTTAAATTAAGATATCCAATTACAGACATCCACTGCACTGTGTTATCACCGCAGCCATATTTCTTGTTGTGTGCCGTGGGCGAATCGAAAATTAATTCCTTCTATGAATGTCAAAAAAAAAACTGTGAAATGCGACTAAATGAACAGTGGAGAAACATTTCAATCTCTACTGTCAAGACCTTTCAGGTGAAGATGCAGTACCCTTTTAGCTCGGATTATCCTCTGTGGAATGTAGTGGCACATGTAAAAGAAACGCAGAGTATGTGAATTGAACCTCGTGGTGATTCTAAGACTTTAGTCTAATTGGGTTTTCTATTATAGCTGGTTACTTTAAATGAAATATATATTAATCAGTTGTCTAGAAATCTTTGTTGGATATAAAAAAAATATTTCCCCCATCTAAACAAAGGAATATAAATTACTAGAAAATGTATACTATGCAAAAGGGTAAGAGACTTATAAAATATAATACTCCATTTTGTTCCGCTAATGTTTTCTATATGTTATATTATTTTTAGAACAAATTTTATTTTAACAAATATTAATGTTATCTATGTTTTTATGAGGTTCCATTTCTAATGTATACATTTATGTCTAAGATTTTAAATTAATATTAATCCATATTTACGCTATTGGGCGATTCCATGCGGAGAGTCACACACATAACGCAGGCTTTAATTTGCATTTATTCAATTATTTATTATATTTTAATGTTAATTCTGATTTTAGGTGGTATGGTAAATAAGTTATTAACATATTTTTTAGTTTAAATGTGTATAAGTAAAACTCACAGAAATATATCATTTAATTTCATACTCAAAATGTGCTATTTTCCTGAAGTAGAAAAAAGGCACATTTTGAGTGATGAAATTAAATGATATACTTCTGTGAGTCTTATTGCCACACATTTAAATTTAAAAATATGCTAATAACTTATTTACCATACCACTTAAAATCAGAATTAACATTAAAATTTAATAAATAATTGAATAAATGCAAATTAAAGCCTGCGTTACGTGTGTGACACTCTCCATGGAATCGCCCTATTCTTTTCTGTGGGATTTTTTTTTCGTACTACAAAATGCAGTACAGTATTGTTTAACTCGGTGTTTTTACGCAGTTTATTTTCCTACATTAAAAAAAAACTTTAATCATATTTATTTATTTATTTATTTTTGTGTAAAAAATAATGGTCTCATTTTTAACTATGAGTTGCAACTTAATTTTTAACTATATGTTGCAATGTTTGCATTTTTAACTATATGTTAACATTGCAACCGTCGTTAACATTTATTTTATTGTTGAAACACACGGAATTAAGAATCTTTTCTTTTCTTTCCAATGGAAACGAATGAATTAACATATAAATTTTTGACAATTTTAATTATTAAATGCTCTTATATGTTAAATTGAAGCAAAAAGACATGCAATGTTTTCAGATTTTTCTAATTATCTGATGGAAAATATTTATATATGAACGGTGAACTTAATAGTAATTTGAAATGATGTGTAAAATTATTTAAAATATTTACTCCTGTTTAACAATAATACTATTAACTGTTGTATCATAAAATGATTTCTTAGGTGATTTTAATATTTTACAGCAAGATAATTTTGAATAATAAAATCATACGTAAATGATAATGCTAATTTCTCCTCTCTCTCACACACACACACACACACAAAAAGAAAAAAAAAATAATAATAATAATAAACAAACAAACAGTGTTATCAGAAATTTTAAATATGTTTCAAATGTTTGTTTATGAAAATGTGCCCGGATTTGTGTTTGTGCACATTTTCCTTGAATTATAAATGAAATATAAAAACTTGTTATGATTTACCTTATGAAGCACAGAAAAATTTCATAAAGAGGAGGGGGGATTTGTGGATTGGAAAATAAGATTATATTTATCTTGTCTGCAATGTCGAAGGGGTAGAGAATTTCGTTTTTCATTACATTGAATCTATGAAAAAATAACATAAATAATAATCCGAGATATGGTTTGTATGTATGTCTAATAATTTAAATTGACTAAATGATTAATAAACTTCTTCAATAATTTTCTAAAGTAAACAAAGAAAAATTAATATTTTTAAATGCATGAAAATGGATTAATATAGCCTGGCATCGAATCTGATGAATGTAAAAAATAAATAAATACATAAATACATAAATAAATAAAAATAAATAATGCAGTCTGCTGTAGTCTTCCATAATTGACAAACATTTATTTTTCTTTGTAGCTTGTAGATCTAAGTTTTAGCTTGCTGTCAATGAGACAGTATAAATAAGAGAAAAAAAAATCTTCTAAGATGTTTCGAATGTCTTAAAATACCTCATTTTAGATGTTCAAATGTCTAAAAAATGGCGGCTTTTTAAGACGTTTCAAGGGTTTTAAAAATGGCACCATTTTAGATGTTTCGAATGACTAAAAAATGGCGGCTTTTTAAGGCATTTCAAGTGTTTTCAAAAATGGCGGCTTTTTAAGACATTTGAAGTGTTTTAAAAATGGCGGCGTTTTATGACGTTTCCGATGTCTTAACTTCAGATGCAAAAAGGTGTCTTAAAAAGTAAGACACCTTTTTTTCACTTAAAATGTGACCATCCATTTAAGACACTTTTTTAACTGAATTTCAGATGTTTGCGTTTACAGTGAGAAAACAAACATATTTTTTTCAAACATGTACTTTTTCAATTTTTCCAAATTATTTGATTGATGATCTGCTGTAAACTCAAATAAAGATAATTACAACGTGGTATTAAAATAAATTTCCTTTATTGCTTATTAAACTTAGATAAACGTCAATTTTATAATTATTTCATTATTATATTTCAGATATGTTTTTAATTTTACGTGCGAATCTGTTAAAGTGAATAGATTAAAAAATATTAAAATTAAAAATAGATTTTTTCCTTTTAAAATATCCTAACAGAAACTTAAAGAAAAATATTAACAGCTTGATATAAATAAGTCAAACATTATTTTAAAATCATAATGAAAAACAAACTGTAACATTTCCTTTTTAACGGTCTCAAACTTAAAAAGATATTAATAAGATTTCTATTTTTTTAAACATCGTAAAAATACGTTAGCTTTAAAAAAAATAATAAGAAGAAAATATATTATAGCCAGTTGTTTAAAAATGCATATTGTAGATGGCGCCATAATTTTTATCGGTTTTACTTGGAAACTCATGTAAAACATACTATTTAGCCATTAATGAAAAATCATTGAATAAATTTTCAATATAGAGCCATATTTAACCAATAATGGGATTTCAATAAAAATAACATCACTGTAAGACAAGTATATACAACAATTAATTACTTTGCTTTCCAAACAAGAGCAACTAAGGTACTTGTACCCAATATGGACAGTGCTCTCAATATTGACACCCCTAATATCTTTAAAAGTAACAATTTTGATCGAGAGATGGTACTACATGTCCGTGAAGTAAAGCAGTTGAAAAGATAATTAAGCCTGGAAAGTGCAAGAAAGTGCTGTGTTCGCCATTTGCAAGGAAACTTGTTGTTTCGTGGTGTGCTGATCGTAATAACAGGTAAGTTTAAATTCTTATTAGATATGGTAAAATTACTTTAAATATTGAAAGTGGAGCGTTTTAGAAAGCTGATAAAACATATTTCTGATTGCTATTGCATACATTGCTTAAAAATGTTTTCTTTGTTTATTTATTACAAGATTTAGTAAAACTATGCCCGATTCCCAATATGGACACCTTATGTCCACATTGGAAATACAACAAGTGAATCTTCAGATTCACTTGCTGTATCCTCCAATCCTTCAAGAAACCTCCTCCAAAAAACTCTTGCAGAAAAATCAAAAGAAGCCTCCCTTCAGTAGGGTATCTGTTGGCGAAATCGCAGGTACCAGCGGTATGACTTCCTCAACAAAGGAGAGCTGGTACTGCTTCTTATGCAGTATTGATGCTGTTGCAGACATGCGGCATATATGTATATCCATGAGGAATGTGTGGGACTTACCGCCCACGATGAAGAAGTTTTTATTTGTCCATCCTGTGAGGACTGGGTAATAACAGATGTAAATTCTGCAGACAGATGCAATAAAGCTAAGCAAAACCAACTATATTATTTCATAATATTTTGTAGTAACTGAGGTGCTTTGCATGGGTCTTCAAAGAGCCACAACCGAAAATGCCCCCCCCCCTTTCTAAAATGAATGTTCTGAAGATATTTACTGTACCCCCCTCCCCCGCAATAATTTAAGGTATATTTCTTTTATCCCCTCTCATCTAAAATCCCTTGGAAGAGTGGCTCTTCCATACACCCTGTGTAGTAGATCAATAAGGAGCCACCTGTCCCTAATTTGCACATGCATGTCCATAATAGGGACAGGTGGTTCCTTATATGGACATTTGTAAACATTTTTTGTTTTTATCATTAAAATTAAACCAGAATAATTACAAGGTCGCTAATTTTAATAATGATAGTCAACAGTCCAGGGATAGTGGGCATATACTTTTGAGTCCTATGAAATGTATACGGGGGTGAAAAAAATCAATTTCCCTTAGGGTGTCCATATTGGGTACAGGTACCTTATTTTAAAACATCATTTGCGGAACTTGTACTGTTTTGATAGCAATACAGTAATATTCCGTAAAATTTAGGGAAAAGTTACTGGATTTATACGGATTTATAATCTCAAAATGTCAATTACGGAAATTGTATAATTTTCTCAGAAAAATTAAACTATTCCGTAAAATCTTACGGAAAAATTTGTGTATATTGACGAATTTTTTCTAGAGTGCTTTTTCTACAGTATTTTTTCTACAACAGCCGCGGCGAGCGGCCTCTTTTCGTCCACAGTCCTTTATTCTTCTACTCTAGTCCGACTCTTTT
Source organism: Maratus speciosus (assembly GCA_963932465.1). NCBI lineage: Eukaryota > Metazoa > Arthropoda > Arachnida > Araneae > Salticidae > Maratus > Maratus speciosus. The sequence goes on from OZ010796.1 coordinate 385,621,499, forward strand.
GCGGAAGCAAGCTTCATAGGTCCCCAGCCACGTCCCGAGTAAAAGACACTCTAGCGAAAGTAGGCCCCTGTAGCGGAAAATTACCTAATTAAATAATTAATCGTAATAATAATAACATACCCTAAAATATTTCATTTTAACATCAAAATATTGTTTCTAATTTACATTCAAATAAATATATATTCTAAGATAACTTCCATTTAAATTAGGTTGACTGCTTACTATCTCACTTCATAAAGTAAACAAACACAAGAGATTTATTCATCTTTAACGGTAGAAAATATTAAACAATGAAGGTAATCATTCGCAACGCAGGATCTCCAACAATGAATGGACAATAGTCTTATGACGTCATAGTTGGTAAATTGGCGGCACTTACGTTTGTTTACGGTTTGCATTCACGAGGGTTTTATTTTGCTATTTTTCTTAGTTACGTTACTTTATTGTCATATTTATGAACTCAGAAATCAAATTTATAAAAACAAAAGTACATGCATTCATTATTTAAGTATTAAATAACTATTGCGCTGCCGCGCAATACTTATTTATTTCCAGTGTTACTTCTCAATGTTAATTTAACATAGAAAAGCCTATGGAGATCATAATTTTTTCATTTTTTCTTCCCACCTTTTTGTCCCTGATGCCCCTCACTTTTTATATTCTTTACTAATTCTAATGATATTATAAATGTAAAGTGTACGTCAGGGTCATGGACGTCAGGGTCAAAACGAATAGTAAAATGCCTTTGCATATGGGTGAATTATAACATGAATTATAATTATAACGTGAATTATAATTATTATAAATTCTTCGCATTAATGTCCACAAGGTGTCTTTTCGTACTAAATTGATGATGCTCTAACAACTTTGTAAAGCACTTTTTTCCTTATCAGATAGGAATGCTAACTTCGCAGTTTTCCACCAGGTGACACCGTACGTGGTTTCATTCAGTAGCGCATGGCTGCTTTACTATACCTAGACACCACTTTTATTAATATAGCACAGCAGCCGTTCCGAAGTTAAGAGGGAGGGACATATATATATATATTGGAAAAAATAACAATATTTAATATATTTTATTTTATTTTTAATTACATGACCGTTAAAATTTTCATCAACTTTATTTTTATCAGCCTCATTCTAAAACTCTAAACTTAAAACTTGACTAGCAGCAAACGATTTATATTATATATTCTTTTATTGCCTGAATTTATTTTACATTTTCATACATTATTTAATTATTAAACCGTGTACATCAAGATAATTTCTTTTGTAGTTCTTATATGAATATAACTGACTATGACCCTATCTTCATACACTGTTGTGTATTAGGGGAGGAAGCGATGAATGCTTTCGGTACGAGTCCCCATTTCTGTAAGTCGGTCCCTAATGATTAAGAGTGTCAATTTCTCCAATTCGATAATAATACTTCAATAACACATAAAAATTTTCTTAAAAAATGAAACATTTTTATTGACACAGTTTTTTTTTTTCAAACTACGTAATTTTCCACATCCTACTGCGCTACGTTGAATGTGCCAATAATATTTTCTTTAAAACCTTTTTATTAAAAACTTGTCATTAATTAATTGTTATTTCCTAACTGTGTCTGTATTATATTAATATAATAACACTATTTAATTATTTTGCATTCACATTTTTTGTGGTAAAAAGCTGAAAAAATAAACAAATAAAACCAACTCCAAGAGAATGTTTCTTACCTTATTGAACTGATATTTATTTATTACATACCAGTTAATGTTTCTTAGAGAGTGTAATTTAGCAGAACTGGCAATTCGTTGTTATTACAGGTTTCATTGTAAATCCCATTGTTAACAACAATGTTTATTTTCACGTACAGTAGACGATCATATAATAAAATATCTGATCTATCCTTATAAAAAAAAAATGTACATGATACGTCGAAAAGTTTAAAAACATAAAGTAGTACCTAGTACCCCGTACATCGGCTAAAAGAAGACAGAGAGAACACCGTATATATTTTAATCCCTAAATTGTCTCGAAAAAAAATAGCTATTCAACTTTAAATTATCACTCCTTTCAATTTATGTTTAAAAAATAATCTTAGAGGAATGAATGTCTTCACATTGAAATTGTACCAAACTCTAAAATTTTAAATACAAAACCGAAATTTTTGACAACAGATTTTTTGTTGTTGTTGTTTGTTTGTTTGTTTGTTTTTGTTTTGTTTTTCGATAAATTTTACCTTTGACTACCAAACCCGAAGTTATTCAGTCAAATAATTTAGGAATTCTAATGTTAACCTCCTTTTAAAATATTTCGAAATCGATGCAATTCAGGTAGTTTTTAACCGTAACTCACAAAATACTTGTCGAAATAAGCTGTATATTTAGATTCGCATAATTACAGCTTCTGGAAATCTATTTCTGTTAAAAAAAAAATTATAGGTTACAATTATTGTTTTTCTTTTTCGACAATCAATTTCAAAATACAATTTATATTCTCGAACTTATATTTGGAAAAATGAATTGTACCTATAAATGTTTTTATCAAAACTCGATTAATAAAAACTTCACACTCTACACTGTTAAAAATAAAGTGCGATGTTTCACCAAGAAAATGGTTAAAAGTCGCTGAAATTTAGCTGCAACCAAGATATAGGTGATAAGTTTCACCAGTTTATTGGTGCTTTCATAAATACCATTATATTAGTGAAATGTTAAACCATGATTCAGGTTTTTTATAAATCCAATTTTCTGGTGAAAGGTTGAACCATAAATCAGGATTTTTTTAATCCAATTTTATAGTGAAAGGTTGAACCATAAATCAGGGTTTTTTTAAATCCAATTTTCTGGTAAAAGTTTGAACCATAATTCAGTTTTTTTTTAAATCGAATTTTCTGGTAAAAGGTTGAACCACAAATCAGGATTGTTTTTAAATCCAATTTTCTGGTGAAAGGTTTAACCATGATTCAGAGTTTTTTTAAATAACATTTTCTGGTGAAATGTTAAATCATAATTCAAGGTTCTTTCAAGGAAATGTGCTTTTTTTCTACTTCAGAAAAAAAAAGCACAGTTTGAGTATGAAATTAAATTATATATTTCTGTGAGTTTTACTTACACACATTTAAACTAAAAAATATGTTAATAACTTATTTACCATACCACCTAAAATCAGAATTAACATTAAAATATAATAAATAATTGAATAAATGCAAATTAAAGCCTGCGTTATGTGTGTGACTCTCCACATGGAATCGCCCAGATGCTGAAATTTTTATATTATACAGTTTTCAAATTTTTACCTTCTTTTCACAAAACAAAAAATAAAAGTATTTTAATTAGCAAAAAATATTTATAGACATTTCTGTATATACTTAATATAAAGGTACAATTGTTACACATATGAAAATTTCACATATTTTCACTTTTAAAGTTACATAATTTTTAATAGTACTATTTTTGAACAGTAAAATTGGCTAAAAAAAATTAATTTTTCTACTGTTGCTGACATATATCGACAGTAACAATCTAAGCAATCCACTTCCTTTTTTCCTCAAATTGAATTATTGTCACATAATTTTCATTTTTACGTCGTTAAAAGGGGGGGGGGTTGCAATGTGAAATGCAATTAAATCTGTATTTCAATTTACTGATTTTTCATAGTTTTAAAAATAATTTTCAAGCATGATTCTTTTAAAAAATTATACTGCACACAGCTCGATTATGCAAAATTAGCTCATTTGGATATAAAAACAACAACAAAAAAAAAAACAACTCAGAATTTGTTTCTGTTTAACATTCAATAATGAATATAACACTTTTCAATAAATAAAGACAAAACATAACGGATACATAATCAAAGTATATGCGTAAACACTGAAATAATCAGCATGAAAAAGGCAGCTATAAGTAGCAGAATCCATTTAACCTCTAATATCAGCTAATACAAAAGTATTACTTTAAATTTTAAAGCTTTTTTTAAATACACAATGTACATCCATAGTATATTAAATACTTACTTTGAAGGGTTAATTTAATAACAGCAGTGTCGCCACCAAGCGACTAATTATTGTTACATATATATTTTTTCAGTATTCCTAAATGATAATCTATGATGACAATTTATTTATTTTTTAACAATACTCGTAGAGAAGAAAAATATTCACCAACAGCAGCCTTGCAATAGCTGAAAAGAAAATGATTACAGGCACAATTAAATAGCAACACATTTAAGTTGGTTTGCGGTATGCCGCTCCATTTATTGAAAATACAAATTATATAATCATTAGATTATATGTATAGTATGTCAGACTAATATTTATTGTAATATAATATCATTTTACATAGAGTTTCTCTCAGACAGTTTTAGGAGGGTGCTGCACTCTGTCTGACCATTCAGGTCATCAAATATTTAAATTCTTGAAGCTTAGTATATTCTGAATCAGGATTTCAGCCAGGTAAAATGGAAGAGATCCAAGCATCAGGTTAATTTCTCCACCTGTTTTAAATGAAAGAGTAAATATTTTAAGACATAAAATTGTTTCTTGTGCAGACATAACAATAAAAGTCAAATTTCACACAGGGGAAATAATCAAAAAATTAAACAGCATATAATTCAAATCTCTTTTACAAGGAAATCTTCAGCATTTGAAAAATCAATCAGTGTTCGAAATCATTGATGGTCCACTGGTCAGAAAAAACCAAAAATGATATTGGACATTGGATCACTAATTTAAAAATTTTAGTAGTCAGCAGGATCAATAATTTGTTCCCCCTTCTCTCACAGGGTCACACTCACAGGTAAACTTAAGTTTTCCCGTCCCAGAGAAAACCACAACCAAGCAAAAATCACACAATTTTATTTATTTTAAAAAAAAAATAAATAAAACTGCATTAAACGTAAACCTTAGTCAATTGAAATATTGGAAATATCTAAATAATTTTATAGTTTTTCTTTATGTACTGTTTATTTAATTTTTAGTCATAATTTTACATTTTATTATGTTGAAAATTTTGAATAACTGCAAAGTAAGTTTGTAAGAAAAGACTGCAGAATTCTCCAATTGTTAGGTAGAAGGAGAATATTGTGAAATTCTTGAATCAAATGTGGAAAAATATTGCAAAAAGTGTCAGCTGGTTGAGGAAAAAAATTCGTCAATTGTGATTAACAAAAACTGACGTTTGCCATTTGGCTGCAATAGGGTATCAACGATTTTAATCAGTTGATTTAAATCAACGATTAAATCATGATTTTAATCAACTGATTTTTTTTTAAATCATTGATTAAAAATAAATTTTCTAAATTTTAAAATGACATATAAAATTATTAAAATCTAAGATGAACAGAAGTAGAAAACCAAAATAATAAGTGGCATTTTTAGAAAAGACGATACTCTTCGTTTTATGATTTTGAATATTTATGAGCGAATGTTATTAATCATGGTCAAATGTTTATAAAATTGAATTAAGACACTCTATTCATTCAAGGAATGCAGTAATTCCCTCACAAAACAAAATAATCATGATTTAAAAAAAAAAAAAAAAAAAAAAAAAAAATCTGATTTTTTTTTTTTTATTTAAATCGGATTTTTTTTATTTTTTTCCCTGTGTTAGAATATTAAACATCTACCAAGAATTAAGCATTTCAAAAATGAATAACCCTCCAATAACATAATCTATGTTTTTTTTTTTTTGCTTTAATTAATAAAATTTTAATTATGTAATTATAGAAATTTTAAAAAAAAACTGCAAATTAAAAATTTCTTTAGTAGCATATAACATTAGGTGCACTAATATTTTGTAATAATTATATAAACCAATATTAAATACTCCTTATATTTTAAAGTTATTGATAAATTGCATTTAACTTTAAATTTATGATACAGATTAAATTTAGTGATTATTAAACAATTAACTGTTTAATTAAGAACACAATCTACATTTATGAAAAAGTGGTTGAAAAAAAGGTGATAAATAATCGTTTGATAAATTCATAAAGCGGCCAATAATTTTACACAGGTTCAAAGCATATTTATGTCAAATTGATCAAAAATTGTAGCAATGTATACAGCAAACTCGCACATAATTTATAAATAGATTACAAAAATTGTATTTTGAAATTTAAATCAGATTGTTTCCCCACAACATTAAAATATTTGAATAGCTACTAAATATTATAATATTTTGAAGTTATTTAACATTTAGTTAGATTTTTTTAAAATGTATAATACTTCTTTTTACACAGTTTAACATTGTTATAATTAACAATAACAAATATTACGGTTTTTACAAGTGAGTTAGTGATAATTTTCATTACTGATTATAATGCTTTTTTACTCTATTTCAAAAAATCAGAAAATATGTGATTTTATCATCTGATTTAAATCAGTTGATTAAAATCACTGACACACTATTGCTATGTTTATTGTATATAAAAGAATGAATAATTTGATTATTAAAAGGAAATTCTGACATTGTAAGTTATATTAGATTTAAATGTCATTTTAAAATTAAATGCTAATTAAATTAAATGTTAGATAAAAACCATGCATTTTACAAACTTACTGTACTTAAATTTTTCCCAATACTCAGGAATTACACTTGGAAAATATTATTTAAAACTTTGTTTTGTGTATTCATAAGTCACAATACCTGTAGAAACTATCCAAATTATGTTCATCTCAGATTTGAATACTTTTTTATGTCATTTTAAACATTTAGAAAATTTTTGATTTTAATCAATGATTTAAAAAAAAAATCACTTTATTAAAATCATGATTCAAATCGCTGATTTAAATCATTGACATCCTGATCAAATATAAAGACAATAATAGAAAAAAAAATCTGGATACATGTAACTTTTAAAAACTATGCTTAAAAATCATATAAATCTCTTTTTTTATTATTATTATTTTGTTTGTACAAATTGCTTTAAACACGGTAACTAATTAAAAAGCAGAAAAACCAACGTTTAAAATGCACAAATAACATATGAAAAGCAGCAAACAGCTGTTTCGAATCTACTAGCGAGATTCTTTTTCAGTGCAAAAGGAACAGCGTGCTAGAAAAAGCAAGGCTGAGCAAAATCATAGACAGAGACGCGCTGGCTTTTATACCCTATGCGGGTGGCGAAGGCGCCGAAACAACCAATGAGAGAGAAGCAGTGGAAACGACTGGGTGGACAAGTAGCGACATCTACCGGAGAAGTAGAGAAAAGAAAACCAAAAAAGGGGAATTAAATTAACGCTTTCCAAATACTTGGAAAATCTGGAGTACTAGATAAGTCATTGACTAAAGAGTGAGAATTTTTAATGATATGGTAAGCTTCCCAAAATTTCGACCATTCTGCAAAGCATTCTAATTCCAACTCTAATACTTCAGTTGTATTACCATTTTTTCCTAAAATCAGTCAGCAAGTTGCTAAAATCCTAAGAAGGTTTGATTTTAAAGTTACTTTTTCTCCTGTTAATAAAATCCCTTTTTCAAATCTCAAGCACCCCGTTGATCGCCTAGATAATTGGGGCATTTACCAGATCTCTTGTCAGTGTGGTCTTTCTTATATTGGTCAGACTAAACGTGCTCTTAGATTTCGTTTAAAAGAGCATGAAGGTTATGTTAAAAATCAGGAGCTCAAACGTTCTTCTATTGCTCAACATTCTTGGTCTTCTCAACATAGGTTCGATTTTTCCTCAGCCATAATTATCCAAAAATGTTCTTCTAACCTTGATCTTGATTTTTGGGGAGCTTACCATATCATTAAAAATTCTCACTCTTTAGTCAATGACTTATCTAGTACTCCAGATTTTCCAAGTATTTGGAAAGCGTTAATTTAATTCCCCTTTTTTGGTTTTCTTTTCTCTACTTCTCCGGTAGATGTCGCTACTTGTCCACCCAGTCGTTTCCACTGCTTCTCTCTCATTGGTTGTTTCGGTGCTTCGCCACCCGCATAGGGTATAAAAGCCAGCGCGTCTCTGCCTATGATTTTGCTCAGCCTTGCTTTTTCTAGCACGCTGTTCCTTTTGCACTGAAGAAGAATCTCGCTAGTAGATTCGAAACAGCTGTTTGCTGCTTTTCATATGTTATTTGTGCATTTTAAACGTTGGTTTTTCTGCTTTTTAATATCGTTGCACAAAGGCTTTATTTGCTATTTTTATGGTAACTAATGTTTAAGATACTGATAGAGATATATATTATAAGTTTATAAAAGTAATAAGTTGCATTTTTAGAAAAGGCGATACTCTTCGTTTTATGAATTTGAATTTTTATGAGAGAATGTTATTATTCATGGTCAAATGTTTATAAAATTGAATTAAGGCACTCTATTTATTCAAGGAATGCAGTAATTCCCTCAGAAAACAAAATTATCATGAATGTAAAGGATGTTATATCAAATAAAAGACAATAATAGAAAAAAAAAATCTGGATACATGTAACTTTTTAAAAACAATGCTTAAAATTCATATAAATCTCTTTTTTTTATTATTTTGTTTGTATAAATTACTTTAAACATGGTAACTAATGTTTAAGATACTGATAGAGATATATATTATAAGTTTTTAAAAGCAATAAGTTGCATTTTTAGAAAAAGCGATACTCTTCGTTTTATGAATTTGAATTTTTATGAGAGTGTTATTATTCATGGTCAAATGTTTATAAAATTGAATTAAGGCACTCTATTTATTCAAGGAATGCAGTAATTCCCTCACAAAACAAAATTATCATGAATGTAAATGATGTTACATCAAATATAAAGACAATAAAAAAAAAAAAAATCTGGATACATGTAATTTTTTTAAAACAATGCTTAAAAATCATATAAATCCCTTTTTTCTTTTTATTATTATTCTGTTTGTATAAATTGCTTTCAACATGGTAACTAATGTTTAAGATACTGATAGAGATATATATTATAAGTTTTTAAAAGTAATAAATTGCATTTTTAGAAAAGGCGATACTCTTCGTTTTATGAATTTGAATTTTTATGAGAGAATGTCATTATTTATGGTCAAATGTTTATAAAATTGAATAAGGCACTCTATTCATTCAAGGAATGCAGTAATTCCCTCACAAAACAAAATTATCATGAATGTAAATGATGTTACATCAAATATAAAGACAATAATAAAAAAAAAAAAAAAAATCTGGATACATGTAATTTTTTTAAAACAATGCTTAAAATTCATATAAATCTCTTTCTTTTATTATTTTGTTTGTATAAATTGCTTTCAACATGGTAACTAATGTTTAAGATACTGATAGAGATATATATTATAAGTTTTTAAAAGTAACAAGTTGCATTTTTAGAAAAGGCGATACTCTTCGTTTTATGAATTTGAATTTTTATGAGAGAATGTGATTATTTATGGTCAAATGTTTATAAAATTGAATAAGGCATTCTATTCATTCAAGGAATGCAGTAATTCCCTCACAAAACAAAATTATCATGAATGTAAATGATGTTACATCAAATATAAAGACAATAATAGAAAAAAAAAAATCTGGATACATGTAACTTTTTAAAAACAATGCTTAAAATTCATATAAATCTCTTTTTTTTATTATTTTGTTTGTATAAATTACTTTAAACATGGTAACTAATGTTTAAGATACTGATAGAGATATATATTATAAGTTTTTAAAAGTAATAAGTTGCATTTTTAGAAAAAGCGATACTCTTCCTTTTATGAATTTGAATTTTTATGAGCGAATGTTATTATTCATCGTCAAATGTTTATAAAATTGAATTATGGCACTCTATTCATTCAAGGAATGCAGTAATTCCCTCAGCAAACAAAATTATCATGAAAGTAAATGATGTTACATCAAATATAAAGACAATAATAGAAAAAAAAAAAAATCTGGATACATGTAACTTTTTAAAAACAATGCTTAAAATTCATATAAATCTCTTTTTTTTATTGTTTGTATAAATTACTTTAAACATGGTAACTAATGTTTAAGATACTGATAGAGATATATATTATAAGTTTTTAAAAGCAATAAGTTGCATTTTTAGAAAAAGCGATACTCTTCGTTTTATGAATTTGAATTTTTATGAGAGTGTTATTATTCATGGTCAAATGTTTATAAAATTGAATTAAGGCACCTTTTTTATTCAAGGAATGCAGTAATTCCCCCACAAAACAAAATTATCATGAATGTAAGTGATGTTACATCAAATATAAAGACAATAATAGAAAAAAAAAAATCTGGATACATGTAACGTTTTAAAAACAATGCTTAAAATTCATATAAATCTCTTTTTTTTATTATTTTGTTTGTATAAATTACTTTAAACATGGTAACTAATGTTTAAGATACTGATAGAAATATATATTATAAGTTTTTAAAAGTAATAAATTGCATTTTTAGAAAAGGCGATACTCTTCGTTTTATGAATTTGAATTTTTATGAGAGAATGTCATTATTTATGGTCAAATGTTTATAAAATTGAATAAGGCACTCTATTCATTCAAGGAATGCAGTAATTCCCTCACAAAACAAAATTATCATGAATGTAAATGATGTTACATCAAATATAGACAATAATAAAAAAAAAAAATCTGGATACATGTAATTTTTTTAAAACAATGCTTAAAATTCATATAAATCTCTTTTTTTTATTATTTTGTTTGTATAAATTACTTTAAACATGGTAACTAATGTTAAAGATACTGATAGAGATATATATTATAAGTTTTCAAAAGTAATAAGTTGCATTTTTAGAAAAGGCGATACTCTTCGTTTTATGAATTTGAATTTTTATGAGCGAATGTTATTATTCATCGTCAAATGTTTATAAAATTGAATAAGGCACTCTATTCATTCAAGGAATGCAGTAATTCCCTCACAAAACAAAATTATCATGAATGTAAATGATGTTACATCAAATATAAAGACAATAATAATATAAAAAAAAAATCTGGATACATGTAATTTTTTTAAAACAATGCTTAAAATTCATATAAATCTCTTTCTTTTATTATTTTGTTTGTATAAATTGCTTTCAACATGGTAACTAATGTTTAAGATACTGATAGAGATATATATTATAAGTTTTTAAAAGTAATAAGTTGCATTTTTAGAAAAGGCGATACTCTTCGTTTTATGAATTTGAATTTTTATGAGAGAATGTGATTATTTATGGTCAAATGTTTATAAAATTGAATAAGGCACTCTATTCATTCAAGGAATGCAGTAATTCCCCCACAAAACAAAATTATCATGAATGTAAGTGATGTTACATCAAATATAAAGACAATAATAGAAAAAAAAAATCTGGATACATGTAACTTTTTAAAAACAATGCATAAAATTCATATAAATCTCTTTTTTTTATTATTTTGTTTGTATAAATTACTTTAAACATGGTAACTAATGTTAAAGATACTGATAGAGATATATATTATAAGTTTTCAAAAGTAATAAGTTGCATTTTTAGAAAAAGCGATACTCTTCGTTTTATGAATTTGAATTTTTATGAGCGAATGTTATTATTCATCGTCAAATGTTTATAAAATTGAATTATGGCACTCTATTCATTCAAGGAATGCAGTAATTCCCTCAGCAAACAAAATTATCATGAATGTAAATGATGTTATATCAAATATAAAGACAATAATAGAAAAAAAAAAAATTTGGATACATGTAACTTTTTAAAAACAATGCTTAAAATTCATATAAATCTCTTTTTTTTATTGTTTGTATAAATTACTTTAAACATGGTAACTAATGTTTAAGATACTGATAGAGATATATATTATAAGTTTTTAAAAGCAATAAGTTGCATTTTCAGAAAAAGCGATACTCTTCGTTTTATGAATTTGAATTTTTATGAGAGTGTTATTATTCATGGTCAAATGTTTATAAAATTGAATTAAGGCATTCTATTTATTCAAGGAATGCAGTAATTCCCTCACAAAACAAAATTATCATGAATGTAAATGATGTTACATCAACTATAAAGACAATAAAAAAAAAAAAAAAATCTGGATACATGTAATTTTTTTAAAACAATGCTTAAAAATCATATAAATCCCTTTTTTTTTAATTATTATTCTGTTTGTATAAATTGCTTTCAACATGGTAACTAATGTTTAAGATACTGATAGAGATATATATTATAAGTTTTTAAAAGTAATAAATTGCATTTTTAGAAAAGGCGATACTCTTCGTTTTATGAATTTGAATTTTTATGAGAGAATGTGATTATTTATGGTCAAATGTTTATAAAATTGAATAAGGCACTCTATTCATTCAAGGAATGCAGTAATTCCCTCACAAAACAAAATTATCATGAATGTAAATGATGTTACATCAAATACAAAGACAATAATAGAAAAAAAAAAATCTGGATACATGTAACGTTTTAAAAACAATGCTTAAAATTCATATAAATCTCTTTTTTTTATTATTTTGTTTGTATAAATTACTTTAAACATGGTAACTAATGTTTAAGATACTGATAGAGATATATATTATAAGTTTTTAAAAGTAATAAATTGCATTTTTAGAAAAGGCGATACTCTTCGTTTTATGAATTTGAATTTTTATGAGCGAATGTTATTATTCATCGTCAAATGTTTATAAAATTGAATAAGGCACTCTATTCATTCAAGGAATGCAGTAATTCCCTCACAAAACAAAATTATCATGAATGTAAATGATGTTACATCAAATATAAAGACAATAATAAAAAAAAAAAAAAAAATCTGGATACATGTAATTTTTTTAAAACAATGCTTAAAATTCATATAAATCTCTTTCTTTTATTATTTTGTTTGTATAAATTGCTTTCAACATGGTAACTAATGTTTAAGATACTGATAGAGATATATATTATAAGTTTTTAAAAGTAATAAGTTGCATTTTTAGAAAAGGCGATACTCTTCGTTTTATGAATTTCAATTTTTATGAGCGAATGTTATTATTCATCGTCAAATGTTTATAAAATTGAATAAGGCACTCTATTCATTCAAGGAATGCAGTAATTCCCTCACAAAACAAAATTATCATGAATGTAAATGATGTTACATCAAATATAAAGACAATAATAATAATAATAATAAAATCTGGATACATGTAATTTTTTTAAAACAATGCTTAAAATTCATATAAATCTCTTTCTTTTATTATTTTGTTTGTATAAATTGCTTTCAACATGGTAACTAATGTTTAAGATACTGATAGAGATATATATTATAAGTTTTTAAAAGTAATAAGTTGCATTTTTAGAAAAGGCAATACTCTTCGTTTTATGAATTTGAATTTTTATGAGCGAATGTTATTATTCATCGTCAAATGTTTATAAAATTGAATAAGGCACTCTATTCATTCAAGGAATGCAGTAATTCCCTCACAAAACAAAATTATCATGAATGTAAATGATGTTACATCAAATATAAAGACAATAATAGAAAAAAATAAATCTGGATACATGTAACTTTTTAAAAACAATGCTTAAAATTCATATAAATCTCTTTTTTTTATTATTTTGTTTGTATAAATTACTTTAAACATGGTAACTAATGTTTAAGATACTGATAGAGATATATATTATAAGTTTTTAAAAGTAATAAATTGCATTTTTAGAAAAGGCGATACTCTTCGTTTTATGAATTTGAATTTTTATGAGAGAATGTTACTATTCATGATCAAATGTTTATAAAATTGAGTTAAGACACTCTATTCATTCAAGGAATGCACTATTTCACTCACAAAATAGAATTTATACCACACATTAAAACAATAATTCAAACGAATTTCGCTTCGGATATAATGCAGATCGGAAATACTTTAGGCTTAAGCAAAATATTCAGCATTTGCCGGTAAAAGAAATACGTTGATACGAAATTTTGTTTACGAGAGTTACAGTAAAACATTATTATGTGTATAACAGTAAAATAAACAATCACTAGTGCACTTACTTCGAGTATTTCATGGATTGACATGGCGAAAAACTAAGCCTGGATACCAGTATCCACGTTTCTGCTTGAGATATCCAGGTTTTGATTCGGCATCGGCAGAGCGGAAGACGCCATTAAAGTTTATCGATTGTTGCCACTCAACGATAACAAATGTTGAACCATAATTTCGGATATAGTGCATCCGGCATGTAATTATCTTTTCCAGACATTTTTACTTGAACGAAAAACATGGTGAAACCTCCTCCTTAATCCAGTTTTTTGGAGAAAAGTTAAACCTTTATTTTTAACAGTGTAAAATTGGAAGGAGAGAAAAGTTCACCCTTTCAAAGAGTGAAAGGCATTTTCACTCTTTTTGGAGTGAGTTTTATAAAGATACACTCCTAAAAAGTGAAATTTTCCACTCCCTAGAAAGGAGTGAAATATTTCACTCCGTTGTCGAGAATGAAAGCCTAGCATATACACTTTAAAAAAAAATTCTGATTATAAACACCTACAGTATTTATCATTATTATTATTTTGAAGTTAAATATGATATTTCGAAAAGATTCCAGATTGAAAAATGAGCATTATACCGGGAAAATGTCTTTTTATGTATTACAGTTTTAATTTAACAAGTGAAACTTTGAAAGTTTTTTTTATTACTAATAATATTTGAAATTATTATTTAAAATCCTAAATCTTCATACCAATGTTTTCAGATTTATTTAACATTTACCAAATTTCCAAAATTAATAGGAAATTTTTATATCATATGGAAAGATTTTTGAGATGTTGTTAAATCTAATAATGCATTTAATTCATCTATTGCAGTATGTTGTTGCTTAATAGTATAATTATAAAAAACTATTATTTTTAGTGTTTTTCAAATTGGTATATTCCTTTTTTTTTAATTGTATGAAAACATTTTTCTGCTGTTTATCATTTTCAATTTTCGAGATTGGATTGAGCAATATCAAAAAGTTTAATTATAGAAATTCTGCATCAGTTATTAAATTTTCTTCTATTGTAATCACATTTCCTATGCTTATGATACACGTAATTATTGGCACTAAAAATAAAACATGATATTTAAGCATTGAAATAAAGTGTTTTTTATGTCTGATAGGAAGTGTATAGATTAAACTGCTTTAGCATATTTGTTAAAAAGTTCATATTTAATTACATAATATAGGACTGAATATTTTTTTAAAGAGATTAATAACTACTTTTTACATTAAAATGTTTTTCAAACAATAAGAATAGTTCATATGCAGTCATTTATTTTATTTTTATGTTTCCGTCTTTTTTTCTATTTCCCAGGTCAATCTTTTCCTATAAATTATATGAAATCTATATAGCTCATATTCACAAAATACAATTTATATTGGAATAAAAAATGTTTAATTAAATATGGCTTATGTCGTTGCATAAGTAAGCATTTTATTAATATCCATATTTCAGCAATAGCGGAAGAAAATTCGAAATCATGATTAAGTTAAGGGATACGATTAAAGAAAAATATCATATTCTAGAGAATATAAAAAATTAGACTCCATGTTCATATTTAATAAAACAATGACAAATCACAACACATAAAAAAATTCTTTCACATTCTTAATATTTAGATCAAGAGATCAAGCTTATTAAAAAAAGATGCGAGTTTATAAGCATTGTTTTTTAAGTGGGGAAATTAAAAATATTTTAGAAAAATAGGACTTTGCAAAAAAGGGATACTTTACCGAAAAGTACGGTAAAAAGAAAAGATTTTATATTTAAAACAAAAGTTAAAATGAAATCCCACATTGTTAATCATATAACATCCACCTAGTTATTAATAAAATTTTGAAAGTAACTAAAATAGAGTAAACAATAACATTTGATTAGATTTAAATTCATTAGCAATGATTACTGAGATCTAAATATTGAAAACATGAATTATACATGAAAAAATAACATAATTAGCGTACATCACTTATTAAAATACTAAATACAACTTAATGGGTATCTGAAAAGAAAGAAATAATGTTAACTGATTAAGATTTCGATTAATTACTTAACCTTACACTGTTAAAAATCTGCAGCATTTGCTGCATAGTCACTCCGCTACTATTATAGAATATCTCTATTCTGACCAACGAGAATGCTCCATAATATAGTCAAGTAACAATTTTCTATAAAAGCGGTGGAGTGACTATGCAGCAAATGCTGCAGATTTTTAACAGTGTACGGGCATTTTAAAACTATCATGTCTTTATAGGGCATGTAATGAAAGCAAACACAAGGGACAACCTTGAAATAAAATATTTTAGTTTATTTCTGTCAGTAGTCTAATTTAATTCATATGTAACTTTAATGGAATTTTTCCTTAAAAGTTCAATTAGTGTTACAAACTATGAATTAAATAAATATTGCCAAAAAAGTATTTTATTCCAATCATTACCACGCTTGTATCTATTTTCATTGGATTCTCTAAAATATATGATTCTTTTAAAATGCCCATAAAAGCAACATAAAAAAGAATTCACTCCATAAAAAGTGAACATTCACTCTTATGAAAGAGTGACTATTCACTCCTAACAGGGATGAAAAAACGCACTCCTTTTGCAAGAGTGAATAGTTACTTTACAGTGATTATCCCGTTATTTTTCAGTGATTATTCATACCTGTTGAGAGTGAATATTCATTCCCAGGAGTGAGTATTCACTCTTTCAGAGAGTTAACAATTCCACTTTGGCTCAGAGTGAATAGTCACTCTAAAGAGGTTGGGCATATTTCGACTCTGCAATAGAGTTAATATTCTCTCCTCCGGAATGAATAGTCACTCATTTTTATTTAGAGTGATAATATGTGAATCCACGATTACAGCTCATTTCGCGTAGCTGTTTAAAAGTTATGCTTTAAAAACTAGCCTGATTACAATGTGATTTGCAAGGATTAAAAATAAATAATAACATTAAAAACGCGAACCAAAATTTTTGGCCTAATGATTCCCATGGCACAGTATTTTTGACTTTCCCTTTAGTTAGCTCAGTTAAATGTATCGCAATTTCGGCATAATTTGGAAATAAAACCAGTAAAATCCCATTAAACCTAAAACAGATCTAACTTCCTTTTTAGTTTTCAGTCTGTGCAAATCTCTTATTGCTCCTATTTTCTCCTCATCTGGCACATGTGTTCGAGATCTGCACGAGCCAGACCGTGGCCCGAAGCCCAAGACCGGCCCTGCCCGCGGGACGGGCTTGGGCCTATTTTCATTCACGGCACTCGGGCCGGACCTAACTTATTTTTTTCTGTATAGAGCCGGGACTGATTTCATTCCTAGTCTTCACGGCCCAAAATTTTCAGTCCTAGTTTTGACCCAGCCCGCATGAAAATCATTTACTCGGCATGGCCTGGTCCGTTCAAAGGTCAGTTAAATTAGGCCTGGCCCAAAAATTTTTACAAAAAATGCATACATTTTTAAATCGCAATTATTCTACAATTAAACATTAAAATTTAATCTTTTTAAGTAGTAGAATAGTAGATTTCTAAGCTTATTAAAATATAGCTAAATTAAAATATACTAAAACGTGTGAAAAAGAACCTGCCAATGATTGAATCCTGTTTTAAACTGAAAAATGTGTTGATTCATGCAAAATTAATATACTACACTGTAAAAAAAAAAAAAAAAAAAAAAAAAAAAAAAAAAAACGGAATTACTACTGGCAATCTAGACGCCAGTACTATTTCCGTTTTTTTACGGGAATTTTTACCCATAAATTACAGAAAAATTTCCGTTTTTAATCAGAAAACGGAATACAAAAACAATATTAACAATCCAGAACAAGAATTATGAGTAATAAAATGTAAAACCGGCTGTTTTGGCCGTTTATTGTGTTACATTTCATGTTTTTTTCGTAAAAAGCGCCATCTGGTGGACATTTTGGAACTATTTTTTTTTTTTCGAAATTCCGTGAGCGCATCTCGTGTATTGTCTATATACCAAATTTCATTGAATTCCATTCAGCCGTTTGCTCTGTAGGATTCTGTTTATAGGGGAAGTTTAATTATAACCACCCTGTATAATTTACATGATCTGCCTGGTTTAAATTTTTTTAAGTTGTTTACAGTTTTTCAAACAGGACCCTATGTCTGATATGAAAAAATATAAACGCGTGTGGAACATAGACCCCCCTGGTCCAGTTACCCCATTTTTGGGGGCAACTGGACTCATTAGGAAAGAAAGATGAAATATGCATATTTTTATATTTTTAAATATTAAAATGTAATTTTGAGCATTTCTGTCTGATAGAGGGAACCTAACTGAACACATTTACAGAAGTTCAGACTTTAATTCAAATGAACATTAGCTTTTTGAAGCTGAATTGTCAGAAGCTCCAGAGTCACTTTGTAAAATCATGGCCCAGTTACCCCAACTAACCTTAATCTGTATACAGGGTGATTCATAAAAGATGGGCAGAACTTTAAGGGGTTATAGTACACTTAAAGACAAATAATATTAAATAGGAGACTAAGGGTCCCAGACGTATTCCCAAGGAGATAGGGGGCATTAAAGTTTAGGGTCCGAAATTTCAAATGATTATAAAACATGGAAAAATTGGTCGATTCGTTTGCGGTTTTTGCAAAAAATTTTCTTTATGCCAGTATTTTCTTGAAATAAAATTTTAAAGTTCAATTTCAAAAAATGCCGATAGGGGGCGCTTTAGACTTTGGAGTAACAAACAACTATTTTTTAACGTTATTTTTTGTATTTCTTTAAATGATTTCGAAAGCTTAGACTTAAACTTAAATTTTGATCTAAAAATCTGAGTCCTAACGAGTAGTTAAGTAGCGTAAACTGAAATTTGAAATTTGAAACCCTTCTCCCCCCAGAACAAAAATCAGTTATTCCCGATCTTTGTGTCGTAGATTAGGCTCTAACTACTGCCGCGTTTTGCTAAAATTATTCTTTATGTCAGTATTTTCTTGAAAATAAATTTTAAAGAAAATTTTCAAAAAATTCCGATAGAGGGCGCTTTAGACTTTGGAGTAACGAACAACTATTTTATACCGTTATTTTTTGTGTCTCATTAAATGCTTTCTAAAGCTTAGACTTAAACTTAAATTTTCAGCTCAAAATCTGAATCGCTGAGCGTGGTTCAGTAGCGAGGGGAGGGGGTTCAAATTTCAACTTCTGAACATAGTTCAGTTTGCACTACTTAACCATGCCCAACGATTCTGTGCTGTGATACGAGGCAAAAATACAACTTTCGTCAAGGACTGCATAGTCGGAATTCACTCATAAAGGCACTGGCACAGTTGGAAACGTCGCTCATGCAAACGTTAAAGCTCCATTCCTGACGCTAGTCACCGGGTGAAGAAGGAAACAGAAAGTATGCAAATGTCAAATGGGGAAGAAGAAGAACACGTATGCAAAATTTCGACACGATTCAGGCATAAAAACCACTGAACGGTGAGTCAAGTGTAAGTCGCTGTAGTAATGAATCGGAAGATGGTGCCCTTCACGAATAAGGAAAAGGCTGAGATGCATTTAATTTACGGAGCGGCAGATGGAAATGGTGCAGAGGCACAACGAATGTACGGAGAGCGATTTCCCAACAGGCGGTTGCCTAACCGCAAAACTTTCGAGCGCTTGCACAGACAGTTGTGTGAGACGGGATCATTTCTCGCTTCCCGGTCGAATGCAGATCGTGCAAAAAAGGACGAATCAGTAGTTGTTGCAGAAGCCATTCTGGATGTAGTAGCGGCGCAGCCAAGTACAAGTACACGAACAGTGGCTAGGCAGGTGGATACCTCACAGTCCATGACTTGGAGGGTACTGAAGGATGAACATTTGCTCCCGTTTCTTCATGTGCAACGAGTCCAGAAACTGTCTCCAGGGGATTATCCAAATCGTATTGAATTCGCCCGCTGGTTTCTGCAGCAGAACGCGCTAAATCCACATTTTGGACGAACTGTGCTTTTCACCGATGAATGTACCATCACACGTGAAGGTACATTTAACACACACAATGCACATGTATGGGCGGATGTCAATCCACATGCTATGTATCCACATGCTCATCAGAGACGCTTTTCCATCAATGTTTGGGCAGGAATCCTCGGAGACCACCTAATCGGACCGTACCTTCTTCCTGAACGCCTCAACGGTAAAACATACCTCACATTTCTGCAACATGTGCTGCCAGACCTGTTAAACGTTGTTCCTCCATGCATCCGGCGGGTCATGTGGTTCCAGCACGATGGAGCGCCAGCCCATTACGTACGAGACGTCCGCAACTATCTGGACATCACATTTCCGAACAGATGGATTGGTCGAGGTGGTCCTGTTGCTTGGCCTGCTCGCTCGCCAGATCTTTCACCCCTCGATTTCTTTTTTGGGGGACGATTGAAGGCTCTTATGTATGAGACACCCATTGAATCCCCCGAGGAACTGGTCGCCAGACTTTCCGCCGCTGTAGGGGAAGTGCTCGAAAAGCCTGATGTTTTCGCGAATGTTCGCCGTTCCATTCTTCGCCGTTGTTCTGCGTGCATAACCTCTGGTGGTCACAATTTTGAATATTTATTGTAATTACATGTTAATAAATATGCTTCGGTAACATAATCCTAATTTGTGTCTTTTTACCTCGTATCACAGCACACAATGTGTGGACATGGTAAACTGAACTGTGCTCAGGAGTAGAAATTTCAAACCCCTCTCCCCAGAAACTTAACCACGTCTAACGATTCAGATTTTGGGCTGAAAATTTAAGTCTAAGCTTTAGAAAGCATTTAATGAGACACAAAAAATAACGGTATAAAATAGTTGTTCGTTACTCCAAAGTCTAAAGCGCCCTCTATCGGAATTTTTTGAAAATTTTCTTTAAAATTTATTTTCAAGAAAATACTGACATAAAGAATAATTTTAGCAAAACGCGGCAGTAGTTAGAGCCTAATCTACGACACAAAGATCGGGAATAACTGATTTTTGTTCTGGGGGGAGAAGGGTTTCAAATTTCAAATTTCAGTTTACGCTACTTAACTACTCGTTAGGACTCAGATTTTTAGATCAAAATTTAAGTTTAAGTCTAAGCTTTCGAAATCATTTAAAGAAATACAAAAAATAACGTTAAAAAATAGTTGTTTGTTACTCCAAAGTCTAAAGCGCCCCCTATCGGCATTTTTTGAAATTGAACTTTAAAATTTTATTTCAAGAAAATACTGGCATAAAGAAAATTTTTTGCAAAAACCGCAAACGAATCGACCAATTTTTCCATGTTTTATAATCATTTGAAATTTCGGACCCTAAACTTTAATGCCCCCTATCTCCTTGGGAATACGTCTGGGACCCTTAGTCTCCTATTTAATATTATTTGTCTTTAAGTGTACTATAACCCCTTAAAGTTCTGCCCATCTTTTATGAATCCCCCTGTATATGTGGGTTCATAGTCTTTATTTCTTCCCCCAATTTGAACTTTCCACGTTGCATAGTTTACGAGTAAAATGGCTGTGACAGACAGACAGACACAGGAGTGATCTTTTAATGGTTCTGTTTTTACTTTTTAAGTACGGAACCCTAAAAGGAAAAGAAAACCTTTTTTAGCATCTATCTAAATTGCTGAAAAATGTGTAAGTGTTTTTTACCAACTTTTCTTTTAATTCAGGCTTTGTATTTCAGGGGGGGGGGGGGATATTCAGATAGAGGTAAAAGGAGGTGGGGGGCTGGTAGTTTGTGACCAGATATCGACTGAAAATTTGGTTTCGTTTTCGTTTTGGGCCCAAAATTTGATTTTGCCAAAAACGAATTTTCGGCGTAAATGCTGCCAAAAATTTGGCAGGACCGAAACTATTTGTATTCCAAAAATCTCGTTTCTTCCTTTGAGAATTTTCAACATTACTCATTGATTTGAGCTGTATCTGTTCAAATGAGACACTCTATGTTTATTGCTATGAACTTCACAGTTCATAATTGAAGAGCCAAGTGGAAGAACATGTTAAGTAACAAAAATTACATTTGAAGAAATTTGATGTCAAAGTTTTTGTTGTCAATTTTAATGATTTATTTTCTGTTTGATAACATGTGTTTAAAATATTAACAGGTGTGGTATTGAAGTCTATCAAAAAAACTTATTCATATTTAATTTTTAAATATTAAAAAATATTAATATTATTTACATTATTAAATAATAAAAGATTAAATATTAATGAATAATGTCTTAAATTTCCAAGGCTAAATAGAATTTTGGTATTTTAGCTTTACCATGTGATAGAATACCTGATAACGCCTTCGTACAAAAGATAAAATAATTTTTAAGAAAATGTAGCATAACATATTTTTCCACTCAGCTCTTCAATTATCATTGATGACTGACTCAAGATGTGAGTGCAAATTACAAAGCAAGCAATGCATATATGACTAAACTTTGAAGACGGTTTTTACGTGCTCATTTCAAGCTGCAGACTTAACAGTAGTAGAAAAAGTTTAGTTTGAAACCATAGAAGTGTTTCGAATACTCTTTGAGAAAGTTCTAGTACAACAGATGATCATTTACATAATTCATTATAAAAGATAAATCGAGGTACGTATATCGTATATCTGAAACAATTTTTAATTCGATGAAATTCTTATAATTAGAAAATCATTTCGTGCGCTCATGAATTAATTGCATTTTATTTTAATGAAAATAAGAAGTTTTGGTCAAAGGTACAAAGGGCCAACTTGGGCAACACGTATAATTAATTACACGTGTAATTAATTAATAAACACATATTTTTATTTACGTATTAATTATTTAACAAATTTTGGGATATTTTTATTTTCGTTTCCGTTTTCGGCCGAAAATAGGAATGTTACCGAAATAAGCTTACAGACTTGAAAACCTGTTTCTGTCGTGCCTTATTTATGACGATCGAAAGGTGTGAGGAGGATTTTTTTTTTTTTTTTTGCCTTATTCCTTTACGGTTTGATTCATGGCTGATGTCGTGATGTCGATAGCGCCGAGACTAAACCAAAGAATATAAAGGGGAAGTTATAATTTCTTACCGAGTACGGAGTTATATTTTCTTTCACTAAACTGTGAACCGAACACAAAAACAGTCGAGCACAAAAACCTCACATGTACTTTTAGTTACAATATTTTTTCAAACCTAGATTTCATTTTATTAAATGCTTAGTATTTGAAATTAGCTCAAGTGAATAATTTTGAGAATCTTACATTAATCGCAGAATTTTATTTCATATATAAAAATGATAGTTCATTTCATTCACAAGTCACATATTAGATAGGTCTGATGATTATCAATATAGCAAACATTGAATATAAACACTAGATCCAGGTGCTTTTTATAAATTGACCCTCTTGCTTCCCGGAGGGGGGAAATGTATCTCAAAACAGCCTCAATCATAAAATTTCGTAAGATACAGAGAATCAGAATATAAACACCAGAAATGAATAACTTTTTTTTATTCCAGCCTTTTTTTAAATTTCCGTCACTATATGTACTTTGGAGAGGGAGGGGGCGCATCTTGGAATCATCCACATCTTTAGAAGATAACATTTTGGCACGATATTTTCTTACAACATAAACATCAGACAGAATGATTTTTTTTAATCTATCGAGGCCTTCCTGATAAAATTTCACAAGATGCAGATTCTCAATATATAAACCATAATCTGTATTTTGTAAAGTTTGTTAAATTTAATAAATGAGTAAATAAAGGGATAATGATAATTTAGCAAAATGTTGTCGAGTGCGAGTGAGGAATTTTGTTGTTGACGTATTTCATTTTTAGGAAACAGTGGTGTAATACTAAGGTACCTAAACCAAATAAGGTCACGTTAAGGTTTGAGATCACAATAAACTATGTTAAATCATAATTAAAATTTGAAATGTTGGGTGTAATATTTATGCATATTTTTTTACAATAGTTAATCACTGATACTCATGTCGCTGTTTAATCGTGGCCAGGAGAGTGAAAAACAAACAAAAAAAAAAAACACTTTACAGTGGCTTTATTAGAAGCATATGTTCCAAACAAGGATAAAATTATCGAAATGCACGATTTGACTTTAATTAAAAGATATTTTTCAGGTATTATACCAAAATATAACAAAATAAAGAAAACTCCTTGTAATACAATATTCTACATCAGCTATATTAACGGGGATGCCGTGCCGTTTTGAACAGTCAAAATTGCTAATTCCATTTACTCTTCACTCACTGTAGGGGGGGGGGGGGGGGACTGTAATTTTTACAGAAAAAACTGCATTTTTTACAGAAAAAAACCTGTTTTAAAGAAAGAAAAGTTTTTATGTAAAAACTATGGATTTCGTAATTTCTGCTGAGAAAAACTATATTTTTTTGCAGAAATAAACTGTTTTCTCTAAACAATTACAGATATCTTTTGTAAATTAAACGATTTTCAAAATTAACAGTTTTATCTGTAAATTTGAGAGAGGGTTTTTTTACAGTGCTCTATTGAGCTCTCTTTATCATCGCTTTGAAATAGATCCCAAAGCGTTCAACAAATATCGACACAGAAAGAGCTTAATTAGCTTTGGTAATGATGAAAATGAATACAATGAAATGAAATTTGAAAATCTGAATACGATGAAAATGAAGAGTCTCTTAAAAAGATCAAGCCTTGACCTAATAAAGAGATTTCTGTTTTTCATGTATTTTACTTTCAAATATACAAACAGAATTAAAGATACAGAATATTTCAATATAAAATCTAAAATATCGTTAAATAGCCTCGAACATCATGCAAAAGTCAATCAATAATTTACGGTGATTTCATAGGAAAGATTATTTACTACTTTTAACGCGATGAATTGAAAGATTCAGTGGTCCAAGAATGACAACGAAGCCGGTATCTGTTGTGGTCGAAACTATCCGCATATGTCAAAGACATATAAACTGTTCGATATATGCTGCCATTTGTCAGTCCGAGACCGTTCCCTACAAGATATAAGGCGATGGCCTTATTAAGAGCCATTATTTTGAAATTCAGACAAAAAAGTGATAAAAACAAGAACAAAAAATCTTCTTAAAATACCATCAAAAATTTTTAAATGCGCTAGACCTTTCTTTAAAAAAGTGATATTTTGATAGTTGTATTTTTTAATTGGCTTGATTTTTTTTATGTTGAAGTAGATCATATTTAATGAATACTGTGTAATTTTGAAGTCTTGAAAAAATTTCCTGTTTCCTGTAGAAAATGTCAAAGTTCAAGATCATGAATCCCTTTTTCATGAAAATTGAAATGCAGTATGTTTGGATTGCTATATCCCTGGAAAGCAACAACATCCCAAAATTCTTTTGTCATAAACTGTTAGTATAACATTACATGCTTAGTAAAATTTACTTGGTTCTATGGGGCATTGTTAATTTTCATTGTTATGTTGCCACAAAATGCAATCAAAATGACGTTTTTGCCCGTTTTCTGCACTTATTATCTTAGTTAAGCAACAGTACCCCAAAATTTTTCTTACAGAATATTAAAGTTTACTATTAGGACAAGCTAGGTAATATAGATCTTTACCGCGATATCGATGCTGTTAGCAGATATAATCTGTTAAATATTCAAAAGTTCCAAAATCTGCAACTTTTGAATTAGTCCTATCTCAAAGCAGCATCACAATTGAATAAAACAAACTATATCAAGTAGTAGTTGAACATATGTACAAAAACATGGAAACGAAAAATAAGTAGGGTCTCACGATATTTTCGGGAAAAAATGACAAACTTTACAAAAAGGCAGTGTCAATATCAGGCTTTTCCCTATAAGAAAATGATTTATCCCGTTTCTCTTTCCCTTTTCTACGTTTTTCTCCTGTGAGAAAATGGAACATCCCTTTTCTCTTTCTCCTTCTAGGGGAAAAGCTTGATTATTGCACTGCCTTTTTATAACATTTGTCAGTTTTTTTCTTCTGAAAATAGCATGAGACCCCACTTATTTTTCCTTTCCATGTTTTTGTACATATGTTCAACTACTACCTGATATATTTTTATTTATTCAACTGTGATGCTGTTTTGAGATAAGACTAATTCAAAAGTTGCAGATTTTGAAACTTTAGAATATTTAACAGATTATATCTGCTAACATCATCGATATCCTGGTAAAGTTCTATATTACTTAGCTTGTCCGAATACTAAATTTTCATATTCTATAAGAAAAATTTTGGGGTACTATTGCTTAACCAAGATAATATGTGCAGAAAACGGACAAAAACCTCATTTTGATTTATAACAATGAAAATTAACAATGCCCCATGGAACCAAGTAAATTTTACTAAGCATGTAGTGTTATATTAACAGTTTATGACAAAATAATTTTGGGATGTTGTTGCCTTCCACAGATATAGCAATTCAAACATATTGGCATTTCAATTTTCATGAAAAATGGGATTCATGGTCTTGAACTTTGGCAGTTTCTACAGGATACAGGAAATTTTTTGAGAGCTTCAAAATTGCATATTATTCATTAAATATGATCTACTTCAACATAAAAAAAAATCAAGCAAAACAAAAAATAGAACTATCTCACTTTGTCGGATTTTCAAAATAATGGCTCTTAAGAGCATGGTCTTATTTGGCTAAAGTACCTTAGTAATTGAACAGTACACTGAAAACAGAGGCGTCTTAAATTTAGACACATATGTGACTGAAAAAGAATTTCAGACACTTGAGTGTCTTAATCTGAAAATTAAGACATTATATATGGCTAAATTTAAGACACGTAAGTGTCTTACTATGATCATGGTGTAAACGAACAGAGAAACGTGTCTAAAATAGTCACAAACATCTTATTTTCAGACACTTTATTTTTGCAAATGTCTTAATTCAAGATATTTTGTTTTTTCCGTTCCGTAATAGTCACCAGGGGACACTCTCAATTGCGTATGCGTTTTAGATGTCTTTCGTGCTAACTTGGTATACGTTGTAATTCAAACTGAAAGTTTGTTTTTATGTAAGCGTATATTTTAATTTGTTTTTTGCGGAATGCGAAGTTTTGTGATTTTAAATCGTATTCACTTAGTTTATTTATTTATTGAACACAAACATCCGATATGTGGGCTTGACACCAAATGCCTCTTATAAGATGTCGTCACTATAAGGATGGGATAGACACAGAAGCAGACAACACTTAAAGATTACATCCAGTAACTCTGCAAAGTATGTGCAACGGAGATCGACTTAGTATTAATTTGTATTAATTTATATCAATAATATTGTGTTATTCCTCTTCGTCTCGTCAAAGCTCGTAAACAACTTTACTCCTGCTGATTATATTTTGAGGATGAAAAATTTTCATTCTCATAATATAATTAGCCGTATATATTATTTCTCCTAAAATGATGAAAGTCTTTTGCGGAACCTCCCTCACTGTGACAGATTTTTAAATTTTAAATCGAGGAATTTTTCTTACTGCTTGCAACAGCGTTTCAAGTAAGTGTCATGATTTTGTTTATACTTTTAAAATTAGTGCCTTTAATAGTTTCCTTTATAGTACTAAATAAAATATTACATAAAATGTAATTCAGTTTTGAATCTGTTTGAGAAAATATCACTATTTCTAGAAGTATATATTTTTAGACTTATCACGTTGTCCTGTGTTACAAATTATATAGTCTAAATTCTCATCTTTTTTCCCAAATTTAAAGTAATACCATCCCCTTGATCCGATTTTGCCCATTAATGAACTTGACCCTTGACCGAGATTTTCTGCCCCTTTATTTTATGTATCAGTTTGGAAGAGATTTGTGCAGAAGTATGGAAATTATCGTGTCCATAAAAAAGTGATGTATATATATATATATATTATATAGATAAAGTTTTTAACAGGGGGTGGCTTTGGGTGTTTTAGGGGCCATGATCAGCGTAGATCAGCAAAAAAAGTTTCAGAAATTCCAACGTAGGGGAGAATGTAATAGGTAATACTTCGTACGAAATCTACTTAAAAAATATTTTATAACATTTTCTAATTTATATCTATTTTTAAGAATAATTTTATGTGTGCATGCATACATAAAATTGTTTTATAAATTGATCAAAATTGCAAATTACTATAACATTTCTAAAACGCATTCTTTATTTTTTATCAATTTTAATTTTGATTATGCGAAATTTGGAAATATTGTCCATATCCAATATTTTGTAAATTTGGGTGTAAAAGAAAAACATTTTTATTTGTTCGGCATTTTTCAGGAATCTATATGGTTATTTTCTATTACTCTTGTTTCTAAGCATTATATTTTGAATCAGCGTAAAAGAAAAAAAGGTGTAATTGTACACAAAAATACACTATATGGCCATTAATGAACGGCAACTTTCAATTTTAGACATTTTGTCGAATATTTAGAAATATACTTGACAGATTCTTCTGGAATTTCAGGATTAAAAAGAACAGGTATGACCTCATATTTAGCAATGTCGATTTATTAAGGGGGGGGGGGGGGGATTAAGAGGCCAACAAAAAATCAAAGAAAAAAATAATACTTGGAATCACCCTGTAAAATAAAATGTACGAAAAGATCTATCGCTGCCGAATATAAATAAACAAACATCGTGCAATATGTGTATTCTTTTGTGTAAGAATAGCACGTATATTAATAGAGATATAGCGATTTATTTAAAAAAAAATTTTAAATTCTTCCATGTTTTTTGCTTATAATATGCAGGGTTTTCTACCAAATTTAACGCCGGTTTCAAAAAAATTGACAAAATAAAGTAGAAATAATATAGTGCAATTGGAATATAACTATATTAAATATTTTAGGAAATATGAGCAGTTGTATGAAATAATTTTTATCTGCGCATGCGCGAACTATAACAAGGATCATTTTACATAATTTAATAGTCAACTCTATGGAGCAACTTATTAAAAAAAATCTAAGTCAAATATCGTAAAAATTCAGAAAGATATCGGCGTTAGAGTGAGCAAATTTTTAGTTCTTCTCTAAAAGCAGCTGAATGATAAGGGATTTTACACAAATTGTCATTTTTTATTAACTGACTTCCAGAAAAAGTTAGTATTTAGCGACTATCAACGAGTAGATTTGGAAAAAATGCTTCGATTTTGATACCTCTTTTGATCATGGTATAATCTCGTTCTGGTGGTTACCCAGGATGAACTAAAGCATCAATAAAAAATTAAAATTAAAAAAAAATTAAAATTAAAAATGACAATTTGTGGAAAATCCCTTATCATTCAGCTGCTTTTAGAGAACAACTAAAAATTTGCTCACTCTCACACCGATATCTTTCTGAATTTTTACGGTATTTGACTAATTTTTTTTAAAGTTGCTCCATAGAGTTGACTATTAAATTATGTAAAATAATCCATGTTATCGTTCGCGCATGCTCAGATAAAAATTATTTCATACAACTACTCATATTTCCTAAAATATTTAATATATTTATATTCCAATAGCACTATATTGTTTCTACTATATTTTGTCAATTTTTCTGAAACCGGCGTTGAATTTGGTTGAAAACCCTGCATGTTATAAGCAAAAAACATGAAGATTTTTAAAATTTTTAAAAATAAATCGCTATTATTCTATTAATATACGTGCTATTCTTACACAAAAGAATACACGTATTGCACAATGTCTGTTTATTTATATTCGGTAGCGATAGATCATTTCATACATTTTATTTTACAGGGTGATCCCAAGTATTTTTTTCTTTGATTTTTTGTTTGCCCCCTAATTGCCCCCCTTATCAAATCGAGATTGCTAAATATGAGGTCATACCTGTTCTTTTTAATCCTGAAGTTCCAAAAGAATCTGTCAAATATATTTCTAAATATACGACAAAATGTCTAAAATTGAAAGTCGCCGGTCATTAATGGCCATATAGTGTATGTGGCAACTTCTTTGCACTAAATGTGGTTTTAATGAAACACCAAGAATAATTCTCTTATTCTCCGTGTTTCATCAAAAATTACTCATGGTGTTTCATCACACTAGACCTTTTTCTTATACCATTTTTGGTGAAAATAATTTTCACTATTTTTGGTGTACAGTTACGCTAAAAATTTTTGTTGAAATTTTTTGTGTTGAAAATCTTTCCATGAGACATTATAATCTTTCACTTAGACAGAATTTACTGTATTAATTTTATTTCATTCAAAAATAAGTAATTTATAAATTATAAAAAGTTTTGAAGAAATTAATAAATAATAAACAATTCTAAATAATACTGCATTTTATTAACAATTTCATTTTATACAACAAGCCTTTTAATAGTGCTGCCATCTATTAACTTAAAGAATAGTTATTACTTCAAATATACCGAAAAAAAAAAGTACTAATTTAGAAGCTTACATCGTATCTCAAGAAATTAATTTTAACCATAGAGATTGAAGCAAATAGATATGATAAACTCATGTATGAGAAAAGAAATTATAATGTGTTTAAATGGACAATTATTTTTTCTGGAATAATATAGATTAAAGTTTTTCTAACTAAAAAATTCTCATAAAAAAATTCATAAAAAAATTATATGCATGCTAGTATTTTTTATTAAAAATTCCTATTTATTCGCAGAATTTATGCAAAATTTAATTATAAATTGAATTTGTTTTAATTTAGGCATCAAGTATATAAGTCAATAACTTTATACAAAACCAGTAAAACTGTTTTTCACATAAGCAATATCGTTCAAACTACGTATGAACATAGGAAAGGAAATATTTCAACATTTTGTTTTCACTCTATTTCCCCTTCAAAAAATTATGGTATGATTTTTTTTTTGTTGTTGTTATTATTGTTGTTTTTTAACCTAAAATACCGCAAATTCCGATTAAAAATTAAGATAAATAAAAATTTATAAATATCGCAAATCATATCTATATTGATATTTTTATGCCAAAATAGACATTGAGTAACCTGGTGTCAAAATAACACCCGGGGCATCTGGGATTTTGTACTAATTTATATTCTAGAAATGCAATTTAAGTCTCCCTCCCCTGGTAGAAAAAATCTAAATTTAACAGTCATCACTGCCATTAATTTTAAAGGGCAAGTAAATTAAATTTCAGAATCGCACGTTTATTAACGTGCGCACTACAGTGCAGATCTTTTTTACATATCTATCAACTGATTACTGTAGTGAACCGAATATTTAAGTGCATCAATCTAAGCATGCGAAATGTGTTAATTAAAAACTGCTATAAACTTTTTGTGAAGTGTCTATGAAATTATTTATAGTAAGAGATTTAAAGGTCGGATTTCATATTTCTTAAAAAATATTTTTAAGAAAGTTGGAATTTTTAATATACTCAGAGTTAGATTTTATTTATTTATTTATTTATTTATTATTAGTTCATTTATTTATGATTAGTACTCATTAGTTTTATTGCTGAGCAAGTAACTATCTGGGTCATTTTCCAAGAAACGTACATTTTCAGTACTAACTTTTCTGAAAAATAAATTTTGAAATAATGGATACAAAAAAAAAAAAAAAAGAAAGAAAAGAAAATGTTTTTGTATTGCTTTGGACTTAAATAACATCATACCATGCCAGTATTTTCCCAGCTCGTAAGAAATATTTTATCAAAATGACTTTTTTATATTAACGTTTATGCTATGTTACCATGACATAACCACGATATACACAGACCTGATTTTTCTCCTAAATTATATGTAATTGTTGTTTCCAAGTGTCCCGATTTACGCGGGATATCTCGATTTTCAAGGCTATTAAGACCCGTCCAGTGGAACCAGTGGCGCGGGACGCCAAAAGTCCCAATTTTTCTTGATGTACAAATTCTTTTACATTTCTTTTAGTAGCATGCCGTTCGTTAGCTTGCATCGAATGGAACTTTATGGAGTAAATCTGTTGAAATACTATTTGCTATAACGGAAATTTTTTACGGTCTCGCTGAAAGGAATCTACCTTCTTAGACGGAAAACTGTCAAATCGTCGCCTCAGAGCAACAGTGAGACATCTAGTAATAATCGAAAATGAGATCTCTGGCTTACTGCTATGAAAAACTGTGTCTGCATCTTGTGGGACAGTAAGAAATATTTAAAAAACTCATCTAAGATATAGTATTATTAAACATAACTTTGTGTTTTAGAATTTGTTCCACCGGATCCAAACACAGTTTCTCATAGCAGTAAGTCAGACATCTCATTTTTTGTTATTATTAGATGTCTTACTGTTGCTCTCAAGCGATGAAATAGGGAATATTTTCCGGTGTCTGCCGATTCTGCTTTTGCAAGTGTTACTGTAAGTCTGTAAATTGTGGTATTCAGTAAGTCTTGTAAAAACGGAACCTACCTGTCGCAACAAATACCGTCTCATACGTAAAACATTCACGGAAAAAATACCCTACAATTATTGACTGCTCAATCAAAAACCTCTGCAATACGATTTTTTTTATTAATTAATTTATTTATTTTTTTGCCTCTAGCGATTCCGCGTTCAGAGATTTTACTACTTCATATTATTGTGTTTATCTAATACAGTAAAACCTACTACCAGCCACGAGAGAAAACTTCCTTTTTAGACAGTTTTCCATCTTAGAATGTAGATGCGTGGTGACCATTCTTTAGTGACCATGGACATTTTATGTTTAAGACAGATTCCGTTTTCATGGGATTTACAATAATTTTATGTCATGATATATAAAAGCCATTGTCCCGCGTTTCCAACGCCTTTCAGCTGAAGGTCTCGTCCCCTGACCAAGTTTCTAAATTACAAGATCAACTTGAGTAGCAATGTGCAGGTGCCAAACAACAAGATATAAATGAAAAGTAATCGGCATAACAAAGTTCACAACTAAGCAGTAAAGTCCAGGGGAAATGTACCAAAAAAAGTGGGTCGGGTAGAAGATTTTTTTTTTTTTTTTTCCTGATTTGTTTATAATGATGCCAACATGGAAAAACTAAGTCTAAATTTTCTGTGGTCAAAAAACAATAAAATATTTGGACTTTTTTTTTTAAAAAATTTTAAATATCTCGAGACCCGTTGCCGTAGCATATTATTTGTCAGTTACAATATTGGAGAGGATGAAATTCTCTACAACTTTCATACCTACAATTTTTTTATACATTCAATAGAAAGCACAGTACGCCATTTCAAAAATAGGACAATTTTTTTCAATTTTCTTAAAAACCGTAAAAAACGTAGTTCTGCCCCGATAATTCAAATGTTTCACACGGATTTAATCGTGTATGTCAACTTCTGTATATTGGTAGCAATAAATTATGTGTTTCAGGGCCAAAAATAGCCTTTTTTGCACCCATGGCAAACATGTATTTTGGCGCATTCCCCCCCCCCCCCCCCCTTCCCCTAAAAAGAAAATTTACCACCAGAATTTTAAAAAAAATCAGTAATAGCTGGATTTTGAAGATTTTAAATGTGTAATCATTAAATACGTAATGCTGAACTATGTAATCAGCTTTGTCAAATATTGATTCATTAAAACCTTGAAATCCGAACCGAAATATATTCCGCTTTAAACAGGTTTCCATCTTAGCAGGTATAATTGTTCATATTCTTTCTCTTGAAAATATATATTTTTTTCTTTAAAGACCGGATTCCGTATATACAGATTTCATTTTCGAAGATTTTACGGTAGTCGTAGTATTGAGGCGTTTAAAATCACAGTTATATGAATTATGAGACTAAATTAATCGCACGAAGACGTTTGCAAGGTAATATTAAACCTATGGGAGCGTTCTTGAAAAATATCTCGCTAGCATTTTATTGCTTTTAAATATATATTTTTTAATGGGATACCTGAAATCAATATCTAATGTTGTCCTTTTGTACTTTTTCGGGTTTGATTGCTTTTTTTTTTTTTTTTTTTTTTTTTTTATTCGGACACTTTCATTTTTTGAAAACTGTTTGGAACCCGATCTGAAATTTAAAGTATCCTCATTAAAAAAATGCAACCAAATTTGGAAACTTAAAAACGCACAACGTTAGATATCGACCTCAGGTATCATATGAAAAAAAAATTAAATATTCAATTAAATATTCAAGCAAGAATTCTGAAAAGAATGCTCCCATTGGTTTAACATTAGCGTGAAAATATTTTCGCGTGAGACTAAACTAGTCACGTGAAGAAACTGGAACGCTAATGTTAAACCTATGGGAGCGTTCTTTTTACAATTTCTCGCTTGCAATTTAATAGTTTTAAATGATTTTTTTTTTCTTTTGCTTAGAATTGCTGACGTTCAATTCTAACCGGATTAGTGTACTTTTTCTACTTCGGTTATTTTGGTTACAGATTTTATTTATTATTATTATTATTATTATTTTTTTTTTTATTTATTATTTTTTTTTTTTTGTTAGTTTTCCGGCTACGAGGCATTTTTATCCAAATATCATACATATATATATATATATATATATATATATATATTAATATACAAATAAAATCTTCATTTGGCGCCCCCTTCGCCTTTCGTTCCGGCGCCCGGGACGCATGCCCCCTCTGCACCCCCTAGTTTCGGCCCTTTGTGTTATTTGAACACTCTCTTCTTGAAGTGCAATACGGCCTGCAAAAATAAGGCTATTTTTCCTACTTACATATAGGCTCGATTTTTCAACAACCAAAGTAAGTTTTTCTGTTTGAACTTTAACTCCTTGAAGGGCGGTGATGCCGTCACAGCATCACATAATTTTAATCCCAAATTGCCACATTGGCACCGGAATTTTATGATGAAAATTTCATCTTTATTAAGTACGCGAAAATTTGCTTTTATACTTGTTTACAAATAAAATATCTTATTAATACTGGTGTCATTAAATTATTTGAACATTTTACGAATACAAGTACCTTGCCCCTGAAAGGTTTAAAGTAGGGGTGCACAACCTTTTTAAGAGAAGGGCCACTTACAAAAATGTCTGGGTTGCCGAGGGCCACAACAGTAACACAGAGAGAACTCTATTTTGGGGAGGTGATTTGTGGCCTATAATCATATAAAAAATATGGTTTCAGAAGGGGGGGGGGGTTACCCCTCTATGTTCCCCTTCCCAGTCAACATATCCAATTCAGTTGACAATGATATATCAACAATTTACGTTTGTATATATAACAGAGATAGCAAGGGTTATTTTCAAGGAGAGATAATATTCCTTGACTTTATTCGGGGGAGTAAATTTTGTTTTATTAAAAGTGCTAAAAAGGAAACATAGGCATGAAAAGGGCTAGTACCGAAAAACAAATGTGAACTTTATGAACGAAAGTGGGAGGAAGAGCCGATCAACGAAATTTGCGATTTTTCCGCTTCTGATCCACAAAATTCGCGATTTTTCTAAAGCCGTTCGGCAAAATTCGCGATTTTTTCGCAGCCTATCAACGAAATTAGCTATTTTTCAGCGCCTGATCGCCGAAATTTGCTATTTTTCCGTTCATGATTGACGAAATTTGCGATTTTTCTGCGTCTGATTGACGAAATTTGCGATTTTTCCGCGCCTGATCAACAAAATTCGCGATTTTTTCGTGACCGACCAACGACATTTGCGATTTTTGGGAACCCGATCGACAAATCTTGCGATTTTTCCGTGCCCGATAAACGAAATTAGCGATTCTTAATTGACCCCGATGAAATTTGCAAATTTTTTCCGCGGCAAATTGACGAAATTCGCGATTTTTTCTCGCGATAAACTGACGAAATTCTCTAGTTTTTCATAGCCGATCAACGAAATTCGCTATTTTTCCGTTCCCGATCAACAAAACTAGCAATTTTTTCATGCCCGACCAACGAAATTTGCAATTATTCAGCTCCTGGTCGACAAAATTCGGGATTTTTCTGTGCCCGATCGACGAAATTTGTGATTTTTCCGCCTCCGATCAACTAAATTTGCGATATTTTCGCTCCTAACTGAAAAAATTTGGGGCGTTTTTCGCACCCGATAGACGAAATTCGCGATTCCTAATTGACTGACGAAAACTGCATTTTTTCCCCGCGGTAAATTGACAAAATTCGCGATTTTTTCTCGCGACGGGCGAATCTCACAATTTTTCCGCAGTCGATCAACAAAATTTGCAATTTTTCCGCACCCTATCAACAAAATTCGCTCTTTTTTTCATGCCCGAATAAAGAAATTCGTGATTTTTCCGAGCCCGATCGACTAAACTCGTGATTTTTCCGTACCTGATCGAAGATTTTTCCGATTTTTTCCGCGCCTCATCGACAAAATTAGCGATATTTCCGTGCCCGATCAACGAAATTTGCAATTTTTCCGTGCCTGATCTACAAAATTCGTAAATTTCTGCACCCGTCAAACAAATTAGCAATTTTTCTGTGCCCGATCAACGAAATTCGCTATTCTTATCTGACTGATGAAAATTTCAAACTTTCCGCTTCAAATTGACGAAATTCACTGTATTTTCCTGCGAGCTATGGACAAAAATTGCAATTTTTTCTAGTTATAAATTGACGAAATTCGCGGGCCACAGGTTGTGCATCCCTAGGTTAAAGCAATTAATAGATAATCTTAAAGTTTTATATATTTTTGCGCGCTAAAATGATACCAAAAAAATGCAACCAAATTTGAAAAATTAAAAACGCACAAAGTTAGGTATCGACCTCAGGTATAATATGAAAAAAAAATTAAATATTCAATTAAATATTCAAGGAAGAATTCTGAAAAGAATGCTCCCATAGGCTCTTGTTATATTTATTGATATAAGTGGGAAAAAAATTTAACAATTTTTTTTTTTTAACTAACCTTTCAAATATTTTTATGAAACTAGTGATCTCAAATATTTTATTGACAGAATTTTTAAATTTTACAAGAGATAAATGCAGAGATAAATGCAGTTAGTGCATCAGTTAGTGAAATAATCTGTTGTCATTTTTATTGTAGCTATTTTATCAGGTAAAAGTATTTCTTACATAAAATATATTTATTTTTTGAGTCCCCCTTTTATATGGAACTACAATCCAATGTTTGCTATCTTTAAAACAGTCAAACATTAAAACATATGTTATCAATAATTGGTAAATAAAATATACCATTGTAGTATGGAATATAATATGTTTTTCGCAAATTTTCATACCTATCCCTTTGATACCTGGAACAATATGTATGCATTATAAAAATTATTAAATTATTAGAGTTATTAAAATTAAACAAGAATTGTTTCTTAGTTGAACCTATCATGCAAATAAGTTACTAAATATTGAAGTATTCTTTTAAACAATGCTTTGAAGTTAACACTGTATACACTTAAATTTAATGTGTAAATATGAAAATTGTCTCATTCATCTACACTCCGCCTTACTTTTAAAATTATATAAATTTATTGAATATAAAATGTCTGTTGAGATGAAAATAAAAACGTAAGGGTGCAAATAATAGATAATTTACTGCTACCAATTTTCAGAAGCCGACATACACGATTAAATCCGAGGGGAACATTTGAATAATCGGGGCAAAACTACGTTTTTCACGGTTTTTAAGAAAATTGAAAAATTTATTTTATTTTTGAAATGGCGTACTGAGCTTGCTATTGAGTGTATAAAAAAGGTGCAAATGCGAAAGTTGTACAGAATTTTGTCCATTTTAATATTGTAATTGACAAATAATATGCTACGGCAACGGGTCTTGAGATATTTAAAAAAAAAATTAAAAAGGCCCCAAAATTTTGTTGTTTTTTGGCCTCAGAAAATTTAGCCTTAAGAAATTTTGTTAGAAAACTTGGTTTTTCCATGTTGGCATTATTATAAACAAGTCAGAAAAAAAATCTTCTACCCGACCTTTTGCAAGGTAAAATGTACATTTTCTCTGGACTAGTAGGCACTGCCGATACGATCTAGGCGCTCGGCAGTTTTATTGCCGCTACGCGGTGATTAGGCGGTAATCGGCTCCGATCCGATACCAGGCTTCAAACCCGTTCAGAAGGGTCTATCCGGTAAGTAGGGGCCTCGTCATCGGTTAGAAAAAAAGAGCTACTTAAAAATAAAAAAGAATGTGTAGCATTTTTTTTTGGGGGGGGGGGGATATTTTTGATTTTATAAAATTGAATTTATGCATTGTTTCTATTTCTTTTTATTATTCACAATTTATTATGTCATTTACCTCCTTTATCGACATCTTACTCATGAGACTTGTAGAATTCCATTAACTCTCCAGTTCCCAATTCATCCTGCAGAATGCGTCTTTTTTGCTTTGTTATTCGAGACAAAAGCGCGTCACAAGCAAGTTCTGTGAAATTTATTAGTTTTTTTTTAGAGTTAGTGAAGATGTTGATAGTAATTGATGCTTGCTGCTATAAACAGATGCTTTTTATAACTTCCGAAACCTTCTCATGTCGATTTGATTCGCGAAAGTCGTAAGTTTTGTGTTTGGCAACTAAAGGGTTATAGAACAACGTAAAAGAAAAAAAAAATGGCGAGGTTTTTTTTTTTGTTTGTTTGTTTGTTTGCTTTAGTTTATATAAAACGCAGAACTAAGTGTTTCTCTGCTCCATATTTGAACCAAGTATACACAGTATCTCCCAAAATTGAGTATACGAACTATTCACTTTCTTTTTTAAAGGTCTAAACGGATGATATTAAATTCTTATTTTTCTTAATATTAACAAAAACGATTCTACGAACATTACGCTAAAACACAAGTCTTATAAATTTGAATTTTGAATATGAATTTATAGTTTTCAAGTCGAAGTTACAAGATTTGAAGTCACAAATCGGGTATAAGGCCATTGTGCCAAAATGAGACGCGATTCCGCATAGTTTTGTAGTATTTTGGATATATTTGGCCTCTTATTAAATAAATGTATATTTTATTAAACAGAAATTTATTGAATACTGTGCCTTTAGTTCAAAACTAACTTGTTTTATAGAAATTGAATTATCTGTGATATAAGGCAAAAATATACACTGTCGCATTTAGGTCATTTCTGTCGTATTTACGGTAGTTAATGCCTAAATGAGACGTTCAAATGTGCCAATGCGTTTTATACATGTCAGTTCAATATTCATTTATTTGCTATCTAATTTTGAATTACTTAATAAAGAGTTGAAATACATAAAATTCAAAGTTGAATAGCTTATTACTGTACTAATTTATAGACTAATAACTTCATTTAATAATATCTTGAATAATAATAGAATAAACAGACAAGTGCGAGTATTACTCGCGCTCAGAGGCTTCCGTACTATAAATATATGAATTATTAAATGTATTTTTTTAAATCGTTGCTAAAAGAAAAATAAGACTTTATAAAAAAACTAAACTAAACAATGTACGGTTGGGTATAGCTGTGTATACTAGAAAAGTATGAATGGGTATACCATAAAAGATCAAAGCGATATTAAACCTAAGTAATATAAAATATTTCTATTCTGTATAACTCTTTTTACTTTCTTCTATCTTCAATAGAAGGAAGTATTGTAATCGAAAATTTTTTCGACTTCCGGTTTCCGACGGATTTACACATTTTAGGGGTCAGAGATCACAAAAAACATGTTCATACAAAATGTCTGTCTGTCCGTGTGTCCGCGTGTCGCCATTGTACCATCAAAAATTGTATGAAGTTATGCATAGAATTGAACCATTTTTTTTTTTTAAAGTTTTTGGCTATGGCAAGCAGATCCTCCCTGAATTTGGAAAAAATCCGCCGGTAGGGGGCGCTGTAATAGCGATTTGTGTGCATTTTGAATATTGTACCACCGAAAAGTGTATGGAGTTATGAATAGAATTTAACCAAATTTTTTGTGTGTATTTGTGACCATGGCAAGAAGGTCCTCTCTGAATTTGGAAAAATTCCGCCAGTAGGAGGCGCTGTAATAGCGATTTTTGTGCATTTTGAATATTGTACCATCGAAAGGTGTATGAAGTTATGCATAGAATTGAATCAATTTTTTTTTAAGTTTTTGGCTATGGCAAGCAGGTCCTCCCAGAATTTGGAAAAAAATCCGCCGGTAGGGGCGCTGTAATAGTGATTTTTATCGGATTTTTGTGCATTTTGAATATTTTACATCAAAAAGTGTATGAAGTTATGCATAG
Source organism: Maratus speciosus (assembly GCA_963932465.1). Classification (NCBI taxonomy): domain Eukaryota; kingdom Metazoa; phylum Arthropoda; class Arachnida; order Araneae; family Salticidae; genus Maratus; species Maratus speciosus. The sequence goes on from OZ010796.1 coordinate 385,661,352, forward strand.
AATTGAACCAAATTTTTTGTGTATGTTTTTGTCCATGGCAAGAAGGTCCTCCCTAAATTTGGAAAAATTCCGCTGGAATGGGACGCTGTAATAGAGATTTCTGTGCAATTTTCAATATTGTTCTATCGAAAAGTGTATGAAGTTATGAATAATTCTAATAAAAATACGAATAAAACTAATTAAAATGAAATATTGACATGAGATAGAAGAAAGTTTTGGAATTGGCACATCCAACTAGTTTAATCTTATCCTAATCTGTTTATGATGAACTTAATTCGGTACTGACAATAAAAGTAGTGCATATTTAAACTTCATTTGACATTTCATAAAACTAAATTCAGCGTACTAATAATCTTTTCTCTTTACAGTGTACCTAAAACAAAACCCTTGTTCAAAGTTTAAACTTGGCATTGTGTGCTAAGCGCGTTTCGAAAGGAGGTCGCAAAGGTGCAACGCCGGCTTGGTCCGTGCTACGTTTTGCCAGATAGGCTTTTAATTAACTTTTGAAAACACTGGAGGCGTATTGAGAGAGCCATTTAATAAAACTAGTCGCGAATCCCATAGTATTTATGTGATTAATTCTAATTAAATTAGTCTGCTTTTAACAATCTGACATTTATTGTTTTTATACTGCTATTGGGCATTGCATTACACAAATATATCATAAAAGTTGTTATCTGGGCTTTAAAAGCCGATTGTACATGGAGTACGCCACTCCTGTCGTTATGTATGTCCAAACCGTCCGTGTTTTTAAGGGTTAATATCTCGGCTAATTACCGACGGTTTTTTCGAAAAGAATTGTCAACAATGCTTTTATACTTCTGCTGCGATAGGTACCTCCAGTGCTCCACAACTCCTTTGCTGAATGCCCGCAAATCAAAGTTTGTGTGTAACGAAAAAATGCGCTTTTCTCAAAAACTATGTGACCCAGGGTAATGGCTATAATTTTCCTGCAAGGTTTAAATTGACGTCTACTACCTCTAACTTTTTCATAATTTTAGTTTCACTAGTTTCGGAAATAGATGGAAGGGGGGGATATTTTTGCACTACATTTTCGACGCTAACTCTGAACATATAATACCTAAAATGAAAAGAAATGTATTTTTGAATTAAGCGTTACGAAAGCTTTCACACGATACCACACACGATGTACAAAGAATTTTTTTTTTTTTTTTTAGAATAACTTAATTAGCCCATCTACATTTTCCCTAAATATATTTGTGAATGTTTAATAATATGGAAATGTGTGGGTCAATAGTCTTTATTACTTCCTCCAATTTAAACTTTCCACGTTCGATAGTTTACGAGTAAAATGACTGTGACATAGACAGACACAGGAGTGATCTTATAATGGTTCCGTTTTTACTTTTTAAGTACGGAACCCTAAAAATAACTTTGAGATACAGGACCTTGAATATATTATAATTAAATAATGCACACTTTAACATCTATATTTTACACACTTTTAATTTTGATCATAGTAAAACAAGAAGTAAATAATGAATGACTGGTACAAGTTTTACCAAATCTCTTGCTTTTCGGTTTACTTTTAGCTCATTTTTGTTTTCATCTTCTGTGTAAACCTCATTTTTAGGGTTCCGTACTTAAAAAGTAAAAACGAAACCATTATAAGATCACTTCTGTGCCTGTCTGTCCGTCTGTCACAGCCATTTTACTCGTAAACTATGGAACGTGGAAAGCTCTAATTGGGGGAAGTAGTAAAGACTGTTGACCCACATATTTACCGATTATTAAACATTCATAAATATATTTAGGAATAATGTAGAGAGGCCAATTAAGTTACTTGAGGAAAAAAAAGTCTTTTCTTTGTATATCATGTGGGGTATCGCTAAACTCAAAAATACATTTCTTTTAAATTTAGGTATTATATTTTCAGAGATATCGTCGAAAATGTAGTGCAAAAATATGTTCCCCCCATCTATTTCCGAATCTTCTTAAACTAAAATTATGAACAAATTAAAGGTAGTAGAAGGTAATTTAAACCTTGCAGGAAAATTATAGTGATTACCCTAGGTCGCATACTTTTGGAGAAAAGCGGATTTTCCCGTTACACACAAATTTCGATTTGCGGGCATTGAGCAAAGGTGCTGCCGAGCGCTGGAGGTACCTATCGCAGCAGAAGTATAAAAGCATTGTTGATAATGATTTTCGAAAAAAATTGCCCGTAATTAGCCGAGATATTAACCCTTAAAGACCGCTAAAAAAAAAAAAAAAAAAAAAAAAAAAAAAAAAAAAAAATTGCCCGTAATTAGCCGAGATATTAACCCTTAAAGACCGCTTGAGTATCTGCTCGTGCCATCTTACTTGTGCCACACAAAGCATTACATCTCCAATGGACGCTGAGTATTTGCTCGTGCCATCTTATTTGTGCCACGCTAATCATTACATCTCCAATGGACGCTTGAGTATTTGCTCGTGCCATCTTACTTGTGCCACGCATTCCATTCTTTTCCCTTCCTGCCGCCCCTTGTCGCGAGAGGGGTTCCTACCCCGGCGGCCAGGATCAGTGATGTTTATTATTATTATTATTATTATTTATTTTATTTTATTTTTACTTTAAATGTTCTCATACTCTCGCCCTCTGTCGCGAGTAGGCGTTTTCCTGGCGGGAAGGCATTCGTCTAATTTTTGTAATCCCACTTTGTCCTTTTTAAAATAAATTCTGGGTTCTGTGGTCGGTGGTGCATAGACGCCCTTAGCGGGTGAGCGTCGCCCCTTGAGCATTTTGTGTTTGTCCGTCTGCATACGGCCGGACAGGGCTGTACTCACTAACGAGCCTCAACGTGTCGGGGAACATACCGGGAGAGACGTTAAGCTCTAAGGGGCAGGCCTAGCCGGCCCTGAGCAGTCTCTCTTAGGCTGCCTAACCCTTAAAGACACGGAAGGTTTAGACTTACATAATGACAGGGGCGGCGTACTCTATGTACAATCGGCTTTTAAAACCTAGATAACATCTTTTAATGATATATTTTTGCAATGCAATCCAGTAGCAGTGTAAAAGCAATAAACGTCAACTTGTTAAAAACAGACTGATTTACAGTGGCGGTCAAAGGTTTCCGGCCAGCATAGAATTTTTGGTTAATTTGTAAGTATACCCATATGAAGAGGAAACTCAAAGCGATACTTATACATTTTATTGACATAATAGTTAGGAATTTATTTATGGAATAACAAATAAATATCAATAAATTTAATTGACAAAATTAATTGCAAAGGAAAACGCATGTTCTCAAAAGTTTCCGGCCATATTGGCAAGTGTGGAAAAAAATGGTGTTATAGTAGAAAATAACAGTGATCCATAACATGTATAACTAGTATCTTGTCAGCACACCTTTATCAATAAGTACTGCGGTGCAGCGACGTGGCATCGATTCAATGAACGGTTGAAGATCGTCTATAGTATGTTTTTTCCACACTTCTTGCAATTTTTGGGGAAATTCTGCTGAATTGGAATATTTATAATTCCACACGCGTTTATCAAGTTTGTTTCAAAGATTTTCTATTGGATTCAGATCGAGTGATTACGCTGGCCATTTCAAAAGGGGAATTTTTTGTGCGAAAGCCACTGCTTGACGAGCTTGCGTGTATTCTTTGGGTTGTTATCATGCTGAAACAAATAGTTAAGACCAAACTTTTCCCTCCAATAAGGCAGCAAATGATCTTGCAATATATCCTTATACATTGCACCATTCATCATGATGCGGAATTCCACTAACGGGCCGACACCTTTTCCTGAAAATGCTCTCCACAGCATAGCGTGTCGTCCGCCATGCTGCATTGTAGGAATAACATATCTCGAATCATATCTTTTGCTTTTAGGTCATCGGACGTAGTGTCTGCTATCATTCCGAAAAAGGTTGAACTTCGATTAATCAGAAAATAGTACTTTTTTTCCAGATTTCACTTGACCAATCTTTGTGTTCCTTGGCAAACGCCAGTCGGACCTTCTGATTTTTTTTTACTTATGAAAGGTTTTTTTTAACAAAGACTCTTTCATAAAGTCCTACGTCACGTAAGCATCTTGATACGATAGACCGACTTATTTCAGCTATATTTTTATTCCGTAAATCGCGGGATATTGCAGCGGCATTTTTATGCAGGTCAACAACTGCTTTTCTCCTGATATTTCCGCCCACACGAATAGTTGTTTTCCGGGGTCTCTCGGACCGTGGCAAGTCCTAAAAGCCATGGCCACCTTTTTTTTTAAAAAAAAAACATCGTTCACAGTAGATTTTCTGATCGATAACTCTGCCGCAATCTCTCGAAAGGATTGGCCCTTTAGCGACAAACAAACCACTTGTTTACGAACAATAATTGTTGAACTTTTCATTTTTGAACTTCAACTACTTTATTCACGTGTATTAATTAACAAACACGGCCAAAAAAACACTTTACCGATAGCAAAATCTAACGAACGGTGAATGGCCAGAAACTTTTGGGTAAGCGAATTTTGAATTCCTCCCCTTTGCATCAGATGTCCTCAGTATCAGAGGCGGATTACCCATTAGGCTGAGTAGGCTGAAGCCTAGGGGCCCAGAAGGAAAGGGGTCCTTGTGCTAAGATTTTTTACTTAAGTTTTTTTTTCACCTTGAGCTTACATTTAATGCAAAAGAGAAATGATGTGCAATATTCTTTGTTTCACTCATTTATTGAATCTTGAAAATTATTAATTATTAATTGTAGTCCAAACTCTACTCCACTTTTAATTTCTTCTCTATTCACAAAAAGAAAGTATTGAATTCTTGAAATTTTTTGGCTTTCAGTTTAGGAAAGATTTACCAGAGGAGACTAGTAGACTCGGCGGCCTAGGCAAGATTTTGGCAGCACGTCTATGAATGATATATTTTAAAGAAGTTTTTAAATTGTAATCAAGCTTTTGTCTAATCGTAACTCCTTACATTTTAGCGCCATGGTCAGTCACCCGACCTCACCCCAACCCCTCCCCCACCTTTAAAGCTATACCGAAATTTACATGTTTTGGGGATATCCTAAATATGATTTGATTGTATTTGAAAAAAAAATATTTGTGTTCATTTTGCGTGAGTGCTGCCATAATTAATGCATAAAATACCAAGAAGTTAGACCGCTGACGATAGAAACATACTCCCAACTGTAAAAAGTATAAGTACAGACTTTAGATATGGCATTTGTTTTAAACGGGCCAGTATGTGTACTAATAAAAGAACAAATCGCTCTGTGTTTGTGCGATGGCGAGTGAAAACTACTGCACGTAGAAGTCTGAAAATATATGTGAGAATAGTCCAACACATGTCCTGATGCACCAAAGGCTCGGATTTTTAATTTTTTAAGGACTGGGCCCCTGGGGCCCCTTTAAGTTTTTATGCACTAAATTGTTAATAACATGCCTCCTTTCTATCCGATTTTCTTCATTTTTCGGGGAATTCTCCATTCAGATTCTACCCTATTTCTACATTTCAGTTAAAACCCTGGCACCCATGGGGCTCGGCAAGGGCCCCTTGAAATTTTTGGGCGGTAAATTGTTAATAAATTGCTTCCTTTTAATCCTATCTTCATTTTTGGGATTCATTTTCCCTTTAGTCTTTCTCCCGTTTCTACATTCCAGATAGGGCCCAATCAAGGGCCCTTGAACTTTTGTGAGCCATGCATTTTTCAACACGTAAATTTCTCACCTTCTCAGTGCAGAATTTTAAAGATGAGTCTTGGATTCTTCTTCCCGGACCAACATCCTCATATTTTTATTGGGGCCCTTTCGCGATTTTCATTCCGCGATCGTTTGCCGAAATTGCAATTTTTCCGTGATTGTTTGCCGAAATTCGCATTTTTCTCGCGATTGTTTGCCGAAATTAGTAATTTTTTCTTCGAAAATTTGCCGAAATTCGCGATTTTTTCCGAGATTGTTTGCTGAAATTCACGATTTTTTTCCGCGATCGTGTGCCGAAATTCGCTTTTCTTTTCCGCGGTCGTTTACCAAAATTCGCGATTTTTCTCAACGGTCATTTGCCAAAATTCGTGTTTCTTTCCGCTATCGTTTGTCAAGATTCGCGATTTGTTCTGCGATCGTTTGTCAAAATTTGCGTTTTTATTCTTTGATCGCTTGCCGAAATTCGTAATTGCATTCCGCGATCGATCGCTGACATTCGCGAAGAGACTAAATTTTTGGCAATATACAGTTTTAGTAATTGTTGTTTCAAAAGAAAGATGACATTATGCTTCCAATCTGCAAAATATTCAATGGATTTATTATAGTTGATAGCTATTTATTAAATAAAGAAATCTAAATTATATGTGAAATGTTTAATGATGGACTGTATATTACACTGTGAAGGAATTCGATATTTAGTGCGATGACGCACCAAAGATCTTAAGTGAATATTATTGATAATGTCTAAATTACCAGTTATAACATGTCCAAGATGGGCATTAAAATATGTATTTAGATGGGGATCATTGCATTTACATGTAAAAGTCTCAGTGTGTTTGAAATTTTTAGAAAACTTATAATTGAAAATTTTACGACCTAAACTAATAGGATATTTAAAAGTACTTTTTAGATTAACACTTTGAAGTAGAAATTTACATTGCTCGTTGTGAAATGCATGATTTAGCTTAATTTTTTTAAAGACAGGATTGGTAAAGATAATGATTAAATGTGAATTACTTTTACTTTTTTTTTTTTTTTTTTTTTTTTTTTTTTTTGTTAATACTGACATTAAGAGCAGTTAGCCTATAATGGCGCAAATCAAAAAATGTATCACTAAAGTGAGTATTAAATGTATTTGAAGTAAAAACTTTATGATATTGATTTATATGAAATTTAGGAATTGCAAATTAAATTTACGAAGAGACAACCAGTTGTAATTACTACTAAAAGAAGACTGTTGGAGTTTTAATGATTTTTTAATAAAAGCGTTAGTTAATTTACATGATGATTGTTTAGTAGTAGATGATTGTCCTCTTTTTATACGTGTGGTTTGCTTGTACATTTTATGATTAAAAGATAGATAGAGAGATTTATAGTTAATTGTATTTGATGATGTAGAATATGCGACATGAGGTTTATTGTTTGAGAGTTGATTTAGTCCATATGGATAAAGTGTGTTATAATATTTGATATATGCAGATCCCAGAAAAAGATGTTCATGGAATTTATTTTGTATATGAAGGATATGAATAGTAATATTATTAAAATTATGCTTTTTAAAGTGCCTATACTCAACATTGCAGTTTAAAGGACTGCGAGAGCATTTATAATTTCTGACGTCAGAACGTTGTCCATTGATACGTTTATGAATTGGGCCACTAATTTTACCAACATAATGCATGTTACATGAATTACATTTAATTCGATAAATAACATTAAAAGCTTTTAAAAAATAATATGGTAAGAATTATGAACAATTTGTGATGGGTCTGCATGAGGGCACGTCAAGCAGCGAGGAGGGGAGCATTTCCTGAATTGTAAATGTGGTGATGGAGAAGAAAATAGGTAGCTGGATGACGATCCATGGTCACGCCTATAATTAACCATGTACCCGGCATTACGCTGAGAATTATGACAGCCCAATTTGCCAGTCGCTAAAAATTTACTTAGAATTGCCATGAATAATAAGGAGACATAATATTAAACATGTACTGAATATGATGAAAAAAATAAAACAAATAATTGAGAAAGATACAATTTAGATTATATACAGTGTGTCCACGTATAACCTGACCGACCTTTATTTTCAAACCGTTGATCCTAGATGCATACTTCCAATTAGAAAAATGGTCAAAATTAAGTGCAGGGTTAAGAAAAAAATGTTTGAAGCGAAAAAACAATTTAGTGAAGAATTACAGAATCTAAATTTTTATACCGTCCCCCAGTCCTATAAGTTATATTTAGTAAAATTTTCCTGTTACACTGACAAGTAAGGCAAAAAAAAAAAGTCCCGTTATTCTACGATTAAAATTGACAGAGTAATAGCTGTTTAAAGTTGGAGTACATTTTTTGCTGCATATTAGGGGTCATTCACAAATTTAGTAGAAATATAATTTTGTCAGATATATTAAAGAAATGGTTGAGAGTAAAGTTAGCATTGCAATATAAATTTGAAATCTTTAATCATTATGACATATTACTGCAAAATATACAATTTGTACTGAACATTATAAGAGGATAAAAATAACAGATTTTTTGTTAAATAAAAGGATGAAAAACAAGCCTCAATTCTTTACAAAATGATACATATTTTAAAATGCTGTTACATTACACTTTCAAATTTTGGGTTGTGGTATGTTTTTTAGGTTTTGATAATTGATTCTTATGTATTTTTTAGCACTGATTCCGAAAATGACCTTCATTTTAAACCATCACGTCAGGAATTTTCTCAAATCGCAAATTTCAAAGTTAAAATTGATCCCCCCTCCCCTCCCAACCTCATCGGACCACCGAGCTGTTTAGCTGAAAGAAACCCGGTATAAGCCAAAAAATCTAATAAATTATTGAATTAAATAAAATTAAACTGAATAAAAAAGTATTACATCTATTTTATAGTATAAGATTTTTCGCTATTTTTTAACCTTGAAATTTACGATTTGTGAAAAATCTTGACGGTTAAAAGTGAAGGTAATTTTTTGATTCAGCGTTAAAAAATACATGAAATGTAATTATAAAAGTTAAAAAACACAACCATCGCAGGTTTATGTTATCTAATCTAAAACTCTTTCTTAAACTTCTTGACGGTAATCTATCCGAATTTTTTTGTGTGTTATCCTCTAATATAAGTACGTATAAGATGGTAAGAGTCGAAAATCATAATAATACTGCATTGTCATCGGATTTAAGTCAGTATGTAAAATTTAACTTCTTCGGACATTTGAAAGTAAGTTAAAGTTCGATTACAAATTTTAAACTGGAAAGACGATCATTGCAAGTTAAATAAAACCTTACGAAAATAACATAATTTTAGTTAAAAGAAATCATAGCCTCAAATCCTTACAAAATAAAACATATGTTAAAATACAATTATTTTAACAAATCTGAAACTTAACTAATAAAAGTTAATCGTAATATTTGTACGATTTCTTTCAAAACGCAGATACCTTGAAATAAGTTTAATTACTTTGTACACGATCCCTGAAAACATGGTCGAAATCATCAGTTTTGATATGCAAAAAAGTGGCATAAGTCATGCATTTCAAAGTTTCATAACTCGGTCAATTTTAATGTTAGTTGAATGGGACTTTTTTTGTCTTACTTGTTAGTGTCACAGTCTCACAGTAAATTTTTAGTAAATATCACTTGTAGGACCGGGGGACCGCATAAAAATTTAAATTTCGTAATTTTTTAATGAATGTTTTTCTTGACCCAAATCGCTTTAAAAATAATTTTTTAACTTATTTAAACCATTTTTGTAATTGGAAGTAGGCATCTAGGGCCAACGGTTGGGAAAATACAATTCGGTCAGGTTATACGTGGACACACTGTATATAATAAAAATAGTAATAAGTAATAATGTGTCTTAAATTTTTATTTTGTTTTTATTTTAATATTTTTATTAATTTTTATGCGTTTTTTTAAGTAGTATTCAAAATAAATCTATGTTTATTTGAAATAATGTGAACTATTATTATTATTAAAATGAAGAATTAAATATTTTAATGAAGAAAGTAATGAATTAAAATAATAACTGGATTATATATGAACATAAAATCCATGTCCCAGAACAAAATTATATATATATATATATAGTTATGTGAAACATTAATAATCATCAATTTCACCATTTTACATATCATTTTTATTTAATATATCAATTACTAATTTTTTCTAATACAATTGCATATATTTATTAACATATTTTTAATTATTATTTAATTATCATATATCTATCTCTAAACAGTATTTGCTTTAAAAGTTAATCCATTAATAGTTATAAATATTCCTTATTATATGATAGCTTATATGTTACTAATAAGTCAATAGATGGCAGCACCAAACTGATTCATTTTAATACATGGAACAGTTCATTCTCAATTCTAAAGTATCTATAGAGGACGCTGGTTATATATAATTTGAGTGTGCTTGACCATGCTGTATACTGTTATCCTTGGTCCACCATCATATAAAAAACTTTTTTGACAACATGTGTTGGTGATCTCCAATGTTTGTATTATATTATGCCTCATGCTAAAATATTATGGATTTCAATATGGTAATTTGTTTTTTTTATTTTTCCTCTATCTTTTTCAATCTTGTTTTATTTTGAACTCAATTGGTGTTCAATGATTTATTTCTCTGTTTTATGTATGTGGTAGTCCCAAATTCAAATTCTGCAGCTAATTTATGGCTAATATGAAGATGAAACCACACATTTTATTTGTGGAACTTTAGTCATTTGGGACCCGACGATTCTGTCTAAGTTTCTGTCTAATTTCCATTATTCCATTTCTGTTATTCAATTTCTGCTGTTTTTTACTATGTTTTTGGAATCTATGTTATGAGTGTTGGGGGGAACTGTATTTTTGTCAATTTATTAATATAATTTTATTCATAAATTCACAGTTTTTGTTGGTGGTCGGTAATGTTTGTTTAATGGTTATATATATATATATATATATATAGTTTTTTACTGGGGCTGGTTTTGGGGGTTCAAGAGTTCATGATCGGTGTAGATCGGCAACAGTTTTTCCGAAATTCCAACATAAGGGAGATCCCAATAGGTGGTATTTCATACGAAATCTACCGAAAATTAGTGGTAGCTGAAGGCTGAGAAATATTTTTGTCGTTCACGTAGTAGCTAGAGGACCTAAGAAATTGTTAGAGAAAAAAAAGCTATTGAATCGGACCGTTTTTAAGGGAGCTATAACAAAGGACCCAAAGGGGGGCCAACTGATAGTTAAGATTAGGGCCCTAAAATGAAAAAAATGTTAAATGGTCTCAGTTCTTAGCATTTTAGTTCTTCAATCAGTCAAAATTCAGCATAGGTATGAATTAATCATTAGAATGAAATTTTATAGAAATGCGCAAAAAATGGAAGGAAAGACTTAGAAGAGGGCCCTAGGGTCCCAGTAAAAATATAAGGGTGTTGGTCCGGGGAGAGGAATCCAAAACTAAACTTTAATTTTTGCATTGAGATTGCGAGAAAATTCGGACATGAAAAATTCATGCCGCACAAAAAGTTTAAGCGGCCCCGGATCGAGCCCTATGTGATTCTAGGGTGCCCAAGGATTTTAGTTGGAATCTAGAAACTGGAGAATAACTAAATGAAAAAGGATTCCAAAAATAAAGATCGGATTAAGAGGGAGCAATTTATTAACAATTTATTAACAATTTATGGTGCAAAACTTCAAGGGGCCCGGCACCCGGCCCCAATGTGCCAGAAACTTAACTGGCATGTAGTCGGGTATAAAGATATTTTTTAGTAGTTTTTAAAGTACTCGGGGGACGCTAGAACTATGTTCAAGAAAATTGCATGCAATTCGGATCATTCTGAAAAAAAAGCTGCACCAAGGACCTCAAGAAGGCGATTAATATTTGAAATTGGTGGTAGCTGAAGTCTGGAATTTTTTGTCGTTCATGTAGTAGCTGAAGGACTTAAGAAGTTGTTACGAAAAAAAAGCTAGTTAATCGGACTATTTTTAAGGGAACTATAATAGGGGGCCGAAAAGGGGGCAACTGATAGTTAAAAGCAGGGCCATAACATGGAAACATGTTAAAATGTCTTAGTACTTAACACTTTAGACCTACAATTAGTCAAAATTAAGCATAGTGTATGAATTATTCGTTAGAATAATATTTTAAAGAAATGCATAAAAATATGAGTAAATGCTTTAAAAAAAAAAAGGCCCTAGAGCCCCAGTAAAAATATGACTGTGTTTGTCCTGGAATAAGAGTCCAAGACTCAACTTTAAAATTATGCGTTGAGAAGGTGAGAAAATTGGGGGGGGGGGGGGGTGAAATATGCATGGCGCACAAAATGTTCAAGTGCCCTGGACCGGGCCTTACGGGTCCATAGGGGGCCCCAGGATCTTAACTGGAATGTAGGAACGTGAGAATAACTAAATGGAAAAAGGGTTCCAAAGATGAAGATTGGATTAAGAGGGGGCAATTTAATAATGGTGCAAATGCATGTGTGGTACAAAATGGTGCAAAAACTTCAAAATTTATGGTGCGAAAACTTCAAGTAGCCCTGTGCCGGGCCCCTAAGGGACCAGGGACTTAACTGGCATGTAGTTGGGTATAAAGATATTTTTTAGTAGTTTTTAAAATAATCGGCGGACGCTAGAACTATGTTAAAGAAAGTTGGAAGCAATTCGGATCATTTTTAAAGAAGCTGCACCAAGGGCTACAAGAAGGCGATTAATATTCAAAATTGGTGGTAACTGAAGTCTGAGAAAACATTTTTTGTCGTTCAGTAGTAGCTGGAGGATCTAAGAAGTTGTTAGAGAAAAAACTAGTGAATCGGACCATTTTTAAGGGAGCTATAATAGGGGGCCCAAAAGGAGCCAACTGATAGTTAAAAACGGGGCCCTAACATGAAAACATGTTAAAATGTCTTAATACTTAGCGCTTTAGATCTTCAATTAGTCAAAATTAAGCATAGGGTATGAATTATTAATTAGAATAATATTTTAACGAAATATACAAAAGATTGGGTAAATGTTTAAAAAAAGGGCCCTAGGGCCCCAATAAAAATATGAGGGTGTTGGTCCAGGAAGGAGAATCCAAGACTCATCTTTAAAATTATGCACTGAGAAGGTGCGAAAATTAGGGGGTGAAAATGCTTGGCGCCCAAAAAGTTCAAGGGGCCCTTTATCGGGCCCAACGGTTGCCTAGGGGGCCCCAGTGTCTTACACGAAATGTAGAAACATTAGAATAACTAAATGGAAAAAGGATACCAAAAATGAAGATCGGATTAAAAGAAAGCAATTTATTAACAATTTTATTTGTACAAAAACTTCAAGGGACCCTGAAACGGGCCCCAAGGGTCCAGGGTCATAACTGGAAAGTAGAAAGGCGAGAATATCGAAATGGAGAAAGGTTCCCCAAAACTATGAAGATTGGATAAAAAGGGGGCACGTTATTAACAATTTAGTGAATAAAAACTAATGAGGCCCAAGGGCCCCTGTCCTTAAAAAATTAAAAATCTGAGCCTCAGGTGCATCAGTACCTGTCTTGGACTATCCTCACCTAAATTTTCAGACTTCTACGCGCGGTAGATTTTGTTAGCCATCGCAGACAGACACACACACACACACAGTGCGATTTGTTCTTTTATTAGTATATATATGCATTCATTGTTTGCAAAAATTCAAAATCTTCATTATTTACGTTTCTTGCAATGTTAAATTTGTTTGAACAGACATATCAAATATTATTGGAGAAGTTTTAATAAAAATTTTCATGGCGCTCAATTTGAAAACTTGAGCTTGCAGAGCAGACAGCATTAGTTGTTAAATCCTCATTAACCATCTTTATTAAGTCATTTCTTATTTCAAAATCAGGAAAAATGCTGTCAACTTCAGCAAAAAGATCATCATTAATACTTCATTCACAAACATAAAAATCATCAGTAACAATTGATTTATTTTCAGAAAACAGGTCAGTGCACATATCATTATTAACAGCTAAATTCTTATTAGTGAAGTCATTGGTCTATTTCTGGGGTTTTGTAAATTTTTGTAGCTCAAAATGGCATTAGGATCGAAAGATAATTCTGGAACAGCATAAGGATTGAATAGGAAAATGCCTGCTTTTTATTAAAAATTTTAAAGACATGTATTTTTCTATTTTGATCTTTTGAAACACATATTTAAATACCGATCAAAGAGAAACAACATTGGAGGGTGATGTTGAAATTCCTAATTTAGTAACTCAACAAAGCTTAATTAAACACAATGACTACTTTAAGCATAATTTAAATACAATATGGGAAAATACCATACAAACTTACCTCAGTTCATATCTCAAAAGTCTTTCCGCATATATGGCATTCAGTTCGTCGCTAATAAGTCTATGAAGAAAAGCAGCCACCATAATGCGTAGAATATTTTATAACTCCTATTAGAAATTTTGTCGCCTTTTCCCGAGTTTAACTCCAGTTAAAGGAAACAGACGTTATAGCCCTTGACGTCCATAAGATTATTTGATGTTCAAAGTTATAAAAGAAAAACCGTGAACTGTTTTCGGGATTTTTCGACGCATTTAGGGAATATGGGGATATTTTATAAAGAACGATGCGCATTGTAATCGGATTTTTTTTTTAAGTAAACGTTTTAAATGCACAGTAATGTTTCGCGTGTTCCTGAATTTCGTATGTCTGATTATATAACATTTATTTCCGATTCTTGCGTTAACATTTTAAGTAAAAGAACATTGTACCATTTAGGAGTCCTCACATGTAAGCAAAATGACCTTACATCTGATATATCCATTCGTTAAAAAAGGGAAAGAAACATTAATTAACATTTTGTTCTGTGTTATTTTGCATTCAGAACGGCTAAGAAATTATGCTGACAAAAGTTTGTGTTATTTTGCTAGATTATTTTAAAAGTAAGAATGTTTATAATATTTATCTGCTCTTAATATTATATTTTCAAACAATTTTGCAATTGAGCTGTTGAAATTTTACTACGCTGATATATGGAGATTCAAGTAGTGTGAGCAATTTCATTTTACAACTTACTTAAAAATTATTACTTAAAAATTTCAGTTGTTTGCTCAGAATCGTTATCTACTTCAAATATAAAAGTTCAAATGAAGTGTCCCAAATCTAAATTTTGGGCGCTTCACACTCTAAATAAAAAGTAGGGACTATTCACTGCCACTCTATCGCAGAGTCAAAGTATGCCCAACCTCTTTAGAGTGACTATTCACTCTGAGCATAAGTGGAATTATTGACTCCCTGAAAGAGTTAATAGTCAGTCCTAGGAAGTGAATATTCACTCTAAACAGGGATGGATAATCACTCTTTCATAGGAGTGACTATTCACTCTTGCTAAAGGAGTGGTTTTTCACCCCTGGTAGGAGTGACTCTTTCATAGGAGTGAATGTTCATTTTTTATGGAGTGAATTCTTTTTTATGTTGCTTTTACGGGCATTTTAAAAGAATCATATATTTTATAGCATGCAATGAAAATAGATACAAGCCTGGTAAAGATTGGAACAGAATACTTTACTGGCAATATTTATTTAATTCATAGTTTGTGACACTAATTGAACTTTTAAGGAAAAAATCAAATAAAGTTACATATGAAATAAATTAGATTATTGACAGAAATAAACTAAAATATTTTATTTCAATCTTATTCCCCACTTTTGCTTTCATTGCATGTCCAATAAATATATGATAGTTTTAAAATGCCCATAAGGTCAAGTAATTAACCGAAATCTTAATCAGTTAATATTATTTCTTTCTTTTCAGATACACAATAAATTGTATTTAGTACTTTAATAATTCCTGTGATGTACGTTAATTATGTTCTTTTTTTCATGCGTAATTCAAGTTTTAAATACACTGGCGGAAAAAAAAATCCCAACACCAAGAAAGACTTGCGTTAGATAAACGAAATTTGGTAGACGTGTTTATACATATGAAAGATGACATCGATTAAAATTTCGCGCATAAGTGTGGCGCTAGTAGCGCCACTCAGAACTTGCAGATCAGGTTTACTTTAAATGCGTGCTATAAAGTTCGTAGGCGTTATTTAGCTTCGAAATGTGGCGTATTGAGTTGATGTTAGCCAAGAATGTCTTTAACGAGGCGAAGAAGTCACTGTCAACAGCTCACCGAGTTGGAACGAGGTCGCATAATCGGGCTACGAGAAGCTGGATTTTCTTTCCGCGATATTGCAGAAAGACTTGGCTGGAATTTATCCACTGTGCATGATTGTTGGAAGCAGTGGTCAAGGGATGGTACTACCTCAAGGAGACCAGGTTCCAGGCGGACACGTGACACTCCTGAGAGGGAGGACCGCCGTATTCGGCCTACGACTGTGGCGCATCGTACTGCGTCTGCGGCAGAAATTCGAGCTTCAGTTGGTACCACAGTGACACAACGAACTGTTAGAAATCGATTACTTCAAGGACAGCTCTGAGCCAGGCGCCCTGTAGCGTGCATTCTACTGACGCGAAACCATTGCCGGTTGCGACGCCATTCGTGTCAAGCCAGAGCTCATTGGTGGGCGGAGTGGAGATCTGTTGTGTTTCTTTTTTATCAGAAAACGCAACAGATCTCCACTCCGTCCTCCAATGAGCTCTGGCCTGACACCAAGGGCGTCGCAAACCGCAATGGCTTGGAGCCGGTAGAATGCACGCTACAGGGCGCCTGGCTCGGAGCTGTCCTTGAAGTAACCGATTTCTAACAGTTCTTTGTGCCACTGTGGTACCAATTGCAGCTCGAATTTCTGCCGCAGACGCAGTAAGATGCGCCACAGTCGTACGCCGAATACGGCAATCTTCCCTCTCAGGAGTGCCACGTGGTCGCCTGGAACCTGGTCTTCTTGAGGTAGTACCATCCCTTGACCACTACTTCCAACAATCATGCACAGTGGATAAATTCCAGCCAAGTCTTTCTGCAATATCGCGGAAAGAAAATCCAGCTTCTCGTAGCCCGAATATGCAACCTCGTTCCAACTCGATGAGCTGTTGACAGTGGCTTCTTCGTCTCATTAAAGACATTCTTGGCTAACATCAACTCAATACGCCACATTTCGAAGCTAAATAACGCCTACGAACTTTACAGCACGCGTTTAAAGTAAACCTGATCTGCAAGTTCTGAGTGGCGCTACTAGCGCCACACTTATGCGCGAAGCGCGAAATTTCAATCAATGTCATCTTTCATATGTATAAATACGCCTACCAAATTTCGTTTATCTAACACAAGTCTTTCTTGGTGTTGGGATTATTTTTTCCGCCAGTGTATTTAGATCTCAGTATTCATTACTAATGAATTTAAATCTAATCAAACGCTATTGTTAACTGTATTTTGGTTACTTTTAAAGTTTTATTAATAACTGTATAATAGGTGGATTTTATATGATTAACAACGTGTGATTTCATTGTAATTTTTGTTTTAAATATAAAATCTTTTCTTTTTAGCATACTCTTCAGTACAGTAAGCTTCAGTTTTTCGCTATTTTACAGAACCCTATTATTCTAAAATATTTTTAATTTTTCCACTGAAAACACAATGTTTAACTACTCGCATTTTTTTTTTAAATAAGTTCCAAGCTTGATCTAAATATTAAGAATGTGTAAGGATTTTTTTTATGTATTATGATTCTGTCATTGTTTTATTAAATATGAACATGATGTCTAGATTTTTTATATTCTCTGGAATATATGTTTATATTTTTCTTTTAAACATATTATTTAACTTAATCATGATTTCGAATTTTCTTCCGCTATTGCTGAAAAACGGATATTAATACAACGCTTATTTATGAAACCACATAAGCCATATGTAATTTAATTTTTTTTATTCCCGTATATATTGCATTTTGAGAATATGAGCTAAATAAATTTCGTATGTTTTAACACGTTCACGCCGGCGCGGTGGGTCACACTCGACTGTCTCAGAGTTGTCAAGCCTCCGGCTTTTTCCACACCACTGTTATTTCAGAGAAAATGTTGTTCCTTTAAATCTCCCAATTGCTCTAATTAAATAAAACAACATTTTCTGTATTAAAATACTGGTATCCAAAAGGCCGGAGACTTGCCAACTGTGAGACAGTCGAGTGTGACCCTCCGCGCCGGTGTGAACGTGTTAAAGGAAAATATTGATCTAGGTAATAGAAAACAGAAGGAAATACAAAAAGAAAAGAAATGACTGCATATGTACTGTTCTTATAGTTTGAAAAACATTTTTTATGTAAAAAGTAGTTATTTACCTCTTTAAAATATATTCGATTTTATATTATATAAATGATACTATGAACATTAAAAAAATATACTAAAGCAGTTTTATCTATAAACTTCATATCAGGCACAAAAAACATGTTATTTCAATGCTTAAATATCATGTTTTATTTTTTAGCGCCAATAATTACGTGTATCATAAAAGTAGAAACTTAGTTTACAATAGAAGAAAATTTAATAACTGATTCAGAATGACTATAATTAAATGTTTGATTAAAATCATAAACAGCAGAAAAATGCTTACATACAATTTAAAAAAATAAATATACCAATTTGGAAAAGACTAAAATTAATAATTAGTATTTTATAATTGTACTATTAAACAACAACATTAATAACGATAAATACTGTAAGTATTTATAATCAGAAAACAGTAAAAAACCGGAAAAAAACCAACACCACAGATTCTCAACACATTTTCAACAAATCTCAAATTAAAAGAATTCCAGATCAATCTTTTTCTATATAACATTTAACTCATAATCAAAACATACAAAATCTAACAGGAATAAAATATTAAAATTAAATAAGACTTACCTTTACTTTCCAAAAATAATCACTTTAATAATATCCGTATAGGGTAGTCCGACCAGTAAATGAACACTTAAGCACATTTAATAAAATGACTGATAATATTTTAATAAACAGTATCTTTTGGTGTCTG
Organism: Maratus speciosus; assembly: GCA_963932465.1. Classification (NCBI taxonomy): domain Eukaryota; kingdom Metazoa; phylum Arthropoda; class Arachnida; order Araneae; family Salticidae; genus Maratus; species Maratus speciosus. Next base: position 385,679,921 of record OZ010796.1, read on the forward strand.
TCAGTGCAGATACATGTGTTGGTATACAAATGATTAAAAAATAATAAAAGAAAGTTTATACTTTATTTGTTTGTGATGGTAGAGGTGTCTTAATAAAAAGCTATACGAAAACCAAGTAAATTCTTACCAGTGAATGAACACAAAAATTTTCAGTGAATGAACAGACAGCAACTTAAAAATACTTAAGTTTCATACTATGATATTTATTTTGAAACATGTACAAATAACTTATAACACGTTTTTGCTGAATTACTTGTTTTTAAAACCTAGAATGATAAGTAATTAACTTGAAAAATCATCACTTTTAAGTCTTGAAATTAATTATAAAAAACATCACATTTCCTGAAACCTTTGGCCCTATACTTCTTTATTTCAGGAACAAGGCAAACTCCAAATGAAAGAGAGAATGTTGCAGAAATAAGTTCAGGTGTTAATATGACTTTTATATGATCCTTGAAATATCAGATCTTATCCACTACTGCAGGCCACATCCAATTCCGGCCCCGTGGTCACACATTATCATGCTGTTTACTCATATTTACCACTTTTTTTATTCGTCACCAGTCCAGGAAACAATTATCTTTCATATTCAACAATCACGTATGATTTATTAATTGCTATTCCATATAAGGGTCATAAAGTACTGTCACCAGAGTTGGTCTTTGTACTGTCACTTTTGTTAAAATGTTTTAGATTATCCAAACTGCTATCAGAGTCATGCAATGATATCATTGTGTCATAAAATGATGTTATTTTGTATCCCTTTATTTGATTTTTTCCTCTTCAATTCTTTCAAATTCTTTTCTTTCTTAAATGCTCTTTCTTTTTTCCTCTTCTTGTTATCTACTTTGAATTTTTTTCACCTTGCTCAGCCTCAACATATTTTTGCCATGCTACTGAAGATACAGCGCAAGGGTTTTTTTTTTTTTTCTTATAGTTAATTTTTATCATTTTGTTTTATTTAAGGCAAATGGAGATTATGTTTAAAAATATTCTTTGATGCTATACTGTTGCTCTCCGTTTTCACTGCAGTACAGTAAAGATATCCTAATGTCAAACGGTAAAGCGAATCAGGCTTAGATGTTAGAGGTAGGAGAGAATCCATCTCAGTTTGGTCCAAACCGTTCTGAATTGGTAGACTTTCAACAAATTTATCAGCTTCATTTGTGGATAGCTCAATTTGGTTATTTGTACTCACGTCAAAATCAATATTTAAGATTCCCTCACCATTATCAGAGTTCACTGAAATTGCTTCGACTTCAATGGGAAAATTTTGTGTAATCTGGCACCCTTCTACCTTTAATTTATATTTCTTCCATATTGAAAAAGCACAGGTTCTTGGTGTTTCCCTACGCTTAAATCATCACTTAAGATTAAAATAAAAGGCTTTAGCATATCTGTAGGAAATTTATACTGAAGTGTTTGGAGAAATAATTCAGCATTTTTGTCAGAACAGTTTGTTTTGTCACAAGTTTTCTGACCAATCAGCTCTTTGTGTCTGTTTTACATGCATTTGTTAAAATCTATATTTTCAACATTAAATGGGAAAATACCACATTTCTTGAAAGCATCTTTTATCTTGATAATATCAATTGAGGCATCAAATGCTTCTTTGAAAATGGGCGTGAAATTAATCTTTAAATTTGCGTTCTTCTGCTTCCAATGCCTGACTGATAATTTTCATGAAGCTTTAAGTGGGCGGAAAACAGCTACATCACAGGGTTGAAGCACATTAGTCGCATTTGGCAAAAAGCTGAAAGGGAGAATTAGCTTCTCTGAGCAAAATTTGCTTAATTCCATATTTATATGGGACTTATGCCTATTTAGAAGCAATAAAACGGGTAACTGTAAGTCATTTTTAATTAACCATGGGTAGAAACAGTTGGCAATGTATTCATAGAATGTGGGTCCAAATATCCATCCAGAGTCATTCCTTCCAATGAAGTAATTTGAAGGGACTGATTCAGCGGTAAGCCCGTGGAATATGAAAAATAACCATCGAAGAAAGTTTTCCCACTGGCAGAAAAGTTTGCCAAAACTGTAATGCTTTCTTTATCTTTCCCAAGTGGAATTGTGTAGAAGTCTTTGTAATTTTTAAGACCCATGACTTTTCTTTTTTTTTTTTTGATAGCATAGCATTATTATTATACATACGATCATGACATAAAAGAAGGTCAGAACAATTTTCCTCTTAAAGATATTTTTGGAGTTCTTGCAATTACTGTCGAAAACTATCTTCTGTGAGAAAATATTTGCATTTTGAAATTCTTTCTGTGTTACGTTGTATTATCCTTGGATGTCATTTTAAAGAAAGAGTTACCCATTTCTCCCCTGGACGGTTGTCTATAAATGGATTTTTTCTTCCTGTTTTCATGACATTGTAAACAGCATCTTTTACTTCATCCTTATACTTTACAAATCAAATTTTTGCTTTTTCAACTATAAAATCTCCAAGGAGTTTTCTTCTTGAAAGGGAACACAGGTAATGTGTCCCATACGCCTACCTTAACCCATTAACCGCCAAAACTATTACGATAGAAATTTTCAAATTTCTTGTTGAAAGTAGTTTCCCACCACAAATTCAGTAAGGTAAATTTCGCTTTACTAAAATAGCAAAATTCCTGCCAATAAATAAGACATTTTTTTTAAATTCTAAAATAGTGGTGCCAATGTAATTAATTCATTGCATGAGCAATTATTTTGACTGTTGCGTGAACGCAACGTCAGCGGTTAATGGGTTAAATTGTTTTCCCTCGCAGTTTCATAGACAACGTTGCTTTCGGAATATTAAAATGAAGAGATGCCTTGTTCAAACTGAACTGACCTGACTTGACAGCTTGTAAAGTATTTTCCAGGTTCTGTATAGAGTACTTGAATCTTCCATATTTCCTTTTTGGGAACCTTCTTGGTCATCAGTAAGAATATTTCTATCAGTCATCTAAAAACATTGAAAAAATAAGACTTGAAGCGAAGCACATCAATAATTATTTCATTTAATAAAAATGTGTGTGTATCTTCTTTTGTTATGTTTTTATATCTGTTAGTTACTTTTCATTTGTTACTATTATTAAAAACATTGAATTAAAACATATGCTATAAAAAAGCCATACAAACAAAGTCCAAACAGTTCATTCAATAGGAAATAAGTAGCTTAATGCATTCCTTCGAGTAAATGAACACCTGTGTTCAATCAATGGTTAGACTGTTTTCTGTTCATTTAGTGAATTTATTACATATATAATGAATAAAACAATAAGAAAATAAGCCCTTTGCTTCGATTCTCTGCAACACATACAAATTCCAGTGAATGAACGGGTGTTCATTCATTGTCGTTCTAACATTTGTCAAACCAGTTATTAAACACCCCTTATTCTCAAATTCTATACTTATTCTACAATGGTTAAAACAATTAGAAATATAAATGTAACACGTATATTTATGTATGTTCACAGAAATTTGTGCATAATGCAAATAAAAACAATTAATTCTTATGAAACTTATGAAATAACATAGCACTTACCTTATTATTTCAGCACGGAAACCAAGCGTTACTCAGACATGTAAAATCCAGCACGTTCTCAAATAAAAATCATTTGACTTCAGTAACCAATCAAGAATGAGATAGAATTAAGGCAACAGAATTCAATAGAATTAAGGCAATATTGAAATCCCATCTAGCAGGGAGTTTTTTAAACCTTATTCTATTAAAGTATTTAATAAGCGTTCATTCACTGGGGGCTGTTCACTTACTGGTCAGACTACCCTATGATAGGGAAACAAAACTTGAACTTTTTGTTTTCAAATGTTTTCTTCCTATCGTTGTTTATATATTATATAAAAGTTATTGTTATTTATAATCAGGGCTATAATTTTGACTCACGCTGTATTTTATTTCTTTGTTTTGTATAAACAAAAAGAAAACTGATAGTTCGAACTTGTTTGATAATTTTCTACAAAATTCAAGAAAACATTAAAGAAAATGCAAATTATCATGACTTTCGTTATCTCTTTCTTTGTATAATTTAAAAAACTCGCAATCTCATTGCTTCAATTAAAATTTGCGGATATTCTATATTGCTTTTACATCATACATCCATTATAGATATTTTATAGTTTGTTTCTGACTGATATTATTTGCCATTTTCCAATCCGAAAGGTAAAGATGTAGCCCCAAACGTTTTCTATCGCGTTCAGATATGGGGGTGAACACAGAACGGTGCTGGAGAACAGCGGAATACTTCCTCCAGTGAAAAATAACGTCATAAACATGTATATTAATTCATAAAACTGAAAAGTTGACTTTAATTGCATCAGAATAGCATGTAGATTTTTCCACCCTACGTTCTGTGTTTTAGGCCATTTGACTATGCTAAATCCACCTCAAAATAGTGAGATTTTCTAATTTTATCCAAGTTATAAATGTTTTATAATAATGAAAAGGTACAGTCATGGGGGGAAAAAAGTAAAAAAACCCTGTTAACTCAACAACAAATTATTGTAACAGAAAGTTATAGGTACTAAACGATTGTAAATGAAGTCTACTTTTAAATGATGTACATATAATTTGCTTAGGGGACCATCTACATATCAAAACGAACCCAAACTTTGTTTTTTTTTTTTTTCAATAGCAATAGCCAAGTTTGACACCATAAATAAATTCTACACCCTTCAATTAGCCTAAATCCAAATTTTCATGAAATTCGTATGATTAGTTTCAGAGAAATTAATTATTTTAAATTGAGCATATTTAACCCTCCAGCCGCGGGCAACTTTTTCAGTAGGTTACTTTTTTTAAATTAAGATTGTTTGATTCCCACCACATTTTTGAAGCAGAAATAGTCACTTTAATTACAGATTAAATAATGCAAGAATAAGCCGAATTATAGCGCTATAAAAAAAGTGGTGGGAATCAAGCAGTCTGAATTTTTAAAAAGTAGCCCACTGGAATGCGCAAATAGCGTTCCTTCGACTGGAGGGCTGTATCCAAATTGAAGTTCGGTACTCGATTGTTGAAATGCTACAGAATGACTATGTCACTTCTGTTAATGTATTACTTTTTGCCAATATGACCATTTCACTCGCTTAATATGTTTCGACTATTGCCAACCCAAATACTTCAATAAAATGAGTAAAATATATTTTTTTAAATTATGCTTTTCTGCACATCATAGACGGCCCCTTATATCATCATTTTGACGTTTTTTAACGATAATTCGAAAACTACTTGAAAGAAAAATTCGAAATTGAGAATTCGCATAAAGCAGGACATAATAAATATAAATCTATCAAAAAAATTGCAGGTTGCAATTCATATTTTTTTTTTCGAATATTAATTTCATAATTCATATCATAATTTTTTTTAAATACAAATTCAATGTATTTATGTTTGGGTTTTTTATAACCACACACAAAATTATCACATTAGGATTATAATTTTAGGAGATAAAAATATCAAAATGTAATTTAACATTAGAAGCTCTAAATGTTGAATGTTTATAATTCAAAATCTTATCATTCAAATGAAAAGAAATTTCGTTTCTGGGCATAGTTTGAACCGAAGATTTAAAATATATTGTCAAAATTGGGTGTGGCCGTTGGAAAAAACAAAGTTTGATCTGATTTTGATTTGTAGATGGCCCCTAAACAAATTTTATTACATCATTTAAAAGTAGGGTTTATTTCCAATCGATTGGTACCAGTAACTTTCCTCTATTATAATTAGTTGCAGAGTTAGTAGGGGTGTTTACTTTTTTAACACGACTGTACATTATCTTGTTGCAGAACCCAATATCCACCGCACAAATCAGAATCATGAGGCAGGACATGTTATTCTAATAATTCATAATACTTTCTGGAATCCATACGACCATTTATGACAAAAATCGGAATCGTTTCATTAAAACTTAAACTACCCCAAATTATTTCAGGACAGCTTCCTTGAACGCGACGTAAAAAATAGAGAGAAAAGCAACACTATCCATATCGTTTTGTAGGTCGTGCCAGTAACTTCAAATCCCATGAGGACAGCCTGTATATTAACCCTTTGTAACTCAATAACTCCAATTTGAAAATTATTTACTCAGGTGTTAGAAAACATCATTTTAAATATGTAAAAATTATTTTGAAAAATTTAGACATAAAAATATAAATATATAAAATTATTGATTAAAGGGTGTTTTTTTTTTTTTTTTTTCAGATCTTCAACAAACAGAAAATTACATATTTCCGATACATATTGTCAATTTTTTAATACTAAATTTTAAAGTATATGAACTTACCTTTGTAAAAAATCTATTTTTTAACTTCTCCAGCATTTTCAATATTACAAAATTTACAAAGTTAATTTTAACAATAACGATGTGAAATTCCTAAAATGATAAATAAAACTTTAGTATGAAAAATTAACTCAGCATCGCCAACTATTGAGAGTTCCATGAACAATTTATATTAATTTCTGTGCTGGAAGATAGCAGAAATAAATAAAATCGTTTTTTAAAGCTCACTGTATAGGTAACAATGCTTTTCGGGTGTGTTACAGTACAATTATGCAATACGGTGATTCAAATGGTTAAGTAGGGTAAAGTGCCCATATTTCGTCCCCCCAGTCACTTTTAAGGCCTTAAATGTTGCAATTTTCAGTGAAAACCTACCAAATTTGGATTTTACATAGATAACTACCCACGCACATAGAAACATAGGCAAATATCGTACGAAAAATTTTAACAATGCGAAAAGTTGTTTTTTTTTAAGTATCTAGAAAATGCAAAAGGAAAAAAAAATGGTCCCATGCAAAACTACCCACGCACATAGAAACATAGGCAAATATCGTACGAAAAATTTTAACAATGCGAAAAATTGTTTTTTTTTAAGTATCTAGAAAATGCAAAAGAAAAAAAAAATGGTCCCAATTTCGTCCTCCCAAAAAATCCAATACGCCGAGGCTTAACTTATAACTAAATCAAAATTTATTTCTAAATGAGTAAGTAATTTAATTTACATTAAAGTAAGGCACAAAAAAATGTACTAATTATCAGTGAAATAATGACATAACAAAACATTAGCCATCCAAGCATGAGGGAAAATTTGAAAAAAAATGTCATGAAAAAGCATTCCTAATTTCGTCCCCGGGATCAAAATAAGAACTGCAAGGGGTACGAAATTGGGACCACGCTACTTCTCAATATGGCGGAGCTTCAGGTCCCGTAAGATGAACTGGGCGTCCTAAAACTCACTGTATGCTACTGTCAGTATCTTACCCATATAAAATACATGCAATGAATAAGAAATAAATACTTACAGTACAGTAAATAACGTTCTACAAACAACGTAATAAGAACTCAGGTGTTCTAAAAATAGGAAATTCGGCGTCTTTAATTTATGTATGCGTCTTGGCGAACGAAAATTTCAATACTGACCCCTTTTACCTTCCGTCCCGTGTGCCTTGCTTCATAGGTTGCGCCCCTTTCGCAGAAGCGGAGATGTACAGGGGGACGAAATATGGGCACTTTACCTTATGTTCTTTTTTCCTCTGTAAACAAAATAGATAAACATTCATGACTCCACACTGCAATTAGAATTGGAATTTAGACGGAAATGAGTCTGAAAAGATAACTAAGGCATGTAAATGTCTTACTATTATCATGGTACGGGCGAGCTGAGAAAAATGTCTGAATAATGAGGAAATGTCTGAAATTAAGACAATTTGATGTTTCCGAAGTAGCCACCAGATGCTTAACTTCTCTCCAGAGGCACCACCTCTTAAGTTGCGCATGCATTTTAGATTTGCTTCGTTCAAACTTGATACTCGTTGTAATTTAAAATGAATGTTCATTTTTATATGTAACTTCTCGGCGTAGATTTTAATTAATAATTTATTTTGGCTTGATTCCTTTTTTGTGGAATGCGAGTTCTGTCATTTTAATTCGTATGGAATCATTCTGTTAACATGATTAGCAGGATATATGGAGGGATTTTATTTATTTTTATTTATTTTTTTTTTAAGGGTGCAAGTCTTTCTCCCTCTTATGCATTGTGGCAGTTTTTAAATTTCATATCGAGAAATTTTCCTTACAGCCTTTCAAGTAAGTGTGATAGTTTTGTTGACATTTGGTTAATGGTACTACATAAAATAATGCATGAAATGCAATTCATTGTTGAATATATTTGCGGAAAAAACACTAATTCTAAGAATATATATTCTCTATTACACTATTCGCATGATTTGAGGAAGGAACTGAAACAATGCTTCAGTCGACAAATGGGAGGAGGATCAGTAATAGTTTGGGGAGCTTTTAGTCATGATGGATTATGCAATTTAACCCGAATTTTGGGACGTGTGAACTCTGCGCAATATCAATCTATGTTATATTATCATTTGATACCGTTTGGATCTTTTTTAGATGGTGCTAACTGGATGTTTCAGCAGGACAATGCTTCTTGCCATTTCTCTAAATCCACCCAGCAATGGTTTAAAAAAGAAAAAATTAATTTTTTGCCATGGCCAAGTCGACGTCCAGACTTGAACCCTATGGAAAATCTTTGGGGCGTATTAATTCGCAAAGTTTACGCTAATAATAAACAGTTTTTATCCGCCAATGAACTAGAAGTAGCCATTATAAAAGAATGGCACAATATTTCTGAATCTGTACTTAATCACCTGGTCATACTTCTATGAAAAACAGAGGGTTTAAGGTTATAAGGAAAAATGTAGGACCAATATCGTATTAATTTACGTATTACTTTTGTTTTTAGACAAGTAGTCATATAATTTAATAACAGTGTATTTTTCAATCATTGCTTATATTTTTGTCACCATACTTGTTTATTGCAGTATTCAAAATTATTGCAAACTAATTTTAATAAATATGTTGTATTTTGATACCTCATGTGTTTAAACTATAATTAGAACCTTTATTTACTGCATAATTTTCAAAATCAAAGTGGTTTTATAATTTCTTAACGCACTGTAAAACGATGTTAAAAGAAAATCCTCCCACCTAAAAATGGTACATTATACACGAATTTAATTGCTATATTCTGATTCAGTAACGTGGAATCTATAAGAATCAACCATTATTTTTGCAAGTAAGATTTTTAGTGCAGGTCACAATTATATTAATTTGTAGGGTTTGGATAACTTAATCTCTTTACCCGATGTCTTCAATGGGGAATTCTATTTTTATTTTTATTATTACTATTTTCTTTTTTAAGAATACCAAACGTTGTTGATAAGCTCATGTTATCAATTTATCTCAGGAATTGATATATTTTTTAAGTTTTAAAGTCGATATTTGACCTTTCTCCCAATCTGATAAGTTCCTTCGCAACAAGGTATTCAACAGCTCATCGATAAAATATTTTACTTTTAAGGTTGTTAGTCAGTCAACTTCCGAATTCCACTTGCTAATGTTAAACTATGGGAATAGAATATTTTCGTATATTTAAAATATCTCCTCAGAAAAGTAATAATTTTAACTTCTTTTCTCTGAGTACTCTTCTTAAAGGATCTCTTTTTACTCTTTGTAAACTAAGAAAAAGAGAGACATCGTTTAAAATGCGTACACAGAAAAAAGAAGTTAAAAATATTAATCTCGAGGAGATGTTTTAAATATACAAATGCATTCTACGGCCTTAGGTTATACATTAGCGAGGGGATTTCGGAAATTTACTGACTAACAGCCTTAAATTACCAACAAAGTTTGACTTTCACTGTAAAAAAAAAAACCTGTTGATTTTACAGAAAAAAGCTGTCAGCCAGGACGTCAGCCCACCAACTGTTTATTTTACAGTAATATAATCTGTATTTACTACAAACTTTCTGTTATTTTAACAGATTTTGCCTAATAGTTTTTAATACGTTAGCCGAAATTTGTAATATATACATTTTCCCCGTAAAATAAAGTTTTTAACTGTCATTCTGGGTAAGAGCTTTTCCTAACAGTGTTTCTATTTCCTCCACAAAGAATTTAACTTCTACACCCTCCCCCCCCCAACCACCGGCTATATTTTATATTTAGAAACACTAAACATTCTGTTCATTATTTAAAAAACATTTTACAAATTACTAGCTTTATAGAGAAATTTTCAGCCGTAACTAAATAAATAACTTAAGGTGCGACAACCGAGAAAGGTGAAATTTCCGAGAAGTTTGGCGCCACTCTTTCTAAATAACAGAAAAATTTTATTTAATAGTTAAATTGCAGAATTCGCAATTGCCTTCTTTGATATCAGAAACTGTCATATTTTTCCATCAGACGAATAATCCTACAAAAAAACTGGTAACTATGATAAACGGTTAGGAACAAGAACACGGTAAAAGTTTCAGGAAATAAGTTTTAGCATTAAATAAATATCTTACAGTAAAAGTTAAGTAAACAAATAACTACGATATCAAAAATTTATTTTATTTAGACAATATATATTTTTAAATATAACACTAAATAATTTCTATTTTAAGAAATATATATTACTTATACAGGTACTAATTGTGAACTTTGTGTGGAACCTAACCTTGCAATGCTGAATTCCAGGTAATATTTAAAAGCAATAACTTATAATCAGCCAAAAAATGAGAAAGTGATCATCCCATACATTTTAATCTTCGAAATTGTCTCAGAAAACAAACCCTTCGACTGGAAATCATGTCTTTTTTCAAATTATGCCAAAAAAGGTAAGCTTAGTCAGGCCGCACACTGAGACGACGCGCGCAACATGTTGCTCGATTTCGGAGCAAAAACAAGTTTAGGTTTGAAACAGCTTTGTTCTTTGTTTCAACCTGTTTTTTCTCCTATGTAGCACTTTGTTTTCCTCTTGTGGTCTTTGTGTGTCCAGGTCTTTCGTCTTCATGCTGAAATTCTACCAAACTCTGAGATTTTCAGTACGAACACATAATTTTGATATAATATTAAACTTTTTGATGGATATAAATCAAACTAATTAGCTGTGATAAAAGTAATTTCCTCAGTTACATAAATAATGTGTCGATTCAACTCAGCCATAAATCTTTTCAAATGTGAAAAATGAATTTAACCTTGAAAACCTTGATAAAGATAATGACTTGTTGAGTGACTCATAGACATTAAACTGATTTATTATTATTATTATGATATTGCTATCACAATTATTATTACTGATTTATTATCTTATAATGTAAATATTTTTTCATTCTGAAAATGTAGTTGTTCAAGAGAAGAGGGATGAAAAATGCTCTCTCTTTTTCACAATTTAAAAGAAAGTGAATTAAATAGCTTAAAGTGTTACCACTGCTTATTCATTTGATATAATAGTCTACAATTTTTTCTCAAAGGAGGTTATACAAAGTGGTTGATCAGAAATATGACAACTAACACATTACATTGGGAAACCATTATATTGGATTACACAAAATGTGGATTTACACCGAAATAAAAAGTATCCTGAAGAACGGGTAAGTCCCAATTTTATATAACTTACTCATGCCTTCTTTTCATTGGGATTCAAATACTAACAAGATTATGATTACTGATCACTGAATAAAAATAAATAAATTAAATAGCCTCCACTGAAATCTGAAATATCAGATATTTGATAAATAAACTTTTAAACTTTCAAACAGAAAAGTTGGAAGAACTTTTTACGGTAACACGTAAGTAATCAAAAGTTAAGAAAATGGCAGCTTCTAAAGATAATTTAGCAATTGAAAAACTTACAGCTACAAACTACTCAATTTGGAAGTTCAAGGCCGAAATGATGTTAACTAAAGAAGACTTATTTCATGTAATTACGGAAGAACCGCCTAATCCAATTACGGACGCTTGGTCCAAAAGTGATAAGAAAGCCCGTGCTCTAATTAATCTAACAATTGATGATAGTCAGATTACTCATGTTAAAAATTTACAGACAGCCAGACAAACTTGGCAAGCTTTGCGTGAAATCCATGAGCGACATAATTTGTCTAGCAAACTTTATCTCTTAAGAAAACTTTACGGGATTAAATTAGCGGAAGGTGGCAACGTTGTTAATCATATTACAAAAATAATGGAATTAGTAGATAAATTAGCGGCCATAGGAGAAGTTATAAATGATAACCACATTTCTGCACTGTTATTATGCTCCCTACCCCAATCTTATGATACTCTTATTACTGCCCTTGAGTCAAGAGAAGAAAATCAACTCACACCATCATTTATTAAGTCTAAACTTATTGACGAATATAACCGACGATATGATAATAATGAGAGAACAGAAAATCCTGCCAGAGCATTTAAAGCACAGAAAAATTACAACAACAAAACAAGTAATAAATACTGCTCCAATTGTCGGATGAGAAACCATTATACCCAGGAATGTTGGCATAATAAAGCCAAAATACAAAATACACCACAAAATCAACACATTAGACACAATAAAAAACATTACTCTACATCACTAGTTTTTCAAAAGAGTGAAAACAATTTTAGAAGTGAACAAACACCAGAATCAAACCGTAGGTACAGTCACTCTGAAAATGAAAACAATACATGGAGGGCGAGCGAAAATAAAAATTACGCCTTTATAACACAAGGAATAGAAAACAAAACATTTATAGTAGACAGTGGCAGCTCAAGCCATATTGTGTGTTCAGAATCAATGTTTACAGAAATAAAATCACGCGAAAAAACAAATGTAACCATCGCAAACGGAAAAAAACTTATCAGTTACGGGTCAGGTGACGTAAATATAAACACGCGAACATCAGACAACAAAGTTCATGAAATAACACTTAAAAATGTATTACTAGTACCTGAAATCGAAACAAATTTATTATCGGTTAGCAAAGCGACGCAAAATGGATGTGAAATTATATTCAGAAATGATAGATGTATGTTCAAACTTAATGGAGAAATATGCTTAGAAGCGCGAAAAGTAAATAACCTATACGAAGTTCAGTTGGCATTCCAAAACTATGCAAACGTAGCACAAAGCTGCAACAACAAAAATTGCCTAGAATTATGGCATCGTAGGTTAGGACATAGAAATCTAACATCAATTAAAGAAATTACGCAAAAGGAATTAGCTAGAGGAATCCAAATAAACAACTGTAAGCATAACATAGATTGCGAACCGTGCATTAAGGCAAAATTAACTGATGAACCCTATCCAAAAATTGCAGAGTATAGAGCAACTAAAAGACTCCAGCTCATTCACTCCGACGTGTGCGGATCTTTTCAAACACCGACAATAGGGGGGAAATCATACTTTTTGACTTTTATTGATGACTACTCACGATTTACGATCATATACCTATTGTCTAGAAAAAGTGAAGTTTACGAAAAACTTAAAGAATTCATCGCGTTAATTAACAACAAATTTGGAGAAAAACCGAAAGCAATTAGAACAGATAACGGAGGGGAATTCACATCAGATGAAATAGAAAATTACCTCAGGGCTAATGGGATAAAACATCAACACACAGTTCCATATTGCGCAAGCCAGAACGGTGTGGCAGAGAGGAGAAACAGATCGTTAGTTGAAATGGCAAGGACAATGTTAAGCGAATCAAATTTACCATTAAAGTTCTGGGGGGAAGCAATTTGCACAGCAAATCATTTGCAAAACAGACTACCGACAAAAGCAAATGAAAAGACGCCATACGAGTTGTGGACAAACAGACAGCCAAAATTAAGTTACGTTAGGGTATTTGGCTGCAAAGCCTTCGCATATATCAGTAAAGCCAGAAGACAAAAATTAGACGATAAAGCTATAGAGGGAATTTTCGTCGGATATGATAATGAATCCAAAGGATATAGAATATATGTAGGAGGAAATGAAATAAAGATCGCGAGAACCGTTAAATTTCTCGAAAACAAATTTAAATATAGAAACGAGAAAGTAGAAAACAAACCAAAACAAGATGAAAATCGGGTTAACGAAAATTTTGTAGAAATAGAAATTTCAAATAGCAATGAGACACCATCCACGTCCAATCAACCAGTAGCAGAACTTAGACGATCAGAAAGAATTAATAAAGGTGTACCTCCTGATAGGTTAATATACATGGTTAAGAACGAAAACGCTACTGAACCAAAAAATTATGAGGAAATCGAAAACATAGAAAATTTTAAGGATAAACAAAATTGGATAGATGCAATGAAAAGCGAAATGAACTCCCTTATGAAAAACAAAACTTGGTCAATTGTAGAACCTCCACCAAATAGGAGAATAATAGGTTGCAAATGGACCTACAAACTAAAACGCGACAACACAGGAAAAATCCAAAAATATAAAGCACGTTTAGTTGCAAAAGGATATTCACAAAAATTCGGGGAGGATTATGATGAAACTTATGCACCAGTCGTGTCATATACAACAATAAGAGCATTATTAATAACAGCATTGCATCAAAATTTAAATGTAAAACATATCGATATTAACACCGCGTTCTTACATGGAGAGCTTGAGGAGGAGATATATATGTCACAACCAGAAGGTTTCGCTAAACCAAATGAGGAAAATAAAGTATGTAGGCTTAACAAAGCCATATACGGACTTAAACAAGCCGCGAGAGCGTGGCATAATAAAATCACAGAAACACTAAAAAAGATGAATTTCAGTCAGAGCAAATTTGACTCATGCCTTTTTACGCGAAAAAGGGGCGATAACACAACATACATAATAACATACGTAGACGACATTTTAATTGCTGGAAAAGACGAAATAATAGAGGAAGTAATCGCGAGTTTAAATAAAGAATACGAGCTAAAGGTTTTAGGTGACATCAGTAACTACCTATCTATGAACATTAAAAAAGTAAATAAAAGCTACATGATAAATCAAACTCAGAAAATAGAAGAATTAATCAATAAATTTAATTTGCAAGACGCAAAACCGTGTAGCACACCCATGGAAACAAATTACACACGCTTTAATGATGAGGATAACATTTTACCAAACAACACATATTACAGACAAGCCATAGGAGCACTTCTATATCTAGCAACTATAAGCAGACCTGACATCTGTGCAGCAGTAAACATTCTTAGCAGAAGAAATGAATCACCAAGAATGAAAGACTGGAATGCAGTAAAAAGAGTGATAAGATATTTAAAGACTACAAAAAATTATAGTCTAGTTCTGAGCGGAGAAAGGAAACCGATACTTGAAGTTTATGCGGATGCAGATTGGGGAGGAGATGTAGATTCACGAAAATCAACGAGTGGGAACCTATACATGTTAGGAAGAAACCCCATACAATGGTCGACCAAGAAACAATCCTGCATTGCATTATCATCGGCAGAGGCCGAGTATGTGTCAGCAGCAAATGCAGCAATTGAAATAAAGTGGCTAGTCAATCTACTGGAAGAATTAAACCTAAAGCAAACCTTACCTATAGACCTATATGAATACAACCAGTCCACGATCAAGATGATAGAATTAGAAAAGCACTCAAGCAAGACTAAACATATTGAAATTAGGTTCCACCTGATAAAACAACTAAAGCAAGAAGGGACTATCAACCTAAAGTACTGCCCAACCAAATTGATGATAGCAGACCTGTTTACGAAACCAGTTCCCAAACCTGTTTTTCAAACCCATAGAAGGAACTTAAATTTGTGTGAGAATGAAACTTCAGAAATTAAGGAGGAGTTGATGGATATAAATCAAACTAATTAGCTGTGATAAAAGTAATTTCCTCAGTTACATAAATAATGTGTCGATTCAACTCAGCCATAAATCTTTTCAAATGTGAAAAATGAATTTAACCTTGAAAACCTTGATAAAGATAATGACTTGTTGAGTGACTCATAGACATTAAACTGATTTATTATTATTATTATGATATTGCTATCACAATTATTATTACTGATTTATTATCTTATAATGTAAATATTTTTTCATTCTGAAAATGTAGTTGTTCAAGAGAAGAGGGATGAAAAATGCTCTCTCTTTTTCACAATTTAAAAGAAAGTGAATTAAATAGCTTAAAGTGTTACCACTGCTTATTCATTTGATATAATAGTCTACAATTTTTTCTCAAAGGAGGTTATACAAAGTGGTTGATCAGAAATATGACAACTAACACATTACATTGGGAAACCATTATATTGGATTACACAAAATGTGGATTTACACCGAAATAAAAAGTATCCTGAAGAACGGGTAAGTCCCAATTTTATATAACTTACTCATGCCTTCTTTTCATTGGGATTCAAATACTAACACTTTTTTCGGTAAATTTTACCATGGCATACCAAACGAGAAGTCAGTCGATCAAGTATTTAAGGAATTATTAACGTTTAAAATTTGGAACTCCTAATGTTAAATTAATTTGCAATCGTTTCAAAACAGATTGGAATGAAGGTAGCTTTTTAAGCATAATTCGAAAACTACTTTTCAGAATGAGATGTAATTTTGGCCTTGCATATTTGAAGCTTCTATATATAGATTTATTATTCAAAAAAATATTATTCGAAAAAATTATAGGTTACAATTAATATTTTTTCAGAAATTAATTTAAGAAAATAGATTTTTTCGAAATAGATTTTCGAATATTTTTCAATGTGTTTTCAACTATTTATAACGAATTACAAAATTTTAAATGAGAATATTTCCTAAACTTCTTCACCAAATCATTTTCCGCTGGTATTTTAAGGCAAAATGTACCGAAAAATTCAAATATGGTGTCAAAATTGGGTGTTTGTTTCGAAACTTTCAGAGTTTGCTACAATTTCAGTATAGGAAGACGACCCCTTAAGCTTATTTTTTAACATAAATTGAAAGATAGTATATTTTCCGTTCAATTTAATTATGATTAAAATGTATGGGGGTGTTCTCTTTTTTATTTTATTTTATTTCTCTCTTTTTTATCGACTGTATATCTTGATTCTCCAATGATGACTGAATACAACAATAGAAAAATGCTATATAAAACTTACCATTGTAATAACCATCTTCTAAATAGTAATGCAAATTAAACTCAGGTATAATCTCCTAAAATGATTACATTGATAAATGAAACAACGCTGCAATTATGTGATCTTCATTTTCCAACGATGACTGAATGCAACAGAAAGAAAATACTATATAAAACTTACCATTGTAATAATCATCTTCTAAATAGTAATGCAAATTACAAGTATAATATTCTCAAATGATTACTTTGAGAAACGAAACAATGCTTCATTTATGTGACATTTCGTTGTGGAAACAAGAGTATGTTCGTGACCATAATGTTTTAATACGTTAACATTATTGAAATTTGTTTGTAATTTTTCACAAATAATTTTTATTTTTCCAAACTCTGTTATTCTATAAAAAAAATATTTGAAAGATGTTATTTCTAATAGTAATACACGATACAGTGAGGTTTTTTATATTAAAAACCTTCCTTTCTTGTTGTACTAGAGTTGTACTGTAAAAAGCTATTTTCAAATTATGTTCAGTGGTAGTTCAGAAATTGAGGACATACACATTTCATTCTTTTTTGAAATTTGCTTAACATTAAATTTTCAAAAATTATTCAAATTATCACAAATACCTTTGAATAAATCAAATGTCAGCGTTCAGTTTAAATTTTAAAGTCTATTTGAGATAAAAACATAGCCTTCTTAACACTATGGTAATTTTTCTTTCAAAATTTCCATGCCAAACAAACACAACACAGGACCTCTAACCGCGAGCTTACAAATGTCTGTCAAGACGAAATTTATCGTTCACAATTTAAATAAAAATATTATAATCGCATAATTCTGTCAACACTTTTTCCCGTTAATTTAACTTAACCTCAACCCCATGTCACAATCGAGCATAGTTGTGAACTCCGGTTTCCAATTATCTTTCTTCCATGTATTGATGAAAACGTAAAAAAATAGTAAACGCAATTGAACGCAGAGTTGCGAAAACTTTTCAAATCCTTGTTCTACCACTTACCGATTTTTTTTTTTTTTTAATATACTCCATATTTTATAATGCAAAAAAATTTTAATACAAAATATACTTCCAAGTTCAGGAAGAATCATAAAACTAATGTATAAAGTATACCTCTTTCCGGGATGTCTTGATCCAAGGAAAACAAATAGTATGTAAAGAGTGCGTATCACCATTAAAACAAAACAAAACAAAAAGTTCGTTGGAGCAATTTTTGCTATGTATACGACTTCTATTTCAAAGAGAACATTCATATGTTGAAAAGACATTCCGAGTTTCGACTCGGAATGTTCGGAAGACACCTTCATTGAGATTTTATCTTAAATGATCTATGAATAAAGGCATGAGTTTTACCTTGACAGTACAACGTCTCATAACTTTATCTTTCATAGAAATTTATATATATATATATATATATATATATACAGGGTGTTGCCGAATTCGACCGACAAATTCAGAGTGGGTTAGTAGGCATCAAGAGGATGAAAAATTGCCATAGAAAATGGGAGTCACAAACCACCCATTTAATCAAAAATACAGGATGTTCTACCCTAACCCAACTTGGGTTGAAGGTAATAACTTTCAGAAAACTGAAATATATTACAATGAAACTTTTAATAGACATGCTCATCTTTGTTGTAAATATGATAACACCAAAAAAAAGTGGTAGAAGTTTCCATTATACGTGCCAGCAGTATGCACTTGACGCTCCACATTTTGGATTGGGATTATTAGTTTATAAGGTATCATTGATTGCGTGAGTACCCTGTTTTTCCAGAACTTTTTGTGATGTTATCACCTTTCAAGGTATATATCGTACCAAACAAGGTACATATCGTTACATTTTTATTGCAATATTTTAATTTTTTGCAAAATTATTACCTTCAAGCCGACTTCAGTTAGAATAAGTGGTTTGTGACCCCATGTTCTAAGGCAACTTTTGATCATCTTGATGCCTACTATCACCCCTCTGAATTTTTCGGTCTAATTCGGCAACACCCTTTATATATATATATATAAACAATATATATCGTAATCACCAACAAAAACAAACACACACATACACATATAGATAATATATATATATCAATTTAAATGTAACAAATCTTGTAAAAATACATTCAGAGATAAATAGATTTAAAGTTTTTTCTACTCTTTAGCCTAAATACCCACATCAGGCTGTTCAACACCAAAAGGAGTCATACCTATTTACGAAATAATTGTATTTGCATACAGTTTGTGTCATTTTATTCCAATAACACTACAATATTCTTTTAATCCAGAAAAGTAAACAAGTGAATTTTTGTTTTTTTTAGATTCATGCATGTCTTGGACTATTTTAAACAGCAATAACATTCAATTGTTTTACTCTTGTAATCAGATTACTTCACAAATTTAGTAACTTGACATAAGTATACATGAATAAATCAAAATTGCCAAATAAGTTTAGTTCAGCTTAGTGGGACTATTTGTCAAAACAATATCACAAAATTGACTGGTAAATACAGATCAATATTTATGAAAATTTGACAAAATACCACTGGTCGGCATCAAAATCATCACAAAGCAAAAAAAGTGGTTCAATCTTAAAGATTTCGGGCTACTAAATCTAAATATGTCAATTAAATTACTCCATCGCGACATTTGTTTTGAGGAAGAATTGCCTTACAATTAAAACAGTTTATACCTCATTGATATGTTAGCAGCAAATACGTTGATAATAATACATAAATAATATTTTATAAATAAAAATATATAAAACATTAGCGGATATACAGAAGTAAATCGGAAGAATATGCATAGATGGACATTATTGTTAGATCTACTTGCTAGGCTTATTGTTGGACTTTCACTGCATGCGCCAAAAGAGCAACAAAAAACACGACAAAAGTCAACAGAGTGCATTTTAGTGACATAAATTAATTTTATATAGTCATTTTTATCTAGCATTGTAAATGAACATATCAATATTTCATTAATAAAGTATATTTTTATTATTACACAAAAATGCTTTATCTCTTAAAAAGTCCTTCCGGCCAGTGCCGGGAGGAAGAGGTAGCTTTCATAATCCTTATTTTAAAAAAGCCAACTTATATCATGCAAACACACGAAGCTCGATTTAGTGGAGACCGAATATAGGAGATTCAATACTAATTTTTATCAATATAATGAATGAGAATTTCGCGAAATTAGTCTGCTTTATCCAAGCTCCTTTTCTTTAAAGTAACTTATATTTGGCTGCCAAATTCGGCAATTTCTTAAAGTGCCTGCCATTTTAAGACAACATGGTGGATGAGACTAAGCAGTGAACTTGGTCGAGACCTTAGTAATTGCTGTGCACATGCTCACTCACATCGGAATCGGTTAATATATAGGAGTGCTGTCGCATGCAAAAAATCAGATTTTTCAAAATGTCACCCACAATAGAAATTGAAACTGCTATATCTGAGCCATTTTTTAAGGTAAAGACAAACAAAAAATGCTCCTGAATCCTTATATCAAGATCAAATACTTAAGAAAGAAACCTTTTTCAATTTCTAATTTTTTTGCACCTCACTTTAAATATTTTTATATTTTTTAATTTAATGGCCGCCATTTTGAAACAAGATGGCTGATGAATCTGGCCAGCGAACTTGGTCGAGGTGTTGATGTATACTATCCACATGCCTTCTTACATCGAAATAGACGAATACGCCTGTTATCGCGTGACAAAATTCAGGTCGTTTTAAAATGTCAGCCACAAGAGAAATTCAAAATGCTATTACTCAGCCATTTTTTTTTAGATATAGACGAAAGAAAAACTGTTCCGGAATCTTTGTATTAAGGTCAAACACATACAAAAAAAATCTTTTTCATTTTCCAAATTTTTGGTATCTCATTTAAATTTTATTTTTTTATTTTTTTAAATGGCCGCCATTTTGAAACAAGATGGCGGATGAAGCTGGCCAACGAACACCGTCGAGATATTTGTATGTACTATGTACACACCAAGGTACATCCAAGTCGGTTCATAAATACGCCTGTTATTACGTGAGAAAAATCAGGACGTTTCAAAATGTCAGCCACGTTAGAAATTCAAAATGCTATAACTCAGCCATTTCTTAAGTTATAGACGAAACAAAAACTGCTCCCGAATCTTTTTATCAAGGTCAAACACATAAGAAGAAAATATTTTTTCAATTTTCAATTTTTGGTACCACATTTCAAATTTAAATTTTTCTTAAAAATTTAAATGGCCGCCATTTTTAAACAAGATGGCGGGTGAAGCTGGCCAACGAACCCGGTCGAGACATTGGTATGTACTATGTATAAACGAAGTTACATCCAAATCGGTTCATAAATACGCCTTTTATCGCGTGACAAAATTCAGGACGTTTCAAAATGTCAGCCACGCTAGAAATTCAATATGCTATAACTCAGCCATTTTTTAAGATATAGACGAAACAAAAACTGCTCCGAAATCTTTGTATAAAGGTCAAGTACATAAGAAAAAAATATTTTTCCATTTTCAAATTTTTGGTACCACATTTCAAATTTTAAATTTTTAAAAAATTTTTAAATGGCCGCCATTTTGAAACAAAATGGCGGATGAAGCTGGCCAACGAACTCGATCGAGAGATTGGTATGTACTATGTACATACCGAATTACATCCAAATCGGTTCATAAATACGCCTTTTATCGCGTGACAAAATTCAGGACGTTTCAAAATGTCAGCCACGCTAGAAATTCAAAATGCTATAACTCAGCCATTTTTTAAGATATAGACGAAACAAAAACTGCTCTGGAATCTTTGTATAAAGGTCAAATACATAAGAAAAAAATATTTTTCCATTTTTAATTTTTTGGTACAACATTTCAAGTTTTAATTTTTTTTAAAAATTTTAAATGGCCGCCATTTTGAAACAAAACGTCGGATGAAGCTGGCCAACGAACTCGGTCGAGACATTGGTATGTACTATGTACACACCGAATTACATCGAAATCGGTTCATAATTACGGCAGTTACAGTGTGACATAGGTCAGATATATATATATATATATATATATATATATATATATCAATTTTGAACGGAGGGTGGTTTCGGGGTCTGGGGGTCATGATCGATGAAAATATACCAAAATTTTTTGAAATCGCTTTCCTCCGAACGGCTGCAATAGGTAGCTTTTTTGTAAAGAAAGCTACCTAAAAGTATATGCTATAGTAAAATATGGATACCAAATTTAGATTTATGAATATGAAATCTATATAGTTAACAGAACCTAATTTGATTTTTTACTATTATTTATTTTGTATATTCAAAAATGTCCAATTATTTACTTTGCCGAATTATTAAAACTAACCACTTTAGTAGATAAATTTAACAACTTACCTTATCATCCAAACCGTCATGCCAAACATTGTTCTAAGAAAAATAAAATTATAATACCTTCAATCAAAGAAAACTTTAGTTTTCTTTATCCCGGTAGATCTTTGAGTACAGTAATGTTGGTAGTTCACTTACCCAAATCTCAATGCAGTTTGATTCATCTTCTTACAGGCTCGAAAAATCAAATAGTCTCCTAAACGTCTTAGAGGTGTGAATCTAATAAGACACGAACCGGGTGCTATAAAACTGTCAACTCTGTGTGCTCAGCTCTTAGAAAAACTGCCAGGGGTATTCGGTTAAGTTGAGTTTAGCAGCACGATCATCACTAGTTTATATTTCCCAGAACTTTATAGTATGACAAATATGTGGAGATATTTTTACTTGGTATTTTTATTCTTTATGAACCACAGTATATTGCAGATAAAAAGAGAGATTTTTAGAAATGCTAATTTTTACGCCTTCAAAACTATAGGCATTTTTCTTTCGACAAAGCAATGTATAGAGTATTTTCGACATATTTTAGGACACGTTAAAATTAATCAGTGGGGCAAATATTCATATATTTACGGAAGAAAAGGACCCTATTAATCGTAAGATGCTTTACCATTGAACAGTTGGGTAACTTTACTGGTCATTGAGCTGATCTGTTTAAATTCAAAGAATTAATTTTATTAATTTTGTGAAGCATAATTTTAAATCAACCAACATGAAGCAGATGAATATTACAAAATTATCGTATGATTCATATATTTAAAAATTTTGCATGAAAGATTAGCTAAAAGCTATTTTAATAAAGATCATTATATATAAAAAAAAAAAAACACTCTTTAACGGCAAGACAATTATTGTTGGATATTCAAATAGCTTTATTGGTCATTGAGCTGAACTGTTCAAAGAATTAATCTTACTGATTTTCTTAAATAAAATTATAAATCAATCTAAAGAAAGCAGCTGAAAATTAAACTTTATGATGTGCATCATAAATTTCAAATTTTTGCTTAAAAGATTAATAAATTGCTATTTTAATAATGTAATTTTAGATCATAATATAAAAAAGGTCCCATTAGTTGTTAACCGGTAGTCATTGACTAGACAGATAGCTTTACGGATCACTGAAATGAGCTGATTAAGTTCAAAGAATTAATCTAATTAACTTTGTGAAATATAATTTTTGATCAATGAAGAGGAAGCAGTTAAAGAAAAAAATAGCTTATGTTTCGTTTGATAAATTAAAGCTTTTCGCATAAAGGAGTAACTAAGTACTGTTTTAGCAATGTAAGTTTTGAACATTATATTAAAAGGTCCCATTAACCCATTCAGGGGCGGTGGCTAGAGGGTCTAGCCACCTAATTTTAATTCCAAAACTGACTACTGGCACCAAGAATATTTTAATAAAAAGTTGACTTTGGAATTAAAGTGCAAAATAGCGTTTTGTTATTTACTAAGAAATTCATTTGAATATTCTGGTGTCAGTCAATTATTTTATCAATTTATGAACAGAACTTCTCTGCCCCTGAAAAGGTTAATAGTAGACAGTTATCATTGAATAGCCAGATAGCTTTACTGGTCATTCAAATGAGCTGTTTAAATTCAAGGAATCTTATTAATTTTGTGAAAGATAATTTTAAAACCATCAACAGGAAGCAGTTGAAATTATAACATTTTTATTGTATTCTATAAATTGAAAGATTTTGCGTAAAGTATTATTAAATATTAATTTAACCTTTCAACACCAAGACGGGTTCGTTAAACCCCAAAACAAGCTTTGTTCAACTGAAATGGCATTTTTCAGTTCGTCGTGTAAAGTAGCGGTTAAATGTAGATCAACCAATCAACTTTTTTTTATTTTTGAAAATTAAGGATTATTTATTTTGCACCTACACATTGCAAGGACATGAGCCTCTCGTGGCTAGTTATATGTCATAATAATAATAATAATAATAATTTTAAGCAACGTTGAAGATAGAGAAAAAGAGCAAAAAAAATGACACCTTTTTTTAAATGATTACCACTTTACCAAATATACTCATAATCAAGGATTTTATATATTCATTTATGATACAATTGAACTTTTTACCTCTTTGTTGACCGGTGCCAAATATACTTGCCACAATTTAACGCTTTTCCCCCTTGGTATCCCATAAATATTTAGTAGTAATATTTGATTTAGTAGTAATATTATGAAATAGCTGTCATTAAATAAAGTGAAAATTGCTATTCGAAAATTCAGGTACTTATTTTAAATTTTAAAAAACGCACTAAATTGGCAACACTGCCTATCAACAATGTGTAGGTACTCTACTTTTTAAGTTGAATCTTTTAATGGTATGTAATTTATTTCATTAACATCATTACAACATTTGTATGCATTTGTGTAAGAAAATGCACGGATATTCGCGAAGATATAAATGTTTCTGTAAAAAATTCAAATGTTTTTTGTCGATAGCATGTAGAGTTTCAACCAAATTTAACACCACTTTCCGGAAACTTTACAAAGTGTAGTAGAAATATACTGAAAGTAAGAAAATCTGGAGAGACACAACTCAACTTTTTGAACACTGTTATATGTGATCAGAGAAATTTAAAAAAAAGGTGGTTTCTTATGATTTTGTAACACAATGGAATCGGCTGGTTTCGAACGCTGGACCCCCTTGGATCTGGATCGGGAGACGGTATTTCCGCGCCACTAATGCTTGATTACATCGCTATAATATTTACCACTTACAACTCCGTCACATTGTCATGATTGACCTATTTTATAAGAACAAAATGATTTAAAATTGTATTTAAAATGGATTAAAAACTATTTTATTCAAATCCAAACTGCTTATTTTCTTAGTCATTTTTAAATTCATTTTTGCTCTCAAACGCATCCAATTGGTAGATTCTCTTATTCAGAAACTATATAATGTACCGTAATGATCGATTTTTTGATAGAGGCAGAATATATTTCAAAAAATGATATCAAAGTGGGCATTTTGAACAGAATTTCCCGAAGCGATTGTGTTAGAAACGAAAAATATTGCCCTACTCAGAAAATAATTGCTTATTAATCAAGTTTTAATTAATTGAAAGAAAAATAAAAACACATGTCGCTTATAAATCTTTTCAAAAATCACGTCAGCAAGTTTCATATTATTTCTAGTAAAAATGAATCTCAAAATGAGCCAGAAAATTTCGAGTTGTTGAGCATGGAAAAGTTTTTTTTTTTTTTTTTTTTTTAATACCGCCTTAACATGATTCTGATAAAACCAGCTATTATATAAAAATGAAATAAAAACTCGTCAAAAACGGCCAGATAAAACTGTTAAAGTGGATTTATATCTAATCATGATTTAGTTTTTGTTGGTGAAATTAGTATACTTAACTTCGAAATCTATCTCCGCTTGTAGGCCGGGCCGGCAGGGATTTTTTACGATTACTTTTTGTCGTTGTTTTTGTTGTCACAAAGATTGAATTTTTATACTGGAGCCTGAAAGTTTGTTAAGTTAATAATATTAAAATGTTTGATTATCTTTCTAATAAAAATAAAAAAATGAAGAAGATAATATTTTTCAATTATTGTTCCTGCTGGCGTAAAACATGTTTAAAACACATTTACGTATATTTATATTTTGCAGATTGATGAATTAAGCTAGAATTTACACCTGATTACATAATCTCTAATAAATACCTATGTATTAATAAATATATTGCTCAAATTATCTATATTTAACTGATAATTTGAAATCCCAACAGTTTTGTCAATTATTTGCATTCAAACACAAAGGTGTCAAAAGACACCTATTGGTAAAAATATAGGTATACACAAAATCGTGGTAGAAATAGTGTTAAATTATGTATTCCGAAAGCAAAAAATAAATATATTGAATATCTGATAAGCCATGAGCCTTTGTATAAAGTAATTTTAACTGCGCATCCGCGAACGATATCAAAAACAAAAATAAGTAACTAAATAAATAAATAAATAATAGTTTGATAAGCAATAATGTAGGATAATTCCTATAAAATGGTCATTAGAATATCGTAAAAATTCAATAAGATATCTGAAATATATACAGTGACAATTGACAATTTGTGGTAAATCAGTTATCAACCAGCTACTTCTAGAAAGCAACTGTAAAATCCAGTTCACTATATCGTCGATATCTTTCTGAATTTTCGCGATATTCGAATGGCTTTTTTTTATGTTGCTGAATGCCAAATTATGAGGGAAAAAAATTTGGTATCGTTCGCTCAGTTAAATATTAATTCATTTAAATGTTCATATCTCATAAAAAAAAATTCAATATATTAATTTTCAATTGCATTGTAATATTTCCATTTCATTTTGAGAAGCTTTGCGGCTAGTGTCAAATTTTAATAAAAAATACTGCATGTCATAAAATGAAAACTGAACATAATGGCTTCGCATTTGCATATATATGTGTGTGTATGTTTGTGTGTGCGTGCGTTTGCGTGTGTGTGTAAAGTGTTTTTATCGATAGAAGCTGCAGGTTCGCAGATCGGATGATACCAACATGAAGTCAATTGTATCAAGATGGATATCATGAGTACCTCAGTTGCAAAGCGTGGGCGCGTATAGCCTCATAGCCAAGGTCCTAGATTCGAGTATTAGCCTAGATACTTTTCGCTCTTTTGCCTAAATTCTCTCAACTTTGACGTCCGACTAAATAGAATATTGTTTATTGTATTTTATAAAATTAGTAAATGTGAAAATATCGTGATCTTACAATATAAATATAGATTTTTTTTTTAACTGAAACTGCCCACTCCAGGTCTTCCAACATAAAGAAAACTGAACAGATGTAAATAGAAAAGGGTTTATATATTTCAAAACATTTTTGCTCTGCACATCACATAATTCTTTTGGAACATGATAAAATAAAGTGACTATAACAAATTCTTTTTTTTTTTTTTTTTAGTTACTGCCAATCGATTGATTAAACGAATTTTATAACAAATTTTTTATGGTACTTTAAAGTACCGTCGGGGTATAAAAGGTTAAAAGAAAAAGATATATAAGCATCCTTGAAGCTTTATCTATAAATATAAATAAAATGCTATAAAATGTTAAATACTAAAAAAATCCTAATACTTTTAAAATAAACTAAATTTGACGCAAATAAATAAAAGATTATGTAAAAACACCCTGGAAAGAATATATCACTAAATTTAAATAATGTGCGATAAAATATGAAATATCGCCTAAATATAAAATAAGAATATCATTGTTATGCAACAAAGAAGAGTTTAAAATATCCATAAAACTCGCTTATCGCACAAATGTTAATTAAATAAAATCTTTTGTGCATATTTGGATGAAATTATTTCATAATTCTGACAAAGTAAGTTCTTAAAAATATATTTAAATATTATAACGATCATCTAAAGAATTTTTTAAACTTTACTCCATTTTAGCATAATAGGAATCCCCTGCCACCCATAACCCCACCCCCCACCCCCTCCCACACACACACATACACACACAAAGGACATAAAATTTTTAAATTAAACAGGATGCGTACAGTTTTATCGCCAATTTTTAACATAATTTTTCGCCTCATTTGATCACAGATAAATGTTGCAATTTCCACAGTTAAACAATGTGATTGCGAATTTTGTCACTAAAGTATTGAATGGACATTTTCTAATTTGAAATAGTAGTGCCAGAATCCTTAGGAATTCCAAGGAGTGTAAGCACCTTGATTAAAAGAATCAGATATAAACACTCTGCAAGATTTATTTATAAAGATAAATTACGCACTTTCAGATACTAAATATCGCCTACTATAAAACGATGTATTATAGAAAAGACCATTACAATATAACAGTGAAGCAGTAAAATAGCAAATAATTGCAGACATTAAAGCAAAGTAGCAAATTATAGTAAACTTTGAACGACTCATAAGCATGAACTAAAATTGAAAGTCATTGCTAACTTTGCAGGAAATTTTATCCTGTTCATTCACATCAAGCCCCCCCCCCCCAAGAAAAAAATATTAAAATTAAAAAATTAAATAAATAAATGAAATAAATATATATATATAAAAGAAAAGAAAAAGAACTTAACGGATTTTTATTAAATAAAAAGAAAACGATCTAAAATCACGGTAAAAAGATAAATAATGTTCTATAGAATATTAAATATCACCTAATATAAAATGAGAAGATTATTATAAAGCAGCAACGAGGAGGTAATATTGCCATAAAACTCACTTATCACGCATTGTTTTCTTCGAAGCAAAAGATGCTTTCACCAAAGAGACGTACATTGTAACTTTACGCTTTTCTTGGCTGTTAAAAGAAATGCGGTAAATATTTCTGGGAAATTTTATTTCGATCAGTGCCTGCTCTGCGACGATCGGTATTTTATGTATTATTCGGCATAAAAGCCACCCCTTCCTATACTCCTCCCCCCCTTCTCCTCCACAAGGGGTTGTAAAATCCCTCCAATCAGAACCGATATAGAGGGGATTGAAATAAAATTTTGTGAATAAAGGCATTTCTCTCATTTGATATGAAAATTATATTATTCGAACTATTTTTGTGCTTATATTGCGTTAACAGATTTCATCAAACAATTATAAATTTCCATTCCTCAAAGAAGTTTCTTTGAAACAGTTTTCTGAATTATTTATTTTCACGATTAATTTTTATATCAAAATGATAAATTGGATGATATGTGCAGATTGGGCATGCGCGTATTACAGACCTCGCTTATTGGACGAAATGATTGGTGGAATAATTTGGGATGCAGTGCGTGATGGAGGGATAGTTTTGCTCTTCAATACATAATACTGTTACCCTGACATACACTAAATTTAATTATCAAACTATTTTTCAAAAATTATTTTTCTTTATTCCTTATTAAACAGCAAAAGAGAACATTGCCGCTTATTATGCGTCGTATGAAAAAAAAAAAAAAAAAATAGGAAAAGTTTCAAATTCAGCTGAATTTGAAATCCCGTGCTTGTGAATAAAAATGTTTTTGCTGATTTCCAGAGTGTACAAAATTGTACGCATTCTTAAACGAACTAACTTGTATTACCGAACGGAAACTTTTTAGAAAAACATGCTACTAAACTACTTAATATTCCTTAATTGGAAAAATGTGAACAGCTTCGGAGGCAAGAATAATTTTTGAAAGATCTAAATTTCCAAATTAGGGGTTTTCAACCCTTTTGCTTAAAAGTCGTTTCTCACAATAAATTTTCAAATGCAATCTTCGCCATATTTAACCTCAAACTTTCTGTCATTACATAAAGCAAATTTTTTTCCTAAAATTGTGATTGTTTGGTGGCCTACAGGCCACATGTTGAAGACCCTTACTGTAAATTATGCTCGATTTTTTTTTAATCTATTATATTATAGTAACATTTATTCTTCAAAATAATTACAACTGATTTTTTTGTGTACAAGAACATTTGGAAAAGTTTCAAATTCAGCTGAATTTTTCGTTGCATAATTTCCAATAAATAGAGTTTTTCTGACTTTCTAGCTATTCCTAATTACACGTGTTCTAAAACAAAATATCATGTAACAATACTGAAAATATTTTGAAAATAAATATGCAAAGTAAAATAATAAATATTGCCTATGCAATAAATGATAATACACTGACTTACCCTAAATTTAACCATGAAACTTATTCAAAGAATTTTTTTTTATATTTCCAATTAAACAGAAGAAATGTAACTTTGTTGCATATTATGTGTTGTACGAAGAATTAGGAAAAGTTTCTAATTCAGCTGAAGTTTAAATTCTATATTTTTAAATAAAGGCTTCTTGATTTTCCGGTTACACATAGCTGCACAATGAAATTCTTTGAAAAATATGCAAAGAAAATGTTTAATATAGTCAAATTTTGTTATAACTTAAGTGAAGGATCCGCAGACAGAATTTGCTTCTTTAACAGAGTCCTCAAATTACTAGGTTTAAGATATCATTTAATGAAACATAACAAAATAAGTAAAAGTTCAGTTAAATTATAAAAAAAAAATTACAGAATAATTCCTCTAATAGGGACGATTTGAATTTCGAAATTTGCCGATAAAATTAGATTACTAATGATAGCTTGACATGCATTGATAGTGATAAATTAATATAATTAATATTAAATAGTATAAATATTAAAATATAATTCAGAAATTGTGACTCAAAATTGTAAAAGTATCACTTAAGTGTTTTAATTATTAAACCTTTATTTTTATATCTGTATGTATAACTAACGCACTATTAACAAAAATGCCTAAATTTCTTAATAGAGTTCACTGTTGTAAGCAAATAGATTATAAAAGGTTATAACGAGCTGATCTGCATATAACAACTAATTTTTACTCCCCCTTCCGCTTCATATAAGTAGTTTCTACTATATGCGTGATCTACAGTCAGTGTAAAGAAAAAATAAAAAGACACGCTTGACTTTATTCGCGGATCTTTTACGATAAAATCACAATAAAAGTGCTTTTAGACTCTGAATAATGGCTTCTTTTAGGATAGTTAATGCAGTTTTTGAAATAAGGAATCATATCAGAAATTGTTCCAACTTTGTTTTTTTTTAATGGTGATATTCACATTTGAAATCATGTCTGAGTTCCTTGGATCAAAGTATCTCAGAAAAGGTATAGTTTATACTTTTTATTAAATCTTCATAGCCTTTAACCCTTTCGGGACCGGCGGCTTTTACACAAAGTTTACTCGGTTAGCACCACTTTTTAAAAAGAAGTTACCTTTACTTAAATAATCACGAAAATGTTCTAATTAAAGAAAGCAAATATTGCTTTTATTTTTTACTGGTGCCAGAAACATATTCTGTATGTTGACAGTTATTGTGAAACATAATCTCCAAATCGAGGACATTAAAATAATCAAACTAAGTAAATTGCTTTTCATGTGTCAAATGTGATTTATAAAAGCAATTATGAAAAGTGTTTGTTATCTGAAACAAGGAAATGAAAAGTGATTGCACAATTGTAAATAAACATTCTATTATAAACATTTCATCATATTCAAGAACTAAAGACATTAAAACATTAATAAACTTCTTTTAAATTGCTATAAGTATAAATATTGATATAAATAATTTAATATCAAGATATATGGCACTAATTTCCTGTTTCTTATAACCAGTAATATATTATACATGTTTTTCTACTCTTACTTGTAAACTAGACTCTCCAAAGGAGAGATGTATATTTTTAATGCTGGATTAAATGTTAATTTTTCTTTTCTTTAAAGTTCCAACATATTTAAAATTTTACAAGTCACAAAACCACGCGTGTTTTTAATAATATGGAACACCACACGATCACATATGGATAAAAACAGATATACAATGAGAAGCCATAGATGAACTACCCTTGCGGATGTCGGATACCAGATAGTATACGGATAAACACAAATACAAGGTAAGCCCATTTTATCTTACCTATGTTTTGTTTTATATTGAGAAAATAAATAATTTA
This sequence comes from Maratus speciosus, assembly GCA_963932465.1. Classification (NCBI taxonomy): domain Eukaryota; kingdom Metazoa; phylum Arthropoda; class Arachnida; order Araneae; family Salticidae; genus Maratus; species Maratus speciosus. Next base: position 385,711,639 of record OZ010796.1, read on the forward strand.
CTTTTGAGGAAAACTAAGTTCACGCAGTTACTGTTAGCAAAGTTAAAATACTACTAACACTGTATTCTCTTTTTTGAAGGTGCATATATGCACCCATGTGGTCCCGAATGAGTTAAAAGAAAATATATTAGGGTATATCCACTTTAGATAAATTAGAATACGATCTCACAGGAAAACTTCCAGAATCACACCATTAAAATTATAATCCATGTATAAAATAAATTAAGAAAAAACACTCATATCACAAATTTAATTTATAAGAATCTGCCACATAAATTTTCTAGATGCAATTTTTGATTTTCTTTCATTTCATTGAACGGTAGCAGAATACGATCTCTTTAGGCCTCCGAAAATTTCGCTAGATTTCGACAAATAAGGCTTGGAATGAACTGTAAACTTACACACCAACGTTTTTGACAATGCCTATTCTGTTTATGTAAAAAATGATGTAGGTCATACATGAGTTTATTAATAATTTTCTATAATTAAAATTATACTTTCGGGTAAAAAAATACATCTAGAATACATTTGGGCTAATTCAATGCATCTCACTGAAAACATAAGCTATTAAGTGGATGATTGTTTGGGAAGATATAAATTAAAGTTTGTCACGTGAATTTAATATTAGCATCCTCAAATTTTGACCTCTTCTAATTCTATGAAGATTTGACAAAAATAGATAAACGATATAATTTTGGGCTGATTTGATCAAAGAAACAGAAATAAAGTGTCAAAAGTGAGTGTTATCAAAGGCTACATCAACGTAATAATGGGAGATTGCAATGCTAAAATTGGAGAAATAAAAAAAAAATGCGAGTTCTCAGTAAGAAATCATTAATATAGGATGTGAAACGAAAGAGGAACAGATTGAATGAGTTTACAGAATGTGAACAGATATACGGTAGCGGCCAAAATTATGAAAACCTTTTGAAAAAATGTTTCTTGAGGTTTGAAACTTCATTGTTTTTAGTAATACCTTAAATGTATATACCAGTAGAAAGATAATTTAATCAAGATTATAATGCTGCTCAGTAATTACGACTTTATAAAAAGTTGTAGCCAGATAATCAGAAATAGGCAGTGAAACATGGTTAGGTTAATATGAAATAATTTTCTTTTCCTTGAATATAGCTAATGTTCATGAATGCATAGAATGACATACAGATGTCATTTTGTTTCGTAACGAGTTAATGAATCCTATATGTAGGATTTCAATTATTGATGTTATCTATCGAAACTGATATAAGGATTTTTATCAGTGCATTTTAAATTTTATGGTTGCTAATATGTTGTTAGTTTTATGTGTCTTTTCAATAAGCAAGGTTGTAAAGCATAATAAAATAATTTAATAAAAGTTGCAAAAAATTGACTGGTTTGTCCTTTAAACGATGAATAGGAGTACTATTACGTGTAAAAGGCTACAACCGTGAAGAAATTTGAAGGAAAATTATGGAAGTAAGTTAACCAATATATGTATAAACCGAACAAAACATGACTGGTAGAGGCAGAAAAAGAGGCACGACAGCAACTGATAAAAGAAAAGTAAGGAATGTGTTTGTAAGGTGTGTTTAGGTGGAAAAAAATCATCTCATTGTACAAAAAATGAAACTATATGTAAAATTGTAGCTAACGACGGTTATATGTCAGATTGCAGCAATTTATTTAAATGCTATATTTCCACGAAAAAGACATTTTATCACTCAAACAAAGCTTGGAAAAATTTAAATTGGTTAAAAGGCATGTTGTCTGATCAGACAAATAATGGGTCCGTCTTACTTAGAATGATGAAACAAAAAATTCCATGATTGATTTGATAATGATGGCATAAAACAGGCAAATAGAAGAATAAGAAAATATGTGCATTTTGACTGTGTTACACCGTTAAATACCAACATAGTTTTATGATCACGTGTTGAATCCGACCGAAAGGCGAGGACAGATTTTGTGTAATTAATGGGAATATAAATGCCAAAAAATGCATGGATTAGATACTTGAACCCAAAATGAAGCCTTCCATACATGATTTTTCCAAGCTAATAAAGATTTCTATTTCCTCAAAATTCAGCTCCTTTGTATAAAATCCCGTATATTTGTATAAAATATATCCAGTGTATAAAAATTTCAAGATATTTGCATTCTGCGATTGGAATGAGATCAGAATAGTTCTATCAACTTAATTAAAATTCTATGAAGACAACTAATTAAATTTCTTTACCGAATGCAATTCTGAAATAAAAGACGCAATTATTAAATCGTTTTACATTAAAATAGCCAGAGAACTAAAATCTCTGTTCACTCCATGGGAAACTGTTTTAAAGTTTCCATTAACGCGCAATATTACCCTAATAAAACTTAACAGATTTGGTGAGAATTTTTGTAAATAGAATTTTCTCCACGTGATTCAGCTTTCTTCTCGGCTACTTCTATAATAATAAAAAATAACTTTTAGAAAATTATTGCATCGTATTTTGGATTAAATTATCTTTACATTTATGGAAATTCTTCAAATTAAGTGTTATAAAATATGAAAATTTAGAAAACGAGTTTTTCCAAAAGATTTCCGTAATTTTGGCCATTAGCATATATCGTGAATTCATTTTAAAAGAAAAGTCCGTGAAGAAAATGGACATGGAGAAGTGCAAATGAAGCAACAAGCTAAATCAACTATACATCATGACAAACAGAAAGCATCTTTTTCAGTATTGAAGCGTACTCAATAACTTCAATACACGAAGCGATCATTGGTTGGTTACATGAAAATTCTAAAGTGAAAGGAATGAAGTTTTTTACAAAACTGCAAGAAATCAATCGATATCATGTCTTCAGAAACATTAAGAAGAATTTAACTCAAGAAACTCCAAAACCGCTTCAAAGTATTGCAGTCAATTTTGGAAGAGGAGCAAGATGTTACAGTAATGAACAAGAAACTAATCAGTATTTTAGAGGAAATTGCAGAGGGTGTAATCGGTGAAGCACAAGTAAAACGGACAGAGAAAATAGCGGTACGAGCAAAAGTTTGCTGAAGAAACAAAGAGAATTTAAAATGAGAAATATCAATCCCAAAGAAAGAGTTGAATACGCAGAAATATGTTAAACTCTTAATTCAAAAGAATGAATTACTAGCTCAATAAAAGAGCATAATATTTTGCGAGTGTATTCGTTCTTTCTGAGTATCGGTTTTATCAAATAGAGACGTTTTACAAAAAAGAAAAAACTGGTTTCATAAATTATCTTAGGAGTAGCATACAAAAACTCCCAGATTTCAGATCGGAACAGAAAAATATCTTTAAAAGAGTGGATCTAGAAGCCTTCCTATTGGTTTTAATCCTATCACGTAATAATTAGATTATGGAAAGCCTGGATCCGGTTTGAAAAAGGAGTCACTTGTTTCAGGTATGCATTATTGTCTTGTCACTGCTAAGCGGCAAATTTAAGTTTAGCGTTTACTCGATTAAATCACATTAGTATTTTAATTATTAGTATTAGTATTTTAGTACTATTAGTATTTTAATTTGATTGATTTAAAAGTGGGATAGAAATGTTATGTCCAGAAAAGCAGCGGAGGTGGGTAATCGTTACAAATGAACAGAAAAAAAAATTGTTTTTTGTTTCTCTCCAAAAACCAAGATGGCTACCGGCGATTCTAGGACAAGATTTTTCTATTACTGAAAATTCAAAGATACGTTGTTTTACTTCAAATTCTTATAATGATATTCCTTGTTGTATTTTCACATTGTATATATAATTTTTGTGTTTATTAATGTTATTACTGTTTAAACAGAAATATAAATTTCTACAGTTGTAATCTTTATAATAGTATAAATAAAATGCACTTAAAAATGTTTTGGAAACACATCTGTTCCCCCAATTTATTATAAACAATAAGGGATAGTTCCATGGGTTTTTGTAGTGTAAGCCACATAGCTGATAACTGCTATGCTTGTTGTCCGTCGTTATTTTCGTAAAGTTTGCTTGGCCTTATTCAATTAATGAGACATCTCCATAAAACAGGCCACATTTTTCCGTTCTAAAATACTGGTAGTCAAAAATCGTAGCATGTGACTTACACTACAAGTACTCATAGAAATAGCCTAAAATGTTCTTGAAAATATAGTTTTCTGACATTCAAACTGTTTAATTACGTTAACTGACATTTATTTTATGCAAAAAAAAAAAAAAATCATTTTTTGTTTACATTATTTATTAATATATTATGCTCGTGACACAGAGAAATATTTTTGGAACACAGAACCCATCATAATAAAAATTTTATTGTTATTTTTTTATTAGGATATATGCTCTATTTTTATTACCATATTTCAGTACGTACAAGTATTTAATAAATTACGTTCACATGGATGTATACAAATGTACGCTAAAAGCTGATTTCTGCATTCAAGCATTTGTAAATGTATGTTTATGTGAACTATCAAATAATCGCATCCTTCTGATACTAGTAAACTTTATATTGTAAATTGTACACAGCTACACTTTATTTATTAATTTTGTAATTGACATAATATTATGTAAATAGTATGAGAGGTGAAAAATAATTAAAAAAATTGTCAGAAAATAATACATTAGTAAAAGGTAATATTAATTTATTAACACTAGAACCGCCGGAAATTTTACTCAAGTGTTATAAAAATATTTTACACCAGAATTTTTATTAAAAATTATCTAACTTCTTTAATTAACTTATTTCTCCGTGGTATATATTTAAATTATTTTAGAAAGAAATTTCTGGTTCGAATCGAAGTATTTTTATTTGGTACCGGTCAAAATGACCGCTATGGCGGTTCTAGTGTTAAATGACAGAACTAGCTTTGACTTTTCCCTAACACCCGGAAATTTTACTCAAGTTTCATAAAAATATTTAATACCAGAATTTTTATTTAAAATTATTTAACAGATTTATTTAACGCATTTATGTGTGGATAAAATTTACTTTATTTTATTAAACAATTTCTGACTCCAGTGGGCTTTTAACCGTTTGGTCGGAGTCGAATCGACTCCTTCCAGGCGTTCTAGTGTTAAAATCATCCTTTTGTGAATTTTTATTTTTGTGTTATACTTCGCTTGGTGTACATTCAAAAGTCTTAAGGGAACGTCCATTGTTACTCTTGTGACCATTAGAGCAAATTTTCTGAAATACTTTCAATTATTTTATTACAGAATACAATTAGGATAAAATTAATATCAGTTAAATACCATTGTGTTCTACTCACATAAAATACATCTAATTTGTAACAAAAGGCATTTTACTTGTCTATAAAATAAATCAAAATTTTGTTATTCTTTTGACCGGTGGTCACAAGAATTATTATACAACAGAAATCTTTTTGACAAATTTTCATGTTGTTATGACATAAATATGACGTTCCTCTGTAGAAAGGAAGCTTAATTTTGACAACCTTGTATGTCCAGGGCCCGACTAGCAAGTTTTTGTGCCCAGGGCGCTTTCAATTTTTCGCGCCTACTTAGATTGGTTGATTTACTTATACTACTTTTTTTTACATATTACACACATATTCGAAAAGTGTCAACTCAAAAAATTAAGTTTTCCGGAAAATTGAAAAACGGTTCCAGGAATAATAAAAGAAAAAATTCTATTATTAATTGATATGTGCTTTTAACCATATATTGATATATATTTTTGTCATTTCATCTTATTAATAGCTCAAACATCACATTCTTTTCACAATTATGACTTTTTTAATGGAAATTTAGATGAAATTATGAAAATTTCTGTGCCCCTCAGAAATTTTGTGCCTAGGGCACAGGTCCCGGGTGCCCGTGCGATACCCTGGGCCTGTATATATATCACAAAAACAGTAGCTGAAATATGATTTTTTTTTTTTCAAAAAAAATTCTAAAAATACATGAAAACACTTTACACTTGAAATGTTTTTTCAGCTTCAAATCTATTGAATTCTATTTATAACATCTGCCAATCCTATTTATGGCTTATATACAGGGTATCCTTCTTATCGTTGATCCATAACGAATTCCTAAACCGTTGGTTTTACAGGTAAAGCTCCAATTGCAAAAATGTTTCAAATGTTGTTCATCACAATATGAAAAAATTATTGAGAACATCTTTAAGACAACATAAAAATTTTTAAGCAAAATGACATAAATTGCTTTCAAATTTCATGATTTTACTTATAGAAATTGTGTATTATGTACTGAAGAGTTCACGGTATTGTACAGGGGAGGGGGGGGGGATTGAGAACATGCTTAGGAGACAGTGGACGTTCAAAATCGCAAAAAACATTAAGAAAATCATTTTTTTGTTTTTTTGGAAAAAAATGTTCTGGCAATCTTCTACTTTCAAATAAAAAAAAACTATTCAAATCCGATAATTTTTTGCAGAGATACAGCTGTTTTTCTAACGTAAACAATCGTTAATCTACACTTTAAATAAAACTTTTAATCCAGTTTTCTCAAAATGAGAATTTTCGCCGAATGAGTAGGTTCAAAATGCTCCATGCGTCTTAATTTTATACCAATTTTCATAATACTTGGTAATATTGTTGTTGATATACTTTATTATAAAACTTGCTATTGATATATGTACATTATTTCATATAAAGGTAAAAAAAAAAATTAATATTTTATCATTGAATTTTATCCTATATGCCCAATATTATATGATTATAATTTTTCCTGCCAAGGTAATTAATATAATTTTAAAATGTATACCAATTTTTGATATAATATCATAAAGCTATCCTAAAAAAAATTACAAGTTTCTGAAACAAAATTTAATGCGCATGGAGCATTTTTTATTTGTATCACTAATTAGCATATTATTAATTAATTACTCATTTGCATACTGATATTTTTTAATGAAGTTAAGAAACGTTCTTAATTATTGCACAAATTATATGTGTATTAAATCTTATTCTATAATGCGAGCAAAAATTGTGTGTGTATGTATGTGTGTGTGTGTGTGTGTGTGTGTGTAAATTTTATCTTAAAAACGGCTCTAACGATTTTGACGAAATTTTGTATTTTACCATTTTCGGGCATGATAAGACCATTGGGCTAGGTCACGTGTTCGAGAAAATTCGATTAGTGGGTCATTTTGGGTAGTAATGGGTCCAGGTCAAGCTAATTATATCTAAAAAACGGCTCAATCGATTTTGACTAAATTTTATATCCAACCGTTTTTCGGCACGAGGAAACTATTGGGATAGGTCACATGTTCGCGAAATTTCGGTTAGTGGGTCCTTTTGGGGTCACTATGGGTCAAGCCAATTTTATCTAAAAAACGGCTCTAACGATTTTGACTAAATTTTGTATTCTGTCGTTTTGGATTACGAGAAGACTAATAGGCTAAGTCACATATTAGAGAAAATTCAATTAGTGGGTCATTTTTGGGTCACTGTGGATCAAGCAAAGGTTATCTAGAAAACGGCTCAAACAATTTTGACAAAATTTTGTATTTTACCAGTTTCGGGCACGAGAATACCATTGGACTAAGTCATGTAATCGAGAAAATTCGATTAGTGGGTCATTTTGGGTCATAATGGGTCAAGGTAAAGGTAATTATATCTCAAAAACGGCTCAATCGATTTTGACAAAATTTTATATCCAACCGTTTTTCGGCACGAGAAAACTATTGGGTTAGGTCATTTGTTCGAGAAATGTCGATTAGTGGGTCATTTTTGGGTCACTACGGGTCAAGTCAATTTTATCTAAAAAACGGCTCTAACGATTTTGACTAAATTTTGTATTTTACCGTTTTCCATTACGAGAAGACCAATAGGATAGGTCACATATTAGAGAAAATTCGATTAGGGGGTCATTTTGGGGTCACAGTGGGTCAAAGTTTATCAAGAAAACGGCTCTAACGATTTTGACGAAATTTTATATTCTATCGTTTTCGGGCACGAGAATACCATTGGGCTTGATCGCATGTCCAAGAAAATTCGATTATTGGGTCATTTTCGGTCACAATGGGTCAGGGTCAAGTTAATTGAATCCAAAAAAGGCCTAAAACCTTTCGACAAAATTTTGTAATATACCGTTTCCGGGCATAAGATGATCATTGGACTAAGTCACATGTACGAGAAAAATGGATTAGTGGGTCATTTTGGGTCAAATGGGTCAAGGTCAAGCTAATTATATCTAGAAAACAGCTCAATCGATTTTGACTAAATTTTATATCCAACCGTTTTTTGGTAGAAGAAAACTATTGGGCTAGGTCACATGATCGAGAAATTTCGATTAGTGGGTCATTTTTGGGTTCCTATGGGTCAAGCCATTTTTATCTAAAAAATGGCTCTAACGATTTCGACTAAATTTTGTATTTTGTCGTTTTGGATTACGAGAAGACCAATGGGCTAAGTCACATATTAGAAAAAATTCGATTAGTGGGTCATTTTTTGGGTCACTGTGAGTCAAGCAAAGTTTATCTAGAAAACGGCTCTAACGATTTTGACGAAATTTTGCATTTTATCGTTATCGGGCGCGAGAATACCATTGGGCTTGGTCGCATGTTCAAGAAAATTTTATTAGCGGGTCATTTTGGGTCACAATGGGTCCTGGTCAAGCTAATGGAATCTAAACAACGGCCCAAAACATTTTGACAAAATTCTGTAATATACCGTTTCCGGGCATGAGATGACCATTGGGCTAAGTCACATGTTCGAGAAAAATCGATTAGTGGGTCATTTTTGGGTCACTGTGGGCCAGGCTATTTGTAACTAAAAAAACGACTCAAACGATTTTGTCAAAATTTTGTATTATACAGTTTTGGGGCCTTGAGACCATTGGGCTAAGTCACATGTTCGGGAAAATTCGATTAGTGGGTCATTTTTGGGTCACTGTGGGTCAAGCTAATTGTATTTTTTAAAAAGGCTCAAACGATTTTGACAAAATTTTGTATTATACTGTTTCCGGACACTAGAAGATCATTGGGTTAGGTCACATGTTTGAGAAAATTTGATTAATGGATCATTTTTGTGACACTGTGGGTCAAGTTAATTTTATCTAGAAAACTGCTTTAACGATTTTGATTAAGTTTTGTTTTCTATCGTTTTCGGATTCCAGAAGACCATTGGTCAAGGTCGCATGCTCAAGAAAATTCGATTAACCAGTCATTTTGGTGTACTTTGGGTCAAGGTTTAGCTAATTTTATCTAAAAAATGGCCCAAACGATTTTGACAAAATTTCTTATTACATCGTTTCCTAGCACGAGAAGGCTATTGGGATAGGTCAGATGTTTGATAAATTTAGATTAGTAGGTCCTTTTTGGGTTACAGTGTGTCAAGCTAATTTTATCTATAAAATGATTTTAGCGATTTTGACTAAATTTTGTATTCTATCGTTTTCGGGTTCGAGAAATTTCCATTAGTGAGTCCCTATGGCTTAGGAACATGCCAAATTTATCTAAATAGCAAAATTTATACAAGGGAATGAAATATCGAATTGAACACAAGGCAAATTTTGACCGAGCTTAGCTCGGTCATGCCCGCTAGTTTCAAAAAATTTGAGCAAAAACTGTAGAAATGTTTTTGAACGTCCACTGTCACCTTAAGACATACAAATTTGCAAGCAATGTGACATAAATCTGTTTCGTTTTTTACATGTATCTAAATAAAGTTGCTTTTTTTAAAAAACTAGAAAACATTCTGATTTTATTAGATTTATTCGACAATGTTCCTGTGTGAAAGATAAAAATAGAGCGAAGTAAATTAATCAGGGCCTGTGTTGAACAAAGGAAGTGGGCGTTCACCAGTATACCGTTATATAAAATATTAATTTTATGTGGCATTTTTAACCCTTTAAGACCGGAAGATTTTTGGTAGAAATGAAAAGTTTTGTTGGTTTCCCCTAATTAATCGGATCATATTTGATTGAAAAAAGTATTTAAAAAAATACCCGATGTCAAGTTATGCCAATGGGGGATCCACGCAATTCTGTGGGTGCAGGCACGACTTTAAATCGCACAAAAAGAGGAAAATGTTTTTTCTTTTTCTTTAGGATCGCCTAAACAATTGTATAGGTCAGGTCTTAAAGGGATAAGCACGAATTTAGTAAAATGTTAATTTATGTTTAATACTAACTGCAAATTAACATTAATTGAAGCGTGCGTTTGGCTGAATATGTGCTTAAAGTTGGCTATTATACAAAATGAATGCGTAACAAATTGTTCTTTTCTCATTCTTTCGTCTGGTAATATATTATTATTATTATAACAGAAGCCATTTTTATATCATATAAAAGACAATTGGGGATTATCTAACATCCCTTTCCCTATAATTCAAGGATTAAATGCCAATAAAATCAACGACAACCTGAGAATTACTTGTTTACAAGCATTAAAAGTTCCTTCAGTAGTTTACACGCGTATTACAAAATCAGATTTATAGACTTTATTTTGGTTTATAAAGAATAAATTTGCACTCTTTGATACACAATTATGTTGTTTGCTGCTGTAATTAAAAGAAATCGCGAATCTTTACCACAGGTCGCTGACTTTTATTAGGAACTGCTTAAATAATCATTAAGACGAGGATAAAAAGGCATATGATATGTTGTAAAAACAGAAACGTATAGCACATTAAACTAAACAACCATTTTCACCAGTAAAACCTATAGTTTTTATTTATATAGGTAGTAGGGGAAGAACTGCATCCTGATTGCATTGAAGCAACTACAAAGAACCCAACAAATGTCATGATTTGGGCCTGCATGTCTGCAGATGGTGTGGGCCGCATTCAAGTGAATGATAGCATTCTGAATGCAAAAAAATACATCGAAACTGTCCTGAAACCAAAATTGATACCTTTTATCAGGGATCTCTTCCCCAATAAAGCACCATTTATCTTTCAGCAGTATTCCACTCCATGCCATATGACAAAAATAGGCAAAGAATTGTTTAAAAATAAAAGTATACAATTATTACCCTGGCCAGGAAACAGCCCTGATCTGAATCCTATAAAAAATTTGCGGCGACGTTTGAAAATCTTTGTACAAAAAAGCGTCCATCTAATAAAACGCAACTTATTGAAGCTATAATTGATTTTTGACATCATGGGATTAAAAAGGATGAACGCCAAACATTAGTTATCTCAATGAAAAGACGCTGTGAAGCTGTAATAAAAAACAAGGGGTATCCTACTAAATATTGAATGTGTACGTGTAACTTTAAAATACAATGAAATCTAAGATCTTATTATTTGTAAGCGTAACTTTTTTTTAATGCATATATGTTAATTATGTTTTTGGGTTTTTTTTAAATTAAATTCCACATTAAATTTCCTTGAATTTAATATGTAAACATTTGTATTTAAGTGAAAATTATTATGTTCTTCAAGCACACAAAGTTATAAAACATGAAAATTTCAAAAAATGCCCACAATTTTGACCACCACTGTATATATATTGGTCCTGTGTATCTACTACGTAGTATGTTAAAATTTAGTTCAGTTAAGAAACGTAAGCTCAGTTCAAAATTCTTCTTTAGCAATTTCCGCCAATAAACGGAAATGCACTCGAGATCTTTTGCGCAGATCTCAATATGATCTATAGAATTTATACATACCTAGTAATATGCAAAAAAAAAAAAAAAAAAATAGTTAACCCTTAAATGCGCGATTTTTTTATTTTGTTTCGAAAAAATTATATATGGTTCTCTGAAAGGTAAACAGGCAAAATAATGAAAAAAAAGAGAGATACATTTTTCATATAATACGTCGACCTTTTCTTCTGTTGTACGTCTGCAATACAAGTAAAACCTACTGTCGTCTGGCTGTTTTACGCTAAAATATTGCAAATTGGTAAATATTTTAAGAAGTATGCCTCCAAATACCTTATTTTATGTAATTATTTATTTTATAAAACTAAACCTTTAACCCTTTAATTCACAAAATAGAATACGTTCTAGAAATTACGTAGTACAGCGAATCTGACTTCACACCAAAAAGTTTCAATGGTTAATTTCGCTTTATTTAAATACGGACGGAATGTCTGTTATTAATTAAAGCAGAAATTATTATTTTAATTTTATCGTGTAAATTAGGTATATACGAATAAAAAAAACCCTATTAAATTCAAAACACTGTTGTTTGCATATATGCAAAGCTGCGCACTAAAGAGTTAAATTTAAATACGTACTTCCATTAGTTATTGTTCATAGGCAGCACTGTAACAAAATACTTTTGTGTGTCTCTGTAAATGAACGATGAATGCTATGAACACCATATTCTATAGTGAATATCTTTTGGTTCGCTTCAGTGATATATATCAATTTCAATACACTGTTAAAAATAATCTACTTAAAAATGAGAACTTCTATGTACTCTTTTTTTTTTTTTTTTTAGTAAAACTGCTTTAGAAATGAGTACATGATGTTTTAAGATATAAGTGAAAATATGGACTGAAAAATAAACTTGTGAATAAATATTAATATAAACTCTTGTTACTCTATTCCCATATTAAAGATATCAATAGAACTTATTTAGTGAACGTGTATGCTATAATGAACGTTATAGCGCGAAGCATATTTAAGTTACGCCCTTCATGTTTAAGAACTACATCTTGAAAAAATGTGTTACGTAGCATGGAAGAATACATCGGCAAATTGAGTACACAAGTACTCATTCACACCGACCGAAATATTATATTCGACTCTTCACGCAGAAAACCGTTGCACGTGTCTGTATTTTGTAGTATATTTTTCTCTTAAATTATTATTTTCGTATAACAGTTTCATTTCTTGAATAATTTTTTAATTTTATTAATTCTGATGAAATCAATAACATTAAACCAGGTTTTGTACGATCCTCAAAAGTGCTTAAAATTTTCAAAAGGAATTTTTGGTGCTTAAAAGTAGTACACTTATTTTCATGTAAAATCTGCATAAAATCCTTAAAAGTGCTTAATTTTATTGTCATAATATTTCTTAAACAAGGGTGAAACTCTTCTGCATTTCTTTTAATTTCTGATTTAAAAAAAAAAAAAAAAAAAAAAAAAAAAAAACACTTGCCTCCCCTTTTCCTGAAATTTCACATCCCCTTTTTGCTTCCTTCTCCACAATACCAAAGTTTAAAATGTTTAAAACTTATTTTTTTCTACTCTATTTGTTACTTTATAGTGAATAAATAATCTGTCCTGAAATTCACTAAGAATTCATTCCATCATTTTTAAGCATGATTTGAAAACTACTTGGAAGAAAAATGTGAAATTTCGGATTTCCATAAAGCAGGACTTAATAAATCTGAATCCATCAAAAAAATTGTAGGTTGCAATTCATAATTTTTTTTAATATTAATTTCATAATTCATATCAGAAAATTATAAAAATTGCAAATTCAACGTATTTATGTTTGGGTATATTAGTATTATTATTACACAAAAAATTAAAACATTAGGATCATAATTTCAGAAGTTTTAAATAAAAATATGAAAATGTAATTTAACATTTGAAGCACTAAATTTTGAATGCTTATAATTCAAAAACTTATCATTCAAATGACTTGAAATTTGGTGTCTAGGCATCGTTTGAACCAAAGATTTGAAATATCTCGTTAAAATTGTGTATTGCCATTGAAAAAAAAGTGAAGTTTGGATTCGTTTTAATATGTAGATGGCCCCCTAAGCAAATTTTATATACGTCATTTAAAAGTAGACTTCATTTCCAATCGTTCGGTACCAGTAACTTTCGTCTACGATAATTCGTTGAGGAGTTACTAAGGGGTGTTTATTTTTTTTTCCACGACTGTACATGCTTTCTAACATTCAGCTTGTACGAGGGGGAAAAGTTAGTACGTTCATTCTAGGCCTAAACTGAAGGGATTAAAACAATTTCCAGTTTCCCCCTAATTAATTGTAAGTGTAACCCCCTGACCACTGGGCTAAAACTTTATACTATTTCAGTACTATATTTATTCAAAAATATGAGTCTGTGTGTTTCTATACATACTCATGTTTGAGTCTTATATGTACTCAAAAATATGAGTGTGTGTGTTTCTATACATACTCATGTTTGAGTCCTATATGTACTCAAAAATATGAGTATGCCTGTTTCTATACATACTTATGTTCGAGCCCCTGTATGTACTCAAAAGAATGAGTACATACGTTTCTCAAATTTAAGAATTAAGTACTCGGAGCTATTATAAGACCGGAAAGTACTCAAAAATGCGTACATTTTGCTTATTTTTAAGTATCCAGTTTTAACAGTGTATGCTTTAAATTATTAAAATACATCGCAAACGATTTTTCCCCATAGACCGCAATGTAATGGAATTATTTTGAGACTCCCTGTAAACGAACTATAAATGCACACATTTTATTTTCAATACTGGACATTCCATAGTAAACCTCTAATAACATTTATCAATTGCATAGCAATCCGAGTATATTTACGCAAGTTAAAGCACAGACAGACAGCCGGACAGGCGAACCGAATTCATAAACGCTTTTCAACTATGCTAAAAAGCGTTAAAATCCTAAAATGGTCAAGACTGGCACGAAGATAATATTTGATGTAGATAATGGGCAAATGAATTAGTTTGATTGAAAAGCTGAAGAATGATTTTTCAGCATCCGATCTTGAAAGACCCAATGCCTGTGTTTGCTGGTTAATATAAATAATAATATAATAAATAGTATCGATTTTTCGTTTTATTTTTAGTTTGATCTATTACGCCTCATAAAACTATGAACTGTACTAGAAAGATACTTCTTCACAAGAATGAGGGAGATTTGTCCTAAACTAAAATGTGTATGTATTCGAAGTGGGAAAAATCAATTTTTTTTTTAACTAAATGTTGCACCATTTATTTTTCAAAGACGTTTGTATATTTTAACAGTACTGTATGAATACAACAACATACACTTTTTAAATGATTGTATCTTTGATAAAATTAATAATTTCTATCAATTTTTTGACATTGAAATAATTAATAAAAAATTATGAGAAAATAATTAATGTATTAGGAATCTTAGCAAAATAATACCGCTGGCCACATCTCCTACATGATTAGTTAACAAGATATTAGAAATTAAGGTAAACCTTCCGTATGCAATATTTTTCTTTGCATCTCAAAGTCACGTGGAAGTACTGAGCCTAAACTCGCATAAAATGTGTTCGTATTTCGAGATGATAACATATACCGAAAGTTTCAATATAGGTTCGCAGTTCGCACTCAGGTAGTGTTGCCAGGTGTCTCCATTTTCTGAGGTTCCAAGAGCAGTCCCGAGGGACGCCACATGTCCCGATTTTTCAGGATGCATAAATTCTTCTAAATTCGTTTTAGTACCTATTCACTGGTCTATATCAAGTAAAACGTAATATAGTAAAACCTGTGAAAACAAAATTTGTCTATAAAGGAACATTTTATGATTCCGCTCAAAGGAATAGCGTACAATTCTACCTGCTAAAATGGAATATTTTTTCTGTTCCTAGCTTTTTTGTTTTTATAGGTGTAAAACCTTTGTATTTTGATTAACAAAACTTGTAAAAATGGTACCCATGTATAACGGAATCCTACTTGAAACGTAAAAATTTCATAGTCCCTGCGTAATCAATACCATAGAATTACAACTGCTCAGTCCGAAACCTCCCAAAACGGATTTTTTTTTTCGGTCTCACACTGTAAAAAAAAAAAAAAAAAACAGACTAAAAAATGAGATTCTACTGGCAATCTAGACGCCAGTGCTATTTCCGTTTTTTTAAGGAATTTTTTCCACATAAATTACAGAAAAATTTCCGTTTTTAATCAGAAAAACGGAAATTTTTCTGTAATTTATGGTGGAAAATCTCCGTAAAAATACGCAAATAGTACTGCCGTCTAGATTGCCAATAGAATCTCCGTTTTTTTACAGTGCATATCTATTCCGCTTTCACACATTTTACTATATAAGATTATTGTGTTTATTTAATACAGTTAAAAGTTCAAAGACGGAATTTTAAGTGACCAGAGAAAGATTCTGTTTTGCACAAGTTTCCCTCTCAGCAGGTAGGTATATTTGTATAATATTCCTTCCGTAAGGAACATGAATATTTACCGTTATAGACAGGTGCAGTTTTAATAGGATTTACTGTATTTTTATGTTCCGACTTAGAAGCCATTGTCCCGCTTTTATTGTTTCTCTGTCCCGCTTTTTGCGACAGTGGACCTGGCAACACTACACTCGGGGCCCCTTTGCCATGCTTAACCCGCTAAGACGGGTAGACGCTTTCTGATGGTCTTACAACATTCTTCATAAAATTAGTTAATTAATAAAAAGTGTTTTCACTAACTTGAATTAAATCTTCCCACACAGCTTCTTTTTAATTGTACAGCAGAAATACAGTTTTGTTAACAGCTGTTTACCAAAATATACTTATAGTATATTTTGATTTAAGCAAGATTTCTATTAAAAAAAACTTTTTTTAAATATAAAAATGAGAATTGGAGTCCTAATTTTTCAGTCTTTTTGAGGCTTGTCTAAATGTGGGAAGCTTGTACTTCCCGTGCCTTTTCGTTTATCAAGCCCAGAACGCAATGCAATTAACTAAATTACCTCTTGGCAGAAAAACTGAAATCACAGCTCTTACCTCATTGCTCAGCTGAAATATTGATTTGTAATGTATTTCGTCGTCTAGCTTTCATTGGAAGATGATAAACAGAGAGGTCGTAAATGTGGAATATGTTTCTAGCGTAGATTTTATTAGATTCCGGCTGGAACTAAGAGAAGCGGATAAGACTATAAAGCTACACTTGTCGTGTAAATGCAACGAGTGGAAATAAAATATTTCCGCATTAATCCGATTGATACTGCATAGTCTTGCGCATACAGAATATTACATATTTATTTATTTTGAATGGATATACATTCTTGAAATTATTGAGAATTTTGATTCAAAACATTTGTGTTTTTGAAGCCAAAATATGTCCTAGAGCAAATTTATGAGAAGGGGGCAGAATTTTAATTAATCACAATCAAAGACACACTGTAGAGAGATTAAGAATCTTAAATATATTATACAAAAAATATATATCTATATTAAATATCTATCTAAATATCTCCATTAGCTTCCAATGTAGGATATTCAAACAAAAGCACCAGGCATAATATGCTTAAGAGGGGTGAAAGAGTAAAACCTAAAAAAAAAAAAAAAAAAATTACAAAATGAAATAAAATATATATAAATTTTAAAAAAAGTTTTAGTCTAAACTAGTTCTACATTTCCAACGCGCCGTCTTACCCAACACGCAATGAAACAAAACTTTGCAATGGTTTAACAAATACCTTTTCCGCATTTCCAAAAAAATTTAATTGTATTTTCTCAAAGTGGTATTTTTGAAATGGTGAACATCGTAGAAAAAATAATAATCATTTACTATCGACTTTGGAGAGATCACCATTGCTAGAGTCAACAGACATACTCATGTGGTAAATGATTTTTAATTTGCTTTATAATTCTTTAAAAATAATAATATATTAATTGAAAACTGCAATGTAATTTTTTGTGAAAATAAATGATTTGCCCGATTTCTACGTTCAGTTTAAAATTTATAAACACTTGTTTGTTTGTCTAAGACCAATGTCAGACTCAGACGAGCGTCTTTTTTGCTGTTGGTCTTTTGGTGAACTATTATCTGTTACTTACGTGCGATAACATACATTTGAGGATTATAACATCTTTTGTTGATACTGCTTGCAATGTGCTCAACTAGCGTTTTTTTCTCTATTTTTATAAGGTGATAATTATTAATTATGAAAACTATTAAAACATTATAAAATTATTATACCGTTGAATAGTTGTTATTGTGCAGTGTAAACACTTTAAAATAAGTATATAATTTAAAATTATCATTTTTTGATAAATTTCTGTTATGTAACTCAGGAGTGACAGTGACATCATGTCCAACAGAAACATAAATAATTTTTTTCACTATTTTTCTAGTGGATAATAAACAAAAATAGACTCAAATCTAATGGTTTTTGAATAAAATAAAAAATCATGCATTAAAGGGTTTTATCAAGCAGCCGTGCTTCCAGAAGGAAGACTACGAATATTTTTTTAGTTCTGAGTTTTCAAATGATCATATTGAGTTTATTTCCATGTAATTTGTCTTTCAAAGTTTGCATCAGCTAATGACATTTTGCGCTTCAAAATAAATTGTTGATATATTTTCCCTAAAACCTATGAAAATCATAAGATTATATTTTATAATATAGTTTGTTTCTGACCTTTGCTTCAACATTATATCGCGCACACATGGGAAAATCTTGCGTTTGTACGGACTTTTTTTTTGTTTTAATTGTTAAAGTTGCATTGTCATTTCAATCTTGGTGGTACTTTATGTATAGCAAAATTAAAGCCCAAATAATAATGACTATCACCATAACAGTTCTTCACACAGATGAAGAAATTAAATAACACATAAAGCAATTAAACTGCATCAGAAATGTATAAGATTCTAAAAAAGTAATCAGCCAAGTGCGAGTATTACTCGCGCATAGAGGGTTCCGTACAATAAATATATTAATTAGTAACTGTAATGTTACAAAAAATGTTGCTAAAAGAATAATAAGTTGTTATCCAGGTTTTAAAAGCCGACGGGGCGCATCGAGTACGCCATCTGTGCATTTGTGTATTATAAAGTCCGTGTCTTTAAAGGTTAATATTTCGGCTAATTTTTGAAAATGTCGACAATTTTTTTCGAAAATCATTATCAACACTCCTTTTATACTTCCGCGACGATAGGTACCTCGAGCACCCCTCAACTCCCCTTCTAAACGCCTACGAAGTGAAATTTGTGTGTAAAGTAAAAATGTTATTTTCTCAAAAACCATGTGACCTAGGGTAATCCTTACAGTTTTCCTGCAAGATTTAAATAAACTTCAACTACCCCTAATGTTTTCGTAATTTTAGTTTCAGTAAATTCGGAAATAGAGGGTTGGACATATTTTTTAATTTCATTTTCGACGATATATATGAAAACATAATACCTAAAATTAAAACAAATGCATTTTTGAGTTCGGTGTTACGATAGCTTTCACATGATACCCCACACGATATACCCCCCAAAAAAGGTCAAGTAAGCCCCCCTACATTTTCCTAAATATATTTGCGAATGGTTAATAATCTATAAATATGTGGGTCAATAGCCTTTATTACTTCGGCCAAATTTGAACTTTCCACGTTCCACAGTTTACGAGAAAAACGGCTATTACAGACAGACACACGAGGGATCTTATAATGGTTCCGTTATCACTTTTTAAGTACGGAACCCTTAAAAAGTTTACTAGTACTTTAAACTTTTACATACCGAATTCAGATCCAGATTATATTTTTTAACTTTTTTGTGAAATTTGCCTTTTAATGCTTTAGTTTCTTGATCCTTAAGGAGTGGTGGAAAATATTATATTCCACTTTAATCAAACTTTGCATCAGAATTTTTTAATTAAATTTTACTTTTATAACTTTGGTGAAAAAATATTGTAAAATTGCTTTTCCTTATTTTTAAATAAAATTTTTTGAAAATCCCGGTGTGAATTCAGCATTAGAGAGACGCAATTGCTTGCCCTTGAAAAGGTTAAAGATATTAATAATTTATATTAGGCGTTCAAACTGCTCTTTCACACTGTATACAAAAATGGATAATCAGCAAAATAGTAAGAATTATTGAAAGATTTATTTTTACATTCAAGAACTGATATGAATTATAGGGAAAATTTATAAATTTAAATGAAAACGTTTTCGGGGATTTTTATGTCTTTTTATGGGACTTGTATATATACATATTTTTTTCTGTATCTTTATCTTGATTTAAACGTTGCTTATATTTCAAAATTTCAAGTCATCTTTCTATGATAGCTGCTTATTTTTTATTTCAATTCAATACTGGTGAAATTTAATTTTTAAACGTATTTTTAATTCGATGTCCCATGTTGGGAACGTTGACCCCTAATAGGTTAAGAATTAAAATTTATAAAAGTAAGAGCCAGGACCCCCGCAATTTGAAAGCGAAAAATTTAGTAGTTATATGCATCTTTTTAAACCGAGGAAAAGTTTTATTAAAAAATGTTTTAGAAAATACATCCAAAGAGTTTATTATATCCTAAGAATTAAAATTTATAAAAGTAAGAGCCAGGACCCCCGCAATTTGAAGGCGTCAAATTTAGTAGTTATATGCATCTTTTTAAACCGAGAAAAAGTTTTATTAAAAAATGTTTTAGAAAATACATCCAAAGAGTTTATTATATCCTAAGAATTAAAATTTATAAAAGTAAGAGCCAGGACCCCCGCAATTTGAAGGCGTCAAATTTAGTAGTTATATGCATCTTTTTAAACCGAGAAAACGTTTTATTAAAAAATGTTTTAGAAAATACTCCCAAATCTACAAATAAAATTACTTTTATTTCTTGCTCCACCTTTTAAGTTTTAACTTTCCGTGAAACAGGGGGAAATATTTTTTAGTAAAATAATGCATTTGCATATATACTACTGACCGAAACTCATAACCACCAACCTTTCATTTTTTCCAAGTCAAATACAGATTTCGAACCAGAAATTTTACTTAATTAATAAAGGGGATCAAATAAGTACCACAAAAGGCATTTTGTTAAATGACTTACTCTAAATCAAAGTCAAGCATTGGTGATAATAAAAACAGATGATTTTACATGAGCAATATAAAGTAAAATATGTGGCAAGTCAATTTCTCTTGTATAAGTTTTTCAGATGTGTATAATGCATTTGAAGTTTCTTTAAATATTTAATCACTTATTGTTTTGAACTAAAATCACATTTTTATATTCCCATGTACAATTTCTGATGCTCTGCGTCAAATTCCATATAATTCAACTTTAGTTATATATATATATATATATATATATATATAAAATTAAAATATCTTTCATAAAATATTGCCAAAGTTGAGGTTTCATCATTTTGGGAGCTATTTATAGTTAGCAGTTAACTGTAATGAAATAGATATTTCATTTATTGGTAGATTGAAAGCGTGTATAAGAACATCTGAAATTTTTGTGCGTGGATATAAGCTGGGTTAAAAGTTTTGTGTAAAATATGATTTTATTTAATGTATATGGCTACATTAAAATAGCCGTTTTAGTGAAATTTTTCGATTATACTATTATTATTATTATTTTGTTAAAAAAAGGAATCTTTTAAAATTCCAAATACTTTTTAATTTTATTCTTACTATTACTAGAAAAGGAATTTTATGGTCAATTTAATAAACAGGGAATACTAAATCAAATACCGGAAGCGAGCAGGAAGGCAGGAGAAATGTAAACAGTGTTTTTATGCATGAGTTGCTTACGTTTTTAACATAAAAACACTAATAAAACTTAATGGATACTTCTAGATTAATTTTATAAATAAGAAAAAATATAGATAAGGTATATCTAAATGCAATTTCTGGAAAATCAATATTTCCGTTATTTCCATGTATGATAAACTTCATTACATAAAATGTTTTAATCCTTAACCAGAAACGCAAAAATCCCGTGCACAAACAGAACACTTAATAATTTACCAAATAGTGAACTTAAACATTTAATATTTAATAGTAATGCATTAACAGGGCCAATTTTTTAATATAACTGCATAAAAATAAGTTTTGAATGTCGGCGAGAGAAAACGTTAAGGGTAGATATGTAGACGCAACCATCTCACAAACGTACCTTTCCGGTTAAGGGTTAAGCATATTATTATTTCAGTTAAATGATTTCAGAATGCTTTCCATATTAGTCACTATGTTCTGAACTAGAAGCTAAGCTCTATATGATGATGAAATTATTTTATACACTGTAAAACAAAATCTCTCAAAGTGACAGAAAAAACTGTCAATTTTTGTGCCAGTGGAAAACCGTTTAATTTACAAAATATATCTGTATTTTTTCATAAAAACTGTTTTTTTCTGTAAAAAATAGAATTTTTTTGCAAATATTATGAAATCCACTCAGTTTTACAGAAAAAACTGTTTTTCTTTAAAACAGTTTTTTCTGTAAAAAATACAATTTTTTTATGAAAAAATTACTGATTTTTTTTAACAGGGATAGGTACTCGAATATAAAATAATAGTAATTTAGTAAATTTAAAATTAGTAAATAGGTAATAGAAAATATGTATTTTTTAATATATTTTGAAATAATTCAGATAATTTTGAGGATATTGTAAAACTCCTGATTCAGTGCACAGGTAACTATATACAGGGTGTCCGGTCTCAACGGTGTCCAATGGTTAATTCGTAAACCGTTAGTCATAGATATATAGTTCCAATTACAAAAATGTTTTAAAAGAGGTAAAGAAATATTTTTAAAGCGATTTGAGTCATCAAAAACATTTATTTAAAAATTACGAAATTTAAATTTTTATACGGTCCCCCGGCCCTATAAGTTATATTTAGTAAACTTTTCCTATTCCTCTAACAAGTACGCCAAAAAAAGTCCCATTCATCTAACACTAAAATTGACCAAGTTATGACATTTTCAATTTTATGACTTAAACCACTTTTCTGTTACTGAAAACAGATGACTTGGACCAAGCTTTCAGGGGTCGTACACGAAGTGCTTAAAGTATTATAAAGGGCGTCCACTCCAAATGATGTTCAATGGCTAATTCCTAAACCGTTTGTCAAAGACATATAGTTCCAATTACAAAAAGGTTTTAAATAATGTAAAGAAGCATTTTTAAAGCAATTTAACAGAAGATGCTACCCCCGTATAAATATTACGGTAGTGTTAATTTTTAGTAATTAACTTTCAGATTGGTTAAAATAATTGAAGAAGTGAGTTTCAAAACTCGCCTTATCGAGAAAATCAAATTTTGGGAAATCGCGTAAAACCTTTAAATGCGCCCATTGGTATTCATTGAAAATTTGGAGATTGTAGTGTTTGATTGGTACAGTTATACCAATAGAATAGATTGATAGAGAAACAGGATTTTTTAAATTTCGGATAAGATCAGTTTCGAAACTGGCGTCCTCTATAATTTAATATATGTTTTGATGTAACAATATTTTTTCTCTAATTTTTAATTAAAAAATAATTAAAAAAACAACTGATCTAATGAATATTTGTTGTGGGGAGAGAGAGTGGAATTTTCAGAAAGGGCAATGTAAAATTAATAATAATAATTATTATTTTTATCGTTACAGTAAAATGATAAATGGAACAAAATCTTTAAAAAAGGAAAGTTAATTAAAAAGAGAGAATGTTGGCGGTTATATGATGTTCGACCTTTAATGGATAAATCTGTGCTCTATTAGAACAAAATATTAAAATATTGTAACAATTTTGTTACGTTTACTTAAATCATTGAAGTAATCGTACAGGTTGAATCATATAATTCAAATAATTGATGTTTATTGTAAAAGAAAATAAAAGTGATACGAGGATCATTTTCAAAAAGGGACATATTAATTCCCTTAACATATTCAGAGCAGCCATTCAAAAGTTATGTATAAAAATATACGCATTCAGAAAAAAAAAAAAAAAAAAAAAAAAAACAACATTAAGATGGTACAAACAAATTACTTACAAACTGAGCTTTCTTGTGTCTGTGCTTGAGACGGGAAGAATGGGGGGGTGGGGGTGGGGGTTACAAAATTTGGAGTGGAGATTTCAGGGGGAATTGATACGACTGTTTAGTGTTCATTACTACAACAAATATTGCTGCATAAAAAATATAGTTTTCAGGATTATAAACTTTGTGTGTATGAGAGACAGTGAGGGAAAAGTTTAAATTGCAATTTCAGGTGGAATTTAGATTATGGATTACTTATTAATTATTGCAGCAATAAAGAAGACGGACCTTTTTCTCCCAAGTTTTACAGCGTGATAATTCTTTGCACATCAGTAGATTTTCTCTTTTTTTGAAGACTTCATCTAAATTAATCGGCCCCTTAAATTTCTACTTTCCCACTTTTTGCTTCACCTGCACGCAAAGTTAAAAATCTATAGAGGTTTTTATATATTTTTTTACTATTCTACTCTAATTTGTCTAATTCAATAATGCATTTTCTAAAACTCCACACCCGTTAAAAATTTTATTTCCTATTGTCTTAATTATAGCATATTAATTATTAGAGCATAAAGAGGTAATAATTTTAAAAATTATTAAATTTAAAATCATTAAAAAAAGATTCAAATTTATAATTTATATAAGCGATTATAGATTTCAATTATATTTTTATTTAAGTATAAATTACTGATTAAATTAAATATATATATATACATACTGTTAAATTAAAAATTATAAAAAGTATATTAAATTTAAAATTATTAAAATTAATAACTTTATCAAAATGTTAGGAAAAATTTCTACTTTGTCTTTGTAGTTAGCCGTTACTTTATAGTTATAGTAAGCTACTAATCATCTCAATCCTCCCTAAAATTTATACCCCCCCCCCCCCCCCCCCACTTTTGCTTGGCCAATACATACTGTCTAAAATTATGTATGTATTTTTCCTTATATTTTATTTTATTATGCAAGAAATAACTAACTAATCTACCACATCAACTCCCCTAAAAATTCTACTCTCTCTTCCCCCAACTCACGCGAAAACACCCGCTCGCTATTGTTAATCCCATGGAATTATTTTTTTAAGATAGCTCGTCGCAGAATATCCCCCCCCCCCCTCCTCCTTCTGCTGTAGATGATACAGATTTCTTTTTTTTGTTGTTGTTCGAGGGTGGAGGCGATATTTACACATTAAAAGTTCAAATAACGCAAGTTAATATTTAGAATTGATTGATTGGATAAAAAAAAAAAAAAAAAAAAATCCAAATAGAAAACGAATTTAACATAATTCTATTAATTCTAAGATAGTTTAGTTTTTCTAATTCTCCTGGTCCTCATACGAATCACTTTTTTTATCGAAACTCTATCCTCTGATGGCTTTCGCCAAGCACGATTCCCGCCAAGAATTGTCACTTTGATGCTGAAACTCTGACCAATCAAATTACGAGATACAGCATAAATGGCAAAATGTGGTTGGAAAAAAATATTTTGTTTTAATAAGTCAGAATGAACAAAAATCTCAAAATATATTTGTAATGTTAATTTACTATCAATGTTTAATGTTAAATTTTATATCTGACGATTATTTTTATCTTTAGTAAATTTGTGACTGACCCCTATTTTGCAGCAAAAAAGATACTCCAACTTTAAACATCTATTACTCGGTCAGTTTTAATCGCAGAGGAATGGGACTTTTTTTGTCTTACTTGTCAGTGAAATAGGATATTTTTATTAAATATCACTTATAGGACCTGGGGACCGTATAAAAATTTAAATTTCGTAATTTAAAAAAAAATGTGTTTCTTGACCCAAATCGCTTTAAAAATACTTCTTTACCTCATTTGAAACATTTTTACAATTGGAACTATATGTCTGTGACTAACAGTTTAGGAATTAGCCATTGGACACCGTTGAGACCGGACACCCTGTATAGTAGAATGTAGTCCAAAGAAAATTGAAATATATTTAGTTGAATTGGGTGTACGCTGTCTGGCGTAAACATGAACTTTTGCTTAAAAAATGACAAAACCCTCCAATTTCTAAAAATGTTATGAAGATACTGCTAGGATTTTATGTTTTCACATCATTCTGTATTACAATTGAACTAAAAATATATGTATTTATCCAATATTGCACATTTTTTTTAAAGTGTGCTCCGAGCGGTGGCAGATACCTTAAAAAAACAAAAACTATTACTCATTGCTGTACATTTTACAATAACGCATCCGCAATCACCAAGAAAATAAGAACACATCAGTCGTAGATTATGAAACACTTTCCAACATTAACAGAATATTGCTAAGAATTTTCATTTTTTCATGCAATGAAATGACATGCCTACATAAGCAATTTAAAAAACACGTGAGACGAACAAATTACATTCAATACTACTGCAGTTTGCATAAACCTTTCTGTAATTGAAAAGCAGTTTTGTTGTGTTTTCTGTCCCATCTGGTAAGCTACCGTATCGATGTTAAAATAGTTTATAACTCTTTCAGACCGGGAGTTCTTTTGGTAGAAATTGAAAGTTTGGGTGGTTTCCCCTTATCGATAGGACCGTATTTGATTGAAAAAAAATATTTAAAAAAATACCCGATGTCAGGTTATGCCAAGGGAGGACCCACACAATTGTGCGGGTTCGGCCTTAATGCAGCCGTTTTGGGGCCAAATCTACACAATTGTGTAGTTTGGGATTATGTGTGAAATATCTAAAGATAAAAGTTTGAGCAAAAAAAGTTGTTGTTTATTGAGATAATTTTCATCAGCCACAATGAAAATGTTTGAAACAATTTTTGTTTTTGGACAGACCACTACAATTTCATTTTCTGAGACATGCTCAATGCTCGCACCCCTCTTAGAGCCGTGACAAATGGCAGGGCCCGACTATCAAGTTTCTGTGCCCAGGGCACTTTAAATTTTTTTGTGCCCCCTTAGATTGGTTGATTTATTGATACTAGATTTTTTTTTTATATATTAAAAACTTATTCGAAAATTGTCAACCCAAAAAATTATGTTTTCCGGAAAATTGAAAAACGGTTCCACGAATAAAAATAAAATATTTCTTCTATTATTTATTGGAATGCGCTTTTAACCATATATTGAGATATATTTTTGTCGTGTTAATATCTCAAATATCACATTTTTTTACAATTATGATTTTTTAAATAGAAATTTAGATGGGAATATGATAAAATCCGTGCCCTCAGAAATTTTGTGCTCAGGGCCACGGGTCCCGGGTGCCCGTGCGATAGTCAGGGCCTGACAAATGGTATGCCCTTCACTCCGTTTGGATTGTGCCTGATCCTTCAAATTTCCCTTTTTTAATTTTTCCAGCAGCGGTATTTTGTTGAAATACCGATCAATGTACATAAAACTAGGTCTGAAAAAAAGTAAGGACTACAAGTCCTAAGCCCAGATCCTTGTGGACCAGGTCTGTACTTTCCCACTGGTATACTACAAAATTTAAAACTATCCCAGGTGATACTGTTACAACAGAGTGTGGTTTGTTTTTTATATACTGCTTTACTGAAGCGCGTCCTAAAAAAAAGGAATCGTCTGCTCATCTATGGAAAATTTTCCCTAATCTCCTGGTAAATTCAAGCAGACACTGCGGAATCTGTCGAGCATTTGCTGAAATTTCCATAATTTATTATTTATTCCTGGTGGTTTACTTGCTATGTCGACAAAATAGAATGAATTTATCAAACTTAAAAATCTATCTCGTGATATGCATGTAACTCATATAAAACTTATAAATCATATATGACATCTATAACTCAGAGCAGAAACATACAGTTCGTTACATGTGCATATTATTTATCTAATACTATGAATTTTAAATAGAAATCATGAATAGTACGAACCTATTAATTTAAAATGAATCCGCTTTAAAAATGTAATTAATAAAAAATAAATTGCTAAAAACATAAGTTTAAAAAAAAAATCACTTAAAAATAAAAATTTTATATATTAGGAATTGTACCCAATTTGGAAGTGGTAAATGCCGGACCCGCACAACTGTGCGGGTCATTTGTTTTTCAACATTTGTAAAGCCTAATTAAATTTATCAAAGACAAAATCAATTGAAATCATGAATAAAGTATATTAAAAGAAAAATTAACTGTAAGCAAACACTAAAAATCATATTTAAAAGAAATTACGTCAGCCCATACTTTTTGTCTATTGCTGTCAGATGACATAGTCTTTTTAAAAGCAGAAAATCTAACCCTGTAATGTAGTTGGTGCCCCCTAGTTGTGTCTTATCAAAACATCTGAAGCCAATTAACTCATATAAATGTGCAGATTTGGTTTTAAATCTCACAAAAACAGGAAATAGTCATTCTCTTTTACTTTAGTATCACCCGCACAATTGTGCGGGTCAGGGCTTAAAGGGATAAATGATTTTATGAAGACTTGGCCAAGACTTTCTTTTAAAGACTTCCCCAACACTGCTGGAAGTAATTCAATCGCATCTTTGGCTATTCTATCGGCTGAAATTACTTTATTCCTTGTCCTATAGTTTTCACTTCTAGAATCTTGCATTTTTTATCACTGGAAAATGAGCACAAGAACATTTCAGCATCATTTTGTATCTTTTGCATTTTTTCTTTATTAGATCAGTCTTTCTTTATTAGCTCAAGAATTTTTTCAAGTAATGGAACCAACTCTTTTTCAACTGTCAATATTAAAAAGACTATTCACTCCGGAGGAGTGAATAGTCACTCTATCGCAGAGTCAAAATATGCCCAACTTCTTTAGAGTGACTATTCACTCTGAGGAAAAGTGGAATTATTAACTCTCTGAAAGAGTGAATACTCACTCCTGGAAAGTGAATGTTCATTCTAAACAGGGGTGAATAATCACTCTTTCGGAGGAGTCTCTATTCACTCTTGCTAAAGGAGTGCGTTTTTTCACCACTGGTAGGAGTGAATAGTCGCTCTTTCATAGGAGTGGATGTTCATTTTTTATGGAGTTAATTTTTTTTTTATGTTGCTTTTATGGGCATTTTAAAAGAATCATATTTTTTAGATCATGCAATGAAGCAATACAAGCGTGGTAAATATTAGAATAAAATATTTTACTGGCAATATTTATTTAATTCATAGTGTGTAACACTAATTGAACTTTTAAGAAAAAATTGAATTAAAGTTACATATTAATTAGATTACTGACAGAAATAAACTAAAATATTTTATTCCAATCTTAACCCTTGTGTTTGCTTTCATTGCATGCCCTATAAATATATGATCGTTTTAAAATGTCCATAAGGTCAAGTAATTAACCGAAATCTTAATCAGTTAATATTATTTATTTCTTTTCAGATACCCAATAAGTTGTATTTAGTACTTTAATAATTCCTGTGATGTACGTTAATTATGTTCTTTTTTTCATGTGTAATTCAAGTTTTAAATATTTAGATCTCAGTATTCATTCCTAATTAATTTAAATCTAATCAAACGTTATTGTTTATTGTATTTTTGTTACTTTTAAAGTTTTATTAATAACTGTATAATAGGTGGATGTTATATGCTTAACAACGTGTGATTTCATTTTAATTTCTGTTTTAAATATAAAATCTTACCTTTTAAGCACTATTTTGCAGAATCCCATTGTTCTAAAATATTTTAAATTTTTAAACTAAAAACTCAATGTTTATGAACTCACATCTTCTTTTAATAAGTTCTAAGCTTGATCTAAATATTAAGAATGAGTAAGAATTTTTTTAATGTGTTGTAACTTGTCATTGTTTTATTAAATATGAAAATGGAGTCTAGATATTTATATTCTCTGGAACATGTTTATATATATATATATATATATTTTAAACATATTCCTTAAGGGGTCAGGTACCCTTTAAAGCGTCCAGAAATCTTTTTTTTTTTTTTTTTTTTTTTTTTTTAATGGCGTAGGGTAAAATGCCCATATTTCTCCCCCAGTCACTTGTAGGCCCTAAATGTCGTAATTTTTAGTAAAAACCTACCAAATTTGGGTTTTACATAGACTAACTACCCACGCACATAGAAACATAGGCAAATATCGTACAAAAAAATTTAACAATGCAAAAAATTGTTTTTTCAAAAGTATTTAAAAAATGACAAAAAAAAAAATGCTCCCAATTTCGATCCCACCCCTCTCCCCCAAGAAACCCAATACGCCGAGGCTTAACTTATAACTAAATCAAAATTTATTTCTAAATGAGTAAGTAATTTAATTTGCATTAAAGTAAGGCACAAATAAATGTACTAATTATCAGGGGAAGAATAACATAATGAAACATTAGCCATCCAAACATGAGGAAAAATTTCAAAAATTGTCATGAAAAGCATTCATAATTTCGTCTCCGGGAAGAAAATAAGAACTGCAAGGGGAAGAAATTTGGACCACGGTATTTTCCAATATATCGGAGCTTTAGTTCCCGTAAGATGAACTGAACGTCCTAAAACTCACTGTATGTTACTGTCAGCATCTTACCTACGTAAAATACATGCAATGAATAAGAAATAAATACTTACAGTACAGTAAATAACGTTCTACAAACGACGTAATAAGAACTCATGTCTTCTAAAAATAGGAAATTCAGCGTCTTTAATTTATGTATGCGTCTTGGCGAACGAAACTTTCAATACTGATTCTTTTACCTTCCGTCCCCTGTGCCTTGCGTCATAAGTTGCGCCACTTTTGCAGAAGCGGAGAAGTTAAAGGGGACGAAATATGGGTCCTTTACCCTCTAATTAAATGTGATTCTTTAAGAACATTTAAAAACAAATCCCATGCAAAAATTCGCACTACAAGAGAAATTATGTCCAAAACACATTGAGCACATAGTACTATTACTAGAAAAGGAATTTTATGGCCAATTTAATAAACAGGGAATACTAAATCAAATACCGGAAGCGAGCAGGAAGGCAGGAGAAATGTAAACAGTGTTTATGCATGAGTTGCTTACGTTTTTAACATAAAAACACTAATAAAACTTAATGGATACTTCTAGATTAATTTTATAAATAAGAAAAAATATAGATAAGGTATATCTAAATGCAATTTCTGGAAAATCAATTTTTCCGTTATTTCCATGTATGATAAACTTCATTACATAAAATGTTTTAATCCTTAACCAGAAACGATCCCACCCCTCTCCCCCAAGAAACCCAATACGCCGAGGCTTAACTTATAACTAAATCAAAATTTATTTCTAAATGAGTAAGTAATTTAATTTGCATTAAAGTAAGGCACAAAGAAATGTACTAATTATCAGGGGAAGAATAACATAATGAAACATTAGTCATCCAAACCTGAGGAAAAATTGCAAAAATTGTCATGAAAAGCATTCATAATTTCGTCCCCGGGACGAAAATAAGAACTGCAAGGGGACGAAATTTGGACCACGGTATTTTCCAATATGGCGGAGCTTTAGTTCCTGTAAGATGAACTGAACGTCCTAAAACTCACTGTATGTTACTGTCAGCATCTTACCTACGTAAAATACATGCAATGAATAAGAAATAAATACTTACAGTACAGTAAATAACGTTCTACAAACGACGTAATAAGAACTCATGTCTTCTAAAAATAGGAAATTCAGCGTCTTTAATTTATGTATGCGTCTTGGCGAACGAAACTTTCAATACTGATTCTTTTACCTTCCGTCCCCTGTGCCTTGCGTCATAAGTTGCGCCACTTTCGCAGAAGCGGAGAAGTTAAAGGGGACGCAATATGGGTCCTTTACCCTCTAATTAAATGTGATTCTTTAAGAACATTTAAAAACAAATCCCATGCAAAAATTCGCACTACAAGAGAAATTATGTCTAAAACACATTGAGCCTTTTCTATTTGATTCAAGGGGTGAATTTACGAGAATTTTCTTTAAAGTCAATTTTCCCAGAACAGCGATTTTGATCACTATGCGCGCAAGATTTCTGAAAAATGGTTACCTAGAATTTCACGAAATTTTCGCTGAATGTAGTAAACATATAAAGGCACAAAGTGACCTATTATTATTTTTCTCAAGTAAAAAGTTTAGAATTTACGACCACTTTTGTATTAAAAAAAAATCTCGATATTTCTAGTTCATTTACAAAAAAAAAAAAAAAAAAAAAAAGATATTCTTAAGATCTACTAGTTTTATTTTTTGCATTGTAGGCCATATTGAAACCACATTATATTTGTACTCATAAAAGAAAATTTTGGTTTGTTTTAGCCATTCAAAAGGGGGAAATCATGCGTGCAATGCATACAGGAACACTTTTTTCGTAAAAATTGTACTATCTATAAAAATAAATTAAAAAACTTTATATACGTGTATACTTTTTTTAACAACTTTAATTGATAAAATAATTTTTTCTTAATATGTGTTTTCAATTTTATAATTAAAAGTCAGTTAGTTATAGAGTAACTGCAATTTTTATAGAGGTCACATTTTCATGTATTTTGTGAGTTCAAAGGGTACCTGGCCCCTTAACTTAATCACGATTTCGAATTTTTTTTCCGCTATTGGTGAAAAAGAGATATTAATACAACGCTTATTTATGGAACGACATGATAAGCCATATTTAATTTTTTTATTCCCGTATATATTGTATTTTGTGAATATGAGCTAAATAGATTTCGCATGTTTTATAAGAAAAGATTGATCTATGAAACAGAAAAAATAAGGAAATATAAAAAGAAAGAAATGGCTGCATATGTAATGTTCTTATTGTTTGAAAAACATTTTTAATATAAAAAGTAGTTACTTATCTCTTTGAAATATATTCAATCTTATAATATATGATGATATAAACATTTTAAAAAATATACTAAAGCAGTTTTATCTGTAAACTTCATATCAGGCATAAAAAACACTTTATTTCAATGCTTAAATATCATCTTGTTTTTTTAGTGCCAATAATTACGTGGATCATAACTATTTAACTCATAACATACAAAATTTGCAGGAATAAAAGATTAAGACTTACCTTTATGTTCCATAAATAATCACTTTAATAATATCCGTATATTTTAATCCTAAAATGGCGGACGCCTTTCTCTTATCTTAAAAAAGCGTCGTAGACTTGCTGTTCTGATTAGCTGATGAGTAAATACCAACAGATTGACCGTTTCGTCCTAAAATCTGAGTTTCACCGAAAATTCGTTTTTAGCGAAAATGCTGCCAAAAATTCGGCCGGATCGAAACTCGACCGAAACTATCTATATTCCAGAAACCTCGTTCCTTCCTTCGGAAATTTTCAACATTACCCGTTGATTTAAGCTGTATCGCCTCAAATGAGACACTCTTTACTTATTACTATGAACTTCACTGTGTA
Organism: Maratus speciosus; assembly: GCA_963932465.1. Classification (NCBI taxonomy): domain Eukaryota; kingdom Metazoa; phylum Arthropoda; class Arachnida; order Araneae; family Salticidae; genus Maratus; species Maratus speciosus. The sequence continues at coordinate 385,744,440 of OZ010796.1, forward strand.
TAAATTATCAGTCATGGTAGACTCAAGACGGGAATGAAAATTATAAAGCAAGCAATGCATATATGACTCAACTTTTGAAGATACATGAAGCGCTCATTAAAAACTGCAGACTTAACAGTAATAGAAAAATTTTAGTTTGAAACCGCAGAAGTGTTTCGAATGCTGTTTGAGAAAGTTCTATCATCCAGTATCCTTTAGGAATTAATTACATTTTATTTTATATGAAAATAAAAAATTCCATAAATAATCACTTTAATAATATCCGTATATTTTAATCCTAAAATATCGGACGTCTTTGTCTTACTATGAAAAAAAAGCCGTAGACAAGACTGTTCTGATTGGCTGGAGTAATACCAATACATACAATACGCACTCCCGCTTAAAGTGAATAGTCACTCTTTCAGAAGAGCGACTATTCACTCTTGAAAAGGAGTGCGTTTTAGTGCCAAATCTGAGTAATTTTCAAGGATACATTATACAATAGAATTTTTAAAAATTAAGAAGTGACAGATTTTGGTGCTTTTCATTATTTTACTCCATGTATTGGTTCAGAGTTGAAAGGAAAATTTTTAAAGTGTATAATGCCAGGCTTTCACTCTCGTCAGCGGAGTGAGATATTTCACTCTCGGCAATGGAGTGGCTTATTTCACTCTCGATGATGGAGTGAAATATTTCACTCCTTTCTAGGGAGTGGAAAATTTTACTCTTTAAGGTGTGTATGATTATAAAATTCCCTCCAAACAAAGTGAAAATGCCTACCACTCAATTCCTTTAAAAGAGTGGAATTTTCACTCCTCCCATTTTTTTAGTGCAATACACCTTCCTTTCTTCGCAGACCGCTTACGATAAAATGATACCGAAGGTGTCACAAGATTTGGAATGCCGTTTTCCTTCAGAATGTGAACCAAATTTTTGGAATAGACATGTCTACATATTAAAAACTGCACCAACTTCGATTTTTCGAAAGGTAACATCCACTTTTGACACACAATTTGTTTTTATTGTATCAAATCAGCTCCGAAAGGTCCATAGTTTACATGTTTTCGTTAAATCTTCATGAAATAAGAAGAGGTCGAAATCTGAAGATGCTAATGTTAAATTAATTTGACAAACTTTAGTTATATTTACAAAAATATCTTATAATCTAGTATCTCTATAATATAATCTAGTAATCTAATATCTCTATATCTTATAAAAATATCTTATCATTCAGCTGCTTTTAGAGAGCAAATAAAACTCAGCTTACTCTATCACCGATATCTTTCTGAATTTTCATGATATTTGACTGGATTTTTTTACGAGTTACTCCATAGAGTTGAGCATTAAATTATGTAAAAAAAAGTCTTTGTTTCAATTTTTGTTTGTAATATCGTTCGCGCTAGCGCAAATAAAAATTATTTCATACAACTGCTTATATTTCATAAAAATATATTTTATATATTTATATTCCAATTTCACTATATTGTTTCTACTACACTTTGCTCATTTTTCTGAAACTGGCGTTAAATTTGGTTGAAAACCCTGCATGATATAAGCTAAAAACATGAGAGAATTTTTTTAACTTTTAAGAAAAATCGCTATATCTCCATGAACATAATGTGCTATTCTTGCACAAATCAGTAAACATATTGTACACTATTCACAAATGTGCATTCTGCAGCGATAGATCATTTTGTGCATTTTAATTTACAGGGGGATCACAAATATTATTTTTCTTTGATTTTTTGTTGGCCCCCTAATTGTCCTCCTTATCAAACAGACGACGTTGATAAATATGTGGTCAAACATGTTCTTTATAATCCATAAGTTCCAGAAGAATCCGACAAGAATATTTTTAAATATTCGACAAAATGTCTAAAAATGAAAGTGCCCGGTGACTAATGGTTATAGGGGAGGTAGAGGTAATTAGGATCAGGAGTAAATGGGATCAGTGACACTTCAGGTACGATTTGTAACAGAAAAAAATTGACCATACTAATTATAATCTCACTAATATTCTGCATGTGCAATTTTTTTGAGTGAAAATATATGTTCCTGTAGAAGTAATCATTGTTTCCCCAGAACATAAAGAAAAACGTTCTCCGTCAAAGTGAGAATGTGTTAGTTAAAAAGGTCCTGTGTAAAAAATTGTAGGAATATTGAAACATAGCTATGGATTTCAATTTAGAAGAAGGTTGTTTTTAAGAAGAAATGATTACCGTTTTGCAACAGACGAAGCAATTAATTTTTAATTTGTTAATAATCTTCATGATTCTAATTACCCCAGAAATAGCACTTTTGGGTTAAATAGGAGAGTTTTTGGGTTAAGGGTAAATGAGATCGCATATTTTATTTTCTATTTAAATCAAATTGTGGTTTAAAATGCATTTTTTAATCTTTCAGTTTTCGGATCCTGTGATATACCCCTAGTTTGGTTTACTTTACTGCACATTTTGTGTTAGCAAAACATTTATTTTACAATTTTATTTTGCCTTTATCAGCGGTGGAAAATTGGCGCAGAGGAGGAGCCTATCGACACCACTAAATTATAGTAGTATTTTTCGGCTTATCTAATGATAGGATTTCTGAGTTTTTATTAAGGTGAAGAATGCTTCAAAATTTTAGTGGTGTCAGTAGGCTCCTCCTCTGCGCCAATTTTCCACCACTGCTTTATTCCAAATTTTAGCCTTGACTGCATGTTTTAGGCTTAATTAGGCCTGAACACTTTCAATGTAAATGCAATTTTCCTCCTTCACAATCTATGAGCTTTAACTGAAATCTTTTCACCGGTTGCTTGCATTTCATGCTATTTTGAAAAAAAAATGATTTTTTTAAACTTTAAAAATTAGTTATTTAGTAATACAACAAGGCTATTAATTTCCAATAGAAAATTTTGCATTTGATTTTGTTTTGTAGGCAGAGTGTAAAATATATGAATATTGAAAATCCCTTAAAAAAGTTTTTTTTTCCAGAATGCTTATCTTTCCAGTACTGTATCTCTGAGAACAGTTGTAGTTGTAAGTACCAAAAGTTGTAAAACCAAAAATATCTTGTTGTAAAGCCCACATGAGATCTTTTAATCCCATTTACCCTTGACTGTGTATCTTGTAAGGCATGAGAGAAAATACCACTAGTAACATAGTACATTGAAAATAATTCTTTACACATTTCAAGAGTCAACTACCTACTGAGTAAAATTATACATAACATCAATATGTAGTCCACTTCATTCTCTGGCAATTAATTGTCAAAGTTCAAATTGTCAAAAAGGGATCCTAATTACCCCTATCTTCCCTATAGTGTATATGACAGCTCCTTGAAGATAACTTTAGCTTCTCATTTAATTATGCCCTCTCCCCTTTCTTTCTTCCAATTCCATTACAAGCGGTCTTCCTGTGTGATGATGCAAAAAGTTCCGTCCTGCATCAAGACTTTAAAGAAAATACATGAAGACAAAGTGTGGGTTCCATGCATATAACATCGGTCAAAAAGTCCCGGGACGTACCCATAGATGGCGCCCCAAATAAAAAAATTATATGTGTGTTAGATAGTATTGACCTTCCAAAGCTATGTGTCAAAATTTCATGACATTTCGACCATTAATTGTCGAGATAGTGAAGTTTTAGTCATGCTACTTTTGGTATTGTCAAAACAATGGAAAAAAAACGAATTTCGTGTTTTGATTAGACACTGTTTTCTGATGGGAAAAAATACTGTTCAAGCTCAGCAATGGCTTGAAAAGTGTTATAGGGAATCTGCTCCGTCAAAAACAACAATTTGTCGATGGTCTCCTGAGTTTAAACGTAGACGTACAGACACCGATGATGCTGAACACTCAGGACGTCCAAAAGATGTGAATATGTCAGAAAACATTTTTAAAAATCTCAAAATTTTTTTGGACGACCGTAAAGTGAAGTTGCAGGAGATGGCTTACATCAAAAAGATTTCAAAAGGCAGTGTATACAACATTTTGAACAAAAATTTGGGGCTTCGGAAAACTGTTGTTCAAATGGGTGCCGCGTTTGCTCGCAGTGGAACAAAAGCAACAACGTGTTGATGATTCAGAGCTCTGTTTGAAGCTGTTTAATCAGAATAAACAAGATTTCTTGTGTCGGTATGTGACAATAGATGAAACATGTATCTACCTAGAGATCTGCATGGGCCGGGCTCGGGCCGATTTTCACTCACGGCACTCGGACCGGGCCGGGCTCGGGCTCCACTCTTCTCGGGTCGGGCCGGGCCGTACTTTATTTCTGAAGGCTCGGGCCGGGTCGGGTCCGGGCCATACTTTATTTCTAAAGGCTCGGGCCGGAACGGGCCTAACTTATTTTTTCTGTACAGAATCGGGATTGGTTTCATTCCTAGTCTTCACGGGCCAAGATTTTCAGTCCTAGTTTTGATTCAGCCCATATGAAAATCATTGTCTCAGCTTGGCCAGATCCATTCAAAGATCAGTCAAATTAGGCCTGGCCCTAAAATTTTTGCAAAAAATGCATACATTTTTAAATTGCCATTATTCTACACTTAAACATTAAAATTTATTATTTATTAAAGAATAGTATATTTCTACGCTTATTAAAATATAGCTAAATTAAAATATAGTAACACGTGTGAAAGGAACCTGCCTATGACGAAAACCTGTTTTAAACTGAAAAACGTGTTGATCCATGCAAAATTAATATACTAATACGTAAGAAAACAATATATGATACATTTACACTTGCTAAGAATGGAACTTGTCTATAACGCATTTTTTTTTTCTTTTCTACGCAATTCCGTCTTAGAAAATTTTACTGTATAGAATTTTTCAGATTTTTGGCATACATGGAATACATGTATGTTAATGCATGGAATGTGGATTAACAATATTAATGATAACATAAACATTTACATACAAGAAATAGAGATTCGTTAAAAAAATAAATATCGCAGTCTGTGTCACTTCTTTAAAAATGAAGATTATAAACATGAGAAAAAAAAGTTAAGATAAATATTTTTGGTCAGAGCTACCTCGTACGAGACAAATTTTTAACCAAATCGACGTAAAAATCAGTGTTTTGTAAAAAATTCACTCGGGCCGGGTTTTTTTTTTCTCGGGCCGAGATTTTAGCTTTTTTCCGGGCCGGGCTCGGGCCGATATTTTAACTTTTTTCCGGGCCGGGCCGAACTTTTAAGATTTTTAGCGGGCCGGGCCAATATTACTTTTTCTACGGGCCGGGCCGAGCTCGGGCCGAACTTTTAATTTTTTTTATCGGGCCGGGCCGGGCCGAATTTTTTTTTTCAATGAGTCGGGCCGGGCCTGAAAATTTCGGCCCGTGCAGACCTCTATATCTACCACACTGTAAAAGTTATCTGTAGTTCTACAGATGTAAAGATACATGCTTACTAAACTTTCATCTGTAACTGTACAAAAAAGCTGCAAATCTACAAAACTAGTTTTTGTAAAGCTACAGAAATCTGTAACTTTACAAATGAATCTGTTAAATTTACAGTAATCTTACTAAAATTTTATCTGTAACCCTGGTTGCCAGTTGCATGAAAAGTTCTAGGCATCCTAGTTTCCTAAACAATTCTTAGTAACCTTACAGATTTTTTGATTTTCGGCGCAAAAGTGTGTCTGTTACATGAATTTTTGTTGTTGCCGTTACATAAAAAGTTCTAGAAATCCCAGTTTCCTAGAAAAACTTTAGTAACTTTACAGATTTTTTTTACAGTGCACTACACACCTTAATGAAAAAGATCGTCAGCTGAATGGAGAGCGGCGGATGAAAGTGGTCCAAAGCAACCAAAGACGCAACAGTCAATCAGAGAGGTTATAGCCTCTATATTTTGGGATGAGCACAGTACTTTATTCATTGACTACCTCGAAAAAGGAAAAACCTTCAATATTGCATATTAAACATCGTTATTGGATCGACTGAACGAAGAAATAAAGAAAAAAAGGCCCCAAATGCTAAAGAAAAAGTACTCTTCCACCAAGACTAGATGCACTGTGTCACATGCCGATGATTATGATGACAAAATAATATGAATTACAGCTCAAAATGCTTTACTATCCGCTGTATTCTCCAGATCTGGCCCCCAGAGACTACTACCTGTTCGCGCACCTTAAAAGTATGCTACAGGGAGAGCGATCTGCATCAAATGATAAAGTCATAGCCGAAGCAAACGCCTATTTTGAACAGAACACCTATTTTATATTTTGAAGGTAAGACAAATCATTTTTAAAAAAAAAGTTATCAAAATGTTAGATAAGCGTTGGAATGAATGTATAGCTCCATTAAATAGGCTAAAAAGCCCTTGGGAATTGATCACAATAACTGGGCTTTTATATAATACAAAATAATCACTATGAGACGAAATTTCATTACTTACAAACATAAATACAGTTAGTCTTTTATAACTTTATTCAACCTAATGATATGATTGAATGACATCAGAATTTATGAACTAATTGATTTGAAAATAAATAATTTTCATTGTGTACATTGTAAAATTAAATAATCATGGGTGCCAATTAGCAATCGGAAATTAAATTTCTTTATTTTAATGAATATTTAAATATTAGTCGGAATCCACCGGCGCTTATAAATATTGCGCACCGAAGCCCATCGAAACAGCGCTGTGTGTGGCGGTTTTCTAGTTGATACAAAGGAATCTTTGCCGATTAGCATTTTCTGAAAATTCCCCACTCCTGATTCTAATGTTTTTTCTAAATTCATTTATCAGATTTTATTACATATATGGCTAATTCCATGAAAACTTGTCATGTCTGTCACACAGCTGAATATCGCTATGCTTGTTGGCTACCAGTATTTTAGAACGGAAAAATGTGACTTATTTTATCAGAGATACCTCATCAATTGAATAACTTGAAGCAAACTTTTCGAAAATAACGGTGGCAAACAAGTATAGCGATTTTCAAGTGTGTAACAGACATGACATGTTTTCATGGAATTAGCCATGTATATACAGGATGCTTATGAGTAAACTTCCCCTATAAACAGCATCCTACGGCGCAAACGGGTGAATGGAATGCAATGAAATTTGGTTAGAAATTTTTGTTAGAAATTAAGCCCTGGTTAACATGAAAATTTCAATTATGTTGCATCAATGTTTTTCAATTAAATCTTGTAAATCCCAAAGAAATTAAAATGAACTTTTTATTATGTATTAAGGTCATTTTTGCTTCAAAAATATGTTTCAATAATAGTTGTTTTGAACTGACAACATATAATGTCAAAAGCCTTTGTCATCTTGTCAGAAGCTTTTGCACCTGCATGTGTATGGTCAATTCCTGTATCAGACACATATCTAGAATCTTTTCCAAGGGATGAAAATAATTATTGCCTTACTTTAGAGATATGAAAACCGAATTTTGATTCATGGGTCAGAAGAGAATTGCATACTGAATTTTAATTTTTAACATATTTAACTATATTTTTATCACTTAATGCAAAGTTCAGTCATTATTTACAACTACACAAAATTTTACGAAGACTAATTTTTTATTCTTGAGAAATAGAAACTTTTGCTGATGAAAAGAAAAAGGTCTGCGATGATTTTAAGCTTATTAGAAATAATAAATAAATCTCTCACATTCTCTCTCACTTACACACAAAGAAAGAAAGAAAAAATTCACTCAATCAATACTTACTTAAACCATTAAATAAACTTTATTCAAAACACACTAGTCCAGTAGAAATAGCGTTTTCCCTTGCAAAAAATCGGGTGATTCTGATTTTCGGCTATTGTGTATAGGTTGACACTCTTAATCTCAGGTTTTCGACCTTCTGGACATTGTGCGTTTTTTACCATATCGAGAAAAACAAAAAAATTGTGCACTTTTTTTTTTTCTTGAATAACTCGGTTCCACTGCATTTCACAAGAAAACTATAATTACATTTTTGTAGAAGATAAAATTCCCTACAACATGCACTATTAATGTTTGTAAACTGTCTAAACAAGAAGTGAGATACGGAGCCAGGAAAATAGGGTAAAATTTGCAAAAATCCACAAATGATGTTAGTTTTTGCTTAAGGTCGTTCTCAAATCCAAGAGGGCAACTTTATGACATAAGTTTAATTTATTTTTGTTCGGAAATGCATGAAACTAGCAGGTGTTGTTGTTCAGAAACTATGTAATAGAGCTGTTTTTTCCGTTCTTTTTTTTTGCAAACGCAATAGATCTTTCAGAAAATAGTGTCAAAGTGGGCGTTTTGAACCGAATTTCCGCGCGAAAGAAGAATAACCACTCAAGAAAGGGTGAAAAACGTGTTTGTCACATGATCAAAATCACTTATAACTCAATAGGTCATTTATTTATCAAAAAATGGAAAACACAGTTCGATTCCAAATCGCTTCCATGGTCAGTCTTTCCAATTTTATATCTTTCAGTTAAAAAATAAATTTGTAAATGTGTCAAAACGTTTTGCGCTTGTTGAGCAGAACAGTTGAGAACAGCCTTAATAGCCCACTTTTAGTGCATTTTAGAATCAGAACTGCCATAATCAACTCTTTAGTACATAAAATAGTCTATAGTTTTATTTATGAAATAATTAATTATCTGTAATACACTTTGAAAATAACAGCAACAAGATTTTAGGAGAAAACAGGAAAATACTGCCTGGCAAGTTAATAATTTAAAAAACGAGCTTTTATTTTTTTATATTCAAACACAAATTAATTATAGCATGTACAAGAAACTAATCAACAAATACATAAGTGTTGTAATTTTATATATGTTTCCTTTTCTGCTGCTTGGCCCTGGTTGTGATATTGTCTCAGGTTCTTCACCGCCCGTCTCTGTACTTAAATCGATTGTTTTTTCTAGGTCGTCAAAGTCCTCAAGTTCCAATATAATATCAGGAGTGTTGCCACATAGTCGTTTCTGGCATTTCACACAGATAATTGCAAGCTTTTTCGCATTGGCAAGATATGAAATTGAGTAGGCTTTGATGGCCTGGTTCGTTCATAGTGGTGACTGGAATTAGCCTATGCCCATCCCATTTCCAGCCCTACTCGAAAGGGTTCTTTTCGTTTCCCAGCCATATCTAAAGTTGTAGGTATGTCCGGAATGCATGATATTGAGTAGAAGCGCGAGTAGGTGGTAATCCCGTTAAATTTAATTAAATATTATTAGCTGCTCCAGCGAAGCTGACGTACAGCAATACATTCAAGTTTTGGACGGGATTACCTCCATACAGGGCAATAAGTACAATTTCTGTGGCTTCAACAAGTTTTTGCCTCTGTGCACTTGGATCTTTAAAGATTTGAACTTTTTGGTTCAGTGATGGGTTCTGAAGAATTCTGAAATATTTCATTTTCCCATGGCTGAAGAGCACAGAAGTGCTGTCACAACCACTTACAACATGACAAAAAAAAATGTTTCTGCAACTTCCTTAAATTTTAAACACTTGTTCGAGTAGAGAGCATCAGGCAGTGCCCCTCTCCTGGCCTTCAGGAAATAAAAATTGTCTAAAGCTAGTGCAGTCACAAGAACAAGAAAGGCAATGTCTTCACCATTGACAATGACAGCATCGTAATCACGGGCCAAGAATACAGCTGTGTTCACTATTAGCACAACTGCATCTTCAGTGGCCTGCTTAGTGGCCATTTGTACTTTTAAACACTAGAATGTCCAGAAATTTAGCTCAAGATTTATAAAAATATTTCACACACGAATTTTTATTTAAAACTATTTACCGTATTTACTTAAATTATTTTTGTGTCGCTGATATTTAATTTATTTTATGAAGAATTTTTCTGGTTTGAATCAACATATAATCATTTGTTTGGAGACGGATCGACTCCTGCTGAGCATTCTAGTGTTAAAATTCATTTCGAATCATAGAAATAAAAAGTGCTTTTTCATCCCCCAACAATTTCTCTTGTGGCATCTGTGGGAACATGGTCTCATTGAACTGAACCTCAGCAGAAGTATGAATCTTCAAGCGACGAACGCTTTCTGCACTTTTTATACTTTTTTGATTATGTTCAGGATAACCACCAAAGACAATGACTGCATTTCCACTGTAATGATGCTGTACGTATATAACACATTTTGCAAAGATGTCAGCGAAACATTGTTTTATAGATATTCTCCATCAACTATCTCCACTCTTTTCATTCCCAATATTGTGTCACTTGTTAGAGGAGGTAAAAGCAGAGAAAAATATCGACTTGGTGCCTTTGCGCACACCTTCCTCTGTAAAAAGTGACAAAGAGAAATGCGCCAACTCATACTGGAAGTATTCTTTCCTTTCTTCGTCCGATTGCTTGGCAATGCACATCACGGGAAACAGCGCAAAAGGGGTCTATGGCTACTTTCGCTTCCTTAATTTTTAAACCGCTTGTTACTGTAGCAAGAGAAACCATTGCATCCTTTCGTTTAAAATGTACACTTTCAAAAATTTTGATGAAGGATGCTTGACATTCCTTTACTTTAATTTCCTGTGAAAGAGGGCAATTCACTTCTCTATCACCGAACACTCCACTGCTTATAGACTACAGCTCGTTAATTTGGGGAAATAGGTGATGGCTCGAAAACTATTCAATGAAATTGTTCACATCATCATCGTCCCTGCTGATTCTTGAAGGCCTAGACCTAATGCAAACATTCTGTTCTGATGTTGCTGACATTTTTTTTCGTCCAGGACAAACAAGGATTTTGCCCCCCTCCTCCTCCGTAAAGTAAATTTACATAGAGAATTTTATAAATTTAAAATACCCACTGCTATATTTTAAAATTTAAAGTTGAATTAAAAAAAAACCCGAAAACAATTCCGCTTTATACAGGTTTCCGTCTTAGCAGGCATAATTGTTGGTATTCTTTATGTTAGGAATAACATTCTTAATGTGAGATAGATATAACATCAATGTAAACTTTGACTAACTAACAAAAATATATGCCACAAATTAACACAAATACGACAAACCAAATCTTCATTTGGCTCTTTTCTTTCCGTTATGCACCCAAAGAACATGCCTTTTTTTACGCCTCCCTCAGTTTTGGCCTGGATACTTCTTTTCCCTTTTAAAATTTCTAAATTATATATTATTTATCATTCAAAATTTTTTTATATATTACTCCCGGCACTTAATTTTACTTTCGACTTTCGATTCTTCGCCCAACCTTATAAATTTAATAATTTTATAAATTTATAATATCTATCGCTTTATTTTAACGTTTACAGTTGAATTTAAAAAAACCTTTAAAAAATTCCGCTTTATGCAGGTTTCCGTCTTAGACCGCATAATTTTTGTTATTCTTTATGTTGGGAATAACATTCTCAACGTGAGATAGTCAAAGTTTACATTGATGGTTAATCTAACAAAAATAGTTGTGACAAATTAATACAAATATGACAAACCAAATATTCATTTAGCACCCTCTTTGCTTTCCATTCTGGCACCCAGAGAACATGTCCTTTTTGCCCCTTCCCCTAGTTTCAGCCCTGGATACTCCTTTTTTCTTTTAAAATTTCACAATTTTTTTTTATTTATCTTTGCAGTATTTTTTTATATTATTCTCAGCACTTTCAACTTTCAATTCTTGGTGCAACCTTTGGGCCGTGCCCATATCTACCAACTAGGTTTTTTGGTTAACTTCGCCCCCGCTCAACTACTCCCAAATTACTTTTTATTAAAATAATAAAACTTTGTAAAAAACCACCATAAAATAAAAACAATACATAGGACGCGTTTCGAGCTAAAAATATAACAACTCGTCATCAGCTACAGTAAATACGTGTCCGTAAGGGACAAGGTCAAAAATGAACTGCAAGTTCATTTTTTCATTGAAGACAGATATTTGTCAGAGTAACCCAGTGCAGAACGGGGTACCAAGTTGAAAATATGTTTTTAAAAAACAAAAGGGTTAATGAAGAGAGCTGCAAAAAATTTTATGAACACATTACAATGTAATAATCACAAAAATCAATAATGTTGTAAGAAAACAAAAGACCAATATATTTTTTTTTTCAGAAACAGAACATCATGTCATTTGTCCCCTTCTGTCCCGGGTATGGGGTAGAATGGGATGGTAAGGACAAGCAGTTATAAAATATATAAAACTAGCGGAAATGAAAAAAAAAATTGTGCTCTATATTTATTTAGATTTAATCGACCATAAATGTTTTCATTGATTATGTCCTTTTCTTAAGCCTATTGAGAAAATCCACACACTAGGACAGTCTCATAATCTTTGTTATCTATTGCCGCACAGGAATTGTGAGCCCATTTTTGGCACATGAAACAAGAGACCCAACCTTCAACTGACTTTGAAAAATTCACCACAATATAAACATTCTAATCAAAGCAAGTTAGTTAAAAACATTTCGGGGCTGAATGGAGTGCTTCTCCATTCCAGCCCAGGGACAAGATTTAGGTTATGGTGGTAAGGTCACTCGAGAAAGATATGTAAACAAATGTTTAACTATAGGAAACTAAAGACAATTAAATGTATTTCAAGCATTAACTAACTATAGTTGTAATGTAAACAAGTATGTATGCCTTACCTTGGTTAGAAAATCTTTAGAAATTGCAATACTGGAGCAAAAAAAATCAATGAAAAATTCATGCACCAAAGCTCAAGAAAACTAGACTAACATGGCAGCCGAAGGTGAACGGCAACAGGTTTTCTAACTTCTGCATATTTCCGCTTGCTGGCAGCACCTCCTTGACACCAAAAAACATCAAACTTCATTCTGCCCTGATATCCCATTGTTCCCCTGGTTCCTCTACCAGTAGATGAGTTTTCTAATATCCGTCTTCATAGAAGGTTGACACTAGCGTGTTGAGATGGGTCTCCATGGTGTCATCTTCTAAGTACTTTTCATTGGTGCAGAAACACTGTCCTCCACACTTGTCTTCAGCTCTCAAAGAAGAGGAAAGTCACTTGGTGTCAGATCTGGGATGTACGCCAGGTGATCAAACACTTTCCATCAAAATTACGAAAGATGTTGAGCCATCAGTTTGGCCTGATGCTGAGTGACTGTCACCTTTTTTCAAGAGCTGAAGAAAGGTCTGGGAGAACAGTGCTTCCATCCCAATCAAAATCTCCAAGACACCCTGGAGACACATCTCAGTATCCTGGTGGTAACATTTTATGAAGAGGGTATTGGAAATCTTATCCACCTTTACGACAAATGCCTCAATTTTCATGATGACTACATCAAAAAGTAACTTTGATTGCATTTGACTCCTGGTAATAAAACCATTTTGTTATTCACACTTGTCTTTATTTTACATCCCATTGGAGGTTGAAAAGCAACCTTTCATACATATTAAAAATTGTACAAACATGATTTTTCCTAATGATAACACCCATTTTTGACCTATATTTGTCTTCCTTGGATCAAATCAGTCCAAATAAGTATCTAGTTTTATACAGTTCATCTTAAAACCTCATAAAATTAAAAACGATCAAAGTTTCAGGATGCTAATGCTAAATCCATGTGATAAACTTTTATTTTTATCTTACCTGAAAAATAATCAGATTGAAATGTTTATTTTTCAGTAAGATAGAAAGAATTAACACAAACATAATCTTGGATTTTTTTTTTAATTCAAAAATATATTTTTAATTATAAAAATTATTAATAGATCCATTTTAAAAGAATAAGAATTATCATTGTTATGTAAAAATTAATATAGTTCATAAGTGTTTACAAAAGCATGGTTATGTGATTTTACTGCATATTTTTATTGCAAGTTTTCAAGATATGGGAAAATTTTACTTTTCAACAGTATAAAGAATCCTTCTTCTATTGTTGTTTGTAAATAAAGAAAAGAGTCAAAGCATAGTTTTGAAGTCTGCCAATTTTTCAATATCTCCATTTCTGGAAAAAAAATATTTGCTTTATTTTTATTGCAAAATTTTGCAATTATATAGGGTGTATATTTCTTTTTTGAAATAGTAGTATTCAAAAATTGGTAGATTTGACAACTATGGGAATGTAACGGAAAAATTTCTATGGCAGTTTTATGTAAAATCAATTTAGTTTAAATTTTTTTTCTGCATCATTTTTCTGGTTATTCCTGGTACTTTTCTCTGTAAGATCTTAATTTTATTTATCAAAGTTATGAAAAACCCCTAACACATTTTCTTTTATAATTAAAGCCAAGCCCTGATTTAACGAATTGTGATTTAATGAATTTCACGATTTAGCTAATTTTTTTATGGTCCCGAAGAAAATGGAACAAAAATACTTTGATTTAAGAAATTTATAATCCAAATTTAATGAATAACTTTTGATGTCAAAAAAATGAAAAATTGAAGAAATTTTCTAATACTTATAAAAATGTTCAATGTCCCTGATTGTCAATTTTCTGAATACACTGACGGGAAAAAAATCCAAACACCAAGAAAGACTTGTGTTAGAAAAACGAAATTTGGTAGGCGTGTTTATACATCTGAAAGGTGACATCGATTCAAATTTCGCGCTCTGCGCATAAGTGTGAAGCTAGTAGCGCCACTCAGAACTTGCAAATCAGATTTTCTTTAAATGTGTGCTGTGAAGTTTGTGAGCATTATTTATCTTCGAAATCTGACGTTCTGAGTTGATGTTAGCCAAGAATGCCTTTAAAAAGACGAAGAAGCCTTTATCAACAGCTCGCTGAGTTGCAAAACAGTTGTATAATAGGACTACAAGAAGGTGGATTTTCTTTCCTCGATATTGCAGAAAGACTTGGCCGGAAATGTATCCACTGTGCATGATTGTTGGGAGCAGTGGTCAAGGGATGGTACTACCTCAAAAAGACCGGGTTCCGGGGGCCATGTGGCACTACTGAGAGGGAAAACCACCATATTTGCCGTACGGCTGTGCTGCATCGCACTGCGTCTGTGGCAGAAATTCGAGCTGCAGTTGGTACCACAGTGACACAACGAACTGTTAAATCGGTTACTTCAAGAACAGCTCCGAGCTAGACGCCCTGTGTGTCTAGGCCGCAGACAGTTTGGTTGCAGGCGTTCCCCTGGTCTACTTCTGACCAACACATGGCCCTCACTGACACCAAGGCAGAACCTGCTTTCATCAGAAAACACAACAGATCTCCACTCCGTCCTCCAATGAGCTCTGGATTGACACCACTGGCGTTTCAAACCGCAATGGCTTGGAGTCAGTGGAATGCACGCTACAGGGCACCTGGTTCGGAGCTGTCCTTGAAGCAACCGATTTCTAACAGTTCGTTGTGTCACTGTGGTACCAATTGCAGATTGAACTTTTGCCGTAGACGCAGTACGATGCGCCACAGCCGTATGCCGAATACGGCAGTCTTCCCCCTCAGTAGTGCAACGTGGCCGCCCGGAACTCGATCTTCTTGAGGTAGTATCATCCCTTGACCACTGCTCCCAACAATCAGGCATAGTAGATACATTCCAGCCAAGTCTTTCTGCAATATCGCAGAAAAAAATCCACCTTCTCATAGCCCTATTATACAACCTTGTTCTAACTCAGTGAGCTGTTTATAATGGCTTCTTCATCTTCTTAAAGGCATTCTTGGCTAACATCAACTCAATATATCAAATTTTGAAGATAAATAACGCTCACGAACTTTACACCATGCATTTAAAGCAAACCTCATTTGCAAGTTCCGAGTGGTGCTACTAGCGCTAAACTTATGCGCGAAATTTGAATCGATGTCATCTTTCAGATGTATTCCAGATGCCTACAAAATTTCGTTTATCTAACGCAAGTCTTCTTGGTGTTGGGATTTTTTTTTCCCGTCAGTGTATGTATCGTGTGACACAGAAATAGCTACATGCAAAAATTTACATTAAAGTGAGGTAATTAATAACAGTAGCAGTGGATTGGATGAAGAAGATGAAATAGGGATAAAGGAATGCAACATTCAAAGAAGCAGTTAGCAGTTTAGATACTTTGAAGGCTCATGATATTGATTACACTGTTTTCACAACTTCAGGAAAAAATCGAGAGAGAAGTTCAGAATACAAAATCAAAAATCTGTAAATATAATTTATCTATAAAATTTAAATAAATTAGATTGTTTTTTCTTAATTAAAATGCTTGTGATTTATAGAAGTACATAAAAAAGAATCTATT
Source organism: Maratus speciosus (assembly GCA_963932465.1). NCBI lineage: Eukaryota > Metazoa > Arthropoda > Arachnida > Araneae > Salticidae > Maratus > Maratus speciosus. The sequence continues at coordinate 385,760,482 of OZ010796.1, forward strand.
TTTATGCACTGTATTTTCTTAAAGCAACAAATGTTCTTTTTATTTATAACCATTTTTTAACTTATTCTATTGTATGAAAATATTCGTTTGATTATCCTGATTTAACGAACGAAGTTACTAGTCCTGACTGATTTGTTATATCGATGTTAACTGTACAAAGACTTATGAAAAGTGCATTGGTTCATCCAAAAGTTACTATTTAAAAAAAAAAAAGAAAGTTAATACAACTTTTTATATGTAGATAGATGGCCCAAACCTTAATCTATATATAATATTTAATAGTAGACGTTAATATCAATCAGTGGGCACCAGTATCACTTTTATATCATAATTTGCAGCCAGATTAGTGTGTGGGGTATCTTTCTTTTCCCCTCATGGCCAGTGATGTGAGATGGGTAAATAGCCAGTGGGTAGGAATTTATTTTTTTGCATATATACTCATCACAAACATTGGATATTTTCATATTTCATTGTGAAAATCATAAACTTGAAAAATTTCTTAAAATCATAGGCTTCAAATATGATAGCAGCTTTCACTTTACTTAAGGGAAAATATCAGCATGTTGTCCAATTAAGTAGTATTGCCCATCTTTATTTACTATGTTCTGATATTTTAAGATGCCAGGTAATTAAGCATTCTTAAATAAACGTAATTGATATAGTGAGAATGAGAACCATCAAACAAAGTAGCCATTTACATGAATTTTTCAGTCAAATTCAAGATGAAGAAGGTAAAAGAACCAATTCCTGGATATCGCATAGAAAAATTAAATGGGAAACTTTTTTGCATTGCCTTAAACCTTTAATGCTCAAGCTATTTTAAAGTTTGTTTTTAATAAAGATTTTTTTTAACATCAAAGAAATAAAAACTTCTAAAGTTTTTTATCTCATAACACACACACACACAAAAAAAAAAAATAAATAAATAAATAAAAGACACTTCTGAAATAACACAATAAAAAGAGACTAAGACAACATGTTTCAAAAACCTTTCTTCATCAGTCACAACAATGTCATCATACAAACCAGTAAGAGAGCAGAAGAAAGATTTCTTTCCATTCTTGGTAATGATATTACATAATAATAGTAGGATGTACATCATATCAATTGTAAGGGGAAAGAGCAATTTACTTTAAAAGCAGAAAAATGGCATTTGTTCATCCTCGGACAGTGGGTAAAAGCATACACTATACCAGTATCCAACTGTATGGAGAAATGAGTAGGAATGTTGGGACACATTAACGTGCACAAAAGAACCAATAAGGCGAGTTAACTCTTTAGAAAGCAATAGTTAGAAAAATAACTATATTAAAAATTATGGCAGTTAATGAAGAAACCCTTCAGCTAAAGAGCTTTTAGATGATATGTTTTGTATTCGTATTGGAAAAAAAATTATCTCCATTTTTAGACCAGTAGTAAAACTAATTAAACCTCTACAATCAAATAAATATCAGTTTCATTTAGTATATAAAAAACAGCATTGTAATCCTGTTTTTCACTGATTAAAAATAAATTTAGCATTAGGAGATTTGAAATCTCTATAATTCCTTAACTACTTGACTGAATGACTTCCTGTTTGGTATCCTAAGGTAAAATTTAATGACAAAGCCAAATATGATGTGAAAATTTGGTGTTCATAATTGAAAATTTCAGAGTTTGGTACAATGTCAGTAGAAAGACTTCCCAAAACCCTATTTTTTATGTAAATTGAAAAAACATACAATTTCTTTACTTGACAACCTAACCTTTATTTATAAAATCGAACATCATTTGAGATTAGATAGCAATCAATTACAAATGTATGTAGTTATTTTAGAAATAGGCACTGACTACTAGGGTGGGCCGAAAAAAACTTTTTTTCAATTTTCGATGATGGGTAGAGCAGAAAAGTTGCTATTGGTGGCACTAAGTTCACACAAAAAGTTTGAGGTTTTTTGGACAATTCCTTCATTTGCCGCAAATCGCTTGAAGTTTGCTCAAATGCTGATTTTTGAACTTTTTTTGCAAAAATTTTTAAAATGTTGAATTAAATTTATTTTAGCTGAATTTACCTGAAATGTCATGTTTAGTGTACGAAATCTTTAAATAAGCCCTGATTATCTATTATTTATTAGTTATGTACATTTTGAATTAGGAGTTTTTCATAGCTTTTTTGCATATAACTAAGCAAAAATTTTAAGTACTGTTTGGTTCATCCGTCAGTTTTTCTCTTTTGTCTTTATTATGTTCCTCGCTCTTCCTTTGGTTTTTCGATGCGTTCAGAGTCACATATTTGAATCTCAGACCACAGTATGTCTTGACAGCAATTCTGGAAGGAGAGGAGAATGTAGAGTAGAAACCAATGAAAACACAATCAGTCATCATGAGGATGAGAGAGGAAATAGGAGATGGGATGTTAAAAATTTTTCTGCTCTAAAATACAGCTATTGTCAGAAGATTCAAATAGTGGGAACTTTGAAGCAGGCAGTTTGTCTGAATCAGAATTTGAACCATGCCCTTCAAAAGCAGACACTCCTAAATGCATATCCCTTTCTCACACAGCATTTGCTAGATTTAGAACTGGTACATCAAATAGGTAAACTGCATTAAGAACTTCATCTGTGCTTCAGGATGCAGGAATTGGGACAACCAGGATTAAGGATCTCGTCATTGATAAAGACTTGGAAGACAGAAAAAAACTTTTAAAGAAGATACAGGAGGAGGAATATCTTGGAGGATGAAAAATCACAACTATATTTTTTGATGGTTGAAATAATAACACGACCTTCATAGAAAAATGGTAACAAGGGGCACTGTCTAGAGAAATACAAAGCACATATCACTAATGGTGCGTGAAAATGTATGTGTCCATTTCTACGAACCTATTCCTGTTTCATGAACATCAGAAATGCAAAAGGCTGAAGATTTAAGTACTCTATTAATCTAGCTCCGTTTCAGTTGGTAAAGGTCTTAGGTCAAGTGGTTCTACCATCTAGTTTAGACAGTTGATGTCGCTGTCAGAGTGGAAGCTCGTTCATATGAAGAATACATATCAAATGTTGCAGTTCTCTTCTTGATTTTTTCCAAAGCAGACTTTATTCTGGCTTAGAAAATTATATAATGATTTTTCTATTTCTCCGCAGTGGCCAGAAGGAGGTGTCAAATGACCCAAATATTCCAAACCACGTTCAGACAACATGATATTTGTTTAGTCTTTCTGTCGATGGTGCTGCTAATCCCTTTTTTTTCTATGAAGATTGTTTTATTTTTCTACTATCAAAAAACATACTTGTAATTTTTCTTCCTCTAAGATCTTCCTCCTCCTGTATCTTCATTCCAAGTTTTTTTTTCTGTCTCCTGACCTTGTCGACGATGAGCTCCTTATTCCCTGTTGTCACAATTCCTACAATTTTTGCTCACTTATACGCGAAAAAGCTATAAAGTCACCTAATTTGAAATGCACATAACTATTAAATAATACATAATGAGAGCTTATTTAAACATTTCGTACACTAAAAAAACTTAAATTTAACATTTAAAAAAAAATTTCTAAAAAAGCTAAAAAATCTGCATTTGAGCAATATTTCAAGCGGCAAATGAAGGAATTGTCCAAAAAATCTCAAATTTTTTGTGTGAACTTAGTGCCACCAGTGGCAACTTTTCCGCACTACCCATCATCGAAAATAAAAAAAAAGTTTTTTTTTCAGCCCACCCTACTGACTATGCTTAATGCTACTGAAACTAGGATGCTTTAAAATCTTAAGTTCTGACACTATTAATGTTGCACTTTCTATTTATGTTATATTGCACCAAGTATTATCTTATTAATCATTTATGTTGTTATTTGCAGAGAAAAACAGTATATCTGAGAAAGAAGTCTTGTGAGAAGGACTAGAGAATATGTCTCCTTTATTGTGGTAACCTACATAGTACTAATCCATTAGCTGAAGTGGCACTGCAAATATTAAGCATACCTGTCATATATAAATTTAATTTAAAGCATCTTTTTAATAAAATTCTTCTAAATAAATACATTAACTTCTTTACATTCTTCATTATAATTTAAAAAATAATAATTAAATTCAATATTTAAATGTAAAATGTTGAGCTTCTTTAAAATTTAAGAATTGTGAGAAGTCTTACAGTCCTAAATTTCTTTTTTTTTTTTTTTTTTTTTTTTTTACAGAAATCAATTATAAGTACAGTCAAGGATCCATAATCCGTACACCCATAATCTGCAATTTTCTATAATTCGCACTGCTTAATGAATGTAAACAATTAAACAAATTTACAAATTCTTGATCCAAAAATGATTTTTTAAAAGAAATATCTGAAAATTTTAAATATAAAAGTGAATATAATCAATTTTTTAATACAAGAATTTGAAAAATGCATTTTTTGAGATAGCATATTAAATTATTATATTTCACATTTTTTTTTTCATGTTACACTGAATATGGAATTAAGATAGTGTCCGCAAAAATTAATTATTATATTTCATATTTTTCTTTTCATGTTATACTGAATATAGAATTAAAATAGTGTCCAGAAAAATTATTATATTTCATATTTTTCTTTTCGTGTTATACTGAATATAGAATTAAAATAGTGTCCAGAAATAAGAAAATGACATAATCCATAATACTCCATAATCCGCAATATTCCATAATCTGCACAACCTTTGGTCCCAACTTGTGCGTATTAAAGAACTTTGCCTGTAATAGTAATATAGTTTTTGCACAGCTATATTTAACTGAAGAATAAATACCCAGGTAAATACACAAAGTAGTTATTTATCCGGGTACATATCCTTAAAAATAAATACTCAGGTATTTTACATCACTGCCCATTACTGAACTTTTTTTTTATCCAGTTACATTATATCAGCAGCCAATTTCTTTGCGCCAGATATTAACTTTTCTTTCAGAAAGTGATTATGATCTACCTATAAAATTATATCCCCCACAATGACAAAGCTTGTTAAAAATCGATATTTTGTGAAATGTAGAAATAAAATTTAAACTAAATGATATCATAATATAAATATTTATTAACCAAACAAAAAAAATACATAAAGTAATTTATAATAAAAAATAATGCAATATTAAAAGTTTTATATCTTTGATTAAGGATTCATATTTGATATCTTGGTGTCTCCTCTTAAGGCTGACCAATAACAAATTTTAAGCTGTTAATTTTAGGCATACTTCCAACTGCAAAAAGGGTTAAAATATGCTGCATCATAATAAAAGCCATTTGGTTCAAAATACTTACATTTGCAAAAGTTATGAAATTTTAATATTTATTACTATCCCTGGCCCTATATTTAGCAAAACATTTCTATGCTCTAAAATATAATGTCTCAATCTTCATGTTGAATTTAAATTTAATTTTTGTAAGTCCAAAACTTACTGAATAATGGTATTTTGAATGTTATGAATTTCCAGGCACTAAAATTGAAAATGTGTTCACAGAGACAGCAAAAACTGATTTTTTTTTTTTTTTTTTTTTTTTTAACTCAGCAAGTTTTAACTCTACAAAAATTTAATTGTTTTAGAACATGGAGAAAATTTTCTAAATATAATTTATAGGACCCAGTATAAAAATTTTAAATTTCATAACATTAACAGAAATAACTATAATGATGTAAATGGCTTTTATTATGATGGAGAACAACATTGGAAACAAATATTTTGAATTTTGAATTATGCATCTAAATCTAATGGTTCAGGAATTAGTCATTGTACAATGAAGGAGATGCCCTGCATATAGAAACTAGATAAGGTAAACAAAAATTTTGGCTCAAGATTAAAATAAATTAAGACTTACTCACATACAGAGAGCAATCCGAAACTAACTTTACGACATAACCCTCAGTACATAATACAAATATTAGTTTTGCATTTTAGAAATATATAAAATTTCAAGAAAATTTTAATTAAACAAAAAAAGTGAACCACACTTATAATTACTAAAATTAAAAACAACACAAATAATGCAAAAATATCTTTTTTGTTTTTTAGCTAAGAAAGAACAGAAAGTTGGTCATCTTTATAAAATATTACAGTGCCATAAATTCAAAATACTGAAAACAAGGGAAAAAATAAGCTTTGTTCAACACAAAAACCAGTTTAGTGTGACTCAGGTAATGAGGTAATATATAATCATGTACTCAGAATATATATAATCAAAGTACAACATGACTAGAATAGATAATATATAAAAAATAAAAGATTCAAGGAAAAATAATTTTAACATATAATACATGCTTAATCTAGTTAAATAAACATTAAATGAAAATGCTTCATTGTCACTTATTTGAAAAGAGGAACAATAAGGCAGTTTCATGGAAAAAGTTACATGGTAAACATGACTATGAAAGATAGAATTTTCTGTATACATATAGATGAGTTCCCCAGAAAATTAACTAGACAACAAAATGTTTCACAGCATCATATAATGCAAAAATTCCAATATAACTTCTCTAAAAAAATCAGCAGTTTTAATATTATTAGAAGCACCCTATTTAGAATATCAGCTTTGCTTGAATTTAATACAAATCCTGAGAAAAAAAGTAAAATACAAATAAATGAGAAATTCAATATGCACAATACAAGATAATTACTACTATAAATTGTATCTATGTAAAAGAGGAAGTGTAGGTAAAAAGGCCAGCTTAGACCCCTCGAAAACAATTTTTAAAATATTACTGAAAAGCATAACAAAAGGAAGGACTATAAAAATTCAAGCATTTAATTTGCATGAAGCTATTAAGTTAATTCTATATGAAGTTATTCGGCAATAACTAAATAAACAATTTAAAATTGGACACACAAAAAAAAATTGCTTAAATTTATAATCTATTATATTATGAATAATATAAATCTATAATGAATTCAAAGGAAAAGTTGGTTTTAGTAAAAGTAACTTTGGGATGGAGCCTTAACCCTTTCAAGAGCAAGTACTTGTGTTTCTGTAATGTTGAATTCACAACAGAAATTTCTAAAAATGTTATTAGGAAATATAATTTTACAACTTTTTTCACCAAAGTTATAAAAGTAAAATTCAAAAGATTCTGGTGCAATTCTTGATTAAAATTAAGTGGGATATAATATATCCTGCTGCCCCTCAAGGGGTTAACAGCATGGGAGAAAATTTTAAATTAGCAAAATATTCAGCAAAACAGAGTTAAAAAAATACATAAATAAAAAATTAGTAACAATTCACAAAATAGACTTTGAATGAATTAAAACAATAAATAGTGAATCTAAATATAACATCAATACAGCAATAAAATAATATAACAGCAATATAATAGGATATAAATATGAGGTAATTCACAGTTTATAAATTATAATAAAGTTTTGAAAAGTTAAGTTTCTTTTTAAAAAATATTTTAAACATTATTAATAAGCACTGCTTTTTCTCTACTTAAAAATAGCTACATTTGGCCAGTTGTAAGATTTTTTTTTTTTTTTTTTTTTTTTTTTTTTTTTTTTTTTTTGTACATGATCTATGTAAAATTAAATTTGCAAAAATATTTTGTTATAGAATTGAATGAAAGACATACAATGACTACAACCTCAGAAACATAGACAACCAATAGATATGCGGTTCAAAGTATATGTTAAATAGACCATTTTCAGATGAAATAAAACAAATTGTACAAATATATAACTGTTTTTTGACAATTGCAAAATTACGCATGAATGAGGAAAAAAACACCATGTATGAAATATTAGATTTTCATGTGATAAAATTTTAATTTAAAATTTAACAAAAATATAACCCCTCCCTTAAAATTAAATGAGAAAATGTCCATAAATATTGGTCAAATGTTCAATATAATTTAATATAAATGAACCCAGTACTGTCACACCTAAAAAAAAATATATAAAAGTGTTGGCTTATACATGTAGCTAAATTTAAAAAGAATAATTATATTTCTTTCATGAAACTATGCTCAAGATCTGTCAAAGAGAGCATTGAATTGGCAAAATTCTGTTAGGATATGGCACAACATGAAAATAGAAAAATAGCTTTGCTGTATGCAGTTATTTGTACTTCAAAATAAATAGACTAGGAAAATGTTAAGATTCTAAATTAATAGCTATAAACTAATATTTTACACAGCAAAATATATTTAAAGCAGACAATTTTGTTTCTAAATATTTTAATGACTTTCATATATTCTTTAAAAAATCTTGTGTTTACTAATTATTTAATGGCTTCCTTGTGAAGAAAGCACTCAGGAATCCACAATTCATTTAGTCAAAATTTAAGAAAAGGAAGAAGGTGATCTGAATAGGATTATAATTTTTTTCCGCCTTATTCATAATCCTTTACTTTTGTTCATAAAATTTAGAATCTACTAACATAAATTCTACATTCATGACTTTTATTTTTTAAAGTTGATTTTGTTAAATTAACTAGTTGGAAAACTGTAGATACTATAGGAGAAATAAAAACACCATGAAACATATAATTTATTCCTTCTTCTGTTGTGAACTTTTTACGTATCATTGACTATTTTCTACATAGCTAAAAATGTGGCAATAAGATATTTTACTAAAAGAACCACAAATATTTTTTGTATATTTCATAAAATTTATACCAGTCATTAATTATTTTTAAATGCATTCTCTCAAATTATACAATGAATGTTGAGAAGTATAATTTTAAAACTGCTCACTTATTTTTAAATGAAAACAAAAATGCACAATTAAAATTAGATTTTTTTAAATGTATCAACACACATATAAAGGAATAAGTTATTTTTAAAAATGGCTATTTTTTAAACTAATAATATTTGGTCCCAGTTTTTGAGAAATGAACCAATAGACATGCCCCAAAATACAACAAGGAACATGAAAATTATGTAATCTTTCACAATGCCTACTTGTACAATGTTTTGACATTTCTGCACAAGTTGACACTTTCAGAAACAAAAACATGTTACATTTTTTTTATTACTAAAACTAGTAAGTTTTTCTAGATCTCATATGAATAAACAACAGCTCCACCACCAGGATGAGTTAGAAACATAGCAGTTTCAATGTCTTTTTTACTATACATTTGAAGCTTCTTTTCATAGTATTTACTTCTAACAAGATTCATAAATTCTTTAACTTTGTTTTCCATTACTAATGACACACAGCAACCTCCCCAGCTATGTAAGAGAGAAAATATATTAAAACAAATAGAACAATAGAATTAAACATTAAAAATACAGCAAGGAACAATAAAATTGACAAAAATTCTTTCCATATAAAAATTGAAATTTAGCTGGGTTAACTGAAATTTAGCTTGAAATTTAAACTTTCCTTTTAACATTATTAAACATACTACATAAGCAAACTTATTGACAGCATATAAGATTATTTTCATAGATAGGTTTTTACATATAAAATTATAATTATTTTAAAATATTATGGAAATACAACCCCAATTGAGACTTCAATTTCAATGCAAATTCAGCAATTGGGGAGGGGGAGAGGGGGGGAGCTACTCTGAAAACATGGATACTCCTTGGAAGATGCACTCGAGTATTGAAATGTTTTAAGATGGAGGCATTTAGGCAAAGGCTAAAGATAGGTCACAACAGAAAATTTTACACACTAAATGATCAACATTGTCTGGCAAGATTTTCAATTTTTCAAAAATACAGCTTGAAAGTTATTGCAAATGCAAAGGTAATGGCTTGGTCTTTTAAAAGACTGTTGGCAATTTTGGAACATTATAATTATACTTAAAATGTTATAGAAATACAAACCTAATTGAGACTTCAATTTCAATGCAAATTCAGCAATTGGGAAGGAGGCTACTCTGAAAACAAGGATTCTCCTTACTCCTTGGAAGATGTACTCGAGTATTGAACAGTTTTATGATGAAAGCATTTAGGCAAAGGCTAGATATAGGTCACAACAGAAGAACATTTTGCACACTAAATGATCAACATCGTCTGGCAAATTTTCAATTATTCAAAAATACAGCTTGAAAGTTATTGCAAATGCAAAGATAATGGATTAGTCTTTTAAAAGACTGTTGGTAGTTTTGAAAGATGCTGGTTATTTTGAATGGGTTCGCTAAAAATGTGCCTTAAATATCTTGAGGATAAAGGAATTTACTGCCCTTACACTTCAATCTTATTAAAAAAAATAGTGAGTTATCAGTAAAAAAACTTTTGTAAACAGAATTCTACTAGTAATGGAAATACTAGTAACTTAAATTATCACATAATTACTGAAAACATGTCACTTTATTACTTTTGTTTATCGGTGATAAAGTGTTTATTGAAACCCAAAACCTAGCCTTCATGATCCTGTACATGATTCAGCTGAATCAGAACATGTGCTTAAACTGCAGGAAGAAAAGAAAGGCGGGAAGATATTGTAAAAGCAGAGCAACAGTTGCTATTCCCAGGGAAAATGCAAAGATACCATTTATATCTGCAAAGTTTGTGACGGATCTCCCGGATATTGCTTAGATTGTGCGAAGGTGAGCCAGAAATAAAATGTTTAAAAATATTGTTTGCAGTAATAATATCACTGTAATATTAAATATTTGTTAGTGATAAAATGTCATACAAAATTAATGCATTTTAGTCACTTATTTTCATTATATTCTTTCATTTTTAAACATCATGTGCGAGAGCATAATGTGGCATTTAGGAAATAATTTTACCTCTAGTGCCTATCACACACTGGCACGTAATAAAAATATCCTATCAGCAAAGGCCTAAATGTTACTTTCAGTACAGTAGGATACACATAATTATGTTATTACCACTTTTCAATCATATTTGTTATAAAAAGTAAGTCCCCTTCTGGGAAAAACCCATTTCTACAGAGATACAATAACTATCCACATATCCTCACATGACTGGCAGTCAAAGTGTTAATATACGTAATCAAAATATATTTTTTTACACAAATGGTTCACTGAATAATTAATAAGTATATTATTTCAATGATTTTATTTATTTTAATCTATGTATGTCCTTTCTGAAATGAACTATTATAATATATTCATAGAAAGTTTTACAAATTGAGATTTATTTAGTAAAAAAAAATGGCACCAATCACGTACTTCATTAAAGATTACTTAAAAAATTAACAGAACACTGGAAGTGGAAATATATACCATCTAATATCAATTAAGTTGATGTTCACTCTGGAATAAATCCTCAAGAACTTCCATCAATCAGTTTATAGCCTTCAGTATGTGTAAGAATCCCATTAATGTACAAGCAAAGAAGGCAAAATTCTCCCAGATGAAGAATTTTAGCAGAACTTAAAAGCTAGTAGATATTAATTTAACAATTTCTGTAACTTCCTTTATGAATATTTTTTTTAATTATAATTTTTATACTAAACAAATTTGTATTCCGAGTATGTTTTTTAATTTCCACACAATTTTTAAAAAACATTTGTAGGCCTGCCTGAAGAAGCGCAATCAGACAAAAAAATTTAACTAAAGAATTACAGGTATTATCAGTATTTCCATATAGACTGTGTATTGATTAATGTTTTAAGAATGTTCATTTAGGATTTATTTTGCATTTTTTAATAATATTTCAAAGTAGGGCAAGATATTGATACTGCGAACAATGTCCTGATCATTCACTGCTGAAGTATTATATGCAATTGTAAAGAAAAAATTATTTCTACTTTTATGTTGTTGCCCTGTATGGGTCAAAATCCAGCTTTAACAAGCTCCATTTTTGTATCCAATTAAAACTATATTAATATAAATAGTCAAATTTTTGTTATTATTTAATTACATTATCATAACATCTGAAAACAAAATTTTATATTTTACAAAAATATATAGATACTTGACTTTTTAACTTACCCAGCTCCAGTTAATCTTGACCCAACAGCACCAGCTTCTAATGAAATGGAAACTAATTCATCCAAATCTGAGTGGCTGCATTCATATAAATCTCTGCAACTTTCATGACTTTTATTCATTAAGGCACCAAGCTCTTGGACAGCATTATCAGGATTATTATCACAAATGAATTTAAATTGCTTCACACGAGCAGCTTCTTGGTAAACATGCTTTGCACGCTGTTTTAGCTATAAATAATTTAATTTTAATAAATAATAGATTCAGAAAAATAAATATTTAATAAATTAGCTCAAATCTCACTATAATAAAAGATACTTTTGTAATCAATATAGCATTTTTTTCTTAGAATGTATTTCTTAAAATTTCTAATAATGTATTAAAAGATTGAATGTGTGTTTCACAAGAGAATAAAATAATAATTACTTTGAATTGTTGGAGATGCTGAGTATTTTTGCTTAAATAAGAAGTAAATTCCAAATCACTTATATCTAAAATACCACATACATCTGCTCTCGTATAGCATTCAAGAGGCAAACATGCTTCTACAATGCAAGCCATTTCATCTAGACTCTTTTGAAGCAAGATAGGAATCTCAGAAAGTTTTTGAATGTTCTGCCATTCCAAATCATGTAGCTTGGCTAAAATCTATAAATAAATCAAGCATAATCCTATGGTAAAATAAAATAAATAGATTATCAGTTACTTTAGATACTCTAATGACAAACTTTTTTTTCATACTTATTTTTTTAAATAAAAATATAGGCATGAAAATCCTAAATGCAACAGCTACTTAAAATATGTTATTTAACATTTTATTAAATAAATGCAAAGATTACAAGAATATAACTTAATATATAGTAATAATAAGAAAATAAGTTACATTTAACCCATTCGGGACAATGGGTGCATATATGCACCCTCAAAAAGAGCATACAAAATTTGTTTTAGTCACCAGTAAAAAAGAAAAGTAATATTTAGTTTCTTTAATCACAGTACTTTTGTGATTGTTTAAAGTAAAGGTAACTTTTGTAAAAAAAAAAAGTGGTACCAACCAGTGTTGGGCACGCTCACGAAAAAAACGAACTAATTCAAACTCAAACTCAATTTCTCAAAAATGAGTCAAGTTCACGTTCAAACTCAAATTTTTTCAAACGAACTCGCTCAACTCAAACTCATCTATGAAAGTGAGCGAAGTTCACCGAAAGTTCGTTTTTTTTTTTTTTTTTTTTTTTTTTTCCCTTTTAATATATATATATATATATATATATATTAGAACTTTATCTTCCAAATTTATAAAATTCACTTCTACTTTTTCGTTTCAGGTCGGTTTCTAGTCGGGTTGACTATCATTTTTCGGGTTCGGATTGGATTTTGACTCTTGCCGTTCGGGTTGACCAGATTTTTCAAAAGAATGTCCAAAATATTTTTTCAGATTAAAAATCTATATACAACAAGATCTTCATAATGCATACTCCCAAAAAGTACACATCTAGTCGTCGAACACTTTTGCAATTCCTAATACTTAGGTATTTATACGCTTATATCGCTGAATATGGGAACCTCCCAATCTACACAAATGTAACGTGTTTATGTATGCATAAACTATCACAAGTATCATACATGTGTTTTTGTGTATATCAAAAATTAAATGTTGGCAATATTTTTCATATTCCGAGAGAAGGAAAAATTATTCTAAACTGTACCGTAAAGAAAGAATGATCTTTGGTCATATTTTTTATAAATTTTATTTCTCATGCAGTAATTTGAATATATACTCATTCATACTCAAAAACATATTTATTTTCATCTGAAACATAATTGTGCTCAAACTTTTTGTAAAAATGCAAACAACCCGACTTCCAAAAGATCTAACTATGACTCGCAAGAATTATTCTAGGCTGAACCCAACCCGCAAAAAGAATATTAGAATCATTCGTTAAGACCTGAAAACAGGAATTTATGTACAACCTGACGCGATGCAAGACTCTATTCAATGATCCTGAGGTCTCTACTATTCAGAGATTTTACTATATTTGAATATTAATCCGAGAGTAGTCGCGCCTTTTTTAGAACGTAGTCGGGGGGGGGGGGGGGGGGGGGAGCATTCGGTCTATTTGCCGCCGTTCCCGTTTGGCCGAAAAAACAGAGGAAAATTACGGGTGTTACTAGAAAATCGAAAACGGAGAAAATGAGGGGGATTATTGCTTGAATCAAAAAATTTAGATGTTATAGCAATTAGTACATATTTAAGTATATATTCGGTTAACATTTAAATAATGTTTTAATACCTTTTTTTTTTTCAAAATATGTTAAAATGATAAAAAAATATTATATAAACTGACTGAATTTGTAAAGATATAATGAATACAATGAATTAGAACATATTTTCAGTTATAAATTTCAAATCGTGATAGTTATATATTTTTTGGAAGGACAGCACCGCTGTCAGGTTGGTTTTGATAGTGCTCCGGCACAACAAGCCAATTTGAAGTTGAAAAAACTACGTTACATCAATCATTTATGTAATTTAAATAAATATTCAATTGTGTATTTCAGGTAATATTATTAATAACACATATCAATATTTCATTCTAATTTTTTTTCTTACCATATCTATAGAAATAATAAAATGTTGAGATAAAATAACCCTTTCTCCGAAATTATTAACGTAAAGGAGTAGCTACTTTTCATTTCTTATTTATTTTTTTTTCATTCATTCGTTTTTGTGTGTGCAACTTTACAGATTTTACAATTCAGTCCTTTTTTTCAAGTGAAAATATATGTACCAAATGAAAATATATGAAAATGAAAATAATAAAACAAATGAAAATAAACGGCAGGGCCGAAGCTAGAGGGGAAGGGGCAGGCGCCAGAACGGAAAACGAATGGGGCGACAAATGAAGTTTGGTTGTAGAGTTCTTAAGAACCTACACTAGCCACATGAAGAAACTCGCAAACTAATGTTAAATATCTATGGAAATGTCGTTTTAAAATTTCTCGCTCACATTTTAATATTCATAAATGATTTTTTTCCTTAGGATAGTTGAAACATTGTCATTAGCATTGTTAGTTTGTACGTTTCCGATTTTGGTTGCAGTTTTTTTTTAATGATGCTATTTTCACTTTCGGATCCGGTTCCGAAAGTGAAAGTAACTTTATAAAAAAAGGATGCAACCAAAATCCAAAAAGTAAACATTAACCCGGTTAGAGATCACCCTCAGGTATCCCAAACAGAATAAATCATTTAAAAACATTAAAATGCAAGCAAGAAATTTGAAAAAAAAAAAAAAAAAAAAAACTTTTCCATAGGTTTAACATTAGCTTGCGAGTATCGTCGCGTGACTAGTGTAGGCTCTTAAGACAATGTAATTCTTTGTGTTTTTCTAAAACACAAAGTTCTAAAACATTGCGACTTTAAACGCCTTATTAGTAATTACTACAACTACTGTAAAATCTGTGAAAGTGAAATCTGTCTATAACGAAATCCTATCTTAAGGCTGTTCTTAACTGCTCTGCTGAACAAGTGCAAAACGTTTTGACACATTTACAAATTCATTTTTTAACGGAAAGGTATAAAATTGGAAAGCTTGACCATGGAAGCGATTTGGAATTGAACTGTTTTTTCCATTTTTTGATCAATCAATTACCTATTGAGTTATAAGCTAATTCGATCACGTGACAAACACGTTTTTCGCCCGCTCTTGAGTGCTCTTTCTTCCTTCGAGCGGAAATTCGGTTCAAAGCGCCCACTTTGACACGATTTTCTGAACGATCTATTGCGTTTGCAAAAAAATGGAAAAAACAGATCCATTACATTGTTTCTGAATAACAACACCAGCTAGTTTCATGCATTTTCGAACAAAAATAAATTAAAACTTATGCCAGAAAGTTGCCCTTTTGGATTTGAGAACACCCTTAAATGAAAAAAAAAAAGATGTTACCAAGAATACCAACAATTATATCTGCTAAGACAGAAACCTGTATAATTCTTTTCAGTTCCTTTGGATTTCGTTTCAGAGGTTTTAATGAATCAATATTTTAAAATGTTGATTGCATAATTCAGTATTCCGCATTTTTTGATTACATATTTTAAATTTTAAAATGAGTTATTATTAGAAACTTTGTAAAATCCTCGTTGTAAATTTACTTTGCGAAGGCGGAGGGGGGGGGGGGGGCAAAATCTATGTTTACCCCGGGTGCAAAAAAGGCTAATTTCGGCCCCGATATGCTGACTTATTTCAGGTGGGGCATGACCCTCTTATGACTCTTTGAGTACGAACTTCGTATATATGAAGTAAATAATAAATAATTTATTCAAATTAAATATTTAATTTGAATAAATTTCCCCAGTTGATTAATATTTCTTCATTTTCCGATTCTTCATTATCAGTTTCATCATCTTCGTTTAGAACTAAATTATTGCATTCTTCTGATGAACTGGCTTCATCACTACTATAATCCTATTGTAAATTATCATAACGTTAAAAAATAAAATTTATAGAGAATATACTTATAAACAATTAAAAATACAATATGTAAACGTTTCGCCAAGCGACACGCAAGGCATCATCGCTTGGCGAAACGTTTACATATTGTATTTTTAATTGTTTTTAAGTATATTCTCTATAAATTTTATTTTTTAACTGTGCTCAATTCTGTCTTATTTTATTTTATTTGGTATTTTAATGGTTTTTAAATTCAGACGTTAAATGTATATGTACTGTATATCATAACGTTTTTAAAGTTTCTTGAACAGTTTAAAACTTTTTATGAGACATTGAAAAATAATCAAAAACTGTACGGCAAAATAGCAAACAGAGAAGGAGAGATAGCAAACGAAACGAAACAGACTCCGCCATTCCCGGAAACTTCCCTTCTGAGAAATTCCAGGGGATGGGAAAGAAAAAAAAGAATGCTGGGGAGAGAAAAAAAAAAAAAAATCGGCTGACGCCCGTGATCACACGCCGGTCATTCATTCAGACCGAATATAACTTTAGAATGGAAATGCAATAAAATCCTGAGAAAACGCTGGAATGACTTGTAATTTTACTACACAGGAGGTCGAACAGTGAAGGTCAGTTACGCAGCATTTCAGCATTGTTGTAACTATAAGGGGAGATGGGTTACAAGAAGATAATAATTTTTGGCGGGAAATGACCATAGAAACACAAGAACCCAAGGCCGGTGATTGGTTTCACGGGCCCCTACAAGGAAAAAGTAGGGAAATCCGCCTCTTATTCGAATCGCTGCATAATCGAATCAGTCATTTTTTTAGATTTAAGAACACAACGTTTATTGTAGTTTCTTTGAACCAACGCCCCTTCCTTTAATTGAAACAGTTTCAGCTTTACAAACAGGTTTAATTTAAAAGGTGGTTATTAAAATTTGATCGAATTTTGTCTTGAAATGATTTACTCCAGGGTATTCTGAAATTTTCCATTTTATCCGCTTGACAATCTCAATGTCTATGACGCAATAAATTTACCAGCAAAAACGGTTAATTTCAATCCGTTGTTAAATAGTTAAGAAACGTTCCCCTCCCCTATAAATGCGATACATCTTTAGTTATCATTAACTAGCAAAACCCTTGGTTTGCACGCGTAGTTGTTGAAATATGCCAAGTAATATTTTTGCATTTGAAATTAATGTAAAATTAGTTAATTAATAAATTTTATGTAAAATTTCATAGAAGTCGTAATTTAGAACGTTTTTAAAACGTTTTCTGCTCATTTCATCATTTTAATTTTTTTTTTTTTTTAGAAACCATTTTTAGAGATCATTTGTATCTTAAGGCTGTTCTTAACTGCTCTGCTCAACAAGCGCAAAACGTTTTCACATACTTACATATTCATTTTTTAACGGAAAGATATAAAATTGGAAAGCCTGGACATGGAAGCGATTTGGAATGGAACTGTTTTTTCCATTTTTGGATTCATCCATTACCTATTGAGTTATAAGCGAATTCGATCACGTGACAAACCCGTTTTTCGCCCGCTCTTGAGTGCTCTTTCTTCCTTCGCGCAGAAATTCGGATCAAAACACCCACTTTGACACTCTTTTCTGAAAGATATATTGCGTTTGCAAAAAAATGAAAAAAAAAAAAAAAACAGCTCAATGACATAGTTTCAGAACAACAACACCAGCTCGTTTCATGCATTTTCGAACAAAAATAAATTAAAATTTATGTCAGAAAGTTGCCCTTTTGGATTTGAGAACACCCTTAAAAGTAGCCGGCATATGCCAAATTTCGAGTTTTTCGTCAGTTCAGTATCACGAAAATGGTAAGTTTAGAATGTTTTTTCTCCTGCGCTCTTTTGAATTTTTTTAAAAACTGTTCTGTGCCTGTATCATAAATGTAGTAGCCATGTAAAATTTCAAGTTTCTACCCTTAACGATTTCATATAAAAACCGTAATTTAAAAAGTCTTTAGAACATTTTCAACTCATTTCACGCTTTTCAATTTTGAATTTTTTAGAAATCATTCGTAGAGAGCATTTTTATCTTAAAAGTAACCCCCATTAGAAATTTTTAATTTCTATCCCCTTTAGCATCACAAAATTCGCAATTCAGATTTTTTTTTTTTTTTTGCTACACCATTTTAAATGTCGAAAAAAAAAAAAAAAAAAAAAAAAGACTATTCTGCGCGTGCATCGCATATTTTCGAACTTTTTAGCTTACATTTCAAATTTCTGTCCTTAACAATTCCATAGAAATCGCATTTAGAACGATTTTAGAACGTTTTTTGCTCGTTTCATCCTTTTAATTTCGATTTTTTTAGTCTCTTAAAAGTAACTTAGAGGTCTGCACGGGCCGCAATTTCCAGGCCCGGGCCTGGCCTGAACGAAAGCTATCTGGGCCGGCCCGGTGTAAAAATTGAAAGTTCGACCCGAGCCCGGCCGGCCCGTTTACATTTTTACAGTTCTTTGCTAGGCCGGCCCGTACAAAAATCAGTGAAAACAGTCCCGGCTCAGCCCGACTCAATTTCTACAAAAAATCCATTTTTTTCTCGACATACAATTAATATTCTTTTAATGAATTTACTACATGCGTATTTATGGGGGGAGGGGACATTTTACAGTATATTTTACATTACTATGTGTTCGCAAAACAGAAGACATACAATTGTAACATTAATGATTACTTACGGTCTTAGACGTTTCGAAATTCAAAAAATAATTCATTAAAAAATTAATGTAGTTTAGAATAAAGGGTTAAAAACATAGTAACTTTTGAAGCTACATAATGACAAGTAGATTTGTAAAAATATTTCTCAATCATTTAAAATCTTTTCTTAAATACAAAGAAGCTACATTCTGACACATTTCTGAATTAATTTCTTTTTGGAAAAACGTAAGATTGGCAGGTATTCTTATTCAGAAACTATGTAAATGGATAATTTTTTATTTATTTTTAATATAAACGTAATATATCTTTGAGAAAATACTGCCAAAGTTAGCGTTTTGAATCGAATTTTCGGACGCGGCAGCACGGGAAAGGCTAAAAACAAAGTCTCGTGACAAGAATCTCTTATATCTCTAAGTAATTTATCAAAAATGAAAAAAGCTATTCGCTTCCAAATCCCTTCAATGTCAGGCCTTTCAATTTATGCCTTTACAGTTAAAAATGAGGCAGAAAATATATCGGAAAGTTTCGCATTGTTGAGCAGTGAATTTGAGGACCATCTTATGGTACCATGTAACTTTTCCAAAACCACTGTTAACAGAAATTCATTATCGCTCTTAATACTTTTACAAAACATAATGCCTGCCCCTTACATTCTGAGAACGATTAAGACCAATTTCGTCCCGGCACACGACTATGTAGAAAAAAAAAAAATCCCTGCCGGCCCAGCCTACAGGCGGAGGTACAGTTTTTAGATTTCGAAGTTAAGTATACTAATTAGACCAACAAGAACTAAATCATGATTAGAGTTGGGTTGATTTTTGACGGCCGATTATCAACTCGAGGGATATGGGCGATCATGATTAGAGATAAACTCACTTTAACAATTTTATCTGGTCGCTTTTGACGAGTTTTTATTTCATTTTTATATAAGAGCTGGTTTTATCAGAATCATGCTAAGGCGGTATTACAAAAAAAAAAAAAAAAAAAAAAAAAAAAACAATACTTTTCCATGCTCAACAATTCGAAATTTTCAGGCACATTTTCAGATTCATTTTTTATAGAAAAAATATGAAACTTGCTGACGTGATTATTTGAAGAGATTTAAAAGTGACCTGTGTTTTTATTTTTCGTTCAATTAATTAAAACTTGATTTATAAACAATTATTTTCTCAGTAGGCAATATTTTTCGTTTCTAACACAATTGCTTCGGGAAATTCGGTTCAAAATGCCCACTTTGGCATCATTTTTTGAAATACATTCTGCCTCTATCAAAAAATCGATCATTACGGTACATTATATATTAGTTTCTGAATAAGAGAATCAAAAAAATTGGATGCGTTTGAGAGCAAAAATGAATTTAAAAACGAGTCAGAAAACAAGCAGTTTGGATTTGAATACAGCGTTAATACGATGATTTTTTTTCTTCAACCGCTATGTATTTTTAATTTGTTTTTGCTGTAAGAATTGGTCCTATGAAAAACTTGTCAATATAAATGTTGTAGACAATACTAAGAAGATAATTATAAATTCATGCGAATTATATATTTTGTGAATTGATTAAGTTATGGATTATTTCTTCTTCAATTCCCCCCTTTTGTTTTCGTTTTTAATTTTTTTTGCGGTGCGAATTGGTTCTATGAAAACTTGTCAATATAAAAGTTGTAGATAATATTGAGAAGATTTATAATAAATTTAATTGGATTTGATATCTTAAGGATTGGCGAAGTTATGAATTTTTTTCTCCCTAAAACTGTATTTTTTGCGCCCCTTGAGCCCATTTTTAATTTTATCAAAAATCTGTGATGCATAAATTTTTGGCCCAATTTTTAGAAGTAATAAAAACTTTAAACTGATATGATATGTACAAACATTAAGAAGTTATGGGTTTTTTTCGGTTTTCACAAAACCCCTCCCTATTTCCATCCCCTTGGTCCGATTTTGCCCATTAACGAACTGGCCGAGATTTTATGCCCCTTGATTTTTGTATTAGTTTTAAAGAGATTTGTGCAGAATTATGGAAGTTATTGTGTCGAGAAGAAAGTTATATATATATGTATATAGTTTTTTTACTGAGGGTGGTTTTGGGTTCTAGGGGTCATGATCAGTGTAGATCTGGAAAAAAAATTTCAGAAATTCCAACATAGGGGACAAAGTCTTGTCATGCACAGATTCTTATAACAGATTTTACAGTACTGTATCCCCCCCCCCCCTTGAAATGTATATGTACTACTATACTGTAAAGAGAATTTTAATTGTAGAATAATGGTAATTTAAAAATATATGCATTTTCGGAAAAAATTGTTGACCCAAGGTAGGTTGTTCCTTACAGATTTTTGCACGAGTCAGACTGAGACGGGGCAATAATTTTCGGAACAGATGTCATATTCGCCCCATATTGGCGCGATTTTTTTCGGTTACCAATTTGGCGAAAACATCAACAGCATAAACAACATAATCCGGGTTACCACTTCAAGCCCTTTAGCGCAAGTTAAGTACCCGTTGCCTATATGATATTGGCGACAGAAAAAAATCGCGCCAATATGGGGCGAATATGACATCTGTACCTAATTTTCATACAAGCAGGGGCGACCAGACCAGAAAATTTCTGTCGGTGCAAACTTCTAGGAAGAATAAAGCACAGTCTCAGAAATAAATCCGGCTCGGCCCGACCCGAGCCTCCAGAGAAAGCAAGGCCGGGGCACGACCCAGAAAAACTGATGATCAAACTCGACCCGTCCCGAGTCCGTTTAGACCTCTAAATAGCATTTGAATGGAAAAACAGTGTTCTTAACGGCTGGAAAATTTTAAAAATAAGTTATGAAAAAAATTGAGTTTGAGTTGTAAATTTCGTTCAAACTCACGGATTTTTTGAGCTTTCGTTCAGTTCACGTTCGTTTATCAAAAAGTGAGTCAAGTTCAACTCAAAGTTCACAGAATGTGAACTAAGTTCGTGAGTTTTCATTCAATGAACGCGTTCATACCCAACACTGGTACCAACCTAATAAAATTTGTGTAAAAGCTGCTGGTCCCGAAGAGGTTAAGAGGTTACTTCACTCACCTGAAAACACCCACTCGCAAATGTTAATCCTATGAGAGAAATATATTAAAATCTCGTTTGCATTTCTATATTTTTTTATTTATTTTGCATTGGATAGCCAAGGTTGATTCTTTACAAAGGCTGTTTTTTATTTTTTTGATTTTGGTTGCAGGGTTCTTTTTTTTTTATGATGATACTTTCATTATTGAAACCGGTTCAGAAAGTGAAAGTATTCTTATTAAAATAAAAACTGTTAACAAATTCAAAAAAGTAAAAAATGGCCTATGTAGAGATTGACCTCGGCTATCCAATGAAAAAAAAAATCTTTTAAAAATATGGAAATACAAAGTAGATATATTTAGAAATTTTTCTCATAGGATTAACATTAGCTAGCAGGTGCGTAGCATGAGTGAAATGGCCTCTTATAAACTAGTACACTACTTAGATTACAAAATTAGTTTAACAGCGATTTCAAAAAACAATTTTAATAAAATATGCTTACTTTAGTAGCTAATCTGCATTCCACAACACGGATATTATACTGTGAAGATGCAGCCTTGTTCATTTCAACACAACTATTACATACGATAAATGCAACACCTTTTGGTATTGGAACATTAGTAGCTTTTAAGGGATTGAAATCTATCAGTTTAGCAGTCCCTATAATTAGAAATGAAAAGTATTGATTTGACTTTACAATTAATCCAATAAAGATTTTAAAAGTTGTGCAAACACTGATTTCAAATAAGCAGGGCTGTTACTTACACTGAATGTAGAGATTAAATTATTATTGAATTTAATTATCTTAGAGGCAGCAAACAAGACTTTATTTTAAAAATGACTTTTAAACAGCTTTTGCATTCTTAACAGAGAAGTCTTAACTAATCAATTCTTCTAATAAATTGACTGATGAATAATAGTAATTTTCATTAACTCAAAATTACTATAAGCTTGGTAACTCAACTTTCTAAGGTGACAAAAACAGCATACCTATTTATGTGAAAGTTGGATAAGCCAAGTTATAATTTCTTAATTATCACAAAAAATAAAGAAAGAAAGAAATAAAAGAAAAAAAGGATGTCATCCATGTTCTTTTGATTTTTTTTAAATCTACAACTAAAGTTTAAATGTTTTTAAGGTATCAATGCTTTTGAAAGTATCAATTATAAACAGTTTTATTCTTTCCAAACTGTGTATATTTGTAAGCAGAAGAACTGTTGATTTTTTTCCTTAATTTAAGGCTGTTAGTCCAGGCAATAGAGACCGTATAGGGACTCTACCTAGCAAAATTAGTGGTAGTACTGGAAATCGGCTTTCTAGATGTTTTTTGGGTCGCTGAATCCGAATTTGTAACTTCCCACCAAAATTTCCCCCGGCAACCCCCCAAATTTTGGTAAAAAGCCCCCCAAAAAGGTTTTTATTAAAAAATTCCATTTTTTTATTGTTTTAGGAGAAAAGTAGCTAGAAATTTAGAAAGTAGACAAAATTTGCAACAAATTAGATATATGACATTATGACTTAGGATGAAGGGGAAGGGGGGATCTGCCTCGGAACATGCGCCGGAGTGCTGCGTGGACTAAGTTGCGCAATTCCATTTAATCACTCACACGTTTACATTAGCCCTCCCATCTTCCCTCCAAACTTTCTCTATAAGGTTTACTTTAAGTTTTTTGGGTCGCTGAATCCGAATTTTTCACTTACCCCCAAAATTCCCCCCCCCCCCGAAATAGTTGTTTTTAACTTAAATTTCTTATTGTTTTAGGGGAAAAGCATTATAAAATTCAAAAACTAGACAAAATTTGCAACAAATAGGATATATGACATTATGACGTAGGATAAACGGGGAGAGAGGGGGCTGCCTCGGAACATTCCCCGCGTGCTTTTCTCAAAAACCAAATTTTTTCAAAAAATCAATTTTTTGGGGGATTGCCGGGTGAAATTTTGGTGGGAAGTTACAAATTCGGATTCAGCGACCCAAAAAACATCTAGAAAGCCGATTTCCAGTACTACCATTAATTTTGCCAGATAAAATCCCCTATTGCATGGACTTCATCATTTAGTGCACGTAGCGCCGCAGTGCATGTTCCGAGGCAGCCCTCACCCTCCCCGTTCATCCTAATTCATAATGTCATATATCCTATTTGTTGCAAATTTTGTCTAGTTTCTGAATTTCATAATGCTTTTCCCCTAAAACAATAAGAAATTTAAGTTAAAAACAATTATTTGGGGGGGGGGGGGAAGTTAAAAATTCGGATTCAGCGACCCAAAAATCTTAAAGTAAACCTTATAGAGAAAGTTCGGAGGGGAGATGGGAGGGCGAATGTAAACATGCACATCATTGGCATCTCATGTCTACTTTCTGATGGTGAAAACGGTATTTTAATAATTATATCAGGTAATGAGTAATCGAGCTTGAAAGTTTTCCCATAGGCTAACATAAGATTTCTTGATCGGGGAGTTTCAGTGCAGTGGAGCCTTAAGGAGAGATGGCTATCTTCCATTTTAATTTCAATTTTGTTCAACACTTTTTGTTTTCAATATTTAATTATTTTTTGCATAAAATATTATATGTATAAGAATTTTAAATATGCATAAATATTTCTTATATTTGCATTCTAAAAATTTTTATTTCAATCTTTAAAAACTATGGCCATCTATCCTAGAGTTACCCTATTTTGATATACAGGATGTGGCAGGTATTTGAGAACAAAATAAAGCCTGTTTTCAGACCTAAATAGATACTAAAGATGGAACATTTTTACATTTTTAACATTCTATACAGATGATCCCATACACAATGGATGGCATCAAGCATTCACATGACAGCAGCCACAATAACAGCATCTTCATGTTGTCAAAACCAACTGCAGGCAATAATCAGATGTGTGTTGAGAATATTTGCTATTGGATACAAACGACTGCTCTGAGCTCCACAACAGTGCTGTCTGCATGCCTAGAGTCTTTCTTAACCATGACACACATGTAATAACATGTTGGAGTAATACCTGGGGAGCTGGGGACAACAAGTTGAGTATGACATGTTCATGAAAGTTTTTGGCCATCCATTATTAGGTTTTATGGGCTGTATGGGATGATGCAAAGTTTTGTTGAAAAATGTATGGTATCCCTCATGTATTAGAAGTAATCCAGAGATTTAACACATCAGTATAAACAACAATGTTGACTCTGACACCTGGAAGAAATACATATGGAGACATCAAGTTGTCTTCGCAGATCACAACCTCCCAGAATCATCAGTGAGAATAGAAATTTTCTGTGCATGACGGTCGGACCGTCTTCGGATATTTTATACAGCCACTGATCTTTTTGTAGTTCATTCCCTGGAACTGGACAAAGTTTTTCTCATCTGAGGAAAACAACAGCATTCCTGGCTCCTCTTCATGTTTCAGCGTGTTAAGGAGGCATTTGGCTTTGGTCAGGCCATTAACCCTGGCTCTCTTGGACAAGAGCTGTCCTCTCCTCATCAGGTGAGACCTCTAATGAAGGTAGTCACAAATCCCACATCAGAGAGTAGCTTCATCAATCTGCAGCTCCCTAGTGAGTGCCCTCATCAACACGAATGACAAATTCCTACATCTTGATAATGTCATATTGCCAACAATGTCATTTCCTGTATGAAACGGTTGTCACATCAAACTTGACAGCCTTCAGTTTGCTCCTTACTTTAAAGAAAAATGACTGGGCAAGTTTCAAGAATGCAGCAGTCTCTAAGTCGGACTATTCTTTAGCCAATGAGACAATGACAGCATGCGTATACATTTCCTCAGTCTAGGTTCGGGCATGTTTACATGTAACAGAAAAGGATTTGTAACCATGATGTGCAGGGTGGTATTTCACCTATAATGTGTGTTCTCAAATACCCGCCGCACCCTGTATATCTAATAGTTTTACTATGTATCTAATATTTTCAAAATACCCAACTTTTTTGTGATTATAAATATTTTCAGACTTAATATAAATTAGAAACTAAAACATATTGCATTTAGTAAGAAAATTTAATAAAATATATACTAATACAATATTCTAAATTGTACAATATACTAAATATCTCTTTTAAACTACATAAAATTAAAGATCAACTAATTGAAAACAGATACAATTTGTGTTTTACATTCACAAAAAATAAAATTATAGGATCAAGTATCAAGAAAATTTTGTTTTATGCAATGAAATTTTAAATACATAATAATTTGTTTTTATTGAAAAACTTGAACATAAATGTAAGCATGTTTGCTTTTTCATCACCTAACCTGTTTGTACAGTTTAAACCGAAATTAAATAAAAACTAGAAAAGATTATTTTTACTGAAACTGTAAATAACTTATCTAAAGTAGCCAGGATCTTTCATTGCCTGTTCTATTTATATATTGTTCCATATAATTATTAAATCTACATTTAAAAATCCAGCTTCAAATATAAAGCCTTTTTTTTTGGAGGGGGGGGGGGGGACGTTAAAAAATTCACTACCAGAACAAAAGTTCTTAATCTAGATAATGACAAGAAATAACAGTTGAAAAACTCATTTATGCTTGATTTGACTATAAATATCAATCATATTTTGAAATTAAATATATAAAAATATCATCAAATATATTTTTAAATAAATATTGGATATATACCATGATATATGTCACCAAACCCAGAAAAGAGATGAACATTATTTAAAGCATTAGGATAAATAACACTGTTACTATGCTGAAACATAATATTTCATTACTATTACTGACAAGCGTGGTCTTTAAAAGACAGCATCTTCACTCACTTTCCTTAGACAAAACTTCAATTAAGTGCTTCTAAAATAGAACAATATTCACTAAAAGCTTCCTGAATTGTTTTTTTTTTTTTTTTTTTTTTTTTTATAGTTGCGCCTCTAACTTACTTCTATTCACATCCGCTAGTTATGGTGCTCAGATTGAAACAACTCTGTGTTTTAGGCGTGTGGTGCTAAAAATTTACCGTAAATTCCGGCCTATAATCCACAGATTATCTGTTAAAAAACTTCAAAATTTTTTTTAAGCAGAAGTTCAGGGCAAACATCCAGTTTCTACCAGCAGTCATAAAATAAAAATTTAAACAGTTATCAAATGATTGTCTGCTATCGACCGTTCGTGGAGTTGCTTGTGATTGGTTCACATATAACAAACGTGGTGCTAGTGAGAGTGGCTTCCAATATTGATGTTATTCTTTTTAGCCTTTTAACAGCATGTTTCTATGAAGAACAAAATCATTTCTCAACTTATCCCTTTCAAAAATTGCAATCTCTAAGAATTTGCAGTGACATAAGGTGAAAATACTCTTTCGTATCCTATGCCATTTCGCATCTGTTGAAAAGTACTATTCTGCGATCAGTGTGTCCGAAGGTTCGAAAGTTATTATGGATGTAGCTCCTCTCAGAATTACGGCAGTTTTACTGATTACGATGATCGATATTACGATGCAACCAATGGGAATCCATCACACATTAATCGAATGAATCATTATCGTATCATAGTTTCATGGTTTTATTGCTGCCTTCTATGGATAGGATAAAAAATACAATTATGTCCTTGTAATTTATATTATCTCAGATTATACGCCAATGCGGATTATCTGCTGAAATTTTTTTATAAGGGCTAAAAATTGCGCCTGCGGATTATAGGCTGAAAATTACGGTATATGGTATTTAAATGAATCGCTAATGCATGAATAGTAATAACTTACAGTGCTAGTGCTAACTAAGCACTTTTTTGGCTGGGTGACTGGTGCTAGGTCGCCACCATCAACACACTTTTTCTGATTCTGATGGTGTTGTGTAAAGCATAAACAAAATACTGAAAAAAAAAGTAAATCAGGGAACAGAAAATTTCCATTTAGAGCTCATGCTTGATTTGTTTCCTACTCATAAATCATATATAGATAGTGTTTTCATTTAGAATTTTAATAACAGAGTCAAGTTTGACTCATAAAAGTATAAAACTCAGCAATGCATTGTCTATTTTTCTATCTAAAAGTATGATTTTGGCTTTGTATTTCTTTTTTTCCCAAACAAGTAACTTTGAAAATCTATATCTGAATTATATTTCCAAACACACAGCTTATTTACACATTAACAATTAGGAATAAGATTCATAGTGCATTTTTCTGAACATTGAGTTGCAGTAATCAGCAGATAAAAAAAAAATAATAATAATAATAAAAAGAATAGCAAAACAGTGCCCTGTTCGGTATTCAAAACTAAAATCGAACAAACATATATAATTTACATGAATAAATATAAAACATTGGTACATTTCTACAGAATAGAAACTTAAATACAGCTATAATATTAATTGGAAATAGCATAGGATAACAGTGGCCCCACACCCTGTTGAGTGATCAGTTAAAACTTAATCAGGTCAATTTTTATCAATAAGCATTACACATATATCATGTTTTGTGCAATTCCATACAATAGATATTAAACTGTCCGCGTCCATACCATGTTATATTATAGATATCAGTAAGATCATGAAAAATACATAATAGCAGTGCCACTTCCAGGACTATTTATATGAAATCAAATTGGCTATAATTTATATCTACATCTATTGAAGTATGAAGTTTTATGGAATTATATGCATTAATTCTAATTAAAGTGCCCACAAAATTTGTGTAATACATAGATGGTCAACAATCCAAAAATAAAGAAATAATGTTCAGGATACCCAAAACATGTAAATCCATTAAAAATCAGAAGCCAAAAATTTTAACAAATCCATTGCTTTTTTCATATGAATAATGGAAAAAATAAAAATATATGCGGAATGCTACATTCTACATATTTAACACTAGAACTACCAAGACCGTCATTTTGACGGTTTTCAAATTTCATGCTTAAAAATTTGATATAATTTATGTATTGTTCCAGAATTTTATGATACGACTTTTAATGAAATATAAGAATAGTTAAATATTCCTTTTCAGTTTCCGCTCACGCACTTTATTTTCCATAATCAGTATGACCTATACCTATTTATACCATGACCCGTCAAAATGACGGCTTTGGCAATTTCGATGTTGAATGATCCAAAGTGTTCGGCAGTCGTTATAACGGGATCAAATTTGGTCTGATTACGATTTAGTTTAGAACTGAACGGTCTGACTGGTAAATGTAATCAGGATGCAATCATTATCAGTTGTTTTTCTAACGTGATAAAGTTCTTGGTGAAAAGTGCAATCTGTGCAAAGTGTAATCTGTAAAAAGTCCAATCTCAGAAAATAGTATTGTAGGAAGGCTAATTGCTTTCATGCACAGCTTGATTTCCGACAGCTGATGTCACTCATTAGAGGCACTCTACAAACCGTCGGAATACCAGAAGGCGTGGCCTAAAAGCAAGAGAGGGAAAGGAAGTAAAAACTGAAATGAAGTGAGAAATGACTAGGTACATGTTTTTGCTCGCGAGTGTGAGATGTCATGGAATGTGTGTGTTCGAAGAATGTCGTCTTAGGACATGGCAAAATATATGAGCTTTCAAATTTATTTTTTGCAAATTCTATGCAACAAATAATGATTTCCAGGAAGCAAAATATATTCGAAAAATTCAAAGAACTCAGTAGTATAAATAACGACTGTTCAGACACTAATTCAAGTAAAAATAATTTGGACATATCTTGCGTGGAAAATAAAACTGAATTTTCAGACTCTGAAGAAGCTGAAAATGAAATTGAAGTACTATATATTGAAGAAAGTGGAGAAGATGAATATGAAAGTGAAGATTCATGGAGTGAAGATTAAATTCCCCAAAAGAGCCACAGACGCAGAAAGCGATTGCGAATATGTTCAGATACTCAATCAGATAGCCAAACAGAAAACAGACAGAAGAAAGACATTGCTCTTGACGGTAATAAATGGGAAGAATTAGGGAATGATTGTGTTGGTAGACTCCCATCACATTCTATATTCAAGGATAGTTCAGGCCCACCTGTTTACGCGAAGCGAAACATTATGCTTGGCAATGTTAGCTGTGCATTTAGACTTATAATTCACAATCCAATGATGAATCACATAAAAACTTGCACTGAGCTCGAGGCTAGATATGTTGTACAGAAGGACGATTGGGAAATTACTATTGAAGAATTATATGCACTTGTATCTATTTTGTATGCTCGATCAGCCTACGAAGCGAGAAATTTGAAATTAACATATTTGTGGTCAGAAAAATGGGGACCTTCTTTCCTTCATGAAACATAGAAACACTCGTGATGAGTAGAAACAGATTTTTAGAAATTATGAGATTCATTCGTTTCGACAAAAAAAGCGAGAGGAGTGTTCGCTTAAGAACTGACAAATTTGGATTAGCTTCCGAAATGTCGAAGTCCTTTATTGATAACAGCCAAGCTTGTTACAAACCAGATCAGAATATAAGTGTAGATGAACAACTGTTTCACACAAAGGTAAGATGTATATTTATGCAATATCTGCCCAACAAACCGGGCAGATTCGGAATTAAGTTTTGGTTAGCTGTAGACGTGCGAAGTAAATATCTTATAAATGGCTTTCGTTATTTAGGCAAAGATGAACTTAGACCATCCGGAGTGCCTTTGAATGAATTTGTAGCTTTGAATCTTGTAAAAAACTATGTAAATTGTGGGAGAAATATAACAACGGATAGTTTTTTTACAAGTATACAACTCGCGAAGAAGCTACTGGCCAAAAAACAAATCTTGTCGGGACTATGCGAGCTAATAAAAGAGAATTGCCGAAAATATCTACAGTTAGAAAATATAACATGGCTCTTTTCTCCATAAAACTCTACAAATCAAATGACACTGTTCCAACAATTTACAAAAGTAAACCTCGTAAACAAGTACTACTTCTTAGCTCAAAATATAAATCCGTAAAAATTGCTTCTAATCAAAAAAAAATTCCTGCAACTGTGCCGTTTTACAATGAGACTAAGTTTGGAGTAGATGTAGTTGACCAAATGGCCCGCAAATATAGTGTAAAAGCAGGGTCACGTAGATGGCCTTTGTAGGTATTTTACAATATTTTGCACTTGGTAGCAATCAATGCATGGATTTTATATAAAGAGACTTATGAAAATATAACTTGAAAACAATTTTTATTTCAATTATCTAAAGAACTCTCCAGTGAATATAGGTTCTGCAGAAAAGAAGCCTCCTCCCAAAAACAAGAACAGAAAGCAATGAATTATACTCCAGAAAACTAAAAAAAAGTCCTTATGAACAGAAATCTTGACAAATTAGATTGTGCAAAAAAAACAGAACGATTTATTCCTATAATGTATGCAACAAACATGTTTGTGGCAAGTGTTCATCTAAAATGACATGTACTTGTAAAATATGTGCCTCCTAGTTATTTCATACATATCAAATGTGCTATATAAATGCAAATAGAAACTGTTTTTGTTTGTTTTTTATATAATGAATTAATATATTAAATGTTTTGAGCAAATTATATTATTTCATTTACATTAACTAAGTAGCAAGTGTTCCTCTCAGATAACATGAACTTGTAAAATATGTGCATCAGTTATTTCATACATATCAAATGTACTACAATATAAATGCAAATAGAAACTGTTTTTATTTTTTTTTTATTAATAATTAATGAATTATTATATTATATGTTGTTTTTGTTAAATTATATTCTTTTATTTATATTAACTAAGTCAAAAGTTACAATGAAAAGCCATGATGAAAAATCCGTCAATTTGACGGGTGCGGTAAAACTAGGTATATATGTAACATCGGTAGTTCTAGTGTTAAATGAAAATTGACTTTCAATGCAGTATAGTCATGCTAAAAATTAAATGTACAAGCTAACAGTATTAATTCTAAATATTTTTACTTTATATACATTTATGTTACGAAGACATTTTAAATTAAAACAGCTTTATCAATTTAAATTTTCATCCCTTCAAATACTACTTTCTAATCAGGCTGCATGATTATTGAGTTTTGATATATCTTACATAAATGAAAAATATAACTATTGTTTTAAAAAATTGCAAAATTAAAGTGCAAGATCTTTAAATTTGTAAATAAAAACCTCTTTTCTACATTTAAGTAAAATGCATTTATTTATAATTTTTATAACTGATTCTACATTTACAAAAATTGATTCTCAATTTTGGGCAGAAAATCTGCTTCAAAAATAACAAAACATTTTGCTACATTCAAATAAAATGCATGAATTCATATTATTTGAATTAAGTCTCTACCTAACCGGACAGGAAAAATGGAATTTGTTCAAATACAGTAAAATCCAGCTAAATGTCATAAAATTAAAAAATTGGTTTGTAAACTCATATTTTTAGATCTAAATTTATAAAAATTTAGAAACATTTTAAAAGAATATAGAATGAAAACTAATGAATTAACTGTGGTTGGATGCATTATTGTAATTTTTGTAAGCTTTTTTTTTTTTTTTTTTTTTTTTTTTTTTTTTTTTTTTAAGTTTGAGGGTTAATCTACACATTTAAGACATGTATATTTCAACCTCAGACTCTGCAAAAACTGCAGAGTAATTAACTAAAACTTATGTATTCCATTACAGCTGTTCAAAACAACTGTTGAAGTTCTAAGAATAAAACATACCTAGTGATTTTTATATCGCAGGTTAAAACTATAGGAATAATCATAGTTACTGGAAGGATAGAAAGTTTTCAAATCAGTTTCTCTGTTTGACTTTTGTGGATTTAACTATATTTATTTTGAAAGATTCAACAGATGTGTCTTAAACAAAAACTTGCTGAGCGTTACAT
This sequence comes from Maratus speciosus, assembly GCA_963932465.1. Taxonomy (NCBI): domain Eukaryota; kingdom Metazoa; phylum Arthropoda; class Arachnida; order Araneae; family Salticidae; genus Maratus; species Maratus speciosus. The sequence continues at coordinate 385,793,242 of OZ010796.1, forward strand.
TCAAGTATTTGTTTGGATGAATGACATTTGATTAAAAGTGCTTAAATAACCTTTTCACTGTTCTTATGAAAAAAAAGTGTTTTCCGTGCGAGTTGTAGATAACAATGTGTTGATAAATATAGGAGAAAAATTAATTTGCAGATGCTTCTTGTGGAAAGCATTAAAAGTATTAAAGAAATTTACAGATTGGTTGGCTAATTATAAAAGGTGCTTTATATTTAGTTTAATATGAATCAAAATTAAAAAGTAAGAACTAGTGATTTATAAAAATATTTTACATTAAAAAAGATTTATGGGATTTTTGTGAAAAATGTTTTTCAGATTAGTATAAGTGATTTACAAAAAACATATTGAAAGATATCATCCAACAACCATAAACTTTTAAGAACTGGGCTTTGCTCAAGTCACCTTCCCTCTTTTGTAAGCCCCTAGGAAACAAAATTCCAGGGCTGCAGAGTCGGAGTCCCAGTCAGGCCCATTTTTGAGCAAAAGAGCCGGAGTTGGATCTGTTAAAATTCCCAGAGTCGAAGTCGTCCATTTTACAAGCAGGGCTGCACAGTCGGAGTCAGGCCCATTTTTGAGTGAAAGAGTCAAAGTCGTATCTGTTAAAATTCCCGGAGTCGGGGTCATCCATTTTTCCCACCGACTCTGCAGCCCTGCAAAATTCCCAACAGAAACTTATTTATCGACTCTGGTTACTGTTGAATATTTTGTTTTTGCCAAAATGTACTGAAATTCAATCGAAAAGCATGTTTTTTTAGTCAAAACGTTTTATCTTTGTGATGAGAGACCTACCAAAACACTCAGGAAGTGGTCTAGTGCCTTTAAAAATAGGTGAAAGCCATCTTCAAGCATGTTAGGAGCATTAATTGCCAAGTTTGAATGAACAGTTTCAGTGGCTGATGACAAAGTGGGCATGAAGACCAAACAAAAGACAGCAAGGATGCCTGAAAACACCATCGCTGCCAAAACAATGATGGAGGAAGAGCCATAAACATCAACTCAACAACTTGACGTCAGTACAGCCACAGCATGGAGAATAGTCCACAAAGATCTTGACATTTTCCCTTACAAAATTCAGTTAGGACAACTTCTCGGCCCAGATGCTGTCGAAAAAAGACTGGAGTTCGCCAACATCATATGCAGAATGATCGACACTGATTTCAACTGTGGCAATATTTTTTCAGATGAGTAGACTGATTTTCTGGTTTGATGGCTATGTAAATTGTCCAAAATATAAGAATTGGGGCAGGAAGAAGCCAGAACTTGTCATTGTCAAGCCTCATCATCCACAAAAGGTCACTGTCTGGTGTGGTTTGTGTGCTGATGGCATTTTGGGACTGTATTTTTTTTTTTTTTTTTTTGTCCAGACAGTGAATTCTGAATGCTATCTCGACTTCTTGAGAATGAGGTTCATTCCTGATGTCTATCATGAACACTGGACCAAAACACATGGTTTCAACAGGATGGAGCTCCTCCACATTCAACAGGAGATATCCTGGACTTGCTCAGAAGTCACTATGACAACCATGTCGTTGCAAGAGGCTTCCTGAATAGCTTTAGTTATGGACTTTTTGGCCTCCCTATAGCCCTGACTTATCACCACTAGACTTCTTTTCATAGGGCTATGTTAAAGATCTACAGAGATCGGCCAAAAATCATAGAAGAGTTGAAAAGAGGAATAACAAGTGTGATAAGGTTGATTTCAACATAGCTACTCAAGCAGGTTATGGGGAATTTTGAGCAGAGACTTTGTTTTGTTGTCTCCTCAGATGGTCAACATTTTCCTCATCTATTAATTGTCTTCATTCTCATGTTTAAATCCTAAAATTTTGAAATAAAAATCTTTTTTCCGTTCTAAAGTTATTCAATGTTTTCTTTATCTATACCCTGTGAAGCACCCTGTAAATTACCTTCCTTTCTCCCAAAAGTTAAATTGTCAGCAAAAAAAGGTTATTTGGCATAGAATCTTATCAGGCAGGTTTTGGCAGCAGTATATGAATTGAGCACAACTGCAGAATCACTCAAAAGAAGCTTGGTAATTCAGAGGGGTGCAAAAGAAGAAGTGATAATTTCGGGAAAACGAGATTTATATGATTTACTTATTGCTATGTTAAAATAACAAATAAAGCAAAACATTAAAAAAATAATAATAATGATGATTTTTTATGGAGAGGAGATGTTTGAACAGTTCCTTTTCTCCCCTTTTTTTAAGCAGAAATACATTAAACTGCAGAAAATTCTCACCCCTGTATTTACCCGTTTTACTTCTAAATTAATGATAAAAACAGTTTTTAATCTCGATTATAAGTCCTACTTCCAAATTAAACTGTTTTCTCTTGAAAAAGGAGGGCTTGCAATCAGGATTTTATGGTGCCTATCACAGGACAACTGCATTTTATATTGGCTCGCGAACATATTGTAAATCAAAAAATTATAAAATAGCAGAATTTAGGCAAATTAAATGGGTTTCTGCTGAAAACATTTTAAGAAAGTATTCTGTCAGTAATAAGATGGCAGATGCATTAAAAAGAAACTGTCTGCAATCTCTAAAAAAAGTACACAAAAAATTTGGCGACTGGAAAAAAAACATTCATGATGAAAAAAGGTTCATTAAGAGGTATAATTCCCTACTCACCCCACACAAACACACACACAAAAAAAAAATTGGGGGGGGGGGGAGGAAGGGGGATCTTTTACAAATATTCGATTTTGGAGCTTATATACATACTATGAAATTCTCCCATATTTTATTTTTGATCCATTACAAGTATTTTTCATGGCAGCATTCACATCTTCATTAAAGAATTGGTGTCATTAAAGAATTTGTTATTTTATTAGCTCAGAAAAGAAAATTTACTTTTAAAGTTGGTTAGCAATCTTTTGGACAGAGTTTGCAATAATTTTCATTTTTATCTATATAACTTGATTATTTTGATTTAAATTTAATTTCTTTTTAAATCAAATTTTTGTTTATTTTAAAAGGGACTTTTAAGAATACCAGTTATTAATTAGCTTACATTTATAAATATAATTAACATGTACATTAAAAACCGATGCCTGTATATTTTTGCAACATCATTAAGAAACAAAAACAGAATGTTACTATCCTTCATAAGAATGTTACTATTCTTCGAGGGGGGAACAAACTGATTTAGAGAACAAATTCCTTGAATAACAAATAGAAGGGTCATAGCATTTATAATTAAGTTTTGAGTGAAAAGTAAGCTAAAAAACTACCAGCTAAAAAGGTCTTTTGGCATAGAATTTCAATAAGCAAATGTTGGTAGCAGTATGCACAGACCTGCCAACCTTTGAAAATGAGAAATCTTAGCACACAAAATTTAAATTTAAATTAATCTGGAGGTTGGTTGGTTGGTTTTTCGTGTTTCGCAGCCATCTTTTACATTCGTAAAAGGAATAAGGTTTCAGTCTTTCAACTACTCAATGTAGTAATTTTTTTCCTCTGAAAATTTTTATACAATTTTTAGAGTTTCTTCTCATTTCGAAGTTTTTTTTTTTTTTTTTACATTTGTAAAAGGAGCCTGGTCCCAATTTTTTAGCCCAGTGCAGTAAATTTTGATGAAATTCGCAATTTTTTCCCACGATCATTTTAGGATATTCACAATTTTTTTTCAAAAATTATTCACATTTTCCTATCACGATTTTTTGTAGAAATCCGCACTATTTACCATGAACTTTTGACGAAATTCGCATTTTTTACCGCGATCCTTTAACGAATTTTGCGTTTTTTAGTACATTATTTTTTATTATTCACATTTTTCTATCACGATTTTTTGTAGAAATCCGCACTATTTACCATGAACTTTTGATGAAATTCGCATTTTTTACCGCGATCCTTTAACGAATTTTGCGTTTTTTAGTACGATCCTTTGACGAAATAAGTGTTTTCTTTCAATGATCTTTCGGTGAAATTTATGTTTTGTTTCTGAGATATTTTGACAAAATTCACGGTTGTACCACGATCCTTTGACATTTATTTTCTTCTGCGACCAATTGACGAAATTAATATTTTAACACGGTCATTTGTCGAAATTAGCGATAATTTATCGCAATCAATCGGCAAAATTTTCAATATCTTTTCGCGACCAATTAAAAAATTCACTACTCGTTTCCGCGAACTTTTGACGAAATTTGCAATATTTTTCCCTCGATAGTTTATCTAAATTTGTGATATTTTGCGCAATTTTTTGACGAAATTCGCAATTTCTTTCTGAACTCTTAATGATTTTAGCGATTTTATTCAGCGACCAACTGAAGATAATCCCTATTTGTTTCTGAGACCTTTGACGAAATACCCGTATTTTTACACGATCATTTGAATAAATTCTCAATTTTTTCCGTGATGAATTAATTTGGGAGAAATTCCATAAAAGAAAAAAAAATTGCGGCCGTCCAAGAAATTTCAAAATATACTCGCAAAAGAATCATAGGTCTGTGTAAGAATTTACAGGGGGAAATACTGCACAGCATTTTTCTTTATGCAGGACTCTCCTTTTCTGTGTGCAAATCGTGTGATTTTGCACACTATTTCAAACTTTGCCCCTCAAAGAACCACCTCCCTCATACAGAAATTCTTAAAATGGCACCCCTGTTTCTAAGGAAGGAAATTCCTGTATAAATATTTACAGAAACACGATTCACTCGTGGTTAATATACATAAAGAGGTTTTATGTTAAGAAGTTTGTTTTGCAGCCCACATTTTTTTCCCCCATGAGCATTTTTTAATGTCCGAATTTTTGGACTAATGACCCTTTTTTTTTTTTATAACTTTCGGAAATGAATACTTTGAAATTTTGGAGCAGAATCACTCCTGAAAAATATGCTGTGCGGGATAAAAATTGCAATTAGAAACAAAAAATGCATTTGTGTATATTTTGAAAAAAATCGTAGTTTAAGACAGATTTTCGTAGCATCGTAATTTATAGGTCCAAATCGTAGCAACTACAATTTTTTCGTTGCAGCAGGATATGATTTGGTGCAAATTGGCACAGGTGCAGAATCACTCAAAAAGAAGTTTGTGTGATAACAAAAAAGTTAAAATATTTTATATTCAAATTTACAGGCTATAGATATAAACATTCTATGCATATTTATTAGAAACAACAGGCAGATAATTAACAACCTGGTTCTGCTAGGAATCCAATAGCTTGATCCATGCCACCACCTTGAGTCCCAATATACCGCTCAGAATAAGCACATAAATTTGCTATCTCCATTTTTGTGATAGAAATTCTGCATTTAAATAAATACAATGAAATGTCAATAGTTATATTATTTTTAAAGGGAAGACATGACGAATCACTTAAACATATTTTAAATCTAAACAGAAAAATTCAATACATAAATCAAAATTACTAGCATGCAAATAGTTTTAACATAAATTACTTTTTATCTGAGAAGTTTTAGCAAGGGAAATTAATAATTCCATGTTCATTAAAACAATGGCTGGATGGTTGGTTGGTTGATTGGGGTTTCATGGCAAAAGTCCCTTTAGGGACATGCTGCACCAAGAAAAAGTTAAAAATTAAGACACATATTTATAGCGTAAAAAGTTATGTTAAAAGCTTGTGATAAAAACAATGAATGTGAACAAAACAGTCAAATAAATAAAGCAACGTGATGATATAAATAAGTTAAAATAACTCAGAGATCACAATACCATGCTAAAAAAAGAAAACAAAGAAAATTCTCACAGTTAAAATCCATACAGTCTATAAAGTAATGACTGGTCAATAAAAAAAAGGTATAAAATGTCAAATATAACATAAAACCTATTATTTAAATCATAGATTATAAATAAAACAATGTAAGATCATTTGGGCTCAGATTCTTCACACAAAGTATTCCAGAGCCATAACTGCAAGTGTCAGACTGCATAGCCTCCTCCACATAGTGGAGCAGCTGTTTGGAATATTTCATATTAATAAGTGATGGGCTAAGACATAATTTTTTTTTTTTTAGCAGTTTTCCACTTGAGTTGAGGTTTTACTTGACTTTTTCTGTGCACATGATTTTTGTTTCTTTTTCTGTGTTAAAGAAACATCAGGTTTTGCAATTTGTTTACAAATGAAACAGTATTTTGCAGACTTGTGTTCATTTGGCTTTTTAGATGGACTTGAACGTTTTTGTCATTGATTAACCAAAGGCAGGGCCGAAACTAGCCTTTTTGGTGCCCGGGGCAAACATGGATTTTGGCACCCCCTCTCCAACACAAAGTAAATTTACAAAAAGAATTTTACTAAGTATCTAATAGACAACTTATTTTTAAATTTAAAATATATAAAACTGAACTATATAATCAGCTTTGTCAAACATTGATTCATTTAAAACCTTGAAAATGGAATCAAAAGGAACCAAATTGCATTTTAATCTTTAATTTTTTTTTTTTTTTTTTTTTTTTTTAGGCTAAATTAAATATCTAAAAAAAAAAAAAAGGTTTCACTAAGAATTTTACTTTGTGCATTCCCCCTCTCATTTATTTTTATTGTCCTGGGCAGTCAGCACCTATGGCAAGATGGGGGGGGGGGGGGGGGGCACTGAAGCTCAATGCTGCTCAGTGGAAAAAAAACAAACAGCTTTCATGGAATTTTTTATCTAATAGAAAAGTCAGACTGAGGGGTCGCTTCTCATTTGGTAGTTATCCGCAGTGGACAGTGTACCACAATAGAGACTGACCTTGAAAAACGGTAGTGATTTTCCTACACAGGAAATGATTTTTAAGATAGAAGGCAAAGGCATAGACATGATACTTTTGGAATGGGCGAATGAAAAAAGCCTAAGAGGACAATTCTTTTTTCTTATTCATTTGCAATTTTGTATTGTAGATGAATCTTTTTATCTATTTGCAAAGTTTAATGTATTTGGTTCAATTTTCCTTTTAAATTTTCCGGCTGCGAGACCATTTTAATACAAATTTTGTATATATATACATTCTTGTATCAAACGTCAAACAAAATCTTCATTTTGGTGCCCCCTTCACCTTCTGTTAAAGCGGCGCCTGGGGCACGTGCCCCCCCCCCCCCTAGTTCCGGCCCTGACCAAAGGGTAGTAATGTATAGCAGGATCATAATATTCTATTTTAACAGGTTCTGATGATGGTGGTCAAAGTTCTAATTTTGGCATAAGTCTTGTACTAGCAGTAGAGTGCACATTGTGGGTTTTTTCCTTTTTAGTGCTAGATGGTAGTGTCCCAGGTGAATTATTTGGTGGAAAAGATGATTCAGTTTGGATACTTATGGGCCTTACCGATTTTAATTGTTGTCTGAGTAAACTAGAATAAGAAATTCTGACAAATGGGGTTCTGGATTCAACAAGTTTGTGAGCCTCAGGGTAAGAAAGTTTTTGAGTAATTTCAATAGCAAGGATTTCTTTTTCATGAATCCAATTAGGACAAGAGTGAAAATATGCTGTATGATCACTAGGGTGGTCACAAGAAATCAATTTTCAAATTTTTTCCGGGAGACCTCCCAAAAAGTTGCCAATAGACTAGAAAATGAGATTGGCAAAGTTTTAGCTCATTTGGATAATATTAACCCGTGCCTCATTGAGGTTAAAGTTTGAAAAAAACGTGATTTTTCGCAAAAAAATGCTGTTTTTCCTTCATGAAATAAATACAATTGAACCTACAAACATAATTCAGGTCTCATTTTATAAAGAAAAACTTCGTTTTGAAGAACCACACACCATTTTTTTTCTAAAAATGTATAGATTTAAAAATATGCGCATTTTTCAGGACCAGACTTCACCCAAATCCTAAAAATTTACTTTTTAGGAAAATGCGAAGAAAAATTGAAACATTCTATTTCATCTGCTTTCCACCTTTTGTTTTTCTTTTTTTTTCATTTTGTACATAATAAAGGGTTTAATTAAAAAAAAAAAAATTTTTTTAATGAAAAAAATCGTATTTTAAACTGAAAGAATTTTTAAAAAGGGGGCAAAGAAAGTATAAAAATGAGATCAAATAGTGCTCAAATGCATTTTATTATTAAAGTTGTATTACAAGAAAGAAAGCATAATAAAGAAAATAAATTATTATCCCTTACAATTGTCACATTAACCCTTTCCAGTACAGAAAAATTCTTGTCGTAAAATAATGAAATGATTGACTACACCTAAATTTAGAAACAAGTAAGTTTGGAATTAAAAATAGGTAGTCTCGACATGGGACCACTACGCCAGATAGGATTAAGGTGGTAAATGGCTTAGATAAGGTGGCTTTTGAAGAATCTTGAAAAGTTTTTCTACATTCACATACAACTTTTAGCATATACTGTTTTTATTTTTTGTCTTTTGTTAAACAGGAATTGAAATCTCTGGTTAATTTTCTTCCCCTTTCAGCTGTGTCATTGACAACTTTAAAACCATTCACTGTTTTCTTGCTTTCAAATAAGGTTTATTTTCGCACCATACATTGGGATAGTATTTTAAAAATGCTTATTAATATAAAATCTCTTAAAATTTTTTATAGTTTGAGATGAAACAAAAACATTGACTTCTTTGTTCAATAAATAATCCACTTTGTTGAAAACTTTTGTTGCTTTTAAATTCTTATCATCATCATCATTTCTTCTTCAAATGACATTAATTTAACAGCCATGCTTATGTTGACTTTTTTTTTTTTTTCCAAAGTATCATCTAAAAATGAAAATGCAACTCGATCTGAGTTAAGATACCAAAGACGGTTTATCATTTTAACGAGTGCTTTGTCTGCAACCTATTTATCAATTTTTCTGTAGTGAACAAGGGATTTTATTATTTGAAGGTCTTGGATTGGGGTCCAAAGTGGGAGTGGGAGTATTGAAGCATGATTTTACATAAATATTGATTAAAAATAAGCAAAGGTCTCTAATACCTTCTTTTTCTAATTTTGTTATTGAGAGATTATCTATGACAATATATTTTGAGAGAATAAATTGCCTGTGCTATCCATCTGACATGATTAAAAGCACCAGGTACTCTGAAAAAGTCTTTTGTAGGAAGGAGTCCTATAAAAATTAAACAAAGTTGGATAAACTCTTTATAATCATCCCTGAGCTGTTAATTTTTAAAAAGGTCCTGTAAGAAAACTTGAAATTTCTTCTGAATTAACTATTTATATCTAGTATTTCATCTTCAATAGCATTTATATATTTACTCTGGTTTAATTTAGACCACCCAATCAGAATTGTTTTTTTTTTAATATCTAGCTGAGGAGCAGTGATTATTCCCACTTTACAATCAAAACCAGCTTTTAGGATAATTTCTAGATTATGGTGGCAACATGGTAAATACAGAAGACTTTTCCTTTAACAATTGCTATAGAAAAATGCAGGTTCCTCTGAGGCAACCGTTGTTTACTGCAGTTGTATCAAAACATATTGCCTGGATTTTACCAACTTCCTCCATTCTTTAACTGCTGAATATACAGCTTTTGCCTGAATTATTCTGATACTATTTTCAAGCTGTAGAACTCGTAGTAACTGTTCTTCATCCCCACAACTAATTAAAACTTCCGTCCTCTCTACATTTTCTTTATTCAAAAAATGGTGAAGCAGTTTTCCATCCCTGTGAATAACAGTTCTCTCTAAACTGGAATTTTTAAATCTGCTTTTGATGATCTCAGTTCTTTGTTTACAAAATAGTTATTTGCGGAGTCGATTGCACTCCTGCTTAAAATTAAAGTCTGTGGTTAACCGGTGGATGTACTCTAAATCTAGCAGCTTCTCTGGCGTTCAGTTTCATTTTGTGAATATTATAAAATAAAATACATAAAACTTGACGATTACTTGGTAGCATACTGTTGATGATTTGAAGAGACAAGTGGACAATTTAAAAAATCTTACATTTCTGCCATCATATCAAAAGGGGGAGGGAGCTTTATGCAATGTTTCGTCAATTCTAAAAATAGATAATGATAACAGGTAACAAAAACAGAAATTCAGAGGTTCAACTGCAATACAAATTGAGAAGCTATTTCTTACTAGACACAGAACTAGATAACTAATAATCAATTATAATTAGTGAAATATTTTTAAAGTTGCAAAAATTGTTCATTTATTTTTGCCTATTAATGAAAATAATGCAAAAAAAATTATCAAAAGTAATAAAATTATTAATTTGTCATTTTTCACTTATGTTTCAAAAATGCAGAGTTTGAGGGTATGGTTCACGAGCTGACCTGAAAAATACTAATGTTCATTAAATATAAGTTTTGATGAGAGTAAAAGTTTAAGGCAACAACTGTTTCTATGAAATAAAACAAGAATCAGGTTTCTAAGACAAATAGTTTTCACGTAAAGAAAGAAAAACGACAAGTTTTTGCCAAAAATTGCAAATTTTTTTTTCCCATGTTGCTTGTGACCACCCTAATGATCACCCTTGCAGTTTGGGCAGCGTTCGGATTTTTCACAAGTTTTACTGTCGTTTCTAACTTCTGCACAACACGCACAGGTAACAGGGCCACAGCAGGTAGTGTTAGTATGGCCAAAATGCAGGCATTTAAAGCAACAGAGAAGGTTAGGGATATAAGGCCCAACAGATCAGCTGAGGTAGTTAATTCTAGTTGGTAAAGTAGGGCTATTGAATGTCAGAATAATGTGCTTTGTAGGAACCACTTGTCCATGCTGACGAATGGTAATATGGTGCACAACAATGACATTTTGATCTTTTAAATTTTGTAAAAGTTTTTTGTTAATAGCGAATAGCAGTTCTGGTTTAGATATTATACCACAGCTTGAATTCAGAGTTTGATGAACTTGAACAGAAACAGAACCTATTGTTTTGCATTTTATGAGAAATTGTGAGAAGCTGGCTGAAAAGACCTCCACAAGTAAATCCCCAGACTACATTTTAAAAGTGAATAACCATCTCCAAAAACAGATTGAAATGTTTTAGAAATAAGAAATAGTGAAGTTCGTATCAAGAAACAATACATATATCTATAATTAACAATAAGGAGCTTGGTGCGATATAATAGAAGCGTGACAAATAAACAACGTTAAAAGCACCAAAAATTTATAAATTTAAAGCAATGCTTTAAATTTATAAATTTTTGGTGCTTTTCACGTTGTTTATCTGTCACGTTTCTAATATGTATATCTCTTTTCTAAAAATATACGGTGATTATAGAAATAGTGAAGCTTATCAGAAATGGACAGGGAACAGAATAAATTTTAAAATATTTTGTATTTGTACAGACTCTTTGACAATAAACACTGTGTATAAGTGGTGTTTATTTTTTCTAAACTTTAATGTCTACCATCTAATGACAACTCACAGCACCCGCCGATTACCTAAAATCTCTTATCTCTGCTGTCACGTGATCGACAAAAGCGGAAGTACAAAATTTGCATAAGTTTCACAAAACAGAGTACATCCCGCATTCATGCAAATTTACACGTGCTGCTGTGGATCTATTTCTAACTGTAATCGTTGAAAATAACAGTGGTCCTTAAGTTTTGTCCACCAGTGTATATATGTGTGTGTGTGCATGTATGCATATAGAGAACTGCCACCTTCCCTCCATACTTGAATTTTCCAAACTCCTGATTACGCTATTCTAAACAATCGAACAGTGTTTTCATTATCTTCCGTGATGAATTCTTGAGTTAAGTCTATTTCTGCTTGATGACTACCTTCTTGTAATATTTGTGTAACAAAAATCAGCTTTAAATATCGACATGACACATAGATAGCATTTTCTGAAAGATGCATTATTTTGATAGGAAAAGATAAAAAACAACGCTGTTCGATTTCTTGGAACCTCACGGAGGGTATTTTAATAATTACAGATGAATGTGACCTTAATGTCACAACAGTCTTAGTGTAAACAATACGTATATCTGTTTTCTAAAAACATATAGTGATTAAAGAAATAGTGCAGCTTTATGAGAAATGGACAGTGAACAGAATAAATTTTAAAATATTTTGTAATTGTACAGACTCTTTGGCAACAAACACCATGTATAAGTGGTGTTTATTTTTTCTAAACTTTAGCATGGAGCAAGCAAAAAATGGCGCTGTTTAGTCTGAATCTGAGACATCACTGGGTTGTGCTAATTAAGTCTTGAAAAATCTCTGTAGGGTAGTCCGACCAGTAAGTGAACAGCCCCTAGTGAATGAACAATTAGTAAATATTTTAATAGAATAAGGTTTGAAAACCTCCCAACTAGATGGCGTTACAAAATTGCTTTAATTCTATTCAATAGGAAGCTACCGCATTCCTGATTGATTACTTTACTTTGAGAACATGTATTTTTCCTGTCAGAGGAACACATTGTTTCTATGCTGAAATAATAAGAAAAGTGCTATGTCATTTCATATGTTTGATAAGAATTCATTGTTTTTATTTGCATTATGCACTAATTTTACTATACATACATTAAATATATATATTATAGCTATATTTTTAAACGTTTTAACCACTGTAGAATATGTACAATTTGAGAATAGGAGTGTTTAATAACTGGTTATGCAAACGTTAAAAATCCAATGAATGAACAGCTATTCAGTTCATTCACTGTGATTTGTCTGTATTGTAGAAAATCAAAGCAGAGTACTTATTTTGTTACTATTTTATTCATTATATATGCAATAAATTTACTGAATTAACAGAAAACAGTCTCAAACTAATGACTGAACACAAGTGTTCATTCACTGGAAGGAATACATTAGGCTATTTTTCCTAGAGAATGAACTGCTTGGGCTTTATGTTTTTGTGGCTTCTTTTATAGCCTATATTTTGAGTTAAAGGATTTTTCAACAATGATAACAAATAAAAAGTTAACAGATATAAAAAGTAGCAAAAGAACATATAAACACACATTTTTAAGGTAATAATTATTGATGTGTTTCAAATCTTATTTATTTTTATGTTTTTAGATGAATAATAGAAATATTTTTTTCTGATGACCAAGAAGATTCCTCAAAAAGGAAATATGAAAGATTCAAGTACTTTGCAGAGGACCTTGAAAATGATGTACAAGCTATGAGGTCAGGTCAGCTCAGTTTGAAGAAGGCATCTCTTTATTTTAATATTCCAAAAGCAATGTTGTCTATGAAACTGTGAGGGAAAACAATTGAAAGTAAGCATATGGGACATTGCCTGTGTTGTCTTTTGAAGAAAAAAAATTGCTTGAAGATTGGCTAATTGTAAAAGGGAAAATTGGATTTGCAATGCATAAGGATGAAGTAAAATGTGGTGTTTACAATGTCCTGAGACAAACAGAAAGAAAAAAAAATCCATTTATTCATCCCAGGGGAGAAATGGTCGACTCTTTTTCTAAAATAGCATCCAAGGTTCGAAATATGAAGTTGCACCATGACAATATGTCAACCACAGGTCCACATGTGGTCAATAAAGAAGTATAAAATTTAAGTGTTTTTAAACTGCTGCCTGTTTATTCAATGGAAAATTTTGCGTTCATTCACTGGTAACAACTGTTCATTTACTTGGTTTTTGTATCGATTTCTATTAACCCCCCCTCACTGACAAGCCCATGTAATACGTTCACTAAGCTGCAAGTTTCACTGCAATACAAGCAATATAATTCTATTGATTTAATGTATTTTTAAAACATTGAACAATGATAAATACTTCCAAGGACTGCATTCGTATTCGTTATTAAGTTTTTTTTTATAAAATGTTGAAAGAATCATCTTTTTTAGCATTTAAAACAAAATGCAGAGAAAACAACATTACAATTTTGCCCTTTTCCAAGACTGTCAGAGGGTTAAGACACCCCTAGCATCCCAAAGAAATACAATATAAAATTCCTTTTGTTATTTTTTAATCATTTGTAAACCAACAAATGTACTTGCACTGTCAAACACCAATAGGTACTGTTTATTAAAATATAATGAATCATTTTCTTTTTAAATGTGCTTAAGTTTTTATTTACTGGTCGGACTATCCTATAATACATTAAACCATTTATTTATGGAATTGAATAGCATTTTTTAATAAATGTCACATCTTGAGTTATAAATGATTTTTGAGACATAAAGACCTTAAATTAAGTTAAAAATGCCCACTTTGATAACATTTTTTAAAAATATCCTTTGTATTTATTGAAAAATTGAAAACTCTATTTGATTTCAATGCTAAAACATAAGTTTGTTCTACAACAAAACTGTTAAATTCTGATACAGAACTGCAATTTATCCTCTTGCAAACTGCAAAACAAATTTTTGATTCTTGTTATTATATTAAGTGCTTATATGGTGTAATTTATCAGAGTATTCAAAATGAGAAGGAACCTTTTTCTGCCCTTCATCTGCTTGTTATTCCATGGACACTGGCAATGGTGATGGCATGCCATTTTGCATCGATTATTGCCATCTCCAATAGCCAGACAGAAACATTTTTTCTTTTATTAATAATATAGATTTGGTTATTTTGTGTAATTAACCTTTCATTATTTGCAAAATCTATGACAACGTATAAATTTCATATTCATAAATTTTTATGCATTTTTTTTTACTTTGAAAAGAGTTCAATTTAAAAAAATTCTAAATTTTCTGCAATATTGAGTTTTAGCATAAACTAAGCTAAACTTAATTTTTTGAAAAACATTAGTGCTTACTTACAATCGGATTATCTATAAAGTTTTAGATTCTTCAACACCTTTTGCTTTGATGAGTTATACTTCATTGTTAATATATATATATATATATATAAGATACAGATTATTTTCTAACTTTAATCATTTTATATTGCAAGATAACACAATCTATCAACAGAAAGTCGTATACCACAAGGTGGATGTACTTCCAATTCTTTTTAATCATGTTTTATTTTAAACTTATTTGTTTTCCCAATATTTCACTTCTCTATTTATTGGGTGTGGGTACCTAAATTCGTATTCTTTAGTTTTTTTATGGCTAATATGAAGATGAAACCACATACTTTATTTGTGGAACTCAGGGCATTTAGGACATGACGAGTCTGTCTAGGTTCTACAAATTTCCATTATTCCTTTCTCCTATTTTTACTATGTTTTTGAAAATTGCTGTTGAAAATGTTAAGGGGATCAGTTTTATAGTCATAGTGCTTGGCTATAATTTTTTCGGTTTTAGGATGAGTTTGATTCTAACGCGTCAGTTTTGTTTAAGCTGATTTTTTTTTAAAAGTGCCCAGAATTATATCTCAAATTAGAGTCCTTCATCGATTCAAATTGCCCGATTTTACCTACACTCGACCCGACCTGACCCAACCCATGGCTTGGATTGAGGATAATTTTTTTTCTTGTGGTTGAGTTCGGTTTCGGGTTCGGATGTGTTTGAGGTTGAGTTTGGAAACTTACAAGTAGTGTTGCCAGATGTCCCAATTTTCATGGAACGTCCCGAATTTTCACCATACCGAAATTACATCCAACTTTTATGAGTTTAATCTAAATTAAAATTTTATTTCTTAGTCTGCGACGAGAAAATTTAAGAATTTAACCACATGTCGGTTTAAGTCAGTTGTCACAACGGCCAGATGTTACGGAAAACCTTATACATTTTGTCTAAAACTCATGTGCACTCCTATTTAATGTTTATTCGATTGACCATAAACTTAGGCGCCTATAAGAAATAGTACAATTTTAAGAAGAGACAGGACGTGAATTCATCTGCCTCACTTTGTTCTTCTCATTAAAAAGCGAAAGGTAAGCATTTTTATATAAATGAGTAAATAAAAAGAGAGTTTTGTATAAGTATTCAAGCTAACTTAGTATCAAACTAAAAATTTCTTCTTTGTTCATTAATTTCAATATACAGTAGACTCTCATTTTATAATAATATGGATATTAGTCTCATTTTAATATACAGAAGAGAAATGGAAGGTTTAAATGAGAAAATAATTATATACATACATAACTTCATTGTAAACTGCAGGAAGATGTATCTACAGTAAGAACTAATATCTTGCATCGGGTCAGGTAACCCGATTCTACCCGAAAGTGTTGGCCATTGCCTCTAAAATTTTGATGCGGGTCGGGTTGATTAGCATTTCCATTTTCGGGTCATCTCAGGTTAAAGTTTTTTTTCTTGGAAGTTGATTCAAGTACGGCAAATTTTTCCAAAGAAAAGTCTAGATTATTGTTTCAAATGATAAAAAAAAAATACTTGTATATGAATGAGTATATATATGTATTCATTTTTTGAAATATAAAATTGATTTTAGAGATATGATTGCAGACTATTTTCGTGAATTGTTTTAAATTGTGGAATTTTTTTTTTTTTTTTTCATTTCATGCTTAGGATCAAGTTGCAGGTTCGACAAAAAATATTTTGTCAATTTAGGGTCATGCATAACTCGAACCGTACAGGGTTTTAATTAACAGTTCGTGTTTAGAGTCGTAAGTTCGTATTTAGGAATTAAAAAAAAAATTTGTATAAAACAGAATACCGACTTACTTGATAATTTAAACTTGATTGCATTATTAGACTGAACAATTTTAATTAATAACTTAGTTATACTTTGTAGAGGTCTGTACGGGCAGAAATTTCCCGGTCCAGGCCCAATCCAACTCATAGAAAGAAAAGTTCGGCCCGAGCCCGGCCCGTACAAAAAACATTAATGGCTCGGACCGGTATAAAAATTAAAAGTTCGGCCTGAGCCCGGCCCGAGTCCGACTCAGCCTGACTGAATATCTACAAATTATAGATTTTTTAATGTCGATTTTGTTAAAAGGAGGAGTTCTGACCAAAAATACTTATTTTAGCTTATTTTTTTCATATTTATAATCTTCATATTTAAAGAAGTGCCATAGGGTGCGATATACATTTTTTTAATGAATCTCTATTTGTATGTAAATGTTTCAGCTATAATTAATATCGTTAATCAAAAAATTATCTATTGGAGACTTAAAAATCTGAAAAATGCTATACAATAAAATCTTCTAAGGTGGAATCGCATAGGAAAGAAGAAAAAATGCGTTATAAACAAGTTCCCTTCTTAGCAGGAGGATTATATTCTTTTCTCACGTATTATATTAATTTTTCATGGATCAATAAAGTTTTCTGTATAAGACAGGATTCCGTCATTGGCTGGTTCTTTTCCACACGTTTTACTGTATTTTAATATTATTGCCTAAAAATCTACTATTCTTTAAAATGAATAAATTTCAATGTTTAATTGTAGAATAATCTCGATTTAAAAATATATACAATTTTTGCAACAATTTTTGGGCCGGGCCAAATTTAACTGATTTTTTCACAGACCAGACCATGCCAAGACAATGATTTTCATATGGGCTGGATTGTGACCGGGACTGAAAATATCGATTTATGAAGACCTAAGAAGAATGAAACCTGCCCCATCTCGGTATGGAAAAAAGAAGTTAGGTCCGGCCCAATCCTTCAGAAAAATAAGTACCGAGCCCGGCCCGACCCAGTGTGAGTGCCATGAATGAAAATAGGATCGAGCTCGGCACATGCAGACCTCTAAACTTTGGCTGTTTCGAAATAAGCATGAATTTTAAGATTTTTTTTTTAAACATCTACATGACTTTGTTTTATGATTGAACTGATATTAAAATAATTAACTTTTACATTCTAAGCTATTTTACAAGTTTTCCTTTAATATTTTTCCGTTTTTAAGACTGAAACTGAATTTCGGTAAACTTCCTATTTTCGGCCAAAAATGAAAACGTCCAATTTTCTTATGTAATTAATACATACATAAATATACATAATTATTAATTAATTATACATGGACTTATATAGATGTGGCCTAAGTTGGCTTGCTGTGCCTCTGACCGAAACTTTTTATTTCCATATAAAATAAAATATAATTAATTCATCAGCAACACGGAATGATTTTCTAATGATACAAATTTCATCTCATTAAAAATGTTTTAGGTATACGATTCATCTTTTAAAATGATCTTTGTAAATGGTCAACTATTATACCAGAACTTTCTCAAAGAGTGTTCGAAATACTTCTACGGTTTTAAACTAAAAATTTTCAATTATTGTAAAGTCTGCTGATTTTAATGAGCACGTGAAAAGAACCTTCAAAGTTTAGTCGTATATGAATTTCTTGCTTTATAATTTGGACTCATGTCTTGAGTCAGTCACGACTGATAATTATAAACAGTGAAGTCCATATAGCACTAAATAAAGAATGTGTCATTTGAGTCGATACAGCTCAAATCAAAAAGTAATGTTAAAAATTTCCGAAGAGAAGAAATGAGACTTTTGGAAGACAGATAGTTTTGGTTGAATTTCAGTCCGGCCAAATTTTTAACAGAATATTTGCCGAAACTCAGATTTTGGACCAAAAACGAAACCGAATTTTCGGTAGATCTCTAGTATAAATACAGTCCCGGTCCGGCCCGAAGCTACAGAAAAAATGTAAGACCCAGACGTGTCCCGTGAAGAATGAAGTTCAGGCCCGGACCAACTTTTCAAAAGTTAAAATTTAGCCCGAGCCCGTACCGAGTTTTCAGATAAAATTAAGCCCGGCCTGAGTTTAATGAAAGAAACTTTTACCGAGCTCGGGCTTCGGGACAGGCCCAGGCTCGTGGAGACCTCTAATACAATGTTGAATTCAGAGGTTGGCCCGGGGGGACATCCCCCCCCCCCAGAAGATTTCAGATTTTGTGTTTTTAATGGTCAAAAAGTACAATCCCCCCCCCCCAGAACTCTATAATGCCCCCCCTGGAGCCACTTGAAATCCCTCCCGGAGAAAAGTGTCTGAATTCAACACTGCTCTAATATATATTATGAATTCCCCCCCCCCCCCATCGGGCAAGTTCTGGCACCACCCCTGTAATCACTGACAACACAACTGCAGAGGTTGATGAGCTCATTAGACAAGAATGGAGGATAAGCAGGTGAAAATCAGTCACAGTTCAGCTCACACCATAATTCATGACCATCTTGGTTATCAACTCTTGTGTGCTCAATGGATGCCTAAGATTTTGAACGACAGACAGAAGACAGAGAGGTTTGGCGCTGCCTTGATTCATCTGATCTGGTATCACAACGAGTGTGACAACTTCTTGCCTGCAATTGTGACTGGGGATGGAGACGAATCATGGTGCCACCACTACGAGCCTGAAACATGCAGGCAAATCTTATAGTGGAAACATTTGGATTCACCACTTCCAAAGAAAGTATAGGCCATCATTTCTGCCAGAAAGGTGCTGTTGACTTTTTTTTTTCGACCATCGGGGGCCATTACTGATCAAATTTGCTAAACCTGGAGAGACTATCAATTGTTTCCAATACTGTGAAATGCTGGATCATATGTGTGTCGCAATCAAGAACAAATGACCTGGAAAATTGACGAATGGGCTCATCTTGCTACATAACAATGCCTGCTCAAAAGTCGCTACTGTGGTTAAGGAAAAACTGAAAAGTTCAAGTGAACGCTACAACATCCACCATGCAGCCCAGACCTCTCGCCTTGTGACTTTCACATTCTTAGTCAATTCAAAAAACAGCTCAAGGGAACCAAATTTGTGTCAGAAAATGATGTGAAGGCGGCAATTGCAGGCATTTTGAAGCAGCAACCCAAGGAGTTTTATGAGAAGGGAATCACGAGACTCGTTAGTTAGTGGGACAAATGTCTAAATGCTCATGGAGACTACTTTTAAATAATGCTCCGTTTTTCATATATTTGCATTGGCTCACTTTCATTTGACTCGCCCTCGTATATATAATTTTATAATTACTTTTTTACAAAGAGTTTTCAGAACAATTAAATTGCAATGTGTATATTATTCTTACAATATGACTGTCTTTATAAGTACTACCTCCTGATTAATTGAAGATGTTAATTTGAATGATGATTATTAGACCTGCATCTTCAAACAAGTAAACTAGGCTCCATCGCCAGTAGTTTAAAAGTACACACAGCAACATTGATGACCCACTGCAAAATAAAATTAAAGATACCCCAATTACAGGTTATGGCTAGCCTAGTCAGGATAGCATCTACAGGGTTCTTGCCCAAATTTTTCTCATAGGATCCTGTTTTTGTGAAATTGTTAAAAGTTTTTTATATTTGTGAAAAACCAAAGTCATAATTTTGTGAATTTTAAATTATCGTTATATATAGGTTCTTGTTTATGTTTTTAACAAGATCCTGCATGTGTGAAAAAAACCTAAACAATTAGTTATTTGGCAACTTCTGCTGTTTTGTGAAAATCTGATTTTATTTAAAAAGATTAATTTTGTGAAAATTTCAGTTTGTAGATGGAAAAGTTTTATGAAAAGTTCATATTCGTGGTAAAAAATCTTGTGAAAAGTATTTTTTCATGTGGAAAATTTTGTGAAGGGTTTTATTTTAAGACAAAAAGTTTTGTGGAGGGTCCTATTTTAAGACAAAATGTTTTGTGAAGTGTCTTATTTTAAGACAACATGTTTTTGTGAAGGGTCCTGTTTTAAGGTGAAAAGATCTGTGAAGGGTCCTTGAAAGAAACCAATTTTTTTCTAAACATATCCTTGATCAGCAAATTAAATAGCATTTACTTTGCTTTACAGCAGGCCATGCAGTGTTTCTAAGTATACTACTACAACTGGAAACATGCTAGGTCATCTATACCTATTTCAGAATAAGCAAGAATTTTTTTTTTTTTTTTTTATGTTTTGAGCTTCATCAAATTCAATACTTTCCTTTATTAGCTCTCATTTTATAAATATTGTAACTTAGTACTAATAAAAAGGATTACTGTATAAAACAAAAGTTATTTCTTACCTGTTAGCATATGACACAGCTAATGCAGAAGCACATACCAAAGCACTTGAACTAGACAAGCCAGCTGACGGAGGTATTGTACCTTTCACAACAATATCAAAGCTTTTGTGCAGTAAGTTATAATTCTCATTTATTCCTTTGTAGCCACAAATAAAATAATGATACCATTTAGGACAGGATGTGTCAATATGTAAATCATTAACTGGAGATGAAAAGTCTTCATACTTGTCTGAATCAAAATTAATAAGTTTTATCACATCCCCATCATTAAATCCTACAGCTAATATAATATCCTGCTCAATTGCCATAGGTAAAACAGAAAATCCACAATAGTCAATATGTTCTCCAATTAGATTAACTCTGCCCGGAACTCTGACATAGAAGCAAGGTGATGATCCAAACTTTAAAGTAAAATATTTTCCAATTTCATTGTACACATTTTCTTTTGGTGAATTCTTCAGTGAAAAGACAGGCAGACTGTTTTCAGCCATAATTCTATAAAAATTATTACATGATGAATCAATTAAATTGTTTGCCAAAACAATAATATAAACACAATATTGAACTAAATATTAATAACATAAAGATACGCCATAATCTGAAAATAAAGTTAATTTGAATAATTATTTCTGTATTAGGTATTATTTTTTTATATCTTTACGTCCCAGCTTATAGCATTTCTTGAAGAAAGTGAACTAGCTTATAATATGAATAATTGATAGGCAATTAAATTTTTCTTTATTTTTATCTTTTACAGATTTTGCATTTCAGCTAATGTTTAAGAAAACAGATTCATACTTATGAGCAAAAATTTAAATTAATTGGCATTTCATCAATTTTTATAGTATAGATAGAGAGAGGTGTATATACTATATTTTCACATCATTAAGATATAGAAATAAATATTTAAAAAATTCATGCAGTGATGCATAATATATTAACCTATTGTTTTGGTTGTTGTAATTATTATTAACAGATGCATAGTCAGAGAGCGTATCTTGGAGGTGTTTAAAATCATAATTGAAGAACAGCAACACACACCATCTAGCAGAAACAGTGCAGCATGACAGCAGGTGCTGCAAAACTGCAAATTAATTTAACAGCTTAAAAATAATTGCTAAAATTTAAGCCTCTAGATTTAATGTATCTTTTTTATTGTAATTTCTTTGTAAATAGAAATTTTCCTTATTTTATTCATTACTATTATTTTTCCTGACAATAGGCTTGGTCCAGCAGCCCTCTTGAGTCACAGATAAATTTTGTTTTGCTGCAGATTGACACAGAAAATTCTACTACTGTGAACACATACAGTCAAAATAAATCCAGCTCACATCTACATAATAACCTCAAAACTGCTCAAAGGCTTTATAAACGAATTTAATTTTTCTGATACCTGAATTCAGAAAAGAAATATTTTTAAAAATTACTTAAAACATTCAAGTCATTTATATTGAGTGTAAATGCCTGTCCTAGGACGGTAGGTAAAAATTGTGGATTTCGCTAAAGTGTTCCGAAGAAGTTTACTTCGACTTTGAAAAGTTTAACTTTCATTTTTTAAATAATGTACTTAAATTTTTTTAACAGGTACATTCTAGTATTTTTAGCAATTTAATTTTTTTTAATTAACTGCATACTTTTTGTCCGTCTTTCTATTTTTCATAACTGTCCAGAGGAAATGTATTTAAAAAAGGTGGTTACCTTGCAAAAGGTCGGGTAGAAGATTTTTTTTTTCTGACTTGTTTATAATGATGCCAACATGGAAAAACCAAGTTTTCTAACAAAATGTCTTAAGGCTAAATTTTCTGTGGCCCCAAAACAACGAAATTTTGGAGCCTTTTTTGATTTTTTTGAAATATCTCGAGACCCGTTTCCATAGCATATTATTTGTCAATCACAATATTAAAGAGGATAAAATTCTCTACAACTTTCATACTTACAACTTTTTTATGGACTGAATAGTAAGCGCACTACGTCATTTCAAAAGTAGGACAATTTTTTCAATTTTCTTAAAAGCCGTGAAAAACGTAGTTTTGCCCCAGTTATTCAAACACTCCCTGCGGATTTAATCGTGTATGTTGACTTCTATATATCGGTAGCAGTAAATTATGTGTTTCAGGGCCAAAACTAGAATTTTTTACACCCGTGGCAAACATGGATTGTGCCCCTCTCCCCCCCTTTAAAAAGAAAATTTGCCACGAGGATTTTTATAAATCTCTAATAGCCGGGTTTTGAAAATTTTAAGTGTGTAATCATTAAATACGTAATGCTGAACTATGTAATCAGCTTTGTCAAATATTGATTCATTAAAACCCTGAAAACCAAACCGAAATATATTCTGCTTGAAACAGGTTTCCATCTTAGCAGGTATAATTGTTCAATATTCTTCCTCTTGAAAATATATAATTTTTTCTTTAACCCTTTTAGTGCAGGAGTCGACATAAGGATCCGAGTGTGGGAGTCGACTAATGTTGACAACTAGGAGTTGGGTGCTGTAGACTACAGTAAGCGTCGACAAAAGTCACCTAGGCATTCACGGCGTGTATTATGTTCAATGTAGTGCATCACGGGCTTAGTAGTGATGACGTATTGCGCCTGCGTAGTGCAGTTGAATTCCCCCCAAAAAAAATTCTGCACTGAAAGGGTTAAAGACCGAATTCCATATATACAGATTTTGTTTTCAAAGACTTTATGTTTAGTTGTAGTATCGAGGCATTTAAAGTCACAGCTATATGAATTATGAGACTAAATTAGTCACATGAAAACATTCGTAAGGTAATATTAAACCTATGGGAGCATTCTTGACAAATATCTCGCTTGCATTTTATTACTTTTAAATAATTTTTTTTTTTCTATGGGATACCTGAGATCAATATCTAATGTTCTGCTTTTGTACTTTTTCAGGTTTGGTTGCATTTTTTTTTTTATATTTGGACACTCATTTTTGGAAAACTGTTTGGAACCCGTTCTGAAATTTAAAGTATCCTCACTAAAAAATGCAACCAAATTCGAAAAATTTAAAAACGCACAACGTTAGATATCAACCTCAGGTGTCATATGGGAAAAAAAATAAATATTGAAATTCAAGCAAGAATTCTGAATGAAACAGGTGATCAACACGAAAACAAAAATGTTTATATGGTCTACAATCATAAATAAATTGGTATTTCATTTGATAAATGGTATCACTGAGATCATTAAGCAGATATAGTTTCAAAACAGTACATATTACAGAAGATTAGAATATTCCACAAAGTATATTTTTCAACAACCAAAGTAAGTTTTTCTGTTTGAGCTTTAAAGCAATTAACAGATAATCTTAAAGTTTTACATATTTTTGCATGCTAAAATGATGTAATATCTTGTTATATTTGATATAAAAGGGGAAAAAAATTGACAATATTTTTTAAAACTAATCTTTTAAATATTTTTATGAAACTAGTGATCTCAAATATTTTATTGACAGAATTTTTAAATTTTACAAGAGATAAATGCATACATAACATTAGTTAGTGAAATAATCTGTTGTCATTTTTATTGTAACAATTTTATAAGGTAAAAGTATTTCTTACATAAAATATATTTATTTTTTGAGTCTTCCCCTTTTATATGGAACTAATCCAATGTTTGCTATCTTTAAAACAGTAAAACATATGTTATCAATAATTGGTAAGTAAAATATACCATTGTAGTGTGGAATAAAATATGTCTTTTGCAAATTTTCATACCTACCCCATTGATACCTGGAAAAAGATATATGCATTATAAAAATTAAAATCATATATATTTTTTAAATTAAACAAGAATTCTTTCTTAATTGAAACTATTGTGCTAATAAGTTACTAAATATTGAAGTTAACATTGTATACACAAAGTTCTGTCTAAATATGAAAATTGTCTCATTCATCTTACACTCTGCCTTAATTTTAAAATTATATAAGTTTATTGAATATAAAACATCTGTTGAGATGAAAATAAAGAAGTGAGTGTGCAAATAATAGATAATTTACTGCTACCCATTTTTAGAAGTCTACATACACGATTAAATCCGCAGGGGAACAATTTGAATAATTGGGGCAAAACTCCGCTTTTCACGGTTTTTAAGAAAATTGAAAAAAAACTGTCTTATTTTTTAAATGGTGTACTGCGCTTATCTTCCTTAATATTGTGATTGAAAAATTATATGCTATGGCAACGAGTCGAGATATTTCAAAAAAATCAAAAAAGGCCCCAAAATTTCATTGTTTTGGGGCCACAGAAAATTTAGCCTTATTTAATTTTGTTAGAAAACTTGGTTTTTCCATGTTGGCATCATTATAAACAATTCAGAAAAAAAAAATCTCCTACCCGACCTTTTGAAAGGTAAAATGTACATTTCCCCTGAACTACAATGCAACTGGCTGAAAATATTGAAAATTTTTCAATTATATATAAAAGTTCTTTAAAATGATTTGCATAAGTTATTAAATTCCTATAACACTGTAAAAATATTTGAAAATGAGTTGCCATTGTTTTTTTTTTTTATTATTATTGATAGACGATATTGGTTTTTGCTTAAATGATGTGCTGTAGTGCATCCTCAGCATTTTTGCTAAAGTATACAATTCTACTTTTGTAGTAACTTACCAAAGCAGAGTGTATGTATTAATATGATTTAGAGTATTAATATGATGTACTGGGTGGCTCTACAATTTTTCTTCCTTTTTTTTTTTTTTTTTTTTTTGCTTTTCCAAACAAAAAAAAAAAAAAAATCCCACAAAACAAAATACTATGCTTGTTGACAATGAACTTGAACTGCAATTTATTTTCAGTCAGCACTGCTCAGGCAGACAATTTAATTTTCTTAGTTTTAAGAGGAGGGATTGATACAGAAACTTACGGTTTGTTGCTCAGATAATTATGACTTACATATAGTTCACTCATAAAAAGCATCAACTCTAAATAATTTCTGATGAGTGCAGCTCGTCACTGACACTTTGCTCAAGAAAGTTCATGACCAGCTGGACTCATCATTTCAGTTTAAAGGGGTTAACAGAAAAGTACAGTAATGCCTCCCACCCACCTGCGCAAAGATAGGAATGCTTAAATGTTTTTGATTTTTTTTTTCTCACAAAGGGGTTTGTTTCCACTAGAAAAAATTTAAATTTTTATAATAGCTACCTTCTGGTGTTTTTATCAATTAAAATTTTTTTGATTAGTTGTACTTTTTGTGAATTTGAGAGTTGGTTTACCTTTTGTGAATAGGAATTACAGGTGTACAATGTACTCGTATTATATATATGTGGTGACAGACAGTGGCACAGCCAGAATTCGGTTCTAGGGAGAGGGGGGGGGGGGGGTGAGTTTTTTTATAAAGGTGTTCGCCGATTATCTGAATCACCGGTTAAGATAATCTGTCTTTTTAATGTATTAAATCATAATGCTTTTTACCCGCAGTTACAGTGGTTGTGTTTCATTTAAACAGCGTTTACAGTATTAGAGTTAGAAACATAAAATGCACCAATGAAATAACCCCAAACTAGATTAGATTTATAAAAAGTGTTTAAAGATGATGAGGCAAACTTTGAGAGTTGTAAGTGTACAGCCCAGCAAATAATTTTTGCATAGAAAATAACAGAATTCCAATCCACTTGTTCAACCAAAAATACACAGGATTTCATTCCAAGACAATCTCGAATTCTTGTTTTTAACTTTAATAACAATGAAGCCATTTTAACACAATTTTCAATATACTTACCGTGCTTTTGTCAAATGTAACAACATCACGAAAATTGGTGGAATTTATCATCATTTATGTCCAATTAGTGCTCAGTTAGGTAATCCATATTTTGGAATGTAGTTGATATTAAACATGGTATTTTATTGTTTTTTTATTGTGCACTTCCAGTACTTTACATGACATCGAATTTGCCATTAGGTAATGTAAATCTGTTGAAAATTTCGTTAAAACATCTTTAGTTCTCTAAAAATATCCGGGTTCAAACTGAAGTCGTACCTGTACTAATATTATAAAGAAGTAACTTTTTTTTGTAGGGGTTACTTTTGGAACTACCGAGCGGATTTAAAAAAATAATCGGTCGTGTGCGAACTTAACTCGCATACAAAGGGTTCCATACAAAATATCAAAACTGTTCAAAGATTTACTTGCGCACATATAACAATACCACATGCCATAATTTAATTCTACTGGAATGAAAACCGATGAATATTTCTCCCTCTAAAACACAGACTTTTTACAAAGCTTAAGCTTGGTAGAGAACCAACCATGCTGCGGAAAGATGTCGCAGAGATTCTCACAAAAAGTCACTTGTAAATCATATTTCATGTAATAGTGGACAATTTTAAAGGAATAAAAAAGGTACGCTTAATAACGTGAAACTTTTCTATTCATTTTTAAAAATAAAAGCATATTCA
The DNA here is from genome assembly GCA_963932465.1 of Maratus speciosus. Classification (NCBI taxonomy): domain Eukaryota; kingdom Metazoa; phylum Arthropoda; class Arachnida; order Araneae; family Salticidae; genus Maratus; species Maratus speciosus. The sequence goes on from OZ010796.1 coordinate 385,820,345, forward strand.
GACTTAATTAATGAAATGATTTCTAATCGAAAAGTTTTTTTCTTATAAATGAATTATTTATTGAATTATAAGCAATTTTTGTCTCAAAATTACTGACATTTAATGTCTTGGAATTATTATATGAATTATCTTTTTAATATTTGCCTTCAATAATAGAATTCAGTTGGAATAAAAAGTGCTTATCACTATGTTTCACCTTACCTAAAACAAAGATCTTATACAAAGTTTAAACTTGGCACTGTGCCAAGCACGCTTCGAAAGGAGGTCACAAAGTAGCAACACTGTTTTGATCCATACCGTTGTTTTCTACATGGGTTTTTAATTAATATCTCGGCAAATTACAGACACATTTTTTCGAAAATTATTACCGACAATCCTTGGAAGATTCTACGTCGCTTAGGTACACCCAGTGCCCTCAACTCCCCCGCTGACCACCAGAAAAATAAGACGCATGAATGATCTTATAATAATTCCAATTTTACTTTTTAAGCGTAGAGTGGAACCTTAATAATCATGGCAAATTGATGGTGACTATCTCCGTTTCAACATAAGCTATATTTTACATCGGTAAAAAACAGCTAGAAACATGGAATTTGGCATGGTTGTTAATTTAGAGACTTAAATGCATGCCCTGAACAGTTTTTTTAAAAATTCGAAATTTTAAAGGGTGCAAGAGCAAAAAAAAAAAACTTTCTAAAATTGCGATTTGTATGATACATTTTGTATAGAAGGTTAGAATCTGGCAAGGTGATAACTTTTGGGATGTATAAATGCTCAAGAACGGTTCCTGGGGAAAAAAAAAATCAATTTAAAAAGGATGAAATGAGTGGAAAACGGTCTGAAAACGATCTAAGGCTAATGTCAGATGGATGTCTTTTTGCACGCTTTTTTACTTACGTATTATCCCCACACAATGCTAGCAGCATTATATAGCCTTAATTATGATTTATTAGGAATTGTTAGAGCTAGATACATTAAGTTTGGCATGGCTGTTACTCTACAAACCTAAATGATCACCAACAACAGTTTTACAAAAATTCGAAATGAAAAAGATGCAAGAGCAAAAAACGTTCTAAAACTGCGCTTTGTGCGATACACACTATGTGGCCAAAGGTGACCGGTCACTTGCGATTTTAGACGTTTTGTTAAATATCTAGAAAAATGCCTGAAACTGCAGGTGTGTAAATAGTATAGTATAGGTCATATATTTCCGCGAAGATTTTTTTTTCCGAAACCCCATAGGGGACCGTCAACAAATTGAAAAGGAACTAATATCTTTTGGATAACCCTGTAAAAACTAATGTAGCAAAAACCTTCAAACTCCAGATTATTAATAAATGGCTTATTGTAATATACTGTGTTCATTTTTATGAGGATAGCAAGTATACTCGTAGAGAAATTAAGGTTTTTATAAAAACAGTCCCATATTTCGCCAAGTTTTTTGCTTATAATTTGCAGAGTTCTTAATATAAAAAAAAGTTCTTTTCAGAAAATATGAAAAACAACATTGCACATAATACTCTGCAATCAGAATTGAAAAATAATAAAAATTGGATGAAAAATGAGGAGGTTTATTAAAAAATGTTTCACTGCGCATGCGCGAATGCAATCAAAATATAATGTGCATAATGTATTAGCTAATTATATAGAGCAAGTTTTGTGATAGTCTCAAAATCATAGAATGAAAATTCTGAAAATTATCGTCGATAGAATAAGCTCGAAATCCGTTGTACCCAAAAAGAAGCAAAAAGATGAGGGGTTGTATCAAATATATGTTGATTAGTGCCAAGATAGCGTATACAATATTGCACGTACTACTATATTTGGATACAACCCCTCATCTTTTTGCTTCCTTTTGGGAACAACGGATTTCGAGCTTATTCTATTGACGATAATTTTCAAGCTATGATTTTGAGACTTTCACAAAACTTGCTCTATATAATTAGCTAATACATTATGCACATTATATTTTGATTGCATTCGTGCATGTGCAGTGAAACATTTTTTAGTAAACCTACTCATTTTTCATTCAATTTTTATTATTTTTTAATTCTGATTGCAGGGTATTATGTACAATGCTGTTTGTCATATTTTCTGAAAAGAACTTTTTTTATAATAAGAACTCTGCACATTATAAGCAAAAAACTTGGTGAAATTTGGGACTGTTTTTATAAAAACCTTAACTTCTCTACGAGTATACATGTTATCCTCATAAAAATGAACACAGTATATTACAATAAGCCACTTATTAATAATCTCGAGTTTGATCACTTTTGCTGCATTAGTTTTTACAGGATTATCCAAAAGATATTCGTTCTTTTTCAATTTGTTGACGATCCCCTATGAGGTTTCAGGAAAAAAAATCTTCGCGGAAATATATGACCTATACTATACTATTTACGCACCTGCAGTTTCAGGTTAATTCCTCATGTATTTTTCTAGATGTTTAACAAAACGTCTAAAATTGCAAGTGACCGGTCACCTTCGGCCATATAAAAGCTTGGTTTTTGACATGGTGGTTACTTTTAAGGTATAATGAGAATGAGAATAATAAAAAATAATGAGAATATTTCATAATATATTCAAGTAACCGTTTTCTATAATAGCAAGTGACTATGAAGCTAAAACTGCAGATTTTTAACAATGTGCTTTTTAATTTAAATTAATGCATGATTAGCATAAAATTGTGTATAATTATATTTTATACAGTCTAAAAAAATGTTTTACATTTAACCCCTCTTTTCAAAATCCATACTCTCAGACATATTATCTATAACTCAATGAAATTACAATAAATGCTTCTTTCCTACATGACACGGGTGGCAATGCTTCTCCGAGAGCAAGCACAATTACTTGTTGCTACATTACTAAGTAATGGAATACATTCTTTAAATTTGTGTACAGATCTCCTAAGGAACAAATGGTTCGAAAGACACACTGATTGCGATAATTTGTTCAATCACAATCAAAAACAGCTTTTTACAACTTTATAGTTACTACTTTAATTCTTATTTTACAAAGATTTTTACTTGGGTACGTAAAAAACTTCGTCTTAGATATAATTGGGAGCAAAAAGCATAAAACAGGGCATTTGAAACTGAGAGAGATCTGCAAAGTGTATGTTTCATGTTTTTTCTGAAATTCAATGGCCTATTATTGTTTCGAACATGGAACAATGACAGAAGTGCAATTAAGAAATGGCCCATTGTGTAATACTTAAACTCAAAGCGTCTGTGTGGCAGGAAATGACCATTCTTTTAGCATAAGACTTCTCAAAAAAGTGACTCAGTCCATATAACCAATTTTCACAAAACCAATGCATGTAATATGCGCTTTCACAGTTTTAAGTAGAATTTTCGCCATTTAATTGAATCACCTTGTTGAATAGAGTTTGATTTCTCAAAGCAGCAGATTTCGAAAAACGCCAAAACGATTAAATATTAATTTTGGTTTTGATTCATATAAGAGGCAATTATAGTAATTTTTCTTAGCTCTGGGGGGTGTTTTAACCCCCAAACCCCTCCCGTGGCTGCACCACTGGGTTTGAACTCTGCACTGCAAAGACCAGCACATTCTTTAAATGAGGCTGGGGACGATCCACCCCAACCTCTGAGTCTACGAAAAAACTGCTGAACTTACAAAAACTATTGTGAGAAAGAGGAGATGACTGTTGATTGCTCTCAAGAACAGATGTGTGAAATGTCGCTGTTCGACGGAATACCGGGTCAGCGGACCTCGGTTTTAAAGCAGAATGTCGCCGGCCAGTTATAATTATCATGTTTAATCTAAATGTAAATACCCCATCTGTAAATACCTCATCCATATAATCAAGAATATTAAAGTTTAAGATTTCCTCAAGAATCTGCCTGGACTAATTACTTCTAGACACCGACCACAGTAAAGGTACATTTATTCGTCAAAATCAATGTGCATTAAATTTCTACATATATAGTGTAGAATTAATATCCAACATCATTTTAAATAACAAAAGACAGCATGGTACTATTAGTCTTTTATTTACCCCCTTATCTCAAAGCTTTTGTGATGATATGACATCTGTATTTTTAAAATATTGAAATGTTTACTGCAATGTTTAGAGACATTTACAATTTCACGCATGTAGTTTAAATTTAGTTTTATTTTACTGTATAACATTTATTTATTTTAAACATATTTTTGTATTGTCTGTCTTAATAGAACGAGTTTGTGAAAGCCTAGAATTTTCAAATGGTCACTTTTGCAACAAGGTTAATTTTTTTCAAATGTTTCATTTGGTGCAAACTATTACGTTTGGCAACAATGGTGTTGGTGAAACAGAAAAGTATTGTGATACATATCTATGGTACCATAAAGTTGTTTGCCATTCAAGTTTTGGCGTCTTTCATCTAGTATATTTAGAGTTCTGGTGATTTAATAAATCCTGTACATCATTTTAAAGAACTTTAATGGGTCAGTTCCTGACATGAATAGACTATGATGAACACTATAATTGAAAAAATTTCAATATTATAAGCCATCCACATCAATTGAAAAGTTGTGAAAAATAAAATGATGGATAAAAAGTACAACAAACCAAACAAATTTAAATTGATAAAAACAGCAAAATGTAGATATTATAAAAATTTAAATAAGATTACAACTTTTCCAAGTTGAAATTAACTCCCTGTGCAGGAAAAAATAAACCCAAAATTAATTTGATCATTCTTATCTTTAGTCACATTACAGCCCTTTTCTGTTATAAAGCAAACAGCATTGTTACCAAATGTAATAGATTACCCCTAATGAAACATTATTTAACATTCTTGTTGCAAAAGTGATCATTTGAAAATATCAGACTTTCATGAATTCTTTTATTAAATCAATACAAATATAAATATTATACACTAAAAATTCAATTTAAATTGTATGCATGAAATCGTAAACATCTCTAAACACTGCAATAAACATTTAATTTTTTTTAAAATAAAGATGCCATGTCATCACAGAAAACTTTATGAGGTAGGGTAGTAAATAATGACTGATAGTGTCATACTGTCTTTTTATTATTTAAAATTTTATTACATAGAGTCACCTGGAGTAATTCCTGGTCACTGAGTTTCGGGAGTAATTCTTGGTCATTTTCACTTTCATTATCAAAATAACAATTTATCAAACTGTAAAAAATCTTAAAGATACTTAGAACCATTTGCTTTGAAATGTATGCCTTAATTATTCCTTTAGTTGAAATTTAATATTGAAAAAAATATATATTCAAAACTGCTACTTAAATTTCTGCAAAACAACACTAACCTTGATTTTTACACATTTTACAAGGATCTGTGTCATTCTTAAAGTTTTAATTATTTTATTTCAACTATGACATATCACAGTTTTTAAAAGTGATTATAAAATTTTCCTCTATATTTAACACTTTTATATGAGCAAGTAAACTAAGCCCATATTTGTGGGGTTTAAGTCACCTGTATTCTCCTGGTCAGTGCTTAATAATGTAATTTTATAATATTTATACTGTATTATATGTATATATATTGTATATATTATATGCATTATTTGTATTATAATGTATATGTAGGTATTTTATGTATTATAACTGTGCACCCTAAAAACTATTGCCTTAGAATTTTTTTTAATCATACATGCAAAGTAGCATCCTTAACTGTAACTGCAAAGGAGGAAAACAGTAAATGCTCTGAGGATTAGACAAACTATATGACTGAGACTAGACAATTAAGTAGAAATACTATCTCATTGCAAAATGCCAAAATGGTTCTTAAAATACACATAATGCAATAGAGGAACATAATTATTATGCTATGTGTATTATGACAAAGATCCGTATTGAAGTTTGTGTAAAATTTCTTGAAAAAGGAGCCAGAAACTTCAGTTGGCCTACGTGAGATAGAATCGAGAACATATACATTCAGTTATATATTTTATGGACCAATAAATTTGCAAGGTATTAATTAATCCATTCACAGTGGATGAAGAAGTAATAAATACTGCTTATAAATGTTGTAAAAATGTATAAAAATTACTTGGCTAATTATTGTTTTGTAAAATGTACAAGAGTCTTTTGCACATTGAATAAATTTGTATTTGTACCTAACCAAAACAAAGTCTATGCATTATTATTCCACAATTATGAGATAAACAAAACTTTTACAAGATTGATTCGACTTATTTTAATACTCAGCCTTAAAAAATTTAACTTTACTACATTATTTACATCAAAAAAGATGCTGACTGATAATTACACTAGAAGTGAACAAGAATTATCCTGTTTCCGTGGTAATTCCTGGTCACTTAAAAATCATAATTATTTCAACTATAAGTGCATTTATATATTTAAGTAAGCATTTTATTACATAGCCATCAGAGGGTGCTTATTCCACGAAAAAATTGGGAACAATACCTTTAACAGTTTTTATAGTAATTGGATGTTGTTGATTTTTTACCAGGAATTATCCCGGTTGACTATTAATTTACACTTTTGTATATTTTATTTATTACTTTTTTCTAATGATACTTAAAGCAAAAATAAATTTTTATAACTACTTGGTATTGGCCAAGATGCTGGCCGAGTACATAATCAAAATCTGGCCGAATACTGAGTACTCGGTACACATGTAATTCATGTCCACAAAAAGCATAAATAACTCTGACAAAAAGCACAACTAATAAAAAAAAAATTTAAATAAAACATTTTGTGAGATATAAATCATTTATCAACATAATTCTCATAACATCAATTATAACATAAATTAGTGGTTGGCCGAGTACCGAGTAGTTGTGTAATAAGAAAAAAAAAAAAAACACTGATGTGCACATAATGTGAGCTTAGTTGTACATATGTGTGTACATATATATATATATATATATATATACCTGTTTGTACATATATATAATATACATATATAGTATATATAAATTAACTAATTAAATTTGAAATTTATTTGTGCACCGTTTAAAGACAATTTTTGACAATTCAAAACAGTAGCATTAAAATAGTAGCAAAAAAAGGAGAATTGACACGTAACAAATACAATTATTAACCAATATAAAATTAAAACATTCTTCAATCCTCCAATTTATTCTGATACCTGAAATCTGTCCATCAAAAATGAAAATGTTTATTGGTTACTGTAATAATTCATTGAATAATGCAAAACATTTCATATTTATTTTGTAACTGTACCTTATTTTCTTGATTAAAAATAAAAAAGAGAAAAATAAAAAGAGAGGTACAAAAAGAGATTCAGGCTTTCTTAACAGAAGACTTATGTAAAACTGACACTCCATTTGCATGGTGAGGGGAAAAAAAACTTTTTTGATTATGTGCAACCTTGCAAAAAAAATTCTTATGTGCACCTTCAACCACTATTTATTCTGAACGTATATTTTCAGAGGCAGGCCAAATTTATAGTAGTAAAAGAAATGCCCTGTCTGCTGATAATGTAGAACGTTTGGTGTTTTTGCACCACAATTTGAAATATAATAAATTTAATTATTAATTTTTTTATTACATTTATTGTATTTTCAGTTTCTCTATCCAAAATAATAGTCTTTTCTGTTTTCCTATATATTTAAAACGAGCTTATTTTTATTTGTATAAATGCTGTGAAACTAAATTTTCATCTGGAATTATTTTATGAGGGTTTTTGTTCTTAACTTTTTCTATATTTTGTAGACATATTGTTAAATACCGAGTAAATAGTTTTATGAATTATTGCATATATTATACATTGATATTTGAATAACATTTTACAGATCAGTTTTAAATTCATATGCTTAAAAAATTAAATTCTTACAACTACTCGGAATTGTACAACTACTAAATTTTGCCGAGTACCCAGTATTTACCAAGTACTCAGTACGGCTCTAACATAAATCATACCTATAATAATTACTAAAATCCTGTTTCATGTGTTTATTGAAATAGCTACTTTAAATTGAACATTATCTTTCAATGGTTTATGGTAATATCAAGAACAATTCCAGGTTACTTCATCATCAAGACAGAACTTCAATGCAGCTGCACAAGAGAAGATCCAGATGCAAATCAGACATTGTATTGAACTGACACACCCGCAACAGCATGAGTATTGCTGAGAGAAATTTACAACCACACCAGGGTATCTCAACCCTGAACAATGTTTACACTTAACCCATTTATGCCTAGTGTCCCATTTTTGGGACGTTTCAAATTTTAATGCATTTGTATAATTTTCTTCTTCTTTGTAACATGAAAATTGCATGAAATCATTACTTATAAATGTCTTTATCTATAACCGAGAGATGACAGCACAAGGTGGATATTTATTTGCTTAAATTAAGGCTTTTTTCGGTGTTTATAGATTTTAAATTTTTCAAGAAGGCGAAATGTAAGTTTATTTGTATTTTTTCAAATTGCAAAATTAAATGTTCAAGCCTATTTTTTATGCATTTTTGTAATGTACAAAATATAGGGTTCTAAGTACAAATGGGCACATATTTTTGTTAGAAATTTAGGAGGCAGTTATTTATGCAATCTCCTTTCGAAGATATTTATGAAATAAATTGTTATTAAGTCTGCAATACGATTATTCTTATTTTATTATTAATAGTTACAACGTTATTAGTCTGCAAAGAAATAAATATATTTTTTTTTAGTTCATTAAAATACTAATTATAGTACATAATATACAATTTAAAAACATTTTAAATATAAATATAGGCAAAATATATAATTATGCATATTATTCTACTAGAAATACTCATATTTAGTTCTTTTACATTTTATCAAATAAATACAAAAAAAAATTAAGCTTATTTTTTTTAGTATTTTTCCAGTTCATTTTGCAACATTTTAAGGTGATTTTACCAAAACATTTGAGAAAACAAAAATTCAGGCACAAATGGGTTAAGTTTAATTACTACACATTGAGTCGTCAATTACGAATATTATAATATAGAATTTTTATATTCATTCTTGTGCTCGTTTTTACTTCTTACTCCAACATTACTCACAATCAAACATTTTTGAAAAATGAAATTCCAAGTGAAAAATAAAGCCTACATATTTCAAGCATTTCAATTTGTGGGAGGCCGGGAAGGGCTCACAATAATACTTTCCTGTTATGCCTTTTTTATTCTTTCTATTTTCAATGATGCTAGTTTTTACAACTATTCGGTATCGGCTGAATATATATAGTCAAAATTTAGTCAAATACCAAGCACTCGGCACATCTGTAATTCATATTCACAAAAAGTATAAATAACTCTCTAAGGGCAATCAGGAGGGGTTCATAATGGTACTTTTCTGTTATACCTTTCTTTTTTTTCTTTTTATGCCACCAAATTTGATAAAGCATTTAAAAAATATACATGAGGAGGTGAGTTTCAAAAGTCATATTATCCAGAAAATCAATTTTTGGGAAATTACGAAAAACCTTTAACTGCATCCATTGGTTTTCATTGTAAACTAAGATTTTACAATGCCAGAAATACATGATAAAACTAGTTTTTTTTGCAGATTGTGGTATCTTTTCGATGCAGGTTTACCAATAGAATAGATTGGTACAGAAAACTAGATTTTTTCAATTTTGGATAAGGTGAATTTTGAAACTCCCGTCCTCGTATATTTTCTACATTTTAGTGAATTTTAATGAAATCACATTAAAAAAAATTATTTTACATTTATCCATATTACAAAGGACAAATGTGTCCATGTGTAATACTGACATCCTTTTGACAGTGACAACAGCAGACGATTAAATTTAACTTTTAGTGTGATATTTTAAACTTCTAAATATCATACATTTTCAGTTTTTACACCACTGAATAGGGAAAAAATACACTGTCCAATGCATTTTGTTTGAAAACTGCCTCACTATTAATTCAATTTTTATTGTTTTTAAAATAATTTTAAAGCATGATTTTTTTAAAAGTTATGTCTATTACATGCAGACGATTATGAAAGATAACTCCATTTGCCCTTAAATTAATAAAAATACCTCAGCATTTGTTTCCAGCTTATATTCTATAATACAATTAAAACATTTATCAATCAATAAATAAAACAATAAAATATAAATAAAACACAAATTTAAGACATGAAATCAAACTATGAGTTTAAACTACTGAAATGAACAGAATCAAAAAGGCTGATTGTAAATAGTAATCTTTACCAATTTTGTTAGGCTGTTAACTTCTGGTGCAAGGCCAATACAATAGTATCATTTTTAATAAATTTCCAAAGAAATTTTTAACGCAAATTGCTATTCTTCAAATAAATAAGATCCTTGGTATTGTTAGTGGACATTTAAAAAGAAAATATATATATATTAAATGTAAAAAATCTATTAGTTATCAATTTTAAAGAAATGGTTTTCACCTACATTCCGTTACCCTGGAAGCTCAAGTTTACATCCTTGTATTATTAATGTTATGATTATTCAAGTCTCCTGACACATCCTGCTGTTTTTGCAAGTCTAACTCTTCAAACACATAGCTTATTATTGTTGATCTCAGATCACGGCTTCGGGCCCATTGTTGATATGCTGAGATTGATCTAGTTAATTGTATAATATCTGTAAGTCTCCTGGTGGCATCTGCGTTTATTGTCTGTTCCAATACTAAGTCAATAGTTGTCTTCAAAAAGATTTAGTTATCAAAAGTTAGTGGCCAAAACAAAAAATTTTGTCACCACGTGGTGAGTGGTGACTACGAATCTGCACCTATATGAAACATGAAGCGAAAGTGACTTTAACAATTTCAAAATTAACGATGATTAAACCTGAAATGAATTTTTAAATCTCTTTGATCCAGAAAGTGGTGATTTTAATTGATAGTTTTGAATAAGTTATTTTGATAATTTTTAATAAATAATTCTTTTTTAAAAAAATAGTATTTTATAATTTTGTGAGGAAAGTCACTATTGTTTGCAAGGTTGTTTAATATGATACTTTATTTATTTAATAACATGAACATTTTTTAAATTAATAATTGCTTTTAATTATTTCATAATTTTTATCACTTAAAAGTTGTTTAATTATACTTATTTCAATTTAAAATTGAGAGAAACGCATTATGTTGGTGAGCATTCAACATGGTAAGATCCATGTACTGCAGCATATCTGATAGTGAGGAGTATATGGTGAATTCTTGTTTTTCAGTTTAAATCAAATTTCTCAAGCATGACATGTATGATAGGGCGGCTTATCTGGCGAAATTACAGTACTTCATTTTGTATATAATAACAAATAAATGGTTTCTCTATGTTCAGTGATGGAGCAGCTGCACACCAGTTGGCACGGCTAAACTTTAATAGCATTCTTCACCTTATTAAATATAAGAAATTCTGCCACTGGATCATCATTGGCAAAACATATCTTAAAATTTAGAGGTGGAAATTGGCTCACTGGTATGCAGTTATTATATCACTATATATCAAGAATGCAAAAAAGCTGGCTAAAATTTTAAAAAAGCCACGTCGGTGGCTTTTATTGGTTTTAACCGGCTTTTTTGGCCATAATTGGCTTTTATACAGCGAAGCATTTTATTTATAAACTACACATTTTTAAGTGTTTCTTAATAAGTTTTAGTAACATTTAATAAAAAACTCAATTTCTCAGTAATGAAGACATTAATACTGGAATAACATGAAGATGCTAGTGATTTGTAGTCAGAATTACAAGTACAGATGACTCTGTGAAATTCGCCGATGTAAAATCTGCAAATGTCTATTATCCACACTACACATTGTAATGTAAACAATGAAAATTGTCATTAACAGTTAAACTCAAAAAGCTAAATTTGGTATTTTTTCAGTTATCAATTTTCTAATGAATAAATATTTAAATATAAATTGGATATAAATATTTAAATTTCCTTGAGTAACAAAATTTTATCTCAGAGCAAGAAGTAATGAGTGTTCATAGTCTACAGAAAAAAATTATTGACAACAAACTATTATTGTGTTGTGCCAACATTTAAAATAATGAATAATCAGTAAAATTTGTATTGTATATAATTTAAATTTTCTTTTATCTTGGTTATTAAATATATTAAACCAATGCTGCAGTATGTTTTTCTTTTCCAGTGTAATTATAATTTTTGTGCAGTAGTTCCTAATTTATAGTCAAACTTAAAATAATAAAATGTAAACAAAGGGATGATCTATAATCCGCTAAAATGTATAATCCACAAAACTCTTGGTCTGTAAGTCTGCAGATTTCACAGAGTTGACTGTATGTCAGCTAAATATTAAAAGGGAAATACCAATTGCTTTATCTGGTTTACATTGACTTTTCAACCCCAACCCCCCCCCCTTTTTTTTTTTTTTTACAGCTTTATATAATTAAAGAGGACAATGGCTGCTTAGTTACCGGTTTTATTACTTAACTAATTTTAGGAGTTATTAATATTACAGTAAATCTTATTTTATTTCTCATAAACGTTTAAAATGATACACAAAGTCATATAATAAAAATACCATTTTTTACTATTAAAAACAGTATTATGCATAAATATGCACTCTAATTTTATTTAGAGAACTTTTTTTTTTTTAAATTGCTCTCTTTATTTTATACACTTATGTACTAAACACTACTGGTATGATCAGGGCCGTGCGAAGAGAAAACTGCGCCCGGGGCAGCATGCCAATTTTGCACCCCACCCCCCCTCCTTCGAAATTGATAAAGGGCAGAAACAGAAATAAATTATACTGAATAAATATTTTGTGTTTATTTTAGAAATTTAAAAGATTTAATTTTAATTCAGAAATTCCAAACAACTAAATAACAGAAAAGAAAATTGCACTTATTTGTTAATGAGATCATGATGCTTTGCGACAGATTTTTCTTAACCTTTCTCACATGTTTTTCTAGATATTTTTATTTGTTGTTAGTCGTTAAGCTGCAGAAAATGGGTAAAAATCGCTAACAACCAGGTTGGAAACAAGTGGTTCCTTCAACCGATAAGTACTAAATAAGCGAAACAAACAAAAAATCTACAGAACATAACGTAAAAGATAAAAAATTATAATTTCAGTACATTAATTAAGGAAGATAACTGAAACAATGTTTTAATTAACATAAAATAAAATATAATTATCAGGCAAACACATTTACTTCCATTTTATTTTTCTTGTGTTTAGGATAGCAAAATCGTTTATTATTTTATGTGTAAAGATTGCGACACACTGAATTTTATAGAAAGTAAATTCAGGTTGCTTAATCTATCGCTCATAGTAGATTTTCAGTAGTTTTTTACTATTTTATTGTTACTGGAATACTTATAAACTATGTACGCTGTCTCCACGTTTTTGCAATTCCTTGTTTTCCCTAAGTTAAAATTATGGAGCAGCTAAAGGATTTCTAAATGATCCATTTTATAAAAGTTCTTATCTAATGGTAGAAATAATGTTTTCGCATTTAAAACCTCGCTTAACAATTCAAGTCCATTCAAGTCAACAATAAAGGGCAAGGTCCAGGCAATATTAACAGATATTCGGTAACTGATTTTAGATTCGCACCAGCCAGGAACTCAAATTCTTGTTATACATTTCTCAGTTTCGTAAACCTCCAGTTTAGTTGCACGATTATAGTGCTTCTATGTAACACGAAATCCTTTACTTTCATATAAATTTCCACTTTCATCAGGAGCTTCGTAGTCATACTGTTCTGCGAATTTTACGTTTTTTGTTTTGCTCAAATAAGGACATAACCAAATCTTCGCTTTCATGTTCAAAAGTTCCCTTTCTTATTGTCTGAAATGTGTCTTTTAGTGTTTCAATCAGTTTGCTGGCGATCAAAACATTGACAGTTTTTTTTTTCTTTTTTTCGTGATTAACTTTTTCTATTTCATTTAAAATGCTGTGCCAAACTACTAGGCCGTAAATAAAGGAGAATTTCTTTATTTGCTTTATTAAGCTTTTTGCTCCTGAGTAAGTTTACTCATTTTACTTCATTTCTATAAGGTCTTCCAGAGCTTTTAAAATCTGTGACAATTGTTTGTAAACTGCAGATATAGCTTTATTTTTTTCATGACCATAGAGTATCGCAATGTTTCTTTAAATAAACTGATAAGTGGGACATAAGTATATCTCATCTTTTAGTAGAAGAGAAGAAAAAAACAAACACATTTTATTGCAGTTCCGGTCATTTTTGGACATACACCAGCAGCACGAACTCAAAGTTTAGAGAATGTGCAGAGCATGGTAAAAAATAGACGAATTTATTTACTTCGACGATTCGAGCTTACACAACATTATATTGGGAAGCCATATTTGCACCATATCACAACATTGAGCTCTGAAGGGTTGATATTCGTATTATTTATGATGGCCGATTATCTACAAGTTGGATATAGTAAACCGGAGTGGGATGGGGGTGTCTTCTATAGGGTCTTTCTAAGGGAGCCTAACCCGTATTTACGTAAGGTTTGAAGAAAACTACGGACAATTTTGAACGATTAGGCTGACGAGCGTGATTGGATCGAACTCAGCATCTCCCGTCTACCATTTTGAGAACAGAACCTCTCATGCAGCTGTTAATATCGAGATTGTCGGCCCCCCTTTTTACTTGATGTAGTCAAGAAACCTTTCCACGATTGAAAATTTTTTATTTTCGGTATCGTATAATTTGCGTTATTTGTTCTTTGTCAGGTGTACTGGATTCCTAAACTGTATTGTGTTTAAAATTCAATAACTTGCAAATGGTGACAATTATTAAAAGAAATTCTTGCAGGAGAGTTATGTAAGATATCAGAAGTATTTTTACAGCGGTTCTTGGTTTTAGTTCCAAATAGAAGAGATAAGTGGCAAGCGATAAGCGGTCAATGGAGGTCTAAACTGAAATCCCCTAGCATCATGCGCAGGAAGGAGGTTAAATATATAGAGTAGGCCCCTAAAAATAAGATTGTATTGGAAAATGAGACTCACTCTATATATTTAATTTCCTCTTTTCGCATCAGTGTTGGGCGATTTCGGTTTTCGCCTTGGCTGAGCACGTATGCCGCTAGATGTTGTCTTTATAGTGCTTGTGTGGTTATACATTGCTGACATAATTGTCGATTCACAGGGTTCGCACCGTTCCTAAAATTTTCGCACTTTGCTACCACTAAATTAAAACGATAATCTTTGTTTTACAATTCTATTATATATGTTAAAGGAATCTACCGCAAAGAATTCTTATTTAAAATACTGGTACCAAATTGCGAAAATTTTAGGAACGGTGTGAGCTCTGAATTCAGTATAAACTTGATTGATTTTCACGAATATGGTTTAATAAAGTATACTGCTGTAACCTGAATTGACTATAAACCTGTTTAATTCTTCAACAAATCATCGATATTTATGTTGTAATGTGAAATTGTAGAACTGCAGTATAAGAATTAAAAAGTCATTTGTAACGCGAGCAGCTAGTGGATTTAGGATTGTACTCTCGGGATTGTACTATCACTCTAAAGCGTAAGCTGAGTTCCCGAGGTGGTCATCCCTGCTTGCAGTGCCATCTATAGCTGCTTTTGAAGCTAAAGCCGGGAATCGAGGTAAAAACAGACTACTGACATTTTACATTACCTTCTCGTAATTATTTTTAATAGCTGTCACCATTTACAGGTTATTGAATTTTAAAAACAGTCAGTCCATTTTAGGGCACTCGGTATATGGAGTGCGATCGAATGAAATTGGAAAATACCTTGCTCTATGAATTTTTTCTACAATCGCTTTTCTTACTTCGTTGGCAAGAAGGTTCATAATTTCATCCTGAATATTTCACCATTTATGTTTTTCACTTTCAATAATTTTTACTTTTGCTCTTTTCAAATTTGCTGTCAATTAAATGATTTAATTTTAAACGTCTCTCAAGTTGCTTTTTAGCGAATACATGCATTCCTGTGTTCTAGAGTATTTTTATGTTCAAGAATTTTAGGATTTAATTTCTTCCACTTGAAAAACCCACAATCTGGATTGGCTAACTTTGGAGGGCGATCATGATAGTTGGTGAATCAAAACTAAATACAGGATGTCCACTCTCAACGGTGGCCAATAGCTAATTCCTAAACCGTTAGTCATAGACATATAGTTTCAATTACAAAAATGTTTTAAATGAGGTAAAGAAATGTTTTTGGGTCAATAAAAGCATTAAAAAAAAAAAATATGAAATTTAAGTTTTTATACGGTCCCCGGGTCCTATAAGTTATATTTAGTAAAATTTTTCTGTTACACTGACAAGACAGACAAAAAAAAAAGCTCCGTTATTCTACGATTAAAATTGACCGAGAAATTTAACTTTGGCAATTTACGATTTGCGAAACATCCTGACATGATGGTTAAAAATTAAGTTAATTTTCGAATTCAGTGCTAAAAAATACATAAAAGTTAAAAAACCCAACCATCGTAACCTTGTGTTATCTAATCTAAAACTTTTTCTTAAACTTCTTGGCGGTAATCTATCCAAAATTTGTGTGTTATCCTGTAAATTCTGTAAAGTATAAGTGGTAAACACCGAAATTCATAATAATATTAGATTGTCATCGGATTTATGTCAGTATGTAAAATTTAATCTCGATCGGATATTTGAAAGTGAATTAAAGTTCTAATACAAATTTTGAACTGGAAAAATATACATACGATCGTTGAAGTTAAATAAAAACTTATAAAAATAACATAATTTTTTGTTAAAAGAAACTGTCTCAAATCCTTAGAAAATAAAGCATACGTTAAAATACAATTATTTTAGCCAATCTGAAACTTAATTAACGTTAACTCAATCGTAATACTTGTAGGATTTTTTTCAAAGCACAGATACACATGAAATAAGTTCTTCGAATACTTTAAGCACTTGGTATATGACCCCTCAAACCATGGCCTAGCTGATTTGTGTTCAGATGCGGGAAAGTGGTATAAGTCATGCATTTTTAAAGTTTCATAACTCAGTCAATTTTAGTGCTATATGTACGGGACTTTTTTTTTGTCTTACTTGTCAGTGTAATAGGAAAATTTTACTAAATATAACTTATAGGACGGGGGACCGTATAAAAATTTCAATTTCGTTATTTTTAAAAAAATGTTTTTATTGACCCAAATCACTTTTAAAATGTTTCTTTAGCTCATTTAAAACATTTTTGCAATTGGAACTATATGTCTATGACTAACGGTTTAGGAATTAGCCATTGGACACCGTTGAGAGTGGACACCCTGTATAGCGATCCCCTTAATTAAGTTATCCAATAAGCCGCAATCACGGTTAATAATTTCTCCACAAGGTATAATTTTATTGAACGTTAATTTGGAAAATTGTCGTCCTTCTGCAACCGCAAATTTCATGTAATCAGCATTTCCATCCTGTGCTGGACCTTTTTTTAACAGCAAAGTGATGACCGAATAACTATAAGAATAATCCCATAGTGGAATCAGAATAGGTTAGCAATTCATATTTACTGAATGTGGGAGGTAGCAGAAACTTTCGTATATGATGTAAAAGGGGCCGCAGAGTGAAAAAGTTTAAGAAACACTGCAATATAAGATATCACAAAAGCATATTATATAAATTTAAAAAATCAAAAAACCTGACTGCGTAAAAAGCGAACTAATTAATTATTTCTCATCAATAATCATTTTTATACTACTTACCTATTTTTTTTTATTTACTTGTATTGATGACTTTTAAGTTGTGTTTAATTGTTAGTTCCTATCTATAAACACTGTTTTGATGAGGTCTATAGATGTCTATGAAGGTTAGAGTTGCAGTAAAGCTAGAGATCCTACCTACACAACTAACAGGTTGCGTAATATTTAACCGGAGCTTCTGACTGTAAAATAGTCAATGAAACATCATCTTCATTTTGAAAGACCTATCCAATGATATGCACTCAATAGGGTGCGTAAATTTTTTTCGTCTCTACCGCCATTTTGTATTTTACGGCTGCCATTTTGAATTTATAAAAACAAAACCTAGCTTATAACCATCGGACGGTTAAGACGAATCGATAGAGACCTCATTCATTAAAATACTTCCAGCCGTTGGGATGTTTTGAGGGTATAAAGAAATCCACATATCCAGATACGTGTGAAACACATAGCCCTTCTTGGCAGTCAGGTAAAAATCATCATCTAAAAAGCTCAATGAAAAGTAAATGTGAATGATGCAATAACTTTGAAATGAAAAATGTACATACTTTCATTGGGAAAAAGAATCCCGATATGTAAATGTATACATTTTGTTTTACAAAAAAATAGAATATCGAAGAGTGGAAAAAAAAATTCTAATGAAAATGATCGAAGACAAAAAAAAAAAAAAAAATAGTAGTACAAATTTGGCACCCCTAAATTTCTGCGCCCGGGGCGACCGCCCCCTTCGCCCCCCCCCCCCTTTCGCACGGTGCTGGGTATGATCCATGTCAATTCAGGCAGCCAAAGAAAAAATCTTACCTTCATAGTCTCAGAAGTTTTTGAATTGAACATATGTTAAAATTCGATAAAAAATAAGATACTTGTATATTTTGGTTTTGCCCAAAAAATTCCTGGCCCGAGATACAGACCGCCAAAGATGGCATCCCGGGCACCATTTCCAATTCGCCATTTTCGATAACAATTTTAAAGTGCTCTATCTCTAGAACAGTGCAAGATATTTTGTTGTGGTTTTTTTTATTTTAAAGATAATATTCTTCTGTTTAAAATGATATACCCAATTTTGAAAAATGTATTCAACTTTTCTTGTGGCAACCTTTTGAAAAAAAAATTTTTTTTTCGAAAATGCCAATCCTAAAAATTTTGATTTTTTTGCTGTTGATCAATACCATTGGGAACTATCTTCACTGTAAAGGAGAACTTCCACTTTTGAGTTTAACAAATTTTAGAAACATTTAAAAAATTCAGAGAATTTTACAGGAGCTGTATATATACAGTTCCAGTAAAAGTCACTGAATTTTTGCTTATTTGTATCATATTTGTAAGGATAAGCCTACTATATATCCTAAACAAGTTAGAAATTGCAATATCAAATGTGGCAAATGAGGTGCGTGCATAGTATTAACTAGTTTTATAAATATTCAGATCTTGGTGCAATCAGTGTTACACTCTTGGGCAAAAAGGCATGAATACAAAAATTACTGTAATTCCATATATTAAATTCAGTAATACGGAAGTAATATGAATCCATCT
Organism: Maratus speciosus; assembly: GCA_963932465.1. NCBI lineage: Eukaryota > Metazoa > Arthropoda > Arachnida > Araneae > Salticidae > Maratus > Maratus speciosus. The sequence goes on from OZ010796.1 coordinate 385,839,489, forward strand.
TAAAAGAACTTAATCGCCATGGCAGCCTAGAATCATTGCCTATCATGGTATATCATTGAATCAATTATGTATTATAGGATTTTTAAATAGAATGAAGAAAACTTTTATTAATGTCTTCTATGTTTTAATTTGATTTTCATAGCATTTGAAGTGATACATACTTTATTGCAGAGGTTTACAAAAAATTACTTCCTGTGTCATAGAAAGTGCATAGTGTTTACATACTTTACTTTATTGGAAATACCGTACATTAGCAATGATTGCTAGAGGTGCATTTTTAGTTGCGATATGAGTTTTTAAGTTTAACTAAACATAACATTTACATATTATGTTGTGTGTATAAAGGCTGTAGATCATATATATCAATTACACAGCAATACAAATTATATTAATACAAGTTAGAGTTCAGACAGATGGAAACAAAAGAACTCAAACACAAAAGAACTCTACACAAAAGAAATCATAAGGGTATTGCTGGAAGTGCATTTTTAGTTGTGTTTGAGTTTTTAAGTTTAACTAAATTTTTCCATATTTCAATGTGTGCATAAATGCTGTAGATCATATACAGGGCTATACAAAAGAAATCTTAAGGGTTTACTGAATATGAATGAAAGTAGCTTAAAGGTGATTTTTAAATGAGTTATGCATTTTTACACTGAACTACATTTAGTATACTAAGATATGTTTGGAGAATATAGATAAAATGATATACAGGTCCATGCAAAGAATTAGATACATGGCCGTCTATGGATGATAACCTCTGGAAGTGTGATTTCACTGGTTTTAAGGATGTTTTAATCTTAATTAAATATTAGCTAAATAGTGGCATGTATATAAAGATAGTAGGTAAAATACAGGGTTGTATGAAAGTATTCAAGTATGCTTTCGTCTATTGACATAAATTTCTAAAAGTCAAATTCCGACCTATTTATGAGCTTTTAACAATTTCCAACATAGTTGAAAGTCTTTATGGATTCGATTTGTCTGCCCATCTGTCTGAACTCTAACTTGTATTAATATAATTTGTATTGCTGTGTAATTGATATATGTTATTGAGATTGCTTTACTATGTTCGGTATTGAAAATAAAGTATGTATCACTTCAAATGCTATGACAATCAAATTAAAACATAAAAGACATTAATAAAAGTTTTCTTTATTCTATTTAAAAATCCTATAATACATAATTGATTCAATGATATACCATGATAGGTAATGATTCTAGGTTGCCATGGCGATTAAGTCCTTTTAAGATGAATTCATATTACTTCCGTATTACTGAATTTAATATGTAAAATCATAATAAATTTTGTATTCATGTCCTTTTTGCCCAAGAGAGTAACCAAGATCTGAATATTTATAAAACTAGTTATAGTATGCACGCACCTCATTTGCTACTGCAATTTCTAACTTGTTTAGGATATATAGTAGGCTTATCCTTACAAATATGACACAAATAAGCAAAAATTCAGTGACTTTTACTGGAACTGTATATATACAGTTCCTGTAAACTTATCTGAATTTTTTAAACGTTTCTAAAATTTGTTAAACTCAAAAGCGGAAGTTCTCCTTTACAGTAAAGGTAGTTCCCAATGGTATTGATCAACAGCAAAAAAATCAAAATTTTTGGGATTGGCATTTCCAAAAAAAAATTTTCTTTGAAAAAAAATTTTTTTTTTCAAAAGGCTGCCACAAGAAAAGTTGAATACATTTTTCAAAATTGGGTATATCATTTTAAACAGAAGAATATTATCTTTAAAATAAAATAAACCGCAACAAAATATCTTGCACCATTCTAGAGATAGAGCACTTTAAAATTTTTATCGAAAATCACGAATGAGAAAGGATGCCGGGGATGTCATCTTTGGCGGCCTGTATCTCGGGCCAGGAATTTTTTTGGGCAAAATGAAAATATGCAAGTATCTTACTTTTTCTTAAATTTTAACATATGTTCAATTCAAAAACTTCTGAGACTATGAAGGTAACCCCCCCCCCCCCCTGCCTGAGTTGATATGGATTCAACCTCCTCAAATATTATATCCTTCCTAATTTCACTTTCAACATTGTTCATTCTATGACTTAATCTCTCCATGTGGACATGTAAGAATGTTTCCATTTTATTTTGATGTGTTACATATTGTCATAGCTTGATTATATACAATCTTTAAAATGTGTAGTATATGTGGGGCTATGGAAAATAGAATTTCAAAACACCACTTTGGAGTCTAATTTATAGTATATTCAATATTTATATATTTTTTTCAGACATAATGCCTTCACAGTAGCTTTCTAGCGGTTATAAAGAGTTAGTACTTATTTGACAAAATTTAATAGAAATTTTAATTTTTTTAGTAGAAATTATTTATAAGTGTATTAAAAATAAATTAATCCAGATTTAATATGAATTAGCTGTAAGCTGACTTTCTAAAAATAAAAAATGGCTTTTTTATAAGTGGTTAAAAAAAAAAAAAAAAGCCAGGCGGCAACCCTGCTCCTATATTAAATATTTTTTTAACATATTGAAAAGAAAGACGTGAGTATTAAAATAGTTAATAAGCTCCCAGAAAATGTGTGAAAATTTCCTCCTCTTGCCAAAGCTATTCTTTATTTCACCAAGACCCCTATAAAAGGGAAGTACCAATAATTCTATTAAAAGTAACAGATTAAAAAAATGTCACACTGAAAAACACTAATGAGCATGAATTAACTATGAAAATATGATTAACGATGTTAACGTTACACACTAAAACGGCTTCATTTGTCATATCAAAATAATAAAATGAAATTTTATTACTTCAGTTCTTCTTTAAAAAATATCAAAACAAGCGCATTCAGAGATTTGATGAAACAACTGAACGAAATAAAAAAAATATATAGATAAGAAGAGAATTATAATCTGGAATGATAAAAACACATGATCGCAGGACCATTTTATATATATATATATAGGGTAGATGTGCCAGTAATGGACACCCTTAAGGAATTTCTTTAAAAATTATTTTTTTATTAATAGTTATAATTATTATATTCCAGTTTTTTCAATATTATATTAATCTATCAGCAATATTTAACCATTCTTATAGCCTCATTTCTCCATATGAATAGAAATTTAATTTTAATTAACAGAAATATATCAAAACACCCAAAAGTCCAGTAATGGACACCCTCTGTCCCAGTAGTGGACACCCTCTGTTCCAGTAATGGACGCCCCATAAAAAGTAATAAATATAATTGTTTTTATGACTGTATTTAGAACCAGAATTTAATGAATACATACTAATGAAACAAAATAGTTATTTTAAATAAATTTAACAATTAGGATACCAGTAATTAATAAAATATTTGTGATAATCATTTACTGTTTGCATCAATTATTGTAATTATCAGAAGATCGATGTTTTAATTATTTTAGATGGATAATTTAAAATACTAAATATCAGACAATTACAGCTATCAAATTATTGAAACAGTGGTGGATTTAAAAGGTAATAATAATAATAATAAAAAAGTTTTGGAATATTAATGTTTAGTTTTGTGCCACTATTTTTAATAATCTTCCAGAGATTACTTGATATATCATTTATAATAATTAATATTACAAATATGAAAGAAATGATATTGTGAGTTGAATATTTTAAATACTAAATAAAATAATTCCAAAATAAAACTGTAGAACTGATGTTTGAGGCCACTGATCTGCAGATTTACTAGTTTCATGAATATTACCTATAACTTTCATTAATAGTATTGCATTTTTTTTTTTTAACAAGGAAATATTTAAGACAGAAAATGGATTTTTAATAGCTTCTGTAACTTAATTGTTTTTATTTAAACGGAGAGTGATTAAGCCCTATGAGCCCCTCTCTGACTGTGCTCTTAAACTGTATTTTTCTGCTTCCTGGCTGGTTTGATTGCCAGATTATAAAATATGTGAGGTATATATATATATATATGTACTACATAAAAAATAAATAAATAAAATAAAATATTGAAATTTTATTAATCATATAAAATAACTTAAAAGCAGCTATTTATAAAAGTTTGGTGTTATTAAATTTTGATAAGTATAATTTAAAAATTAAATTTGATTATTTAGGTTTGTAGTTAAGTCAAAATATTTTATGCACTATAAACATTACTGAAATTGCATTTTTAGCAATGTCTACATGGGGTGTCCATTATTGGAAAATGACTAATTAACCATCCCAGTAATGGACACCCCTCTTAAAACCTTAAAAATAAATGAAATTTAGTAAATGGCTGTTAGTATATAATATTCTAAATTTCCTATTGCTACTCAAACAAAAACATTCAAATTTTGCAAGAAAATAAATAATATATAAATTAATTAAACGAAGCCAACTCTTAGCCTCTTCATTAAGATTTTCACAGAAAAACAGTGAAACTTTGAAACATTATTTTCTGCTTCTTGATTGGTTTGATTAAAAGTGTAAACAATAACCCAGTTTTATAAAACATGCAAGGGGGTATTATAAAAAAAATAATTAAAGCTAAATATTTATTAGTTATTTTTTTATGAACCAAAAACATCAAGGGGTGTCCATTACTGGAAGGGTGTCCATTACTGGCACATCTACCCTATATATATATATATATATATATATATATATATATATATATATATATATATATAATAGATCGCATAGATAACCTTTATTATTATTACTTTACTTATGGAAAAAGGTCGTTTTATTTCGATCAAAATAAAAAAGGAAAATTAAAAAAAAATACTCCACGAAATATCTTTTACATCAGAGCAAATTCAATCAAAAACAAAAAGTAAACACTTCACATTCTGAGCAGACGAAATTAAGAAACAAAGCCAACATTTCTGGTATAAATTAAATATGATAATAATAATGATAAAAAAAAATCTGAAAGTAAAACCAAAAGAAAATTCTACAAACACAAAAAGATAATATCTTCCTGTTAAAACGAAAGTGACACGTACTATTTCAATGTTCAAATGCTATCTCGGTTTGATAACAGCGGTAAACTGGTAAACAGTCATCCCAAATGAAAGTTGGAGTGAAAACTGAAAACGCCGGCGAGAGGAAATATTTCAACCATGGAGCTGTTAGCGATCTAACATTCTAGCGTTAACATCTCTCATGTATTTTTTTTTGTTCATAATGAGTATTATTTTGCGCAATTTCAGATTTTATGCGACATTCATTATATGACAAGGCAAAAATTATATGAATTTGAATATCTAAAAACTTTCAAACGCGTTTACAATAAATAAGGATTTCAGTGGCACTTTAGCATTAGTAAATAAAAGAACAATTTTCCTGTACTGACCACTGAGCTCTACGAGCTCTATATTGACAGCTACGATTAGCGCCCTCTATAGGCTTTATTAAGTTCCGAAAAGAGGACTGCATTATCCTTGATTTCAACCAAAGAGTTCAGGGGCTCTAAAAAACAAAGAATGACCGAACAACTCTGACGTCACTGTTGGTCACATTACTGTTGCTGTTGGTCAGCAAAAAAGAACCTGTTCATTCAGTATGACTCCTACTATACACATGAACTCCGGGAATTTGATTGGTCTTCAACAGATCGATTTAACAGATCTATTATATCATTGGCCTAAGTCGCCAAGTTGATTTCCTGCGATGATCGCTGTGATAAAAATGTAGTGGTAGATTGGTTGACGGAAGTCTTTGTTTGTAAACATGCCCTTTCCTTATAACTAGATAAAGAACTAGTAACCTTTTCTAAAAGCTAAGATCACCTGCAAACCGTCACGTGACGGTGGACAGAGGCAGCGCGCCAAACCGGTTCTTTTCGCCAAACTGTCATTGGAATTGCGACCAACGGCATACAGTGTTGAATTCAGGGGGGGGGACATCCCCCCCCCGGAGGGTTTGTGATTTTGTGTTTTCAATAGTCAAAAAGTGCATTTCCAACACTGACGACGTACAAGCGCGACCAACGACATACAAGGAAAACCAGCTCATGACTTTTAAAACGTCACACGGAGTGGATCATGTTTACACGGTGATTCGCGCAAAACGATGGACCCGCCGCTTTGTTCAAGGCCAGTTCATGACGTTTAAAACGTCACATGGAGGGCACGGAGGGATCATTTTTACGCGGTGATTGGTAGAAAGCGGGCGCGCCCATCGTTTTGTGCCAATCGCCGTGTACAGATAATCCACTTCGTGTGACATTTTAAAAGTCATAAACCGGCCTTGGATGTCGTTGTTCGCACTGGAATTCTCGCTCCCACAGAGACCTTTATATTTCGTCAGCGTCCATCTTGAGCTTGAAAGCATTTTTATGATTCCCTATTTTGACAGCGTTTTTAAACAGTTCTTTTTGGAGCTTATAGTTTTTAAAAAATTGTATATTTAAGAAAATTTGTATCAAAATGCCCCTAACCTGATCTATAGACGGAATTTTCTGTAAAACTCCGACCGAGAGTGCTAGTTTAGCGAGTTTAACGTGTACTTCCGGTTGCTACTTCCGGGCATACTCTGTTTAGATAACAATTTTTGTATTTTAGTAAAAATAAATATTAAATACGAACTCTCCGATTAAAAGAAAGTCAGCGTACTGTGTGATCGAGATAAGAAAGACTCTGGAATCGATCTCGGCTTGGTTCTGTTGCCAGGGTAATTGGTCGGCCAACTTTATTTTAGGGGAGTCCGGAGTTTTCTTTTCTCGCCAATGGAGGATATTCCATCTGCGCTTTGATCACGTGATCAAGGTAAAATCGTCTAGCGCAAAGAAAGGGAGGCTCCGTAGACGTGTAATGTTATGTTAATTCTATCTCATTCAATCAATAAATATTCTTAAATAAAATCAAAATTATCATACCTGTTATATTGGAATTCTGAATCCGAATTCCGGTGAGCGGTCGCCTGCTTTCTGGGTCTATTTTTGTTAAAATCATAACAAAATTCTAAAAAAATCCAAATGCATACTTCTTAAGTAATTAATCTATTTTCTTGAATATATAGGTGAAACACAAAAGATTATACATTAAAGTTAAATTATTTACAGTAAAAGATTTAGTAATTCTTAAAGTCTTAAAATTTAATTTCTACTCTTCTAAAGCACCTTCTTCTTCTATTTCTAATTCAGTTCTGCCGTGCGTGGGTGTTGCGCTGGCATGTAATAAAAAAAGGTTTCTCAATTGCGCAATCAGAATAATTGTTAATCGAAGGGAAAGGAATGCTGCGTATTTCGCAACACCCCGCTAGCCAATGAAACAGTTCATCAGGCAAAGCAGTATCATCTTCCCTTCTTATCAGTTAGAAGTTCCTTGGATAAATTACAGGTATCACGTGACTTTTTTCAGCCTCGAACCCATATTTGGAATATCCTCCATTCCTCCCCGTTCAATCGGCCATTCTGAGAATGGAGGATATTCCAAATCTGGGTTCGAGGCTGAAAAAAGTCAAGTGATACCGGTAATGGACTTTACCCATGTGACGTCAGCCGCGGGTAAACAGAAGAAAAACACCAATAGGCGTGAAGAACATTTTAACACTGCTTCCCCTTCGTCCAATAAACAGTCTTTTTCCGAGGGTATATTCCCGCAGAGGCGTGGCTGTTGCCATTCGTGGGTAAAGTCTATGGACCTTATGCACGCGACCTGAGGTCGAGGCAAAAATTCGTCTGCTGGCGGTATTTAGCGTAGCAGCCTATGGAGTGTGAGTTATTAATGATTGTTTGTTAAAAATACCGCAAAAAAATTCTTTGATGCAGCAGCATATACTTAATATATTGTAATCTAAATTCAAAATGCTGTTCTGTACGCGAGAAAATTCCCTAAGTTTGCAAATTTTCTGTTAAAATGTTTGCACTCAACCTGGGTCAAGGCTAAAGTAGTCTGCTAGCGGTGTTTGCGCCTCCGCATACTGGTATTCTGCCGGTGCAGTAACTAGAATAACAGATCATCATACCGCCAGCTCTGGCGTCTGACGTCACCTGAATAGAGTCCATTTACCCAAGGAACTTATAACTGATAAGAAGGGAAAGATACTACTGTTTTGCCTCACGAACTGTTTCATTGGCTCGCGGGGATTTATATTACACGTCTACGGAGCCTTCCCTTCTTTACGCTAGAAGTTTTTACCTTGACCACGTGATCAAAACATAGATGGAATAGCCTCCATTATCGCAGTCTAAGGACGTATTCGTAAACTCCACACTAAACGCACTGGTTTTCGTGCAAAAACTGAAATCAGTGTGGTTAGTCGTGGTTCGGTGTAACCAGTTTTCTACGAGTTTACGAACGCGATCCAGTGCGTTTAGTGTCGCACTGAACATGCATAGTTTGTTTACGTTTGTTTGCGATTCCGCCCATCTTGGCGATGAAGATGAATAATGTAGTATTTTGATTGAAGTAAGTTTTAAAACCTTTATTATTTATGATAGTAGAATATAATTTGTCTTATTGTAATCAGTATTGTTGAAAAATTGCATTTCTCAAATTTAAACAAATCGAAATCATCGTAGCATTAACAAATAAATAGCTGATGACGATTCTTTATAGTGTCTAAACGTTCAACGAATGACTAATTTTTCTTTTTTGTATTTAGTTCCAAGATTTCCGATTTTAAAAATATATAATAAAGTTTTGTGTCTATAAATTTATGTGTCTTTAACAGGTTTAAAGGCTGATTATTCTTCCATAAAAAATTTATCATACTACTTTAATTTTGTAGTAGTGTAAATGTAGACTTTAAAGTAATTTATTTACATGATTTAAAAGAAAAAAAATTGCATAATTAATTTTATGGTATTTCAACGTTACTTTTACAATAAATATGGACTATATTTTTGATACCTAAACTGTACATTTTATGAAATCTTTTTCTGTGTTCTTTCAAACTTGTAAAATGTGGATTTTTTTTTTCTTTACAGTGACATTTCCTGCTAACCACTATCACCAACAACTCCCAGCATATTGATTGAATGTGTATTGTCTCTGCTGTATGGTTTGTTAATTCACATCATACCATTGACAATACTTTCTCAATTACACCCTATTCTGTATACTAGATGTTGGCTATGAAACAGAAAAAAAAAGTGGAATTTTTAGCAAAGCTCAGAATGGTGAAAAATGGAAGATATTGAAATCGGCATTCTACTTTAATATTAATTCATGGTAAAATTTTGATCAATGATATTAATTATAATAACCTTTATTTTATTTTTTGCTTTCTTCATTTTAATTACATGGTTAATATTATATAGTTGCCATATTAAAGGTAGTGGCAGAAGTATTTATATGATATACTCATATTATTTGATACAGTAAATTTATATTACATAATATTTAGTATATTTTATTCATTCTGGTCAGCGTAACAAACCTCTGAAAATAAAACTACCATTGTTATATCAATTATTGTGAAAAGCCATCTATTTGATCTTATATATTTGATAAATGTACACTAAATTGTTGATTTCTATTATTTTAGTTTGCTTTTATTAACCTTTAGTAACTGATGTTACCGGTTTCTCAGACCGCGGCTTTTTAAAATTTTTATAGTTTAACTACAAACACTGCCGAAATTTTGTTCCATTTGGAACTTTAGTACTATCGCCAGAGACTTTTGAATAGGTGAATTTTAATTATAACAGTCCTGTGCAAATGTTTAGTACAAAAACATCATTCTATGAGTTAATTGTGCCTTTTATTCCTCTCTCAAAGGAGCAGTCTCACAGAGCGCTTCACACTAGTTATGTGACAATTTCTGTGACATCAGTTGAAGGTTAATCTTATAAATTACTATTATTTACTATGATACTTGGATTCATCTGGCAATGTTAGGGTTGTAAATTGACACAGAAAATTCTGCATAGTGATCAGTAAAAGCTTAACACCTTCAAGGGCAGTGGTTCATTTTTGGACCACTTAAATTTAATTCCTAAATACCACATTGGCACCAGAATATTGGAATGGGAATTTTCCGTGCTTTTGCTTATTTTCAAATTATTATTATTTTTTTTTTTTTTGGAAATTCTGGTGTCATTCACTCATTTCTGCTTTTTCATAATTCATATGTTAAAAGAAAAAAAATGTACTGTATGAATATTGATTAAATTTCTAATATGGAAATCTGCAAATCAGAGGCTTCAATATCAGCTCTTCAAGTCGAATTTTTTTAAGAACATATTTTGTTTAATATTAGAAACTTTCAATCCTGAATTTTGTTTATGAATATAAGTATTTTTAACTTGACACCTTGACAGGTCTTATATTAATGTTATACTAAAAGGGAGGAAATTTCCATAAATAACAAAGTTCTCTCTTATAATGATTCTATATTAAATAATAAAACTTTGTATTAATCACCATAAAACAAAAGCACACACAGGATGCGTTTCGGGCTGGAAATTTAAACAGCTCACCATCAGTGAATGTAAACATGTATCTGTAATGAGACAAAGTCACAAATGAACTTTGTTACCTTGATTTTTTAATATTCATTCGTGACCTTGTTCTGTGTGTGCTTTTGTTTTATATTTAATTGTGAGTTATTGTTAGTTTTTCAGTGCTGTTTCATCAATGATTATATACCGGGTGTCCCAAAAAGGACTGACTGATTTTAAAATTCAATAACTTGCAAACGGTGACAGATATTTAAAAAATTCTTGCAGGAGGTTTATGCATAAGGTTAAAAGTTTTATTACAGTGATTTTCGATTTTAGTTCGAATTACAAACAATAGATGGCGCTGTAAGCAATAGTCGCTAAATACAGGCTCGATTTCTAGTCCTTTCTCTTGTTCCATGCTGAAAAAGGAGATGGAATGTATTATCCGGGCCTCGAAGTGCCAAAAATCGAGCCTGAATTCAGCGTCTATTGATCGCAGCGCCATCTATTGTTTGTAATTCGAACTAAAATTGAAAATCACTGTAAAAAAACTTTTGACCTTACGCATAACCCTCCTGCAAGAATTTTTTAAATATCTGTCACCGTTTGCAAGTTATTGAATTTTAAAATCAGTCAGTCCTTTTTGGGACACCCGGTATATTCGTAACAAATTTATACAGGTTTAAGTAATTAGAACTCAATAGCCGTTTTAACAGCAGGTTATATGTACTTTTTAGCATCAGTTAGAGACCAAGTTATAGGCGTATTAATGCATTGAGTACTTATATAGTAGTTACAGTTTAAAAAAATTTTGTGGAGATTGGGTCTACAAAACTTCCTTTTAAAAGCGTTTGTTGGGCGGGTTGCATTTGATTAGATCTAGAGTTTTTCTTACACGAAAAAAAAAATGTCAAAGCTACAACAATTAATGTCCCAATTTACATGTAGTTTGAATATTTTATTTTATAGTAAAATTTGGGTAAAAAACTGATAAAGTTCCCTCTTACAATGATTGTGTGCTCGTATAGAATTTGGGTGGGTTGCATTAATTAGAGCACAAGGTATAGTTGTTTGTGAGTAATTCCTTAAATTGTAATTACTCTAAATTTTAAGGGCTTTAACAAAAATCTCTCTCTAAATAATTACAGTACAAAAAATGATAGGGTAAAATAAAATAAAAAAAATCACTCCTTGTAATCATTATATTTTTCCATGCAAAAAATAGAAGGCTACATCAGTAAAGGGCTGTGTGTTATCACTTTAGGGGGGAGGAGGACGGTACTTGATATTGTAAGATATCTTTATGGGGAGAGGGAGTCCATCTTTTGATATCGTTATAATTTTTGATTATATCAAAATTTTCTATTTTTTTTCTACATTAATAGTCTTATCTTTTTTTTAGTCTTTTATCTATTTTTATGAAAATACAAAGTTGTTATTAAAGCTTTAAATAATAAAATTCTTTCATTCCTAAATATGGAATACCCCCCCAACGTTCGGCATTCCTATTGTTCTGCCATGTGCACATCCACATATAACTATGTGCGAAGTAAGTTTGAAATGCTACTTGCTGTGTTTATTAATAGATAAAAGAAAAAAGTTGTCTACTTGTTTTTTTCATAAGAAGTTTTGCTTTCCCCCTTCTCCTTCAAGGGGCAACTGCAAGTAGACAATATTACTGTTGAATGCACTGTGTAACAAAAAGCTATTATTAAATAATTTCAAATAGTAGCAATCTCCTTTAAATGTTATTTGTTATTATAGTTACATCATGTATAATAGAGATATTTTATCGATTTCTCTTTATCTCAACCAGTTAAGTATGTGAATAATAAATGTATAAAAAGAAAATAATTGTAAAAATAAAAAGAATTTTTAGATATTGATAATGTTATCATTGTGTGTGTGTGTGGGGGGGGGGGGGGGGGTTGTTGATGAATAATAACATGCCATATTGTAAAGGAGGGTGGGGGGTCCAAAATTACCAAAAAGTTGATGTTATACACGTACAGAACAGACCCTAGAGACAGTTATAGTCATTTGAATATGTCAATCTATTTATTTTATACTAACATTTGAGGGGAACTTCTAAAAGAAACTAACTAAGCAAAATATAAATAAAAAATAAAGAGAGTAATAATACTCTTTTAATTAAAGATCTATACCCCCTACAAGGTATGCTAACCAACCCATGTCCAGGCCCTGCATGCTCTAAAAAAATGCTAATTACTCTGTTTTATAGAGATTACACAATTATGAAAGATTGAATAATATTATTATGATTAGTATCACTCTTCTGTAATATACTTACTATTCATTTTCATTTGACTGGGGGATTTTTAGGTTTTTAATATCACATTTGCTGCTGTTGTGACAGTCTCGACAGCTGTTTTTGTGATTAATTAAATCTAACATACATTTGTAAATCAACTTCTTCCCCCCGAGATTGCACTTATACTCTAAAACAAATGCTGGGTTCCCGGGGCAGTCATCCCTGTAAATCAACTTGTGTAAAATAGCTAAATAACAAATGTCACTGCCTTCTGGACTTTTATAATGAAGTTTTCTGTTAGATGCTACAAAAAAGTAGTTTTAAATATGACTTAAGGGGCTACTTCAGTCACGTGAAAAGACTCGCTCGCTCATGCTAATCCTATGGAAGAAAATTTTAAAGATATCTCGTTTGCATTTTAATCTTTTTAGATGATTTTTTTTTCATTGTGTAAAAAAAGAGGTATAAAAGAGCAGAATCCTATAGAAAGAGGTAAGAAATTGCATTGTGTGTAAAAGAGTTCCTTTTCTGTTAGATGCTACAAAAAAGTAGTTTTAAATATGACATTTTAAAGATTTGTTAAAATATGACTTCAGTCACCTGTAAAGACTCGATTGCTAATGCTAATCCTATGGAAGAAATTTTTAAAGATATCTCGTTTGCATTTTAATATTTTTAAATGTTTTTTGCATTTAATAGCTGAGATTGATCTTTACATCTGCCCTTTTTTACTTTTTCCATTTTGTTTGCAGATTTTTTTCGAGAGGATGCTTTCATGTTCAAAACTGGTTTGGAAAATGAAAGTGTCCTAGCTAAAAATATGTGTAAACAAAACTGAAAAAATAAAAAACGCCCTTTGTACAGATCAATCTCAGCTAGCGAATGCAAAAGAAAAATTGTTTAAAAATTCTGAAATGCAAACGGCATATCTTTAAAAATTTCTTCCATAGTATTAGCTTTAATGAGCGGGTCATTTCAGTTGACTGAAGTAGCCTCTTAATTTTCCCCCATTGAATGCTTTTTGCACATAATAATTTGTTTTAATATTTTCTTACTTTTTTAATATCCATGTGTAAATATATTTTGCAATGGAAAAGTGTTTGGAAATAACATTATTTGGGCTTTTATGACGTAATTTTTCATAATGGAAGACACTTCAAATTAATGTATTGTAACAGAATTTTTTAGGAACAATATGAATTGCAATTCTGAAATTGTTATTTTTATGGTAAACATTGAATGCTTATAAAAGAGTGTTTTTTAAAAACTATTTTTACTTTTACACTTACTTAACAATTCTTTCACTTTTCATATATTTTAACTTTTAAACTGAGTAATGTTTTAGGTGTTACCAGATGTTATATTTACATAATGTGGATGGAGAAATATTGAGTAATATAAACCTTGTTGTTCTTGATCTTGTTATTCAAATTCGCAATATTTTTGGTACTTTTATGTTAATCGGTCACAAGAGATAAATAATCAGATATTGTTTCCATTGCCATTATTTGTATTGCATTTATTTCATTTGGAATATAAACCTTTCTTTCATTTTCTTTAAATACATATTTTTCATTTAAAATACATGTATTACTACATACATTTAAAATATATGCATTCACTCATTTCATTTAACACATTGTGGACAGATAGTTTTTGTCTTTTAAACAGGAAGCCCTGTTTATGAACGTTATACTTGCAAGTCACATTATTTAACAAAAAGATTTTCTTTATTTCAAATGAAAATCAAATTTCTAATAATTTGCTTAAAAGGCGCAAAGGCCAACATAGTGAAAAAGATTCCATGCCGGGATTCGAACCCGGGCCATCAGTATAGCGAACTGACATTCTACCGAAAAGATTCCATGCCGGGATTCGAACCCGGGCCATCAGTATAGCGAACTGACATTCTACCGACTAAACTTTCCTGGCTCGGTATCGTTCCATGTGGTTTAGTCGGTAGAATGTCAGTGCGCTATACGGCTTTACTGATGGCCCGTGTTCGAATCTTTTTCACTATGTTGGCCTTTGCGCCTTTTAAGCAAATTATTAGAAATTTGATTTTCATTTGACATATTGTATGCAAGGCGAATGTTTCTCTCTGGAAAAATTTCCAAGTATTAATATAGATTTTCTTTGTTCATTTTTTTTTTATTATAAATGAATAATGGTATAATTTATATGCATAGTATTCTAATTATAAAAGATACAAATTTTGAGAAAAGAAAAATTTACGCCAAAACTAACTTAAACGTTCCCTTTTTATTGGTGTACTGGCAAAATCAGAAATTGATTCAAAACTGGAATTCTATGAAATTTTTTCAATAAAAGTGAATTCTTCACATTTTTAAACAATTTGTTCGGGTTTAAAATGTTTTATTTGAAAACAAAACAAGCTCACAAGAAAGATAAACTTTAGCAATTGGAGATAAGAAAAGGTAGGATTAAGTAACTGGATTTGGTTTTTCGTTATAAAATTTTATTTTTCTCAAAACTTTATTTAAAATAATGGCATTCAAGGAAAATAAAACCGTATTGACCCCTGAAGTGAGATCATACAGTAAAATGTACAATATTAAGTATACTTATTTTATATTTTACTGTTGGTAAAAAGTAGATATAACCCCAACTGTATTACTACATTGTAGCGATGATATGGTAAGGCAAGTTCTCAGTGTGTCTAGTCTAGGTACCAATCAAATTGTTTGCCTCTTAAGTTATTTGGGTTTAAATTGCTTCCAGTCATCATACAGACCGATTATATTTATAGTGCTAGTTAGTTATAAAATTAAATATGTACCCAGGTTAGGCACTATATATTTGATAACTTGTGTAATAACATAATGTACAACTTAAAGCTATGTGGAAATCAACTGGCACATGTCTAATTAGAATTCTGCTACCTTTGAGCAGCCTAATATGTACAGTGACAATCCTGGGCAAAGTATTCCATTCATTTCTTTATCCTAGAAATGACAAATTACTATGTTTTTAAATAAATCATAGTTAAGTTAGTCTTTTTGTTTATTTCAAGAGTATAACTGCATTGCTCATCCCCCCCCCCCTCTCACTTAAAAAAAAATATTCAGAATAGCACATTTACAGAAAAAAAATTAAGAAACTGGCTCCAGTTAAAACACACTAAATTCATTACTGCAAAATAATTTTAAGTGATGCTGCAAAGCCCATCGCAAATAATTATTAAAATATCTTATGATAGGAGTATACAATTTAAATTTTATTTACAAAACATTCCATACAGCGTTGGCAAAAAATAAAATGAGCACAGCACTGAAATAAATATAAAAAATATAAGTATATTTATACTTTTAATTTTATGTCAAAGGTAGAAAATAACATTAGATAGCAGCTATATATTACAAAAACTACTGTCAGATGCAATGAGCTTTCATTGAATTCTGAATAACTTCTTTAACTTTAGATACATGATCGTTATTATTGAAAGAGTTACTTTATTATTTGAAACAATAAAAAAATATAATAATAATAGTTAATGATTGATTTGTTATGGTGCATAGCTTGGATAAACAGTGATTTGTAAGGTATTATTTAAGACAAAGTGGCGAAAAAAAGTTAAAACATTTGATTATTTTCCAAATAAAACATTTGTTATTAACATGACAACCTGCAATTTATTTGTTTACATTCGTAAATCTGAGCACGCGCTTGCGCAGTAAATCTGCCATCGCTACTGCACGAACCACACCGACTTTTCCTTCAGTGCATTTAGTTGAAAAACTAAACGCACTGGATTTCGTTTACGAATGCAGTTTCGAAACGCACTGAGTGCACGGAGAGAGTTTAGGAACGGCTAGTGTGAAAACCTCAGAGTAAAGATAAGAAGTAGAGGCCGAATCCTATTGTTATTTCGGTTAGAACTTGAGGCACACATGTTTCCGCTTTCATCGCCAAAAAGGTTGTCTTTTTTGGCGGTGATCACCTTATTGGCAACTGTCTGATTTGATTTCTGCCAGAGAAACGCCGGCACAAGAAAGTTTTAGCGGGAACCAGAGGAGAAAAACTGGTTTGGCGCGTTTTCTCTGCCCACCATCACGTGACGGTGGGTAGGGATCCCGGCGTCAAGAAAGGGTTGCTATTTCTGAGTCCAGTTATATGTGAAGTCTATGGTGAAAACTAACTGCACCGAGGTAGTGACGCTAGTACTGTTGCCATTACAGATTTTGCTAGTCCTTAATCATGGAGTGTGTTCAAGAAGCACGCGCGCAGCGCGCGCGAGCTCAGGAGTCAGGAACATGGAGTGGGTCCATATCATGGATGTAGTGTGTTCAGGTAGTGTACAGGTAGGCACGTAGTGTGTTCAGGAACAGATCATGGATTTGATTAATTAAGGTGCTAATTATAAACATATTTTGATACAGAAGTATCGTGTGCCAGATGGCCGAATGGATAAGGCAGTGAACTCGAGACCAGGGATTCTGGGTTCGAATCCCTGCACTTCTGAACACGCTCTATGAGTGTGTTCCTCGGTGTGTTCAGAAGTGCATTTCGCGCCGCGCGCGCGCTCAGAAGTTTATGTCATGGAGTAGGTCTGATCGAAGAAAGTAATTTTAACATAATTCAATTATTTCATTATCTTTAATGGTTCAAAAAAGGTAAAACCAACGACTATATTTCTTTATCCTTCCAAAACATGGTTTTCGTAACAGGACTACATGCCTATGTTCACTCAGATAAAATCTAAAATAGTCGGGAAAAACATCACGTGACCTTCTTTATCTACTTTAGCCCATTTAGCATTTAAAATTAGTTAACCAACCGCACACAAACTCCGCTCAAGCTGCTCAAAAAAATTGTGTGGGCGATTTGATCACGTGATTGTGCGTTTTCTGCTTATGTGTTATTGGTTGTGCATTGTTTGGTAGGTTGATTGATACAATTTAAGGATTCAACTGGTGATCTAAAAATTTTAACTTTTTAACAATTTTCTTTTTATTTATTTAAAAATGATTTATCAGTTGATTTATAACTTCTGTGATAAATAGAATGCTGTTAGTAAACCAAGATTGTGATATCAACATATGAGATTTGTTTGTAATCTACTATACTGGATGGATTTCAATGGAATTTGGACTGTTAGTTAGACAGTTTTTCAGAGAAGGTTTTAATATATATATTTCTTATTTTATGATTGCATATTTCAATACCGTGTGGATAACAGACCAAAATACATCATCAAACATGAGAAATAAATGGCATTCAAAATTCTGTTAGTATAAGCAAAATACTTATTTATACTTTCAGTAGAAAATTTATAAACATTCTGATCATACTTTATTCACTACAAAACTAGACAGCAGACCTATATATTTTATCTCTTTAAAAAATATATGTACAGGTATTTTTAGTTAAAATAATCTACAACTATTACATTTTATTTTTATAATGTTCAAAGTAAAATATGATTTCCAGCCTAGTCTCGATAAAAATTCACTCGTAAAGTATTCAGAAAAAAAAAAAAGAAAATCAAGGAATTATCCTACGTGCAAAAGGATATTTTTGCCCAATATATATTATTTTTTCATTTGGATTTGCTTAATGTTTATATCATTATACATATACATATATAATCACTTAGAAACGAAACTTTAAATATTTAAAAGGCGTTCAGATGTAAAACTTTCATCTCGAAATACCTAATTTTCTCACATTTAAATAAATATTTTATTATTATAATAGAAATACACGTGCCTCTGTATAATAAAAATAAAAAATATATCTTCATCAAAAATATCTTATTCATTATGAAAAATATAAAACAACCGATAAACAAAAAAAAAAAAAAATTATGATTACAATGTGGGACTCGAAGGATTCGAACCCAGAGCCCCTAGCCTCGAGTTCACTGCCTTATCCATTCAGCCATCTAGCACACGTTCGTTTTGCAACAAAATATCTTTATAATTAGCACCATAATTAATCAAATCCATGATCTGTTCCTGAACACACTACGTGTTATTCCATCCATGATATTAACCCACTCCATGTTCCTGTCTCCTGAGCTCGCGCACGTGCAGCTTGAACACACTCTATGATACCGCCAGTACAGTGCGCTGTAACCGCCAGCAGCGAATTTTAGCCTCGACCTCAGGTCGCGTGCATTATTTTTGCTATAACGGTTGGGATCGGAAAAAGTTCTGCCGACATATCGAGAACACAGCGCAACGTTTTTTTGTTTACACTACCTCGTGATATTCGAAGTGTCTTTATATTCTGCTTTTATAACCAAACTGGGTTTATAACAACTAAAAGTATATATATTCTGGTTGGTAAGTTATTCATTACTTCTTTTGACAATATAAATGTATTTAATGTATTATGATATCGCACGCTTGTTCCTTAATGACACTACTCGAAAAACGCTTTTAAGCGGTATTATGGAATACAAGGGAATCCATAACAGATCTAACTGGTTATGTAAATTGTAAATGTATGCAATAATTAATAAAAATTTTACTCAGTGTATAAAATTGGCTACAAAAGTTAAGAAAAACCTATAATGTTAAATTAAAGCAGATCAAAATTTTGTTTTTATACAAAAAAAATGTCATTTTTAAAACTACAGTAAAGCCCCGATTATCCGCTAAGCTAATTTTTTTTAATTCAAGCCAACAGCAAGGAAAATACAATAAGCCCTACTAATAAATATAAACAGAAAAATTCACGTATTCGAAAGTAGTACAGCATTTCTTTCACCCAGCAATAGAAGAATATTTCTAGTTTCGGTTGCCATGTTTGAAATATCAGATATAAAGTCTTGATGTCTTTTCTTGATTTTATTAACCAAACGTAAACACAGCAATTAAAATATTTAACAATTAAATAAGACTATTATGATAAATTCTAGGAGAGCATATCAAGAATAGCTTCATTTTTAAGATAAAAATTATTCCATACTAAAAGAAAAACAATAGTTTACAATTTAGAATAAAAAAAAAAAATGTGTTTCTAAAGCAAGAAGCAAAAACAAGAGACTGATTTTTTAAAAAAAGGTGTAACTCACTCTTTGTACAGTATGTATGGCATTGTGTCTTGCTTACTGTTCTTTATTTTAGTGATTTAGACATAAAGCAAAAGTTTCAGCTGTACTGTGCATATGTATGTATTTTAAACATTTTATTATGTTTTTTGTACACTAAAACCTAGTTTTTATGTTGAAGTTTTTTTTTTTTTCGTGTTTGCACCCCA
The DNA here is from genome assembly GCA_963932465.1 of Maratus speciosus. Classification (NCBI taxonomy): domain Eukaryota; kingdom Metazoa; phylum Arthropoda; class Arachnida; order Araneae; family Salticidae; genus Maratus; species Maratus speciosus. The sequence goes on from OZ010796.1 coordinate 385,859,346, forward strand.
TTTTCAATCTTTTTCGTGTTATCCGCGGTGTCCTTGCCACTCAATTCGGCGGATAATCGGGGCTGTACTATATTGGAAAAGACAGACTTTGGATAAAGTTCAATTGTTTATAGAAACAGAAAATATGCTAAATGGTATTAAAACTAAAACATTTTATTAATGAAATTTGTTATAGACTAAATTATGATGCAAAAACTTTAATCATTTTATATTTTAAATAGACACAGACAGCATTTCTTTTATTGCAAATTTGCTCCCTGCCTCAGAAAACAAATGCGTTCACAGTGCTAAAATAATATTGTATGCTGTACATACAAAAATGCAAAGAAACTAAAGCTCATAGAATATTTTTTAATAAAAATAAAATAAGATCATAAAGTTAGACAATATGAAACATTTTCCATTGTTCAGTGAATAGTAATAGCAAGCAATAACAATTTTTGATAGACAGGTCTCGGGCATATCAGAATGAGTTATGATGGAAATGGGTTGAAGAATTAGTTTTAATTTCATATTGTTATTGGTTGTGTTTCATATGAAAAACTCTTACTCTTTATTCTATTTTATTTTCATACTTTTTAAATAATGTTACTGTTTTAAAATTTTTGAATTTACAAAAATTGTCTTTAAAAGATGCATAATAAATTAAATGCTGAATTGAAGTTAATTTTATAAAATATGCTTATATGGTCCACAGGAATGTTTATGCACACACATAGGGGATGTCACTCCTAAGCTTATTTCACATTCATATCAGTAGTTCTTTCTTACACACAAGGCACAACTATTCGGTACTTGGTTTGAAATTGCTACTCCACCAAAGTACTACTTGGTAATTCCAATTCGGTATGTACCAGATAATATCTCATTTATTTTCAAAATATCAAGATGTTTGATATTTTCGATAGTTTCATATACAGTATGGGATCCGTTATCCAGAAAGAACATTTAAAAAAGAAAAAAAAAAAGCGGTAAAAGTACATTTTGGATAAGTCTTGCAGATTTACTAATGTGAAGGTTTATGGCACTTAAAACCGCAGAGTTCTCACTCAAGTTTCTTATGAGGGGAATTAGTGAGTTCTGCTGCATTCATTGAGCAATTTCAGTTATAAACGCAGCAATGTGATTGTAGTATGCAATTGCATATCTTATGAAAGCTCTACCATTATTCCATGAAACACAAATTAACCAGGCTTAAATGAAAAAAAGTTATAAAATGTTTTCTATTTCTGTTGTACAGATCTTATACCAATAAAAGAAATGTGTATGTGTCTGCCCACAATGACTAGGAAAATTGGCTGCACTTATATAGTGGTTTGGAAATTCAGGTCCAGTGCAGAACATGATGCCCTTTTGATATATATAAACTGTCATGTTGTAAACGATAGTGTTCTCGATAGGCTATTTTTGAAGGGCACAGCACCCTGACATTTTTAAAATTGGTAAAATGCACCTTGTCGTTTTTTAAAGCGGCAAACTGCACCCTTCATGTTTAAAAAATAGTGAAATGTGTCCAGAATCGTTCTCAGCGATTGCTTATAATTTTCCTCGTTCCATGAATTTTGAGAAACACTTCTTTAAATGCATCCTGTTTCTTCTCGTCAATTCATCAAAGCTTCCAGCTAAATTACGTATACTTTTCGCCTTCTATCTGGTGGGTGGTCAAGGGATTCACCAAGAACAGAGAGGAAATAAGATACTCTACACGAAATTATGAACTGGATCCAATTCTGGATGCTTAAAAAAAAAAAGAATTTTTTTTTTTTTTATCTCCGTACTTTTCTTCCCACGCTATTTCTGTGGGTAAGATTATGCATCGGTCATACTACTGTACAAGCATGAACCCACAAACGGAGAAAAAATAAGTTATTAAGATGACATTTTAATTCCCGCCCATAAAAAAAATTCATAATGTACAGCCCTGCTTCTTTCTGTATTCTGCAGAAGTAAAAAATATGTGAATGTCATCTAATAAGGACCTTTAACCCATTAAAGCAGACTTTTAAATACTTTAAAAAATAGCTTTTTCTTCAATATCTTGTTTATTTAGGTCACTTGGAATATAAGGGGGAGTGGTAATGAATGGGCCATTAACAAAATATGAAAAAGTATTTGCATAAAATTATTTTAGATGCCACCAATAGATGAAGTTATTTGTTCTACCAAACTCACCAAATTTTCCATTGTTTGGGAGAAGCTCACTACTAGAGTAGGATGCTTCCCACTAGAGTAGGATGGTCGAGAATCTGATTGAAAAGTAAAAATTTTCCCTTTCCAGTAAAATAAATAAGCTGAAAAGTATATATATTATTTCATTGCAGATATTTGTATTAGTAATTCTTTGCATATAAAATATGCAAGAGCTATATAAAGAGCTATTCCATCTCAATTCAGGCAGGCAGTACTGATATGCGTCAATTCACCATCATAGATTTTTTTCAAAAAATTACAGTAGTTACAACTAAGTAATACACAAAATTTCCCAATAGGATTTCCCCCCCCAAATTTTTTTTCTGTGGTTTCAGCACTTTAAAGTTTACGATAAAATTGACAATTTTCGAAAAACAGAAAAACGCTTCATTTTGAAATGAACACAGTATCAAAAATATTTAACGTATCCAGTCAATTTATTTTTTACAAATAGTTATTAAGCTGAATTTTACTTTAGCATAGTTTTAAAAAATATAGTAACATTTTAAATTAATTTAAAAAAATTGTTTCTAGTACAAAAAATGGAATTATTACTGATTTTAAGATTTTTTTTTTTTTCAGAATAAAAAAAAATATTTTAAAGATAAACATTGATGGTAATCCAAGGACCTTTAATGGGAGTTTCACAGTAAATTTTATTTTAAGCCTAAGATGCATGCAACTTTTGCAATTCAATTTTAAATTATGCGAAATTTCGTAAAATTGCTACTTTTGAGATGCAATTTCTCAAAAACACCATTTTTTAAAAATCTGATAATATGCTCAATTGATACCTTATTAGTTTCTTATAAATGCCTTATAAGCAAATCGTGTGTTTTTGCTTAGAAAATTTTATATGATTTTTTGAAAATATCATGTTGTGTATATTTTTCAAAAGATCAGAAAGTCGAACTTTTTCTTATTTCACTGAATTTATAATCGATTATGAAAGTGATTGGTGGATAGGGCAAATCAGTAGCATATATCACAAGAACTAAATGACATTACAGTATATCATTCATGTACTCCCATGGTCCAGTAAAAGCATTCCAGTGGCCAGAAGTATCAGGAAAGAAATCTGGAATCAATGCCAGGGAAGAAAGAGCATTGATACATCTTTCAACCATCACGTTTGGCGAGTGGTGCCCATTAAATTTGGCGAGTGAGGACAATAAAATTAATCGCCACGATTAAAGTGTTACTCGACGCTTTTATCTTTTTTCTTTCCAGATTCTTCTGGCCACAGGAATGCATTTTATGGACCATGGGGTATATGAATGATGCTGTAATGTTCCTCAGTTCTTGCGATATGCTATAGATTTGTCCTATCCACCAATTATTTTCATAAATGCGCCCAATGCAATCACCGATTTATAAATCATGCATTGAATATTGTTTTGTCATCTGGCTAGAGGTTTCAACTTTTGTCAATGCATTTTTAATTGTTCGTCACATATAACCTTCATTATTTTTAATCATCCAATAATGTTTAGATTGTATACCAACAATACATTTTACATTATCTTGTTCTTTCTCATTATTAGCTCTATAGGCTTGAATAATGTTTGTCTAGATGGAGTAGAAGGATACTTTTTTAACAGAGAGGATAGTTCAGCAACAAATGAGACAAAATCTCGGATGGCTCATTTTGGAGATTAAATTTCGTTGCATAATGCTTACATAGTTCCCCTACAGCATCACATGCACTTTTTTCATGGCCAGTAGCTGAAAAAGTCCACTTCTTTAGTAGGGTCAGGTGGGGTAAAGTGGTCATAATTCATAAAAAGGGTTAAAATTAGGGATTGACCAAATACCGAATAGTTGATTCGGTATTCGGTGGTTCGGCATGTAAACCGAATATTCGGCTTCGGCCGAATACTTTTAAGTATTCGGCCGAATAATTGCAGATAAGTACTTTCTTAGAAGTAGAAGAATTCTCTTTTACTTAGCAGTAGAATAGGCTAAACAATGAGTTTCAATATTATGTGGATGAGTTCAGAGTTCAGCTGCACTACAAAAAACAAGTGTCAAAGGCCATTTTTTATTAAAAAAAAACTTTTTCCTTCCTAAAATAGTCTACATAGGTGTGAAATCAAAAGAACTCTGTCTACAACAGAGAAAAAAAGTAAGGAAGATGCACATCTTTCCCTTATCATTTAATTTTACTTACTTCTATATTAGTTTTTTTTTTAATTTAAATTTATTTAATGGGTATTTTCTTTAATATGCACATCAAATAAGTATATCAGAGTTCACATCGGTATATCTAAGGTGTATATTAAAGAAAATACACACATCAAATAAGTGTACCCCTATGCCTATCCGCTTTTATAACCATTATATCAAAACCGCTCAAATTTCTTATCTTCACTACCACAATGTTAAAATATTAATCAAAATATTCTATCAATAATTTGACAGAAAATAGTTAAATGTACAAATTTATATAATACTTTTTGTATTTTGAGAACATCCCTATTCAATATGTTTATAATTAGAGTTAGACAATCAGTAAATCAGATTAATGATAACATTGTTTTTTATTATTTGAATGAACTTTTGTTTTTCTGACAATCCTTATCCTTAATAATACCCTGTATAGTTTAATACTTTCATAGGTTATTTTTGGTTATTGACTAGTGATAAAATAATAAAAAATAAGTGACGGGTTAATGAATTTGTGAGTGGAAAGAAGTCATTAAATTTTTTTGTGTAATTAGATTTTAGAATAAAAATGTAACTGAATTAAATTATTGAGAATTTAATTTCAATTAAAGCTTATTAAAAAAGCTAATATATGCAAAAATACGTATTAAAAAATTTCAAGTATTCGGTTGCCGAATACCGAAGCTTCGGTATACACTTCGACCGAAGCTTCGGTATTCGGCAAAATTGCTGATTCGGTCAATCCCTAGTTAAAATATTGACTAATATAGAAATTTGAATAATTTTCTTTTAATTTTAGATTTATTAAGTAGTGATTAAAGTTTCTCACTCAAAAAAACATTTTTAGTAGCATGTTTGAGCCACTGAGCACTCATTTTGTCTGTCTTTGTTACACCTTGTTCTTTTAACTCTTTAATTAACTTATCTGCTGCATTTTGTTTATTCCAAATTTTGTTAAATTGGCAGTTCAGAAAGCTTTACACATATCTCAAGAACATATTTTCATTTATAGCTAAGTTATATTTATCACAGATTTTATTTCATAATAGTTTTAGTTACATGGGGTAAAGTGGCCATAGGGTTAGGCTTAACTTATAGATATTTGATCTGAGTTAAGTTATTCATTATATACAATGCCGGTTTATTAAATACTAATAATTATTCAAAACTAACTGCAAATAGTTATTATTTAATAATAGTTTATAATATGAGGGTTAAAAAAGGTTAGGTTTAATTTTTAATAGGTTCTGAATAGTGAATGAATTAACTAAGTGTAAACTCGAATTGCTTGCAAAGGTTACATCAATTAATTTAACAACCAACACATTAACTACTTTTTCTAATACCTATACTTGTATATAAGAAAATTATCCACAAGAAAGTCCCGAAAGAATTTTTAATGTTGATGAGGCTGGAATGGATATGGATAGCCAAAATAGTCCAGTTTAAAAGATTTCATGCAATGCAATGCATCATATAAAATTCAGAAACGAAAGGAAAGATAATCTTTAGTGTTCGTTTTGGTATATCAGCTAGTGGTTATTACATTCTTCCATTCGTAGTTTATGAGTGAGTATATATGAATTATGGATAAAGGGTGGTTGTGCAGGAGCATTCATTGTATGAATCATGGAATCTGGCTAGATGCAGGATTCTGTACTTGAATCTTGGATGGATAATTTTATTAAGTAGATAGTACACCGAAAGCTTACAAAAGCCTGCCCTTTTATTTATGATTGTGATGGACATAAATGAATTATGATGCCGTGAGAAAAAGTTATCGACAATCACATTATAATACTCTGCCTGCTACCTCATATTAGTCATAGTCTACAAACATTAGATCTAGGTGTATTTTCCCAATTAAAAAAAGCCTGGAAAGGAATTTTAAAGAAACAGTATCAAGTAAGCCGACTGCAAAATATGTAAAAATATTAAAATAAGCTACATTGGCAACATTATCTACACTCATTTCTGATGTGAATAGAATTGTTAGACATAGTTTTAAAGGAAATGTGTCCAGTCCAAGATCGGGGTAGTATTGACAGAAAAAACACTTGCATTATATCTGCAAAAATAACAAGAGGAATGAGATACTTAAAAGTTGCATAAATTTCCAAGAGGAAAAAAACAACAAAAAAATATCCCTAATCAACATTCTCTTTTGAATCCATTTATAATTGCTAAAGATGACTGACATCACAAACCATATTTATAGGACCTTGAGTGTTGCTAATATATGAAATGAAGAAATCAATAAAGCAATTTATTGGGAAAAAACCTGATTATTTTTCTTAAAGTATGTTAAAAAAATCCAAATTTGGCAATCATTATACTTTTCCAGAATCAGATGTGATCAAAATCTTTGAAGAACCAAATTTTAACAACAAAAAATGTTAACATTACAAATTTACACTTTAATAAAATAAAATGGCTGATAACTTATTATAAATGTTATTTAAAATGTTTGTAAATAATAAAATGTCACTTTTTATTCATTAGTTTATTTTTTTATTACACTTTTTCAATGTGACCACTTTACCCCATGCACTACTCACTTTACCCCACCCCCTGGTATGATGATTTTTTTTGCTAGAAGAGATGGCCGTTGCGTTTATAAGATTGCGAGAATTCAAAAAAACACCAGGTCCTATTAAAAAAACTCCAATTCGGTAAACGAAGACTTATTTTATTTTCATGATGAAAGTCGAAGGGAGAGGTACAGGGGAAAAGCAATAAGGAGCCTCTTTTAAGACGTCATCACGAGGCTAGAGAGAAAGCAGGAATCCTCAGAATATACAGTTACAACTTTCTTGCTTGGCGGGCTACAATATCGCCAATCTAAAAGTATTTTTGCGCCATGCACAGGGGATAATAGAAACATTGGCTGGTATGTTCGCCAAAAATGTACGGTAGGCTTCTACCATAATAATTGTGTAGGGGGGGGGGGGCAGATTGTGGGCTGCATACATTCCTGAGTCATGATAGACGGAGCCTCAACAGTACATTGATACAGCTGCGGTTAAATGTAAAAAAATAAAAAGTGTTATCTGGAAAGGGCATAGTAACCGACCGAATTCGTTAGGCTAAAAGCATGAGACTGTATTTTTCTAGACCAGATGTTAGATCAAAGATCCACCGCTTTACCACAAAAATGTAGAATTGCCATACATCTGAACAAAGGGGTGTGAAGCGAAAATAATTCTAATTAGTAGATTGCATGTAAAGTGATTTTGAATGATGAGTTATATTCATGCCCAAATAAGGAAATGACCGAAGTTAAAATGCATTTGAAACTAACAGTCAGCCGTAACGAATTTTGTACAAGGTTAAAGCGTATGTGTGAAAGAATCAGAAAGTGGAAATGGAGAGTGATTCACTGATTTTATTTTATTAAAGAGATGAGTACCTAGAATAATTTAATTTAAATGAGAAGGGCTGATAATACAATCGATTTAGTTTTTAAATGCTGAATTTAATTTAGGGGCTGCACTGTTTGACTATAGTGCACAAAATAAATAAGTTATTAAACAGAATTTTAATTGAAACTGTCTGTGGGGGGGGGGGGGGGGGAATAAAATGCAAACATATATAACGAGATAGTCGTTATATATATCACCTGGGACACCGCAAAAAAAAAAAAAACTTTTGTTGACCCGTGTGCATGGGCAAAACAGCAAGAAAAATAGTTACACATATAAATATATCTTCAAAACATAAAAGTTTTTTTTTTAAACAAGTTGCTGTCATGAAAACAAAAAAAAATCTCTTTCATCAATAGTTCAACAGTCCTAAGAGATTTTATGAATTAATATTTTCTAAATTAAGTTTATGGATCTCCACCTTCAGTAAAATTTTCTTCAAAATTGCATACCATGGTATATATTTTTTTGACTGAGTCGACTCTGACAGCAAATATTTAAGCAGCATGTAACTAGACCCTTGGCTGCACATCATCAAAATATTGATCCTGATTCGGATCATTTTTATGAAAAACAAACACAAGTAGTAACAATAGAAATATAATATATAAACACAAATGCAACACTAGAAGTAAAGAGTAAATAATAATAAGTGAAATGTGTAATTGTAAACTAATAATCCATTGTAATATGATTTAAAAGAAATTGGACATGATTTTTAAAAAATGTAATGTTCATGCATGCAGCATAGGATGACAAAAAAAAGAGGTGCCTGAAGCACGCCCATGAAAAAGGTGTCACCCTGAATCTTGTGTAGACCACAAGTATTATGGCGTCAGCTTAGGGCTTCAGCCTTATGTGAGGAGGGAGTTTTGAGACTCATACAGCGCCCGCTTATATGAGTCCCTGCTCCTCCGAAGACTCTAGCGGTCCTCTAAAGGAGCACACGTCGGTTTACAAGCAAAAATTGATTTTTTGTGAATTGGAACACCAATTCCAAGGGGTTGTCTCTCAACACAATGAAGTTTTGGACCCTAAGGGCAATAATTTTGAACGGGAACAAAACATTCGAAAGGGAGAATTAAAAAATAAAAAAAATAGATATATATTTCACATATATATCAAATCAAAAAGGGGTAGACAATCCTAGAGTGAAGAGAGACATAAAAAAATGAAAAAAGTCATAATCAGGTTAAATAATGCACAAGTCGTATAATTAGAAGGTAACTAACTGGTTGCCTTACAGAAAATGTTATCGAATTACATGTGAAAAAATTTTTTTTTTTTTTAATAACTGCAATTATTAAATGTGTTAGCTATCAGTTTTAACTGAAATGTAATCGTAAAAGAATGAAATGTAAAATAAATGTTAAACTGTAAATAATAGTTAAGTGTATGTAAATAACATAAAAAGTGTACAGTAAAATGAAATGAGTGTAAAGTGATTCAAAATATTGTTCACAAGAGATCTTCGAAGAAAACAGTCATGGGCCAGCCATAATGTTGTCAAAGATCTGTTGTAAGCAACATACATACAACCTAGGCCTCTGGTTGTACACTTAGCTTCACAATACATGTCATAAGAAAAAATGTAAACAGAAGTATATTATTTTCTGTTTCTTAAATTATATGTATGTGGTTGATAAACATCAGGGAAGTTGTTATTGTTTAAGTGACTTGTAGCATCGAATAAATGTCCATATCGAGGTGGTGCATATAGGTGAAAACTGGGAAATTGAGTTAGTAGCCAGTGGCCGGTAGACTCAGTTTCATTAGTGGCCACTTTTTAAAGTTAGTGGCCACTATAATGTTTCAAACTTTCTTGACGTCTACATGAGCTATAATCGCTGTATATAGACATATTTTTCTATAAATCAGAGTTTTACCAGCCAACTATTCATGATAAGAATAGGGAAGCAGTCAAAATTCAAGAAAATTACTTTAAAACCACTGAATCTGTTACATTCATTTTTTAGAATATATTTTTAGATTATTTTTATATGTTCATAAACACTATTATCAATTTAAATTACTATTACTTTCTTTTATATAGAAAAATAATTAAATCAAAATTCCAACAGTTAGGTGTATACAATAAAAAAAAATAATCAAATAAAGCACAATAAAATGTTATTTGGATTTTATTTAATAAGTAAATGTGTTATTAACATACTACACACATTACATACAGTTGAAATCGAAGCTGATGAGTGTATTCCGCAGGATTAAACAGTATCTCTTGAAGAAAAATAATCTAAATGGTGAGCATGTGGCCGGAGTCGAAATATTGAAAATACTGCAATGTCCTTAAAATCCACTTGCATTCGGTGAAAAAAAAAGGAATAAATTATTTGAAATGCATGTGGAATCAAAGCTGATGAATATATTTTGCAGAATAAAACTGTATTTCTTGAAAAAATAATCAAACTGAACAGCAATGGCGAAAAGCTGAAATATTGAAAATACAGCTAAATCGTTGTAATCTGCTTGCATCCAATAAGAAAGAGAATTAACCAGTTTGCTAATTAGATGTAACCAAAGTAGAGATGCATATTTATGTGAAAAAAGCTATATTTCACCTGGCGATCGATAAGATTTTTTATCGCCACTTGGTGAGTGGCGACTAGGGTGGCGATCGATGGCCGATTTTTTAATCGCCACTTTTACAACTTTAATCGCCACGTGGCGAGTGGCGACCGCCAGTTTACACCTATAGTGGTGCAAGAAGTAACCTATCAATGTGCACCCGAAATGCTGTATTATCAGCAGCATACAATCTCTTGATCGAGAATGACACAGGTGAATGTTTGAAAGTTACAATATATGGTCCAGTGTATTTAGGTTTGAATTTATTAACAGACTTTAAGTACACAATATCTTTGAGACAAATGGTTCTTAATTTAGCTTTCTGACCGTAATGTTTATATCTTTTATCCTGTGCTGTTTTAATGTTATTGTAAGCCTTGTCATATATTTTGTGTAAATCTTCAAGTAGTTTATGTATTTCAGTATGTTTATCTAGAAACGGTTGATTGCTATTCTGATCAAAAGTGTCAAAAATTAATGAAAGTTCACGTCCAAAGTGGAGAAGATTAGGAGTGAATAATGTAGTTGAATGTTTTGAACCATTATAGAGCAACTTGTGTATAAATATTGCATTTTCAAATGAGTGACCTTCTTGCAAAAGTATATTAACAGAGTATTTGATAGATTTATTTATTCTCTCCGAAAGAGAATTGCTTTGTGGTCTCGAAACAGAGCTGTGAAGTACCTTAATACCTAGAGTATCATTAAAAATGTTGTATATTTGAGATGTATATTGGGGTCCTAAGTCTGATAAGACAACAGAAGGTCTCCCAAAGGTGGTTATGTAAGAGAATAAACATTTAACGACTTTAGCTGCAGATGTATCATTAAGTGGAAAAAGTTCAACATGTCTTGAAAAGTGATCTGTAATAGTTAAAATATGTTTACCATTAGAAAAAGGTCCAACGAGGTCTGTACTAATAGTATGGCCAGGATATCTGGGCGTGTAGGTGGGTTGTAAGGGTGCAGGAGGGGTTTGATGATGTTTACATTGAAGACATTTGACACATGAAGCTACAAAGTTTAAAGTGTCAACATACATGCCTTTCCAAAAATATCTTGATGATAGAAACTCATAAGTTTTGTTAAAACCAAAGTGAGATAAATGAGAGATTGTTAAAACTTTGCTTTTAAGAGAGTTAGGAACAACAATGTGATATGAAAAAGTGTTATTAAGATTGTTTTCTTTTTTTAACATTAAAACTTTCGAATCAGGGTGTATGAAGTAATTAGGATATTTTTGAGAAGGTCCTTTCTTTAGAATATCTTTGTAAACAGTGGACAAGGTGGTGTCATTTTTTTGTTCAGTGCAGAAAGTTTCATTTGAAATTTCTAATAAAGGATCTGGATTTGTTTGTTTACCAGATACAAGATAGTTTACATATTTCTTAGTGGCGCTTGAACATGAATTATTACTGTCTAGTGTATCATAGTCAACAATAGGTAATGGTTGAGGGTCATGGATCAGTTCAGGGTTAGTATCCAGAGTTTGTTGATTGTTTTCAAAAGTACAGCGAGATAAATAGTCAGCAAGAACATTTTTCTTACCAGGGATATGTTTAAAAGTGTATGAGTACTCTGAAAGCTCCATGAGCCAACGAGAGATAATATCAGCTGGATTAGTAGTTTTGTTATATTTTTCTAAGGGTTTACTGTCAGAAAGAATTACAAATTGTCTGTTATATAAATAATATTTGAAAGCGGTTACAGATTTATAAATTGCCATGAGTTCTAATTTAAGTGCAGGGTATTTTTTTTCTGATGGCTTAAGAGATTTAGAAAAATATGCAACCGGTAAAAGTTGTTGATCATGTTCTTGTAATAAAACACCAGAAATAGCAACATTTGACGCATCTGTATTTAAATAAAATGTCTTGTTCCAATCAGGTAATCTAACCATGGGAGAATTAAAGAAAAATTTCTGTATTGTGTCCATGATTTCTTGATGTTTAACTGTCCATTTAAATTTAACTTTTGGAGTAGTTAGGTTTATCAGTGGCTGCACTAACTCAGAAAAGGATGGAATTAGACTCTTATAAAATGTAATGACACCAATGAGTCTTTTTAGTTGACGTTTAGTTGTAGGTGTGGGAAAAGATGTTATTTTTATGATATTTGACTGAATCGGGGAAACGGACTGATTTTCTACATGAAATCCCAAATAGTCAATACTAGATTTATGAAAAGTACACTTGCTAGGAGACAGGGTCAAGTTATATTTGGTTAAGATAGAGAGAATTTTTTTTAATTTATTACACATTTCATCAAAAAAGTTTGCACCTACAATGAAATCATCCTGATATGTATATACACCATCTAATTGTAACTCATCAAGCAAAGAGTCCATTAAAGCTTGGAAAATAGAAGCACTGTTTTTTAATCCGAACACTAATCTCTTGTATCTAAAAGAACCAAACATAGTAGTAAATGTCAACTGATTTTGGAATTTTTCTGGCAAATCAATTTGATGATATGCCTGATGAAAGTCAAGAGAAGAAAAATATCGATACTGAGAAAGATTTGAAATGATGGTTTGAATTTTAGGTAGAGGGTAAGATGATCCTTGAATTACAGTATTTACCATTCGAAGATCTAAGGCGAGACGAAATTTTTGTTTACCAGTTCCGTCTGGTTTCTTTTTGACTAAAAGCATGGGGCAAGCCCATTCTGAACAGTGGCGTTCAATAATTTTGGCATCAAGCAGATCTTTAATTTGTTCTAAAGTACCTTTTTGCAAAGATTGAGGAAGGGGAAATGGAAGAGTTTTTATAGGGTAGTCATTAATAAATTTCAAATCAGGTACAATCTTATCAGTATGTCCAAGTGTATTTAATGATTTTGAAAAGGCCGGGTAGTAATTAAGTAATAATTTAGTCATTGTATTTGCTTCATTAGAACTTAAATGTGTAAGATCAAAATCGGTAGCTGCCAAATCCTCTTTCCTCTTTTTTAATGTTTCATTAGATGCCTGAATAAAATTTAGGAAGTGTTGTTCTGAGTTATGATGCTTGTCCAAATTATCAGAGGGGTAGTCAAGAATTTCCTCAACTTCAGATAAATGTCCAATTTTTGTGTGTTTAGGGAGATGAATGGTAGTGTCAGAATTATTTTTAAGTGAAATAGAAAAGAAATGATTTAATTGTACAGGCTTCTTTTTGCGTTTAGTTTTCTTATTCATTTGAATAATGGCATCATGACTTATTACTTCTTTTTTATCTGCCACATATTCAAATAGATAATTTATGTCATGTTTGATATTATTGTTTGTGTAAACTGAGCACCATGTTTGCTCTTGGGGTTCTAGAATGACTTTACGGGTTAAGAAAACTTTTTGATTTGTCACTACATCACACAAGGTGTTACATTGATTACTTTCACTGACTTTAGACTTAGTGTGTGATGTTTCTAGTGGAATAGTCAAGTTGTTGTTAATGTGAATGCATTTATTGAAAGTATCAATGATAATGTTAAATTTACTAATGAAATCAAAACCAAGAATGCCTTCAAAACTGGAGGATTCAGGAATATCCACTATATAAAAGTGGTGCGAGAAGGATTTTTTTTCTAATCTAATGGATGCTCTAATACATGAAGAAAAAGAAACATCCGAATTGACGGTTTTAATATTTATGGCTGTTGATAGTCTCTTGTATTTTAATACAGGTTTAAGTTCATTAAATAAATTTTGTGAAAGTAACGAAATGCTACTTCCAGAGTCAGCCAATAGGGTGATTTTATGGTTTGCAATAGTGGCCTTTACAAGAGGGAGTGATGGAGAATGCGTATTAACACTACAGATGATGTGAACAATTTTATCGCCTTCATTTTCTGTTTGAGTAGTGATATTTCTTGCAATTTTAATGTGATCTGAAGTTTGTGACCCGGTTGAATTGACTAATCTTTCTTTAGGGATCTTTGGTAATGTAGGGTCAATAGGAAATGTTGCTGATGTTAAGTCACATGGTTGAGACACAAAATCATCAGCATAAAAATTGTGTCTCTGTTCTAGTTTTCCTGAACCTGGTAATTGTTGCGTCTGTTAAAATTTTCCTTTCTCTGTGTATTAACTCTTTTCCATTTAAAACACTGATGTGCCTGGTGGCCATTACGGAAACAGAGTTGACAAGTTACAACTTTTCTTTGTGGAAGTTTGTGAGGGGAAAAACGTTTTGGGAAATTTCGCGTTTTGAAATTTTTCCTATAGCGCATCGCATTTGCGTTATACTTTGGGCTACCTTGCATGTCATTTTTTTTAGTTTCAGTTTTGGGTCCAGGAGGTGCGAGTGTTAATGCATTTATTTTTTCCGAGAGTTCCTTCAATTGCTCTTCAATGTTATTTTGAGATTTACTGACAGAGGGTAAGGAATGTAGAATCTTTTCGTTATGCAGAATTTCGTGTAATATCTGTGCTCTTTCAACAGCTGCACGATATTCATTCACGCCTTCTTCTTGTAACTTTATTCGTATGTTAGCTGGCACAGCTTCCATAAATTTCCTAAGTTTAATCGTGTTACGGGCATTTTCGTCTTTAATATCTGAATAGACAGTTGCGGCTAACACGTTTAACCGATGTGCCAAGTTTTTAATTGACTCCGCTGGCAGAAGAGATAAGCTCGAAAGTTCAACGCCAGCCACGCACTTGCTGGGGGGTGAGAAAAATGCGGCAAATTCTTTTTCAAGCGTATCTAGATCATTAATTTTTTGAATTTCCGGATTCTGAGCATAAAATTTTTGAGCGGGACCAATTAACTTGCCTACAAGTACAGCAATGGTAGTCTGAGGGCTGTATTTGTTAATTTCAGCGACCGACCTAATTTGGTTAAAAAAGGATTTAAGCAAATCCGGATCTCCGTCAAATTGGTTAATGTTGATTTGAACTTAATTAAAATAATAAAACTTTGTAAAAAATCACCATAAAATTAAAACAAAACACAGGACGCGTTTCGAGCTAAAAACATAACAGCTCGTCATCAGCTAAGCATACACGTGTCCGAAAACGGACAAGTTCAAAAATGAACTGAAGAAAAAGAATGTTGCGAAGAATGCGACAGATGGCGCTACCTGATAGAGGGAAATGTGTTGAAAAAAGATAGAAGAGAAAATGAAATGGAAAATTCTCTTCTATCTTTTTTCAACACATTTCCCTCTATCAGGTAGCGCCATCTGTCGCATTCTTCGCAACATTCTTTTTCTTCAGTTCATTTTTGAACTTGTCCGTTTTCGGACACGTGTATGCTTAGCTGATGACGAGCTGTTATGTTTTTAGCTCGAAACGCGTCCTGTGTTTTGTTTTAATTTTATGGTGATTTTTTACAAAGTTTTATTATTTTAATTGCTTCATATCGCCAGTTTTCGGTGCTGTTTCGTTGATTTGAACTTGTTTAGCGGACATGGTCAACGGTTTACCTAACAGAAATTCTCTAATCAAAAATTGTTACTGAAATTCTGCATACATATCTAAATATAACACACATAAACAGGTAAAATGCAAAGCAACTAAAATAATGAAATAAAATAATCACATAAATAATCACATTAAAAAAAACTAATACACAACTTAAAAATAAACAAAAGGTCTCTTTTTTTTTAAAACAAACTTTTTATAGAAAAAAAAATAGAGAAAGAAAAAAAAATTTATCCAGGGACAAAATTGTGTTTCTCAAAGTAAAAAATAATACCGTTGCTTATTTTAAGCAAAAGAGAAACAGAAAAATATTTCGCAATAGCTCCTATTTTATTTATTTTTTTTTTTTTTTAAATGAATGAAGCATGTAAGCCTTTCAAAATAAAACTGGTAGGAGCAAGCAACTGAATTAAAAACTTATTTTATCCTTTTTAGCAGAGAGAAAAAAAAAAAAAAAAAAAACTTGCTATCTGTCCTTGTTTCTCTAAAAGGACAGAAATTAAAAATATTTCTCAAATTAAAATATTTTCAAGCCAAAAGGCGAACCAGAAAAATATATGGGACAAAATATAATCTTCGTTAACTCTTTTTGAGAGAGAAAAAAAATTTAATATATTTTAATATGCATTAAAAGTTAAGCAAAGGTGAATGTGTATCTTAATAACTAAAGATATTGGAACATTCAATGCAATGGGAAAAAAAACTACTTATATTTATAAATATTATAATAGACAACACAAAATATCAAAAATAGCAATATCACTGTGTTTTCGTATCCTGTACAAAAACACAATAATATTAATAAAAGTAATTAAGAAGTACTTGTGAGTACTTATGGAGTAAGAAAGCATACAAATGGAATGAAACAACTTTAAAAATTTTAAAACAAGGTTTCCAGAATTAACTGAAAAGAAAATTAAGCGAAAGGAAAGCAATTAAATTGGGGAATTAAAATATGCTTTCGTACTCTAAAAATGTGCTATTTTAAGGGACTGGTGCAGTATTTATTTTCACTTTTTTTTGCACCTTCATGACCTCTTTGTCAATATCATAAACATTTGCTAGAAATCTATGTATGCGTTTGAATGAATCTTTAAAACGATTCTTTGGCAGCACAAGACTTTTTTTTTGAGATTTTTTTTTCTTTATCACAGAAAACGGCTGTCAAATAATAGGATGCAGGATCTGTAGAGCACACGACTCAGAGGCACACTACTCATTTGTCGGAATACTTGAATTTCACAAACAGTTGGTGTCGTATGGTAAAAAAAAAGAAAAAGACCCTCTTTGGAGAATATTGAGGAGGCTGGTGAGCGAGATTCATTCATTCACTCGCTGACTCGCTCGGACGTTCCTTCAACGAACACATGTATTTTCAGGGTTTTTTTTTTGTGTTTTGCTTTGAAATCAGTATTTCACTGCACTTAACTGATGAATAATTTGTAGTATTTTTCACACATAATTTGTAGTATTTTTCACACAGTAAGGCTTCTCAACGCGCCGTAGGATTGTAGAATTTGTAGGACTTGTGAAAACAGAAGATTATAAAAAAGAAACTAATTGCACATCATTTTGTTGGAAACTTGTAGACACAGTCGAATGATTGCACAAAACACACGCGCACACCTCAGTAGACAAAAGAGCACACAATTATTTGAAGAATCACCTTTATGTGATTGAGTTGAAAGCTGTTTCCTTAGTAGGGATGATTTATCAGCCGATTAATGCACTGTCCGGTGTATAAGCGAACGTAAAGTCAATGCAACAAAAAGGGCAGGGGGGGAATGTTCCGAGAGATAAGTTTGCACGCGGGCAGAAATCTTCGGCACGGGAGGATGTAAGGCAGGCAGATTTCTTAGGCGACGGGAAGGGAGCAGCTGATTCCACAACTCCGGGGGTTGGCAAAGGGGAAAAGCAGAGAAGCAGGCAGGCACAGATATTTTACGGCGAAGAGCAGTCGTCCAGGGCGAAAGTTCACTCCATGATGAAATCCACGTAGCGGGCACGGTGTGACAGCCGGGGGGAATCCATCGCTGCCAGAAATCCATGCAGAAAAAAGGCTTAGAAGCAAGTACCTCTCCCTTACATTTTTTTTTGTTACTGGAGAAAAAAGCTGGTCACAGAGACCAATTTTATATGATGATTTTTTTTGCTAGAAGAGATGGCCGTTGCATTTATAAGATTGCGAGAATTCAAAAAAACACCAGGTCCTATTAAAAAAACTCCAATTCGGTAAACGAAGACTTATTTTATTTTCATGATGAAAGTCGAAGGGAGAGGTACAGGGGAAAAGCAATAAGGAGCCTCTTTTAAGACGTCATCACGAGGCTAGAGAGAAAGCAGGAATCCTCAGAATATACAGTTACAACTTTCTTGCTTGGCGGGCTACAATATCGCCAATCTAAAAGTATTTTTGCACCATGCACAGGGGATAATAGAAACATTGGCTGGTATGTTCGCCAAAAATGTACGGTAGGCTTCTACCATAATAATTGTGTAGGGGGGGGGGGGGGGGCAGATTGTGGGCTGCATACATTCCTGAGTCATGATAGACGGAGCCTCAACAGTACATTGATACAGCTGCGGTTAAATGTAAAAAAATAAAAAGTGTTATCTGGAAAGGGCATAGTAACCGACCGAATTCGTTAGGCTAAAAGCATGAGACTGTATTTTTCTAGACCAGATGTTAGATCAAAGATCCACCGCTTTACCACAAAAATGTAGAATTGCCATACATCTGAACAAAAGGGTGTGAAGCGAAAATAATTCTAATTAGTAGATTGCATGTAAAGTGATTTTGAATGATGAGTTATATTCATGCCCAAATAAGGAAATGACCGAAGTTAAAATGCATTTGAAACTAACAGTCAGCCGTAACGAATTTTGTACAAGGTTAAAGCGTATGTGTGAAAGAATCAGAAAGTGGAAATGGAGAGTGATTCACTGATTTTATTTTATTAAAGAGATGAGTACCTAGAATAATTTAATTTAAATGAGAAGGGCTGATAATACAATCGATTTAGTTTTTAAATGCTGAATTTAATTTAGGGGCTGCACTGTTTGACTATAGTGCACAAAATAAATAAGTTATTAAACAGAATTTTAATTGAAACTGTTTGTGGGGGGGGGGGGATAAAATGCAAACATATATAACGAGATAGTCGTTATACCTGGGGTAAAGTGGTCATAAAAACATGCCTGAAAAAATATGTTATAAAAAGGTGTTATTCCCCAAAAATATTTCTGAAATGGATATGGATGTACTCTAGAGTAATGTAATGTAAAATAACACCCAAAATTTTAGAAAACATCACAGAAATTCTGATGTTTATAACCTCTGAAAGTTTGAAAAGCCTGTTTTTATGACCACATTCCCTCACCTGACCCTACAACTTATTTTTGTGCAATCCATAAAAATAATACTTATTTTTAAAATGTGCTCTATCTCCATCTGATATATACACAATTGATTCCAGTGTTAGTAATTGGTACAACTTAGATAATTCTTTTTTTATATTTTCTATGGCACAAACAGCATGAGCTGTGTATCATGAGTTATATCATCAGAAACTACAATAAAACTTTATTTCTTCTCTAAAATATTCTGTACAGGTAAATAATGATATTTGAGTATTTTGCCAGTGAAAGCTTTGTACTTCATCTGTCAGTATTACCGACCAGTTTTTAGTAAAGTCAGAATGTTTCACGAGCACAGATTTTTTTTTTTTTTTTTTTTCTAGATAACTTTACCTCAGCAATTCTTAGTCTCTGATTTTTCCTTGAGTGATAATGAGGAATTGCTTTTCTCACCCAGTGCCTTACATCTTCTAGAATTTTTTTAATCCATACCAACTTTTTTATTAAGTCACCACATTCCCATATAGCATATACAACCACTTCCTCTTCATTCAAATCAAAAGCTTCGACTGTAAGAATTTCTGTACCCCAGGCACTCACCACACTCTTCGAGCCAACAGCTTTCATTGTTTATTTTTCTATATAAGCATTTCGTCATCAGATCTTCTCTAATTTGAATGCTTGTTAGACTTTTAAGAGCTACACATATTAATTTCCAATTACTGCAGTAAACAGAACAGCGTACTACTTGTATTGGCTGAATTTAGATAAATTTTGGACGTAATGAATAAAATTTTGATAGTCTTGTTTTCATAGAGCAGGGGTGGTCAACTGTGGCATGCTCGACACCACTAAAATTTTATAGTAATCATTTCCTTATCTAATCATCGAATTATAGGTAAAAACTGCAGGGTGTCTACAGAATCTGGAAATCAGGGAATCATGGAAAAATCAGGGAGGTTTATCAATCTGGAAAAGTCAGGGAACTTTGTAAAAATACTGGAAAATCAGGGAAATTTGTCTATATGCGAAAATATTTGCATTTTCACCTTGCCAACGAGACTGATTCGTCTATTTTATATACTATATTTTTTTCACATGCTGATTAACTCTTTCCTAATATTTTAAAAAATATGCACATGGTATGAGTTTTTGATTATTTAATGCAAATTAAGGTAATCAGATGTCCTCATTTTCTGTAGATACTGCTTATATTGAAGTCAGTTTACCCATTTTTAAATGATACATTAGAATAAACCTGACCAGGTGGCCACTGGCCAGTTTAATCCTAGTAGCTATCCGGTCAGATTTAGATAAGTCTTAAAATTGAATATTTTTCAGAAAATGAGGAAATTTTCTGGTCACCCTATATCCATTGGCCAATCTATGAAGTTGTTGGACTACATTTTGAGTTTGGATCTATAAAACAGTCAACCAATACTTAATGGATATTAGGCAATTTTTATGTTTTTCTCTTGTTTTTTCTCCCAAACGAGATATTAGCAAGCTGGATAAGTGTGTTATATGAGGAATCGGCATACATGAAAAAATACCGTATGTGTATTGTTAATAATAGAAATCAGGGAAGTCTGATAAATATAGTCAGGGAAATCATGGAAAAATCAGGGAACTTTATTTTTCAATTTCTGTAGACACCCTGAACTGGGAAATTGAGTTAGTAGCCAGTGGCCAGTAAACTCAGTTTCATTAGTGGCCACTATAATGTTTCAAACTTTCTTGACATCTAGATAAACTATAATCGTTGTATATATATGCATTTTTCTATAAATCCGAGTTTTATACCAGCCAACTAGTCGTGATAAGAATAGGGAAGCAGTCGAAATTCAAGAAAATTACACTTTAAAACCACAAAATCTATTATCATATTAATTTTTTTTTTTAATATATTTTTAGATTATCTGTATATGTTCATAACAGGGTTTGCCCAAGTGGGCCTGCCCGGGCGCACTTGAAAAAACCCATTGTCGGTTTTTTCAAATTTTCTCATGTTTTCACAACTCTAAGGTATGAGAATAGGTGAAAACTGGAAAATTGGGTTAATAGTCAGTGGCTGTTAGACAAGGTTTGCTCAAGTGGGCCCAGCCTGAAAAACCCTGCAAAAGTTTTTTTGGGCGTTGAAAAAACCCATTGTGGGTTTTTTTCAAATTTTCTTGTGCTTTCACAACTGTATCATTATTTAATCTAAGATATGAGAAATGCAAAAATAACTGCCAATTTAAATATATTTCAAAAGAACCAGATTTAAAGGAATTTTTAAGCAGAGATAAAATGACTCAGTGATGCCGCTGTACTTGAAAAAACCTGGGTCCCTTTTTTACAAAAGCGGGTCCCCATCAATAATAATTTATATTTTAAAGGAAAATGAAACTTGTTTATTTGGAAAAGATTAATGAAATGCATTAATTATTGTTTTAATAATAATTAAATAATGAATTAAAACCAGTATTATTTGCACTCAAATAAGATATTTTTAAAAAATATTAAGAGAAATTTTCTTTACTTTTTTAAAAGTAAAAATGCAAGATACAATTTTAATTGTAAAATAATGTTTATATGAGAGTAGAAGATACTAAGTTCCACTAACAAGTATCACTAATGTTCGCATTTCTTTTAAAAATGGGCAAGACAGGTTTATTGAAAAAGATATTTTTGCTGAAAAAAAGAATGCTTATGTTATGTAAAGGTGTATTTTTTGTTGAATGAATAGGTGCTTTCATTATACTTCCCATTGAATTATTTGTCAGCATAGATCTGTGTTGGAATCAGATATTTTCCTTGGAAAGGAAATTTACATCTAAATTATTAATAAACATCAAATCCTAAATTTTCTGAAGGTGGGAGACATTTCAATGCAGTAAGAAGGAGGGGGGGGGGGGGGATTTTTCACTGGTCCACCTACTGAATACATTATCAAAGTACACTGAAATCATTCTGTATTTTTAAGAATCTCATAAAAAAAAATTAAATCCCATTTAATGAATTTTCTACCTGTAAGTTTAGTTTCCACATCTTTTTTGGTGCTTTGACTAAATTGACATTTTTTCCGCGTTACTTTGACGAAATTCGCATTTTTTCTGCGATCCTTTTGTCGAAATTCGCTATTTTTTCGCGAGCCTGTCATGAAAATCATGTTTTTTCCGCAATACTTTGACAAAATTCGGCTTTATTCCGCGATTTTTTGATGAAATTCGCTATTTTTTTGCGATCTTTTGACGAAATACTGTTTTGTCTCAGCCCGTTTATGGAAATCGTGCTATTTTCGCGATCCTTTGACCAAAATCCGCTTTTTTACGCTATTTTTTGACGAAATACGCTATTTTTCATGATCCTTTGACGAAAATCAACTTTTTTCTGCGATATTTTGATGAAATTTGTGCTTTTTTCGCGATCCTTTGACAAAATTCAGAGTTTTTCCGTGATTTTTTGACGAAATTCGCTATTTTTCGCGATCTTTTAACGAAATATGCTAATTTGTCGCGGCCCTTTTACGAAAATCATGCTTTTTCGTAATATTTTGATGAAATTTGCACTTATTTCCGCGATATTTTGATGAAATTTCGATTTTTTGACGAAATTCGCTTTTTTCGTAATCATTTGACGAAATACGCTATTTTTTCGCGCCGCTTTTACAAAAATCGCTGTTTTTGCGCGATATTTTGATGAGATTTGTGCTTTTTTCGCGATTCTTTGACTAAAATCTTCATTTTCCCGCGATTTTTTGACAAAATTATGCGTCCCATGGGACACGTAAGAGCTATTTTTTTTTTGCGTCCCGTCTCTGATTTTTCACGTAATTTACACGCTATAGCGTGTCCGTGGCATCCTTGAGACCAAATGATGGAAGGAAGATTTTCATGTTTGTAATCTAAAATGTATCTAAATGTTTTAAATCTTAATGCATGCAAAAAGATCTCACTTGAATTCCATCCTGATTGTTTGCATTGTTTCTTTTTTTGCATTTTCTGTAAAATTTTAGTAGTGTCCGGTGTACCACAGTTGACCACCTTTTGTCATAGAAGCATTTTCTTTTTTCATTAAATTATGTTTGTTTAACAGACTGTGTCATAAAACGTTTTACTCTTTTAATTTTCGCACCATCATTTTTAATACAAATAACATCAACAACGTACATAGGAGTTTTCAACACAAAAATGGTTCAGATTATGGCAAAAAAGAGTGAAACAGATAAAATTTCCTCCTGGATTTTGTCAGTTGTTCTTTTCTTTACATTCAATACCAGCTATCTCTGCTTCAATCGAACAATACGTTTGGTTTGGAGCAAGTTACGTAATCATTTTGGAGTTGATAAAGCAGCAAAGCTAGTAATAAGTGCGTTGTCATTTGCGATCTAAATTTACAAATATCACAGACACTGACTTCCATGACAATCTGATTTAACATTTAATACTATTGCAATATATATGTAGCAAATTTTGCTAAAATTTTCAAATATATTTTTACGAATCCCATTTCTTTCGGGGAAAAAAAAAAAAGGTCTTCAACTGATTTCTGATTTGAAGTCAATAAAAGAAACTATACAAATTTAGCATGTTTAACTTAAGGTAAGAATTATATAAAGAAATCCAGTTCTGGTTCACTTAATATATGCTTAGTGCAGCAAACTAGTTCCATGAGAATGAGATACAGATGTACCTTTTAAATTAATTTGATTTTTTTTCTTTTTATATATCTTTTGTTAATTCATAATTAATGCAAAATTATGGCCAGGTTTTACTGATAAATGGCGAATTCAGGTATTATGTATATGAAAATTAGAAGTTTAAAGTGTTCTCCAAAAAAATTCTATAAGGCCCGAAAAAACCCAGGTTTTTTTCAGAAAAATCCCAGGTTTTAGACTACTGGGCCCAGTGGGTTGGGTTTTTTCGAAAAAAAACCGGGTTTTTTCTAACCCTGGTTCATAAACACTATTATCAATCAAATTACTATTACTTTCTTTATATAAAAAATAACTAAATCAAAATTCCAACAATTAGGTGTATACAGTAAAAAAATAATCAAATAAAACACAATAAAATGTTATTTGTATTTTATTTAATAAGTAAATGTTTTATTAACATACTACACACACTAATTACATACAGCTGAAATCTTAAGCTTGTGAGTGTATTTCGCAAGATTAAACAATATCTCTTGAAGGAAAATAATCTAACTGGTGAGCATGTGGCAGGAGTCGAAATATTGAAAATACTGCAATGTTCTTAAAACACGCTTGCATCCAGTGAAAAAAAAAAAAAGGAATAAATTATTTGAAATGCATGTGGAATCAAAGCTGATGAATATATTTTGCAGAATAAAACTGTATTTCTTGAAAAAATAATCCAACTGAAGGGCAATGGCAAGAAGCCGAAATATTGAAAATACAGCTAAATCACTGTAATCTGCTTGCATCCGGTAAAAAAAAGAATTAACCAGTTTGCTAATTAGATGTAATCAAAGTAGAGACGCATATTTCTATGAAAAAAGCTATATTTCACTTGGCGATCTATAACAGATTTTTTATCGCCACTTGGCGAGTGGCGACTAGGGTGGCGATCGATGGCCGATTTTTAATCGCCACTTTTACAACTTTAATCGGCGAGTGGCGACCGCCAATTTTCACCTATACATCGAATCTCTGCAATTCAAGAAGTCGACTTTTTCTGTAAAATTTTAGTAGTGCGGTGTGCCACAGTTGACCACCTTTGTCATAGAAGCATTTTCTTTTTTCATTAAATTATGTTTCTTTAACAGACTGTGTCATAAAACGTTTTACTCTTTTAATTTTCGCACCATCATTTTTAATACAAATAACATCACTTTTGTTTGGACTATCTTTAGTTCAATCTTTGTTATCTTCTAAATAGCAGGACAATGCAACTTTTAGTGCTTCTATTGATAAAGGATGTCCAATATAAGGATCAGATTGTGCATAAACTACTTTTTCTTTTTTAATTTTTCTGGATTTAACTACTAGATATTTTGATACACCTTTTATTAAAAATTATTACATATTATTTTTTTTATTAAAAAATTAATCATATCATAAATTCAGTGAAATAAGAAAAAGCTTGACTTTCTGGTCTTTTGAAAAATATACACATGTTATTTTCAAAAAATCATATAAAATTTTCTAAGCAAAAACACACGATTTGCTTATAAGGTATTTATAAGAAACTAATAAGGTATCAATTGAGCTTATTATCAGATTTTTAAAAAATGGTGTTTTTGAGAAATTGCATCTCAAAAGTAGCGATTTTACGAAATTTTGCATAATTTAAAATTGAATTGCAAAAATTGCATGCATCTTAGGCTTAAAATAAAATTTACTGTGAAACTCCCATTAAAGGTCTTTGGATTACCATCAATGTTTAGCTTTAAACTATTTTTTTTCATTCTGAAAAAAAAATCTTAAAATCAGTAATAATTCTATTTTTTGTACTTAGAAACAATTTTTTAAAATTAATTTAAAATGTCACTATGGGGCTGTTCAAATATTACGTAAGCACCTAGGGCGGGGGAGGGGGTTAGCGATTTGCTTATTTTTGCTGACAAGGGGGAGGTGGGGGTTTGAATGATGCTTACGTAAGACATTTTCAAAATCTCTTAACTTGTACAAAAAAAAATTTGAAAAAAAGAAATAACAAAAGAATATTAAACTTGAAGTTCTGATGTCAGTTATTTTGACCGCACAAGGAAAACATAAACAGTCTCTTTTATCTAGAGGGGACTGTTCATGTTTGATGCACGAGGGCTTATTATCTCTGAGAACTTACTATTTCCAATTGTGAGAATAGAATTGAATGGACTGATGCGATATGTTGTATTGTGACAATACGAGTTTTCTGGGAAAGTTTCCAAAACGTAAGTAAAATTCCATCTTTTTTGCTACCACCCCTCCTCTGTCAAGTGGTTGAACCCCATAACTAGTGACCTATTGCTCTACTGTCTGGTGTCTCGTGAGTTTTGAAAACCTCTCAGTACTGTAGTATAGTGGTGTTTAAAATAAATGAAATTGGAAATATGTCTTCATTTCGAGAAATCTTGTATAAAAAACTTTTTGAAAGTTTCAAAATGTCTGCATTAGATAAACCTTTGAAGGATATCCAATGTAAAACTAATGATGTGTGGCAGCAGTATAAAAAGTCTTCTAAAACTGACAAAGAGTTAGAGGTATTTGTGCTAAAAAGAATTGAGGATGAACTGCGTAAGGCAACCAAAAAGAAATCAGTCTCTCTTGGTTATTTTATAAAGGTAATTATAATAAATTTATTCATAAAATTTTAAATATATTTTATCAAATTTTTAAGTTTACATTACTTGTAAAAATTGGAAAAAGATAGGATAAAATGACTTTGTTTGTAGCCTTGGCGAAACGTGGTCACTATGGCAATAAATAAAGACCAAGGAAATGCCAAAAAACGAGTTATTACTTTTTAAATCTTATTTTTCCTTTTCAAATAACTCGAAAATTAACGCATCCATGGGGGAAAGAAATTTAAAAATATCTAAGTTTTGTAGCAGATAACCTTCTAACTGTTTTCAAATTTTGTACTTTACTAAAAATTAAATGTAATCCAATTGAATTGAAGATGCCGTATGACTATTTTTGCCCTTCCATAAAGTCGCAATTATCCGCAAGAACTTGTGGAAGTTGCGGCCAATACCATGCATTTCAGAAGTCAGCAAACAGACACAAAAGAAAATTAAACACAGTGAAATAAAAAGAAAATTGACCAGTTAAACTGATGGCATTGAGCTCAAAGGCTATTCACACTAATTGTTATTTAGGAAATATCATTGGTTTTTAAGATGTCAATCTTTGGGATTGGGATACGCCTCGCGGTGGCAACGTTTTTCAGTCTGTGAGGTGATATCAGTGTTTCAAATGAGTGAAGTAAGCTCTTAATGCTATCCTTGGACGAAATTTGTGATTTTTTTTTTTTTTTTGAATGATTGATGAAATTGATTTTTTTGGCGGCCATATCGAAATTAGCGATATTTTTATATACGAATTTTCGGGCTGATGACCGATTTTTTAAAAATTTTTGGAATCAAATGCCTTAAAATTTTGGGACACACACATCCCTGCTACTTTCTTTTTTTACATTTGGAAGAATCGCCGATCTGGACGCCGTAAATTCCGAAAGAATTTCACCCCTTTCCTCCCTGGCATCGATCTTTCAACCATCGCGTTTGGCGAGTGAGGACAAAAAAGTTACTCGCCACGTTTAAAGTGTTACTCGACGATTGGCGAGTGCTAATTTTGTGCTATAGCTCACTGGCGGAACTCGCTGTTTTTTTTTTTTTTCTTTCATGCTAATGTAAATGAATTACGTGATTTTTTTCTGCGAACGATCGACAGATTTCACGATTTTTTTCTACTTGAGCAATTGGAGTTTTTTTTTTTTTTTTTTTAGTTTTTCGTGCGTTAGATTAATGAAATTCACGATTTTTTTCTCTATTCCGGCTGAAACAGTAAGTTTTTTCCGACCGATTGATGAATTTCAGATTTTCCCGCAATTGATAGACTTTGAGATATTTTTCTTACACCGACTGACGAATTTCACAATATTTTTTCGCGATCAATAGAATAATTTTGCGATATTTTCCCGCGATCAATTCTAGAATTTTAGATCCAATGACCAATTGCAAATTTCCTGATTTTTTCACAATCTTTTGTTAAAATTTGTTAGTTGAAATATGCCGATGGCAAAATTTTGCAAACCCAAAGTGGGCAGGGAGCTGCATCCTCATGAAAATGCCTAGGGGAAACACTATTGGGGGGGAGGGGGGTCTCTGTAAGCGTGAGTCGTACTTTGCAGCTATTGCACCTTTCTTATGATTAGCCTAGTATATAATTACGAAGAATTATGCAAACATGCCGAACAAATTATAGTCTTTTAATTATCTTTGTTGTGTAACTCTATAAGTAAAAGCTTAACCTTTTAACAGTTGAATTAAAAACCCAAAATAGGAAATTTTTATTTGATTTCAACTCTGACCCAATAAAAAAAAAATAATAAATAATTCAGCGATCAGGATCGCAAAAAAATCGTGAATTTCGGCAAAGGAACGCGAAAAAAAAACAAGTTTCGGCAAAGGATCGCAGGAAAATGCAGATTCCATCGAAGGATCGTGGAATAAACGCGAATTTATTCAAAGGGCCACTGAAAAATATCGCAAATTTCATCAAAGAATCGCGAAAAAAGCGAATTTTGTCAAAGGATTGTGGAAAAAACGTGTGTTTCATCAAAAGATTGCGGAAAAATGCGAATTTCAACAAAGAATCGCAAAAAAAAAAAACATGCATTTTGTCAAAGGATCGCAAAATAACGCGAATTTCATCAAAAGATCACGGGAAAAGAATCGCGAAAGAACGCCAATTTTCCCAAATGATCGTGAAAAAACTCGATTTTCAACAGATGATCTCGAAAAAGCACAATTTCCGTCAAAAGATCGAGAAAAGCGACTTTCGTCAAATTATCGTGAAAAAAAACACGCAAATTTTGTCAAAGATCTGCAGAAAAAAAAGCCTGAAATCAAACCAAACCAAAAAAAAAAAAAAAGAGTTTACTCGACCTGCAACAAAAAATAATTAGCACCTGGAGAGGATTTCCCAATCCCTTCCCATCCCCTGCTATAACCTTTCAAAAAATCTGCTGTAAATTTCAGATTTTTTTTTTTTTTTTTTTTTTTTGCTCAAACACCCACCCTTTTTACTGTTACTTTTTGCAACAGACTGACGAAATTAAGTTTTATCCCGCGTATGATCGATGAATTTCGTGATTTTATACCGCGACCAATCAACGAATTTCACTATATTCTTCCCTCGACCGATCTTTGAAAATCCTTATTTTTTTTTCCTACGCCCAATTGGCATATTTCACGATATTTTTTTCCTGTGACAGAAAAAGGAAAATATCCAAAAGGGTATGCCAAAAAAAGGACATTAAGTGTCACCGGGTGCTGCAGTGTGGCAAATTGGTCTAGATTCTGTACTAAAAAAAATAAGATTAGAAGGACTGCAAAGATCTTATGGTGCACATCAAAGAAAAATTCCGAGCTCCAATTAAACATTATAGAAACACCAAACAAATTGATCCTTGCAATTAACAGAAATTAGGACTTGACAATTTAAAATTAACCTACATTTCTCATGTAGTAGAAGAAATGAACCAACAGTATCCATTTCAAATTTTTGACTTTGATTGAACAAGTATTCAAATTTGCATAAATTTTAAACAAAGAAAATACCAGGAAGTCAGGTTTTGACTATACAGTGTTCCACAAAAGTGATGGTACAGAGAGTAGTTCTCGAAAAATATGCATCTTTCACTGTGTTGAATAGAAATAACATTTGTTAGTAAATTGGAATAATTAATTAGCATCCTTTGTTACATTATACAATAAAATGGAAATTTCCTTTGAACATACTGAAAAAATATTATAAACTTATTATAGTTAAAAAATACTTCCACAAAAGTCATGGTACATTCGTAAAAATTTTTACATTTTTACTCATTTGCATATTTTACTGAACACAGTCGTACTTCCACAGAATCCACAGCACATATAAATGTCTTTGTTGTTATCTCAGCAGAAGAAATCTCATATGGATTTTAAAAATAACGGAAAAGAACTTGGAAACAAAATTAATTGTTAATCTTCTTTGAAAAAAGGATAAATCTTAAAAAAATCTTTAAAAAAAAAACAGATGAAATAATGTCTCGAACCCATTCCATCATAAAAAAGTTAATTAATAGGTGCGTACATCAAAAAAGGACTACAAATAAAGCTTGAAACGACCTTTCCTAAAAAAATTAACAGTGAGACATGTCAGAATAATAGTAATCTGCATATCTGAAAATCCCTCAATTAGTGCAAGAAAAATAACAGAAGAATTGGAAATGTATGGCAATTAAATAATGTATACAGAAACTATCAACAGGGTCATTAATGATCCTGAATTTAGATCAAGATCTGCAAGGAGGAAACGGTACATCTCTCTGATCAACAGAAAGAAAAGAATAGAATTTA
This sequence comes from Maratus speciosus, assembly GCA_963932465.1. NCBI lineage: Eukaryota > Metazoa > Arthropoda > Arachnida > Araneae > Salticidae > Maratus > Maratus speciosus. The sequence continues at coordinate 385,889,529 of OZ010796.1, forward strand.
CCAGAAAATCTTCATATGCATTTCTGAAGCATATAGCTCTTTCACATGAGTCTAAGTTTAATATTTTCAGCACAAATGGACGAATTGGACTTTGGAGGAGGAAGTAAGATGCACTGAACCCCAGATATGCAACAAAAACTGCAAAGCATGTTGTGGAGGAGTTGTAAGGATTTGGGACTGTATGTCAGTTTCAGGAGTATGAAATTTTGATTTCACTGAAACTATTATAGACAGGTTCGAATAGTTAAATATTTTAAATAAGATTTGGAGGACAGTGATTAAAGTTAGGTGTCTCGCAGGATTGTTACTTCCAATAAGAGAATGATCCCAGGTACACTGCTCATATCGTCCAATTATGGCTGCTTTACAGTGCCCCCACCCCACGCACTTGCCACCTATTCACAAATTCCAGACATAAATCCCATTAAACATTTATAGAGTGTCTTACACTCAGCAAGTGAATAATTATGATACCAGAAATAAAAAATAGTTGAAATGTGTTTTACTTGCAGAATGGAATAAAAAATTTTAAGAATATTACAGAAAATCTGGTAAAATCAATGGTAAACAGACTTAAAGCAATCCTGAAAATGAAAGGATATGCAACTAAATATTAGAAAAGGTTCTTTAATAATTTTTTTTAATTTCTACATGTACCATGACTTTAGTGGAAGCGTTTTTGAACTTATATTTTATGTATTTTTATTTTTGAAGTTTCTAAAAGAAATTATTATTAATTTTTTCTTGTACAATATAGCAAAAGCTGTTATTAAATAATTCTGAATTGTTAATTCAATTTTATTTGCACTCATCATGGTTAATTTTGCATATTTTCCGAAAAATACTTCCTGTACCATCACTTTTGTGGAATACTGTAATTCCATTAAGGATATAATAAAACAATTTTGTTCAGAAATGGATATTGATGATTCCATCACAGAATATACATTGTTCATGCAAGTAGTTAAAAATGAAAGCATGTTAGATATTACAAATTTTTTAAGAGAGTTTTCCATACGTTTCCGATAACTTCCAAAGTTAAAAAATGTTGTGCTTGTGCTGTCTGTCAACAAGTTTACCTTGTGAAAGAAGATTCAGGGCCCAAAATGGAATAAAATCTAAATTCAAAAATTCATTTAACTCCCCATTGTTATTGTTAAGGACTCATGATATTTGGTTGAAAGTTGAAAAATAGACTGTATAAAAGCTTAACTTTCTTACTTCATTAAATAAAAAAACATGTTGCATAATTATTCTGAGTTGTTAACAGGGTTTGTGATTTTTTTAAAAAAAAAAATAAAAAAAAATCGGATTTTTTTGATTTTTTTAAAAATTCAAAATATAATTTTAAAGCTACACATTTTAAAGTAAATTACCCTTCACAAAATCACTAAAATTAATAATAATAATTTAAAAAAAAAACTTTATTTGTAAAAAAAAACATTCACTTGGTTAATTTGAAACGAAAACACTTGTTTTATCAGCACTTACACTAACTGTAATTTAAAAAATATTCTACATTATATAAAATATCTTCTATATTACCTTAACTTACCCATTTAATAAAACAAAAAATCACATATGTATACTTCATTACTAAAAGCTAAAACTTTTTTTTTTAATTCAGATTTCTTTATTAAAATCTGGAAATATAAAAGATAATGTAAGCATGTTATTCAGAAGAAAAAATATAAATTTTGAAACATTTGATTGTGGAACTAGATACTTATTTGTATACATTCTTTTAAACAAAATATTTATTCTGGATTACGTATAATACTCTGGAATGTATAAAAAACATATTTAATGAATTTGCAGAATATACTCAACACATAAAATCATCAGGATTATGTTATAAATTTCAATAAGTTTGAAAAAATTATTGTTTGTTATTAAACTGTTTGAACAGGAACACCAATTTTCCTGCTTTATCAGTTCCTAAACGATTACGGAGTTTAGAGTGAACTAAACCAAAAGTTGAGAAGATTCTCTCAACAGATGCTGAAGAAGCTTGTGCAGTAAATAACTGCGAAATCATTCCTATAACATTTTTTCCAGAACCATCATTCTCAGTAATTTGTGACTTCCACCAATCTATAGGATTTACTTTATTTACAATATCAGAATCAAAAAGAAATTGATGAAAAAGTTCTGATTTTGCTTGAAATTTCATTAAAGTAGGCACTACTGATTGAGAATATTTTTCTTTTGCAAAAATTAAACATTCTGATTTTTCAGCAGCACTCAATTTAATTCCTGCATAACGTGGATCTAACAGATATGCTAGAAAATGTGGTGGTCCTAGTGCTTGATTGTAACGGGTTGAAAAACTCTTCAAGCATGTTTTATCAAGATTTACTTCTGTAAGTTCTTCTTGCAAGTTTTTCCAGATATCAACAGCTGTTGATATAGTGCAATCCTTCTGTTACATTTTATCAAGAGCTATAGAAATTGGTTTTAAACGTTTTAGAAGGTCCTCGGCATTCCGTTTAATTCCAAAATTTGTTACCTTGTTATAAACAATGCTATCAATATTACAGCGATTTTCTTCGCAAACTGAAACAAGAATTGGCCAGTCTTTTAAATATGCAGATACACAGTCAGCCATAGTATTCCAACGGACTTCTTGGGGTATTATTAATTTGGATCCACCAGCTTCTCTATATTTTGCATTTGCAAAATGATTGTTTCTGAAAAACTTAACAATATGTAATATTTGTTCCTTAATATTTGGAATATTTAAATCTTCTGCAAGCAAATTTAACAAATGTGCAGAACATCCATATGTGATCAAATCAAAATCTGGGTTACTTTGAATTTCAGTGCGCATACCCTTTACATTGTTAGCATTGTTTGTTACAACACTTCGCACAATGCATTTAAATTCATTTTCACATTTTATCATACAATTTTTTACAACTTCTATAAGGTATTCGATTGTATGTGGGCAGCCAGATGTATCAATAGTTTCTAATAAATAATTTTCACCTTTCTTATTGGTTACAACAGCACATAATATTGGTTCATTATGAACGTTTGACCATCCATCTATACTTAAGTTTACTATTTGCCCACTTAAATGCTCAGAACATTTTTCTTTCTCTTGACTATAGATATTGTCAAGTAATGACCCACCTATTTCAACTTCATTTGGAGCTGTATATCCTGGTCTTAAAGCTGAAATCATCTTTTTAAATTGAGGGTGTTGCACATGATGAAAATCAGAATTGGTTGCATAAATATACCTAGCAACTTCTTCATCTAAAATCTGTTTTTGAGTTTTAGAAGTCTTTATCACATAAGAATTCATATTCTTCTTAGAATCATTAGAATCATTTTCTATTTCAAACATCTTCCTCTTTGTGGGTTTTCTTCCAATGTCTAACACTTCAGTTTTTACATTAGTTGATGTTGATGCACCAGTTTCACTTGTGATGATTTTTTCATATAATTGATTGTCATCATCCCAGTAGCAGAAAGTTATGGTTGCGTCTGCGACAGCAATTTAGTGGGATGAAAATTGTCTGCGGGAGTAGCGTGTTACATTTTCTAATGTACAAACATATGAGTGTTAAAATAAACAGCGTTCTTACTCATTAATACCAGGGGCGATTCTGAGTAAAAAAAATTCTGAAATTCACAGCAAATTTTCCGAAAGGTTACAACAGGGGAGGGGGGAGGGACAGGGAGCAAAAATCCACTACCGGCACTAATTATGTGTTTTCTTTTTGCGCACTAATTGTGTGTTTTATGAAATTTGCGTTTTTTCGCAATCTTTTGACGAAATTTGCCGTTTTTTCGCAATCTTCTGAGAAAATTTCTCATTTTTCGCGATCTTCTGACGAAATTTGCCGTTTTTTCGCGATCCTTTGACAAAAATGGACTTTTTTTTCGCGATCCTTTACGAAATTTGCGTTTCTTCCTCGATTCTTTGACGAACTTCGTGTTTTTTCCGCGATTCTGTGACAGAAATTTGCGTTTTTTTGGGGCCCATGGGACGAAATTCGCGTTTTTCCAGCGATCTCTTGGCGAAATTCGCGTTTTTACAGCGATCTTTTGGCAGAAATTTGCGTTTTTCGCGATCTTTTGACAAAATTCCCCAAATTTAATTCCAATCTTTAGACAAATTTTCTTATTTTCGTGATCCTTTGATAGTAATCTGCGTTATTCGCGATTCTTTGACAGAAATTTGCGTTTAGAGATATTTTACAGAAATTTGCGTTTTTTCGCGATCATTTTACACAAATTTGCATTTTTTCCGCGATTGTCTGACCAAATTCGTGTTATTTCCTTGATCCTTTAATGAAATTAAAGTTTCTTCCGCGATTTTGTGACAGAAATTTGCGTTTTTGTCGCGCCCCTGGAACAAAATTCACGGTTTTTTTTTTTTTTTTTTTTTTTCCGAGATTTTTGGATAAAATTCAAGTTTGTACAGCGATTTTTTAGCAGAAATTTACGTTTTTTGAGATCTTTTGACGAAATTCCGCGTTCTTTCCGCAATCCTTTGACAAAAATTTGCGTTTTTCCGCAATCCTTTGACATAAATTTGTGTTTTTTCGCGATCGTTTGACTAAATTTGCGTTTTTCCCACAATCGTTTGGCTAAAGTAGCGTTCTTTCAGCGATCCTTTTACTAAATTCGCATTCTTTCCTGCGATTCATTGACAAAATTCGTGTTTTTTCCGCGATCCTGTGACAGAAATTTGCATTTTTTCCACAACCCTGGGACGAAATTAATGTTTTTCCGGGCTCTTTTGACGAAATTCGCGTTTTTATAACGACCCTTTGGCTATAAATTACCGATTCTTTATACGAACGATTGTCAAAATTGATATTTTTCGGCGCCCATTTGTCGAATTCGCGATATTTTTTGTCAGAATTTTCGTTTTTTTTTTTTTTTTTTTTTTTTAAAGGAAATAATTTTTTTTTTTTTTCTTTCAAGTTGGCAAATTTATCTGCAAGGTCCAAAATAAATCTGCGATGCGCGTCACGCACTTTCTGCTACCGGGGTCATCATCATCCTTTTTATCATAGGATAAACATTATTCCACATGCTTTTTTAATCTTGCCACTATTCCCATTATAACTTTTCCACAATTTTTGCATTTTGCCTTAACACCTTTTCCTAAAAATGTAGGCTCTTCATTAAAATATATCCAAATGTCATCCTTTTTTCTACCTGCCATTTTCTAGCTAACTTGTGCCAAGTAACTAACCCAACTACTAAATACTGAATCTTTCACAAACTAAAAACTTCCTTACCTGTGGAATCTTTTCTCAGACTATGAAATCATGCCTTTTGACCAACAATACAGTGCAGTCCAGGTATTCATTCCAGGATTATAAGAAACCTGTTTGACATGTTATCACAATAGCAATGGTATGCTATTTTCCCCATTCTGTTACTTATTCATTATTGTAAATTTACTTTGACTAAACCAGGCATTTAGAAATCTTAAAATATGTGAACAAAAACAGGGGGGAAAGGTGTAGAAAGAATTAGGCCAGTTAAAACACTATAAGAAAAAGCACTCTGAAATAACATATCCATGCAGTTTTTTCTCTACTAGGATAATGTCTTTGATTACTACAAAAATTTTAAGATTAAAAGTGTATTGTAATGTAATTTTAAATGTTATTTTATTTTAAAGCATCATTTGTGATTTACTTTTCAGTTAAAAAAAATAAAATAAAAATAAGTTTGAAATACAATAATTTATATTTAAATTATTTTTTAAACAATTTTTGTTATTAAAGACTTTAAAAATTTTAGTTATTTTAAATTTATAAATAATTAAAATTGAAATTATATTAAATATATATGTATAAACATTCAGACTATTTCTACCATGAAATCATTTTTATTTTTGAAATATTTCCATAAATAAATTACATTGAAAATTGAACAATTTGTTATTTACATATGCTTGAGGACATAATGAGATACCTATATAAATATCAGTAAAAGTAATTTTGAATGACCTATATTTAAATTTCAATGACCTATATTGAATCTGAAGTTTTCATATCCTCAAACTACACAGTCACCTTAAATACAGAAAGTCTGTTTCTGTATTAAAGAAAAAAAAATAAGATTTACTTTCTAATAGGTGAATATATGACTAATCTTTTAACATTTTTCAGGTAATATTCTCTACTTTTAATTTAAGATTTTTGATTTAAAATTTAAAGTGTAATATTTGATTTAAATAAATTAAAAAAGCATACATTTTGAGTTCTTAGTCATTTCTTAAATTTACAATGTATTTTTGATTAAACAAATGTTTTACAAACATCTTGATCTACGTTTGAAGTATTTTTTTAAAAGTTGATTTAAATCAATGATTTTTTTAAAAAATCAGTTGATTTAAATCATGATTAAAATCAAGCTGATTTAAATCGACGAACCCTGGTTGTTGATTTAAATTGCTTCAATGGTATTTTGTCATGTCTGTATTAATACAGACATGACAAAATAATTAATGTAAATCTTTAAATAGCACAAAAATAACAGTGGGTTTTAGAATATTTTCTCCCTCCCAAATAGCTCAATTCCCTTCCATTTATAAATGTTGGTAGGGAGACTCCCCGCCTAGGAAAACTTGAATTTCAAGCCCTGATGGCAATCTAGAATCATTACCTATCATGGTATATTATTGAATCAATTATGTACTATAGGATTTTTAAATAGAGTGAAGAAAACTTTTATTAATATCTTTTTAAGTTTTAATTAAATTTTCATAACATTTGAAGTAATATATGTACAGTCGTGGAAAAAAAAGTAACCCCCTACTAACTTCTCAACAAATTATCGTAGAAGAAAGTTACTGGTACCGAACGATTGGAAATAAAGTCTACTTTTAAGTGATGCATTTAAAATTTGTTTAAGGGGCCATCTACATATTACATAGCTGCCAACTTGTACGGATTGGCCATACAATGTACGGATTTTGTTCTAATTGTACGGTTGTACGGATAAACAGTACGATTGTACGGTTTTTGGCGCGGGAAAAACAATCACTGAAAAATGCTAATTTTGTCACAGATCGCGTGAAAAAACGCTACTTTCGTCAAAGATTGCTTGAAAAAACACTAATTTCATCAAAGATCCGTTCAAAAACACTACTTTTGTCAAAGGATCACGAAAAAACGCCAATTTTCTCAAAGAATCTTGAAAAAAGCCCTAATTTTCGAAAACACTAATTTCGACAAGGGATTGTGAAAAGTATGCGAATTTCGTCAAAAATCATGGGGATAAAACGCGAATTTGTTCAAAGGATCGGGAAATGAACGCGAATTTCATCAAAATTCGCGAGAAAAAGCGCGAATATCGTCAAAGATCGCGGGAAAAAAAAGAATTTTATCAAGATATTTGAAAAAAAAAGCAAATTTTGTCAAAGGTAATTGAAAAAAAGCAAATTTTGTCAAAGAATCGAGGAAAAAAAACGCGTATTTCATTAAAAATCGCGCAGAAAAACACTATTTTTGTCAAAAGATCGTGAAAAGAACGCGAATTTTGTCAAAAATCGCAGAAGAAACACTAATTTCGGCAAAGAATCGTGAAAAGGACGCGAATTTCGTCAAAGATCGCGGGGAAAGAACACTAATTTCGTCAAGGGATCATGAAAAGAACGCGAATTTTGTCAGAAAACGCGTAAAAACGCTAATTTCGATCAAAAATCTTTGAAACAAAGCTAATTTCGTCAAAGATCGCGGGAAATAACGTGAATTTCGTCAAAGATCTCGTAAAAAAGCGCGAATATTGTCAAGGTTCATGTAAAAAACACGCGAATTTTGTCAAAGATCTCGTAAAAAAATGCGAATTTCGTCAAAAGATTGCGAGAAAAATGTTTATTTCGTCAAAGATAGCAGAAAAAACACTTTTATCAAAAAATTGCAAAAAAAAACATTAATTTCGTCAAAAGATCGCGAAAAAACGCAAATTTCGTTAAAAGATCGCAAGAAAAAACGCAAACTTCGTCAAAAGATCGCGAAAAAAAAACAGTAATTTCGTCAAAGGATCGTGAAAAAAAACGTGAATTTTTCACAGGATCATAGAAAAAGCGCGAATTTCATCAAAGGGCCTCGAGAAAACTCATAATTAGACTGTAAGAGAATCCCCCTCCCCCCCTTTCCTCCCCAATCCTTTGGCTGTGTAACCTTTCATAAAATTTGCTGTAAATTTCAGAATTTTTTTTTTTTAGAATTTCCCATGCAAAAAAATTTTCTTTTGATATCTCACGTTTTTATTTTGGAAAAAAAAAGACTATACATGAATATAGCATAGAAAATGTTAAGAAGTATTACTTTTTTCATTGCATGTGCATATGTTATGCATTTTTAAGCACCCAAGAATACGTCATAAAAATTGTAAGGATTTCAAAATTGACATGTTGGCAGGTATGATATTAAAACGAACCATAACTTTGTCTTTTTCAATAGCAGTACACAATTCTGACAGCATAAATGAACTCTACACTCTTCAATTAGCCTATAAACAAATTTTTATACAATTCGTGCCATAAGTTTCCGAGAAATTATTTTAAAACGAGCGTATTTTAAGGGCTTTATCCAAATTGAAGTTCCGAACTCGAATGTTACCCCAGAGAGCCGCCTTCTTGATCAAGGCACGTTTAAGCATCAATTAAACCTGTTTGGTTACAGGATACACTGTTAAAAATTTTGCAGCATTCTGGCAGGTCATTCGACCGTTTTTTGAAAAAACGGTTTCATAACCATAATTTAACTATATTCTGACCATAAAATGGCCAATAATATGGTCAGAATAGTGTTAAAATTATGGTTGTGTAACCGTTTTCGGAATAAACGGTCAAATGACCTGCCAGAATGCTGCAAATTTTTAACAGTGTAGCTGAATAAATTTTAAAAATTTACTCACTTCTATCATAGATGGCCCCTTAAACCATCATTTTGCCGTTTTTTAAGCATAATTTGAAAACTACTTGGAAGAAAAATGGGAAATTTTGGATTTCCATAAAGCAGGACTTAAATCTAAATCCATCAAAAAAATTGTATGTTGCAATTCATAATTTTTTCAAATATAAATTTCATAATTCATATCATAAAATTATAAAAATTTCAAATTCAACGTATTTATGTTTGGGTATATTAGTATTATTGCTACACAAAAAATTAGCTCATTAGGAGCATAATTTCAGGAGATATAAATAAAAATATGAAAATGTAATTTAGCATTAGAAGTACTAAATTTTGAATGTCTATAATTCAAAAACTTATCATTTGAATGACTTGAAATTTGGTTTCTAGGCATATTTTGAACCGAAGATTTGAAATATCTTGTTAAATTTGGGTACTGCCATTGAAAAAAATGAAGGTTGGATTCGTTTTAATATGTATATGGCCCCCTAAGCAAATTTTATACACACCCTTTAAAAGTAGACTTTATTTCCAATCGCCCGGTACCAGTAACTTTCGTCTATGATAATTTGTTGAGGAGTTAGTAGGGGGTGTTTACTTTTTTTTTTTCCACGACTGTACTTTGTTTTACTATGCATTGTCCGGTAATGAAAATAATCTCAATAACATATATCAATTACACTGCAATACAACCATATTAAATGCAAGTTGGAGTTCAGACAGACAGGCAGACAAACCGAATCCATAAAGACTTTCAACAATGTTGGAAAGTGTTAAAAACACATAAATAGGTTGTAATTTTGACTTTTAGAAATTTATATCAATAGATGGAAGCGATCAACGAATTTTGCAATTTTTTTCTTGTTACCGGTTGACATATTTAGCAGTATTTTTTAGATTTTCCCCTTATCAACAAATTATTTTGATTCTCCATGACAAATTGAAGACTTTTGCATTCTTTTTCCCCACAACCAACTGATGAATTTCATGATATTTGCCTTATACTGATTGATGAACTTTGCAGATTCTTCTTGCGACTGACCATTGAAAATCGCAGGGATTTTTTTTTTTTTTTTTTTTTTTTGTACAACAGATCAACAATTTCGCATTTTTTTTTCCATAACCAGCTAAAGATTTACATGATTTTTTCCCATGCTTAACTGGCTAATTTCAATATTTTTTATCTACGACCAATTGCTGAATCTTCATGAATTTTAACAATTTTTTTTTTTACAACAGTTGGCTGGCAAAATTCTCAATTTTTTTCTGACAACTGAATGACGAATTTTACAACTTTTTCCCAGCAGTTTATTGATCAACTTTGTGATATTTTCCTTTTAGAGATTGAAAAATTTCGTTTTTTTTTTTTTTTTTTTTCTTGGACTGATTTATGAATTTCATTCTTTCGTATTTCTGACTGTTGAATTTCTTTTTTTCCAGCATCTGATTGATGAATTTCAGGTTATTTTTCCATGAACAATTGGTGAATTTCCATATATTTTCCCACGACTTATTAGAAAAACTCTTGGGGTTTCTTTTATGCGATCAATCAACGAATTTTGCAATTTTTTCCCGCAACTGAATGAAGCATTTTGAGATCTCTCCCCCCCCCCCCCCCCAAACTGTCTGGCTAATTTCTCGATTTTTTTTTTTTTTTTTTTTTTTCACACAACCAATTGACAGATTTTGCCATGTATTTCCCTGTGACTGAATGTCAAAATTTGTTTTTTATTTCCTGCAATAAATGGACGTGTTTTGTGATTATTATTTTTTTTTTCTCCCACGACTGGAAATGGAAATGAATTGAAAGGATACATCAAAAAGGGATATAAGGCCTACCGGGAGCATAAAAATATTTAAAAATCCCCATCAGCCGCATATATAGTTAAAATGGGATTGTGTGCGCTATGTCCTGCCAAATGGCATAGAGTCAACACTAGAATACATCTTTAGTTTTTATGTTTTGAAGTGAAACAAATTAAGTTTTGGTTATCATTTTGCATTCCAGATATGGCGACTCCGGATAATGGATCCCACACTGTATATATTTATTTTCAAAATGTCATTGTGCATGATATTTTTAATATTTTCAGTCAAAGCAAGGGAAATGAATTTTTCCACTATTTTTGACTGTGTAGTTCTTTAGACAAAGACCTTTTGTCTCTGACAGTAATTTTTTTTAACAAAAAAGAAAAAATATCTTTTCCAAGCTTTATATTTGGAGTTGATTTTTTAAATGTAGAACCAATGATTATGTGGGGCAATATTAACTTAGAACAACCATTGAAAGATAAATTGTCTAATTTAGATGACTAGTTATTTAGTACTATTTTTTCTTTAGAAAGAATATCTTCTCATTTAGTTCAGTTTAAATCAGGGCTGTGGAGTTGGTGGGGAAAAATGGACGACTCGGACTCCAGGAATTTTAACAGATCTGACCCCGACTCTTTCGCTCAAAAATGGGCCGACTCAGACTCCTACAATGCACACCTGCTTGTAAAATGGACGACTCTGACTCCAGGAATTTTAACAGCTCCGACTCTTTCACTCAAAAATGGGCCCGACTCCGACTCCACAGCCCTGGTTTAAATTGAGGCATGAAGAGGCTGACAAGCACGCAAGCTCACAAAAATATTTAAAATTTTGTTGTTTAAAGCAGAATTTTTTTTTAAATACTGAATCCTTTTGCTTGTTTTTGATGAATCTAAAAAAGCATTGTTAAAATTTTCAGAAATTTTTTTCTGTTTTTAATTAGCTTATCTTCAGTTTTGTAAGTGTGTGTGTGTAGGGGGGGGGGGATTTGGAATATTATTTTATTTTATTAAGTTTCCATGCTAAATGCTATATGCTTTAATTTATATTAATATTTATAATTATTGGTAAATTTAAACAATTTTTAAAATATCTGACAGAGTTTCCCCCAGGTTTAAAAAAGGGCAGGGTGCTGCTTGTGGGAAAAGGGCACTTTTGGATTCTGAAGGGCATGTTTTGGATTTTTAAGGGCATTTCTTGAAATTTTAAAGGCATTCTTTTGATTTTTAAAACTACTTTTTAATATTTAATAGACAGAATACTATTTTAAAGACAACAATGAGTCAATTTTTACTATGCAGGTAGTTTTCTTAATAAACAAATGAGTAAAGGCACTTTTTTCAGGTGTGGGGCAACAAGGGAGCTAATTTTTTAAATGAGGGGCAAGAGGGGTGCTATTTTGTAAACCTAAGGGCAGGCAGGGTGCAACGCCCTCCTGAAACTGTCTGGGGGAAACTCTGTATCTGATATATATATATATATATGGATGTTAAAATTAATATTCTCCCTAATAATACCCTAACATTCAATATTTATTATAAACATAATGACTTTTCATTTAATGTAATTAATTTTACTAACTTCAATTCCTGCTTACATATTTCAGTAGAAATATTCTACTTAATCATAGTCTTCGTATCAAACATTTATGTTCCTCCCAATTCTTGCAGCCTAACATTTTTAAATTAAAGCAATTAGCGTTGTCTTATAATTATCCCGTCTTTTTTATTTCTGCATGGCTTAAATCTTAATATTCATTTTTTTCTACTTTTTACCAGCACAGGCTTATATGTTTAAAAAAAAAATGAAAACGCTATTATGGAGGGTGGGATGTGGATTGCTGAAAAAGTTGTAAAACATACACAAAAAATTTAATTATTTAAAAAAAAAAAAAAAAAACCATTATGGAGGGTTATGGTCGGGAATGCTAAAAAAAAGTTTTAAAACCTTATATGTTTATAATGTTATTTATATACTCATTTTTTATTTTATAATATTCGTTTTTAAACTAGTTAATTTAATCAATGCCCTTCTATTTACTTATTTTTATATACTTACTTATTTTATATTTACTCAGTACTTAAGTTTATTCCTATTTTTTCATTCTATTTTAAATAAATGTTAATCTTAATCATTTCTTAATTTCTTCAATTAATTTCATTTCTGTTTTACGGGTATAGATGGCAGCACTAAACATTTCTCTTTGTGAAACCTAATTACAATATAGTTTTCCTTTTTCATACCAGATGGCAGTAATGTTCTGATTCTCAGCAACTTCTGACCACATGTTCTAATAGCCCTAACCTAGTCTGTTTGCATCCTCACATGCTTTAACATTGTGAGTCAACTTTATAATGCTTTGGATTAGGGATTGACCAAATCAGCAATTTTGCCGAATACCGAATACCGAAGCTTCGGTCAAAGTGTACACCGAATATTCGGTATTCGGCAACCGAATACTTAAAAATTTTTAATACACATTTTTGCATGTATTAGCTTTTTTAATAAACTTTAATTAAAATTAAATTCTTAATAATTTAATTCAGTTACATTTTTATTCTTAAATCTAATTACACAAAAAAATTTAATGACTTCTTTCAACTCACAAATTCATTAACCCATCACTTATTTTTTATTATTTTATCACTAGTTAATATCCAAATTAACCCAATGAAAGTATTAAACTATACAGGCTATTATTAAGGATAAGGATTCTCAGAAAAACAAAAGTTCATTCAAATAAAAAGAAACAATGTTGTCATTAAGCTGATTTACTGATTGTCTAATTATATACATATTGAATTGGAATGTTCTCAAATACAAAAGGTATCATATCAATTTGTACATTTAACTATTTTCTGTGAAATTATTGATACATATTTATATTTTGATTAATATTTATCACTGTGGTGATGAAGATAAATTTGAGCGATTTTAATTTTAATGGTTATAAAAGCTATAGGATAGGCATAGGAGTATACTTATTTGATGCATTGTATTTTCTTTAATATAAACCTTAGATATACAGAGATGAACTCTGATATACTTATTTGAGGTGTATATTAAAGAGAATACACATTAAATAAATTTAAATTGAAAAAACTAATGTAGAAATAATTAAAATTAAATGGTAATTGAAAGATGCCCATATTCCTTACTTTTTTTTCCTATATCGTAGACAGTTGTTCTGATTTCACCCCTATATAGACTATTTTAGGAAAGAAAAAAAAAGTTTTTTTGTAATTAAAAATGGCCTTTGACTTGTTTTTGGTAGTGCAGCTGAACTTTGAACTCATGCACATAATATTGAAACTCACCATTTAGCCTATTCTACTTCTAAGTAAAAGAGAATTCTTCTACTTCTAAGAAAATACTTATCTGCAATTATTCGGCCGAATACTTCAAAGTATTCGGCCGAAGCCGAATATTCGGTTTACATGCCGAATCACCGAATACCGAATCGACTATTCGCTATTCGGTCAATCCCTACTTTGGATCCTTTTATGTAATTGAGGTATTGCTCTTATAAATTTTAATATCCTGTGTGAGGTGTATCTTTCTTTAGATCTCTTGGTATTTTCTTTTCTTTTATGATGCACTATTAGGTGTTAAATTTTGTCATTTTAGGCTTAATGCTGACAAAATTGGATGAAATAACACATTTTCACTATGAATTAACCAACAATCACCTCTGATGATTATGTGGGTTATTCATAGTTTTTTATTTTACATACTGGTTTCCTATGTTCATATCTTGTTCATCTTTAGAATTTTACCGTTTGTTCATATATTTGGGATTTCATATCTATTATATATTTTATATAAATATATACATTAGTGTTCACTCTAGAAAAAAAAGGGCAGGGTGCTAGCCACAAAAGGGCACAGTTGAAGCTGAAAGAGGGCACTTTTTTCAGCGAAAAAGGGCATAAAATGTAGGATCAAAACTAGCCTTTTTTGCAACCTGGGCAAACATGGATTTTGCCCCCCCCCCCCCCCCCCCCACGAAGTATGTTTACAAAGAGAATTTTAATTTTCTAATAGCCGGCTTATTTTAAAATTTAAAACATGTAATACTCAACTACTTTAATCTATTTTGTCAAATATTGATTCATTAAAATCTTCAATACAGAATTGGAAAAAAATTATACAGCATCCTTATGCCATATCCTTAGATAGATTCTTCTGTGCTTTGGCATACCCCCAGACAGGACGATTTTTAAAGTCCTAAACATGGACGTGAGAAAAATCAACAAACAAAATCTTCATTTGGCACGCCTTCATTCTGGCGCCCGGGGCACATGCCTCCTCTGCCCCCCGTCCCGCCCAAGTTTCGACCCTGAGAAAATGTAGATCTTCGAAACTGATATAAGAATTATACATTACTACAAACTCATCATTGTTTATGCGCACATTTAGTAACAGATTAAATTTTTTTTTCTTAAATTGATATTTCAAAGATTTAGGTAAGTAATTTTGTTTCAAATAAAAAACTGAAAAATTATTAGTCCCATAAACTAGCAATTTTTAAGGGTAAAGCAGAAATTTTAAGGGGTAGTAAAATTTAGATGGGTGACCAATTAATTATTATTACAATAAATCACTAAATATAATTTAAAGATCATAAGCTTTTGTGAGCTGTGGAGGTGGGGGCAAAGAGACAAAAGCAATTTTTTTCGTGTTTTTTTGGGGGGAGGGTAGATGTTGATTATATAATGAATTATTTACTGTTAGTAAAATTTTAACAATTAGGACAGAAAAAATGTTAAAAAATAAAAGCCTTTAAATTTGATGTGTTTTATAAGAAAGACAAGCAGAATTTAGATGATTGGTTATATATTGTCACAATGAAGTGACAAACAGAGTTGCAAGTAAAAAAAAATTAGTTTTAAAGATTTTAACCTTTGGAGAAGGAGGGAGGGGAGAGAAGGGGTAGATTAGATTGGATGATTGCTTAGTTATACTTTACATTTATTACAATACTTTATGTTTATACTTTATTTATATATATTTTTTTTTTTACTTTATACTAAAATTTACAATTAGAATAGAAAAAATTATAATATTCTAAGAGTTCAAGTTCTTTTATAATAAAATAACAAACAAAACAGAAAGTAATAAAGTAAATAATTTTAAATCTTTAGCTGAACTGAGGGGCTGATTAAACCTTTATGCACCAATGGTACTTTAAAGTACCATTAAAATAACTTGTTGTAAAATTGATTTAATGAATCGATTAATATTAATACCATTTAAAATGAGTTATAAATACTTTACTTTATCTTGTTCCAAAAGCATTATTGGTTGCACAAAATAACAACCTTTTTTAATGGCCGATTTCTTTTTCTTTTGTCTTTTGCATCTTTCCAGCTTTTTTGACATTTAAAGATTGGGGGTTAAAAGTTTCAATTCGGATATATTTCTCTTGTAAGAACATTATGTTTGTACATTTCCTTATTCTACAAAATAGTTAAAAAAATATACATATATATATTTAAATAAAAGATTTGAAAGGAGTTATATAAATATTGCACAATATCCCTATAAATTCAAATTTAATTAATTTTAATTGACAAAATCTTTCTAAAATTTATTAAATGACTGTGTAACTCTTCTAATGTACTTTCAAAAATTCACGAAAAATGCTTTAGAAGATGAAATTTTTGCCAATTCATAATTTGGGACGATAAAGGGTTAAGGGAAAGAAACGAAATTTCAGAAGGGGGGGGGGGGGAGTAGTAGATAGATTAAAAAAAAAAAAAAATCTGAAATCTGCTAAAATGTGGAAAGTTGCGTCCCAGATTAAGAAATAATGGAAAAGTACAATTGAGGATTTTTGACATAAAAATATGAACTAGAAATTACCAAAAATTTTTTGAATACAGCTTATCAAAAATATGAAATCATTACCATTCCTAAATGTATTTTTATCTGTTTAACTGGCTGACTCGTCCGACGTTGCCCGAGCCCGTATAAAAATCACGAAAAATTTAAAATTCGCTGCACGAATTCCAAATAAACTTTATTGAAAAGATAACAAAATTTACTATATTGGGCTAAAAAATTAAAACGTTTTTTTTTTTAATACTAGTGTGGGAAAATCGCCGTGAAAAGATGACACATGACAAAATTTCGTACAATGGGCTGAAACACTAACTGGAATTCTTTCACAAATGTAAAAAAATCGGTGTTTTAACATGAAAAATTGCTAAAAATTCAGAAATCACGAAGATATAATGTACTATATTATGCTAAACGTTTAAACCAATTACCTTTTACAAGTGTAAAAAAAAAAAAAAAAAAAAGCAGAATGCAAAATAATACTAAAAATCGCAGTGAACATAACAATAAAAATCGAAAAACTTCAAAAATCGCAGGGGCAAAAGTTAGTATATTAGGCACTTTGAATCTAATTCTTTTTATGAGTGTCAAAACATCGCTAAAAATTACTAAAAAATCAAAAATCGCACAGGACAAAATTTACTATATTAGGTTAAAAGTTTAAAACTATCCTTTAACGAAAGTGAAAAAAAATAAACGATGCAAATCTCTATAAATTGAAAAGAGGACAGAAATTACCAAATTTGGTAAAAGTTTGAAATTGAATTCCTTTTACGAATGTCAAGAAATCGCCACGGGATGTGAAAAAAATCTCAGAAATCACATTAAAAATAGCTAAAAATTGAAAAATCGCGGAGAAAAATATTTACTATATTGTGCTAAAAGTTTGAAACCATAATAAACCTTTGTGAAGGCAAAACAAATCGCTGCGGAACGTGAAAAAGTGGTGAAAATCGTGTTAAAAATCTAATTCAAAATTGCTAATTAAAAAATCGTGTAATACAAAATTTATTACATTAGGGTGAAAGTTTGAAGTCAAATTCATTTTACCAATGTCAAAAAAAAAAAAAAAAAAAAAAAAAAAAAACACCGTAGATTAAGGAAAAACGTTAATCACCGCATTAAAAAATTCATGAAAAATTCTCATACTAAAAAAAAAAAACTAACATAAATGGTAAAATCTGCATGCTTCTGAATTTTCATTAAATTATATCATTGAAGTTTTAAACTACTTCTGCCATTAAAACAAAATATAATAATAAAAATATTGGTCACTATTTAGTAGAAAGAAAAATAACTTATCTTTGTTTTTAAGCAGTATTTAGTCTTGCATTTTTTGCTGACATCTTTTTTTCTTTTCCTGTATTCTTTACCTATCGCACAAGGCAACTTTTATTATCAGAGAAACGAGCGCCGAATTTGCCAGATGTACAGATGTTTATAATGCTCGCATCTTCATAGCACAGCTTCCTGATCTTTTCGGTGTTCCGCCGCCTCTAGCCCTCCCCTGAAGTCTCATTGGTTTTAAAAACGTCTATTGTTGTACACATAAGATGCAGTATACTGTACAAAGGGGGGGAAACAGACGGCGACAACTACCCCCACCCCGCCTCCACCGAAATACTTCCCCGTCCCAATAGATACAACTAATTAGATAGGAACTTTTCAGGGGGCATTCTCTATTCAGCAATACCGAGAGACATTTTCCCTGGAGCTCTTTATCTCGCTGGATAAGAACCCTCACAGACTTTTCTCATCAGGACCAACGGATAAGAAAAAAGAAACAAACATGACGAAGGGGGAAAAAAAAAACTGTGGAAAAAAATAGCCCTAGAAATCTGCACGGGCTCGGGCCGATTTTCATTCACGGCTGCCGGGCCGGGCCTGGTCTCCACTCTGTTCGGTCTGGGCCATACTTTTTTCTGAAGGCTCAGGCCGGGCCGGGCCGGGCCTAGTTTCATTCCTAGTATTCATGGCCCAAAATTTTCAGTCCTAGTTTTGAGCCAGCCCGTATGAAAATCATTGTCTCAGCGTGGCCTGGTCCATTTAAAAGTCAGTTAAATTAGGCCTGGCCCAAAAATTTTTTGCAAAAAATGCATACATTTTTGAATTGCCATTATTCTACACTTAAACATTAAAATTTATTATTTTTAAAGAATAGTAGATTTCTACGCGTATTAAAATATAGCTAAATTAAAATATAGTAAAATGTGTGAAAAGGAAACCTGCCTATGACGGAACCCTGTTTTAAACTGAAAAACGTGTTGATCCATGCAAAATGAATATACTAATAAGTGAGAAAAGAATATATAATACATTTACACTTGCTAAGAAGGGTACTTGTCTAAACGCATTTTTTTTTTTTTCTTTTCTATGCAATTCCGTCTTAGAAGATTTTACTGTATAGCATTTTTCAGATTTTTAACACTTCTATACATGGAATATTGATTAACAATAGTAACGATTGATAACTGAAACTTTTACATACAAGAAATAGAGATTCATTAAAAAAAGTATATATATATTGCAGCCTGTGGTACTTCTATAAAAATGAAGATTATACACATGAAAAAAAAAGTTAAGATAAATATTTTTGGTCAGAACTCCTCGTACGAGACAAATTTTTGACCAATTCGACATAAAAAGTCAATTTTTTTGTAAAAATTCACTCGGGCCGAGAATTTAACTTTTTTCCGGGCCGGGCCAATATTATTTTTCTATGGGCCAGGCCGAATTTTTTTCTCTGAGTCGGGCCGGGCCCAGGCCTGGAAATGTCGGCCCGTGCGGACTTCTAAATAGCCCTCTAATATCACAAAATTTCATTACCAGGACTTGATTTTCGCCTTCGCCAGAATTTCGTAGCCTTCCTGATAGATTTATGTAAAAATTATTTTATTAGGATTTTTTTCTTTTGTTGCACATTTGATATTTTAATAAACATTAAAATTATTTATAATGCTTAAATCTCCGTCGGTCGCAACAGGCCTGACAGGTACAGCACAATTATTTCCGTTCTTCTCTCTACCAATATAGCACGCAGGATTGATTACTTTGAGTGTAATAAACAAGTTTTTTTTCATTAAAATTTGAAATATTATCTCTTAGTACATCCTAATGAAGGTCATTGATCACTTTAAGAGCATTAAAATTGCGTCAAATAATTGCTAATGACGATTTTCTAACATACGCCTGTGAGGTGCATTGTGCCCATATTCGATGAGTCCCATAGTTGCGACCGACGGAGTGTTAATTATCCTTTAAACTTCGTACAAAGTTGCAAAAAAATACCTAGATTAGATTCATTACGGATGTAGTGGAGGGTATACCAGTATACGCCGTAGACCCTCTCAATTTTTTTTAAGGAACACCGTATACCTCTGTTTCTCAAGATAGCTATGGTATATTTACACTAGGGTATACCCTCTGCTTAGAACATGTACCCTCTGTTTTGATAGCGACTACACCACTGGACTCATTCGACTCATAAATTTTTCTCTCATACAAATATTGGCAAGTTGCAAAAACATACTTAGATTCATACAATTCATAAATTTTGATGTATCTTGGACCATCTCCTACCCAATAGCGTGTCTGTGTACAAGGTGGTACTACTATTTCTGAATAGTAATCTTCGCCCTATAGCTGGCTCGTCATTCCTCTTGCCGAAATATTTTCTTTGAAAACTATTGTTACAATTTATTCAGGACTGTTCAAATCCCGTTTTTATTACACAAATTAAGTTTATTTTTAGCTTAGTAATTTTGTTCATATTTGAAATCATATCAAATTAGTTAATAATTGGAGTCTTGAAAGATTAAAAAAGTAAAAGAAACAGTACATTCAAAATATGGCACAATGTATTCTTAAAATAACATAGTTTATTCAGAAAAGAAATGGCGCACTCAGAAAAAGACATTTGAAAAATGCCTTATTGGGGCTGATACATAAAAGTATTTTCGTACCACAATAACATCCAAATTTGAAATCTTTGCTCTGAGTATTTGAAGAGCATTGCTTAACCCTTTCCGGCGCAGAGTAATTCTGTTTGTAAAATGATGAATTGACTCAGGAATTTATAATCGAATTTATTTGAAAATAAAAATTTGCTGCTTTTCCTGTAATTTATAAAAGGAAATTTTTAATTAAATATTATTGGTGCCAGTCAGGGCCGTGCGAAGTGCGAAAATTGAGAAGGTGCCAAATTTATACTACAAACCTCTTTTTTCCTTCTGTTTTATATAAAAAAAAATGTATATTTACATATTGGGTTTTTTTTTCTCAATGGAAGTACATGTATTTTTCGTTTCAAAGTTATTGTATTGTCTTTTACCCCACACCGAAATACAAATTTATGAATAAGGACTTCTTTCTTTTCAAAACTAGTTTTGGGTCTTTGTCTTAATCTCTTTAGTTAACCTTCTCTCTGAGTCTTGTGACAAAAAAATATAATACTTTCAAAATAGCATGGGTTTTCTTTCTTCAAATATAAAAGGATTCCAAACTGTTATGCTGTACTGTCAGATACATTTTTTCTACACCCATTTTCCAGATCCCCTTCACCAAAATATAAGTACAATTTTCTATTATGTTATTTTAATGTTATGTTATTTTGTTAATAATATGTTATTTTGTTCTCTTATGTTTTTTTTAAATTTTTGAATTAAAATTAAACCTAAACTTTCAAAATAAACGCGAAATATGAATTCAGTAAAATTTGTTTCTGTTTCTGCACTTTTCAATTTTATGACACCTGCCACAAAGAAAAGTTTGGAAAATAGGGGGTGGGGGGGAATTGAAACTTTGCCCCGGTCGCAATTTTCTCTCCGCACGCTGCTGGTGCCAGTACTCTTAAAATTAGGTGTCCTTTTTTGTGGACATCGCCCGCTAAAGGGTTAAGGGGGGGAAGACGTGACTGAAAAGAGATGGTTCGAGCCTGTTTTCATTCACGACACTCGGGCCTGGTCTTCACTCTTTTCGAGTCGGGCTTGATCTTCACTCTCTTTGGGCCGGGCCTAGTCACTACTCTTTCCAGATAGAGCTGGACTCTGGCCTTTTTTTTTTTTTCTGAAGGATCGGCTCGGGCCTTACTTTTTTCTGAAGGATCGGCCCGGGACTAACCTATTTTTTCCAAAAAATGTACGTATTTATAAATCGCCATTATTCAACAATTAAACTTTAAACTTTATTCTTTTTAAAGAATAGTAGATTTCTAGGCAATAAAATTAAACTACAGTAAAACCTGTGAAAAACGAACCTGCCTATGATGGAATCCTTTTTTAAACGTAAAAATGTATTGATCCATGCAAAATGAATATAATACATTTACACCTGCTAATAAGGGAACTTGTCTATAACACATTTATATATTTTTTTCTATACAATTCCGTCTTAGGAGATTTTATTCTATAGCATTTTTCAAATTTTTAACTCTCCAATACATGGAATACGGATTAACGGTATTAATGATCACTTTTATACAAATAGATTCATTAAATATATATATATTGTAGCCTAAGGCGCCTCTTTAAAAATAAAGATTATAATAAAATAAGTATTTTTGATCAGAACTCTTATTAATCAATTTTTAAGCACATCGAATACAAACCCATTCTCTGTAGAAATTCAGTCTGGCCGGTCTTGTACCGAGATCCGTCGGCCTAATCGTTCGGAGTTTTTCGTGTTTTTCTTCGAACCTTGGATTTCCTTGCGTAAATACTGATTAGGTTCCCTTAGAAAGACCCCACGGAGGGCATGCCTCCTCGGGCCCATATCCCTCTTGTAGATAATTGGCGTCAGAAACAACACCAACGCCTCGGGCCGAAGTTTTAACTATTTTCCGTGCCGGGTCGGTTCTTGTACCGAACTTTTAGCTTTTATACCGAAAAGGGCCAATAATTTTTTTGTATGAGCGTGGCTGAACTTTTATACTGGCCATTCTTTTTTTTTTTTTTCTTTGTACGGGCCAAATTTTTTTTTTTTCTATGGGTTGAGCCCGCCCCAGACATGGAAATTTTCGCTCGTGCGGACATCTAATCCGGCGTCACCAAGTGTATGTTAATAAATGCATAAATTGAAAATAAAGATAAGTTGCTAATTAATTACGATAAAACTGCTGACATATCAACAAAATGCAAAATTGAATGCTTTAATTGTGTCACTTTTGCTCTACCTTGTTTATCAAAATAAGGCAAGTCTTCTTCCTTATATAAACAACCTAACAGCTGTTTTTCCTACTGCATATGTCAATTTTCGATTGCGTTCAAAAGTAATGTAAAATATTTAATTCGCTAACGTGGTTTCATGTTTGTATAATAAGCGCATCTGTAAATTAAAACTAAAGGTTTTTTTTTTTTTTTTTTTTTTTTTTTCTAAATGTTGGGACTATGATGGAAGCATGTTTTCTTTTCCATTGATATGATATTTATATATTGGTACCATATGCAGAGTCTTCTTAGTTTAAAAAAGGAGATGCAGCTTTTCTGAAATATTAGGCATGATAAACGGCGAGGGTGATAAGAAGTAGAAAAGCTCTTGCTCATATTTCTCTTGAGTCGTTTGTTTTTAGGGTTTCGTTCATCTGACGAAACCCTATTCGTCTCACTCCTTTGTCTGTCCGTCACAGAGCCCGTTCTCAGAAACTATACATGTTAGAGATTTGAAATTTTGGGTACTTATAGCTGAGCACCTCACATCAAACAACAAATCATAAAATTTTGAAAAAGTTGGTAATTAACTGAATTACGGGCTAATTAACTTCTAAAATTAACCAATCCACCTTTTTAACGCAGATTCAAATGACCTTTCTCCAAATCATCCGTGTTTCTCCTAAGGGTTGCCAGTAAAATCAGCCGATGCATGGTTACCACGGAGGAAATTAAGCTGAAAAATGAAGTGGGCATTTTAAATCGAAATCGCATATCAGAAAATATTGGTCCGAGAAATTTGTAAATGGAATAGACAGACGCAGAAAAAAATCTACTTTCATTTGGTATAAAGTTCACATTTCTGCGATGTGTATAAGTTAAAATATCCACTAAAAATCGATCGATAAAAATTTATTTTCTTTAATTGGAAAGACAAGGAAAAAAGATTTCAAAGCAGGTAGACATGACGACGCTGCGGTTTTTCTTAATAGCATATTTTAATACGGAATTTTAACTTTTTAAATATTAAATTTTTTGATTAAATTTTATGGCATCCCGATGTCAAATTTCTCGCTGATTTTATTGATACCTATTTCTAAGTCCTATCTTAATTACAAGCTGAAATATTAATTATTATTTAATTAATCGGTTTAACTCGCAGAAGAATAAATGTCGGTAACTCCCACATGTGTATTTTAAACAATTCTTTCTAAGTGAGCCCCTAATTATGTTGGAGACATGAAAATTCGGGTACTTATAGCTGGTCACCTCACATCAAACAACAAGTGATAAAATTTTAGAAAAAGTCGTACATTTAACCCTTTGGGCTCCCACATGTGTATTTTAAACAATTCTTTCTAAGTGAGCCCTTAATTATGTTGGAGACATGAAATTTTTGGTACTTATAGCTGAACACCTCACATCATACAACAAATCATAAAATTTTGAAAAAGTCGTACATTTAACCCTTTGGGCTCCCACATGTGTATTTTAAACAATTCTTTCTAAGTGAGCCCCTAATTATGTTGGAGGCGTGAAATTTTGCATACTTATAGCTGGACACCTCACATCAAACAAGTGATAAAATTTTGAAAAAGTCGTACATTTAACCCTTTGGGGTCCCGCATGTGTATTTTAAACAATTCTTTCTAATGTGAGCTCCTAATTAGTTTGGAGTAAAGATGAAAATAAGGAATTTTGCTTAGTGACCGCTGGCCGGTAAGTTGATTTTTTTTAGTAGCCAGTTACTGGCTAGTGAGAATAATTTCTTTAGTCGCCAGTAAGTACATTTATGCCACTGAATATTTAGTTTAAAAATATATAAGGTTAGAGAAAATAAGTAATTTATGTAATAAATAAAAATATGGCTCATTCCACGCTAAATCACCTGGGGCCATGTGCCCTTACGTCTCAGATTTTGTTCATATTTTTTTGTGTATAGATACCTAAGAGATATGACCACAGTAATTTTTTCAATTTTTTATCTCAAAAATTGACTTTAGGAAAAATATTTGAAATTTGCGCATTTCGTACAATTCTTCCCATCATTGTGTTGGCATCGAATTGCGTAAAATGCTGTAATTCTGTTATTTTTGGAACAATATACATGATTTTGTTATCAAATTAAAGCTAATATTTTATTCTTTCTAACTGTGCTATAATATTCCCCCAAAAAATGTTATAAAAAAAATTAGGAGCCCTCGAAGTGAAATTTTTGGTTTTTAAAAGTGTTGCAATAAATTTGAAATAACGGGCAAGTGACAACAAACACACACTTTAAATTCCAACATTAGCTCTATCTCAGCATGTGTTTTCAGTTTTGAAAATATTAAAAGGGTGTTTTTTGTGGTTGTTAAATTATGCAAGTTTATTGTTCTCCAATATTTAACGGTGATTATGACTATTCAGCTGCTACTAGACGTTTAAAAAAATGTTGAATTTTAGAAACAAAGTGAAGCAATTTGATATTTGGGTAACATATGAATAGACCAATAAACCTATGTCAAATTATTAATTGTTTGACTACTTTATGAAACAAACTTTTAATTCATTGCACTGTACACTCCAAACAAAATTACTTTGAATAGGAAATACGAACTTTAGAATAAAATATCAATGTAATAGATGATGTATCATTGCATCAACATGCAAAAGAACATTTAAAATATTAAATAATTGCAATTTAACTGTTAATACCTGTTCAATGAGCACCAATTTATACAAATCGGAAATTGTACGTCAAATGAGGCACATTCGTACTATAATTTTATAAATATCCAGATCTTGTTGCGATAGCTGTTGTACACTTATGCAAAAATGCAAAATCTATTGCGATTCTATATTAAATTCAGTAATACGGAAATAATAGGACTCCATTTTAAATAGGAAGTAATCATAATGGCAACCTAGAATCATTACCTATCATGGGATATCATTAAACTAATTATGTAGGATACGTTTAATTAAAATTAAAACTTTTATTAATATCCTTTTAAATTTTGATTTAGCATTCATAAAATTTAGCATGACTCAACAAAATTCTGCAACGATTCTGTATATTAAATGTCAAACCTAAAGGCCAAAATTAGCACTAGCCACCGGCCACAGGGCCGGTGAATGAGAAAAAGTGGCTACTAAAAAATCCACTGTCAGCGGCCACCTTATGGCCACTTTCCTACAAGGAGAGAGTAAATCTTTTTGCATTTCATCATGTTATTCTATTTTCTCTGGTTGCAATATGTTTATTTTAGCATATTTATTTGTGCTATTCAATTTTGGATCAATACTAATAGAAATTTTAACAAAAGTTTACTGTTTAGTATTTTTAAATAA
Source organism: Maratus speciosus (assembly GCA_963932465.1). NCBI lineage: Eukaryota > Metazoa > Arthropoda > Arachnida > Araneae > Salticidae > Maratus > Maratus speciosus. The sequence goes on from OZ010796.1 coordinate 385,915,555, forward strand.
AAAAGTGGCCGCTAGTTTAAGGAAAGTGGCCACTTATAAAATTGGTACTACTGGCCACTGGCCAGTAATGAAATTTCCCAATTTTGACCTTTAGTCAAACCATTTGGTTGGGTAGATTTTGCGCTGTTATATGAGGACAGACAGACGAACGGACCAAATGAAGACTATAGGAGCTACGTATTTATATAATTTGACATTTCCCAATAAACCATAATGTAATGGAATACTTTTGAGTATCTCTGTAAATAAACTATGAACGCTACATACTTTATTTTTAATACCGAACATGGAATAATAAATCCCAAAAACATTATCAATTACAGAGCGATCCAACTATATTAAGGCAAATTAGAGTTCAGACAGCCAGACAAACCAAATTCATAAATACTTAACTATGTTGGAAAGTGTTAAAAATGCATAATAGATTGAAATTTCATTTTCAGCGATTTATATGAATAGATGGAAGCATACTTTGAATACTTTTGTACAGCCCAGTATTTTACCTACTATCTTTATACTACTATGTTTAGCTAGAATTTACTTAACCCTCCGTCTACCAGACGGGTCCATTGGACCCGACAGGTACATACAAAATATTCATTCAAACCAGAAATTTCTTTAAAATAAACTAAGTATATAAACCAGACAAAAATAAGGTAAATAAATAAGTTAAATAGTTTTGAATAAAAATTCTGGTGTAGAACGTTTTATTAAATCTTGAATAAAATTCCCGGTAGATCTAGGGTTAAGACTAAAAACGATTAAAACTACCGAAAACCCACTTCCTGAGATTATCATCCATCGAAAATTATCTATTATCATTCCAGAAAAATTTTATGCAGTTATTTATGGAGGAAAATGGTGGGTAGGGAAAGTACAACAATGTTCTATATATGCAAGGGATGCAAAAATTCAGTTTGTGCACCCTTGCAGACCTTCCAAAACATTTATATGGCCAACACTAAGTGACAGTTGTTGGATACCTTTTGAACACTAGAAGTACATGTTTTACAAGAAGTACCTGTGCCTTCATTAACTTCATTGTCAGGCAGAACATATGTTCTGGGAAAAAATATTCAACAATTAATTGTGGAATCAGTTAAAAACATTTTATAAATCAGCACCCAAGCAACAGGAATTAACAGTTAAAATGTAATTCTTTAGTATTTTAAATGTTCCTTTGCATGTTGATCCATTGAAACATCTGTTACATTGATACTTTATTCTAAACTTTGTGTTTCACATTCAAAGTAATTTTGTTTGGAGTGTACAGTGCAATAAATTTTTATTTTATAAAGTAGTCAAACAATTAATTAGCTTGACATAGGTTTATTGGTCTATTCATATGCTACTCAATTATCAAATTGTTTCACCTTGTTTCAATGTTGTAGTAGGAAAAAAATATTTGTGGGAACTCACCTTTTCATAGAGTAGATGTTGATGCTACGCTACCGGATTTTTGCTAAGCCAAAATCCAACTTTTTTCAATTAACAGTTGTAATTATTACAGTAAGAGCCCCGATTATCCGAGTTAATATGTACCAAAGCTTACCTCGCATAAGCAAAAAATTCAGATAAACCGGATTTACACGAATCATCACCCACTAAGGAGATGAAATATAAATTTTCATTTTATTCATTCATTTTTATTGTACTAGTACAAATTGGCAGCTATGTGACTCTATTAGTGTCATGAAAATTGCAGCTGTAGCCTCTTCTTTCTGCTCAAAGTATTAAATATATTTTTTCAATCGAACTTATACCTTTGGATTAGATTAAAAAAATTATGGCCATTTTTTTCCCCCATCCTGACCAGAAAATCAGAGTTCTAACTCTTTACGACTGCTCTTTCATCTTCACCTAACACTTCATTTATAATGGCTGTTTCATAATAATAGAATCCACCAGTCCATCAGAAGAAAATAACTCTCTCAAAACGGCTTATAAATATAAGTGAAATGGCTCTTCTTAAAACTAGCATAAGTTAACGTTTCGCTTTAAAAAAAAGTGTTCGTGCACAATATATATATATATATATATATATATATATATATAATTTTTTTTTTTATTTTTTTTTTAACGGTAACAAACCACATATTTCTGGGAACGGCGTTCCCACCCAACTACAGCACTGACTTTGTTTCTAAAATTTAACATTTTTTTAAGCCTCTAGTAGCAGCTGAATTACCATAATCACCGTTAAATATCGGAGAACAATAAACTTGCATAATTTAATAACCACAAAAAACACCCTTTTAATATTTTCAAAACTGAAAACACATGCTGAGATAGAGTTAATGCTAGAATTTAAAGTATGTGTTTGTTGGTACTTGCCCGTTATAACAAATTTATTGCAACACTTTTAAAAACCAAAAATTTCACTTTGAGGGTTCCTAATTTTTCTTATAATAACTTTTTTGTAAATATTTTAGCACAGTTAGGAAGAATAAAAAATTTAATTTGATACCAAAATCATGTATATTGTTTAAAAAATAACAGAGCTACAGTATTGCACGCAATTTGATGCCAACACAATGATGGGAAAAATCACACAAAATGCGTAAATTTCAAATTTTCCCTGAAGTCAATTTTTGAGATAAAAAATTAAAAAAATTACTGTGGTCATATCTCTTGGGTATCTATGCACAAAAAAAATATGAACAAAATCTGAGACATAAGGGCACATTGAATATTTTATTTCGGGTGATTTGGCATGGAATGAGCCATATTTTAATTCATTGTTTTGAATAAACTTGAGACACTAATTTCCAATCTATTTTAAATTAAGTAAACAGCAAAGTTATATGTAACATGCTTATATAGCTAACTACATAAGTCCACTATACTTAGGTACTTTTCAAAATTAAAAAAAAAAAATCTGAAATTTACAGCAAATTTTCTGAAATGTAAAGGGGGGGGGGTGTTAAGGGGGTCTCTCCTGGGACTAATTTTGCATTTTTTACATGATACTTTAACAAAATTCGCGTTTTTCCGCGATCTATTTGCGATGTTTTTGTTTCTTCCATGATCCTTTGACAAAATGTGCGTTTTTTTTCGTGATCTTTTGACAAAATTCGCACTTTTTTCGTAATTTTTTTATGAAATTCGCGTTTTTTCGCGATCTATTGACGAAATTCGTGTTTTTTCGCGATCTATTGACGATATTTTGCGTTTCTTCCGCGATCCATTGACGATATTTTGCGTTGTTCCGTGATTTATTGACGATATTCTACGTTTTTCTCGCGATTCTTTTGACGAAATTCGTATTTTTTAGCGATCCTTTGACGAAATACAGGTTTTCTACGATCCTTTGACGAAATGTGCGGCTTTTTCGCCATCTTTTAACAAAATTCTCGTTTTTTGCGCTTCCTTGACGAAATTCGCGTTTTTTTGCGATCTATTGACGATATTAGCATTTTTTTCGCGATCTTTTAACGATATTTGCGCTTTTTTTCCGAGATCAATTGATGATATTTGCGTTTTTTCCGCAATCCTTCGACGAAATTTACGTTTTTTCCCGTAATCTTCTGACGAAATATGCGTTTTTACGCGCTCTTTTGATGAAATTCTTGGTTTTTTTTCGCGATTCTTTGAAGAAATTCGCGTTTGTTTTTCGCGATCTATTGACGATATTTGCACTTTTTTCCGCGATTCATTCACGATATCTGCATTTTTTCCGCGATCACTTGACAAAATTCGCTTTTATTCGGGATTTATTGGCGATATTTGGGTATTTTCGCGATCATTTGACAAAATTCGCGGTTTTTTTTCCGCGATTCTTTGACGAAATCCTTTTGAAAAATCCTGCATTTGGCCGGTACTTTCCATATTTTTAGTCGCCAGTTTTTCACGTTTAGTCGCCGAATGGCGACTGGCGAGTGCTTATTTTCATCTTTAGTTTGGAGGCGTGAAATTCTGCATACTTATAGCTGAACACCACACATCATACGACAAATGATAAAATTTTGAAAAAGTCGTACATTTAACCCTTTGGGCTCCTGCATGTGTATTTGAAACAATTATTTCTAAGTGAGCCTCTAATTAAGTTGGAAGCGTGAAATTTTGCATTCTTATAGCTGAACACCTCACATCAAACGACAAATCATAAAATTTTGAAAATGTCGTACGTTTAACCCTTTGGGCTCCCACATGTGTATTTTAAACAATTCTTTCTGAGTGAGCCCCTATTTATGTTGGAGGCATGAAATTTTGCATACTTATAGCTCAACATCCCAGATTACACGTCAAATAATAAATTTTGAAAAAGCTTTATGTTTAACCCTTTCAACTCCAGCTCGTGTATTTTAAGCAATTCTTTCTAACTGAGCCCCTAATTAAATTGGAGATATTAAATTTTGCATACTTATAGCAGAACACCTGAGGCCAAGCGACAAATCATAAAATCTTGAAAATGTCTTACGTTTAACCCTTTGAGCTACCACATATGTATTTGAAGCAATTCTTTCTAAGAGAGCCCCTAATTAAGTTGGAGACATGAAATTTTGCATACATATAGCTGAATACCTCAGACCACACGACAAATCATAAAATCTTCAAAAAGTCTTATATTATTTACCTCTCCGGGCTCTAGCTTGTGTATTTTAAGTAATTTTTCTAACATCCGCCCTTTTAACCATGGGGAGAAATTTTCCAACTTTTGCCGACACCCCTTTGACCTAGAGGTCTGCACGGGCCCGTACCCGGCCCGGCCGGCAGAATGGAGGAGAATTTTCAAACGGGCTGGGCCGGCATAATTAGGACAATTTTTTCAACGGGCCGGGTCGGGCCGACAGACAAAATAAATGGGCCGGGCCGGCAAAAAAATTGAACGGGCCTGCAGGGCCGGGGCGGGCCGATAAAAAAAAAATTAATCGGGCCTATCGGCCTGATATAAGAATTTGAGAGGTGCAGATAAAATACAAGGTCATTTCCAATGAATATGACTTTTTCGAGAAGTATAAATGTGCGTTACGAGCCGATGCGAGTTTAACAACATCAATACAGAAATGTAACATGTCCATCATAGAGATCGGCATCGTACAGTTACATGATGCCTGATCCCGGGTTTAATTTTTTCGGCAGACTTGTGCCGGGACGGAACTGGTCTTAATCGTTCTCAGGATGTGTAGGACAGGCATTATGTTTTGTAAAATATTAATAGCGATAATGAACTTCTGTTAACAGTATCTTTATAAATGTACCTTAAGGTGGTTCTCATATTTACTGCTCAACAATGCGAAACTCTGACACATTTTCTGACTCATTTTTAACTATAAAGGCATAAAATTGACAGGCCTGAGTATTGAAGGCATTTGGGATCAAATAGCGTTTCCATTTTTCATAAATTACGTACACAGATAACAGACTCTTGTCACGTGACTGTACGTTTTCTCCTTTCCTGTGCTATCGCTTCCGGAAATTCGATTCAAAATGCTAACTTTGGCAGTATTTTCTGAAAGATATATTACTTTTATCTAAGAAAAAAAGGCATTTACATTGTTTCTGAATAAGAATACCTGCCAATCTCATGCGTTTCCGAAAAGAAATGAATTCATAAATGTATCAAAATGTAGCTCCTTTGGATTTGAGAAAAGCCTTAAAAATGTCAGAAATATTTTCACAAATCTACCCTTTATTATAAGCTTCAAAAGTTATGTTTTTTAACCCTTTATTCTAAACTACAATAATCTTTTAATGAACCCTTATTTGAATTTTGAAACGCCTGTAGAGACGTTGACTAAAACACTGTAAGTAATCGTTAACGTTTACTATTGTGTGTTTTCTATTTTGCGAACACATAGTAATTTAAAATATACTGTAAAATGTTCCCATAAATATGCAGGTAGTATTCATTAAAAGAATCTTAATTGTATGCCGAGAAAAAACGGAATTTTTCGTAGAAATTTAGTCGGGCCGGGCCTGTTTTCACTGATTTTTGTACTGGCCGGGCCGGGCCGAGAACGGTAAAAATGTAAACGGGCCGGGCCGGGCTCGGGTCGAACTTTCAATTTTTACACCGGGCCGGGCCAAAATAGCTTTCCTTCGGGCCGGGCCGGGTATAACTTTACTTATAGAGTTGCACAACAAAGATAATTAAAAGATTATAGTTTGTTTGGCATGTTTGCTAATTCTTCGAAATCATATACTAAGCTAATCATACGAAAGGTGTGATAGGCTCAAAGTACGCAAGACTCGCGCTTATAGAGACCCCCAAGAAGACTGAAATTCCATTAAATAGAAAAGGACTTCTGAAAAATGTTTGCATCTGGGTTAGTAACTAGCAACTTCCGCTTATAACCCCCCCCCCCCCTCTTCTCGACGAGAGTTAAGGTTTTTTTTCTTTCTTTTTTTTTTATAAAAATACAGTGCCCCGAAATTTTTTATTTTGCACTGGGACCTCTTTAAGAAGAAGGCCGGGTCCGACCACATAATTATTAGTACTTCAATGCTTGTGTGGACAGGGCAGGGGTTTTTTTTTTTTTTTTTTTTTTTTTTTTTTTTTTTTTTTTTTTTTTTTTTTTTAATGCAGAGCCCCGAAATACAGAAAAATACAGGGTCATATGCTAGATTTTTTATCTAGTAGGGAATTAAAATGTCATCATCTTAATAACTTCTTTTTCGCCTGTTTGTTGGTTCATGCTTGTACGGTAGTACGATCGATGAATAATCTTCTACACACTATAATCTAACCACAGAAATTGCGTGGGAAGAAAAGTTCGGTGATAAGAAAAAAAGACTTTTCTTTTCTTTCATTTTTTATTTTAAGCATCCAGAATTGGATCTCAAGAGATAGCATCTCAGTGCAAGAAGAGGGGGAATAGCTACTGGACAATGCAATTGTAACTTCCCGTAGAGTATCTTATTTCTCTCTGTTCCTGGCGAATCCCTATTGACCACACGGGGCTATCACCCACAAGATAAAAGGCAAAAAAGTATACGTAATTTAGCTGGAAGCTATGATGAATTGGTGGGAAGAAACAGGATGCTTTTGAAGAAGTATTTCTCAAACTTCATGGAACGAGGAAAATTATAAACGATCGCTGAGAACGACTTTGGGCACATTTGAGTATTATTGAAACATGAAGGGCGCAGTTTGCCGATTTCAAAAACGGCAGGGTGGGTTTTACCGATTTTAAAAAGGGCAGGGGGCTGTGCCCTTCAAAAATGGCCTAGCGGGAACACTATATACATACACATACACACAGTAGAGGATCTTTATGTAACGCAATTCTATATAATACAATTCTCTGTATAACACACAACTTCTTGGATGTAAACAATGAATGTTGTAGTTAAGAAGCTCCTGAATTCCACTCTGCCCAGGATAAGATGGCTTTCATTTGGGCTCGAGCTTGAAAATTTCAGCTCATGCAAACCTCTACCTGTTTTAATTCTTTTTTGCTTGCAAACACATCCAATTGCAGGTCCATTTATTAAGAAACTATGTTATCAAACTGGTTTTTTTGTTGTTGTTAAGCAGGAGATTTTTCAGAAAGGCTGTCAAAGTTAGCATTCTGAACCAAATTTACGGATGCATCAGAAAATATTATTCAGCTGCAGAACATCGGGAAAAGCACGTTTATCAGTGTATATATTATAGGTGCAGTTAGCAGATTCCCAAAAATTTTTATGGAGCCAGTGGCTCAAAAACCTAAAAAATCCAGTCGCCACATTGTAGGGGGTGGGGGGGGGGGGGAAATGCATAAAAGCTATAACATTTATATGGGGAAAAAACTCAGGAATTCAAAGTGAAAAATAATTTGTTTAATATATACACATATACAACAAAACAGACTAATTGCATCAAATGTGTACATTTAATTTAATCTCACAATTCTTTTGATTTAGGTATAAATTAAGTATAATATAAATCTTAAATTATGTACATTCAGAAGGTAAAGTTGGGCTCGACACAGGTTAAAAAAAAATAGCTTAACCACTTATGTTGATATATTGTCTCTTATTCTTCCCAATTCAATATCTCTAATTTAATATCTTTAATCCTTAGTCTTAATTATTTAATCTTTAATTTTAATGTATCTTATTTAATCCATTTTAAGTTTTCCCTTTAAAAATTCATTATCTTATGTTTTGATCAATCGATCAACTTTCTATCAACTTTTTATCATTTTAATTTCGGGAGTTTAGTCATTACGCAACCTCCGTTTTTCAGTTGCATCGTTTCTGGCGAAATGCCAACTCTCTGAGAGTGTGATCTTCTTCTGAATGAACAGATTTTCGCATCGCTCGCTCACGCTCTTTTCTCCCGTGGTCACTGCTTGGCGAAAGCAGGTTTGCCGTAAGTTCCATTTTCGGCGCAGTATCGTTTTGGCCTTGTTTGGCGTACTTTTTCCGCGGCGATTTTGAAAACGCTCGCTCGGAAAAAAGTCAGTCGGTGGATTCGCTTCGTACGGTATAGCTGTGTTTTTACGCGGACTCGTTGTGTTGCATGGACCACGTGTGGTCTCAGTGCCAAAATTAATCTTGTGCCATGGAAGGCACTCATGTTCCACCTTTTCCTAAATAACGTTTAATCATACACAGTGATGCCGCTGTACTTGAAAAAACCTGGGTCCCCGGGACCCAGGATTTCCAAAAATCTGGGTCCTTTTTTTACAAAAGCGGGTCCCCATCAATAATAATTTATATTTTAAAGGAAAATGAAACTTGTTTATTTGGAAAAGATAAATGAAATGCATTAATTATTGTTTTAATAATATTTAAATAATGAATTAAAACCAGTATTATTTGCACTCAAATAAGATATTTTTAAAAAAATATTAAGAGAAATTTTCTTTACTTTTTTAAAGTAAAAATGCAAGATACAATTTTAATTGTAAAATAATGTTTATTTGAGAGTAGAAGATACCAAGTTCCAGTAACAAGTATCACTAATGTTCGCATTTCTTTTAAAAATGGGCAAGACAGGTTTATTGAAAAAGATATTTTTGCTGAAAAAAAGAATACTTACGTTAAGTAAAGGTGTACTTTTTGTTGAATGAATAGGTGCTTTCATTATACTTCCCATTGAATTATTTGTCAGCATAGATCTGTGTTGGAATCAGATATTTTCCTTGGAAGGGAAATTTACATCTCAATCATTAATAAACACCAAATCCTAAATGTTCTGAAGGTGGGAGACATTTCAATGCAGTAAGAAGGGGGGGGGGATTTTTCACTGGTCCACCTGCTGAATACATTATCAAAGTACACTGAAATCATTCTGTATTTTTAAGAATCTCATAAAAAAAAAATTAATCCCATTTTATGAATTTTCTACCTATAAGTTTAGTTTGCACATCTTTTTTGGTGCTTTGACTAAATTCCCGTTTTTTCCGCGTTACTTTGACGAAATTCGCGTTTTTTCCGCGTTACTTTGACGAAATTCGCGTTTTTTCCGCGTTACTTTGACGAAATTCGCGTTTTTTCCGCGTTACTTTGACGAAAATCGTGTTTTTTCCGCGATACTTTGACAAAATTCGGCTTTATTTCGCGATTTTTTGACGAAATTCGCTATTTTTCGCGATCTTTTGACGAAATTCGCTATTTTGTCTCAGTCCTTTTACGGAAATAGCGTTTTTTTCGCGATATTTTGATGAAATTTGTGCTTTTTTCGCGATCCTTTGACGAAAATCCGCTTTTTTACGCTATTTTTTTGACGACATTCGGTATTTTTGGGGGATCCTTTGACGAAATACGCTATTTTTTGCAATCCTTTGACGAAAATCAGCTTTTTTCCGCGATATTTTGATGAAATCTGCGCTTTTTTCGCGATCCATTGACAAAATTCGGCTTTTTTCGCGATTTTTTGACGAAATTCGCTATTTTTCGCGATCTTTTAACGAAATATGCTAATTTGTCTCGGCCCTTTTACGAAAATCACGTTTTTTCCCAATATTTTGATGAGATTTGCGCTTATTTCCGCGAAATTTTGATGAAATTTCGCTTATTTCCGCGATTTTTTGACGAAATTCGTTTTTTTTCGCGATCCTTTGACGAAATACGCTATTTTTTCGCGGCGCTTTTACGAAAATCGCTGTTTTTGCGCGATATTTTGATGAGATTTGCGCTTTTTTCGCGATCCTTTGACAAAATACGGCTTTTTCCGCGATTTTTTAACGAAATTCGCTATTTTTTCGCGATTTTTTAACGAAATACGCAATATTTTTCGCGGCCCTTTTACGAAAATCACTGTTTTTACGCGATATTTTGACGAGATTTGCGCTTTTTTTCGCGATTCTTTGACGAAAATCGGGCTTTTTTCCGCGATTTTTTGACGAAATTACGCATCCCACGGGACTCGTTAGAGCTATTATTTTGCGTCCCGTCTCCGCTTTTTTGCGTAATTTACGCGCTATAGCGCGTCCGCGGCATCCCTGATACACCAGATCAGCATCCCTTTCATTAAGACATGTTCTTTTTACTAAATATCGCGTCTACAATTTTATCAGAAGTTCCTACAGTTTTCAAGCCATGCACTCTCCATATAAAGATCTGCACATCCTGAAATAAAACGATGTTCCAGCTTAATTATTTGTTTTCTCTGTCTCCAACATACCCATGTCAAGTTATACAGGTAGTAGTTTTGATTTATTCTTTAAAATGATGGTGAATCACGAACCACCACTAATACGATCACGTTGTCAGCTTGATGTGAACTCTTACTCCATATAAACTGTTTCTCACCGTATTTTAATTATTACAAGCTTAAAATCCAGTATTATCATAGTCAAGTTTAGTTTTTAAAGAGTTCCATATTACATTATAACACCACTTCAGTCCCTGGGTCCCCATGCGGGAACCTCTGTTCTTTTCCTTATAAAAACTAAATTGTCCGATTTTACATTTTTACATCACTTCTTAATAGCTGAATGTTTTTTGCATTCAAATCAAACGAATAAATGACAGCATCTAAGCTGATTCTCACATAAAATAAATGTTATTTTCATCTGAGTTTGCAAAATGCCTAAAAATAACCAAAAGACAGTATGACCAAGAAAGGGAGAAATTTTCATAAGTATTTAATTTAAATCTTTTTCAATAAAAAATTTTGAGGATTTTCTGATTATTTGTTTAAAGTTCTTAAATTTGATTGCATTAATTTAGGTTAATGGTTATTAAATTGATGTTTTTGTTTTTAACAAGGTTTGTAGTTTTGGATTCATATTTTTTAATCGAAATTACTAAGCGCCTAAAAGGATCTACTTCAGAAAAGATATTTTTTCTGCTATTTACGATGTCATTTTGTTTGGAAAAAACCAGTGAATAAGCATTTGTATTATTATTCAATCTTTGGAACTGAGGAGGATAAGTTAAGCAATCATGGTAGTGGGGAATATAAGGAAAACAATATTCCTTATTTTCATTTTGTCCTGTGCAAGATTACATATAGAAAACAATTAAATTCTTCAAAGGATCGTGGGAAAAGTGCAAAATTTGTTAAAGGATCACAAAAAAAAATGTTAAGTTCGTCAAAAGATTGCAGAAACAATGCAACTTCCGTAAAAAGGCAGTGGAAAAACACATAATTAGCACCAGGAGGGAGATTTCACCTTCTCCTGTAATCTTTTTAGAAGATTTGCGGTGAATTTCAGAATTTTTTTTTTTTTCACAATCACCCCTGGACTAAAATAAAATTATAAAAATTCAAATTTTTACGAAGAACATTGTTAATTTTGCTATTTTTTTCTCATGATTGAATGTGAATTAAATGTTTTTTTTTCTACCAGTTGATGAATTTCACAATACAGTCGAACCCCATTAATACGCGAATCAAAGGACCAATCAAAATTTGTGTACCGTACTGCTCACTAGAGTGTTCCCGTAAAGCCTGAAGAGTTGAAGTACATTTGCTGGGAAAATGGAACAGGATAAAAATGAATCTGAATTCAATCCAATTCCCGATTAGTTCACATCTCATCCTCGAAATTCTCATTATCACATTGCTAAGAATGGGACCTGGCAGAAAAATGTGTACTTACTTTCATGCAAATGCTATTAGGAAGGAAAATGGCGGATTTTGATTATAAAGAAGAGCAGTGGGTGCTGTGAAACTCTCTTAGGCCACGGCCACGCAGTCCATAGGAAGTGTTAAAAAGGGCCGCCATGTGCATAAAAGGAAAAAAATGGGCTGTCGGGCGCTGCGCCCTGCTAAAGCGCCTTAGAGTCAACACTAGATTCCTTCTGCTGGGATAACAACAAAATACATATAGGTGTGCTGTGGATTCTGTGGTAGTACAGCTATGTTGAGTAAAATATGCAAATGAGTGAAAATTTGAAAAATTTTACAAATGTACTTTTACTTCTGTGGAAGTATTTTTGAACTATAATAACTTTATATCTTTTTGGTATATTCAAGGGATATTTTTATTAGCATTTCATTGTATAATGTAACAAAGGCTGCAAATTATTTCAATTTATTAACTAATTTTATTTCTATTTACCATGGTGAAATTTGCATATTTTCCAAGAGCTACTCTTTGTACCATCAGTTTTGTGGAACACTGTATGCACTGAGAAACTGCATAATCCTCATTGATTCATTTAAAAAAAAAAAAAAACTATATAAATTTGTGCATACTAAATTTTGCCACTAGAAATTCTATACAGTTAGTTCATTTAGTTCTGTATTTTCTGGGAATAATGCTGCGTTGAGTATGACGCCTAAGTTACTTTAAACAGACATGCCACTTTTCCGTGGATTTCCACGTTATTGCTTATTTTGTAAATCCGCAGATTTCCGCTTTTAAAAAAAAAAACAGAAAAGAAAAAAATCCATGTTTGACATTTTTAAAGATTTTATTTATGTTAGACTTGCCAAGTCTCCGGATTTTGGCCGGAGACTCCGGTTTTTTCTATGGATTTTTTAAATTTTGAACACGCAAGTTTCGTTTTTAACTCGCAACATAGGAGATATGACAGCCGCCGTGCCAACAGATGCGAAACGCGATAATGATTTCCTTCTCTTTACGGCGCTGCGCACAGCATGCATAGAGAGGTTTCTTCCGCGCATCCATACTGACTTAGCAAGCAAACATCGTGTGCTCAGAAGAGAAGCAGAGCGGTTGACATTTCATCTGCTTCCAACACAATGAAAGTGTGGCGCGCATTCTGATATGCGTGAAATAATATGCTCAGTCGTTCGGAGTCGTTGTGATATCAAGGGGATTGAAAATACGGAAGAGAATCGGTCCACTATTTATTTTGGATTAGCTAGTATCGTTTGAGCATGTGCTTTGCATGAAAGTTGATTGAATTCTTTTAATTTTATTTTCTCGTTTGATTTATTTCGAATGAAAAGTGGAAGTTATTGATGTATTTTATTTATATTTATCGATATTTAGGATTTTCAAATATTTTATTTTATTATGGCCACTGAAACTATAGTGTATATTATACGTAAGGGAAGCATTTCATTGAAAGAATTTGCTTATTTATTTCAAATAATCTCATTAAAGTACCATTCTGATCATGTTTTGGCCACAGTTTTAAAGTAAATATTTCGGAATTTCAGTAATGAACATTTTTTTTTAAAAATATTAAACAGTTGTTTTAATGAGACCAAATTTAAGACATCCAAAATTCCAGACAAATATTTACTGATTATTATTTTTAAGGTAAGAGTTCGTTCCATCGTGTTTTTATATTAAATTTGAATGTATTTCTAATGATCATTTACTCTTTTGCATTACCTATTATGTTAAAAATTAATTTTTAGTGAATACTTCTGTTGTTAAAGAGCAAAAGTTAAAAAATAAAAAAAGGATTTATAAGCTTTTGTTCATAATATATTTGCAATTTCATTAATTTTAAAAGAAATTTTTGAAAGATTCATGACAAGTTATTTTGAATGCAGGTTTTTAAATGTATTTACTTATACAAATTTTAAACAATAGTTTTACATTTCTGAGGAATTTTCATATTATTTGTCATTTACAGTAAATTATTGAATAAAATTTTGAATTCCATTCTTATTATATTTACTAGTGTTCATATTTCCTTTTAATGTATTTTTGTATTCATTATTCATATATATGTTTCATTTTGAATTCAAATGATGACACAAATTTTATTTTCACATTTTTGCTTGATTTTTACCTCGCGCACTGTTTAACTTTTTTGTTCGATTTTTGCTTCACGCGTTATTTAACTTTTTGCTCGATTTTTACTTCACACGTCATTTTCTCTTTTTTGCTTTTTTCTCACTCTCATCCCTGTTTAAAAAGAAGAAAACAAACAAACTAGGAAACTAGTTTAACACTGCATCAGGAAAACACTGCACGATGTATAACATCCCATTCATTATAAAAAAAAATACAATACCAAGTTTAATTAGAGCAATTAATTAAAATTATCAACTGATGGACATAAAATTAAACATTTTGAACTTCTGTGGAATAATTTTAAATTTTCAGGTGACAAACTTTGATTGGTGTCTATAAAATCATCTGCATCCACTTCATTATCAAAAAAGCAATCCAAATCAGATGTTATACTCAACTGTGTTTAATTTGTAGATAAGTCGAGCTGTTGCCAAATGTGAGTTACATATTTTTTCAATGCTGGAAAAAATTAAACTTTGAGTAAAGTAGTTTCCTGTAGTTATGATCAATGCAAAAACCCTTGACGGGTTAAAAGTTTGACGCAGCACTTTATCTTATGCTCTAAGAATTTTAAATATGGAACTTAAAAATACTGATATCAAATTTTGAGTGACGTTATGCTATTTCTTAAAAAATATATTTGTATTTATTTCACCATTTTATTTTTGTTTTATTTATAATCGCATGTGCAAAAGTTATGTTCAACATGAAAAGCTGCATAAAATTTTATTCGCTGTTGCTTTATCATTTACATCTCTCATAAATTCAAAATATGTGTTTTAAAAGATATGATATAAAATTTAAGTGACGCCTTGATGTGACTTTAAAAGGTTTGTTTATTAAAATTCAATTTAAATTATTTTTGACTTGGTTAAAATATTTTTTTTACATCTACACAATACTTTTATTTTTCCAATTCACTGTTAAATATATCACTTTCATTGAATCTATACTATGCATTGAAATGTATTTATTTCAATAAATTGATTTATCTTTTGTGTCACGCTATTCAAAATTGTGAGTAAGATTTATGTAAATGGTTTATTTGCGTCAAACTATCCTTTTTCATACATTTCATGTAGTTTGGACACAATGACGCAAAGAAACCATTTACATAAATCTTACTCACAATGAATAGCGTGACACAAAAGATAAATCAATTTATTGAAATAAATACATTTCAATGCATAGTATAGATTCAATGAAAGTGATATATTTAACAGTGAATTGGAAAATTAAAAGTATTGTGTAGATGTAAAAAAAAATATTTTAACCAAGACAAAAATAATTTAAATTGAATTTTAAAACAAACCTTTTAAAGTCACATCAAGGCGTCACTTAAATTTTATATCATATCTTTTAAAACACATATTTTGAATTTATGAGAGATGTAAATGATAAAGCAACAGCGAATAAAATTTTATGCAGCTTTTCATGTTGAACATAACTTTTGCACATGCGATTATAAATAAAACAAAAATAAAATGGTGAAATAAATACAAATATATTTTTTAAGAAATAGCATAACGTCACTCAAAATTTGATATCAGTATTTTTAAGTTCCATATTTAAAATTCTTAGAGCATAAGATAAAGTGCTGCATCCGAAACTTTTAACCCGTCAAGGGTTTTTGCATTGATACCATTACTTTTTTGAGGTTAGTGATAAAATGATTAAAAAAAAGATACTTATGGAATTTAATGCAGATTTAATTTTTACTATTTTATTACAATTTTCCTTATAGCAGTTTGTATATAAAAACAACTGGGTAAGTATAATCGCAGATCGCACAGAGGGTTTCATTTGATATTCCTTTAAAAACACTTTATCCTTAAATTAATAAATCCAAAATGTTAATTTATAATTATTAAATCCTTACATAGATGCAGCACCAATAGTTCCAATTTTCATGGGGCAGGGAACGCACTCTTTTAAACAAACCACCTTCCAATTGAAGTCATCAAAAACCAAGTTGAATAAGCCAGAGCCCGTTGTGTTGTTTGACAAACAACAGTCTCATGTCCCCTCCTTCCCCCCTTTTTCAAAATTTTTCAGACCAGTACCTAAGAATGGAACCGAAATAATTTTTTCTCTTCAGAAATTACGATAAAAAAATAGTATGCAGTACTCATAAATTTACTTTAATGCTATATAGGGTGATTATTAAGTTAATTATAACGTTTGGAATCTGTTGCATTGATGTCCGAAAGGTAGTTTCTGAGTTATGGAAGCTGGACCCATAAGGCGCCATAGAGGGGCGAAGCCTGCTAGTGTCTATCATAATTATATCTGCCATGTAGACTAATTGTGATATTTAATCAAAATAGCCCCCTCCCTCCTCATCCCCGGAAATATAACAAATACAAAATGTGTCTTTATAAATTTATCGTCAAATAGGTTTTTATTTCTTTTTCCCTAAAAAAAACATGATTTTTATATCTGTAACGTAAATAGCGGACGAAGCCCGCTAGTTCCTATCATAATATATATTTTTAATAATTTTATATAGTCTATAATAAAAATCAGACTTAAAATAGTCTAGTTCCATGAGTACTTGTAGTGTCAGTTACATGCTACGATTTTTGGATACCAGTATTTTAGAACGGGAAAATGTGACTTATTTTATCGGAGATATCTCATTAATTGAATAAGGTGAAGCAAACTTTTTGAAAAAAAGGTGGCCAACAAGCATGGCAGTTATCAGCTATGTGACTTTGTGCTAAAGTCCATTAATTTGATCTGCTTTAAAAAGATTACGGAAGATTGAATTATAGTAGAACCTGGATTAACCGAGCTTCGATTAATCGAGGTTTCTGTTAACCGAGCCAATAACAAAGTCTGATTTTTTTTTTCCTTTTGAATGAGCCTTAAAAATAACCACACTCTTTAGCTCACTGTCCGTGCTATACAGGCCCTTCTGCCCCCAAAAGCCCTCAACTCCAAAGAAACATTGAACCCTGAGAAGTCAATAGCGAACAATGCTTTGTTTCCAGTGGCTGTGTGAACTTTCGTAAATTTTTCAATTTGCATTTTAAAATTTACTACTGGTAGTTGATTTTCTTTTTAAATTTGTTAAGCTGTGAAACAGAACTTTACATATATTTACTTTTATTATTTAAAAAACGTTCTATATATTTTTTTTAAAGAGATGTTAAATTCGCAAGCACGGCGAGTTTTTACACACAGTTTCTATTAACCGAGATTTCCGATTCCGATTTACTAACACTCCCAATTAGCTCGGATAATCGAGGCTGCTCTGTATAATTAAAAAATCAATGGCGATCTTACTGTAAACGGGTTTCCCTTTTACTGAGGGATTTCAAAACCGAATCAGCTGATGTTAGTTGCTGTTTCCCTGCTTGATTAAATAAGATTAGTTAAACATTTGAAAATTACCAAATATAAAAGGAACTAAGTAAACAGAGTCTTTGCTTTATGGTATTTTTTAACAACGCTATAAGAAAATGATTTTAAATAAGAGATTTTAAATGTAACGTTTTAAATCTGACATAATTTTCACCAAACTTTCCTTTCTCTTTGTAACATTCAACTGAAAATATTTTTATTATTAGAAAGATAATATTATTATTTATGCTACCTTAAAATTAGCAACTATAGTTAAAAATATCATCTCGAAATTTGAAATAAATCTCTCATATAAATATATTTTTGAATTTACACTGTTTTGCAATGTGTTTTGTAAACTGTTTTGGCCACTTTGGCCAATATGACGTAATTTCCTCCATTTACGACTTTTAACACATATCAATGAATTTATTATTTAAAAATTTTCTTTTTCTTTTAATATTCACGTGTAAATATAATTTTTATGACGTAATTTTCAATGTTTTCCTTCTTTTAATGCGTAATCATTTAATTCTAATTTTAAAATAATTGATTATTTTATAATTTTCTTTCATTTTGAGTAAGCATGTGTAAAAACAATTTTTATGACGTAATGTTTAATATTTTCCTGCTTTTAACATGTTATCATTTAATTCTAATTTAAAAGGATTTTTTTCTGTTTATAATAGTCACGTGTGAATAAATTTTTAATTTAAAGGATATATTATTCTTTGCGCTGTTTTTACATTTGGCAACAATTTAAAATAACCTTTTCTAAAATATGTAAAAAATATCTCTGGGAATTCTGAAAATTTTAATTTAAAATTGAAATAAACCGTCAAAAAATTAGGCAAGTTAAGAATAATAAATGCACTTTGCAAACTTCGAGTTTCTATTGAATGATTAAATTGAATGAAAATGATTAAATTCCCATGTATATTTTTTTTCCTATGAGACTTTTTTAATGAGACAATTTTATCCAGATTTAACATTAAATATCTCTTAAAATAATTCTTCGATTTAAAAACTGTCTGCTTCAACGTTTTTATCAAACATTTCTCTATAATACTACGCAATTGCGTCAAAAGATGGCGACACCAGAATTCTGATATGCTTATTATGTAAACTGTAAATATTGCAAAGTTAAATAAAAAGAATTGTCTCGGGGTTATCAAACTTCATTGATATTTATAAATAAAACATTTCAACTAAATTATTTATTATAAAAGAATTATTACATCACAATAGCTTTTATGCAAGGAAAATAATAATTATAATAATAATAATATTATGGATGTCAGTGATTATATATTGATTGACCGTCATAATTATAAAAAATGATATTATAAAAATAAGAGCTGAAATGAATTATTTTTTTATGTTTCAGATCGTGTGATTTATATTCAAATAATAAGTATTAATGTATATTTTTTGTAAAGTGATTGAAATTAAATATATTTATAAAATTTATGGTAATATTTTTATTGTTGAAAAATTGCCAAGAAATAATCATCATCAAATTGGCGTCATTATAATTGTAATTTTATTTAACTTAATAGCAATTAAAAAAATTACAAAGGAACTGAGAATAATGGTCAACTAGCAGACTTAAAAAAAAAAAAAAAAAAAAACATTCACATGTGAAAACACCACAGAGTATCGAACTGCCTATCCTAAGGTCAGTAAACGATGGCCCTTAGCCACTCAGCCACTCTAGACAAAATTTTTCTCCCCAAAAGTGGTTAAAAAGAAAGCATGTGTATGAATACAGTGTCATGCATTTTCGGTGAAATTTCCATAGAATGGCGAAGAAATATAGTCCGATTTTTCATGCGCATTATAAAACGAACAAGAGTCTTGCTGGAAACAAGTAAATTGTTATTTGGTTCATCTGAAACATATTTA
The DNA here is from genome assembly GCA_963932465.1 of Maratus speciosus. Lineage (NCBI taxonomy): Eukaryota > Metazoa > Arthropoda > Arachnida > Araneae > Salticidae > Maratus > Maratus speciosus. Next base: position 385,934,907 of record OZ010796.1, read on the forward strand.
TTTGATTTTTAAAAAATCGCCCGTGTCATTTTCGAGAGAAAAAAAATCGAATTATTTAACGAACGAGAGTTTTCCCAGAAAAAAGAAAAGTGTTATTCACCTCGCCTTAATCACATTTATATTATGTATCAATTTAAAAATAATCGTTAGAACCATTTTCGAGATTTTCAAATTAGGAACTTCCTCGATATTATACCAACGTTTTCACTTTAAAAATGGCTATTTAGATCTCAAAATATACTGCACGTAGAAATGCAAAAATTTCAGTATACGATTAGACTGCAGATATAAGACTGTTCTACAAAATTCAGAACAATAAGACATATATCTGCTGAGTTATTAAAAGGCGGCTTTTCACGTTTTCTTTGATGTCGAGTTAGCTGTATATATGAGTTCTGCCATCTACGAATTCTATGATACGATACGATACGATTTTAGGCTTAAGGCTGCGTCACTCGAAATACTACCGTCTTCCATGATTAGCTTTATCAGTGCTGGTGAAAAATGAAGGCGGGAGAAAATGGGAGGAGTTATTCCTTATATGGCATGTAAGATGCTCTGAGGCGAACCATTGTCATTGGATGCAATGCCTGGTCAAAGTATAATTTTCTGCTCATGAAAATTGAATCGTTTGTAAACACTCTGCTATGTGAGACATTTTGTTTTGTTTTCACAGGTACAACATAAGATCATGGATTAAATTTTTTTAAACCAGATTTCCAAACTTTTAAATAAAGATTGGCCATAAATTTGGTACTATTTAGAAGCCGCACCTCGTTATTGGTTGCATTTTTGTTTTCAAACCAGAAAGATCTAGTTAAACACTGCATCATTATTCCCTGAAAATACAGGCAGTAGTAGTAGTTTATTGATCTATTCTAAAAAACACTGGCACAGTCAAAATTCAGCTCTAGGGGGTTTTCAAGTAGTTGATAATTAAGGTCACCAGTTAATCAAATCAGTCTATTTATTGAATGAAATCATAATACTTTTTTTCGCGGTTATTAGAATCAGCAGCCATGTTGTTTAGGATTAATTTAAACAGTGTTTACAGTATATTATAGTTGTAAAACTTAAAATGTCCCAATGAAATAACACAAAATTGTTAGATTTATATCAAGTGTTTAGAAAATGGTCCAATTGTTTAGTCCAAAATACAGTTTCACTTTAAGGCAATCCAGAATTTTTGTTCCTAACTTTAATAAAAATGAAGCATTTTAGCAAAATTTTAAATAGACTGGCATTGCTTTGCATCAAATTCGATATCAGTATCACAAAAACTGTTGGAAGTTAACATCATCCACATCGTGATCTATTTCTCGAGTTACAAACATTAATCTTGCAATTAAACAAATATGAAAATTAAATTTAACTTTAAAGTTTTAGGAGAAGTTTTTAAAATGCGTTCTTAATCTAAAATATAGTCTAAACAGTTGATTTCTTGTTTGAAGTATGAAATATGAACTTGGAAACAAACAAAATAGTAAGTGGTGACAGTCCATAGATGTGACATCACATTCTGTGGACAAAATTTAAACAATAAGTAAAATATTTTTGTTTCAACTTGCAACTTCTGTATGTTCCATCAGTTATACTAAGATGTTTTATATATTTAAATTACTTTTTTAAACCTTATTCTTTGTAATAAAAACAAACACAAATTCCTGATTTTTCTGAGAATGACCCAACTAATAGCTTAACTAATATTTAACTCGTATCATTTTTCTTTTTGTTTTTTCAGAAAATAGGAGTATTCAAGCCAAAAGATGAAGAGCCTTATGGTCGACTAAATCCAAAGCGGATCAAATGGATGCATAAACTGTGTTGTTCATGCTTCTTTGGGAAAAGTTGCTTAGTTCCAAACAAAGGGTGGAAAGCTGGAAGAAGCTGGAGCATCTATAGTTGATCAGAAATTAGAACTTAACATCGTGCCAAAAACTAAGGTTTGAATGATATGATTTTCTTGTGTACTTTTATGTTAATTTTATTCTTAAATATTATTTTTGATGAAATAAAAATAAAATCAAGTATTGAAACTTTGAAGGAAGGGATACTTTTGTAGTTTTATCATTCATTATACTTAGTTCCTCTTATAGGACACTTAAGATGTGGTGTACATGAATGAACTATCAGGTCAAATGAATTATCTGTTATATTGTTTTTTGTCTCTTTTTACCATATATTTCTACTGATTATATTATTTCACGCAAATCATTCCTATAGAATATATAAATGTTGCTCACATGAACAAACACCTTCAAATGGTTTGTGGGATAGAAAATTTCAGAGCAATAGGCGTTGGGGTGATTCTGTTCTGAATTTTCTCAAAAATTAAGGCAGTCATTTCCAAAAATTTAAAAAAAAAAAAAAAAATTGGTCATAAAATCCGAAAATTTGGACATAAAATTTTGGCAAATTGTCACCGAAAAAAGTCAATTTTGTCAATCGTTCGAAGATAAATCGCCAATTTCTACAGGTATTTTGCCTTATGAATAAATAAAAAAAAAAAAACTTTAAATAATTGTTTCTAAGCTTAATTTCTGAGTCTTGTAAAACATTAAGTACAGTAAGTTTGTAAAGGCATAAAAAGCATTTCATTTAAAAATTGTATTTAAATCTGATATTATTTGTGATGTCTGATGTCATAATCTTCTTTTAAGTAATTGAATTATTCATTCTTTTATATAAAATAAGCATAGCAAGTATAATAAATTTCTGCAAAGTAAGAGAGTAAATAACCACAGACCTGCCAACTGCTACGAAAGAATCGTAGTTGCTACGATTTGGTCCTATAAACTACAATGCTACGAAAATTCGGACATTAAAAAATGCTCATGTGAAAAAGAAATCTGAGCTGCACCATAACATAAAACCCTCTTTATGTGTATTAACCACGAGTGAATCGTGTTTCAGTAAATATTTATGCAGGAATTCCCTTCCTTAGAAACCGGAGCGCCATTTCAAGAATTTCTGGAGGGGGTAGAGGTGGTTCATTGAGGGGCAAGGTTTGATATAGTGGACAAAATTGCACGATTTGCACGTGGAAAAAAGAAAGTGCTGCATAATGAAAAATGCTGTGGAGTACTTCCCCCCTGTAAATTCTTCCGCAGACCTATGATTCTTTTGCGAGTATATTTTGAAATTTCTTGGAAGTCCGCGAATTTCTTTTTCTTTTATGGAATTTCCCCAAAGTAATTTGTCAATCGAACGCGGAAAAAACTTGAGAATTTCTTCAAATGATCGTGTAAAAATATTGGGTATTTCCTCAAAGATCTCAGAAACAAATAGTGATTATCTTCAATTGGTTGCTGAATAAAATCGCTAATTTTGTTAAGAGTTCAGAAAGAAATTGCGAATTTCTTCAAAAGATTGCACAAAAAATCCCAAATTTTGGTAAACTATCGAAGGAAAAATATTGCTAATTTCATCAAAAGGTCGTGGAAATGAGTAGTGAATTTTGTTAATTGGTTGTGAAAAGATATCGAAAATTTTGCTGATCGGTTGCGATAAACTATCTCGAATTTCGATAAATGATCATGTAAAGAAAAAAAAATCAATTTTGTCAATTGCTCGCAGAAGAAAATTTCGACAAAAAATCGTGGAAAAAATGCGAATTTTGTCAAAATATCGCAGAAAGAAAAAGCAAATTTTGTCAAAAGATCAGTAAGAAAATGCAAATTTCATCGAAAGATCACTAAGAAAATGCAAATTTCATTGAAAGATCAGTAAGAAAATGCAAATTTCATCGAAAGATCAGTAAGAAAATGCAAATTTCATCGAAAGATCAGTAAGAAAATGCAAATTTCATCGAAAGATCAGTAAGAAAATGCAAATTTCATCGAAAGATCAGTAAGAAAATGCAAATTTCATCGAAAGATCAGTAAGAAAATGCAAATTTCATCGAAAGATCAGTAAGAAAATGCAAATTTCATCGCAAGATCAGTAAGAAAATGCAAATTTCATCGAAAGATCAGTAAGAAAATGCAAATTTCATCGAAAGATCAGTAAGAAAATGCAAATTTCATCGAAAGATCAGTAAGAAAATGCAAATTTCATCGAAAGATCAGTAAGAAAATGCAAATTTCATTGAAAGATCAGTAAGAAAACGCAAATTTCACCGAAAGATCATTCATTGTAAAGAACGCAAAATTCGTCAAAGGATCATGGGAAAGAATGCAAAATTTGTCAAAGGATCACGGTAAAAAATGTGAGTTTCATCAAAACTTCGTGGTAAAAAGTACGTATTTCAAAGAATCGTGATAGAAAAATGTAAATTACGATTGTGGGGGAAAAATTGTGAATATTCTGACATGATCGCAGGAAAAAAATCGCGAATTTTGTCAAAATTTATTGCACATGACTAAAAAATTGGAACCAGGCTCCTTTTATAAACGTCATAAAAAGAAAAAAGAAAAAAGCTTCGAAACGTGAAGGAACTCTAAAAAGTGTATAAAAATTTTCAGAGGAAAAAATTTATTATATTGTGTTAAAAAAAACTGAAATGTTATTCCTTTTACGAATGTCAAAAGATGGCTGTGAAACACGAAAAACCAACCAACCTCCCGATTAATTTTAATTTTGTGTGCTACGATTTCTCATCTTCAAAGGTTGGCAGGTCTATAGCCAGAATCTTATTATCTCATTCTACTTTGTCAATAATATATTTAAACCAAATATTGGAGCTAAATAAGAATTGAAGAATAACATCTGCTCAACAGCTGTTATAAAAGAACATATAAAAGAAAAAGAACTGATTGGTATAAAAATGTTAAGCACAGCAAGATATTCCCACTGATAGGTAATAGTGTTGCTGTTTAATATTTTGAGGATTTCAGATATAACTGGGTATTCATATATTTACTCTTTATATGTGTATGAATGGTTGTAACTCATTTTCATAATTTTTTTTTATTAGCATACACATACATCATGTAAGTTAAGATTCAGGCGATTAACAGTAATTTTTCTTAGTACAAGTGCAAAATGAGCCACCAATAATATTTGTTAGTTTTGTTATTTGTGCCACTAACTAATGAAATTATTTATTTCCAGTTTTTATTAATTCTGTAATTAATTGCTGTTTCTTCTAGGCCACTTTTTAAGGGTGCCACACCTTGCCCCTTTTGAAATCGACAAAATGCACCATGCCTTTTTTAAAAAAATAGTGAAATTTACCTCTAGTTGTAGCCAGAGATTTTTTGTAAAAAACTTCTCCATACTGCAGTTCTAAATACGTATGCCCAAGACCTTACAAAAATGATAGAACTTTATTTCTTGAGAAAACACAGGATATTATTAAAACATGTTATTTAATTGTATTTTTCAACTCTTAATTTATCAAATTATTAAAAATTAATGATTTTTTATTTATCATATTAAAAAATTATATACTTTTTTTTCTTATTGTTACTAAACACATTACTGATAGATCCTTATGAAATAGTGTCCTGCTTTGGAACTAGCATCCTGCCCTTTTTCCTTCTAGAATGAATATTAAATTATCATTTTAGTAATTCAAGCATGACAATGTATGTTGTATACCTAATTAGAGATTGTTTAATAATTATTAATTTTAAGTAGTGTAAACAATTTAATATTAAATGCAGTTACTAATAAGTTTAATAAATATAAATATCACTAGTATTAATATAGTTTTACATAATTATTACAAAATATTAATGTGTATAACTTTATTGTATTCCACTAACTACTGAAACTACTAATTTGCAGTTTTTATCATTTCTGTAATTACTAACTAATAATTAAATTTTATTAATTAAAGTGTAAAAACATAGATTATGTTAGCAATTAGAGGTTTAATTGTTTTTCAAACCTAAAACTCTTAGTATATATTCAGTATTTTAACTCTGGGGGGGGGGGGGGGGGGAATCCGATTTAAATAAAAGAAATCTGATTTAAATTTTAAAAAATCAGGATTTTTTTACACCCTAGGTTGAATTATAGTAAAATGACCAGTGGCGATCTTCTGTAGTTAGGCTTACATTAATTTCCCTTTTACTGGGTTTTTATTAAAGGCTGAATCAACTTCAGACATGATTACTAACGGCTGTTTTCGTGATTGATTACCTAAGAGCAATTAAACATCTGAAAATTAGTTTGTATAAAATGACCAAGTATCGTAATTTCGCACGTAAGCGCCGCGGCGCATACGTAAAAAAAAGTTTTAAAAATGCTGGGAGCGGCGCTTACGCTGATGCGGCATATACGCCGACTTCACATTTTAAAATCTTCTTTTTATCTTATGCCAAGTTTTTGACTATTTTTGGAAAAGCATTTATAAACATTCAATAAAAGATTTATAAGTGTTAAAAGAAGAATTTAATCATATTTGAATATCTTATTTCTTGCTACAAAGCGTCGCGCATTTACACAGAAGTAAACAATCATTGACTGTTGCCAAATTCAACCAATTAAACTTATGAATACAGGAAGCATATGCAGCGTGAGAAACATACAGTTAACAGTGAACACTTTTAATGAATTAATAGTAAAAATGAAATAAAAGTTAAATAAAAATGTTAAAGATGAAGTGTAATTTTAAATAATATAGAATGAATTTCAAGATGTTTAATGGGATTTTTGAAATGACTCCATAATGAATATTTTTGTATTGTAACTGTAACATTGACCGCAAAAAAGTCGCACATGCAGTTGAGAATCGAGCAGTTGTTTGTTGAATAAACTTCGTGGTTGCGAAACTTGCTTTTTTTTCTCCTACTGTAAAATAGTAACACAAAATGGCTCCAAAGCGCAAAAATAACAGCTATTGTGCTAGTTTTAAGCTAAGTGTAATCGCCAAAGCAGAAGAGATAGGAAACAGAGCGACTGGCAGGGAGCTTGGTGTAGATGAACGTTGCATTCGGAGATGGCGCGCCGAAAAGACAGCTCTGTTAAAGATGCCAAAAACTAAAAGAGCTCGTAGAAGTGGAAAACCCGCTTGGCCGGAACTGGAAACCAACCTCGAGAATTGGATTTCATCCCAAAGAAGCAAGGGATTTCCAGTATCCACCATAAAGGTCCGATTACAAGTCAAAGTGATCGCAGCGAACATGGGAATACAGGAATTCAAAGCTGGTAGCAACTGGTGCTACAGATTTATGAAACGGAAAAACCTCTCTGTTCGGGCCCGTACAACCGTAGGGCAAAAATTGCCTCATGATTGGGAGAGTAAGAAATCTACTTTCTTAAAATTTGTACACGACCAGTTAAAGCACAACAAATTTTCCATTGATTAGGTGATCAATATGGACAAAGTCCCTTTGACTTTTGACTGCCCCCCAAGCAGGACTGTAAACAAAGTTGGCCAAAGTATGGTAGGTATCGTTACTACCGGTCACGAAAAGACGTCCTTCACAAGCGTTCTATCTTGCACGGCAAGCGGGGAGAAACTAAAGCCTCTTTTGATCTTTAAAAGAAAAACTCTTCCCAAAAGAGAATTTCCAAATGATGTTTTGATCCGCGCGAATGAGAAAGGGTGGATCAACGAGACATTAATGCAAGATTGGTTGCATGAAGTCTGGCGGAAAAGAAAGGGAGCCTTTTTTCAGCCAGAAGGTCTTCTTATAATGGACTCTATGAGGGCTCATTTATCAGAACCTGTTAAAGTTGCAGCAAAGTCTGTGTCTGCAAATTTAGCTATAATTCCTGGAGGGTTGACAAAGTTAATTCAACTACTCGATTTGTCTGTCAACAAAGCATTCAAATGCCGAATGCAAACTCTCTGGGAATTGTGGATGATAGCAGGCGAACATTCTTATACAAATCGAGGTTTTATGAGAAAAGCAACTTTTGAAGAAGTTGCAAGGTGGGTCTCCGAAGCATAGAGAGATGTGCCTATTAAAACAATTAAGAGCAGTTTCTTAAAAGCAGGGATAATTGTTCCCAACGTCGGCGACAACGACTGTTCTGGGGAGAGTAGTTCTTCCGACGAGGAAGATGCAGACGACCCCGGAACAGAAATTGACCCTGCAATTTTGTCGCTTTTTAACTCCGACACGGAAGATGAGGACTTTGATGGTTTTCATTAAAGAATTTGACTTATGTTTCTTATATTTTCATTTATTTTTATATTTTGCGTATCTTATATTTTTTTATTTATAATATTTTGTGTATCTTATATTTCTTATTTTTTTCATTTCGATGTTATTAGTATTACTTAATATATTTATTACTTTCTATCATAATATTTTGGCATAAAATAACATTTGATATTCCCTGATTGCTTTTCTTTTTTAATATTCCATGTTTTAATATGAAATAAAAATGTGTTTGCATACTTTTAGGTTTTATTCCTATTTTGCATTGTACTATGGTAGATGTTTCGTGATTATGATACTAATTACAATATTAGTACTGAATTTAATATTAATTAAATTAATTTACATGAATTTAATTTTCAATATTATATAGTATAATTTTATCTTGGTGCATACAATTGACAAATAATTTGCACAAATACAAAGGCATGAGCTTCAAAGGTAAGTACACTAGTTTTGCCGCTTATTTACTTCCATATAGATATGAAGGTAAGAAAAATATTGTTAATGGAAGTTTTTCATTTAATAAATCAAATTTATTGATTTTGATTTGAAAATAATCAGAAGGGCTAATACGAAAACACGACAGCCAATAGGAAACGATTATGTGATTTGCATCATCCAGACGATAACTTACTTTTGAATTTAAAAAAAAATTAAATTTTATAAAATCTTAGAAAAACTTAAAAAGACCTATAAAAATGCAAAATATGACTTAAAAAGGTGTTTTTAAAGTTTAATTGACTTAAAATAAACTTTGGTACGAAGTAAATCGCAGGTGCGATCGCAATGAATTTATTGCCGAATGTCGCAGAAAAATAGCGCTACAATCAAACAACTCAACCGAGCAACTAGCAAATCAAAACAAACGCAGAATCGGCGGTTTGCATGTTGAAAAAAGGAAGGGGGTGAAAAAAACATAGCATGGGAATGTACGACAAAAATTACGAGATAAACTAAAATGTGTCGATATTTAGGAATTGCAAACATAACATGAATCATATTTCTTGTAAGATTTTATCAATATTTTTTGTTGATTTTAATCCGACTTTGCTAATACTTTTTTGCCTTGCCGCTTACGCAGCTATTTCTTTTTTTTTAACCAATTTTTCGACAGTGCGGCGCTTCTGCCGAATTTTTTTTTTTAATTTAATGTATTTTCAGAGGTGCAGCGTTTCTGCCGAATTTTTTTTTTATTTCATGTATTTTCAGAGGTGCGGCGTTTACGGTGGGTGTGGCGTGTACGCGCGAAATTACGGTAACCAATGTCGCTGGCTCCCAGAATTTTATAGTGATGCTGTAAGAAATTTGCTTTAAATGTATAGTTTTCAATATGACTTAATTTTCACCAAAGTTTTCTTTTTCACTTTTATATTCACATGAAAATACATTTTTTAATTCAAAGGTAAATAAACTTTTAAATTTAAACTGTTAGGCAATATCACTATTTTAGCATTTTTAAAATGAGGTAATTTTCTCCATTTATTGCTTTTAACACATAATTTAATTACTATTTTATGTTTTATTTTCGCCAATATTCACGTATAAATACATTTTTTGAGATCTGATTTTTTCCATTACACTATGGAACCATTTATCCGGAAACCAGTTAACCGGAAAACCAGTTATCCGGAATGATATTTCTGATAGACTGATTTCAGAATCTTTGCAATAAAAGGTGTCATATACTGCCAGTTTGACATAGACTTTGCTTGAAACAATTGTATAATTTGATGACAACATCTAGTATTTGAAATGGAAACATATTTAGTTGTATTTTAGATGTTTTAGTTTTTATGCAGAGGAAACAGGAGAATTTTTTTTCCTAAGGGATTCCCATAAATTTCCTTCTTTTAAACTCTGGTTAACTTTTGATCTTTCTTGCATTGATTTTTAATCCAAATAATCTAATAATTTAAAATCAGAAATAATGTCACAACCACACATATTCCACAAAACTTATCAAATGGATGCTGCTTTAATGCACAACCAGTTAACCAGAAAAACCAGTTATCCGGAATACATCTGACCCCAAGCATTCCGGATAAATGGTTCTGTACTGTATTTGAAAGTTTTATTTCAGTTTTTAATAGTCGGATGTAAATACATTTTTTCATTGAAAGGAAATATTTTTATTTGCACTCTTTTACGATTTGGCATTAATATAAATAGTGACCTTTTCTAAATATTAAGTAAATCTCTATTGAAATAATGAAATTAAAAAAAAAAAAAAAAAAAAAAAAAAAATTGCACACAGCACATTGCAAGCTTGTTGAATATGCCCTTACAAAATACGATTAAATTTCTATGCATAGTTTTTGTTCCTATAAAACTTTTTTATGGAAATTTTTTGCATTAAACAGCTCTTCAATTTAAAAATTGTCTGCTTCAGCATATTTATTGAACATTTCTCTATAAAACTACCAATTCTAATATTTTTATATTTAATATTTGACCAAGAAAGACTTCTGGACACAAAAAAATCATTTATGGCAGCAGCATTAGTTACTTTTTATTAAGAATAGAGAGATGATTTTAGAGAATATTTAGATATAAGGCAGACATCAGGATAAAACATTTTCTTTCTCTTTACAAGATTTATTTCCTTTATAGTATTGCTTGGCTCATCTTGTTTTATGACATTTTTTAAAAATTATAATTCTGTTTTTATTTAACCTTTTCTTGGCTCTGCGTTTCTAATGGGACTTTATCTCATTAAACCCAATTAACCTTTCTAGTATTGAATGAGAAAACATTGAACACAAAAAAAATCTAAAAGTATGTTTCATCTGGGAGAAAAGTTTATAAAATTTTGTGGTTAAATCTCTGCAGATTTTCCTCCAGTATTTGTGCTGTAATATTTTATGACTGTGCTATGACTATTTATATATGTGGCATGCAATTTTTCAAGTATGCAATGTGATTCTGCTTTAAGAGTACAAATGGTCCGAAAGAAACACTTATTGCAATAATCATTTCAATCACAATTAAAAACAACTTTTTATATTTATAATTTTTTGTGGTATTTTTTTCTTTCATATTTTTTCAAAGCTTTTGGTCTGAACACACTCATAGTTAGAGATAGCCGACAGCAAAAACACAAAATAGAGCCTACAAAAAGACCTACAAAGCACTGGACTGTAGCATCATATTATCTTTAGTCCTGTGTAGACCATACATTTTATGTTTTTCCTGGAATTCAATGGTCCATTATCATATTGAACATAGAGTGGGGGGGGGGGGGATGCAATTAAGACTCTCCAATGTATTCAGACTCAAAGCATCTGTGCCACTGGAAATGATCATTCTTTTAGCCTAAGGCTGCGTACGCACTCGTATTTTGCCTACTTGTCCAGTATTCTTGGAAAAGCTTTTATTCTGAACCCATCTGCGGTTTATTAACAAAAGAACGAGGGGAATCAACAATGGGTCAGGAGATAAGGAGCTCGACTCTACTGGAAGGAAAGGTTCCTCTTTTGCCGGACATCAGTCCCTTTCCTGCTTAAGTCATTAAAAATCAAAGACACCGCAACGCCACAAAAAACGAAGCCGACACTATTAACAGTTAGAAGGATGGCCCATTCGCAGCTTAAGACATCTTGAAAATGTGACTGCAATGGGAATGCAATTAAGACTCTCCAATGTATTCAGACTCAAAGCATCTGTGCCACTGGAAATGATCATTCTTTTAGCCTAAGGCTGCGTACGCACTCGTATTTTGCCTACTTGTCCAGTATTCTTGGAAAAACTTTTATTCTGAACCCATCTGCGGTTTATTAACAAAAGAATGAGGGGAATCAACAATGGGTCAGGAGATAAGGAGCTCGACTCTACTTGAAGGAAAGGTTCCTCTTTTGCCAGACATCAGTCCCTTTCCTGCTTAAGTCATTAAAAATCAAAGACACCGCGTCGCCACAAAAAACGAAGCCGACACTGTTAACAGTTAGAAGGATGGTCCATTCGCAGCTTAAGACATCTTGAAAATGTGACTGCTGCCCTCTGCCCTTTTTTAAAAACAAATGACAGTTTTACACTTAACTCATGCATGTAATATGTGCTTTCACAGTTTTAAATGCAATTTTTGCCTTTGTTGAATTCATTCAACAAAGCCATAAATTCTGAATAAGCCAAAAAAATTTTAACATTGTATTTGGGTTTAATTCATAAAAGCAGCTAATTTGGTTAACTAGTGATTCATATAAGCGGCAATCACTGTTATTTATTTATTTTTGCTCAGGGAAGGGTTTTAACTCCTAACTCCCCCTTTGCTGCATCAGTGTAAAAAAAATAATTAATGCTGCTGTCACCACCCCAGTGGCAGAAAGTTTTGTAGCTGTCTGCGACAAGCTTTTAAAATTTCATAATCTGTCTGTAATTTTAATAAATAAATAATACACTAAACTAGAAATTTTTTATCCTTTTATTTTAAACATGGTAAGCATGATTCATTCGCATTAATTTTGCTTATAACTTTTTATCATCTAACTTCTTGCATTCTAGGATTTCTAAAATGGGAAGGATAAGCAGAACCATACATACACAATAAAGATGCTTTTAAAAATCTATGGAAGTTTCTTGTAGTCAGGAATGTCCAGCTGTTTTAAATATGTTTTCCAAATTATTAGCCCATGGTAATTTCCAATTAATATTTTGACCAGGGAAATCCTTGAAAATGTGTGCTCAAGTTTTGTTTCACCATTTCACAATCACACACACCACATACAACCTTCAGACATGCTACAGGCTCAGAGGGAGGGAAAAAATCTGAACTTGGAAGTTTTCTTTGCAATCCTTGGATGCAATTCGCTTTTTTTTTTTTTTTTTTTTTTTTTTTTTTTTGTGGACTTCTGATGAAATTCGTGTTTTCCGCAATCCTTTGACGAATCTTGCATTTTTTTTTTTTTTTTTTCATGATTCCCTGACAAAATATGCGTTTTTTACTGCGGCCTTTTGAGGAAATTAGCATTTTTTCATAGTTCTTTAATGAAATTTGCGTTTTTCCCACGATCCTTTGACGAAATTCGCATTTTTTCTATGGCCTTTTGATAAAATTCACATTTTTTTTTCAGCAATTTTTTGAAGAAATTTGCATTTTTTCGCGATCCTATGACAAAATTTGCATTTTTTTTCATGATCCTTTGACGTAATTCGTATTTTTTCACGATCCTTTGACGTAATTCGTATTTTTTCACGATCCTTTGCCGTAATTCGTATTTTTTCACGATCTTTTGACGAAATTTGCATTTTGTCCGAGATCCTTTGACGAAATTGACGCTTTTTTCATGATCGTTTGACTAAATTCGCTTTTTTTTGCCATTTCCTTTTGACTAAATTCGCCTTTCTTTGCCATTTCCTTTTGATGAAATTCGCATTTTCTACATTTTCCCCACGATCTTTTGACGAAAGTTACGCCTTTTTTTTTTTTTTTTTTTTTTCTCCAGGATCCTTTGACGAAATTTGCATTTTTTGCACAATCCTTTAATGTAATCTACATTTTTCTATGATCCTTTGATAAAATTTGCATTTTTTCCCATGATCTTGGCGAAATTAGCATTTTTTCTGAAGAAATTTGCGTTTTTTCACGATCTTTGACAAAAGTTTTTTTTTTTTTTTTTTTTTTTTTTCAGGATCCTTTGATGAAATTGCCTCATCAGTGGCTGAGAGGCTCTGCTCTCGAAGCTGGTAGACGGGAGGTGCTGGGTTCGAACCCAATTGCGCCCATCGTCCTAATTGTTCAGAGTTTTTGCGGTTTTCTTCAAGCCATGGATTTCCATGCATAAATACGGTTTAGGTTCCCTTAGAAAGACCCCACGGAATGGCACTCTCCCCCTTCAGGGCTTATATCCCTTGTGTTGATAATTGGCCATCAAAAATCAACCCAACCCTTTGACAAAATTTGCATTTTTTCACAATCCTTTCATGTAATTCGCATTTTTTCTATTCCTTCCATTCCTTCTATTCCATTCTTTCTATTCTCCTTTGACAAAATTTGCATTTTTTTTCTCAATCCTTTGATGAAATTTGCATTTTTTTTTCATGATCCTTTGACGAAATTTGTGTTTTGTCTTTTTGTCTGCGATCCTTTGTGAAATTAGCATTTTGTTCGCGTTCTTTTGACAAAATTTGCATTTGTTTCACAATTCTTTGTCGAAATTTGCATTTATTTTGTGATCCTTGGATGAAAATAGTGTTTTCTTTGTGATCCTTTGATGAAATTTGCAGTTGTTTCACGATCCTTTGCGAAATTTGCATTTATTTCGCGATCCTTTGACGAAAATCATGTTTTTTACACGATCCTTTGCGAAATTCATGTTATTTCTGAGGAAGAAAAAAAAAGGCCAAAAGTCGCAGACATTTTAAAAAATTAATTTCATTAGTGCAGACAAAAATTGTCTGCAAGACATTTTCTTTATCCACGACTATGTCGCCGTGTCATGGTGTTTCTGCCACTGGGGTCACCACTGCAGCTGTAATTAAATTTATTCTGACCTTTTTTAACTTTTTAAGATCATAAAAAAACCAAGGCATGTAAACACATGAAAACTGGTAGCTTTATAGAAAAATGTATCATAAACATGCTGAAGTAGAAAATTTTTAAATTGAAGAATCATTTTAAGCACTATTTAATGTTCAAATTGGCCAAAATGCGATAAAAAACTATGCATACCAGTTTAACTATCTTTTGCAGGCATGTGCATGACAAGATTATGGTGTGCATTTTTTAATTTGTCTAATTGTTTTTTTTTCAATTTTTTGTTAAATTTCTGTCTCTCAATAGGGATTTCACATTTCGTAAAGCTAGGGTGTCAAAGAATCGGATTTTTTAAAATTTAAATTGGAATTTTTTGATTTAAATCGGATTTTTATGATTTTTTTACCCCAGCGTTCAAATACTGAATAGCTACCAAGAGTTTTCGTTTTCCAAAACAATTAAACCACTAATTTCTAACATACTGTTTTTACACTTTAATTAATAAAATTATAATTATTAGTTAGTAATTATAGAAATTATAAAAACTGCAAATTAGTAGTTTTAGTAGTTAGTATCATACTAATGTTATATACATTAATATTTTAATGCTTATGTAAAACTTTATTAAATACTAGTGATATTTAACATTTATTAAAATTATTAACTGAATTTAATATTAAATAGTTAACACTACTTCAAATTAATAATTATTAATCAATTAACTCTCTAATTAACTAATTGTATTAACTCTCTAATTAGGAATATATACATTTTTAAGCTTTAATTATTAAAATGATAATTAATAATGTAGTATTCATTTTAGAAAGGGCACTATTTCATAAGGAAATATATTAGTAATGTGTTTAGTAATGATATAAGAAAAAAAAAGAATAATTTTTAGTATGATAAATAAAGTGTACTTAATTTTTAATTTTATGAATCACAAATTGAAAAATACAATTAAATAACATGTTTTAATGATATCCTGTTTTTTCTAAAGAAATAAAGTTCTATTATTTTTGCCAAGATCTTGGGCATGAATTTAGAAATACTGTTGAATGGGAAGTTTTTTACAAGAAATTTCTGGCTACTACCGGTGAATTGAACTTTTTTTTTAAAGGCAGGGTGCAGTATCCTTAAAAAATGGCCTAGAGCAGTGGCTCCCAACATGGGACATATGTCCCTCTAGGGAGCAATTTGACATTCTAGGGGGGAATTCCAAATTTGTTACTCACTCATTCGCTAAAAGTTTCTTGTCTTTTTTTTTTTAAGTAATGTTGTAGGCTAAAATTAAAGGGAATACAAACAAAATTTAAAAATCAGATTTTTCTATTGAATTTATGTTCCTTATCAAACATTTAAAATAGATTTTGCACCAGAATAATTATACGAATAATCTTTTAAAATATTTTGACATATTTTTCTAGTATTAAAACTACCTATAATTTTTCTTGTGGTCAATTTTACAAGTTTTCGTAACATTTTCCAGTTTTCCACTTCTATTCGCTCTGTTATATATCGCATAAAGAATCTTGTAAAGGTGAAACAAGTTAAAAGTATATATAAATTTGACTGTCTTGAACATACTTAGCCTAACAAATATATGAAATATCTAAACAAGATACTACCAACTTTATAAAAATTATAAATCTTAAATAGCATTATAAAAGGAAATGGTAAATATCTATGGCTCTGGTTCAGGCGTCCTACATAGTAAATAAATTTACATGATGTCATATAAATTTTGAAATTGGATAATACATGGAAGATAATTAACAAAATTGGGAAAAGAAAAACTGAGAAAATGTGCTGTGATGACAAATAATGGCTACTAAATTTGATAAAGATGATAATCTTAAAATGATTCTTGTCTTGTGCTATCTATAGAAAAAAAAAATTTAGCATCGAAAGCTTTTTCGCCAACTTTTAATAAGTTACAAAAATACATTATAAAATGTATGAATTTATCAATTTTAACGTTAAATGAAAGCCTCCCTTTATGATACATTGTGAAGATAAAAATGCAAACAGCAAAACATTTTTCTTTAACAATGCAGTAAGTTGATAAGGTACAGCAAAACTCTTTTTGGCACTGAGGCAAAGATGTATAAGCTCATTGCATTTATAAAATTGTGTTAAAAATGCATTTTTGACAAAAGTTTCACTTCTTTGCTAATTTAAAAAAATGTGTAATGAATAGTTATTATTAAAGCTATTGAGCCTTAATAATAACTATTCATTAATTTATTACCCTTCCACCATGTAAATAGAGTTAACTTTTTAAATAATAAAAGGCATAATTTACAGATTGGGTGGAGGCGGAGGGAGGGCATAGTGATTTTACAGATGATTTGGTGGGGAGTGGACAATAAAAGGTTGGGAACCACTGGCCTAGAAGAAACAGAACGTAATTACAGAATTATTAAAAACTGCAAATAAGTAATTTCATTAGTTAGTAGCACAAATAAATAACAAAACTAACAAATATTACTTGCAGCTCGTTTTGCATTTGTAGTTAGAAAAATTACTTTACTTTTCCATTATACGGACACCATTGTTGCCAAGCGTATTAGTTGGTGCAAAATGAAAATCACGTGAATTGAAACATTTAAAAAATAACAGAAAAACATTGTCGATAGTAAAGTGAGCACTTTAAAAATACAACATATGAAAATTAGACTTTTACGAAAATCTGTTTTTGCGCGATATTTTGATGAGATTTGCGCTTTTTTCGCAACCCTTTGGCAAAATTCAGCTTTTTTCTGCAATATTTTGATGAAATTCGCTATTTTTTTCACGATCTTTTAACGAAATATGCTAATTTCGCGGCCCTTGAACGAAAATCGCGTTTTTTTTTTTGCAATATTTTGATGAAATTTGCGCTTATTTCTGCGATTTTTTTTGACGAAATTCGCTTTTTTTTCGCGATCCTTTGACGAAATACGTTATTTTTTCTCGGCCCTTTTACGAAAATCGCTGTTTCTACGCGATATTTTGATGAGATTTGCGCTTTTTTAGCGATTCTTTGACGAAAATAGTCTTTTTTTCTGTGATTTTTTGACGAAATTACGCGTCCCACGGGATGCGTAAGAGCTTTTTTGCATCCCATCTCCGATTTTTCGCATAATTTATGCGCTATAGCGCGTCCGCGGCATCCCTGGCATTATTTGGGGAACTTATAATCAAAACATTCTGATACTGTGGTGCTAAGCCATCAGTAAGACCCTGCACAATAATTGTCTTGCATAATTTTAGTTTCCTACCAATCTCTACTTTTTTTTTTAAGTGGCCGAGAGGTTCTGCTCTCGAAGCTGGTAGACGGGAGGTGCTGGGTTCGATCCCAATCGCGCCCGTCGGCCTAATCGTTTGGAGTTTTCGTGGTTTTCTTCGAGCCGTGGATCTTCCATGCATTAATACGGATTAGGTTCCCTTAGAAAGACCCCCACGGAGGGCACTCCCCCCGGGCCTATATCCCTCGTGTAGATAATTGGCCGTCAAAAATCAACCCAACCCTCTACTTTTTTTATGGAAGTAATCTTCCAAATGTTTTAGATCGTTTAATTTAAGTGAAGAAAAATCAGAAAATCTAGGTACTTCAATTTTGATAAATTTTTCTACTAAAATCTCTGAAATTTGAGCATAACTATCCCAATTTTGGCAATCATTGATATAAATTTTCAAGGCCTCTCCCTTTAAATATTTTGAAATATTTTCAAATTTCCAAGTATCATTTTGTTTAATGCAAGAATTATAAAAGTATGTTAACCATTGTTGAATGTTCATTCCCAAATCGGAATCAAAAGATACAATACTAGTTTCAGTCATTTTTCTTTTTTGTTTCCACGTAATAAAACTACAGTATCTAACTTTACTTCCAGATCGTAAAAGCATTACAAATATACATCAAAATCTCTATCATATTGCTTAACAGAAATATAAAAAAAATAATAAAAATCTCATAATAAATAATAAATTAACACATTAATAAATCTCAAAATATTAAAATATTCTATCTTTTAAATACTCGTAATCTTTGAAAATATGTATAAATAAACATAGTTGATTCCGATTATGTAACTTAAATAAAACACCTGTCACTTTAATGTTCATATACTTTGTCAGAAAAAATAAACACAGCTTATTTCGAATAAATAATCAAATAAAATAAAATAAGTTATGCAATAACTAAGAATAAACATAAAATTTTTTCATCACAAAACAGAGATCATTTTTTTAAAATGACTTACGTAATGCTGAATGCTGTCTTTATTGGGCTGGAACAACTTTTTGTTGTTCTTTTTTATTTTAATGATGTTAAAAGGTATCTGAACTTTCTTTCTTCCTGGAGACCGTCGAGTGAAGTAAGGCTTTTTTGGAGCGTTTGGTTGACATTCGATGATTCAAATTTGCGCTGGCTAGATGTTTAATATGGCGTTCATGCTGCATAAATTCTGGAGTGGTGTTGAAGTCTCATATCCTGCCGGCTAAATGTTGCATTCTAGCAACATTGGATTGGCTTTATCGTTGAAAATGCCGTACTGGGTGTCATGATAGTAGTTGTAGCGATAATGACGTAAAAGAAATGGTCAGAACAGTTAATTCGAATCTGTTATATTAGTAGAACAAATTGTTGAAATGCAGTTGTCGAGTGAAAACAATGGAATGCATCGTTCCATGAAGTTTCCCCTGAAGAAATTGAAACAACTCATAATATCAGCTAAACACTATTAGAATATCTTGCTAAAAGTGCAGTTTCCACCAAGATAATTAGCCATCACTCCGTAGTAGTAATTAGGTTTAAACAAAGTTCCAGATAATCGAATAACAGGAAAGTGACCAGGGGATGGATGAAAACTGGAAATACGACTCAAATCTGCTAAAATCTGCTGAAACACAGTGAGTATCAACTTTTTGTTCCTCACGTGTAAGAATACAAATAGGACGTAGGTCGCGCTCTATGTCACGTCATATAAAGAGTGCGAACAGAGCTAGCAGATTAATTTGAAGGAAAAAAGGATAACATCAGAAATGCGCGGGAAAGTAAAAATGGAAGCTAAAAGAATATTAAAAGAATATAAAAGCGAAAGAAAAAAGTGCGAGAATGGAACATTTAATTTAAAAATACTAAAAACGTAATATTTAATCGATTAAGACAAGTGAGACATTAAATTAAAGGGAATTTAACAGAGTTAACGATAGAGATTATTTAAGGATAAGGATTTAGTGAAAATAAAGTAGTAATTTAGAATAAAATAAGGAAATCGCGGAATTAGATCTAATAATGTAACATATATATACAGTCCACTCCCTCTAATCCGCACTATATTTCAGATGTAAACAGAGTTAAAATCTTTTTTTAAGCAAGATAATGCACATTTTGACTGTAATAAAAGTTGATTAATCTGATGAATTTATTAAGAATTTTAATTAATTTTAAATGCACTAAAATTTTTTAATGTTTTCTGCATTTATTAGAAGGGAATGTTTTGGGTATCTTGTAAATAACTATTAGACTGTTATATTTTGAACACATTTGTTGGCTATATGAAAGGTAAAATTGCTTTTGAAAAGGGGTAGCTCTTTTGGATAAATATTTATTTTAGAAAAACAAACTTTTGTTATTGATCAAGAAATCATGATTCTTAAAAGGATTCAAGATTAAATTGCAGAGCATAAATTAAAAGCTGTAAAGCAAACCATTGTCACTGTGATATTTGAGATTTAAAAACAAGTTGTAGAAATGTTTCTATTAATTTTGTATTATTATATCATTTATATTTATTTCAAATACTGAATATAGTTTTTTTTTTTTTATTAGAAAAACATTTTTTTTTTTCATTTCCATGTTATTTATTTACAATGTGGATACTATATTTGTTGATAAATTCCAAATATAACAATGTAAACAAAGAAATGACCTATAATCTGCAAAACCCTTGGTCCCAACGTGTGCGGATTAGAGGGAGTGTACTGTATATATATATATATGTATATATATATATAATGCTTTTAAAAGATGTAAAACAAACAACCCAGTGCATCAGGCGCAATGCAGCTTCTTATATGCACTAAGTAAATATAGCTCTATCAAATGTAAATGATTTATGAAAACCATGAAAAAGAGGGTGCAAAACAACAATAAAAATAAATGAAAATTTATAGCTAAAAAACAATAAACAAACCACTCCTTGCTCTTCGAAAAGTGGGAGGAGTGAAAAAAACAGGTACCAAAAATAGAAATTGAATCCTCACAGGTTTCGCAAGATATGGCCAACCCACATACTTCAAAAGTATAAAAATCAGCAAATAGAATTAAACTTTCAAAAACTCAACGAAACAAAACTACTTTAAAAGCATTAACGAAACAAAACTGCTTTAAAAACATAAACAACCAACCAATTCAAAATCAAAAGAACCAATTTTAACTTATAAAACGTAAATAAAAATTCTTGTATAACTAAATCATTAAGCAATTAAAAACATTGAACATGTGAGAAGGCCATATCCCCATCTTGACCCGTGAAGACTTGATAAAACTTGCTACCTTTAAAATATACACTATGCTCCACATCTCTCCAACCGCAGGAGTTGCAAGCAAGGCCATAATCCAAGTTAGACCAGCATCATCCAGACTTGTCTTTCAGTTATCTTCATAATCATAGACTTCATTCCATATCACCTCAGTTTCTACTTGAAGTTCATCAACATGTAGACGTTCTTAAGAAGACTTTAATCCACACTTTTCATATATTCAAGTAGTTCCATCAGCATCCATTACGGTGTTTGGCCGCTTAGCTGTTGTCACTTTTGACAAACTTTTGGTATCGATTAATTATATCTATCCTCCATGTTTAAAATTAAATAAGGCTTCTGTTGATAGCTTGCATGTTAATTTTTTGGATTTAGACATTTTAATTAAAGACAGTAATATATTAGTTAAGCTTTTTGATAAATGGGATTTTTTAAATTTTGATACTCAATCAATGCCACACTGGTTTTCAAATTTAAGTAAAAGGGTTTTTATCAACATTATTTTGGGACAAGTTAATAGATTTTATAGAATTTGTAGTAATAGAGAATTTTTGAGTTCACAGATTTTTAAATTTACTGCTAATCTTTTTTACAATAATTTATTTCCATACCAGTTTATTTTTCATTATGTAAATCAGCTTGAAAAAAGTTTTTTAAAGTGGCAACAGCTAAGCGGCCAAACACCATAATGGATGCCAATGGAACTACTTGAATATATGAAAGGTGGGGATTAAAGTCTTCTTAAGAACATCTACATGTTGATGAACTTCAAGTAGAAACTGAGGTGATATGGAATGAAGTCTATGATTATAAAGATAACAGAAAGACAAGTCTGGATGATGCTGGTCTAACTTGGATTATGGCCTTGCTTGCAACTCCTGCTGTTAGAGAGATGTGGAGCGTAGTGGATATTTTAAAGGTAGCAAGTTTTATAAAGTCTTCACGGGTCAAGGTGGGGGTCTTCTCACATGTTCAGTGTTTTTAATTGCTTAATGACTTAGTTATATAAGAATTTTTATTTACGTTTTATAAGTTAAAATTGGTTCTTTTGATTTTGAATTGATTGGTTGTTTATGTTTTTAAAGCAGTTTTGCTTCGTTAATGTTTTTAAAGTAGTTTTGTTTCGTTGAGTTTTTGAAAGTTTAAGTCTATTTGCTGATTTTTATACTTTTGGAGTTTGTAAGTTGGCCATATCTTGCGAAACCTGTGAGGATTCAATTTCTATTTTTGGTACCTGTTTTTTTCACTCCTCCCACTTTCCGAAGAGCAAGGAGTGGTTTGTTTATTGTTTTTAGTTATAAATTTTCATTGATTTTTATTGTTCTTTTGCCCCCTCTTTTTTATGGTTTTCATAAATCATTTTTTTTTTGATAGAGCTATATATATTATATATATATATATCACTTTCTTCTGGACACGATAACTTGCACAATTCTGCACAAATCTCTTCCAAACTGATACATAAAATCAAGGGGCATAAAATCTTGGTCAAGTTCGTTAATGGGCAAAATCGGACCAAGGGGATGGAAATAGGGAAGGGTTTTGTGAAAAACGAAAAAAACTCATAAATTCTTGAATTTTGTACATATCAAATCAGTTTAAAGTTTTTATTACTTCTAAAAATAGGGCAAAAAATTTATGTATCACAGATTTTTGATAGAATTAAAAATGGGCTCAAGGGGCACAAAAAATAGGGTTTTTGGGAGAAAAAAAAATTCATAACTTCGTCAATTCTCAAGATATCAAATCCAATTATTTTTATTATAAATCTCCTTAATATTATCTATAACTTTTATATTCACAAGTTTTTGATAGGACCAATTCGTACTGAAAAAAAAGGGGGGGGTTGAAGAAGAAAAAAATCCATAACTCCGTCAATTCACAAGATATAAAATCCCCATAAATTTATCATATATCTTCTTAATATTGTCTAAAACATTTATACAGACAACTTTTTGATAGGACCAATTCTTACAGCAAAAACAAATTAAAAATACATAGCGGTTCAAGAAAAAAATCATCTTATTAAGGGTGTATTCAAATCCAAACTGCTTATTTTCTTACTCATTTTTAAGTTTATTTTGGCTCTCAAATGCATCCAATTGGCAGATTCTCTTATTCAGAAACTATATACAGTATAGGATCTATTATCCGGCGTCCCGATATCCGGAACGCTCTAAAAACCGGAACGGTAAACGATCCAAAACCGAAACTTAGTGAAAACTTTCATTTCATAAAAAATTGCAGTTTTTTATTTTTCATATTTTATTGAAGAAATGCTTATATATATTATGCTTTAATAAGAAATATATTATGCTTTATAAATCGATATTTTAAATATTTTAAACTTTTTCTCATACACCTCAGGTACCGTAATATCCCCTTAATTTCCTCCCCCCCCCCTCCAAACGCGGCAAAAAATCGTAAAGTAATCGGAGAGGCCGCTTACACGGATTAAAAGTGGCTATCAAAATCTACCGCCTGTTGAAATCCGAAAATGTTTATAAGAATAGTCCAAAGCCTGCCCTGATATTCAGATTTTTCTTTCTTTTTTTTTTTTTTTGTTGACAGAGATAATTAAAAAACAGAACTTAAAAAGCGCGAACTTAAAAGAGTACTCTCTCCCTACGATCCCACTATGACGCTCCCGTGAAAGATAAGAATTGAATGTACGCAATCATCGGACATAAGTTCTCTTTTTGATCATTTTTATGACTTCGCATCGGCGTAACCTTTAGAAATATGGGAGAACTAACTACATATTCTTAAATTTCGTATATTCTGCTTCAAACGCTAAAATCCATTATAAAAAAAATTTAATTTTAACCTTTTGAAAAAAAATATTTTCGAAACATCACTTAGAATTTGAATGCGTTTTCTGCGGTCGAAAACTGTTAGCAAGCTCCGACCTTTGACGTCATCTAAAGGCGCGCCTACAATTCGGCCAATTAGGAGAATGAGAGAAACGTTCGTTTTACCGTTTTCAGCTGCGTCCATCGAACAGTAGAAAAGCAGAGATTCGGAATCGGATAAGACAGAAAGGTGGTACGGCGCTTTGCGCGATTTTTTTTTTGAAAGGGGGTGGGGGGGCTTTTGTGGGATTTTTTTTAAATATCAAATTTGTTTACAAAATAGGGGAGGGTGGGTTAATGGAATATTACAGTAATTATGCATTTCTTTATCTCCGCGAATTTGCGGAAATCAGCATTTAAAGTGTTGATAATTTTGCCTCTTATATTTTTCTGTCCGCTTTCCATGCGATAAATTCATAAACAAAACAAAAATAAATAAAAAGTCAACTTTCAATATATTCCCCTCCCTCCCTCCCCAATTATTGGATCAAGATGCAGTTCAAGTTTGTTTCAATATAGATAATAATGCTCCACTTAGTCATCAGATGACATACAGTGAAATTTGTGAAATGATGACTAAAGATGCATCTGATGATCGTAGTGATGATGATGACAAGAATGAGGAGGTAGAAAAAATATCTAATGAACAAATGATATTTTACACTCAACAATAAATTCAAGGCATGGAACAAAATAAGTAATTTCCATGAACAACAAATAATGTCCGTATATAAAATTCAAGACCAGATTGTAAAAGAGAAACGTTACAAGCAGCCAACTTTAAAAGGATTTTTCCAAAAAACTAATTCCCAAGCATCTGCATCTGAACCCCAAAACTAAATTTTATTTTTGATCTTGTTCATTTGTAAGTTTTATTATAATTTAAAATTATTACTTTTTTGTAAATAAAAATTAAACTTTTCCTTAATTGTGTTTTATTGAATTAATTCAACAAATGTGTAATACAGTATTTTTAATATTATTTATGCTAACCAGTATTTCATATTTATGTACATTAGAAAATATTTGTGGTAGTGTTCCGAATTACGGAAAAACCCCTTATTCGGAATGCCACAGGTCCCAAGGATTCCGGATAACGGATCCTATACTGTAATGTACTGTAATGATCGATTTTTTGATAGAGGCAGAATATATTTCAAAAAATGGTATTAAAGTGGGCATTTTGAACAGAATTTCCCGAAGCGATTGTATTAGAAACGAAAAATATTGTCCTACTGAGAAAATAATTGTTCATAAATCAAGTTTTATTTAATTGGACGAAAAATAAAAACACAGGTAGCTTATAAATGTCTTCAAAAATCATGTCAGCAAGTTTAATATGTTTTCTTTTAAAAATGAATGTGAAAATGTGCCATAAAATTTCGAGTTGAGCATGGAAAAGTATTTTTTTTTTAATACCACCTTAACATGATTCTGATAAAACCAGCTATTATATAAAAATGAAATAAAAAACTCATCAAAATTGCCCAGATAAAATTGTTAAAGTGGGTTTATCTCTAATCATGATTTAGTTTTTGTTGGTGAAATTAGTATACTTAACTTCAAAATCTACCTCCGCCTGTAGGCCGGGCTGGCAGGGATTTTTTTTTTTTTAATTTAAGCATTTTAAAGTACATTTTTAGCATAAAATAAAGGACTCAATGAAGGAAAATGATTCTATCAAGAAATTGTTTGATTCTCTTGGCAAAATTTTTAATTTTTTATTTATTTAAGTAAAATTAAAATGTATCTTCTCGTACAATTTTGAACACTATGAACACTATTTTTTTTAAAACTATTCTTAAGAGTGTGCTGTATAATTTTAAGTATTGGATTTACCATAAGTTAATTAGTTTGTAGTTTGGGAGCAAAAAAAAAAAAAAAAAAAAAAAAAAAAAAAAAAGTGCAAATACGTGTAAAATTACAGTAAAAACTGAATTTATTTTACACATTTGTGTTTAAAAAATATATATATATATTGTAAATTTGATAGTTTGTTTTATCAAATAGACCATAAGGAACAACCAAAATAAAAAAAAAAATTCAATGGAAAAATTTGCATAAAAGTTTTATCACTTTGAACATGCTACTTCATAGAAAAACACAAACTGAAAAAAATCACTTTGAAGTGGGTGTGGCATTTAAAGGGACAGAGATGTAATAAAATTGCTTTTAACTGTATTTATTATACTCGGATCTTTATGAAACTTTATACTAGGGATAATAATTTTAATCAAAAAATAAGTATAATTTAAGCAAAAAATTAGAAAATTGACATTTTCATCATTTTTTACCGAATAAAAGTTACTGAATCCACTTAAGACAGGATTTTTTTTTATATAGTTCTTTCACTATGGACAAAACTTCCATGGTCCCGCTGAAAGAAATACTGTATACAGGGATGAGATTCTTCCGACTTTTCGTAAATTTTTGAAAAATTTTTTGATTTTTATCTGTAAAAAAAAAAAGACTTTTGCCATTTTTTTTCTTTTTGGCAGCAAAAAAATGTGCCAAACGAGACATATCAAGCCAGAATTGCATCGCATTTTCTCCGCGATTCTTTGACGAAATTCACTTTTTTTTTTTTTCGCAATCTTTTGACAGAATTCGCATATTTTCCTCGATCTTTTGACGGAATTTGCATATTTTCCTCGATCTTTTGACGGAATTTGCATATTTTCCTCGATCTTTTGACGGAATTTGCATATTTTCCTCGATCTTTTGACGGAATTTGCGTATTTTCCTCGATCTTTTGACGGAATTTGCGTATTTTCCTCAGTCTTTTGACGGAATTCGCATATTTTCATCTTTTGACGAAAATCTCGTTTTTTCCGCTTTCCTTTGACGAAATTCGTGTTTTTTCCGCGATCTTTTGACGAAATTCACTTTTTTTGCAGCCTTTTGACAATTCACGTTTTTTTCCGCTGTCCTTTAAACTAAATTCGTGTTTTTTCTGCCGTCCTTTGACGAAATTTGCGTTTTTCTGCGATCCTTTGCCAAAATTCGTTTTTTTCTTCACGATCTGTTGTCAAATTTCGCATTTTTTCCGCGATCTCTTGTCGAAATTTTGCGTTTTTTCCACGACCTTTTGACAAAATTCGCGTTTTTTCCGAGACCTTTTGACAAAATTCGCGTTTTTTCCGCGACTTATTTGTCAGATAATTACTTAATGTAATATCTAACGGGGTTGAAAAAGTTATAGCAGAGTGGCAAAATGCAGTAAGAAGCGTATAGCTGATTTAGAAACCCCATAATAAACTTGAAACTTAATTTAAATAAAACTATAAGTACTTAATGAAGCTGAAAAAGAAAAATGAATTACAACGTAAATGGTGGACGAAAGAAAGATAACAGATTTAAAAGTAACTTAATATTTATTGATTAAAACAAAAGATAAAAACAAATAATAAAATAAAACATTAAATTTAAACAGTTACTTAATGCTAAATGATTATGAAACAACAAACTTATCTGCTTTGACAAAATATGTATAAGAACTCAATGGCATTTAGTGTAAAAGCATCTTGAGAAAAGTAATCAGATGAAAAACTATTGTTTTCAATTAAACATGACTTTCAGTGCACCAGGACTCCATTTATTAAAAGCACAACAGCTTCTCAAAAATAACTTGCTTCAATACACTAACCGGACGATAAACAATTTCACTTTAAAAACACGAACTCTGTAAAACACATGGTCGATCGTAAAACTTCACTTCAAGGTCAATGACACGAGGTAAGCAAGCGGAGAACAAAATTAACTCTCAAACGTAAAGCTCGGACACTTTCAGTAATACGTCCCTCCAGGAAAAGTATTTACATTTTCCAAAGACAATTACTCAAGAACATCGTATCACCTCGAACTACTTGCTCTCAAATATAAAGCTAACTTGAAGTAAATAAAAGTTTAAAGTCCGGCCAAAGATTCAAACATATTTCTTTAATGCTAATACCAGACACTAATTAAAAGATATTTCCATTAAGTGTAGACTTCATATAGCTGAGTTTAAAAGCTGACAGAAAAATAGAACAGACGCCTTTAAGACAAATAAAAGTCGGCACTAAACGCCAGACGACAAACACGTTTAAAAACTCGAAACTGTTGGATGTTCACGGTTGAAGGATATTTATATCACAGCCAGCCACGATAACAGTGCTAGTACGCAGCTCCGGACACGCCCAACGGTCAGCTATGAATAATTACTGAAGACGTAACCATAGCGACACCTGACAACGCTAGACGACTCACGCCATCTAGTGGCAGTTGGAAAAACCACGTAAAGATCGAATGGCAGAAAGTAATATAAACAATATTGTAAATTAAATCAATATTGTAACTAAAAGAGAGATAATAGAAATAAACAGAATTATATTAATAGAAACCTAGATAAGAGAAAAGAAATAAAAATATGTTTTGATTTATAAGAAAGTGAGCTAAAACAGGAACTTATAGAATGAGATGGAAAATGGATATTCATATGTACAGGGACAAGAATGGAAAAGCTCAAATTGGTTATCACTTTTAATGAAATTCGCGTTTATTCCGCGATCTTTTGCCGAAATATGCGTTTATTCCGCGATCTTTTGCCGAAATTCGTGTTTATTCCGCGATCTTTTGCCGAAATTCGTGTTTATTCCGCGATCTTTTGCCGAAATTCGCGTTTTCTCCGCAATCTTTTGTCGAAATTCGCATTTTCTCTGCGATCTTTTGCCGAAATTCGCGTTTTCTCCGCGATCTTTTGCCGAAATTCGCATTTTCTCCGCGATCTTTTGCCGAAATTCGCGTTTTTTCCGCGATCTTTTGCCGAAATTCGTGTTTTTTCCGCAATCTTTTGCCGAAATTCGTGTTTTCTCCGCAATCTTTTGACGGAATTCGCGTTTTTCTAGCGACCATTTGACGAAATCCACTTTTTTTTTTCAAGCCCTTTGACAAAATTTGTGTTTTTTGCCTGTTTTGTGCAAAATAGGATTTTGCGCACGGTCTTTTTAGTTTTTTGCCAAATTTTAGCTTACGTGTATTTTCAGACTTTTTGTTCTTTACCCACTCTCATGCCTGTGTATAATTGTGCATGCTAAAACAGAAACCTGTCTAAAAAAGAACTTATCTTTGGTTCTTTGGCTATTCTGTGTTAGCAAGTTTTAGTATATTAGTTTTCTATTAATGGCCCCTAAAAATGGTTCCCTAAAAATATCCTTCTATTAATTTAACAGATAATGATTTACCAAGCACAGTAAACCTGCAAAAATACAATCACCAGGGGCCAGAAACAAATATCAGTTTTAGCAGAGAGATTTGTAGTATGCTCTTTTGCAAGGACTGTTGAATTTTTCCATTAAAGACAGATCTTTGTTACAGGCAAGTTCTGTTTACACAGATTTTACTTTGTGAATTAGTCAATAGAAGCTATGACTTATATATAAACTTAAGCAATAATTTATCATAACATTTTACATACAATAAAGCCTATGAAAATGGAATCACTAGGGACCAAAGAAAAGTTCTGTTTCAGACAGTTTACTGTCTTAGCAAGTATAATTATATGGTGTTCGTTTTGCTCGGGCCGTGATATTTTTCAATTAGTCTGATTCTGCTTTCACATGTTTTACGCTACAATATTATATCAATTCAATGTAATTATATATCTCCCACTAAGAGCAATCAAAATTTGTGCTGTTGTTACAAGATGTTTTACCCCCCAGAATTTGTGATGTTTGATCTTGTGGTTTTCATCTAGTGTAATTGAACACATTTAATAATTGGATTTCACTTTAAGAAAAATAATAAGTAATCAATAATCAAAAATCAGTAATCAATAATATAATTTATAGAAATTTTTTTTTCAAATAAAAGCTATAATGCAAAAATGCCTATTAATTATAGTATTCATTTATACTTTCATTTAAAGTAAATGTTTTATAATTCAGAACAAATTATTCAGAATGCCCTTCATATAACTTTAATACCAAGATTTGTGCATTGTGTGTGTGTGTATATATATATATATACAAATTTGAAATCACAAATATATGAAGAAATTGGTAAAGTTCTAAAGATGATTTAGAAATGAACATAGGAAACCAGTATGTAAAATAAGAAACTATGAATGATCCGCAGAATCATCAGAGGAGCTTGTGAGTTCATTCGTAGAAGATGCATTGTTTCATCCAATTTTGTCGGCATTAAGCCTAAAATGAAAAAATTTAGCTCCTTATAATGCAAACATTACTGAAAAAAGATAATAAAAATCTGAGAGATCTAAAGAAAGATGCACCTCATACAGGATATTAAAAATTATTAGAGCACAATACCTGAATTACATACTAGGAGTCAAAACTACAGCATATCAGGATGGAAAACATAGTTAAGACTATTTTAAGATGTGAGCTACAGTTGAGCATCTGACTGAAACCCATAACTGTGCTGCCATCTGGTGCGAGAAAAGAAAAATGTAAATTGGAACTGGATTAATAACATTAATGTTTAGTGTTGCCATTTTTAGCCCCCCCCCCAAAAAATAAATAAAAGGAATGAAATTGATTGAAGAAATCAAGAAAAGACTTAGATTAACTTTTAGTTAAAGTAGAATGAAAAAATAAGAGTAAACTTAATAAGTACCGAGTGAATACAAAATAAAATAAAGGATAGGAATAAATTAATACAAAAAAAAATAAAGAAAGAAAGAATTATATAGAAATAAATAAAAGGGCAATTGATTAAATTAACTATTTTAAAGATAAAATATTGTAATATAAAAAATGAGAATATAAATAACATTTAAAAAGATGAGGAATATTTGAGATAGTAAAATATAGCCTTGTATTATGTAACTAAGTGTGAAAATTTAAAAAGCAATGAGGAATATTGAGATAATAAAAAATATCCTTATATGATAAAGCAATATGTGAAAATTATGATGTTAAATGCATGATACCCCGTATTTTTTTTAAATATTTTTTTTTATGTCCATACAATATATAAGCATATATACAACATATACACGCTCACACACATAAAAACATATAAGGTTTTAAACTTTTTTTAGCATTCCCGACCTCAACCCTCCATAATGGTATTTTTATTTTTTATGTTTTTTAGTGTATAATGCATGGAAAAACATACACATACACCAAACTTTATATATATATATATATATATATATATATTATATATATATACATACATATAATTTTTTGTGTGTGTGAATTTTTATAATTTTTTCAGCAATCCACATCCCACCCTCCATAATAGTGTTTTCGATTTACACACACACATATAAGGGATGTTCAAAAAGAAACGAGCCGGAGTCTGGAATGTGCAAACTGGTGACAAAATGGTAATATTGCTGCGTCAGTAACAAACAGGGTTTCCAACAAGAGTGTGGAAGTCCACATGCCCGCCGCTAGAGGGTCACGAGTGCAAGTCACATGACTACAAAGCTAGCAGAAGCATGCATCAGTTGTCCAATGCTCATTCGTGTTGTAAGCAGTGAAATGGAGGCATCAAAAGAAGAGCAAAGAAGTGTTGTTTGTTTTCTGACAGCGGAAGGGGTAAGGGGAACAGATATTCATCGAAGAATGTCACAAGTATACGGTGAACACTGCATGTCCCTTATAAGGGTCAAGGCATGGCACAAGTGCTTCAGGGAAGGACGGGTTTCCTTAGCTGCTGATGCATGGTCTGGAACACCAAAACGCATTATCAATGACAACGTCCAGCTGGTTGATGGAGTCGTTACGTAGAACTGCTGAGTTACAGTGAAAGCCGTAGCCGCTGAGATTGAATTGAGCATCAGAAGTGTTCACACCATCATGACAGAAGGACTGAACTGGTGCAAAGTGTGTGCCCCACAGTCTTCAACCATAACAGGAAGCATGTCGAATGGCCCATTGTCTTGATCATCTGCAACGCTATGCCAGGGAAGGGAATGAATTCCTGGCATGACTGGAGATGGGTCTTGGTGTCATCACTTCGAACCAGAATCGAAACGACAGTATCCCTAGTGAAAACATCAAGGGTCACCACCACCAAGAAAATCTAAGGCCATCCACACAAGTGCAGGAAAGGTTATGCTGACATTCTTCTTTGACCAAGACAGTCCCCTTCTGATAGACTTGCTGCAGCACGAGACAAAAGTGAATGCCCAACGTTACTCACAAACCTTGACCACCCTTCGCCAAGTGATCAAATCAAAATGACCAGGCAAGCTCACCCGTGGGGTCATTCTGTTCCACGACAATGCAAGGCCTCATACGGCTAACACAATTATGGCACTTATGCAGAAATTCAAGTGGGAGGTTCTCGGTCACAGTTCAGACCTCTCTCCCTACGATTACGTCATTTTTGGCCCCTAAAAAAGGTTCTGAGGGGCAAACGATTCACCTCAGATGATGACATTAAGCAGTACATGCGGAACTGGTTCACATCGCAGCTCCAGGAATTTTACAAGACAGCTATTTACCGCCTTGTGTCTCAGTGGGACAAGTGCCTCAACAGCCAGTGCCAATACTTGTGAAATACATGTACTAGTTTCTGTCCCTAGGTCTCCGGCTATATATATATACAGTGAATTCTCGATAAGTCAAATTCGAAGGGACCCAGAAACATATTCGAGTTATTGCAAGTTCGACTTATCGAAAACCCTTAAATACATACAGAAAATATATGAAAAATAATTCAATTATATATATAGGAATTGTAATAATACTATAATAATGCAAAATGACCTCTAAAGAGATACATAATTTAATGGTACATATAAGTACTTACAAATTCAAGTTTTCTGAAAAAACTTGTTAATGATGACAGTTTGAAGGAATTTTTTTTGTCTTTCACATGTTAGAATGTATGTAAACAAAGGAAAAGGGAATCGTCCATACCATCTCTACTTTCGAGGTATTGCCGTAGTGTCGTCATTGCAATTTTGGTTCTTGAATTGTGTTTTGTGCTTCTTGATTGTTTGGAAGTGAAACACAATTTACTTCCTCATCATCTTCATACTCAGGATCGTTCTCCACATTTTTCATTGCCTCAATTACAAGGTGCGTCTAAAAAGTTCTGTGAATGGATGGATATTTCATAAATAACGCGAGTTAAAAATGCGTCCGTGCGATTGCGCAGATAGAGACAAATGGAGAGAGGGAAAGTAGCAAGAAACCAAGGCAGAATGTTATGGGCAGTCGAATGGTGTATGTTTGAAAGCTCGCGCCATATTGAAATGGAGCAACGGATAAACATCAAGTCTTGCTACAAATCGGGTAAAACTGCCACAGAAACGCATGCAATGTTGGTCCAGGTGTATGGAATAGACGCGGTTAGCAAAAAAATGCATATAAGTACTGGTTTAAATGTTTTTGGGAGGGAAAGGAAACCGTGGATGACAAACCACGTTCCTGGTAGAACATCAACAAGTGTGACGACAGATAACATCAAGCGAGTGTGTCAGATGCTGTTAAACAAACTCTGGCTGTCTTTACGATGATTATCGGAGGAATTGGAAATAAGCAAGGATGTGTATCCGATGATGTGTGATATGTGTACTTCGATGAATCCCAAAAGAGTCCTTCGCTGATTCATTCCAGCAGCTTTATCAACGATGTCATAAGTGTATTGCGGCCAACGAATGTTACTTTGAGGGTGATTAAAGGTATTTTGTTTCCATGTTTTGTTTTATGCTTCCATTCCCAATCTTTTTAGATGCACCTTGTATATCTGAAGCACTAATGACAAACTGTGACATTTTCATCAATTGTCAAAAACTCATTATCGTCATCTTCAAAAGATTTTCATTCACAACACATGAGTGCGTTTGCAAAGGAGCCACATCTCCTGAAGCAATTTTTGGTAATTATTTGTTTAACATCCTTTTTCCAACCACTTGAAATCAGTCTAATTGCTTCTAACACATTAAACTTTTAATTTATTCCATTTTCGTCATCCTCAATTGCCTTCCACACTAGATGTTTTCTGTATGAATGTTTTAAACATTTAATTATTCCCTGGTCCACTGGCTGTAGTTTAGAAGTTGTATTAGAAGGGAGGAATTCTAACTTGATAGATTTCAAGTTCAAAAGTTGATCGGCTGTTCAAAGCTCTACACGGATCAACGAAAATCAACATTTTACGTTTTTGTTTGCATGAAACACTACATCCAAAATCCTGATGGACTCCTCGAATAATATCAGCGTCATCCAAGCCTTGTTATTTTATCTGTACCCTACAAGAAGTGATTTTTTATGTTTCAAAGAGCGAGGATTTTTGTATTTAAAGATAACCAGTAAAGGTAATTTCTCTGTTCCAGAAGCATTTGCTCCGACAAGCACATTTAAATGTTCTTTACTTAACTTTCCACCAGAACATGATTACCCCTTAAACATCATTGTCTTGTTGGAAAACATTTGTAAAAATCTCCCATTTCATCCATATTGTAAACATCGTCCGCAATATAGCCTACAAGAAGCTTGGGTAATGAAACTGTCTTCCATTCACCACACAGCGTATCAGACACATCTTTTGCTGCACAGTCTAATGTCCGAAACACAATGTTGTGTCTGGCTTTAAATTTTTCCAGTCATCACGTGCT
This sequence comes from Maratus speciosus, assembly GCA_963932465.1. Classification (NCBI taxonomy): domain Eukaryota; kingdom Metazoa; phylum Arthropoda; class Arachnida; order Araneae; family Salticidae; genus Maratus; species Maratus speciosus. The sequence continues at coordinate 385,969,398 of OZ010796.1, forward strand.
TTCAGTGAATCCTTCCACATTCAATAATTTTGCGAAATTCAAAGCTTTCTCATGTAACATCGTACCTCTTAAACCTTTCCGGTGCGGAGTAAGTCTGTTTGTAAAATGTTGAAATGATGGACTGACACCACAATTTACCAATGAATTTATTAGAAAATTAAAAACATGGTGCCGTTTGTCAGTTTTGGAATTAGGTGTCCTTTTGATGGACACCGCTTGCTAAAGGGTTAAAGGAATTACATTCTTTTTCACTGTAATATGTAAACAATTTTACAAGGTCTGTTTCGATATCTGGGAAGGCACACGTCTTCATCCTATTGCCATTTGGGTTGACACTTGACTTACGTCTTTTGAAAATGCGTTCTTCATCTTTTAGTATGGTAGATAGCATGTTGGAAGGGAAACCATATTTCAGGGCTAGATCTTTTTGTTTAAATGAGGATTGTTTTCAATATCTTTTATCAAATTTACTTTTTGTTATATAAAATAAGAGTTTGTAATTTCTGCTTCGACATTTTAAAAGACCCAACTGAAAACGTATCAGGATGTGAAAGCAATAAACAATAAAATGTCAAGACTGAACATTAAGACAAAGAACCCCAATGAAAACTCAATAATAGAATTGAAAGATTTTTAAAAAATCCTTCCATAAAAGCGTGAGAAATTATGCAAATTAGAATACACCAAGGCACCTGTTCTGTTTTGAAAGAATCCAAGTTGAGAAAAGGGAATATGTAAAGGAGAAATGAATGGGGGGAGGGAGAACGATTGCCACCGAAAGTGCAAACTTGCAGACTCTTCTCACTGTCCAAGGTGGGAAGTAAAAATAGCGTCCTTCAAAGCCGGCTAGGGAGTGCAAAAAAATTTTATCTAACAGAAAGTGTCAATATTTTTGAGCTGTGGCTGAAAACTTAAGAAATTAGTTCAATTACTGTTATTTCACTGTCTGAAAAAAAAATCGACTTAAAAGATGTAGATTTCGACATAACGAGAAAGTTTAATATTGATTTGTAATAAAGGGGTCAGAACTTCATGTAAACTTTGACTTAAATGAATATTCGACTTAACGAGAATTCACTGTATGTGTATATATATATATATATATATATATATATATATATATATATATGGTCTGCTTAATAGCCTCTGTTAACTAGAAGACCCCTGAATTGCCTCCGAAAAGGCTGTAAATAAGAAGAAAAGGTGAAGAGAAGATTGATCTGGCCAGCAGACATGACTGCAGAAACACAGAAATGGAAAAACAAGTAGTGTAGGATTTCCGATTCATAAAATGTGAAAAAATCACATCTTAGTATATGTTAGTGCATCGGACGGAGTTGCAAGTTTAGTTATACAAGTGTCAAGAACATATAAGATGCAAATTATCCAAGTTTTGTACCAACAATAAGCTACACCGATGAAGAAGTTGAGCATTTCTATGATGAAGTAACTTCAAAGAATCAGAAAGAAAAATGCTACATCAAATTAATAATGGGAGACTGAAATGCTCGAATTGGGAAAAAAAAGAAAGGAAAGGTAGGAAATCTCTGGAATGTGAAATAAAAGAGGAAACAGATTGAGTTTCCAGAATGTGAAAAGATGTCTATTATAAATTCATTTTTCAAGAAAAAATTACAAAGAAAATGGACATTGAGAACTGCAAATGAAGAGTAAGCATAATTGACTAAATTGTGACAAACAAAAAGCATTTTATTCAGGATTGCAATGCTCTCAATAACTTCAGTATAAGAGATGATCATATGCTGGTTAGATGCAAAATGATGCTAAATATCTAGTGATGGCCGATTAAATTTTATAAGCCATTAGATGTATTAAAAAGGGTAAATGTCCTGACAAAGGTGGAATCATAATTAATCTTATCAAAGGTAGGAGAAAAATTTGCTAAAATGCTAGCCATACTATTTTCCAAATGTCTAGTGAAGTCTGAGGTACCAGAAGACTGGAATAATGCTGTTATAGTGCTACTTTACAAGAAAAGTGAAAACAATGAAAACTACCATCTAAATCAGCTTACTGTTAGTGGTTTATAAAATTTTCATCAAAGTTTAAACGAGTTTTAAATCAGCTAACTCAGCTGAACCCAGAGAACAGACAAGAATTCAAAGTGGATTTAGAAACATAAGGAATATAATTTATCTTTTTGCCTTGCCTTTGTTTTATTATAAAAAAGTATTTGAATCTACCTGCACATTAGTAGTAGAAAAATCTCTAGAGGATATAAGTATTGACGAACCTTGTATCAATATTATAAAGAAGATTTACAAGAAAACAGCAACCGTCTGTTTGGACAGAAGAAAAGTTAAGATAAAGCTTGAAAGAGAAGTTGAATAAGAGGACATCATTTTGCTTAAGCATTTAATTGCTTAATTTGTCTTAGAAAACATTTTCAAGAGCTGGATTAGTAAAACAAAAGAATTAAAATAAATGGAGAATACTTAAGTCATATGTAATTTGCTTATGACATTTTGATTTTTAGCTCCAGGCTATGAAGAATTTGAAGGTGTGTTAAAAGATTTGGCAGAAGCTAGCATTCACATGGGATTAAAAATAAACTTTGTAAAGGTTAATGTAATGTTAAATACATTTCCTCCAGAAAAAAAAAAAAAAAATGTCTACAACAACACTGGGATTATGGAAATGCAGACTTGTGTGTACCTTAGAATAGGCAGGAAATAACATCAGAAAACAGCATCAGAAATAAAATCAACAGAAGGATAAGCAATGGATGGAGTGCTTTTGGGAAGAACAGTATTCTTCTGATCATTAACATGCCTCTCTGTTTGGAACTTTTCTTTGGAAAAGTCTTTAACTAATGTGTTTTGTCTGCACTTTTGGAATGGAAGCATAGACTCTAACAAAATGGATGGTACAAAGAGTACAAATAACACAGCAAAGCATGGGAAAATGTATGCTAGGCATAACTTGAAAAGACAAAAAAAGAATAACCTGGATAAGAAATCAGACAAGTTTTTGACATCGTCAAGAGAATTAAAAGGTTAAAAGGGAAATGGATTGGGCACATTGCAAGAATGCAAGACAATAGATGAAGTGCAAGCAATCTGTGGTCGCATTCCAGAAATGGGAAATGACCAAGAAGATGACCATAGATAAAGATGGAGTGATGAAATCAGAAAAGTAGCTAGAATAATTGGATGACCAAATCACTAGACGGGAAACAACAGAAAAGTCTGGCAGTAGATTAAATACAGTTGATGATGATGTATATATATATATATATATATATATCGTATTTTCCTGCATATAATCCACAGCCGCAATATTTAGCACTAAAAAAATTTCAGTAGATAATCAGCACCGGACTATACAAGGAATTACTCATTGTTTTCAACATTCCAAAGTACTACTAATAAACCACTTCCCTATTTATTTAATTTCTCTATTTAAATGATAATTGTAATGCAAATAAAATAATTATAAAATAATTACAAGTTAAAAAATACAAATACTTATTTTCATTTAAAATGTAGAATTTCTTGTGAATACAGATAATTCAAAAATAATTGCTATTTTAAAATTTCTGAAAACAAATTTCCATGGAAAAATAATGTTTTAAATTTACCATGCAGTTGGCACATTAATTAAAGAAACAATTACAAATTACGACGTAGAAATAACCACCACTTACTGAGAAAAGAAAATTTTTAATCATTTAAAAATCACAGTATTAATCAAAACCTTCAAATTCAGAATCATCGGTATCCGAAAGAAAAAGATTCAAAGGTTTTCATTTTAAACAAAATTATCATGATCATTTTCATCCTCATCAATGTTACATCTTTCTGTTAAGATTTTGCATTTTTAAAAGTGTTTTTTATAGCTGATTCACTAACAGCTTTTCATGCTGTTTTGACAACCATTGCGCAACTTCTGCATAGGATACTCAGCACATTCTTCCACTGTCGATGAATGAGTGTATGCTTTGCATCATCCATTTTTCAGGGGAACTAGATGTCGTGTTTGCTGCAACATTATCATGGTGTCACAAATGGTGGCTGGCTATCTCAGATAAACTATGCAAAACATGAAATTGTTGGATTCTTTTACTATTAGCAGATAATGCACAGTGAAATCTGGATATTATGGAAATGCATGTAAGTGGAAGACTTCAGTAAATAACACAGTTGAAGTAAACTAACTATTTAATGATGAGCGAACATTATTTACACATGAAAAATGTTGTCAGCATAGCTTTGCTGAACTAAACTTAAAGTAACTTAAAAATAAATAACATCTGTTTGTAATACGAAGAACCGCCAGCAGACTTCATACATACGTAGCGAAAGCTACGACGACTTAATTATATGGCGAAAATCTAAACAGACGTTGCTCACAAGCAAAACAGAAAAGAGAAGAGAAAGATGCAACGCTACATCTCATTAAATACACCAGCTTGTTGTGGAAATCTGCATAAAACTGTTGCCATTACATGAAAAGAAATACGTACCCAGAACGCCAGTGACTCACGAACGATGACGTCAAACATCGACCAATTAGAATGCAGGAAACATCGCGCAGGCCGAGAACAGTGAGTAACAGTGATTCAAGATCACAGCAGTTACGGCGTGACTGAATCGCGTATTTACCGGCAGAAAACATGTGAAGCAGTGGCGTTCAGTCGTATTTTAACATAGACTTGGGGATGGTAAAAATAAAAGGTATGTCATGTCAAACAGAATTTAATAAAGTTAATTTTAATTTACATTTTAACAAACATAACATAACAATCAGCCCCCTTTTTAGCATCCCCGAGGCTTTACAAAAAAGCATTAAAAAATACACTTTAAAATTTAAACATGAAAAATACACATTTCATTCAAAAAAGAAGTCCGTCTAATCATAACTATGTCAGGGAAACAAATCCACCAGCCAAGCACTGATCAAAGTGACCAAAAATTGTATGAGACTTTTTTTCTTTTCCTCTACTTTCAAACTTGGACCTCAAAATGAATACTCAAAAATGTTTAAATTTTTCTATAAAATACAGTCTCATCAATGTCATGTCAAATGACATGGCAATGAAAAGAGTGATCAAAAATGTAATTCAAAACTTAAACCTCAAAAACTTGTCTACAAAATTTCATTAATTGTTCTTTGACCCGTGGCTTTGTAAATGGATCAGCTAAATTTAATTTACTTGAGATATACTTTAATTTAAATGTTTTATCATAGACTAAATTTCTCAAAAACAAATATTTAATATGGATGTGCTTAGTTTTTTTATTCTCTACAGGTGAATTAGAAAAAGCGATAGCTGCCTGATTGTCACAAAATAATGAACATTCTTTTAGATTTAAATTTAAACTTTCATTTTCTAGAACATTTTTAATCCAAATTAATTCCTTTGCAGCTTCAGTGAGAGTAACATATTCAGCTTCCATAGTAGAAAGGCTAATGCATTTCTGCTTGAAAGTTTTCCAAGAAATTGGCGACTTATCTAAAAACAAAATAAAGCCTCCTATGGAAACACGATCATCTCTATTTGCTGCAAAGTCAGAGTCAGAATAACAAGAAATTGTCGACTCATTAATTCTAGATAGTTCTAATTTAAAATGCTTAGTATATTGTAAATAACCTAATAATCTGAGTAAACTTGCCAGTGTTTCATACCTGGATTTGATTGGAACTGTGATAAAAGATTTACAGCATACATTATATCTGGCCGAGTACGACCAGCAATAAAACTTAAGCAACCTATTAAATTTCTATAAGGGTATTCAGACATCTCATTTACTTCATTTTGATTACTTGGAGAGTCCATTTTTGACAAAATCAGCCCCTTGGGCATTGGCACATTGCTCATAGGAAATTTATATTTTGAGTACAGGCTACAGACTTTATCAATGTAAGTACTTTGATGAATGTACAGCTTGTCATTAACTTCCTCAAACTTAATACCCAAGAGCTTTTTTGTTTTTCCCAAAACTTTCAGGTTGAAAAACTTTTGCAGCAAACTTACACCAAGTTCCAAATCACTTTTAGTTTTACCAAATATAACTATATCGTCTACATATAATAGAAGAACAAGTTTATTTTTATATGTATAAACACAATTGCACCAGTTAAGTTTAATAAAATTCAATTTTAAAAGTACATCATCTATTTCGAAAAACCATTGTCTACCACTTTGGTGGAGACCATATAAAGATTTATTTAATTTACAAACTTTGCCTTCTTCAGTTATGAAACCCTACGGCTGCCGCATATAGATTACCTTGTCTAAGTCTGCATATAAGTAGGCATTATTTACATCTACTTGTACATTTAACCACTTAAAAAAAAACACAAAAATAGTAAAGAACAATCTTATAATTGAAAAACTAACAACCGGACTAAAAACTTCATCATAGCTTAAACCTTTAATTTGACTAAATCCTTGCGCCACAAGGCATGCTTTAAACCTTACAATTTCATTTTTTTCATTTTTCTTAACTGTATACACCCATCTATTACCTAAAATTTGTGCATTTTCAGGCAGCTGAACTAGATCCCAAACCTTGTGGCATACATGACCTGCATTTCCTGGTTCATGGCCTCTACCCATTCAGATGCTCCAGGTGTTTTGGTAGCTTCCTTGTAACTTTTAGGGATTTTTACTTCAATTAAATTAACTTCTGTATTTGAAAAATCTGAAACTTTACCCGACTGACTATTTTTACCGTTAAAATAAAAAAAATCATAATCATATTTTATGTTATTCTCTGCACAATATTTAATGGTATCATTTAAAGATCTTAATTTAACTTTAGTTCCTTCTATGCCATAGTAGATATCTGTCCTGGGTTCATTTTTCCTACTTACAGCAGTTCGTATCCAATTAATGGATTTGCAAGGGAATTACATCTGAACTATTATTTAAATCATGAGTTAAACATTTAGTTTTTACAGGACTGACCCTACTTTCTTCCATTTTGGAGGCGTTATCACTTCTACTTTCTGACTTGAATAAGTCATCTATCATAGGGAAGATATCACCATCCTCTGGGAAGTGTAAGCAAGAAAAAGAACGAAAATTTTGTTTTGAACTATTTATGATGTCAACCCCCCTTTTACTCTCGTCAAATCTAACATTTATTGTTTCTATAATTCTCTGCTCGCTTATAACCCATATACGGTACCCTTTAGTCATTTGTGCATAACCACACATAATTCCAAGCTTAGCTCTCATATCGAGCTTCTTTCTTTTTTGTTTAGGTACACCTACATAAGCTAAGCAGCCAAATTTTTTCAGATGAGAGACAGATGGCTTTCTACCAGAGTATAACTCAAACGGGGTTTTCTTAAAATTTTTATGGCAAACTCTGTTCCATACATACGTGAAACACAAAAGAGCTTCTGCCCAAAATTTCTGAGATAAGCCACTTGAATTTAAAAGGGTTTTGACTCCATCAAGAGCAGTTAAATTGTAGCGTTCCGCACAGCCATTCATCTCTGGAGAATATGGATTTGTTCTCTCGTGGGAAATACCCTGACTATCTAGAAAATTTTCAAATTCATCGTTACAAAATTCCAGCCCCCCATCTGTTCTAACTGAAACCACCTTTCTATCCAAAAACCTTTCGGCTCTCTTTTGATAGCTAAGAAAAGTTTCGAAAACATCAGATTTATTTTTAAGGGCATAAACAGTAACTTTTCTAGAAAAATCATCAATTATAGATAAAAAATATCTGCTTCCCCCATGAGACGAAACAGGCAAGGGACCACACAAATCCATATGCAGCAGCTGGAGAGGGGATTTGGATCTTATGTAACCTGTTGATTTAAATGACACTCTTTTTGATTTAGCTAATTCACAGGAAATACAATCTTCAGTCAATTTAGATAGCATTGGTAAACCATTAACAGTTTTCTGTTTACTTGTATTAACGACATATTCACTGTTAATATGGCAGAATCTTTCATGCCATAACTCATTAATATCAACCTCTTCTACTTGGTTTGCTGAAAAATTGACTGAATTGTTATTTCCTTCACACTGGGTTACATATTTTGATGGTTTCAAAAAGTATAGGTCATTTTTCCTTAAAGCATAAAAAAGCTGATTTCCAGTTTTATCATAAACAAAAACCTTACCATTTTTACCCACAAAATTAATCCCCAGTTTTTCAAGCTTAACCCCAGATAGTAAATTTCTTCTTAAATTAGGATTATACAAAACATCTTTCAAAATGATGCGATTAAATTTACCATTTTTACACTTTATCAAAAACTGAATTGTCTCCTTTTCCTCAACTGGACATTCTTTCTCCCCAACTGCAAGAAACATGTGCAAGTCAGATACTGGCCCAAAAGTAAAAAATAAATTTCGATTGCTACAAAAATGTGCTGTAGCAGCTGTATCAAAAACCCATTGGGTATTTCCATAGCCCAGATCTGATGAATTTGCCTCGCACAGTTCAGGAGAAAGTTCTATTAAACTACATTCCAATTCAGAGAAGGTACAATTAAAAACATGTTTACGTTCTACATTACTAGTTTCCAAAGGTCTTGAAAATTTATCTTTAAAATTATTTTTACTTTTAACATTAGGTTTCATATTTCTAGAACCAAACTTATTAAAATTACTTTTAACATCAGAATTACATTTATCATTAGACATTTCATTATTAGATTTACTTAACTTTAGTTTACAATTTGAAATTAAATGGCCATACACTTTGCAATAAAAACAAGGACCAATTTTACTTTTACTAAGACCTTTGGATTTAGATTTACCTGGAAAATGCTTTACAGACGATTCACTAGAAAACGCCACATTCGCAAAATCTTTCTGGGACAACTTCAGGCGATTCTCCTCTAATAACAGCTCAGATTCAATCCTGTCGGGAACAAACTGTATGTCGCTCCATCTATAAATGGCTTGAACTGTGGCTTGGAACTCATCGGGTAGACTCCGAATCATCTGATATCCCAGATAGAGTGGCTGTAACTGGTGTCCAACCTCACATAGTCTCTCTGTTGCTTGCTTGACTCTACACAGGAAAAGTCCAAGGTTTTCTCCCGGAACATATCTGGTATTAAAAAAAACGTTAAGAAGCTGGATGACTCTTGCTCTGGTTGTAGGCTCAAAATGGTCGTGTAAGATTTTCCAGGCTTTTGCTCCATCAGTAGTACTTGATATTAAGAGCTTAAACTCAGAACTCAGGGACTGGTATATAATAGTATAGGCACGGTTCTTTCTCAACTTCAAATCCTGCTTTTCTCTCCATGTTAACACATCAGTTACTTCAGAAGCTGTGTCTTTACTGCTAGAACTTTTAACAGGTGACTTCTCTTTTACTTCACGTTCATCTTGGGTTACGCTTTCCTGAGACTCAGTCACTCCAGAAGCTGCATCCCCACTGTCAGAACTCTTCACAGGTGAACTTTCTTTAACTCCATCAGGCTTTATGAATTCATACGCTCCATAATGAAGCAATAGAACTTTTACTTCATGCTTCCATGATTCCCAATTAGTGCCAGTCAGCAGGGTGATGTTTTGATTTACCTCCATCAGCCCCCATCCATTAAAAACGGCAACTCTTCAAATTCACAGGAAACCAGCAGCAGAAAAGTTCGTTAAAATTCACTCAGAGAAACCAGTAAAAAGTTCCATTTAAAAAAAAAAACGATTGAGTCCACAAAAAAAAACAGGAGCCACCTTTTCTTCACTTCCACATTTCCAAAAAAAACTTAAGTATTCGGGTTACGAGCTGCTGGGCCCATAACCCTCCTGTTGGATTCTTTTACTATTAGCAGATAATGCACAGTGAAATCTGGATATTATGGAAATGCATGTAAGTGGAAGACTTCAGTAAATAACACAGTTGAAGTAAACTAACTATTTAATGATGAGCGAACATTATTTACACATGAAAAATGTTGTCAGCATAGCTTTGCTGAACTTAACTTAAAAATAAATAACATCTGTTTGTAATACGAAGAACCGCCAGCAGACTTCATACATACGTAGCGAAAGCTACAACGCCTTAATTACATGGCGAAAATCTAAACAGACGTTGCTCACAAGCAGAACAGAAAAGAGAAGAGAAAGATGCAACGCTACATCTCATTAAATACACCAGCTTGTTGTGGAAATCTGCATAAAACTGTTGCCATTACATGAAAAGAAATACGTACCCAGAACGCCAGTGACTCACGAACGATGATGTCAAACATCGACCAATTAGAATGCAGGAAACATCGCGCAGGCCGAGAACAGTGAGTAACGGTGATTCAAGATCACAGCAGTTACGGCGTGACTGAATCGCGTATTTACCGGCAGAAAACATGTGAAGCAGTGGCGTTCGGTCGTATTTTAACATAGACTTGGGGATGGTAAAAATAAAAGGTATGTCATGTCAAACAGAATTTAATAAAGTTAATTTTAATTTACATTTTAACAAACATGACATAACAGAAATAAATTTGAGAGTTTCAATAAAATGTTTTAAGAATTTAATTATTTTAAGATAAGATTTAAAAAAACTTCTTAAAAACACCATAAAAATTTTAATAAATGTGCAAGGCCTTTTGAAAGAACTAGTCTTTCTTCGTCATGCACAGAGAACACGTCCTACTACTTTGAAAACAGCAGCAAGACTGACAGAGAACAGGTCAGGGAAAGGGACAAGTTGAAGAAACAGCCAATAGTAAAGTATGAGTAGGAAACACACTAGGAAAGCAGAAGGCAACAGCCAGTCTCACAAGAGCATAACCCAAAGAAAAGAACACAAACCAGCAGGAGAATAATAAAACAATTTAATAAAAACCAAGTCTAAATATATAAAATAGTACATAATTAAATAAAATAAAAATTAACATTTAGAAAATTAGATAGATAAATAAATTATAATAGTAATAAATAAATAAGGGGAAAAATATATATATAATAGGACGGATGGGTGGTAGATGTTAGAGCATGGAGGATGGTGATGTTGCCTGGATAATACGCAATGGTTAATTTAAAAATGGAATGGGTCATTTGATTTATAACAACGTTGCTAATACACATTTTATAACGGATGTTGATTCAATACTTTTATTATATTGATGTAGTTATATTTATATTAATTCATAATAAATTTATTCATATTCATTAATATTTAATAATGTTAACGATTAACTTGTATTTAAATTTCAGCACACTAAGGACAATATCATATTAAATTCTAATACAAAGTGTACTATCTTAAATGAGAATAAAATGCATGTTTAATTAATTTTATTATTTATTCTACCTTCTCCCATTAAATAATGTGTATTTAATTTTTAAGAAAGTTTATAGATATGTTAAATGTAACTAATTTCAAAATTTAATTATTAATATTAATTTGTTAGCATCTTTCTTAATTTTAATCTTTTTTAAAATTTATATTTAATTACAAATTAATTTGTGATGATGCAGTGATGTCACAGGAATTTAAATGGTGATATGTTATAGCTTGGTACAAATCTTTGTGTGAAAAATCATAAATAATCATCAATTTTGCCATTTTACATATAATTTTTATTTAATATATCAATTACTCATTTTTTCTAATATTATTTTTAATTATTTATCTTTTATCTGTGTCTAGGCAGTATTTGCTTTAAAACTTAATCCATTAATAGTTATAAATAGTTTTTATTATATGAGCTGTTCGGTGTACAAGTTGATTAACTCCATCAAATGAAAATGTTTAGTAAAAACGGTTAAAGTTATTGTAACTATAAAAATATTGTACTTATATAATATTTTTTCCTGGGCTATTTTGAATGAATTCATTTATTTTCAGGTATTTGAGAACAAATCAACGTCTGCTTTCAAACAGGAATACACACTAGAGATAGCTTTTTTTTTTTTTTTTTTTTACATTCTGTGCAAATGACCACATACACACTGGATGCAATCATTCATTGAAACCACTGCCAACCACCTGTATAAATTGACTGTAGCTAATGACTAGATTAGTGTTGGGAATATTTGCTACTGCATACACAACGGCTGCTTTGAGGGCTGCAACATCGTTATGTGGATGACTGTTGGGGTCCCTCTCAACTATGCCACAGACATAATAGGCTATGCAGTTAATATCTGGGTAGCTAAGGGGCCAACAAGTTGAGGATGACATCGTTATGAATGCTTTAGCCATCTATTTTTGGTTTGTATTGGCCATATGGGATAGTGCAGAGTCTTTTTAAAAATAGTACAGCTTCCCACATGTTACAAAAGTAATTTAGTGTTCTAACACCTTGGTATAAGCAACAGCGTTGACTCTGGCACCTTGAAGAAAGAAATCTGGATGCATCAGATTATCTTCGCTTCTCCCCACCCCCCCAGATCATCATTGAGGCTGGAAATTTTCTGCATGTGTCTGTCCGAATCTCTTTGAGGAGTTTACACCATCACTGTTCTTTTTGCGGTTCACTTTCTTGACCTGGGCAAAGTTTTTCTCATTGGAAAGAAACAAGAGCATTCCTGGCTCCTCTTGATGTTTCCGCTTGTTAAGGAGGCACTTGTCTCTGGTCAGGCAGTTGTTCCTGGTTCTCTCGGACAAGAACTGTACTCTCTTCATCACGTATGACCTCTAACGAAGGTTCTCATGAATTGCACATCAGATTGTGGCCTCATCAACCTGCATCTCCCTAGCGAGTGCTCTTATCGACTTCGTAGGATTTTCATGTATTTGACTAAGGAATTCTGGTGTTTTGATAATTTCATATTGCTGACAATGTTGTTTCCTGCATGAAACATTTGCCACATGAAACCTAGCAGCCTTCAGTTCTCTCCTTACATTAAAGACAAGTGAGTTTCAAGCATGTGGCAATCTCTAAATCGAAGTGTTCCTCAGCCATCGAACCAATGACAGCATGCTTCTTCATTTCCTCAGATAGTCTAGGTTCTGACATGTTTACATGCTGTAGGGAAAGATTTGTAACTATGATATGCAGGGTGATATTTCACCTATAACACGTGTTCTCAAATACATGACACATCCTTTATATTAATACCAAAACTAGTATTAAGTAATTTAAAAATATAAATATTACATGGTAGGTGTGAACAAGTTTTTCCAAGCTGCAGAGAGTATAGTAGAATCAGTTTTTTGATTAACAATAACTTCACGACTAAGAAAAATCGCTAAATTTTCAAGAAAGTGCAATTTAGAGATGCTATTGGTATTAAAGATAATTTTTTCATTTTGAAAATAAACTATGGCCAGAATCCCATGAATGCTTGGCAATAGAAGATTTAGAAATTTCCTCGTTATTAACATAACAAGAGTGTTCTTTAAAGTGGATTTCAAAATTATTTTTTTTAGTTTAACCAATATAAGAAAGATGACAACCATTACAAGGAACATTATAGATTTCCCATTTACGAAAATGAGGAACCAGAGACTTGGGAAATTGGAATTTATTGACAGGTTTAAAAATAACATTAAAGTTAAAACATTTTAAAAATTTAGCTAATTTGAAACATAAAGGAGGATAAAAAGGTGAAACAAATTCTCAGGTTTGACGTTCTCAAATTTAGAAAGAGTAGAATTGCTTAGAGGGTCTATTAAATTTCTTCACAGCTTTATTGCTAACAGAGGGGTTGAAACCTCTTTTGACAGCTTAATTATGGGTAATCTTCTATCACCAATTCTCTGACATTTACATGCATTATTTTCAGAAAAAAATATTTAATCTGTTAAATTTTAAATGTTGGATATGCTATATGCTTTTGATATTTCTACCATTCTTCATACTGTCAATTCCATTGACTTACATGTCCAGTTAGTTAGAAAATAGTAATAAACTACCTTTCCTTGATGTTTTAGTTACTAGATGTGATTCTTTTTTCAAAACTTGTGTTTATAGAAAACCTTTTTCTGTTTCTAACCCACCTCATGCTCTTTCAAATCATCCTGTTAACCAGAAAATCAGCGTCTTTTACACTTATGTAAGCCGTGCCTGTGGCAGCTTTCTCTGCACATATCAGTTTCCATCCCTCCTTATAACATAACTCTATTACCTTTTTTAAAAAATTACTCTTTCTCCCCCCCCCCCTTCCCTTTTTATGCAAGTGAAATCATTAAATTATTTTGTTTCTTAAAACAATATGTAGTTCTATCTACATGTTTTTTTTTTGTTGTTTTTTTTTCTGTCCTTTTCGTAACGAGCTTAATTCAATGCATTCAAATACACAGATTTATGATTTCAATTTCCAGTTATCAAAATTCCATTCTCACATAATTAATTTATGTCTGTTAACGGTCTTTGTCTAAAAATAATCAAGTAAATACACAAAAATCGAAGTGCAGCTGTCCATCCAGTACGTTACATTTTCTTTCATCGTATTTTATCCATGTTATAAATAAGTCATTCTTAATTACAGCTAAAATTTGACAGTTAAAAAGAAATAACAAAAATAAAATTATTTTATGGGAATGCAGTCTCAAATATTTTTCATTTACATTAGCACATATGCCTTTCCTCAGCATTTTCCCATACTTCTGTTATTGCACAATTACATAGTTAAGCTAATTCGTTGGTGTTAAAATAAACAGAATTCAGATTTATGTCGCCAATTCTCATGAAATAAAGAAGGGTTATCTTACATCCCGGTGAGTTATCACTAGAAGGGATGACATATTATGTTCTGTTAAACCTTCCACCAATGCTTTGTCCATTTTCATTCTGTTGCCCAAAACCTTTGTAAATTGGTGATAGTGTGCAACACCAAGTCATGTGAATCAGTGAGCGAAAGTAATCACTTGGCTTTCTCCCTCATTTGATGTGAGGTCCTGAAAAAAGGGCCGCTTTTTTTTTTTTTTTTTTTTCAACGTTATGGAGCACCTCTCCGTGTATAGACATATACGCCTGGATACAATTGTATTCTCCATTATGATTGTGCTTTTGCTTCGATCTAAATAAAAACATCTATTTCTGTACGTAATACTGGAGTTTTTCCTTTTCAACAGTGAACCCGGAACCACCGTTGTAAGGTGAGCCAAAATGCCTTCACGGTGTCCTCAAAATTTGTTCAGATGCTACATCCCTTAAGGATGAAATTAAAATCTGTTGATGTCAAAAGAGATTTCAACCTTTCTGTTATCAATAAAGCTGTGAAGAAATTTTAATAGACCCTCTAGCAATTCTACTCTTTCTAAATTTGAGAATCAGTGGTCAGATTAAATAATTATGTCTCATACTAAAAATTTTATTTAGTACAATAAATTTAACTACTGTACTGGTATAATTATATGTTTCATTAAATACAATTTCTGGTGAATATACAGCATGTCTGAGAAAGATCTTTATTATTCTAAACATTAATAACAAAAATACTAACAGGTGAAATGAAATGCATTTTGCTGCAAAAGAATGAAGAAATCTAAGAGTTTTTTTACAGTACTTTCAATGTAACTGTGCGTGAGCTCTGTTAGAGCACGGAGAATGTCGAACCTGTACTGGATCCCCTTCCCCAAGTGTTTTTTAACATTTTCTGTGTAACAGTGAGGATTACTAAATGTATCATTTCCTTTAAAACGTCCATCTAGCTCAGGCAATTGATACCAGAAAAAACTCTTAGATTTCTTCATTCTGTTGCAGAAAACTGCATTCCATTTCACCTGTTAGTATTTTTCTTATATTAATGTTTAGAATAATAAAGACCTTTCTTGAAGACACTGTACTTTTTTAATTTAGCTAGTCAACCCACCTTTAATGTGGGCCAAACCTTTTTGAAGTAGTGAGATTTGACACATTTTACAAAATGATGGGATATCATGTGCATTTTTAACATTTTGATGCTGTAAGAATGTGATAAGCTGAGTTGCTATTGTATATCAAACACATATTACGAAATTATGAGCACTTTAGTGGAAAATGGGTCAAGCATTCTCAGTCTGACCTAATTTATTAGGTATCTGGAAGGACAGAAATTGAAAAAAATATAGCTGTTCAAAGAAAATATCAAAAAGCCTGTCATTTCTTTTAATGTTTTATTACAAATTCATCATGTTTTGAGAGATACTTGAGGACTAAATTGCACAGAAGACCAAAATAAGAATTCTGAAAACATAATTTAGTAGTGGCTAATTTCACGCCAAATCATCCGGGGCCATGTGCCTTTTATGTCTCAGATGACAACAGTATTTTTTTCAATTTTTTATCTCAAAAATTAACTTCAGAAAAAATATTTGAAATTTGAGCATTTTGTGCGATTCTTCCCATCATTGTGTTGGCATCAAATTGCGTAAAAGGCTGTAGCTTTGTTATTTTGGAACAATATACATGATTTTGGTATCAAATTAAAGCTGATTTTCTATTCTTTCTAACTGTGCTATAATATTCACAAAAAAAATTATAAAAAAAATAGGAGCTTTCAAAGTGAAATTTTTGGTTTTTAAAAGTGTAGCAATAAATTTGCAATAACGGGGCAAGTACCGACAAACACATACTTTAAATTTTAGAATTGGCTCTATCTCAACATGTGTTTTCAGTTTTGAAAATATTAAAAGGGTGTTTTTTGTGGTTGTTAAATTATGCAAGTTTATAGTTCTCCAATATTTAACAGTGATTATGATTATTCAGCTGCCACTAGACATTTAAAAAAGTGTTGAATTTTAGAAACAAGGTGAAACAATTTGATATTTGGGTAACATATGAATAGATCAATAAACCTACATCAAGCTATTAATTGTTTGACTACTTTATAAAATAAACTTTTAATTCATTGTACACTCCAAATAAAATTACTTTGAATGTGAAACACGAAGTTTAGAATAAAATATCAATTTAACAAGTTCTGAAGACTTGTATAAATTTTCTTCGGCAAATATGAAAGGAATCAAAACATTCTATACCGCTTCAAGAAATATCAGTATGTACCATGACTTTTTAGAAGAACGGTATGCTAATGCTAAAACTGTGCCTGGAACATGGGAAAATCATTACTTCCTGCCAATAAATAAGACAATTATTTTAGTAAAACGACTTTCATCGTCCCAAATATCTTTTAAAACTTCTGTTGGCAATGCAAATAAAGATCTTATGGATGTAGTGCTAGAAAAATTTTATGCAGTTATTTATGGAGAAAAATGGTGGGTAGGGAAAGCACAACAATGATCTATGAATGCAAAAATTCAATTCATGCACCCTTGCAGATCTTCCAAAACATTTTTATGGCCAACACCAAGTGACAGTTGTTGGGTATCTTTTGAAAACATTATGCAAGAAGTACCTGTGCCCAGAGTTGCATAATATAGACGCGCATGCCATGCGCAGAAAGTTTTCCGCGAAATTCGGAACTTTGCAGAAAATGTTTTTGGGAAAAAAAAAAAAAAAAAAAGGTAATTTTTGTTTTTGTAACTTTTTTTTTTTTATTAAATACCGAAATATTAGAAATATTTCCCAATTTTATGTATGATTTATTTATTGTTTGCCAGGGGTAGTTCTGTTCTGAATTTTCCAAAAATTTAAGGCATTCAGTTCCGAAAATTTTAAAAAAATCTGCCATCAGCCTGAAAATTCGGGCATAAAAAAATATCACTTAAAAATATTGCGAATTTCAATAAATGGTCGCCGAAAAAAAACAATTTTGTCAATCGTTCGCAGAAAAAAATCACCACTTTCGTCAAAGCATCGCGGAAAAAAATGTGAATTTCGTCAAAGGACCGCAGAAAAAAATGTGAATTTTTTTAAAGGATCCTGAAAGAAAAAAGATAATTTCGTCAAAAAATGAAAAAACCACGATCAAAAGATCGCTTAAAGTACGTGGATTTTGTCAAAATCGAAAAACGTGTGAATCTTATCAAAATATCGCGAAAAACACGCTATATTAGTCAAATGATCATGAAAAAAGTGGGAATTTCGTCAAAAACAAACAAAACGCTGTCAAAAGATCGCGAAAACACGCGAATTTCGTCAAAAGGTCGCGAAACAAACAGCAACTTTCGTCAAAATACCGGAAAAAACATGCGAATTTCGTCGAAAGGTAGCGAAAAATAGACGAATTCCGTCAAAAGATCGTGAAAAAAAAACGTGAATTTTCTCAAAGGATTGCAGGATTGCTAGTTTCATGAAAAAACAAACAAAACGTGGTCAAAAGATAGAAAAAAAATCCCTGTAAATTTCCGCAAAAGATCGCAAAAAACAAGCGAATTCCACTCAAAGATCACAAAAAAACACGCGAATTTCGCCAAAAGATCCCGAAAAAATATGCGATTTTAGTCAGAAGATTGCAAAAAACACGCAAATTTTGTCAAAAAATCGCAAAAAGTACGCGAATTTTGTCAAAAGACTGCAAAAAATACGCGAATTTCGTCGTAAGACTGCAAAAACACGCGAATTTCGACAAAAGATCACGAAAAACAAGCGAATTTTGTCTAAAGACTGCAAAAATACACGAATTTCGTCAAAAGATCGCGAAAAATGAGCAAATTTCTTCGAAAGATTGTGAAAGTCACTCGAATTTCGGCAAAAGATCGCAAAAAACACTCAAATTTTTGCACGAGATTGTGAAATCACATTAATTTTGTCAAAGGATCACGAAAAACGCTAATTTTGTGAAATGATTGCATGGATTTTGTTTATTTTATTTTAAGATTTGCTGAAATTAGGTCCCCAAAGGTTCCTTTTTATGCAAAATATATGGTCTTTGTTAATCCCTTTTTAAAAAAAAAAAATGATCCCCTTTTACCATTTTTTACTATAAAAGTTGAGTGGGAGTCCTGTATGTTGTATTCATAGGCTTTCCTTTGATTAATTAAAATTATTGCTCTAAAATAATATTTTTTAAAGCCAAATAAACTGATTTTTTTTTCTTCCTGCTGCTAATTTTTCATTATTGCAATCTGTACCCAATTGTCGTTTAGTTAGCCCAGAGTTAGCAAAATGTGTGCAGAAATTTTATCTGAGTAATTATTCTTTCAAATGTGAAAATATTTTCAAGATAGCAATCATTTTAATTTTTAGGAGTTTATTAGCATAAGAATTTGAG
Source organism: Maratus speciosus (assembly GCA_963932465.1). Lineage (NCBI taxonomy): Eukaryota > Metazoa > Arthropoda > Arachnida > Araneae > Salticidae > Maratus > Maratus speciosus. The sequence goes on from OZ010796.1 coordinate 385,988,389, forward strand.
TCTACTCAAAAAACAGAATTTTAATTTTATTGCTACAAAATTAGATTTTTGCTGCTCCAAAAATGGACTTTACTGTTCCAAAAGCAGGTTTTTGCTGCTCCAAAATGGCTTTAGTGCACTTTCATCTCTGCATCAGTTCTCTTTAATGGTGATACCTATGAATAGATCTCTCCCTATAAAAATGTGATTCAGTTGTTTCAGAAGCAATGCCGTATTCTTTCTGTGAACAGAGTGACTGGTATTTTGTGCAAATAGATATTAAGGATTGGGCTGTTTCTAAATGCATTGACAAAATAATTGATAAGAATTCCCCTTTTCCTATCATGGATTTTTAGCTTTATTATTTTTTTCAGCTAAAATAATTATACTTGAATTAATATCGATTAATTTTTAGTTTAAATGGAAATTACTTTAAAACTACTGTTTTTAATTAATATCGTCAAAATAATGTAACACATTATTTTATTAAACATTAATTTAATTTGCAGAAAGTTTTTGACCCAATATTTGCATGCACAGAAAGCTTTTGGTTTTATACAAGTCTGCCTGTGCCTTCATTAACTTCATTCTCAGGCAGAACATATGGTCTGGAAAAAAATATTCAACAGTTAATTGTAGAATCAGTTAAAAACATTTTATAAATCAGCACCTAAGCAAACAGGTATTAACAGTTAAAATGTGATTCTTTAAAACTTGAAGTGTTCCTTTGCATGTTGATCCATTGAAACATCATCTGTTACATTGATATTTTATTCTAAACTTTGTTTCACATTCAAAGTAATTTTGGTTGGAGTGTACAGTGCAATGAATTAAAAGTTTATTTTATAAAGTAGTCAAACAATTAATAGCTTGACATAGGTTTATTGGTCTATTCATATGTTATCCAAATATCGAATTGTTTCACCTTGTTTCTAAAATTCAACATTTTTTTAAACATCTAGTGGCAGCTGAATATTCATAATCACTGTTAAATATCGGAAAACAATTAACATGCATAATTTAAGAACCACAAAAAAATACCCCTTTTAAGATTTTCAAAACTGAAAACACATGTTGAGATAGAACTAATGCTAAAATTTAAAGTATGTGTTTGTTGGTACTTGCCCATTATTGCAAATTTATTGCGACACTTTTAAAACCCAGAAATTTCACTTTGAGGGATCCTAATTTTTTTTTATATTTTTTTTGTGAATATTATAGCACACTTAGAAAGAATAAAAGATTAGCTTTGATACTAAAATCATGTATATTGTTTCAAAAATAACAAAGCTGACTGTTGTGAAATAATTTTCTACCTTTTCAAACAAATTATTAATTTTAAAAATGAAGTCTTTTTTATTCCAGAAAAAAATATGTAATGTATAAAGATAATGATTTAAGCAATCTCTTTATATAATATGCTAAGGTGACAATACCGGGTCCCACTCATCCTTGGGAGGAAAAAGCATATTGCGGCCATGTTAGGGTTAAGCATTCTGTTGCCGTAAATAACACAAATGTTCGATTTACAGTATGGAACCATTTATCCGGAAACCAGTTAACCGGAAAACCAGTTATCCGGAATGGTATTTCTGATAGACTGATTTCAGAATCTTTGCAGAAGAAGGTGTCATACATTGCCAGTTTGACATAGGCTTTGCTTGAAACAATTGTATAATTTGATGACAACATCTAGTATTTTTCGTCATCACATTTAGTTGTATTTTAGATGTTTTAATTTTTATGCACAGGAAACAGAAGAATTTTTGTTCCTAAGGGATTCCCATAAATTGCCTTCTTTTAAACTCTGGCTAATTTTTTATCTTTCTTGCATTGATTTTTAATCTAATAATTTAAAATGAGAAATAATGCCACAACCACACATATTCCATAAAATTTATCAAATGGATGCTGCTTTAATGCACAACCAGTTAACCGGAAAAACCAGTTATCCGGAATACATCTGACCCTAAGCATTCCGGATAAATGGTTCTGTACTGTATAATAATTTGCATTGTATCACATCTATTATTATTCATTTTCTCTAAAACCTTCAAAAACTATACAATTATAATGTTTTAAAAACAACCAGCTACCAATAACAGATTACCGTCTAGAAACAAATGAACGACTCTTTGAGTGATTCATTAAAAAAATATGGCTAACATCCGATTCTGCTTTTAAAATATTTGTAAAAGCATATTAAAGCCTTTAAATATTTTGAAATGCATTTTTCACTTTTGTTTCCATTTATTAGCAGTAAGTTTACCACATGTTTTAAATTCTAAATTAAAAATCCAACAAAGACTGTTGCTGTTGAAAACGACAAATTCTAAATCTAAAAACAAATGAACAACTCTTGGATTATTTCATTAAAAAAATTATAAACAATGAATTCGGTTCCATGCATCGACTAAGCTTTATTTCAACATTGTTTTGGCACCATCTTTTGGCAATCAATATAAATGAAGAAAATTTTGATTGAAATTAAATTTTTTTATTTTAAAAAAATGCAGGATGTAATGAAATAATTAGAAATTATTTTTTAAATGCTTCCGTTATCTAATTTTAAAATTTCGTTCAATATAAATAAAATGAATATTTTTATTATTATGATTTCTTTGGGAGAATTTAAATTTAGTTTATTAATTTTTTAAGAGGTTAACATTTATTTGCTTAATTTTTTACATTTTGTTTACATTATAAATAAAATAAGTTTTTTAATGTGTAATTGAAATATAAGATGTTATGACTGCATTAGTAGGACTGAAAATTATTTTTTCACATTCTCTTTTTAAATTACACATTTGTTTTCACTCCAAAGTTATGTTCAAATGTTCCTATGTTAAAAATCGAAATTTTATCTGCATTGATGTAATTAATAATGCAGTACATGGTATTGTATATTACTTACATTTTAATTACATTTGATAAGAAATATAAATTTTATTTACAATGCAAGAAAATATCAAGTGAAAATAAGCTAAGCACTTAAAAATTGGTAAAATTAAATTAATTTTACGAAAGAAATAATAATTTTGGTTTTCATTTTAAGTTTTGAAGTTTTTAAAAATTGATCTTGAATTAAATGAATGCGTCCTGCATATTTCCTATAATAAAAAAAACTATAATTTTAACAAAAAGTTCCTTCATTTATATTAAATGCTGATAGATGGCGCCAAATCCATATTTAAAAGCAAAACATAAAGCTTCATTAATCAATGAGTAAAACCGCTGCATTGATCTACTCCTAATAGAAAGCAGTTTGTTGAGTTTTTAATTGAGATTCATTCATTTTTATCAAAGTAATATATTTTGTAATAAAAAACTTGATTATTTAATTTTAATGTTTTGTGAAATCTTCAGAAATTATGTTTCACTTTGCTAATTATTATTATTGTTGCAATAAATACTGCTGTTTGTTTTGCCCAATTGTTGAACTATTTCAGAAAATGAATATTGAGTAAAAAGAAAAAAATCCTCATTTGTATTTGTAAAATCATTTGTATTTGTAAAAATCATTTGTCATTTTTAAAATGTGCTTTTCTATAATACAAGCCCTTCAATAATAAAATCTTCCTTCTGTTTGTTTGAATGATGTCTTATGAAAATCAAACATAGTTCAACATTCCGTCATTTTTGATGGAAGTTATATACTAGTTTATAATAACAACAAACATTATAAATTCTTTTAGTGCATTTTAATTTTGGAATTTCTAAGTATCGGCTCACTTTTTTGAGGTACTGTAACATCAAAGCAGTGTAATGTATTTTTTAAAAATTAAATTCTTACAAATCACTAAATGTAAGTTTTAAACGTATCCTTTTTTTTCTTTTTTAGGTTTTAAACATCAAAGAACACAAGAAGTGATCCATTTTCCAAAACTCAAAAAGTGTTGTGGAAGAACCTCAGTTGGATAATGGATTATCACTGCAATATAATGGATTATCACTGCAACAAAAGAATGAAATTATCTGATCTTCAAATTAAGATGGATTCTCTTGAAAATCTGTGTTTCAATTTAATTGTTGAGAAATTTTATCTGTTTCATTCGGCCTTCTCTAAATCAGTTGATCTGAACCTACAACGTAACTTTGAATTTTTACAGAGAACATATTCACTTGAACTTGCAACAGAATTTCATAAAAGACATTTATTGGATGATATGTATTTGGACTTTATAATAAATAAACATTTACAATTTTTGGATGGCAAATGGCTGACATATACATGTAGTCCTTTCATGAGGAGAATATACAGAATTCCCATAGAAATAGCTTTGAGTCGTTTGCCAAATCTTAAAACAATGGTCTTTCCTAAAATTTGTGATGATGAAATTTTAGAAAATGTAGCTAAATGTTGTCCCGAAATAGTTAAAATTGACATCAGGGATTCTAACATAACGGATAATGGAATTAAATATTTGTGTAAAGATGAAAATGGTAAAATTCCCTGTTCTAGAATAAAGCATCTATTAATTGAAAACACCAAAGTCACTAATGAAGGGCTCACGTGCCTTATTAAACATTTACCGGAGCTTGAAACCATTGATTCCCCAAATGTTTTTGAAATTATATCTTCCATTTACAAAGATAAAATCATTCGTAATTATAACTTTGTTGATATAGACACGCTAAAATTTGATAAAATAGAATTGAATGCTGATCTCCTTAAAGTATGCGTCACTCTGTGTCCTAGACTGAAATCATTAGCTTGTTGTATATTCTCTGAAGGACAGCTTGATGCTATTACGAATGATCTGAATAGATTGCATTTAAAATTTGTAAAAAAGGGGCGAAATATTAATGTAAATCCTTTCTTAGAAAGTAAAGGAAGCAATTTGTCTTGTTTAAGTATTTACAATGCGGAAATGTCCATCTCCATTCTAGCTAAATGCTGTTCTAGACTGAAAAAGTTATGTCTAAGCAATGTTACCTTTCTAGATGAGGATGTGAATTCATCAACCACTTTTAATTGTTTAGTTGAATGTAATTTTAAACATATTAATGATGAAAGCCTAGCAACTAAAAAGAAAAGCCCAACGAACGAAGTCATTTCTTTTTTGTTATCTTCAGCAAATCTTGAATCCATATCATTCTCTTTTTGTAATATGTCCAGCACTATGAGAAATCTTATCTTGAATTGTTGCAAAAATAATAAGATAAAAATAATATCTTTTGAACGTATTATAGTTGAGGGACATTTTATGATGGATATCTTGTCAAATTGTTCGACGCTAACCAATTTGAACATAAAGATCTGTGATTTTCGTGGATTTGACAAAGGGCCGTTATATGAACTTGCAGAAACACTCCCCAATAAACCTATTATTACCCCACTATATAGAGTACATAGATCAACATAAAGTTTGAGAATGCAAAACAGAGAAGATTTTAGAGCAGTTTTCGTGACAACTTTTGTTCATTTTTCCTAAAAATGAATGGTTCCTTACATTGGTTTGGCAAATAATATGTGGTAGAGAAAAATGTTCCTAATTCTTAGCACTCAGTTGAAAGTCTTTGATACAATGTGTTGAAATTATGCAAGCTGAAATAGAATTTTACTTTTTTTTTCAGTCATAATTAACAGTAATCGCACAAATATTTAAAATCAGCCATTGGGTGTATATTTTAGCCTTCTGAATACAGCTTTTGAAGCCTGAATATGTGTAATATTCGAATTATGGGAAAATGTCAACTACTAAAACACATTTCTCATAATGTTTTCCAGTGTTCAGTATAATGATTTATTTGCATCATTTATAGTTTTTTCTGTTTTCAATATAAAAAGATTCTTTCAGAATATAGCATCCCTTTTCCATCAAGTATTAAAAACAGGTTTTAATATCCTATTAAAGGAGATTTAAAAAAATGATCATTCCATTGATTTGAAACCATGCAGTTTTTCTGCTGTTATTAACATTACATCTTAAGAAGAGTATTAACAGGTTTATTTTTTTTAAATGAATATCTTTGCATAATTTTATATGCATTTTAATAATTAAATTTCAACTTGTAAAAAGAAAGCTTATATGGTATGAAAAATGAAACAATGTTTTCAATTGTACATGTTGTATATTTTTTAATAAAAAGGAAAATTACTGAAATATATTTTGTCTTATGTTTTCCTATGAATCTTCTAATTGTTTTGTGTAATTTTATCAAGGTTTCTCTCACTTCTTGGTTATAATAAATTTTTAAAGTTACTTGTTGCACTTTAGAGAAAGAAGGAGATAGGATAGAGCTGTTTTTATGATTAAGAGCCATATTGCTAATTACTTCCAACTCTTAAAGAGACTTGGTATCTTTATTTTGAAAAAAAATGTCAAATATATCATTTTTCCAACTTTTGCTTAAAATTTTTTTAGCCATTTCTGGTGAAGTTGCATAATATAAATTGCTTTAAAATAAAAAATGAATTTAAGCATTGTTAATAAAATGAAGTCTAAGGTCACAGCATTTAACTGTTAATCATAATCTTTATAAAATTAAATACAATACAGCCCCGATTATATATATCAAAACCCCATGATAAATAGTAGAACTGTGTATACTTTTTTTTCTTTTTAGAGACAGAGGCTGAAAATGGGTTAGTCATCAGTATTTCCATTTAAAAGAACAAAGCTGATGAGGAATGGGAAAGAGGAAAGTCAAGTCAAGTCAATCAGGTCTGTAGGCTTTGAGCTTGAACAATGCCCCCTAGATATTTGAAAAAGCCTTGACATGCATCACGAAAACATCACACAAAGCAGGCAAAATGAAGAAAAGAAATCATTCGTTGACTCGTCAATATCCATGAGTCAATGAGTAATTTTTTTCTTCGTTTTGCCTGATTTGTGCAGCGTTTTTGTGATGTGTGTCAAGGCTTTCTCAAATGTCTAGGGGCGTTGGCTTGAACTGTCCAGTCTCAGGTTGACAGAAGAGTAGGGAATCTCTCCACTGATGTTAAAATTACCATGTGCATTACACCTGCATATGCTGTGTGTCAGTGCCTATATTCAGATTTCTCTTTTAATGATCCTAGAGCAGGATTTTAAAAGATATATAGAAAGATCGACCAAAAATTTGTTTTCGGCCCAAAATCCGAGTTACGGCGAAAATTCGGCTGGACTGAAATTCAATCAAAATTGTCTGTATTTAAAAACATTTCATTTTTTTCTTGAGGAATTTTGGGTATAGCCTATTCCTTGTGGTACGCAGAATAAATTAATAATTGTGCATCTACACCTTATTCAACGCCTATAGTGGGGGAGTTAAACTATATATAATGGTTGAAAAGCCTGTGCATAATTTTTGCACAAGCTACCTGTGTATTCACATTCTGAGCAAATTTGGAGAAGATTATTTAATATGTCTAATCTTCTGTTCTTTAATGTTCAAAGAACGTGTAAAAGATTGCATTAAAATACCAACATTTAGTTACTTTTTTAAAGGATTAATATTTTTTACACAGATACATTTTTACTCTTATTTGTGTAGATACCAACAATTTTTTTTTTTCAAAAGTCATTAAATAAATTTAAATCTTTTTTTTTTTTCTTTTCTTAAGTCTTGTCAGAATTTAAATTAACTTGAATACTTTTAGAATAACAAAACAACAGAAAAAGTTGAAAATTTTAATTTTTAACGAAATTTTTTTAAAATAAAATTTAAATTGAATCTTTTTTTTCACTTATATGTATTTAAGTATGATTTTATTTTCTAAGTTGCTATGTATTATTGAGGTTTTCTGTAGAAATCTTCCTATTGAAATATTAATATATTTATAAGGATACTTAAAAAATAATTCCGTTGCATTCTCGCCTACGGTAATGAAAAAACATTTGTGTGAAACTGCATATGAAAAAAAGTTTCAGTGTATTTTAATAAAATTATACTCTAGCAAACATACTGAAATTGATAAAACATTAATGAGATCCTGCAGGAAGGAAAAGTATTAAATTTCATGGTGTATATATATATATATATATATATATATAAATCAGTTACATTTTGAAATAGTATTTTCTTTTTCCATGAAATATTACTCTGTCAAAACCATTTCATTTTCTGATAAATCTATTAATCTCAAATTATAAGAAGTCATTGATTTTTTTCTTTCTTTGGTAGTTTAAGTGATTTGAAATCAAATAGCGTTTGAAAAACAGCAAATTTAACAATACTTCAGTACAGTATTGGGTCATTCCATGTCAATTCAATCACAAAAATGGGATTTGTACACCTAGTCCAGGCAATAGGGAATTTTACCTGGCAAAATTAATGGTAGTACTGGAAATCGGCTTTCTAGATGTTTTTCGGGTCACTGAATCCGAATTTGTAACTTCCCACCAAAATTTCTCCCGGCAACCCCCCCCCCCCCCCAAAAAAAAGGTTTTTATTAAAAAAATCAATTTTTTTATTGTTTTAGAGAAAAAGTATCTAGAAATTCAGAAAGTAGACAAAATTTCCAACAAATTAGATATATGACACTATGACTTAGGATGAAGGGGAAGGGGGGATCTGCCTCGGAACATGCGTGCGGTGCTGCGTAAACTAAGTTGCGCAATTCCACTTAACCACTTCTCCCAAAAATTTCCCCCCCGAATTCTCCCCCAAATAGTTGTTTTTAACCTAAATTTCTTATTGTTTTAGTGGAAAAGCATTACAAAATTCAGAAACTAGACAAAATTTGCAACAAATAGGATATATGACATTATGAATTAGGATGAACGGGGAAGGTGAGGGCTGCCTCTGAACATGCACTGCGGCGTTACGTGCACTAAATTATGAAGTCCAGGCAATAGGGGATTTTATCTGGCAAAATTAATACTAGTTCTGGATTTTGACTCACTTTGTTTTTTGGGTCGCTGAATCCGAATTTGTAACTTCCCAGCAAAGTTTCACCCGGCAACCCCCTAAAAATTGATTTTTTGAAAAAATTTCGTTTTTGAGAAAAGCGTGCGGGGAATGTTCCGAGACAGCTCCCTCTCTCCCAGTTTATCCTACGTCATAATGTCATATATCCTATTTGTTGCAAATTTTGTCTATTTTCTGAATTCCGTAATGCTTTTCCCCTAAAACAATAAGAAATTTAAGTTAAAAACAACTATTTGGGGGGTTTTGGGGGTAAGTTAAAAATTCAGATTCAGCGACCCAAAAAACTTAAAGTAAACCTTATAGAGAAAGTTCAGAGGGAAGATGGGAGGGCTAATGTAAACGTGTGAGTGGTTAAGTGGAATTGTGCAACTTAGTCCATGCAGCACTGCTGCGTATGTTCCGAGGTAGATCCCCTCTTCCCCTTCATCCTAAGTCATAATGTCATATATCTAATTTGTTGGAAATTTTGTCTACTTTCTGAATTTCTAGATACTTTTTCTCTAAAACAATAAAAAATTTGATTTTTTTAATAAAAACCTTTTTTGGGGGGGCTTTTTACCAAAATTTGGCGGGTTGCCGGGGAAAATTTTGGTGGGAAGTTACAAATTCGGATTCAGCAACCCAAAACACATCTAGAAAGCCAATTTCCAGTACTACCATTAATTTTGCTAGGTAGAGTCCCTTATACGGTCCCTATTGCCTGGACTAACCCATGAACTTCGATTTTGATGAAACTTGGTATATTCAATAAACATATACGGTACAGAACCATTTATCCGGAATGCTTGGGGTCAGATGTATCCCGGATAACTGGTTTTTCCGGTTAACTGGTTATGCATTAAAGCAGCATCCATTTGATAAATTTTATGGAATATGCGTGGTTGTGGCATTATTTCTCATTTTAAATTATTAGATTAGTTGGATTAAAAATCAATGCAAGAAATATAAAAAATTAGCCAGAGTTTAAAAGAAGGCAATTTATGGGAATCCCTTAGGAACAAAAATTCTTCTGTTTCCTCTGCATAAAAATTAAAACATCTAAAATACAACTAAATGTGATGACGAAAAATACTAGATGTTGTCATCAAATTATACAATTGTTTCAAGCAAAGCCTATGTCAAACTGGCAATGTATGACACCTTCTTCTGCAAAGATTCTGAAATCAGTCTATCAGAAATATCATTCCGGATAACTGGTTTTCCGGTTAACTGGTTTCTGGATAAATGGTTCCATACTGTATATCAAATAGCCCCTAATTTTTTTTATCTCTAGCATCATTACTTTTTTATTTACAGCCATTCAAAATTTCTTCAAATTCACACTTTTGCATATATCTAAGAAGTGCTAAACAAGTTGCACTTGGTTATAAAAAAAATTCTATTGGGCTGCCAAATCTTTTAATTTTCAAAATTTATCCGCTTACCAACAAAAGTATGATAAACACAGAAAAAAATACTAGGGAGCTGAAAATATTTATTTTGGTCTCCTAAAAAATAATAATTTATTATTAATCTATATTTTTGTTAGAAAAAAACATGATTTTCTAAAAATGCAATATCAGGGTGAGGGACAGGTATAATCTTAACACTCTTTTTTTTTTTTTTTTTTTTTTTTTTTTTAATGAGCCTAAATATATGTTCTAACTTATTATAGAATAAAATTAGTGGTTTTTAAATTCCTTCTGAAGTGAAAAAAAAGGGGAGAAATCTGCCAATGCTATCAAAGAAAATGGAAGCCATCTTGAATATAATTTTAATTTTACATATAAATGTAGTATAATTTTGGAATGTAATTTAATAATTAAACACCTATTTAAATTAAATATTCAATTTCCTTAGTAATTTATTTTATAAATATTTTTTTCTTATTTATGTAGGTTAAAATGGCATATTCTCGGTAGTTATATTTTTCTTAACTTCCATGTATTTGTTAAATAGGTATAGCTAATGATTAATATTATTTTCTCTGGCATTCAATAAAGTTTAAATGTTATGGCAGAATAATTCAACAATGATAAATTTAAACATTTTATCTCATATAAACATATGAATATAAACATAGAGCAGGATGTTTCAAAGGATATCAAATATACATTCACTACTTACATAAATCAGTTCCTTTTCGTAACATGAGTTACATTTGCACCATCTTTTTCCCCATAACTTCCATGCAGATTTTGAGAAGTGATATGTCCTTCCACTAGTAGTATGGGGTGGATCTGCTATTGCAAGCACATGAGGAATTGGCACTGAGCAAGAACCTGCATGTCTTGGCCAGTAGAAAGAAGGTGATGGTCCATTGGGATGTAAAAATTTTACTATAGCATCTCCATGATCTTTTTCTGCAGAAGACAACATACCAAAGTACCAAAAATGATCATATTTACATGTAATATAACATGCTGGCTCAGTTCCTTTACTGATACTAATGAAGGAAAAGATTTTTTTAGGATATTTTTATTGAATATATTTTAAATGTTCTTCATCTGAATTGATTCTTTTTGACTCAATGGTACCCAAAGAATCAAGAGGTTTAACCCTTAAATGCCGGGTGTTGCTCTTCGGCAACATACCCAATTTAGGCTCTAAAATACTATTAGAATATTGAATCTATAATGCCTAATGTTGCCAATAAAATACATTCTGAAAATATTATTAAATCGATTTTCAACATGTAGATGGCAACACTTGTGCTGTTTAAGAATAAAGATAGATTTATTTTTTCAATTGTTGCTACTTGCTCTTTTTGTTTTGTTTGGAAGCTTGCAAAATAACCTATTTTGTTCTGCAGCGAACAAGTAAAATTTATTTCTTATTATAGTTCCTAAAATTCTTGTGTGTTTAATATTATAGAATTTTATCAAGGAAAGCCGAAAAATATTATTACAATGATTTTTTAAAAATCAGGCATTTAAGGGTTAAAGTTGTGGAAACTTCTGGTACCCGGACATCCAAGCACATCTTTAAAACTATTTTGGAGTGATTCATGAGTTACGTTTACTTGTTCTCTGCCTAAAAAATGAAAGTTAACGTTTCTGATATGTGATTGGCAAAAGTCAAAAAATGCAACTGGTGTTGTTATCTGTCGTTCTTAGTGGTCTTTGAAGGCTTTCTTTACAAGCAATCCGTTTTGCAGTTCCTCCAACACCATCACACTCTGATTTACCATGACTTGTTGCCGAAAAAGACCACTGTGCTTTCAACTTGAAATCTTCCTCGTGCAAGCACAAATTCATTAGATTATATCTGTTTTTATATTGTGCGACACAGCCATCACTAAAATAATGTAGTTCTCCTATGTGGGAAAAGTTTTCTTTAAGATAAATTTGCGTCGCATTCATCAAGTTCTTCAAAACATGATTGTAAATAGGCAATCGAACTTTCTTTAGCTGGACATTCACTGCAGTGCCTAAGCATGCATTCTCTTTTTGGTTCTTCACATACAACAAGCTTGATGAGATCTTTGATTCTTGTCAGTATGTGGTGCATGAAGTAGCAGTATAACATTTTGATGAATTGTACAGACACATACTGAGTGTGTGCCACTAGCACCAGGAAGAATACACCATTTTGGGTGCGGACTACAAAATTTTGAGAAACCCACCTTTGCCTTGGGAAACTCTTGCTTAAAATTATTATACAATTCACGTGAATTTCCCAAAATTAATCGTTTTCTAATGTGCACTTTTCCCCCTAAGCCCACAATGTCTTTCATTCCCAGCATAATTCTTGAATTATCATTTTTGTAAAAGTTTTTAATCATGTCAAGGACATCAGGTTTCAATTGTTTTCCTCTTTTGGGTTCTGGTTCAGCCAATATTCCTTTGTCTTTTACAAGTTTCTGAGCTTTACGAACTGAGTAGTCTGATACATTAAATGTATCTCTTATTTTTTTTTCGTGCCCATGATAGTGATGCTGAAATTGTTAACAATTGAATTTGTTTTTTATTTGATTTTTTGCATCTTAGTTTGTCGTTTATGATATCTACTAATTTATCCATGTCTTCTGCCTTCTGTGCAACAAGGCCTTGAGCTGTTGAATCTTTTTCTGGAATTTTGACATCAAGAATTTCTTCCATTTTGCTTTTAGCCTTTTTTTCAAATGAACATAATTTAATTTTGCCATATGAGACCTTGCTTTCTTCTGCAAGAGCATGTAATTTTAATGGAGAACAATCTATCCCTGCAAAAGATGAATTTAGTTTTTTTATGTCATCTTCTTTGCTACTGCTCGCGACAGGAGTGTAATCTATGTCTTCAACTTCATTAGGGCTGTCAGAATTTGTATCTGGGGTGCTGTACAGACATTCTTCATTCTGAAATAAACTTTTGAACAAGAGCATTGTCCTACATTGACAGCATAATTTTTCACCTGGCCTAACTTTAAGTCCCTTAAGTAATAAGTCATTATGTTGATGCAAATTTACAACACGCAATGTATTCCTCACAGGCTTTTTGTGTTTTCTGCGAAGATCACAACATTTCTTCTGAAGCTATTCAAATTTTTTTCAAATACACACTTCTGTGATGAAAACAAATAGTATGCAATTCTTCAGTAGCCCCTGTTCTTAATTTTAGAAATATTTTGTCTTCTTCATAGAGATTACTTGATACATTTACAATCCCTTTATTTTTAATGTAGCTAGTCTTGTGGCATTCTGTTAGTTATTTTCCCCCACATCGCATGCAGTACTCCCCATTTCATAAAAATTCACAGTTAATTCAGTGAAGAATTTTAAAGCAAAACAAAAAATACACAAAACAAAAATCACAATTAATTCAGTAAAGAATTTTAAAGCAGACTTGTTATAATTATTTAAACACTAACTGAATAAAAGATTAAAAAGCATTTCTCAAATGCACTCTACATGCAAAGAATTTAGGAAAGGAGAGAATGAGATATTCCTATTTAAAACTTATTGTGAGTATTTTCATAAACACCAATGAGAACACAGAGTAAAAGTAAACAAGAAACTCAAAATGTTGATGGTGCAATACTTTGAATGATTGCAATGATTCAAAAGTATGGCATCACCTTTTTTTTATTCTTTCAATGGCATGTAATCATTAAAAAGATTGCATCAGCTGTCTGGTCTGGTTAGCCCAAACATCTGTCTTACATCTAAACAGGAAAAAACTAAGACCAAAGGGAAGGTAAGTAGGTTCAGTTTTAATGTACAAAAATATTGAGAATTGATTTTATGTATCAGAATATGCTGAATTAATCCATTTTAAACAATAATTTTTTCATTGTTTACTTAAGCAAATTAATTTCTTCAAAAACATTTTTTAAATTGTTTAAATTTATTTGAATGTTCTTAATTTGATAGGAAGTTAAAACCCTAATTTTATAAGTAATTACCATAAACACTAATATGTTCTAAATACCCATATAATATTTGATAATTAATCAAATAACACCTAAATAAATTATCTATATTTATCTTGAAAATTGCATTTTGTCATTCACAAAACCAAGTGATTAAAAAAAAAAGAAAAAAAAAATACAGAGTATGTTTAGTGTTTTGTGAATGAAGTTTTTATTTCCTTATTCACTAAAAAATTATAAAAAGTACCATGTAAGTAATTAAACAACACATTTAAGTAATGTTTTTAACTAAGTTACATGATATAACTTTCTTAAATTAGCAAAAATGTGGTATTAAAATTATATTCATGATGGTTCCCCCCCCCGCCCCTTTTTTTTTTAGCAATGGCCGATTTCTCTTTTTTTTTTTTTTTTTTTTTTTTCCTCTTCAGAAGGAATTAAAAAACCACTAATTTTATTCCAGATTAAGTAGAACATATATTTAGGCTCATTAAAAAAAAAAAAAAAAAAAAAAATGTGTCAAGATTATACCTGTCCCTCACCCTGACATCGCATTTTTAGAAAATCGTGTTTTTTCTAACAAAAATATAGATTAAATAATTATTTTTTAGGGGACCAAAATAAATATTTTCAGCTCTCCAGCATTTTTTTCTGTGTTTGATACTTTTGTTGGTAAGTGGGTAAATTTTGAAAATAATTAAAAGATTTGGCAACCCAATAGAATTTTTTTGTAACCAAGTACGGCTTGTTTAGCGCTTCTCAGGTGTATGCAAAAGTGTGAATTTGAAAAAATTTTGAATGGCTGTAAATAAAGTATTGATGCTAGAGATAAAAAAAAAAGGGGGGTTATTTGATATCATATGTTTATTGAATATATACTAAGTTTCATCAAAATCGGAGTTCATGGGTGTACTGGTGTGGTTGAATTGACATGGAATTGACCCTATTGGTATGTCAGCATACAGTATAGTGTTGGCAGTATAGTATACCTTCAAGAACTTTTTTTTTATGTAAAATGTGAAACCAGCAGGCACTGTGACAGTACTCTACCTTTAACAGAATAAAACAACTTGGAACCAAGCATTCTCATAATTCATAGCGACATTCAACAGTTTGCAATTCTACCCTACAAGCAGAATTTGCAAGCAATGTTCAATCTCTCCCTTTCAAGGTTAACCAGTTTTGTCCAGTCACTTCCAAAGACATGTGTTTGCGATCCCTTTATAAAGAGACCATTAATTGGCACCATTGTTAGATTCATATAAGGGATTGATATAATATTGCTGTAAACTGTATGTAAAATTTAATAGGTGGTGAGTTATAAATTTATGAAGTTTTGAGATACAATTATATAATTTTTATTATTATTTAGAGTAAAATTAAGGGATTATTTATACAAAAATTATTTGTAATTACTCTTGAATTAATACAATAAGTTTTAATCGTCTCAAATAAATATTTATCATGAAGTCATTTTTGTTTTATTTTAATGTGAATACACTTTATTAAACTAAACTTTTTAATACAAGCATTTTTTTTTCTTTTTTACAAGTTTTTAAAAAATACAAGCTATATCAGTCAAATAATTGAAAAATTATGCTTTACTCATATCATTTTACATGTACAATTATATAATTTTCATTCATATTTAGATTAAAATCATTATTAAACAAAAGCTATTTGTAATTAATCTTTTGAATTAATACAATAAGTTTTTGAAATAAGTCTAAAAAATGAAGCAATTATGAAAAAAATAATTACCATATGGAATTATAAGTTTATTACAGTACAGA
Organism: Maratus speciosus; assembly: GCA_963932465.1. Classification (NCBI taxonomy): domain Eukaryota; kingdom Metazoa; phylum Arthropoda; class Arachnida; order Araneae; family Salticidae; genus Maratus; species Maratus speciosus. The sequence goes on from OZ010796.1 coordinate 386,004,346, forward strand.
AATATCATGTTTATATCACAGATTGTTTGTAAAAAAAATAAAACTAAAATAGGCTGTCCCAAAAATATATGGACAATGAAAAGAATCACTTTCATTACCACCGTATCAAAAAAAATTTGCATATTCTGCATTCTGTACATGTGACATAACTATTTTGAAATATAAGATTGCTCGTTCATTGCAATGTTCAATTCTCTGCAGCCAATATACCGGGTGTCCCAAAAAGGACTGACTGATTTTAAAATTCAATAACTTGCAAACGGTGACAGATATTTAAAAAATTCTTGCAGGAGGGTTATGCATAAGGTCAAAAGTTTTATTACAGTGATTTTCGATTTTAGTTCGAATTACAAACAATAGATGGCGCTGTAAGCAATAGTCGCTAAATACAGGCTCGATTTCTGGTCCTTTTTCTTGTTCCATGCTGAAAAAGGAGATGGAAATGTATTATCCGGGCCACGAAGTACCAAAAATCGAGCCTGAATTCAGCGTCTATTGATCGCAGCGCCATCTATTGTTTGCAATTCGAACTAAAATTGAAAATCACTGTAAAAAAACTTTTGACCTTATGCATAACCCTCCTGCAAGAATTTTTTAAATATCTATCACCGTTTGCAAGTTATTGAATTTTAAAATCAGTCAGTCCTTTTTGGGACACCCGGTAGCTAAAAATTCACATTTAAAAGCTCAAATGTTAAAGCTTGATATTGCTAAACAAATGAAGCTTAAAATATCATATATATTAAAGCGTAAACCTGATTCTGTAAGATCAGACTCAAAAATTCACACTTGTGCGCATGCGTGAAGTTAAATTTACTAGATCTTCCATTTAGAGGAAAGGTAGAGCAGGTCTGGTTAGCAGAGTGGTCTAAAGCACCAGTTTAAAGCTCTGAACTTTTGTAGATGACACGGGTTCGAGCTCAACATCTGGCAAAATGATTTCTGTACCATTTTTGACGATAATTCATTTCGATAATGATATTTTATTAAGATGAGAAGTTATTTGATTTTATTATTATTTGAATGGTTTATCGTTAAATAAAATTTAACACTCAAAAATATTTTGGAAAAATAATAATTTTGTTTAAAATATTTAACCTAAAATATTTTGCATGTAATTATCAATTAAATAAACTGAGCTGATCTACAACTTTTGTTTATATTTTTTTACCATTATCAAGAATATATAGCTGTGTGAGTCAGAAGGAGAAGTTTGCCATTCTTTTCCGTAAAATAAATAAAACGGAAAGAAAGGAAGATATTCATATAAGAACTATAAAATAAATTATATTGATATCCATGGTTTAATATTTAAAAAATGAAGGAAAAAGTAAGATAAAATTCAAGTAATAAAAAATATATATATTATAAATCGTTAGTTGCATCAAATTTCAAAATTAGGCTTTTAGAGAATGAGACTGATATAAATAAAATTCATGGCAGCTTTTAAAGGTCGTGTTGTTAAAAAAATAAAAATTGATATTGTTATTTTTTCAACAACAAAAATGAGACTGTAGTAAGTAAAAGTAAATGCTCTGCCCAGTATTTTTTGGTAAATTTCTGATAACAGGCAAGCATGATTGGTTGTAAATTATAAACTTAGTTATTTCACTTTATTCAATAGGTTAGACTGACAGCACCCTCTAGCTCGCCTTCAAGAAATAGGAAACACTTATGCAATATAACAATTTGTCAAGATTTCAACAATTAATTTAAAAGCAACTAATTCAAAATTCAAGAATTTTTCTAATGGAACATTCAAGTTATTTACCGTCAAATCTTGATGGTACTATCTAGTCTGGAATTTATGATGGTTAAATGTTTTCTTCAGTGACGAAAAACAATTTATTTTGGATGGCCCTGATGACTGGGATAATGAATGACAAAAAACTCTTGAATTCTTTAGTTGACAACAAGGAGCGGTTCTCTTATGGTGTGGGGTATGTTCTGTGCAGGGCTGGGTTTTTGACATGACAGTGGTAAAAACAGTGTTTTTACCAGTTTATTCTGTCAAAAACCTATCATTTTTTATTTTCCTCCAATTTATAGTGTAAGTGTAGCATACATTTGTAGGTTGATTTTCCTTGTTCTTGTTATTATTATTCACAATTACTTTGTTAAATTTATTTAAAAGAACAACATTTCCTAAATGGGGAAAAAATTTTAAATACAAGAGTAAAAGAAAAGAACTATATTTGTCATAATCTCCACTGATGCTACTAACTGCAATTAACATCAATATTAAATGATAATAAAAGGTTATTATAATTATTAAATAACATTGAATATACATTTTTAATATTATAAAATACATTAAAATTATTTTAGAGATGCAAAAATACTGTTATATGGTGTGACAATAGATGTCAAGCATGGACTGTGGTCATTAATAAACTTGAATATTTTTAGATATGATATTTTAAAATGTGTATCTTATGTATTTCATAAATGCAATTATGGTGATTTTCATTTTCACTTCAATAAGCAGAATCTTAAAATTTTAAATTAATAAAATTTTTATACAAACCTGTAGGGCCTGATTTCAGGTGAAAGTTCTTAGACTTAAAATTTAACACAACAATAATTAAGAAAAAGCAGAATAAAATAATAAGTTATATAGTTTTTTGTTAACTTTAGTGCAAATATATATGGACCTTATAGACAGACCATTCCAGCACCTATATTTTTAGATATAAATTTATGCCTGAATAGTCATGAAATATTTTTAACCCCTTGGACACAAGCATCACATATACACTCATGATTATTCCGCAATGATTATTCCTACCAGTTATTTTTTATTGTAAATTTTGCCTTATTTAATCAAGGAATTTTCTCAATTTATCCAGTCAAAAATTTCTGTATTCAAATACCAGTGATAAAACATTAAAAATTCTGTAAAAGATGCTTGCCGTGAAAAGGATTAAATCAAAATTTATTAAAGCTACCATAAAGACACACTATTTATGTCCTAATAAAACACTCATACTACAATATATATTAAAACACACATAAATAATGCCTGCATTCAACAGTTAAAGTTATAGATAAATATTATACAGACATACAAACAATAAATACAATAAACCCAACTGGAGTGAAAAATTAGCCAGAGCCAGGAATCGAACCAGGGACCACAGTATACAAGACTGCTGCTCTAACCACTGAGCTACTCCGGCCGATGCCTGAGTCTGCAATTTCTCACTAATAAACCATGTTGGGAAAGTCACCAGCCATCTATACGACAGCCTTGGATGACCAGACAACGATAAATAGATTTTACTATTACATCGATCTATGATAATTATAATAAAACAGCCTGTATTAAGTATACCAAGGGTGATTTTATTACCATTTTACTCTAGATTTCCATCTCACTTTTATTTACAGTATGGAACTTTCCCAACATGGTTTATTAGTGAGAAATTGCAGACTCGGGCATCGGCCGGAGTAGCTCAGTGGTTAGGGCAGCAGTCTTGTATACTGTGGTCCCGGGTTCGATTCCTGGCTCTGGCTAATTTTTCACTCCAGTTGGGTTTATTGTATTTATTGTTTGTATGTCTGTATAATATTTATCTATAACATTATTTATGTCCTGTATACATTTTACTTAAAATTATTTAGACATTATTTAAAGTAAATTGAAAGAAGTAACATATTGCATATTTTTATTACATGCATATGACTGTATGAGTACAAATCTTTTACCTTTAAAATTATTATTAAATTTAGAGAGATTCGTAAATGTTTTATTTATTTTATAATGCACTTTTTAATTAATGCATCTTTAGGGATCTACATTTCTGCTTAAAAATAATATTTATTTATTTATTTAGTTTAAGAAAAGAAAAGAGACTAAAATAAACTACTTAACAAAATTATAGCTAAATTGAGTTTTCACACGGTTTAAAGTTTAATATTGATTTTCAAATTTTAATCTCTACAAGATTTAACTTTGAAGAACAAGTCTTATTCCTTTCTTCCAAAAGATGTATGTAATTCGCAACTATTAAAATATATTTTATTTCATTTATTGCTATTTAAAAATAAAAATAATCAATGAACAATTTGGATTTAACACTTTAAGAAAACATATAGGCAGTGGGGCGATGTTGAAAAAGAAGCTTAGAAACAGACTTCCGTTGCAACTTTCGGGGGGCAACTTAATTTTAAACTTTTATGTTATAAAAAGTTCTTATTCATTGACATTGTCAAAGTTCTGGATGCAAAAGTTGCACATTAATTAGAAATCAGAAAAAATATATTGCACTATTTTCTCACGACATCCAACAACCGATTGGCTCAATCTCTCCCTTCTTGCACATATTAGCCAATCGGAAGCGTACGTTTATGAATTCGCCGTAGATAGTGTAAAAAACTAGCGAAAGTTTCTCTTTTCTGCTTAAAAACAAACTTACAATTCTCCAAAACGAATTATTTTATGATCATATGCTATAGCATATTTGCAACTTTAAAAGTATACCAAGGGTGATTTTATTACCATTTTACTCTAGATTTCCATCTCACTTTTATTTACAGTATGGAACCATTTATCCAGAAACCAGTTAACCGGGAAAACAAGTTATCCGGAATGATATTTCCAATTGACTTATTTCACAAAAATGAGCCTTACAGTCCTGTTTGATATGTATATTGTTTTAAACATTACAACATGCATGATATAACTTGATTCCAACAACTAAGAGTTGAATGGAAGCATATTTAGTTATATATTGGGTATTTTGATTTTTATGCACATAAGAAAAATGGGAGTTTTTGTTTCCAAGGTATTTCTATTAATTGCCTTCTTTTAAACTTTGATTAATGTCTGATCTTGTTTGGAACTTATTCTTTCTGAATAGTCTAATAATTAATTTGAGATCAAAACACTGTCGTAGCCACATATATTCTACAAATTTGACCAAACAAATGTTGGTTTAATGCCCAACCATGTATCCAGAAAAACCAGTTATCCAGAATATGTCTGATCCCAATGATTCCGAATAAATGGTTCTGTATTGTATTGCAACTTCTTTAAGTACTAATATTAATGAAAACAGCCAGATTTCCTGTTTTGCTAACCGGACATCTGGTCTATTATGTATATAGTACTTCATAATATTGTAGGTAAAATATATTCTTATATGAAAACTTATTACTTTTTTTTTTTTTTTTTTTTACAAATTTTTAATATTTGGTGAAATATGGCCCCACGGACTAATACTTCTGAGGAAATTTCTGAGAAAGCTGTTTAGTTTTAAACGGTGTACTACATTCAGCCAAAATTATACATATTTTTTAATCTTATATTTATGGGTTATAGAATTTCTTCAAAAAATATAATTTTTGTAGAATATGCCAAATAGCTTAAGATTATTGTAGAGATCTTCTAACAGAGATGTATATATGTATTATTCTAATACAATTCTTTTTTGTTTTTCTCAGATGGATAAATATACTTTAGGGTCTTTTTGATATTGAATATTTTATGTGAAACAACATAATACTAAAGATTGAATGAAAAAAAAAAGTTAAAACAAACTACTACTAAAAAATGGGTTTTTGACATGACGGTAAAAACCTTCATGCATCAAAAACTTGTCAACCCTGGTTCTGTGTCAATAGAACAATAGATATTGCTTTTCTTAATGGTCAACAGTGCTCTGGGGATTGTCAAAATGTCCCCAGAGGCAATATACTTCTAATTGGAAGCATCTTAGAAGGGGAAAACTAGAAATTCTAACAGTACAATGAGTCGATTCATACCTCCCACTCAACAACAGCTTGGTTTATGCAGAATCAAGTGACTGTTATATACTGACCAGCCATCAGCTCAGACCTGAATCCCATTGAAAACCTTTGGAGAATACTTACATGAGAAGTGTATGCCCATGGTCATCAGTTTTTACCTATTCAAGGATTAAAGAAACAAGTAGAGAAGAGTTGATTCTCTTTACAGCCACATATTCTGCAAATACTAGTTTGAAGCATGCCTGATATGATTTTTAAGATAATTCAAAGGCATGGATCCAAAATTTTAATTTAAATACAAAATACTCAGTCCATATTTTTAGGACAGCCTGTTTTGATTTTGGTTTTTTTACGAAAATTCTGTAAACTGTATTTCTTTGTTGTAATAAACTTATTTTATGATTCCATATGCTTATTATTTTTTCCCTGATCGATGCTTCATTTTTTGAACTGTTATTTCAAAAAATCGTCTGTCCATATACTCTTGAGACGCACTGTATTTATCATGAAGTCTTTTTTTTTTTTATGTGGGTACACTTTATTAAACTTTTTTTTTCTCTCTTTTACAAGTTTTAAAATACAAGCTATGTCAGCCAAATAATTAAAAAATTATGCTTCATGTATATTTTACATTTACAATTATATAATTTTCATTATTGAGAGTAAAATCAAGGGATTATTTAAACAAAAACTGTTTGTAAATACTCTTTTGTATTAGTACAGCAAGTTTTAATCTTCTCAAAAATATATTTTTGCATGAAAGTTTTTTTTAATACAAGCTTTAAAATATAAGCTATATCAGCCAAATATAAAACTGAAAAATTATGATTCAGTCATGACTATTTTACATTTATAATGATATAATATTTATTATTATTTTGAGTAAAATCAAGGAATTATTTATACAGAAACTATTTGCAATTACATTTTTTTTATTAGTACAATAAGTCATAATCGTCTCTGAAATATATTTTAGGATTATTGTTGTTGTTATTATTATGAATACAAGCTTTAAAATACAAACTCTATCAGACAAATAATTGGAAAGTTATGTTTCACTTATAATTATTTTACATTTATAATTATATATTTTTTATTATTTAGAATAAAATCAATGGATTAGTTAAACAAAAATTGTTTGTAAATACTTTTTTTACAGTAAATTTTAATCTTCTCAAAAGTATATTTTAGTGTGAAATTTTTTTTTAATACAAGCAATATCAGCCAAATATGGCACATCTCAAAAGTATATGGACAAGCAATTTTTTGAAATAGCAGCTCAAAAAATGAAGTTGTAATCAACAAAAAAATAACAAGCATATGGAATCATAATATATGTTTATTACAACAATGAAATACAGTATCATGGAAGACGGTAGTATTCCGAGTGATGCAGCCTTAAGCCTAAAATCGTATCGTATCATTAAAATCATATTGTATCACAGAATTCGTAGATGGCGGAACTCATATATACAGCTAACTCGACATCAAAGAAAACGCGAAAAGCTGCCTTTTAATAACTCAGCAGATATAGGTCTTATTGTTCTGAAGTTTCTAGAACAGTCTTATATCTGCAGTCTAATCGTATACTGAAATTTTTACATTTCTACGTGCAGTATATTTTGAGATCTAAATAGCCATTTTTAAAGTGAAAACGTTGGTAAGATATCGAGGAAGTTCCTAATTTGAAAATCTCGAAAACGGTTCTAACAATTATCTTTAAATTGATACATAATATAAATGTGATTAAGGCGAGGTGAATAACACTTTTCTTTTTTCTGGGAAAACTCACGTTCGTTAAATAATTCGATTTTTTTTTCTCTCGAAAATGACACGGGCGATTTTTTAAAAATCAAATAAATGTTTCAGATGAACCAAATAACAATTTACTTGTTTCCAGCAAGACTCTTGTTCGTTTTATAATGCGCATGAAAAATCGGACTATATTTCTTCGCCATTCTATGGAAATTTCACCGAAAATGCATGACACTGTATTCATACACATGCTTTCTTTTTAAGCACTTTTGGGGAGAAAAATTTTGTCTTCCCACTGGCTGAGTGGTTAAGGGCCATCGTCTACTGATCTTAAGATAGGCAGTTCGATACTCCCTGGTACTTGTTTTCACATGTGAATGTGTTTTGTTTTTTTCTTTTAAAATCTGTTAGTTGACCATTATTCTCAGTTCCTTTGTAATTTTTTAATTGCTATTAAGTTAAATAAAATTACAATTATAATGACGCCAATTTGATGATGATTATTTCTTGGCAATTTTTCAACAATAAAAATATTACCATAAATTTTATAAATATATTTAATTAATTTCAATCACTTTACAAAAAATATACATTAATAATTATTATTTGAATATAAATCACATGATCAGAAACGTAAAAAAATAATTCATTTCAGCTCTTCTTTTTATAATATCATTTTTTATTATTATGACGGTCAATCAATATATAATCACTGACATCCATAATATTATAATTATTATTTTCCTTGCATAAAAACTATTGTGATGTAATAATTCTTTTATAATAAATAATTTAGTTGAAATGTTTTATTTATAAATAACAATGAAGTTTGATAACCCCGAGACAATTGTTTTTATTTAACTTTGCAATATTTACAGTTTACATAATAAGCATATCAGAATTCTGGTGTCGCCATCTTTTGACGCAATTGCGTACTACATTTTGTCTCTTATTCGGAAAAAAAAAAAAAAAAAAACTGACGCTCTTCGCCGCTTTTAAAGTATCTCTTGTGACTAGAGGTCTATTTCGCAAATATTAAGAAAATTACTGCATACAAAAATATTAAAATGGGTAGTATTATAGAGAAATGTTTGATAAAAACGTTGAAGTAGACAGTTTTTAAATCGAAGAATTATTTTAAGAGATATTTAATGTTAAATCTGGATAAAATTGTCTCATTAAAAAAGTCTCATAGGAAAAAAAAATATACATGGGAATTTAATCATTTTCATTCAATTTAATCATTCAATAGAAACTCGAAGTTTGCAGAGTGCATTTATTATTTTTAACTTGCCTAATTTTTTGACGGTTTATTTCAATTTTAAATTAAAATTTTCAGAATTTCCAGAGATATTTTTTACATATTTTAGAAAAGGTTATTTTAAATTGTTGCCAATTGTTAAAACAGCGCAAAGAATAATATATCCTTTAAATTAAAAATTTATTCACACTAGACTATTATAAACAGAAAAAAATCCTTTTAAATTAGAATTAAATGATAACGCGTTAAAAGCAGGAAAATATTAAACATTACGTCATAAAAATTGTTTTTACACATGCTTACTTAAAATGAAAGAAAATTATAAAATAATCAATTATTTTCAAATTAGAATTAAATGATTACGCATTAAAAGCAGGAAAACATTGAAAATTACGTCATAAAAATTATATTTACACGTGAATATTAAAAGAAAAAGAAAATTTTTAAATAATAAATTCATTGATATGTGTTAAAAGTCGCAAATGGAGGAAATTACGTCATTTTGGCCAAAGTGGCCAAATAATAATATTGCAAAACAGTTTAAATTAAAAAATATATTTATATGAGAGATTTATTTCAAATTTTGAGGTGATATTTTTAACTATAGTTGCCAATTTTAAGGTAGCGCAAATAATAATATTATCTTTCTAATAATAAAAATATTTTCAGTTGAATGTTACAAAGAGAAAGGAAAGTTTGGTGAAAATTATGTCAGATTTAAAACGTTACATTTAAAATCTCTTATTTAAAATCATTTTTTTATAGCGTTGTTAAAAAATACCATAAAGCAAAGACTCTGTTGACTTAGTTCCTTTTATATTTGGTAATTTTCAAATGTTTAACTAATCTTATTTAATCAAGCACGGAAACAGCAACTAACATCAGCTGATTCGGTCTTGAAATCCCTCAGTAAAAGGGAAATCCGTTTACAGTAAGATCGCCATTGATTTTTTAATTATACAGAGCAGCCTCGATTATCCGAGCTAATTGGGACTGTTAGTAAATTGGAATCGGAAATCTCGGTTAATAGAAACTGTGTGTAAAAACTCGCCGTGCTTGCGAATTTAACATCTCTTTTAAAAAAATATATAGAACGTTTTTTAAATAATAAAAATATGTAAAGTTCTGTTTCACAGCTTAACAAATTTAAAAAGAAAATCAACTACCAGTAGTAAATTTTAAAATGCAAATTGAAAAATTTACGAAAGTTCACACAGCCACTGGAAACAAAGCATTGTTTGCTATTGACTTCTCAGGGTCCAATGTTTCTTTGGAGTTGAGTGCTTTTGGGGGCAGAAGGGCCTGTATAGCACGGACAGTGAGCTAAAGAGTGTGGTTATTTTTAAGGCTCATTCAAAAGGAAAAAAAAATCAGACTTTGTCATCGGCTCGGTTAACAGAAACCTCGATTAATCGAAGCTCGGTTAAAACAGGTTCTACTATAATTCAATCTTCCGTAATCTTTTTAAAGCAGATCAAATTAATGGACTTTAGCACAAAGTCACATAGCTGATAACTGCCATGCTTGTTGGCCACATTTTTTTCAAAAAGTTTGCTTCGCCTTATTCAATTAATGAGATATCTCCGATAAAATAAGTCACATTTTCCCTTTCTAAAATACTGGTATCCAAAAATCGTAGCATGTAACTGACACTACAAGTACTCATGGAACTAGACTATTTTAAGTCTGATTTTTATTATAGACTATATAAAATTATTAAAAATATATATTATGATAGGAACTAGCGGGATTCGTCCGCTATTTACGTTACGGATATAAAAATCATTTTTTTTTTTAGGGAAAAAGAAATAAAAACCTATTTGACGATAGGTTTATAAAGACACATTTTGTTTTTGTTATATTTCCGGGGATGAGGAGGGGGGGGGGGACTATTTTGATTAAATATCGCAATTAGTCCACATGGCAGATATAATTATGATAGACACTAGCGGGCTTCGCCTTTCTATGGCACCTTATGGGTCCAGCTTCCATAACTCAGAAACTACCTTTCGGACATCAATGCAACAGATTCCAAACATTATAATTAACTTAATAATCACCCTATATAGCATTAAAGTAAATTTATGAGTACTGCATACTATTTTTTTATCATAATTTCTGAAGAGAAAAAATTATTTCGGTTCCATTCTTAGGTACTGGTCTGGAAAATTTTGAAAAAGGGTGGAAGGAGGGGACATGAGACTGCTGTTTGTCAAACAACACAACTGGGTCTGGCTTATTCAACTTGGTTTTTGATGACTTCAATTGGAAGGTGGTTTGTTTAAAAGAGTGCATTCCCTGCCCCATGAAAATTGGAACTATTGGTGCACCATCTATGTAAGGATTTAATAATTATAAATTAACATTTTGGATTTATTAATTTAAGGATAAAGTGTTTTTAAAGGAATATCAAATGAAACCCTCTGTGCGATCTGCGATTATACTTACCCACTTGTTTTTATATACAAACTGCTATAAGAAAAATTGTAATAAAATAGTAAAAATTAAATCTGCATTAAATCCCATAAGTATCTTTTTTTTAATCATTTTATCACTAACCTCAAAAAAGTAATGATATCAATGCAAAAACCCTTGACGGGTTAAAAGTTTCGGATGCAGCACTTTATCTTATGCTCTAAGAATTTTAAATATGGAACTTAAAAATACTGATATCAAATTTTGAGTGACGTTATGCTATTTCTTAAAAAATATATTTGTATTTATTTCATCATTTTATTTTTATTTTATTTATAATCGCATGTGCAAAAGTTATGTTCAACATGAAAAGCTGCATAAAATTTTATTCGCTGTTGCTTTATCATTTACATCTCTCATAAATTCAAAATATGAGTTTTAAAAGATATGATATAAAATTTAAGTGAAGCCTTGATGTGACTTTAAAAGGTTTGTTTTAAAATTCAATTTAAATTATTTTTGACTTGGTTAAAATATTTTTTTACATCTACACAATACTTTTAATTTTCCAATTCACTGTTAAATATATCACTTTCATTGAATCTATACTATGCATTGAAATGTATTTATTTCAATAAATTGATTTATCTTTTGTGTCACGCTATTCAAAATTGTGAGTAAGATTTATGTAAATGGTTTCTTTGCGTCATTGTGTCCAAACTACATGAAATGTATGAAAAAGGATAGTTTGACGCAAATAAACCATTTACATAAATCTTACTCACAATTTTGAATAGCGTGACACAAAAGATCAATTTATTGAAATAAATACATTTCAATGCATAGTATAGATTCAATGAAAGTGATATATTTAACAGTGAATTAGAAAATTAAAAGTATTGTGTAGATGTAAAAAAATATTTTAACCGAGTCAAAAATAATTTAAATTGAATTTTAAAACAAACCTTTTAAAGTCACATCAAGGCGTCACTTAAATTTTATATCATATCTTTTAAAACTCATATTTTGAATTTATGAGAGATGTAAATGATAAAGCAACAGCGAATAAAATTTTATGCAGCTTTTCATGTTGAACATAACTTTTGCACATGTGATTATAAATAAAACAAAAATAAAATGATGAAATAAATACAAATATATTTTTTAAGAAATAGCATAACGTCACTCAAAATTTGATATCAGTATTTTTAAGTTCCATATTTAAAATTCTTAGAGCATAAGATAAAGTGCTGAGTCAGAAACTTTTAACCCGTCAAGGTTTTTGCATTGATATGTTTTACAGAATTTTTGTAAAAAAATAAAATTCAAAATAAGCTATCCCAAAAATATATGGACAATGGAGCGAATTTCTTTTATTACCACCGTATATAAAAAAAAAAAAAAAAAAAAAAAAAAATCTGCATTCTCTACATGTGAAGTAACTGCTTTGAAATATAAAATCACTGCTTATTCTGCAATTGTCAAATAGTGGAAAAATGTTCCATTCTCTGCTGCTGATATTGCTAAAATTTGGCATTTAGAGGTTCAAAATGTTAAAATTTCTGATATTGCTAAACAAATGAAGAGTAGCAGATCTGAAATTTATGAAATTTTATTAAAAAGTGACAATGCTATTGCAAAACAATATTCAGTTCGATCAAGAAAAGCATCTCTACGACAAGACAGAGAGATTTTGCGAGCAGTTTCAAACCAAAAGAAGTCTATTCGTGAAATTTCCAAGACTTTAGTGTTTCCTATTATGAGATCTACTGTTCACCGTTGCATACAGGCAAGCAAAATTCATAAATATCGCAGAATGTGTGAGACAGACTCCTATGCTGAAAGTGCACCATAGAAATGCATGCATTCTTTGAACTAAAAAACATATGCCTTGGGGAGATGAATTGTTAAGTGTTTCTTCAGTGACAAAAACAAAATCAATTTAAATAACCCTGATGTCTGGGCATACTATTGGCATGATCTATCTGTGACAAGAATCTCGCGAGTTCTTTAGTCGACAACAAGGAGGGGATTCTCTCATGGTGTTGGGTGCGATTTGTTTCAATAAAACAACATATTGCTTTTCTTAATGGTTTACAGTGCTCTGAGGATTATTAAAATGTCCTTACAAGCAATCTATAATTTTCCAAAAATTATACATTTATTTTTATACAGTTTGTTAAGCACTGATAGTTTGAAGTACATTCTAAAGCAATAATACCACAAAAACAATAATGAGCAAGGTTAGATTTTTACTTTTTCAAATTCCTCCTAATTAAGTGTAATTTTTATTTTTATTTTTTTAAAAATAAATGTGATAGTAGTTTATAAAAGAAGAGTAACTGAGCATTCCATTAGTGGAAACTGGCCTTAAAATATTTAAAATGAATGCAATTTTGTAAATGGCCATTAGTATATAAAATTGAAAATTTTCTATTTCTATTAAAAAAAAAAAAAGTACCAATTTTCTGCTTCCTGACTGGTTTAATCAAGATTGTCAACAATAACTACATTTTAACGTAAAAGGAAGAGTTATTGGGAAAGAAGCTAAATTTTTAATCCCTTTATTTTATGAACCATAAACTTTGACTTGGGAGGGGGCGGGGGGTCCATTATTGGATATTTTAAACCTATTATCAATGATCAACAACATACTTATCTTAACATACCCTCAACTAGTAACTAACTAGGGAACGTTCCCAGGTGCAAGTTGTATATTTGGACGAGAGTGGTATCAAAAGAAAGGTCTTGTCATGTACATCAAAAAGTCCAATGGAACTACCCGTCAGAATCCTACCGTTTTCGAGATATCCTCACTTGAAGTGTGAATAAGTAAATAAATAAATTGGCAGGCAGGCATATAAATTGTTCGCAAGTTAAAAGTTTCATTGCATAGTTTTAATCCTCTACCAATACCTTTTCCCGAGATACGAGCAAAATCCTTTACACCCACACATTGCCGGTTATTTCCCCTCTTTTAGACAGGCACTTCGCATTCTACGAAGTTTTCGCATACGGCTGCATTCGGAGAGTTTTTTCATCTGTTTTTGCTATTTCCAGCACCTTGCTTTATGCAAATTTTTTGGCAAATGTGTGGCGTGACGTAATGGATAAACTGTATGTATATTTAGTGTATAAAATAGAATGTTTTTCTTAACCCTTAAATGCCTGGTGTTGCTTTTCGGCAACATACCTAATTTAGGCTCTAAAATACTATTAGAATAATATTGGAGCTATAATGCCTAATGTTGCCAATAAAATACATTCTGAAGATATTATTAAATCGATTTTCTACATGTAGATGGCAACAATTGTGCTGTTTAAGAATAAAGATAGATTTATTTTTTCAATTGTTGCTACTTGTTCTTTTTGTTTTGTTTGGAAGCTTGCGATATACCCTATAATGACCTGCAGTATAGCGACTAGAATGCATAGTGTGGAAATCGGCTATCTCTGTACTGCTTAAAAAGGTGCTAAAATATTGTATCCCTTAAATATGCAACGATGCTGCTGCCATATCCAGATCGCAGCAACATCTGCAGGATATTTTCTACAACTGCAAGGTATTGCTAGTCTATACAATGTAATACTAGTAATACGAAAAGCCCACAGATGTCGCTGCGATCGACACTTGGCATTTTAGCAGTATCGTCGCACATTTAAGGGATAACAATTTTTAGCACTGTTTGGATAGCATATTTCTACACTAGGTATTCTAGACACTGTACCTGCAGTGAACAAGTAAAATTTATTTCTTATAATAGTTCCTGAAATTCTTGTGTGTTTAATATTATAGAATTTTATCAAGGGAAATTATTTTTTCAATTAAACACCAGTATTGCCGATTAGTAACAAACTGTTTTTTAGCCGTAAACTATACTTAAAACAAAATTTGATTTTTTAAAATATTTTTCCCATGATTTATATAAAAAATGAAAGCCGAAAAACATTATTACAATGATTTTTGAAAAATCAGGCATTTAAGGGTTAAGCTGGTGGTTATGTTAGATGCATAACAGCTATGTTATTCTTATGGAAATGGGTGGTTTAACGTAACGATGTTTCTACTATTATGTTTGTTAACAAGTTTTTAATTTTTAA
This sequence comes from Maratus speciosus, assembly GCA_963932465.1. Classification (NCBI taxonomy): domain Eukaryota; kingdom Metazoa; phylum Arthropoda; class Arachnida; order Araneae; family Salticidae; genus Maratus; species Maratus speciosus. Next base: position 386,019,629 of record OZ010796.1, read on the forward strand.
CAGATTTTGCGTTTTGACATCAAAGTAATGATACTTATTCTTGTGATTTTAAGTAAAATTATGAAATGTTCAAGACGTCGTTATCTTTTAAACTGCTGGTACTGACTGTTCACACTGCGCTTACTCTGCTCTGGTCCGAATCTGATTTAATCTTGCCGAATTTTTCTCCTAAATAAATAAATAATAAATAGATTACAACGGATATGCAACCCAGCAAAGAGGAAATTGCTGGTCAGCAGCAAGATAGGTGCTGCTGGCAATGATGGAGAAGTGCTGGCTGATGGTCTACCACCGCATGACCACTGCTGGACAGCTTCAGTCAACTTTGCTGTTGGAAATCATCAGATAAAATTCTGGTGGGCATCCATTTTATCTCATGCACTGGCCCACTACTAGATGGAACTGCACGAACTTTTGCAGTATCATCGCTGGGAACCCTTACGCTAGGTGGCGCTACGAATATCGAAGACATTGAGTGAACACAAATCTGAAATGAATATCTTAACACAATTTAAGCTGTGAAGCTAATTTTTTTTGAAATTGTAAAAAATATAGCACCACTGCCACCAACAAAATAAATAAGTAAATGAATAAATAGATAAATTCTTTATTTCAACGCACTTTTTTTTTCTCCTTAAATCTGGTTTTACTAGGTTACAAAGGGTTTCGGTTTTCATAATTTACGCAGTTTAGAATCAATAATAAAACAAGTAAGAAAAAATCATGCATCAAGCATAGATTATGTAACACTTTCCAACACATTCAGAATAATGTAACAAAACTTCACCGTTTAAAAAATTAAAATATTATGTCTAATTCAACCATATGGAAACGCATAATACATTTCAGAACCGAATTTCAGCTGTTCATATCCACAATCGGAAAATTATGCGAATTGTAGCCCTGTATATGATTTATAGATTTGAATCCATTAGCTACATGCAAACCAAAATTTAGTTCACTTAAGAGCTACATATAGTTCAGTTGAAAATTTACCTTCAGCAATTTCCTCTAATAAGGAGAACGGTACGTGAATACTTTTGTGCAGCCCTGTATTTGAGGTATATAATTTATATATAACGGGTAAGATGCAAAAGATTAATTAAATTTAAAAGCGCATACCGAATTTTAAACCTTGCACTCCAGCAATTATTACTTAAAGATAGTACTGTACTGTAACCGATTTCTTTTGTGTGTCCCTGTAAATGAATAAAAAATGCTACGAATGTCCTGTTCTAACGTGATCGTAGTGAAATTCAGTGATTTATATCAGTTTCAACACATTTGAAATAGCATAATGTCATTAAAATACTCTGCAAACGATTTTTCCCCATATACCATAATGTAATGGAATACTTTTGAGTGCCCCTGTACATAAACGACTAATCCTACATACTTCATGTGCAATACCAAACATGCTTTGGTGACCCTAAATAACCTTTATCAATTTCATGAACATCCGAGTATATTTACGGGAGTTATTCCCCATATACCATAATGTAATGGAATACTTTTGAGTGCCCCTGTAAATGAACGATTAATCCTACATACTTCATATACAATACCAAACATTCTTTGGTGACCTTAAATAACCTTTATCAATTTCATGAAAATCCGAGTATATTTACAGGAGTTAGAGCGTGGACAGACGGACTGACGGCCAGACAAACCGAATGCATAAACACTTTTCAACTTTGTTGGAAAGTGTTAAAAAAGCGTATAAAATACATAGGATTTCTATACAATAGAATAATTTCTATACCAGTTTAATGATTGGGAACGTAAATCACAAAAGAAACAAACTTGAAATAGTGTAATTAAAACTTGAAAGTTACGAGCAGTCGTAGCGTACGCTGAAAGCCCTTTTTCCTGTCCGATCACGAAAACCAAGCAGCATCGAGCGCAGTCAGTACTTGGGAGGGTGACCACATGCAGTTCAAATATTTCTATAGATATTTCTATCATAGACACTTCAACAGATATTACTATAGCTCTTGGTGAAATTAGCTTATAGAAAAAAGAGCCATAATTATATAATACTTTGTTTTTTTATAGAATTCTTATGAGAAATTTTGTAAAGGAAAGTGCTGGGCCAGCAAAGGAATAGCAGTGGGATAGGTGCTAGCACTGCAGGAAAAGTGCCAGATTGAAGTAATGTGATGGCATACCAATGCTGGCCTGCTGTTGGCCATCACTGATGGGCCAGCTGCATTCGGCTTGGACACTTTTCGACAGGTTTAAGTAATGGCACCCTTGCACTTTACCGCTAATGGCACTGCTGGCTGCCATCTTTTTTCCAGGTGATGGCCCACTGTTTCTTTCTTTGCTGGGGAAGTGCACCCTGTGAGTTGGTGACAGAAATTGCGATGAGGAAATTGAAAATATTGTGTGCTAAACTGTTTGGTAGTGTCGATGAACGAAAAAATGTGTGAAACATACATGTTTCCAACACCAACTGCATACGATAATGGGCACGTTTTCACACTTGTAGCAAGTGTTATTTCGTATGTTAAAACTTGTTTGTTTCGTTGTCCGAAATACTGGGTCACTATCTTGAATCAGAGCTTTCTGAAAAGCGTATCGTCGCATATTATCAAACGTGGGGGAAGAAAACTGGTTGAAAACCAAAGAGTCCAATTGTATTACGTTTTCTCTTGTGGTGAGGTCAATATTTCCGCAGAGGTTTTCATGAGTGTTGCAGAATTCCACTATTCTCTTTACCATAGATTTATAATCGTGTAAAAAACAAACGTCTAACGGCTGTAGGTATTTTGTGGTGTTAGCAGGAATAATTAAAAAATCAACATTATCCTCCATTTTTTCCTTACCGAATTTTGTATCTGTTTGGCTAGCCCAGGAGTCCAAGAGCAGGAGTATTTTCTGATTTTGAAAACATTCCTTTAATTTCTTAAAATATAAGCCACTTAAATGTTTTGAGGTTTTCCCCAATTTTGAACATGCTATCTCCACATTTGGACGAAATAAGTTGTCGATGTTCTTCTGTACTCTGAGCCCGAACACCCCATTGGTTTCCTGAAGTACTATAAGTAATGGGCCAACAAATTTCCCACTGGCATTGATGGTCATTTGTACGGTGTATGAGTGAGTTGTTTTGTTTTTACTACTGATTGATGCCTCGATAATTTTTTAACCTTGCATGTGTAGGGTTCGTTTCGAAACAATGCCGTACTGATAACCACTTTGATCAGTATTAAGGATGCACAAGTAATCATATTTACCCTGCTTAATTTTTGCCACAAATTCTTTTTGGAAATTGTCAATGACAGGCTGCAGGGATATTTCGGGGAAAACATGCCTCTTTGTGACCACATGGGTCACCTTGCGACTTCTAATTTTATTTTCCTTCTTGAAATTGTGAATGAACTTTGAACTCGCTTTGAAGTTTGTAAATTCAAGCTCCAGTGCTTTTTCCATTGCCCATATTCGCAAGTCTCTATCATGTACAATGACCTTTAACTGTGTCTGGTGAACGAAAAATTTTGATATATGTTTCTTAACCATTTCTATCTTTTGTTGTGTTGTTCCCTGATTTTGCAGATACTTCCTCCAACGCTCGATAACCCAGTACTGTTTTGCTTTTCTGGAGTAATACTGTGCAGCCTTCAATTTATTCTTTGAAGTTTGTCATAGACCTGCGCTGCCTTTTCCATAATTTCCAGAGGTACTTCCTCAACACATTTTGACTTCTTTGATGCAGGTTCCGTAACTTCAAAATCGATGTCATTGTCCAATTCATTTTCTTCAACGGAACTTTGTATCACAATATCCAAATCATTATACATTTCATCTTTAATTAAGCCTTGTATGACCTTGAAGATCCTCTGGCTAATCACTTCCTGCTGAGGCATGGGATCTCTTGCCGTAGGTTGCCCAAATTCAAGCAACAGCTTATTAGCAAGTAATTTTGCTACGATGGCTGTATCTGCGATAGCATTACGGCCTGAAGACTCACTGACGACATCTTTAGAACTGGGCCCGACTTCGCATGTCACAGGGGTGCGTGCCTTTTCCCCTGAACCAGCGCACCTGGAACAAGTGCCACAGGTACTTCTAACATTCTCCATGGTTGAGCGCCTAGGGGTCTGCCCCTCTAGGCTCTGCCCATGCCCTCTTTTCGATCCGTAGATCCAGGCGAGGAATTAGGTCCTGTTATTCCAGCACTAACTTGCGTTTACTCCAGTTTTTTCCTCATTCATCGTGCATTTTCCATATTCGTTGTAGTCTATTTTTTATTTATATATTTAGGAGAAAAATTCTGCAAGATTAAATCAGATTCAGACCAGAGCAGAGTAAGCGCAGTGAGAACAGTCAGTATCAGCAGTTTAAAAGATGACGACGTCTTGAACATTTCATAATTTTACTTAAAATCACAAGAATAAGTATCATTACTTTGGTGTCAAAACGTAAAATCTGTTAAAAATTAAAAACTTGTTAACAAACATAATAGTAGAAACATTGTTACGTTAAACCATGGAACTATTAATAAAGAGGAACTGACATATCCTTAAAATAGTGAAGCATCAACTGTAACCGCAACCACAGGCGTTGTTTACTGTCGGTGGAAACTTCTACCAGTAGATTTATATAGAAATTTTCAACTTATTTAAACGCCTTAATATTACAAAATTTCAGTCATAAATAATGGTAGAAACAGATTTTCATTTTTACTGGTAGGAGTTTACTTTGGCAATAGTTAGGTACTGCGTTTCCGCCATATTGTGACAACCAGGGAAAGAAACTGACAGTTTTACAAGGCATACTGACACCAGTAAAAACAAATAAAACTTTTTACGACATTTTTGAGAAAAATTTCCATGAATAAGACGTAGAAATATGACGAAATTTTCTATTCAATTTTAATGGTGGGATGTTTGGCCTAGTGGTAATCAGAAACTGAAGATCCTATTTTTAAAAAGCCGGAGCCATCTTGTGACAACCTCCTCAGTTACTTCACTTGCAACTGGTAGACAGCACACTACATGTCTCCTCCTCTTTATTCATAACTCCATTCGTTAAACCACCCATTTCCATAAGAATAACAGAGCTGTTATGCATCTAACATAACCGCCAGCTTAAGAAAAACATTCTATTTTATACACTATATATATATACAGTTTATCCATTACGTCACGCCACACATTTGCCAAAAAATTTGCATAAAACAAGGTGCTGGAAATAGCAAAAACAGATGGAAAAACTCTCCGAATGCAGCCGTACGCGAAAACTTCGTAGAATGCGAAGTGCCTGTCTAAAAGAGGGGAAAAAACTGGCAATGTGTGGGTGTAAAGGATTTTGCTCGTAGCTCGGGAAAAGGTATTGGTAGAGGATTAAAACAATACAAAGAAACTTTTAACTTGCGAACAATTTATATGCCTGCCTGCCAATTTATTTATTTACTTATTCACATTTCAAGTGAGGATATCTCGAAAACGGCTGAATTCTGACGGGTAGTTCCATTGCACTTTTTGATGTACATGACGAGACCTTTCTTTTGATACCACTCTCATCCAAATCCATAACTTGCACCTGGGAACGTTCCCTAGTAAGATATTTTTTATGAATTTTCATTTATTTATGGTGATCAATTAAAGAAGGGTCAAAGTTATAGAGTGGATGTATAAGATTAAATATTTCACTAGTTTACAATATGCAGCATATATATATTATAATTATTCAAGAGATGATTATTGTATTCAGTACTTATGCCGACACTAGATGGCAGCATATGCTACACACTCCTCCATAAATAAATAAATCTTTGGAGAAGAAAGGTCAAAGTTAAACAGCATAAAATATCCATAAGATTAAATATTTCACTTCTTAATAATCCATATATATCATAATTATTCTGAAGATGGAATAAGCATTTGTTATTTTCACTTGTATTCTTGCAAGTATTCCACAAACAAAAAATACGCAGTCAAATTTACGAAATATCGAAGGTTGAAGTAGCTTCAGACTTGCATCACAGACTAAGTCTGTGACTTGCATAAGCGTCGAAGTTCATTTCTCGCCAAAGCGCTTGACTACAGAGGTTGGCGGCAAGTGTGCTGGGACGTTGATTGTTTGTGAATTTGCTCTCCGGCTGCCTATAGCAGTCTATTTTATTACGAAGAAAACAACCCCGGAAAATCTGAAAGAATTCAAAGACATTAGGGGCAGAATGCGAAATTATCACTTCGTCGACGCATTACGAGAAAGTCGTCTGATCCGACACGAGCAAAATACTGTCACAGGTTCGATTTCGGATCCAGTAGCGTTTCCCATTTTTTAATAAATGTATTATATGTTGAGTTATCAGTGATTGCTCGTGACGGCATTTCTTCGGATATGTCACCGGAAAAAAGTTTCAAAAGCAGCAAATTTGACAGTATTTCTTGAGATTGAGATTCCATGTCTGTATTAAAAAAATGGAAAACACTGTTCAATTTTATAGTTCTCGAATAAGACACCTGCTAATTTTATGCGTTTATTAATAAAAATGAATTCAGAAATGTGCCAATAAGAGCTTCTTTGAATTTGAAAGCAGTTTTAAGTAGAGTGTCAATGTTTTTAATCAGACGATTTAACCAAGTGATTAAATCGTCATTTAAATCAACTGATTTTTTTTTTTTTTTTTTTTTTTTTTTTTTTTATCGGTGATTAAAATCACAGGTTTTTTAAATGTTCAAAACACCATAAAAAAGTATTAACATAGTTTTGAAAATTTCTATGTGAAAATTTCTTTCCTTATGAATAAACAAGAAAAATCTTTAAATAATTCTTTCTAAGTTTAATTTCTTATGCTTATAAAAGTAGAGTGTTTGTACTATAGTAAATTTATCAAAATAAATTCAGTTTTTCCATAAGTATTTTATCCCTTCAGTGGCTGAAAAGGTTTGCTCTCAAAGCTTGTAGACATCAGGTGCTGGGTTCAAACCCTGCCGCCTTCATTGACCTAACTGCTCGGAGTTTTCTTCGAATTTTGTTTTAAGGGTGTTCTCAAATCGAAAAGGGCAAGTTTCTGACATAAGTTTTAATTTATTTTTGCTCGAAAATGCACGAAACTTGCTGGTGGTGTTGTTCAGAAACTATGTAATTGAGCTGTTTTTTCCTCTTTTTTTTTTTTTTTTTTTTTTTTCTTTTTGCAAACGCAATAGATCTTTCGGAAAATAATGTGAAAGTGGGCGTTTCGAACCGAATTTCCGTGCGAAGGGAGAAAGAGCTCAAGAGCGGGCGAAAAACGGGTTTGTCACGTGATCGAATTCGCTTATAACTCAATAGGTAATTGATTGATCAAAAAAATGGAAAAATAGTTCAATTCCAAATCGCTTCCATGGCCAGTCTTTCCAATTTTACATCTTTCCGTTAAAAAATGAATTTGTAGATATGTCAAAACGTTTTTCACTTGTTGAGCAGAGCAGTTAAGAACAGCCTTAAAGACTGGTTAGAATTCTTTAGAAAGACTTCCCCGCCGCCCTACAACCCAAGTGTAGGTATTCGGCTATCACAAAGACACAAACACACCATACATATTTTAATGGCGAAATGTTTCGTTTGTATGACATGGGTGAATACTTATCAGGACGCATACGGTGGGTGCCTCCCGCAGCACGCAGGCCGATGCTGCACCCTCATACATGGGTGCAAGTCTTCAGTCTCAGGACTGATTTCGGTACTGAAGAGTTTCCTGCCTATTTTTCGCCTATTCATAAAAATTGATCCGGCCGAATTTTTGGCGAAACTTGGATTTTGGGCCGAAAACGAAACCGAACTTTCGGTCGATCTCTAATAATAATAATAATAATAATGCATGGCGGGAAGCATATAAAATACATATGGAACACAATTTAAAAAAAACTTTTTTTCTACTTAAATATTTATTTTTTCCTTATTTGACCACGAGATCATGAATGAAAACATATACTTTTTTTGCATTAAAATAAAAAATCTTGCATTGTAGGGTTAAAAGAGTTGATTTTAATTATATCTAATAATATCGAAATTAAGGATCGGCATAAAATAATCAATCTTATTTTTAAAAGAAAATAAGCATAATCTAAATTTAAATAATAATTGAAAAATTACATAAAATTATTTTAAACCTTATTTCACATTATACCATAATTATAAAATACATAACTATTTTATCTATGAACAATGATACATAGATATCACCCAAGGGTGAAAGTAAGTTATAGTGTATGTTTTTCCTTTTAAATACGGTTCTTTAATAATTATTTATAATGATTTATTTTATTCTTTATTTATTTTATGGTTTATCTTACATTATTATACGAGATAAAATTGTATTTATTACAAATGGGTTGCTTATCCCTTTTTTAGGTGCGTTCGTAATTATATAAATGCGTAGCACCTATAATCGTTGTTCGGTCCGTCCGCATATAACACAGCAAAAACTAACCCAACCGAATGCTCTGAAATTTTAAATTATAATTGTTGCAAAATTTTGTCGAGTCATTTCAAATTTTATGAAAATCGGATGTATAGTTTAGTTACAGTTACAAGGACAGTCAAAAGTTTTCCGTTACGTTACGGCCAATGAGAAAAAATTATTTCAAGTGTATTTTAATGATGTTATAGCCTTTCGAACAGAATGAAATTGATATGCAGTTAGGAAGTGCAGTTAAAATATACATTCAGTACAATATGCGGTGCAAAAACTAGTTATAGTACGAACGCACCTCATTTGCCACGTTTGACGTGCAGTTTCCACCTTGTTTAAGATTAACAATGCTCAAATAATTTAATGATTGTACATAAGAGATGTATTAGCATTAATCATAAAAAAATGCTATAAAAATTATTAATTGAGATAATTTATATATATATATATATATTTGTAAATTCTGGTACGATATATAAAAATAGTCGCCACTCATGGCCCGTAATACAGCGTTAAAAAGTGTTGCCAGATTCAGTGTCACCAAAAAAAGCCGGGCAAAAACGAAAAAAAAAACAAAAATTCTATAAATTAAGATTTCTAATTTAATTTAAAAAAAAAACTAAACAAACAACAAAGAAAAGAAGAATTCAAATAACAATTGATTTTCTCATTCATTTAAAGTATTCGCAATTTATTTTTTAAAGTTATAAAAAATATTATAACTTAAAATACACTTTAAATGAACACATTTTAAATACATTTTAAATGAACACATTTAAAATAGATAGTTTAATCTTTATACTATAATGCGAGCAAAAATTGTGTGTGTGTGTAAATTTTATCTTGAAAATGGCTCTAACGATTTTAATTAAATTTTGCAACCTACCATTTTCGGGCACGAGAAAACCATTGGTCTAGGTCACATGTTCGAGAAAATTCGATTAGTGGGTCATTTTGAGTCACAATGGGTCAGCGTCAAGCTAATTATATCTAAAGAACCGGCTCAATCGATTTTGACTAAATTTTGTATCCAACCATTTTCGGGTACAAGAAGACTATTGGGCTAGGTCACATGTTCGAGAAATTTCGATTTCTGGGTCACTGTGGGTCAAGCTATTTTTATCTAAAAAACGGCTCTAACGATTGTCACTAAACTCTATATTCTACAATTTTGGATTACGAGAAAACCGTTGGGCTAAATCACATGTTCGAGAAAATTCGATTTGTGGGTCATTTTTGAGTCACCTTGGGTCAAGCTAAGTTTATCTAGATAACGGCTCGAGCAATTTTGACGAAATTTTGTTATCTATCGTTTTCGGGCACGAAAAGACCATTGGGATGGGTCACGTGTTCGAGAAAATTCGATTAGTGGCTCATTATGGGTCACAATGGGTCAGGGTCAAGCTAATTGAATCTAAAAAACGGCTCAAGACATTTTCACAATATTTTGTAATATGCCGTTTCTGGGCATGAGATGATCATTGAGCTAAGTCAAATGATCGAGAAAATTCGATTAGTGGGTCATTTTGGGTCTCAGTGGGTCAGGGTCAAGCTAATTGAATCTAAAAAGGTGCTCAAAACATTTTTACCAAATTTTGTATTATACCGTTTCTGAGCATGAGAAGAGAATTGGGCTAAGCCACATGTTCGAGAAAATTAGATTAGTGGGTCATTTTGGGTCACAATGGGTCAGGGTCGAGCTAATTGTATCTAAAAAACGGCTTAAACAATTTTGACTAAATTTTGTATTCTATCGTTTTCGGGCTCGAAAAGACCATTGATCTAGGTCGTATGTTCAAGAAAATTCGATTGTGGGTCATTTTGGTTCACAATGGCTCAGGGTCAAGCTAATTGTATTTAAAAAGCGGTTCAAAACATTTCGACAAAATTTTGTATAATCCCGGCATGATAAGACCATTAGGCAGGGTCGCATGTTCAAGAAAATTCAATCAGTGGGTCATTTTGGGTCCTAATGGATCAGGATCAAGCAAACTGTATCTAAAAAATGGCTCAAGCGATTTTGACAAAACTTTGTATTATACACCGTTTCAGGATAAGATAAAACCATTGGGCCGGGTCGCATGCTCAAGAAAATTCTATTAGTGGGTGATTTTGGTGATAATGGGTCGGGGTCAAGCTAACTGTATCGCAAAAGTTTCAAACGATGTTGACAAATTTTTTTATTATACCGTTTCACAGTACAAAAAGACCATGGAATAGGTCACATGTTCGATAAATTTCGGTTAGTGGTAATTTTTGAATCAACATGGGTCAAGCTTATTTTATCTAGAAAACGACCAACGATTTTCACTAACTTTTGTATTCCATCGTTTTCAGGTTCGAGAAGCGCATGGTCTCATGTTCGAAAAAATTCGATTAGTGGGGTCATTTTGGGTCACTATGGCTCATAGTCAGCTAATTGCATCTAAAACATTAAGAATGATTCAGTGGGAATAATATATCGAGATAAACACAAAGTTAATTTTGACCGAGCTTAGCTCGGTCATTCCTGCTAGTTAAAATATTAATGAAAAAAAATCTATTTCACTCATAAGAAAAATTCTCGCATAAAAATATAATATTCATATTTTACATCTAACAATCTACATATAAATATATATATCGCTAGGAACTAAAAAAAATTATTTTAAACTGGTTTCAGTGTAGGGAGGTAGATTGGCATGTATGCGGCAGAGTTCTGCACGGGTCGAAATAGCCAGCCTGGTCCCGAACTGACCCATAGAAAAAAAAAGTTCTGCCCGGCCTGACTGAAATTCTACAACACATATTTTTTACAGTAGAAAGAACACCGACAACTGGCGATTACACACAATAAAAATTATAAAACTTTGCAAAATAATAATAATAATAATCATAGTGTTTTACGTCGACATGGTTTAAAAATGTTTCGTATAAAGGAGTTCTCATTCTGAGCAAAAATACTTATTACAGATTTTCTTTTTTCATGTTTATAATCTTCATTTTTAAAAAAGCGCCAAAGGCTCTGATATTTATATCTCTTAATGAATCTCTATTTGTATGTAAATGATTCACTTATTATTTAAAACCCTTAATCATGTTTTCAGTGAGGACACTTTCATTTAAGGAACCGGTTTCGAAAGTGAAAGCATCCCCATAAAGAAAATTCTGGATTGAAAATCGAAAAAGTAAAAAACGGCCTTTGTGCAGATCGAGCTATCCAATGCAAGAAAAATCATTTTAAAATATCGAAATGCAAATGAGATATTTTCATAAATTTCCTCCATGGGATTAGCATTAGCGAACGGGTCTTTCCGTTCTGAAGTAGCCTCTTCTCGGTTGTATTTCAATATTTTTATTTATTATTATTATTTTTTTTTTTATCTGTATAAAGGCCGTTTTTTACTTTTTCAATTTTGAACGCAGAATTTTTTTTGTAGATGTTTTCCCTTTTGAAACCGGTTCCGAAAATGAAAGTGTCCTCACTGAAAATACCTGTAAAAAAACGGCCATTATAGAGATCGATCTCAGCTATCCAATGCAAAAAAAAAAAAAAAAAAAAAAAAAAAAAATCAAAAATATTCAAATGCAACCGAGATATCTTTATAAATTTCTTCCATGGCATTGGCGAGCGGGTCTTTTCATGTGACTGGAGTAGGCTCTTAGCATCACTCACTGCTGATTTGAATAGCAACAAAATATCCTTATTATTTAATCAAAATAATTATAATAGCTTGAAAAATTATTCGATTGCCTTTCAGAGAGGAAAAAAAAAGAAAAGTAAAACAACATATACACTAAGCAGAAGTATATCCTCTGTGTTTGCTGATTTCACCGCAACGGAAAGTATTTGCTACATGTTTGTAAATTAGCCGAAATTATCGGTAAAATACTCAAAAGAAATCTTTCTTTAAAGTTTGAGAAACACATTTCTCAGTTTTAAATTAGTGTAATCCCGTTTAATAATGAAACTGCATCGTAGTTATCATTTAGTTTACTATATAACACAAATGTTTAATATTTGTGAAAGAAACAAATTCCGTAAGAATTACCTTATAAATTATTAAAAAAAAGATATCGAAAATTTAAATATATTTTTCGCTCCATGTATCTAATCATTTTAAATGACACTAGCCAACTATTATAACAGTAAATTCTCTGTATGGCGGAATCTGTGTAAGACGGAAATCTGTCTAACTCGGAAAGATTTTCACGTACCTGCGAATCGAGAGACATACAGTAAAATTTGTCTAAGACGGAATATTGACTACTACGGAAAATTTTCTCTGTCCCGATCGATTCCGCCTTAGACAGAGTTTACTGTGTTTTCTTTCTCTCTCGCTGACCCCTCTACCCCTTGCCGAGTGCAGATGACATATTTCTTTTGAGTATAAGAGACCTTTTTCCTTCTGACGTTTCCTCAATTAAAAAATTCTATCGGGCATTATACTTCAGAAATGACAAAAAGAAAAAAAAAACAAACAAAAAAAAGATTATAAATCTATTTTAATTCCAAATTAAAAATGCATTTAAAAATCTTTATCCTTATGATTAGATTAGATGCCTAGTAGAACAAATTGTCTGCGAACTGGTCTTTTCGCTTGGCTAAAGTAGCCTCTCCATAAAAAATTCTGCAATCAAGATCGAAAAACTAATAAACAATTAAATTTAAAATATCAAAAAACCCGACTGCGTAAAAAGCGAACTAATTAATTATTTCTCATCAATGTGAAACTATTTTTTTTTTCAATTCCTACTATTAGCTTACACTCTCGCTATATATATCTTGTTCAAATTTTCAATCGTTAATAAAATACTTATTATTCATACAATCAAGCTCAAATAATTTTTTTTAACTTGTAGTGAATGACACTTGATGTTAATCCAGTTTTTTTCAAATATTAATTCATTAATTAAATTAAATTAAATAATTTTCAATAATCGAGCGAGCCCTCTTCTTGATCAAGGTATTTTAAGAACGAGAGAGCCCTCTTCTTGATCAAGGCATTTTAAGTGCTGCTCAAGAGGAAAGAAGAATGGGAGAAAAAAATTTCTCCTTTTGACCTATGTAGGAATTGACTTAAAATATATTTTTTTATATTACTTGTTTATATTACTTACCTATATTTTATTTACTTGTATTGATGACTTTTAAGTTGTGTTTAATTGTTAGTTCCTATCTATATATACTGTTTTGATGAGGTCTATAGATGTCTATGATGGTTAGAGTGGCAGTAAAGCTAGAGGTCCACAATACATACACAACTTCCAGGTTGTATAGTATTTTAACTGAGCTTCTGATTGTAAAATAGTCAATGAAACCTCGTCTTTATTTTTAAAGACCTATCCAATGATATGCCACTCAATAGGGTGCGTAATTTTTTTTTCGTCTCGACCACCATTTTGTATTTTACGGCCGCCATTTTGAATTTATAAAAACAAAACCTAGCCTATAACCATCGGGCTGTTAAGACGAATTGATGGAGACCGCATTCATTAAAATCCATCCAACCGTTGGGATGTTTCGAGGGTACAAAGAAATTCACATACACAGATACGCCTGAAACACATAACCCTTCTTTTCAGTCGGGTAAAAAACGGCTTTTGTACAGATCGATCTCTGCTAAGCTATGGAAAGAAATCATTTAAATATACTGATATGCAACCGAGATATTTTTATAAATTTCTTCTATAGGATCAGCATTAGCAAACGGGTCTTTTCGCTTGACTAAAAGTATCCTCCCCATAGAAAATTCTGCAATGAAGATCGAAACTGTAAAAAAAGACGGCCTTTGTACAGATCGATCAAAGCTGTCCAATGCAAAGAAAATCATTTAAAAATATTGAAATGGAACCGAGATATCTTTATAAATTTTTTCTATAGAATTAGCAATAGCGAATGGGTCTTTTCACTTGACTAAAGTAGTCTCGCTATAAAAGATTATGCAATCGAGATCGAAAATGTAACAAACGGCCTTTGTACAGATCCATCTCAGCTATCCAATGCAGAAAAAAAAAATCATTTAAAAATATTGGAATGGAACCGATATATCTTTATAAATTTCTTCTATACGATTAGCATTAGCGAACGGGTCTTTTCGCTTGACTAATGTAGCCTCCCAAAAAAAATATCTGCAATCAAGATCAAAAATGTTGAAAACGTCTTTTATACAGATCAATTTCAGCTATGAAATGAAAAAAAAAAAATCACTTAAAAATATTGAAATGGAACCGATATATCTTTATAAATTTGTTCTATAGAATTTTCAATAGCGAACGGGTCTTTTCGCTTGACTAATGTAGCCTCCCAAAAAAATATCTGCAATCAAGATCGAAAATGTCAAAAACGGCTTTTGTACAGATCGATTTAAGCTATCCAATGAAAAAAAAAAAATCACTTAAAAATATTAAAATGGAACCGAGATATCTTTATAAATTTCTTCTATACGATTATCATTAGCGAACGTCTCTTTTTGTTTGACTAAAGTAGCCTCTCCATAAAAAAATTATGCAATCAAGATCTAAAAAGTAAAAAACGTCCTTTGTACAGATCGATTTCAGCTATGAAATGAAAAAAAAAATCATTTAAAAATATTGAAATGGAACCGAGATATCTTTATAAATTTGTTCTATAGAATTAGAAATAGCGAACGGGTCTTTTCGCTTGACTAATGTAGCCTCCCAAAAAAATATGTGCAATCAAGATCGAAAATGTCAAAAACGGCTTTTGTACAGATCGATTTCAGCTATCCAATGCAAAAAAAAAAAAAAAAAAAAAAAAAAAAAACTCATTTAAACATATTGAAATGGAACCGAGATATCTTTATAAATTTGTTCTATAGAATTAGCAATAGCGAACGTCTCTTTTCGCTTGACTAAAGTAGCCTCTCCTTAAAAAAATTCTGCAATCAAGATCGAAAAAGTAATAAACAAATAAATTTAAAAAATCAAAAAACCCGATTGCGCGAACTAATTAATTATTTCTCATCAATGTGAAACTATTTTTTTTTTTCAATTCCTACTATTAGCTAACACTCTCGCTATATATATCTTGTTCAAATTTTCAATCGTTAATAAAATACTTATTATTCATCCAATCAAGCTCAAATAAATTTTTTTAAACTTGTAGTGGATGACACTTGATCTTAATACAGTTTTTTCAAATATTAATTCATTAATTAAATTAAATTAATTAATTTTCAATAATCCAGCAAGCCCTCTTCTTCATCATGGTATTTTAAGACCGAGAGAGCCCTCTTCTTGATCAAGGCTTTTTAAGTGCTGCTCAAGAGGAAAGAAGAAGGGGAGAAAAAATTTCTCTTATTGATCTAAGTAGGAATTGACTTAAAATATATTTTTTATATAGTACTGGCTTATATTACTTAACTATATTTTATTTACTTGTATTCATGGCTTCTAAATTGTGTTTAATTGTTAGTTCCTATCTATAAATACTGTTTTGATGAGGTCTATAGATATCTATGATGGTTAGAGTCGCAGTAAAGCTAGAGATCCACAATACATATACATCTTCCAGGTTGTATAGTATTTTAATGGAGCTTCTGACTGTAAAATAGTCAATGCACCCTCGTCTTCATTTTGAAAGACTTATCCAATGATATGCCACTCAATAGGTTGCTTAATTTTTTTTTTCCGTCTCGACCACCATTTTGTATTTTATGGCCGCCATTTTGAATTTATAAAAACAAAACCTAGCCTATAACCACCTTGCCGTTAAGACGAATTGATAGACATCTCATTCATTAAAATCCATCCAGCCGTTGGGATGTTTCGAAGGTATAAAAAAATTCACATACACAGATACGCAACACATAACCCTTCTTTTCAGTCGGGTAAAAAACGGCTTTTGTACAGATCGATCTCAGCTATGCTATGGAAAAAAAATCATTTAAAAATAGTGTTATGACGCCGAGATATTTTTATAAATTTCTTCTATAGGATCAACATTAGCAAACGGGTCTTTTCGCTTGACTAAAAGTATCCTCCCCATAGAAAATTCTGCAATGAAGATCGAAACTGTAAAAAAAGGCGGCCTTTGTACAGATCGATCTCAGCTATCCAATGCAAAGAAAATCATTTAAAAATATTGAAATGGAACCGAGATATCGTTATAAATTTCTTCTATAGAATTAGCAATAGCGAATGGGTCTTTTCGCTTGACTAACGTAGCCTCCCTATAAAAAATTATGCAATCGAGATCAAAAATGTAACAAACGGCCTTTGTACAGATTCATCTCTGCTATGCAATGCAAAAAAAAAAAAAAAATCATTTAAAAATATTGAAATGGAACCGAGATATCTTTATAAATTTCTTCTATACGATTAGCATTAGCGAACGGGACGTTTCGCTTGACTAATGCAGCCTCCCTATAAAAAATTCTGCAATCGAGATCGAAAATGTAAAAGACGGCCTTTGTACAGATTCATCTCAGCTATACAATGCAAAAAAAAAAAAATATATATATATATATATCACTTAAAAATATTGAAATGGAACCGAGATATCTTTATAAATTTCTTCTATAGAATTAGGAATAGCGAACGGGTCTTTTCGCTTGACTAATGCAGTCTAAAAAAATTCTGCAATCGAGATCGAAAATGTAAAAAACGGCCTTTGTGCATATTCACCTCAGCTATCCAATGAAAAAAAAAAAAAAAAAAAAAAAAAAAAAAAAAAAAAATTCATTTAAAAATATTGAAATGCAACCGAGATATCTTTATAAATTTCTTCTATACGATTATCATTAGCGAACGTCTCTTTTCACTTGACTAAAGTAGCCTCTCCATAAGAAAATTCTGCAATCAAGATCGAAAAATTAATAAACAATTAAATTTAAAAAATCATAAAACCCGACTGCGCGAACTAATTAATTATTTCTCATCAATGTGAAACTATTTTTTTTTAAATTCCTACTATTAGCTCACACTCTCGCTATATATATCTTGTTCAATTTTTCAGTCGTTAATAAAATACTTATTATTCATCCAATCAAGCTCAAATAATCTTTTTTAAACTTGTAGTGGATGGCACTTGATGTTAATCCATTTTTTTCAAATATTAATTCATTAATTAAATTAAATTAATTAATTTTCAATAATCGAGAGAGCCCTCTTCTTGATCAAGGTATTTTAAGACCGAGAGAGCCATCTTCTTGATCAAGGCATTTTAAGTGCTGCTCAAGAGTAAAGAAGAATGGGAGAAAAAATTTCTCTTACTGACCTAAGTAGCAATTGACTTAAAATATTTTTTTTTATATTACTTGCTTATATTACTTACCTATATTTTATTTACTTGTATTGATGACATTTAAGTTGTGTTTAATTGTTAGTTCCTATCTATAAATACTGTTTTGATGAGGTCTAAAGATGTCTATGATGGTTAGAGTTGCAGTAAAGCTGGAGATAAACAATACATACACAAATTCCAGGTTGTATAATATTTTAACGGAGCTTCTGACTGTAAAATAGTCAATGAAACATCGTCTTCATTTTGAAAGACCTGTCCAATGATATGCCACTCAATAAGGTGCGTATTTTTTTTTTTTTCGTCTCGACCACCATTTTGTATTTTATGGCCGCCATTTTGAATTTATAAAAACAAAACCTAACCTATGACCATCCGGCCGTTAAGACAAATTGATAGACATCTCATTCATTAAAATCCATCCAGCCGTTGGGATGTTTCGAGGGTATAAAGAAATTCACATACACAGATACGCGTGAAACACATAACCTTTCTTTTTAGTCGGGTCAAAAACGGCTTTTGTACAGATCGATCTCAGCTATGCTATGGAAAAAAATCATTTAAAAATACTGAAATGCAACCGAGATATTTTTATAAATTTCTTCTATAGGATCAGCATTAGCAAACGGGTCTTTTCGCTTGACTAAAAGTATCCTCCCCATAGAAAATTCTGCAATGAAGATCGAAACTGTAAAAAAAAAAAAAAAACGGCCTTCGTACAGATCGATCTCAGCTATCCAATGGAAAGAAAATCATTTAAAAATATTGAAATTCAACCGAGATATCTTTATAAATTTCTTCTATAGGATTAGGAATAGCGAACGGGTCTTTTCGCTTGACTAATGTAGACTCCCCCCAAAAAAATCTGTAATCAAGATCAAAAATATAAAAAACGGCCTTTGTACAGATCGATTTCAGCTATCCAATGCAAAAAAAAAAAAAAAAAAAAAAAAAATCATTTAAAAATATTGAAATGCAACCGAGATATCTTTATAAATTTCTTCTGTACGATTAGCATTAGCGAACGGGACGTTTCGCTTGACTATTGCAGCCTCCCTATAAAAAATTCTGCAATCGAGATCGAAAATGTAAAAAACGGCCTTTGTACATATTCTCCACAGCTATCCAATGCAAAAAAAAAAAAAAAAAATCATTTAAAAATATTGAAATGCAACCGAGATATCTTTATAAATTTCTTCTATACGATTATCATTAGCGAACGTCTCTTTTCACTTGACTAAAGTAGCCTCTCCATAAGAAAATTCTGCAATCAAGATCGAAAAATTAATAAACAATTAAATTAAAAAAATCATAAAACCCGACTGCGCGAACTAATTAATTATTTCTCATCAATGTGAAACTATTTTTTTTTTAAATTCCTACTATTAGCTCACACTCTCGCTATATATATCTTGTTCAAATTTTCAGTCGTTAATAAAATACTTATTATTCATCCAATCAAGCTCAAATAATTTTTTTTAAACTTGTAGTGGATGGCACTTGATGTTAATTCATTTTTTTCAAATATTAATTCATTAATTAAATTAAATTAATTAATTTTCAATAATCGAGAGAGCCCTCTTCTTGAGCAAGGTATTTTAAGACCGAGAGAGCGCTCTTCTTGATCAAGGCTTTTTAAGTGCTGCTCAAGAGGAAAGAAGAAGGGGAGAAAAAATTTCTCTTATTGACCTAAGTAGGAATTGACTTAAAATATTTCTTTTATATATTACTGGCTTATATTACTTAACTATATTTTATTTACTTGTATTCATGGCTTCTAAGTTGTGTTTAATTGTTAGTTCCTATCTATAAGTACTGTTTTGATGAGGTCTATAGATATCTATGATGGTTAGAGTCGCAGTAAAGCTACAGATCCACAATACATACACATCTTCCAGTTTGTATAGTATTTTAATGGAGCTTCTGACTGTAAAATAGTCAATGAAACCTCGTCTTAAATTTGAAAGACTTATCCAATGATATGCCACTCAATAGGGTGCTTAATTTTTTTTTCCGTCTCGACCACCATTTTGTATTTTATGGCCGCCATTTTGAATTTATAAAAACAAAACATAGCCTATAACCACCTTGCCGTTAAGACGAATTGATAGACATCTCATTCATTAAAATCCATCCAGCCGTTGGGATGTTTCGAGGGTATAAAGAAATTCACATACACAGATACGCAACACATAACCCTTCTTTTCAGTCGGGTAAAAAACGGCTTTTGTACAGATCGATCTCAGCTATGCTATGGAAAAAAAATCATTTAAAAATACTGTTATGACGCCGAGATATTTTTATAAATTTCTTCTATAGGATCAACATTAGCAAACGGGTCTTTTCGCTTGACTAAAAGTATCCTCCCCATAGAAAATTCTGCAATGAAGATCGAAAATGTAAAAAAAGGCGGCCTTTGTACAGATCTATCTCAGCTATCCAATGCAAAGAAAATCATTTAAAAATATTGAAATGGAACCGAGATATCGTTATAAATTTCTTCTATAGAAGTAGCAATAGCGAATGGGTCTTTTCGCTTGACTAAAGTAGCCTCCCTATAAAAAATTATGCAATCGAGATCGAAAATGTAACAAACGGCCTTTGTACAGATTCATCTCTGCTATGCAATGCAAAAAAAAATCATTTAAAAATATTGAAATGGAACCGAGATATCTTTATAAATTTCTTCTATACGATTAGCATTAGCGAACGGGACGTTTCGCTTGACTAATGCAGCCTCCCTATAAAAAATTCTGCAATCGAGATCGAAAATGTAAAAGACGGCCTTTGTACAGATTCATCTCAGCTATACAATGCAAAAAAAAAAAAAAAAAAAAAAAAAAAAAAAAAAAAAATATATATATATATATATATATATATATATATCACTTAAAAATATTGAAATGGAACCGAGATATCTTTATAAATTTCTTTTATAGAATTAGGAATAGCGAACGGGTCTTTTCGCTTGACTAATGCAGTCTCCCTATAAAAAATTCTGCAATCGAGATCGAAAATGTAAAAAACGGCCTTTGTGCATATTCACCTCAGCTATCCAATGCAAAAAAAAAAAAAAAATCATTTAAAAATATTGAAATGCAACCGAGATATCTTTATAAATTTCTTCTATACGATTAGCATTAGCGAACGTCTCTTTTCACTTGACTAAAGTAGCCTCTCCATAAGAAAATTCTGCAATCAAGATCGAAAAATTAATAAACAATTAAATTTAAAAAATCATAAAACCCGACTGCGCGAACTAATTAATTATTTCTCATCAATGTGAAACTATTTTTTTTTAAAATTCCTACTATTAGCTCACACTCTCGCTATATATATCTTGTTCAAATTTTCAGTCGTTAATAAAATACTTATTATTCATCCAATCAAGCTCCAATAATTTTTTTAAAACTTGTAGTGGATGGCACTTGATGTTAATCCATTTTTTTCAGATATTAATTCATTAATTAAATTAAATTAATTAATTTTCAATAATCGAGAGAGCCCTCTTCTTGAGCAAGGTATTTTAACACCGAGAGAGCCCTCTTCTTGATCAAGGCTTTTTAAGTGCTGCTCAAGAGGAAACAAGAAGGGGAGAAAAAATTTCTCTTATTGACCTAAGTAGGAATTGACTTAAAATATTTTTTTTATATATTACTGGCTTATATTACTTAACTATATTTTATTTACTTGTATTCATGGCTTCTAAGTTGTGTTTAATTGTTAGTTCCTATCTATAAATACTGTTTTGATGAGGTCTATAGATATCTATGATGGTTAGAGTCGCTGTAATGCTACAGATCCACAATACATACACATCTTCCAGTTTGTATAGTATTTTAATGGAGCTTCTGACTATAAAATAGTCAATGAAACCTCGTCTTAAATTTGAAAGACTTATCCAATGATATGCCACTCAATAGGGTGCTTAATTTTTTTTCCGTCTCGACCACCATTTTGTATTTTATGGCCGCCATTTTGAATTTATAAAAACAAAACCTAGCCTATAACCACCGGGCCGTTAAGACGAATTGATATAGAGACCGCATTCTTTAAAATCCATCCAGCCGTTGGGATGTTTCGAGGGTATGAAGAAATTTACATACACAGATACGCGTGAAACACACAACCCTTCTTTTCAGTCGGGTAAAAAACGGCTTTTGTACAGATCGAT
This sequence comes from Maratus speciosus, assembly GCA_963932465.1. Lineage (NCBI taxonomy): Eukaryota > Metazoa > Arthropoda > Arachnida > Araneae > Salticidae > Maratus > Maratus speciosus. Next base: position 386,041,454 of record OZ010796.1, read on the forward strand.
CTCAGCTATGCTATGGAAATAAATCCTTTAAGAATACTGATATGACACCGAGATATTTTTATAAATTTCTTCTATAGGATCAGCATTAGCAAACGGGTCTTTTCGCTTGACTAAAAGTATCTTCCCCATAGAAAATTTTGCAATGAAGATCGAAACTGTAAAAAGAGACGGCCTTTGTACAGATCGATCTCAGCTATCCAATGCAAAGAAAATCATTTAAAAATATTGAAATGCAACCGATATATCTTTATAAATATCTTTTATACGATTAGCATTAGCGAACGGGACGTTTCACTTTACTAATGCAGCCTCCCTATAAAAAATTCTGCAATCGAGATAGAAAACGTAAAAAACGGCCTTTGTACAGATCGATTTCAGCTATCAAATGCAGAAAAAAAAATCATTTAAAAATAATGAAATGGAACCGAGATATCTTTATAAATTTCTTCTACAGAATTAGCAATAGCGAATGGGTCTTTTCGCTTGACTAAAGTAGCCTCCCTATAAAACATTATGCAATCGAGATCGAAAATGTAACAAACGGCCTTTGTACAGATTCATCTCAGCTATGCAATGCAAAAAAAAAAAAAAAATATATATATCACTTAAAAATATTGAAATGGAACCGAGATATCTTTATAAATATCTTCTATACGATTAGCATTAGTGAACGGGACGTTTCGCTTGACTAATGCAGCCTCCCTATAAAGAATTCTGCAATCGAGATCGAAAATGTAAAAGACGGCCTTTGTACAGATTCATCTCAGCTATACAATGCAAAAAAAATATATATATATATATATATCACTTAAAAATATTGAAATGGAACCGAGATATCTTTATAAATATCTTCTATAGAATTAGGAATAGCGAACGGGTCTTTTCGCTTGACTAATGTAGACTCCCCAAAAAAATATCTGCATTCAAGATCGAAAATGTCAAAAACGGCTTTTGTACAGATCGATTTCAGCTATCCAATGCAAAAAAAAAAAAAAAAAAAAATCATTTAAAAATATTGAAATGCAACCGAGATATCTTTATAAATTTCTTCTATACGATTATCATTAGCGAACGTCTCTTTTCACTTGACTAAAGTAGCCTCTTCATAAGAAAATTCTGCAATCAAGATCGAAAAATTAATAAACAATTAAATTTAAAAAATCAAAAAGCCCGACTGCGCGAACTAATTAATTATTTCTCATCAATGTGAAACTATTTTTTTTAAATTCCTACTATTAGCTCACACTCTCGCTATATATATCTTGTTCAAAATTTCAGTCGTTAATAAAATACTTATTATTCATCCAATCAAGCTCAAATAAATTTTTTAAACTTGCAGTGGATGACACTTGATCTTAATACAGTTTTTTCAAATATTAATTCATTAATTAAATTAAATTAATTAATTTCAATAATCCAGCGAGCCCTCTTCTTGATCAAGGTATTTTAAGACCGAGAGAGCCCTCTTCTTGATCAAGGCTTTTTAAGTGCTGCTCAAGAGGAAAGAAGAATGGGAGAAAAAATTTCTCTTATTGATCTAAGTAGGAATTGACTTAAAATATTTTTTTATATATTACTGGCTTATATTACTTAACTATATTTTATTTACTTGTATTCATGGCTTCTAAATTGTGTTTAATTGTTAGTTCCTATCTATAAATACTGTTTTGATGAGGTATATAGATATCTATGATGGTTAGAGTCGCAGTAAAGCTAGAGATCCACAATACATACACATCTTCCAGGTTGTATAGTATTTTAATGGAGCTTCTGACTGTAAAATAGTCAATGCACCCTCGTCTTCATTTTGAAAGACTTATCCAATGATATGCCACTCAATAGGGTGCTTAATTTTTTCTTCCGTCTCGACCACCATTTTGTATTTTATGGCCGCCATTTTGAATTTATAAAAACAAAACCTAGCCTATAACCACCTTGCCGTTAAGACGAATTGATATAGGGACCGCATTCTTTAAAATCCATCCAGCCGTTGGGATGTTTCGAGGGTATGAAGAAATTCACATACACAGATACGCATAAAACACATAACCCTTCGGGTAAAAAACGGCTTTTGTACTGATCAATCTCAGCTATGCTATGGAAAAAAAATAATTTAAAAATACTGTTATGACACCGAGATATTTTTATAAATTTCTTCTATAGGATCAACATTAGCAAACGGGTCTTTTCGCTTGACTAAAAGTATCCTCCCCATAGAAAATTCTGCAATGAAGATCGAAACTGTAAAAAAAGACGGCCTTTGTACAGATCGATCTCAGCTATCCAATGCAAAGAAAATCATTTAAAAATATTGAAATGGAACCGAGAAATCGTTATAAATTTCTTCTATAGAATTAGCAATAGCGAATGGGTCTTTTCGCTTGACTAAAGTAGCCTCCCTATAAAAAATTATGCAATCGAGATCGAAAATGTAACAAACGGCCTTTGTACAGATTCATCTCAGCTATGCAATGCAATATATATATATATATATATATATATATATATATATATATCACTTAAAAATATTGAAATGGAACCGAGATATCTTTATAAATTTCTTCTCTAGAATGAGGAATAGCGAACGGGTCTTTTCGCTTGACTAATGTAGACTCCCCCCAAAAAAATCTGTAATCAAGATCAAAAATATAAAAAACGGCCTTTGTACAGATCGATTTCAGCTATCCAATGCAAAAAAAAAAAAAAAAAAAAAAAAAAAAATCATTTAAAAATATTGAAATGGAACCGAGATATCTTTATAAATTTCTTCTATACGATTAGCATTAGCGAACGGGACGTTTCGCTTGACTATTGCAGCCTCCCTATAAAAAATTCTGCAATCGAGATTGAAAATGTAAAAAACGGCCTTTGTACATATTCACCTCAGCTATCCAATGCAAAAAAAGAAAAAAAAATCATTTAAAAATATTGAAATGCAACCGAGATATCTTTATAAATTTCTTCTATACGATTATCATTAGCGAACGTCTCTTTTCACTTGACTAAAGTAGCCTCTCCATAAGAAAATTCTGCAATCAAGATCGAAAAATTAATCAACAATTAAATTTAAAAAATCATAAAACCCGATTGCGCGAACTAATTAATTATTTCTCATCAATGTGAAACTATTTTTTTTTTAAATTCCTACTATTAGCTCACACTCTCGCTATATATATCTTGTTCAAATTTTCGGTCGTTAATAAAATACTTATTATTCATCCAATCAAGCTCAAATAATTATTTTAAAATTTGTAGTGGATGCCACTTGATGTTAATCCATTTTTTTCAAATATTAATTCATTAATTAAATTAAATTAATTAATTTTCAATAATCGAGAGAGCCCTCTTCTTGATCAAGGTATTTTAAGACCGAGAGAGCCATCTTCTTGATTAAGGCATTTTAAGTGCTGCTCAAGAGGAAAGAAGAATGGGAGAAAAAATTTCTCTTATTGACCTAAGTAGCAACTGACTTAAAATATTTTTTTTATGTTACTTGCTTATATTACTTACCTATATTTTATTTACTTGTATTGATGACTTTTAAGTTGTGTTTAATTGTTAGTTCCTATCTATAAATACTGTTTTGATGAGGTCTAAAGATGTCTATGATGGTTAGAGTTGCAGTAAAGCTAGAGATAAACAATACATACACAACTTCCAGGTTGTATAATATTTTAACGGAGCTTCTGACTGTAAAAAAGTCAAAGAAACATCGTCTTCATTTTGAAAGACCTGTCCTGTCCAATGATATGCCACTCAATAAGGTGCGTATTTTTTTGTTTCGTCTCGACCACCATTTTGTATTTTATGGCCGCCATTTTGAATTTATAAAAACAAAACCTAACCTATAACCATCCGGCCGTTAAGGCAAATTGATAGACACCTCATTCATTAAAATCCATCCAGCCGTTCGGATGTTTCGAGGGTATAAAGAAATTCACATACACACATACGCGTGAAAAACATAACACTTCTTTTTAGTCGGGTCAAAAACGGCTTTTGTGCAGATCGATCTCAGCTATGCTATGGAAAAAAAATCATTTAAAAATACTGAAATGCAACCGAGATATTTTTATAAATTTCTTCTGTAGGATCAGCATTAACAAACGTGTCTTTTCGCTTGACTAAAAGTATCCTCCCCATAGAAAATTCTGCAATGAAGATCGAAACTGTAAAAAACGGCGTTCGTACAGATCGATCTCAGCTATCCAATGCAAAGAAAATCATTTAAAAATATTGAAATTCAACCGAGATATCTTTATAAATTTCTTCTATAGGATTAGCATTAGCGAACAGGAATTTTCGCTTGACTAATACAGCCTCCCTATAAAAAATTCTGCAATCGAGATCGAAAATGTAAAAAACGGCCTTTGTACAGATTGATCTCAGCTATTCAATGCAGAAAAAAAATCATTTAAAAATATTGATATGGAACCCAAATATCTTTATAAATTTCTTCTATACGATTAGCATTAGCGAATGGGTCTTTTCGCTTGACTAATGTAGCCTCCCAAAAAATATCTGCAATCAAGATCGAAAATGTCAAAAACGGCTTTGTACAGATCGATTTCAGCTATCAATGCAAAAAAAAAAAAAAAAAAAAAAAAAAAAAAAAAAAAGAAAGAAAGAAAAATCCCTTAAAAATATTGAAATGGACCCGAGATATCTTTATAAATTTCTTCTATACGATTGTCATTAGCGAACGTCTTTTTTCGCTTGACTAAAGTAGCCTCTCTATAAAAAAATTCGCAATCAAGATCGAAAAAGTAATAAACAATTAAATTTAAAAAATAAAATAACCCGACTGCGTAAAAAGCGAAATAATTAATTATTTCTCAACAATTTGAAACTATTTTTTTTATTCAATTCCTACTATTAGCTTACACTCTCGCTATATATATCTTGTTCAAATGTTCAATCGTTAATAAAATACATATTATTCATCCAATCAAGCTCAAATAATTTTTTTTAAACTTGTAGAGGATGACACTTGATCTTAATCCAGTTTTTTTCAAATATTAATTCATTAATTAAATTAAATTAATTAATTTTCAATAATCGAGCGAGCCCTCTTCTTGGTCAAGGTATTTTAAGACCGAGAGAGCCCTCTTCTTGATCAAGGCATTTTAAGTGCTGCTCAAGAGGAAAGAAGAATGGGAGAAAAAAAATTCTCTTATTGACCTAAGTAGGAATTGACTTAAAATATTTTTTTTTTTTATTACTTGCTTATATTACTTACCTATATTTTATTTACTTGTATTCATGACCTCTAAGTTGTGTTTAATTGTTAGTTCCTATCTATAAATACTGTTTTGATGAGGTCTATAGATATCTATGATGGTTAGAGCTGCAGTAAAGCTAGAGATCCACAATACATACACAACCTCCAGGTTGTATAGTATTTTAACGGAGCTTCTGACTGTAAATTAGTCAATGAAACATCATCTTCATTTTGAAAGACCTATCCAATGATATGCCACTCAATAGGGTGCATAATTTTTTTTTTCGTCTCGAGCACCATTTTTTATTTTACGGCCGCCATTTTGAATTTATAAAAACAAAACCTAGCCTATAACCACCGGGCCGTTAAGACGAATTGATATAGAGACCGCATTCTTTAAAATCCATCCAGCCGTTGTGATGTTTCGAGGGTATGAAGAAATTCACATACACATATACGCGTGAAACACATAACCCTTCTTTTCAGTCGGGTAAAAAACGGCTTTTGTATAGATCGATCTCTGCTATGCTATGGAAAAAAAATCATTTAAAAATACTTATATGACACCGAGATATTTTTATAAATTTCTTCTATAGGATCAGCATTAGCAAACGGGTCTTTTCGCTTGACTAAAAGTACCCTCCCCACAGAAAATTCTGCAATGAAGATCGAAACTGTAAAAAAAGACGGCCTTTGTACAGATCGGTCTCAGCTATCCAATGCAAAGAAAATCATTTTAAAATATTGAAATGTAAGAGAGATATCTTTATAAATTTCTTCTATAGGATTAGCATTAGCGAACGGGACTTTTCGCTTGACTAATGTAGCCTCCCTATAAAAAATTCTGCAATCGAGATCTAAAATGAAAAAAACAGCCTTTGTACAGATTCATCTCAACTATCCAATGCAAAAAAAAAAAAAAAAAAAAAAAAAAATCATTTAAAAATATTGAAATGGAGCCGAGATATCTTTATAAATTTCTTCTGTACGGTTAGCATTAGTGAACGGGACATTTCGCTTTACTAATGCAGCCTCCCTATAAAAAATTCTGCAATCGAGATCGAAAATGTAAAAAACGGCCTTTATACAGATTCATCTCAGCTATTCAATGCAGAAAAAAAATCATTTAAAAATATTGAAATGGAACCGATATATCTTTATAAATTTCTTCTATAAGATTAGCATTAGCGAACGGATCTTTTCGCTTGACTAAAGTAGCCTCCCTATAAAAAATTATGCAATCGAGATCGAAAATGTAACAAACGGCCTTTGTACAGATTCATCTCAGCTATCCAATGCAAAAAAAAAAAAATAATAAATAAATAAAATAAAATAAACCATTTAAAAATATTGAAATGGAACCGAGATATCTTTATAAATTTCTTCTATACCATTAGCATTAGCGAACGGGACGTTTCGCTTGACTAATGCAGCCTCCCTATAAAAAATTCTGCAATCGAGATCGAAAATGTAAAAACGGCCTTTGTACAGATTCATCTCAGCTATCCAATGCAAAAAAAAAAAAAAAAAAAAAAAAAAAATCATTTAAAAATACTGAAATGGAAGCGAGATATCTTTATAAATTTTTTCTATACGATTATCATTAGCGAACGTCTCTTTTCACTTGACTAAAGTAGCCTCTCCATAAAAAAAAATCTGCAATCAAGATCGAAAAAGTAATAAACAATTAAATTTAAAAAATCCTAAAACCCGACTGCGCGAACTAATTAATCATTTCTCATTAATGTGAAACTATATTTTTTTTTCAATTCCTACTATTAGCTCACACTCTCGCTATATATATCTTGTTCAAATTTTCAGTCGTTAATAAAATACTTATTATTCATCCAATCAAGCTCAAATAAATTTTTTTAAACTTGTAGCGGATGACACTTGATATTAATCCAGTTTTTTCAAATATTAATTCATTAATTAAATTAAATTAATTAATTTTCAATAATCGAGAGTGCCCTCTGCTTGATCAAGGTAAGGTATTTTAAGACCGAGAGAGCCATCTTCTTGATCAAGGCATTTTAAGTGCTGCTCAAGAAGAAAGAAGAACGGAAGAAACAATTTCTGTTATTGACCTAAGTAGCAATTGACTTAAAATATATATATATATTTTTTATATTACTTGCTTATATTACTTACCTATATTTTATTTACTTGTATTGATGACTTCTAAGTTGTGTTTAATTGTTCGTTCCTATCTATAAATACTGTTTCGATGAGATTTATAGATGTCTATGATGGTTAGAGTTACAGTAAAGCTACAGATCCACAATACATACACAACTTCCAGGTTGTATAGTATTTTAACGGAGATTCTCACAGTAAAATAGTCAATAAAACATCGTCTTCATTTTGTAAGACCTATCCAATGTTATGCCACTCAATAGGGTGCGTAATTTTTTTTTCGTCTCGACCACCATTTTGTATTTTACGGCCGCCATTTTGAATTTATAAAAACAAAACCTAGCCTATAACCATCGGGCCGTTAAGACAAATTGATAGAGATCTCATTCATTAAAATCCATCCACCCGTTGGGATGTTTCGAGGGTATAAAGAAATTCACATACACAGATACGCGTGAAACACATAACCCTTCTTTTCAGTCGGCTAAAAAACGGCTTTTGTACAGACCGATCTCATCTATGCTATGGAAAAACAATCTTTTAAAAATACTGAAATGCAACCGAGATATTTTTATAAATTTCTTCTATAGGATCAGCATTAGCAAACGGGTCTTTTCGCTTGACTAAAAGCATCCCCCCCATACAAAATTCTGCAATGAAGATCGAAACTGTAAAAAAAAAAAGGCCTTTGTACAGATCGATCTCAGCTACCCAATGCAAAGAAAATCATTTAAAAATATTGAAATGCAACCGAGATATCTTTATATGTTTCTTCCATAGGATTAGCATTAGCGAACGGGACTTTTCGCTTGACTAATGTAGCCTCCTTATAAAAATTTCTGCCATAGAGATAAAAAATGTTAAAAACGTCCTTTGTACAGATTCATCTCAGCTATCCAATGCAAAAAAAAAAAAAAAAAATTAAAATTATTGAAATGGAACCGAGATATCTTTATAAATTTCTTCTACAGAATTAGCAATAGCGAACGGGACTTTTCTCTTGACTAATGTAGACTCCTCCCTAAAAAAATCTGCAATCAAGATCAAAAATGTAAAAAACGGCCTTTGTACAGATCGATTTCAGCTATACAATGCAAAAAAAAAAAAACATTTAAAATTATTGAAATGGAACCGAGATATCTTTATAAATTTCTTCTATAGAATTAGCAATAGCGAATGGGTCTTTTCGCTTGACTAAAGTAGCCTCCCTATAAAAAAAAAATATATATATGGAATCGAGATCGAAAATGTAAAATAAGGCCTTTGTACAGATTCATGTGAGCTATCCAATACAAAAGAAAAAAAAAAGAAAAAGAAAAAAAATCATTTTAAAATATTGAAATGCAACGGAGATATTTTTATAAATTTCTTCTATAGGATTAGCATTAGCGAACGTCTCTTTTCGCTTGATTAAAGTAGCCTGTCCATAAAAAAATTTCTGCAATCGAGACCGAAAATGTAAAAAACGGCCTTTGTACAGATCGATTTTAGCTATCCAATGCAAAAAGAAAAAAAAAAAATCATTTAAAAATATTGAAATGCAACCGAGATATCTTTATAAATTTCTTCTATACGATTATCATTAGCGAACGTCTCTGTTCGCTTGACTAAAGTAGCCCCCCCATAAAAAAAATTCTGCTATCAAGATCATAAACGTAAAAAACGGCCTTTGTACAGATCGATTTCAGCTATCCAATGCAAAAAAAAAATCATTTAAAAATATTGAAATGCAACCGAGATATCTTTATCAGTTTCTTCTATAGGATTAGCATTAGCGTTCGGGTCTTTTCGTTTGTATAAATTAGCCTCCCCATAAAAAATTCTGCAATCAAGATCGGAAATGTTAAAAACGGTCTTTGCACATATTCATCTCAGGAATTCAATGAAAAAAGTATCATTTAAAAATATTTAAATGCAACCGAGATACCTTTATAAATTTCTTCTATAGGATTAGCATTAGCCAACGGGTCTTTTCTCTTGACTAAAGTAGCCTTCCCATAAAAAATTCTGCAATCAAGATCGAAAATTACTTTTATCCTGCAAGTTGCATCCAGAAAACAGCCACTGGCGAAATTTCACACCGTAGGATGGATGACTTTCCCGTCCTCCCCGGTGAATGAATCGAGGTCGTTTCCTCACCCTCTTTTTTCTAAGAGACGGTTCTGAGCTAAGGCGGGGCTTTTAGCCTTTATGACTATTTTAAAGAAAAGTGTTTCGATTTTTTATAAATGCAGCATAGATTTAATTTTTTTTTTTTAAAGCAAAATAAAAGGCATTTTTGAAAAGCTAACTAATCGAATTATACATGCCGCTTTACCGAATTTTAAAATGTTAAACAGATTTTTCGGTATAAGACAAAAAGACTAACCTTTAAATAACTTAAAATAACGCATCTAGAATGCCTGAAAATTTAAAAAATAAATAAAATTTTAAAGTGGCGTGCATATTTTAAGAGTACAGCTTTTGAAAGCTTCAAAAATACCAAATTCGAGCAAAATGCAAAAATATAAAAGCTATAAATTTTTCCCGTCGAAATAACATTAGCCGCTCTATCTCGGAACATTACTGAAGTAGCACCTTAATAAGCAAAACAATGAAAAATATCAATTTTTATAGAAAAAAAGCTGATTTCTTTAGATTTTTTCAACTGTAAGACGATGATTAAATTTTTATTTGAATTTCGAATAATCAACACCTTAATGAGTATTATTACTTAAGCAATATAATAAAAAATATCAATTTTTAATGGAAAAAGCAGATTTCTTTAAAAAATTTTTAACTATAAGATGAGAATATCATCTTGAAAGTGAAATTTAAACATATACTTTAGTTTTTGAACAACCATTACCTTAATGAATTTTAATAATTGGACAAATAAAAAAGAAAAATAATGAATTTTTAATGAAAAAAAGCAAATTTTATTAACTTTTACACTACTTTTAGATTTTTACCATACTTTTAGATGATAGTTAAGTATGATTTAAATATTTAGATGATTATAAACCCCAAGATACATTCAAACTAATTTCCTTATTTTTAGATTTAACAGGATTTTTGTCGATGTGGCCAGTATGAACGAAAATAATTTCAAATAATAACTCCCATTCACTATCCCCCCCGCCTCAACCCTTGCATTCCTTAAACTTTAGGGGGTCACAACAAATGGATTTTAACGTTACAAATTGTAAAAGCAGATCAGAAAATGTTTTTGTTCAAGAAAAATCTCAATTTTGAATGAAAAAGACTGAATTCTTTACAATATTTCAACTCAAAGATGAGGATATAAACTTAAATTTTAGTTTTTGAACAACCATCACTTTAATGAGTATTACTAAGCAAAAAAATGGAAAATATCAGTTTTTAAGGAAAAAAGTTGATTTCCTATGAATTTTTTCAACAATAGCATGAAAAATATCAATTTCTAAGATGAGAGTTAAACTTATATTTTAGTTTTTGACAACAAAACCTTAATAAGTATTCTTAAAGCTGGAGTGTCTTTATATAGGGTTCATATTCATATTTATTCACGCCATGACAACATTTGAGATCCTACAACTAACAGTACAAATTTCTTTTCTATGTTGGAAACTGAAAATGAATAAAATTGTTTTATGCATTTGAGATTTTGCAACCAATAGTACAATTTTTTTTCTATGCTGGAAACTGAAAGGCACCTCTTACTGCTTCAAACATTTGGCATATTAAAACTAGTCTGATTTCTTCTGATATTATTATTAATCAATTTATCATATGTTTCACCCTACACTTCAGAGATTTCTGAATTACCAACCACCAAGTTGTTTAAAATATAAATGCTATATTTAATGTTTACATAGTATACATGACTAGTCTGTATTATTCTGTTTATAATATTAATCAAATTATCACATGTTTCACCTTGCACTTCGAATATTTCTGAATTATTGCAATACATGTCTACTTGCACTTCGAATATTTCTGAATTATTGCAATACTTGTCCAGATCAAACTCGATTCTTGCCCCAATATATTTTAAAATTACATAATTTTAACATCTGTTTTTATCCATTTATCAGAAAATTAATAAGTCAAAGAACGATCACACATCAAGTTTTTTCAAATATGAATACTATCTTTACAATTTTTTAATGATACAGAGTATACTTGAATGCAAACTTAATTTTTTTCTAAACATTTCATATGTCAAATAGTCTATATCTGAAACCAAACTTATTTGAAATGTTCACCACATAAGAGCAAATATTGCTTAGATCTTTTCACTATTGCCTTTTAAAAATAGCAGATATCAACTCTTGAGTTAATTTTTCGAGAACTGTAACTGCAATTACATCAATTCCTTATAGAAAGTCCTATTTTCACACAATTTCTTGAAATTCAACAACGAATTGGAATTTACCCAGTGCTTGATTTATGGCAGGGCATTGAGGGCACGGGCCCAGGGCACCTGCTTTTCAGGGGCCCCCAAATGCTGCTGAAGGTTTTTCAATTATTGTCCAAATCTGATGTAGCTTTAATATCTAATGGAATTTTACATTTCATTCTAAATTCTATTGTGTTCGTATTGTATTTTTATAACATTGTATATTTTGTTTGAAACGTCCATATTTAATTACTTTATCACGGTGAATATTTTTTTTTATCTTTATTCCTTTAAAAATATATTATATTTTTAAATTTTATTTAATCCTGTTCCTATTCTCGTCAGATTATTTGGGGCTTGTTTAGCGTAACTCATAGGCGGAAGAGCCGCCTAATATTTTAAATAATTGTAACTTGGTATTGCGGAAAATTTATTATTAGTTATGCATATTTCATCATCCCAGATATATAGACTTGCATAGGAAAAGATAATCAGCACCACACAATTTATTATATAAAACGTCTACTCATTTAAGTTTTACAATTGTGTATTAATTTATTTAAAGGTAAATTGATGATTATCATATTTAATTTTTTAATGGATATTTTAAAGTAATTATTGAATTCAATAGTGGTTATCTTAGTAAGTACCTTTTTTTATTTTTTTTTAAACTCGATTCCCTGTAAGCATCGGTACAAGGGTGCCTCCATAAGCATGTGTGCCCAGGGCCCCCAAATTTGCAAATCGGTCCCTGTCTTTACCGCAATACTTATCTACATCAAACTCGATGCTTGCTCCTATATATTTTACCATTACATAATTTTAACAAAATTTTTTATCCATTTATCAGAAAAGTATTAAATCGCAGAATGATTTGTGATTCAAATTTTCCCCGCTCTTGATTATCATTGTAATAATTGGGGCCTCCGCGGCCGAGTGGTTAAGACACCACGCTGCTAATCGCTTTAGAGCGTAGGAGGCTTGTCGGGTTCGACTCCCGCTGGCTCTATTGCACACTCCTTGTGGAGCTCCCGGATGAAAAATTCTCTGTGCTGTAAATTTCATTGTGCTATCTCGTCCCTGTATATCGACGATGACTTATAAGCGGGCCTTGTTGTCAAGCACACAAGTCTGATGTATGTGTCCAGTAAAAACAAACAATTGTAATAATTATCTACTAAAAAACAACTTTTCAAAAGTAAAAAAAAGCCAAGCAAAAAAAAAAAAAAAAAAAAAAAAGAAAAGAAAAAAGGTGAAAGTTGTGGCTAAAAAATAGTGTGATATCAAATTTCCAAGCTTATATTACGGTACTTATTTAACATTTTTTGATAAAAATTTACCATATGTAAGTCGAGTACCTAAGTATGCGTTGATAGAAAGCCTTTTCTCCTTTACTAAATACATCATAACGTGTTTCTGAAAATTATATATATTTTTTAATTATGCATGATGGCTTGGCGGCCATCTTTCCATATTTTACACAAATTTCTAAGCACACAAGTTCATTGTTAAGATTGGAAGTTCGAAATTGTTACTAAAGCAAACATTTTATTCTTTTAATTTATGGAAATGAGTGCCTAAAAATTTGTGTCTAAAAATAAAGCTGAAGTAACTTCAGGTTTCATCTTATGATTCTCTTTTTTCGGAGGGGGGTTAATTAATTAGTTAAAGCAGTAAAAATCAATTTGTTTTTTCGAAATAAAAAACTTTCTTAATTTATCTGTCTGTAGCTAAAACTAGAAGTTCGAAATTCTTAATAATGCAAATATATTACGAGCTTGAGTGCTTAGAAATTTGTGTAAAATATGGAAAGATGGCCGCCAAGCCCATCATGCATAATTAAAAAAATATATATAATTTTCAGAAACACGTTATGATGTATTTAAGTAAAGGAGAAAAGGCTTTCTATCAACGCATACTTAGGTACTCGACTTACATATGGTAAATTTTTATCAACAAATGTTAAATAAGTACCGTAATATAAGCTTGGAAATTTGATATCACACTATTTTTTAGCCACAACTTTCACCTTTTTTTTTTTTTTTTTTTTTTTTTTTCTACTTTTGAAAAGTTGTTTTTTAGTAGATATCAGTTCTTTTTTTAAAACAAATGATATATAATTGAAATAATTCTACTAGCTCAAATTAAAATTAGTCCTTGTATAGCCTTTATAAGCAGGGAGCAAGCACAATATTATACATTTTGTTTACCTATCATTCAATTTTTATAGTGATTAATAATTTAAAAGTAAGGAAAGTCAATTTCTTCTTTCAAAGTATCAGTCTTTCTCAATTTATATCTCCTTAAAATTTTTTACGAAAGATGAAAATTTAGTAAAAAACAGAGTCGAAAGAAAATATATATTTGCAGTTAGTCTGTCAGTTAATTGTTTTTTCTAATTTTTTTTTGCTGGCGGTTTTGCAAAATAAATTTACCTTTACAAATACCTACGGTTAATCCAAGAATGAGACCCCGCAGTGCATCTAAAGAATCGAAGATCTGTAAATCTAGCAATTTTAGACATAATAAAGGAACCATTTTTGATAAAAAAAATTCTAAAAATTTGAAGATATAAACTGTACATATAACTTCATCTTCATTTAGATCGTGTTATAGAGAAGAAAGAATAAATATGTAATTTTACTCAAGTCTGTTTATCCATAGCTATTTGCATAAATGTGAGGATATTAATTTACTATAAAATTTCCCCTAAATTGATTATCTTTAATAGTCTATTATTAAAGCCGTATATACATTAGAATTAAATATTTTTCGGTTAAAAATTGCCTGAAATCTATAGTCTTATCGTTCGTCAATTTTTTTTTTTTTTTTTTTTTTTTTTTTTTTTTTTTTTTTTATGCCCAGACTCTTTTTCTGAACTCTGACAAAAGATCACAGACATATTGAAGCTATCCAAATTCTTATATCTTTCTATCGTATTTCCTTTTTGAGGGGGGTGTGAGGAAGAGCCCTTAAGAACTTCGTTTTGTTCTCAGAATTCTGAATTATTCATTCAAAAGATTTACCTACATAAGTCTTGTTGCAGAATTTTCATTAGCTAAGAGTTGCATCAAGTTATACATCATGTGAATCTATTAAATTACTTTTGTGAAATACTAGATGGGAGCCATTGATATTTCCAGACCATTTGCCCACATTTTAAACTTGAATCATTTACTACTATTCATTAATTTTCTATGCGAATTAAAGAAGTCGTTGTTTCCATGCCAACTGTACCTTTCACTATTGCTTGCTTTGACATTTGAAGTCCACCGAAGTGCAGTGCTTTGGGGCCTATAGCTACTATGGCTGTCGCCTCGAATGATCCTTATTATACAGAAACAACAACAAGTCACAACAATTTTTATTTTTCATTACATATATTATATTACTACAATGGGACATTCACAATTACATCCATGTCTTACCCGAGGATTCGAACCCGGGCCCGAGCCGTGGCAGTAGCTGTCGCTACCGACCACGCCACTAGGCGACATATTGCTTGCTTGTTTGTTTGTTTGATTTATTGAACACATACATCATATCACATGCTGATCACGGCGGGATTCGAATCTGCTTCCACCTACGCACTCAAGCGATTAGCGGCATGGTGTCGTATCCACTCAGCCACGGTGGGCCACTATTGCTTTCTCTAA
Source organism: Maratus speciosus (assembly GCA_963932465.1). Lineage (NCBI taxonomy): Eukaryota > Metazoa > Arthropoda > Arachnida > Araneae > Salticidae > Maratus > Maratus speciosus. The sequence continues at coordinate 386,056,827 of OZ010796.1, forward strand.
TGCCCAGATACTCAAATTTAACCAACTGCACTTAGAATCATGGTCATAACAGAGAACATTTATATGTTAGAGCAGTGTTGCCAGTGGGCTACTTTTTTTTAATTCAGATTTCTTGATTGCCAGCACTTATTATAAACGGTAAAATTCTCTTTGTTTTCGCCTTAATTAATATGTCATTAAATAAGGCGCATTTTACAATTTGAAAAAAGTGGTGCCAATCAAGTATCTGAATTAAAAAAAGTAGCCCAACTGACAACACTGTGTTAGAGTGGTGACATATGCACAAGTCGTGTACTCATATTCAATTTTTTGTCCAAAGTACGGTAACTCAGTTTTCAGTAATAGACGAGGAAGATTTCAATTAAACTAACCAGAAAAGTTAACAAACATTGGCTTCCTGATTTGATTTTATTCAAAATTGTTTTAACCAACCAAAGTTAATGTCCGGGATCCAGATAAATTTTTCTCTGTTAGTAAAATTACATTGACCAATCAGTAGCCTCTATCCTTGCAGGCTTTTCGGTGTTTAATGCAAACATCAAAAAGTTCGGAAAAATGCAGACGTCTGATTGATCAATCTCATCCCGCTAATAGCAAAAAATCTATCTTGATCCCGGCCTATTCAACGCCCTTTAAATATTGGAGAAAGCCTTGACACGTGTCAGGAAAACGTCACACAAAGCAGGCAAAACAAAGAAGAAAAATCATTCATTGGCTCGTTCATATTCACGAGCCAATGAATGATTTTCTTTCTTTGCTTTGCCTGCTTTGTGTGATGTTTTCGTGACGCGAGTCAAGACTTTCTCAAATATTTAGGAGGCTTTGACTTATTTCACCACCATGAAGTTATGAAATGAGAGGAACAGACATGTCAATCTTCCCGTGTGTAAAACTAGTTAAAAAAACGAGTTCTTTCCCTCTCTTCTGCCCTTTTCTCTCTTGATTTTGACCGATAGCAGCCCATTTAGCAGTCTCCAGTACAAGATGCCGCTATATACGGTGGACGCAGGAGGGAGGGTGTTAGCGCGACCAATGACAAAATAGGCCAGTTCATGATGTTTAAAAGTCACACGGAGTTGGATCGAGGCTAACGAAAAAGACAGGCTACCGCGGTGGGTCCGATTCTTCTTTTTTTACAAACCGCTGGAGTCACATGATGCTCTTTTCACGCACCTTCTTTGGTGCATTCGAGCATCACGTGACTCCAGCGGTCTGTAAAAAAAGAAGAATCGGACCCACCGCGGCAGCCTGTCTTTTTCGTTAGCCTCAGAGTTGGATCATCTTTACACGATGATTAGTACAAAGCTGCGCGCCGATTTTTTTTTGTGTCCATTGACGTGTACAGGTAATCAACTCCATGGGACGTTATAAACTGGCCTTATATGTTGTTGGCCACAGTTTAGGAACAGCTACAAAAGACTTCATCTATATCTACTCCGAGGTAAACGAAAAAGACAGGCTACCGCGGTGCTACAGCGCCTAGAATATATAGTGTGGAAATCGGCTATCCCAGTAATACTTTAAAAAGGGCTAAAATATTGGATCTCTTAAATTTCAAATGATGCTGAAATCCAATGAGTCGATCACAGCGATATCTGCAGGATATTTCCTAAAACTTCATGACGATTTGATAACAGCGTCTAGAATACCTAGTGTCGAAATATTTTATTAAACAACGCTAAAAATTTGTATCCCATAAATGATCGACGATACTGCTAAAATCCCAAGTGTCGATCGCAGTGAAATCTGCGGGATTTTCGTATTACATTGTATAGACTAGCAATATCTTGCAGTTATAGAAAATATCCTGCAGATGTCGCTGCGATCTGTATATTTCAGGAGCATCGTTGCACATTTAAGGATACAATATTTTAGCACTTTTTTAAGTATTACAGGCCAATTTCCACACAATATATTCTAGGCGTTATAATTTGGTCTAGATGCTGAAGCATTTTTTTTTTTTACATTTTATTGACATTCATCTGACCTGTGTGCTTGGCGTCAAGCCCGCTGTACACCGTTAAAAATACCGTGAAAAATTACCTCTGTTTTTAAAGGCTATCTATTTTCTGACCAATGAGAACGCTCCATATGTACTTATGTAGCGTTCTCATTGGTCAGAAAATAGATAGCCTTTAAAAACAGAGGTAATTTGTCACGATATTTTTAACAGTGTAATGATACGATGTTTACTTTGGAAGTATATCACAGATGTCGCTGCGATCAGCTCCCTGGATTTCAGCGTCAGTGCACATTTAAGGGATACAACTTTTTAGCGCTGCTTGGATAGCAAATTTCCACATTATGTATTCTAGACGCTATAGCGGTGCATTACACGTGTCTCTTTCTTCTTTAAAAAATATCCTGCAGATGTCGCTGCAAATGACTGTTTGGAATTCAACATCGTTGTACATTTAAGGGATTCACTATTTCCGCGCTTTTTTAAGTATTGCTGGGATAGTCGATTTCTACAACATATAATCTACGCCTATAACGGAGCTATAGTATCTAGAAGATATAGTTTAAAAATCGGCTTATTAAAAAGGTGCTGAAAAATTGTATCTCATAAATGTTGAACGAGGCTGAGCGATGAATGTCGATCACAGCGACACATGGTAATTCCAACGTAACTATTTCAAAAGACATCAAATGAGAAAACGTTTCGCTCAGAGAAGATCTGGAAAATGTTGCTACTATCGACATTTGTCATTCAGTATTTTTCAATATTTATGGGATTCAATTTTTAGCAATTTTTAAAGTATTACTGGAATAGCCGGTTTCCACACCATGACCAGGATCTAGGTAGATTTCTCTTTGTTATCGCAACGAGATTGACCAATCAGAAGCCAGAATTATTGCTAACTTTTCACTGTTTGCAAAAATGTACCTGGATCTCGACCTATATTTCTAGACGTTATAACTGAGCTCAGAAATAGTACAGAAAGCAAACTCCGTATTTTGATACATTAAGGCCGGGATCCAATTAGGAACACGTGTGTCGCTATAAAGAAGTAGCGACATATGGCCAATAAAGGTTTATTGGTAGAAGTGATAAAACAAATCGTTAAAGGTCTTTGCGAGCGTGTCATTATCGTCAGGCTAATGCATATTCAATTCTTTCCCTAGTCTAATAAAGCTCGTCCATGCGCGTATCGTCTAATGGAGGATATTCAAAATATGGGTTCAAGGCTGAAAAAGTCACGTGGTACCGGCAATTTATCTAAAGAACTTCTAACTGGTGAGAAGGGAAACAAGAAACTACTACTGCTTTCTCCGGTGAACTGTTTCATTGGCTAGCGGGGATTTACATTACGTCGACGGAGCCTTCCCTTCTTTACGTTAGACGTTTTTGCCTTGACCACGTGATCATAACGTAGATAGAATAGCCTCTATTCAAGAAAGTGGATTGCCGTACTATAGCACCTAGAATATATAGTGTGGAAATTGGCTATCCCTGTAATACTTAAAAAAGTGCTAAAATATTGTATACCTTAACTGTGCAACGATGCTGCTGAAATATACAGATCACAGCGACATCTGCAGGATATTTTCTCAAACTGCAAGATATTGCTAGTCTATACAATGTAATACTAAATCCCGCAGATGTCGCTGTGATCGATACTTGGGATTTTAGCAGTATCGTCGCACATTTAAGGGATACAAATTTTTAGCGTTGTTTGGATAGTATATTTCCACACAAGGTATTCTAGACGCTGTAGCCATACTTTCGGCAAAAACTTGAAATGAGCATGCTTCCTGTACATATATCACCACTCTTATGTATAAAGGCTCTCTGTTATGGTGTTGATTCTGAGCGCTCTTTGTTAAATTTCTATATTTGTGTTTTAGAAAAAGCAATACAGAAAAGTACTGTTACTATGGAAACAACAACTTCTTTAATATCAAAATGTATAGCAAAGGAGTTCAGAATCAGTGCCTTAAATAGTTTCGAATATGTAATGTTGTTATGACAATCAATAACCTTCCTGGATGTGGAAATGCAAAATTGTGTTCAACATAATGGAGGATATTCCATCTACATTTTGATCACGTGGTCAAGGTAAAAACTTCTATCGTAAAGTAGTGGAGACTCCGTAGACGTGTAATGTAAATCCCCGTTAGCCAATGAAACGGTTCATATGAGGCAAAGTAGTAGTATCTTCCCTTCTTATCAGTTAGAAGTTCTTTGGATAAATTACCGGTATCACGTGACTTATTTCAGCCTCGAACCCATATTTGGAATATCCTCCATTGGGTGCAATCTAGATAGATTTTTGGCTGTTAGAGAAACGAGATTCATCAATCAGAAGCTTGCATTTTTGTGAACTTTTCGCTGTTTGCAGAAATGCAGGCTATTGATTGGTGATTCTCGTTTCGCTAACAGCGAAAAATCTATCTGGATCCTAGCCTACATTTCTACAAACATTGCACTTCATCCACGGCACTAAAATAATGACTCAAAACTTTCATGACATTGGCCGGGATCCAGAAACTGCAAATATTCTCAAACATGCAGGCTTCTGATTGGTCAAACTCATTTCGCTAACAGCGAAAAATCTATCTGAATCTCAGCTATAGTTATCTTCGATGAAATCAATGCAAAAGGATAATATAAAAGGAAAGTATAAGATTTCTAAAATATTTTGGCGGGTTTATCACTATTTGGCATAATTTGTAAACTTTAGAACTAATTAACAGTTTTTCGCTAATTATGAATAGAAAATTAATGTTTTTAAAGTTGAATTTTATAAAAGCACGTAGATTGAGTAAATGTCTATCCAAAAATTCAATCCTTACGTTTTTCTGTCCATTATTTAAATCTCTACCTCGATTGAAACATAAGTTGTGACGAAGAAAATAAATCTGTCATTTTCAGTATCTCGACGTTATTTTAAAAAATCTATATCTCTGTTTATAATTAATTTATGAGGATGCATTTGATCTCAAATTGAAGATCTTCTTTATTAAGTCCTTCTGGTGTTGGTTTTATTTTTCTGCGATGATTACTTCTTTTGATATGGGAAATTTTACGCTGGCATATTTCGTCCATTTAACATGGAGAAGTTGTCTGCAGTATAATAAGCAGTTACGGTGTCTTGCCGTTATTCTTGGCGTTTGTTTGGCGGGGTTAGCATTTTTTTTTTCAGCTTGGCTTGGCAGAACGACCGTCCTGCTTGATCATATATATTCCTTAGAAATATTAATATTGTGACAGCTCCGACTGTCTACTAAAATTCTTAATCAGAGCTGTGACATAGGATAGTCAAAATTTTATCTAATTGACTTCTAAAATCTTCTCTTGACAAGTAAAGACGGGTTACCATCTCCCGGTCCCAGGCCCTTAGAAGGCCCATCTGTCAACGCAAGGAACCACCCGTGAAACGAGCCCCGCGGCGCGTCCCGAAGGTCGCCGCCAGACAAGCTCCAACAGAGCGGAACCCCACGCAAACTCCGGTCAAGCCTGCGCACTGCCCAGCGCACGTCACGCCGGCTATTCCCAAGTTGGTGAACAATCGCTACGATAGTCCTCACCACCCAGCTAGAAAAACCAAGTGGTCCCTAAACTTGGTTACTCGAGCCGGTAGACCCCGCAAGCCATCGCAGGAACCAGACGCCTATAAAGACGCTGGGCCCACGGACTGAACCGAGGCTTCCCGACCCGAATTTAATTTACGGAAGGCCCCAAGATCAGATACCATTTTCCGGCAGAGACATTTTTGTGGGCCAGCCGATATTGAAGAGCCCCTAACTTGAAGACCAGGGAGGACGGGGAAAGTCCCTCCGGCCGTAAAGCGACCCAGCTCCTGGCTTTTCGCCCAAACCACCCGGCTCAACTGACGGAACCCCTCGTGGATCACGCCGGGAACCAGTTGGCCCAGACTAGGTGCCGTTAGCGACCCCAGGCGGGCACGGAAAGCTCCACCTAGACGGAATAGACTCCGCCTCGCTAGGGGGTCGGACGGAACATAGCCCCGCCAGCCCCCACCGACTCGACCCCATCCTAAGACAGAGAAGCCAGTGGAGGCCGACAGAAGTCCGCCCGCCACTACCTTACCTCACGGCCGTCGAGGGTACCCAGGCCCGAAGGCCCCTGACCCCGTGCAGTGACCGACCGCTACCTTTGTTAGTGCGTTCGAAAGTTAGGTGGAGACACCTCTAGGTCCTCATCACCAGGCGAGGAAAACTCCGGTACCGCATAGACACGGAGGACCTGGATCTGACCAAGAGTTCACCTGAGGCACGATGAGCCGCCGCGTTACCGGCGAGCCTCCGGCCCGTTTCCCTGCGGGAATAGTGTTCGATGGTGGACCTGCCGGCCGACCCCCTCCCATGGGTCACGGCACGACATGGAGCTCGACATGGAGCAACCAGAACCATACTGGCCTCCCCACGCGACCGCTCCTTGGTCAACGGGGGCACCGCCAAACCCTACCACCCTTAGGGTCGGCTCCCAACTGCTCCAGCTGAGGTCCTCGGAGGGATGAGCCACCCAAGTCATAAAGTAACCTGGGCGCTGTCCGAAACCCCCGCCCTTCGGTTGCTCCGGGAGTCCCTGCATGGCGTCACTAGCGAGCACCGAGGACTTTCCACTACAAAGCCCTCACTCATACTTCAGGCTCCCTCTTAGTCAATTGGTGGATGGGGTCCTATCGCCTTAGCTAGTCTTTGCCCGGCGACACCGTCCGGCCCTTAGACCGGCACCGGGATCAACCTATGGAGCGTCGCTATCCGGCATTACCCAGAGAACCTGGGCGCCGGGGGCTGCCGCAAGATTCGAACCCGAAGGTCCTGCGACCCATGCACAACGTCTGTTAACCGTGGCCACCGGACTCAACGCCTGTCGGAGATGAGCCTCTAGAGGAGGTGGCGATTCGTCCCCATCCGGCCCCCTCGCATTCGTACACAACGAACTCTACCGAGCTTCCGGTCACCTCCCCCACTCAAGGGGTCGGGTCGGAACCACCCGGAGGGGCGGCCACTTCTCTTGACAAGTAAGAAAAAAGGTAAGATATAAACATGCTCTTATCTCCAAAATTCCACACATCAGGGAAATCGGAGCTCCGGATGTTAATTCATAAGTGTAATCCTTATGAGTACTACATGAGATGAAAGCTTCCGAATTTATATCTAATTTACTAACTCTACTAAAATAAAGAGTCATTCATTATAATACATTCTTCTTTTAATGATATTACACTTAACATTAAACGCACAAAAACTAATATTTACAGAATACTTTTAAAAGAGCGAATTGCTCTTAAACTGTCTAGTCTATTACATAATATCTACTAATTTAAGTTTTCACATAATTCTAAAAAAGTAAAATGATCCGGGTTAATAAAAATAGTTCGATGATCCAATATTTCTTCTACATTGCGTGGGTGGGGACAACCGATGTAAGAATTGCTTTTCATGTTGCAATCTTTAAGGGTGCAGATGGTTAGATGACGTAAAATATATCTCAAGTTACAACATCCTCCCACCTTTGAGTTTCAGGATCTGGAACTCAAATCCTCCAATTAGCTCGAGGCTTTGTAATAATAGGATTATTTAGCTGGTTGTAATCATCACTATTATTGGATTTGTTAAAAATAAAAGAAGAATTTAATCATATCAAAAACACATTACTTGCTGCTACAAAAATGCAGCCAACTTCACTCAGAAGTCAACAAACAACTGCTGTTGCCAATTGCAACTAACTAAACTTATAGATAAAAGGGTGACAAATACATAGTTAACATGCCCTCTTGTTTGTCACACTGACATTCTTGTATATATAGTCTAACTTCAAACATAATTTAAAAAATAATAATACCATAAAAGCAAGGGCAACTTCACCTTCGATTAAAATTTACATACCTTAATCACACATGCAAAAACAATATTAGAAACCAAGAGTAATACGATCATAAAAAAATAACAGATGTAACACAATGGACCATATTCTCCCTTTTGGTTCGAGGCTATAAAAATTCGTCTGCTTGGGAATAACATTCATAACCGCGCCATTGAAAAGCATTGTGGTTTGAAAATTTATGCTTATATTTTATTTTTATATGAAGTTTTAGACTTTTTCAGGGACAGGTATGAGTTATACATGAATTCTTTTCTCTATTTTAAAGCAATTGCATGCACATTCTTCATTTTATTTATAAAATAAATTTTTAAATTTTAATTAATAAGTATATATAGATTTTAATTAGTATGTATATAAGTATTTATCGAAAATAACTCGTACAGAATAAATCAGCAGTATTTTACGCATCCATTTATCTGTATTTATGCTGCATCAAATGACACGATACCGAAACAAACACGCTAGCCGCTATTTTTGCCCCACGAGATTCCCACTGTGACGTCACGAGAATACTGTCCATTGCAGTCAATCTTAAATCTGCATTCTGAAATCAAAAGTCATTATGATATGTGTTGAGATACAACAACAAAAATAATTTAAGAAATCTTCAGTCTTAAAAGTCATTATAAAAAAGTCATTGCATACTTCAATTTCAATAAGGTCTTTTTAGTTACCTGTTTGGTGAACATATCAGCAACATTATCTTCGGATTTAACGTGCACAAACTTAATAATATTTTGATTAACTAAGTCACGAAGGAAATAATATTTAATGTCAATATGCTTACTCCTTTCTGAAGTTACACGGTTTCTTGCGAGAAAAATAGCACCTTGATTGTCTACACAAATATCTTGTGGAATGGCTATTAAACTTGCACAGATCTCCTTCAGGAGGTTATTCATCCAAAGCACTTCCTTTGTGACGTGGCACATTGCAACGTATTCTGCTTCAGTGGAAGACAAGGCGATGATAGGTTGTTTCTTGCTGGACCAGGAAACTGGAGCACCAGCGAGTGAGATAACATATCCACTATAAGGACTTGCGGTCCGTCATATCACCTCCCAATCTGCATCAGAATAAACTTGGAGGCCTTTTCCAGTTTTTCTGAATTTGATCTTTTTGCTTTTAGTTCCCTGCAAGTATCTGAAAATGTGCTTGACACCTCTCCAGTGTTCTTCTCTGTACACTTCATTAAATTGGCTCATGAAGGTGGATGAGTAGGCTAGATCAAGACGGGTGCCACAAGCCAAATAAAGTAAGCTTCCAATAGCTTGCCTGTAGGGAAACTTGGCTTTTTCTGCTTCGCTTCTAGATTGAACATCTTCTGATCCTGAGTATTTCAGGTTTATATCTAATGGTGTGGCTGCACACTTTGCATCTGCCACCCTGAAGGTTTGAAGCACTTCTCCTATGTATGCTGTTTGATCAAGAGAAATGGATCCATCAGCTTCCTCTGTTATTTTCATGGACAAGATGTGGTTGGCTGGTCCGAGATCCTTGGCCACAAATGCACTTTTGATGTAATTTTTGAACTCATTGATTTGCTGAAGTCTTCAAAGGATGAGAAGGTCATCAACATACACACCATCAATGATACCTTTTTCAGTACTGTAGTAAATGCAGGGGTCTGCGTTTGCCCTCTGGAGACCATATTGTGCCAAATGTTTGTCTAGATAGGTATTCCAGACTCGACCAGATTGCCGGAGGCCATAAAGACTCTTCTTTAGATGACATACAAGATGTTCACTGCTCTCTTCTAAACATCCCTCAGGCTGACTCACATATATGTCATCTTCCAGTACTCCATTTAAGTATGCTGCAGTGATATCCATCGGGTAGATGTCTAAATTCATTTCCAATGCTATAGCCAGTAGTAGGCGAATAGATTTTAATTTAATCACTGGGAAAATGTCTCTTGGAAGTCAACACCGATGACTTGCATGTAACCTTTTGCCACCAGTCTGGCTTTGAACTTCACATCGCACTCTGTTTCACCTTTTTTCTTCCGAAATATCCATCTGGAGGTGATTAGCTTGGTATCGGGTGGTTTTGTAACCAATTCCCAGGTTTGGGCACGTCGCAGGTTTTCAATTTCTTCGTTCATGACCTTCCACCACTGCTTTGCTTCAGATGATGCTAGGGCTTCCTTCACAATAATAGGGTCCATATCTTCTTGTTTTGGGTTTGTAAGAATTTCCTTTGTATTATACAGGATGTAATCATTTAAACGTTCAGGGAATTTAATGGGTCTGGTGCTTCGGTTGGATTGTCTATTGCAGCTGGATGCTTCGGTTTTGCCTCTTCACTGCATTCATTGTCTTCAATTTTCTGATTGGTGCAATTTGTGAGATCATTGTTCATTTCTTCATCTGCATAACTGATGTCGCCTACTAAACGTTGGTTGATTCCATCTTCATCTTGGATTGTTTCATCAAGTTTGCTGATACCTAGAGGCTGATATCTGTCATGATCTATTTCGTTTTGGAGTACATTTCCTATCTTTTCGTTTTCAGTGGTAAGTGTGACATCATCTTCATAATGTACCTGGGTTTGTTGAGACTTGAAAGGGAACATATCTTCTTCAAAAAGCATATCTCTGCTAATGAAGAAACGTTTTTCTCTTAAATTCCATAGCTTGTATCCCTTGACACCATCTGGGTATCCAACTAGAACACACTCTATGGTCTTCGGGTCGAATTTACTTTTCTTTTGATAAGAGAGTATCTCCAGGCTCTGCATCCAAATACTCTCAGGTGCTTCAAATCCACCTCTTTGCCTGACCATAATTTCTCTGGGATGCTGCCCTTGATTGCAGTGGATGGTCGCCTGTTGCGAATGTAGGATGCTGTGCATACGGCTTTAACCCAAAAATTTAAATCAGCACCTGATTCTATGAGGAGGAACCTGGTTATATTAATCAAAGTTTGATTTGACCTTTCGGTAATTCCATTTTGCTGTGAAGATTCTGGTACTGTTAATTGCCTCTGGATGCCATGTTTGGCAAGGTATTTGTCAAAATCGTCAGACTTGAATTCGCTGCCATTGTCGCTTCTTAAAGCCTTGATCCTTTTGTTTTGGAAATTTTCTGACATGTGTCTATATTTAATGAATTTTTCTAAAACTTCACTTTTCTCTTTTATTGGATAGACTGTTGAATGGCGAGAAAAATCATCAGTGAAAACAACGAAGTAATTTGATCCTCCCAGTGATGGTGGAGAGATTTTTCCTACTAAGTCTGAATGTATAATTTCCAGTACTTCATTGGCTCTTGACTTCGAAAATTTTGGGAATTGTTTCCACTTCATTTTTCCTTGTATGCATACGTGACATGGATTTTTTGGTTCTGGTTGAAGCTCTCTTTCATTGTCAATGGATTCGAACTTCTTAAGTTCGCTTTGACAAGGATGTCCTAGTCGACGATGCCAGAGTTCATTAACTGTCGTCTTTGTGATGTATGCTACTGGCTGGTCTTCTTCCACAATGTACAGCCAACCCTTTCTTCTGGCTTTCAGGACAATTTCATTTTCTTCTGACAAGATTCTTGCTTCACCATGAGCAAATTCAATTTTGTAACCCTTTTCTTCAATCCTGCCTATGGATAACAGGTTTCCGCCCAAATTTGGCACATATAGTACATTGGCCAAGGTTATGTTTCTTCTCTCTTCTGTGTCTTCACGAACAGATATTGTGATGTCACATGTGCCGGTTACTTGCACCCTTTCAGAACTAGTGACTTCTACAATTGAATTGTAATCCATTAGGGTTGTAAATTTAGTTTTATCTGACGTCATATGCTCTGTGGCACCACTGTCCAAAATTCATAGATTTGAATTGTTTTCTTTTTCTTTAGTGAGCAAGGCTCAGTCTGTCTTGAGGTTGATGGCAGTTTTAGCACTGCTTTGAACCTTCTGTTGAGCTTCTTCGCAATTTCGGGAGATGTGACCCCATTCACAGCAGCTAAAATACTTGGTGTTTTTCTTCAAATTTAAATTACCTTCACTTTTCTTTGGTTGCCACCTCTTCGTGGTGTTTGATTGCATAGGTTACTTCTGGTTGAAGCTCTTCGTATGGAGTGTACGCTCTTCATGATCTTCGGTAACAGTTGTGTTTCTAGATATCCTCTTTTCTTCAATTAACAGTCTGGATTTAACAATGGTTGTAGTTAAATTTGCTTCGTCCTTTTCTAAATTCAAGATTAGGCTTTTATATGATTTCGGTAAACCGATTAGAATGTCCAGAGCCACTTCCCTGTCAGTAAAAGCGTACCCACCATTTGACAGTTTTCGATAAATTTCCATAAGCCTGGCAAGGTATGATTGGACAGTTTCACCGGATTTCATCATAATATTGAAAAAGTCCTTCATGAGTTGCAACACATGGAGTAATCCAAATTTTGTATGCATCTCCTTCAGTGCAGTCCATGCATCCTTTGCTGTGACGCAATTGCCTATATCATCTAAAAATGTGTCTTCAACTATCAAGAACATAAGTGTTAATGCTTCATCATTTTTCTTCTTTTCGTTGTCTGTTAGTTCCAAACCATATCCCGGATCAACTGCTTCCCAGCATTTCTTCTGTACCATAATCGCGCGAGCACGTATTGCCCACACATGGTAATTATCGCCGTTTAACTTTTTCAATTTGTAATCATTCATATTACTTTGAGAAAAATATAAGAAATGAACGAGAAAGTTATTTGCTTAAACATTCTTACTTCGGCGAATGTGCAAAAACTGTTTCAATTTTCGTCAACGTGCGATGCTGGTAACTGACGATTAGGGTTAAGTAATCTTCTTCAATCCATACATACAGTGATCATTTCTGCAAACGGTCGTGCTCAGGGCCTGATTAATGCACGGGCCTTCGGGGCCTTGGCCCTGGGTCCACCAATTTCAGGGGGCCACAAATCTGTGTGTATTTTCTCACAATTTAAGTTTTTCCACTGTTTGCATTTTATATTTTGGTCCCTGACGTAAAAACAAAGTTTTACTGTGATAAAATACCTCCATATTTAATTTTTCTGTAAAAGTCCTCTTCAATTTGAGAGTACCAATAATTTTCAAAACTTGCCGTATACAGAAAATCAAATTTGGGGGAAATGCCAAAAACTGCATACTGTGTCTATTGGTTTCAATATAAACGAGGATTTTACAATGTCAGAATTATAGTTTAAAATGATAACTAGACTGTTAGGGAAAACACAATTTTTATGATTTTGGATAAGGCGAGTTTTTAAAAAGACGTTCTCATTTATTCTGCAACATAAACTGTGGATCATAGATGTTTGTGAATTATACAAATGCTTATTTGAGAAAGTGGACGGTAATTCATTTTCTTGATTATTCTTGTAAGTTAATTTTTTTTTTGTAAATTTGAAACTTTCACCCAAACAACTTTGTCAACTCATCAAATAAACCTACTTTTTTTTCTGAAAGTGTCGCCGGGAATGGGGAGGTAGGGGGGGGGGGGGGCAACTTTTTAACAGGCCCTGGGCCCAACTTCGGCTTGATCGGGCCCTGGTCGTGCTGATAACGTAATAGGATTATTTAGCTGGTTGAAATCCTTACTATTATTGGATTTGTTAAAAATAAAAGAAGAATTTAATCATATCGAAAACACATTACTCGATGCTACAAAAATGCAGCCAACTTCACTCAGAAGTCAACAAACAAATGCTGTTGCCAATTGCAACTAACTAAACTTATAGATAAAAGGGTGACAAATACACAGTTAACATGATCTATCTCTATGATAATATCTTGATGATGATAATGATGAATATGATGATGATCTCTATGATAATATCTTGAACGATGAACTCAAACGTCAGAATTATTGTCCATGAGCGAACCATTGGGAAGATCACTGGACTGTAATTCGCGTTCATCAGAACATTGTTTGTTTTGCATGTTAGTGAACCGGTTTTTCAGAACATCACTATCATGTGATATCTCTAAGGGTATCAATCTGCTTGTCGGTCGTAAAAATTTACCATTTTTCATATTGATTTTTACTAGACGGATATGTCCATTCTTAGACGGGTAAATTTTGGTTGTTTTGTCCAGAGACCAATCAATTCTTTTTTTATTGTCATTGGAAACAATCGCAACATTACTTATTGCAAAAGGTTTCCCTATCTTCTTATGTCTACTAGGCTGCCGCAATTGACCCAAATATTCAGATCTAAATCTTTTATGAAGATCTTGTCTTAGCTTTTTTTTTTTTTTTTAATAAATATGCCTTTTGTTCAATGATTCGGAATCCAGAACGTCAATATCGGGTGTACCACTTCCTTTCAATTCTTGCAAAAACATGGACTGAATAAGAGGGACTAGATCATTTAAGGGGTCTCAGAACTCTTAAAGTTTCAAAATTTTCGAAATTAAAATTTTTTTAGATGTTAAGCTACTATCTTTTCTGAACATTTTTATATAATTGTTTCCTTGAAATTCCCATTAGAACAGAAGTTATGGCTTTTAGAATTATATGCACTCAATTCCTGAAGCGGTGCTTCCGAAACTTTGAAGTAATTTTTCTCCAAATGACGTTTTTGGACATAAAGCGCACGATGTCTCAAAAACTTCTAAATATTTTTTAATGAAATTTTCAAAGCATATGTTTCATGTTAGTCTGTATAAACGGAAGCTAAAATTGTTATTGTTAAAAAAACTGAAACTTTTTATTGTTCAAAAAAATATTTTTTTGGTGATTATACTGGTGAAAATTTCAGAATTTTGTATTCGCTAAATACAACATTGTATTAAAAATATAAAAATGCTCTAAATACAAATTTATTTAGGTTCATGGTAATTATTACAATCTGAAGTATAAGTAAGCACCAAAATTTACATTCTAGTTGTAAATTTCTGTTACACCTATTTTCTGCTCGTCAATAGTCTGACAGTTTGGAGTCCCCTGTACATGCTAATTCTGCATCTGGCAATTTTTTAAATACATGAAGTGAAAGAACATACTTATATCTTTCACCCCCCCCCCCCCAAAAAAAAAATGTTTTAAAATCATATACATTTTAAGCTATTACATGTTGAAAATAGTCCTTTTTTTTTTTTTTTCATTTTTCCAATTTTAAGAGTCCTGAGACCTCTTAAATCTTCTGACACATATGTAAGACGGCGACTGTTGATAAAACTTTCTATATCACACATAACGGTTTGCATTTCTTCATAATTCAAAGAGTTTTTTCCCAAGACTTTTCTTAGTATTTTTTTTTTTTTTTATGCAAATTAGTCGTTCCCACCACGGAGCTGAAGAAGGTATAAATTTTCAGACAATTTTCCTAGATATATTGGCATTTGTTACTGAATTACAGTCAATTTCTTTCAACAAATTTGCGGCTCTTACAAAATTTGTACCATTGTCTGTGTATATAATACAAGGTCTGTCTCTACGTGCTATGAATTTCCTCAAAGTTTGTAAGAAGGCTTCTGTTGATAACGAACTAGCTAATTCAAAATGAACTGCTCGAGAAACATCACAGGTGTATATTACCAGCCAGATCTTCCTATTTTCTTTAAGAATAAGCCGATCTGCATAATCCAGACCAATAATCTAAAAAATGGCAGCTTCTCTTATTCTGTCTGCAGGTAAGGGAGGAGTAGAAATTTCTACTGGCTTAAAATCGTATCTTATACATCTCATACGGTTCTAATAATTTTCCTTATAGTTTTCCGGAATTTTAAGATCCAAAAATCTTATCTCAAATTGGACATCATAATTTGTACCCCAGCATGTCCCAAATTTAAATGTCTTGATCTAATTAGTTTTTCAACTACGGGATGGTTGTTTGGAAGTATAATAGGAATTCTGAAATTCATTGTGCCTTCTCTCAAAAGTATGCGTGTTTTCAGCCTCAGAGCTCCATCAGAATCTATTATGATCTGAAATGCATTTAAACGTTTATCTTCGGGACCAGTAAAAGATTGTTTTTGAACTATTTTTAATAATACATTTCCAGCTTCATTCAGCTCTTCTATAGTTAAAAACCTAATTTCTCTATCCTTTTTAATTTCGTGCAATTTTTGTAAAATCTATATATCCACGCGATTACTTTGACTAATTTATCGTAAGAAGAAATTCTTGCGTAAATTTGTTCAATATGAACAGCGATATTGTGAGCACTGATTACTGTCTTTCTGCATCTATGATTTCAAAATCGGGAAAATTTTCTGATTTAGGCCACTCGTCCATTGGTTTTCTCAACCACTGCGCTCCCTCCCACCATTTATCTCGGGCTAAAACCTCGGCGGTTCAACCCCTTGAAGGCAGGTCAGCGGGATTCAATTGGCCATAAATAAAGTTCCACTTTTCAGGATCACGTAATGAGCGAATTTCTGACACCCGGTTATAAACAAAAGGTGCGCAAATTTCCTTTATTTTTATCCAATAAAGTACATTGGCCGAATCAGTCCAATAAAATATGGCAATTTTATCTAATTTTAAATCAGTTTTAGCACTGTTTGCTAATCTAGCCCCAATAGTACAAGCCAACAATTCCGACCTCGGGATAGAAATGGTTTTCATAGGAACAATTCGGCTTCTAGCTTGACCCAACTGACAGAAACTACTGTGCTCATTTTTGGTCCGTATAAATATACACGTAGCATACGCTATGTTTAGCGTCGCAAAAAGCGTGCAAAGAATGCAGCTTATCTGCATCCCGTAAAAAACACCTACGTATTTCAATAGTCTTTAATTTTCCTAATTGTTTTTTTTTTCCCTTTTCAAAATTTTTCTTGATAGAAACTGGCAATTCCGTGTCCCATGTTACTTTAGCCTTCCAACATTCCTGTAATAATATTTTATGTTCTAATGTGACAGGACATGTGTATCCAATAGGATAAAAAAAAAATTTAACTGTCGATAAAATGTTTCTCTTAGTTACTTTGCCATCATCTTCTGAAATTTCTGTTAAATCAACTGCTAATGTGTCCCTTTTAAAATCCCACATTAGCCCCAAAACAGGGACATTTCCCCCTATCAAAACTTCTCGAAAACTATGCTTCCAACCGCGAAGCTCGAATTTAGCATTGCTAAAAGAGGTTTTTGACTCCTCGATAAATCTTTTCACTCTTCCATTTTATCAATGCTCGTAACACAGTTGTCTATATAAAATGATTCTAATAATTTAAACACGGTGTTTTAAAATGCTCAAGTGCGTTTTTCATGTGATATTTTAACGTGACACCTAGAAGATAGGGGCTACATGAAATGCCAAATACTACTCTTGTGTGCTGAAGCGTTATCAACTTTTGAGGGTCCCCCTCTTCATACCATAGAAATTTCAAGTATGATCGATCTTTTTCTGTAATGTCAATCTGTAAAAAAGCCTTTTTTATGTCAGCAATTACCCTAATTCCCTCAATCTAAATCTATTTAAAATAGAAGGAATCAGTTCTACGAGGTTAGGCCCCTTTTCAATACAGTCATTTATCGATGGTGAATCTTTTTCCCTAGCTGACCCATCAAAAACTGGAGTTTTCTTTAAACACTGCTCTATGAAGAAGGAAATGCTCACTATTTAATGCTTTGCTCTGATCAACTTTTTCTATTATTTTCTCGTCTAACCATTCCTCAAATATTTTATTATAGTCGCCTAATTTTCCTACCTTTTTCAATGAATCAACACATATTTTTAATCTACGTCAAGCGATAGTTTCGTAACTGGGTAAACGAGGGTGGCCCTGTATCTATTGAAGTCTAACTTCATAATCTACCCTCGTCATCTACTCTTATATTACTGAGAAAATAATCTTTAGTGGCTAAATCTATCTCTTCTATAATTTTTTTCTCCTCAGGATCGCGTATTCTTAATGTGTCAAGGTGCCATAACTCAGTATTTTTTGCCTCTTTACATGGAGCGAAAAAATTAGATTATTCATGTTTTTATTTTCATAACCCTCAGTTTTCCCGAGAATTGTCCATCTTAAACGAGTTCCCACGCAAACTAATCCGCTCTGTAATTGTTTTAAATGCCCGGTAAATAATTTTTCGTGAAATCTGCACCAATTAACACGTGAATTTCGTCAGGGGAAAATTCGTATAATAAATCATTAACTTTAGTGACTTTATCAGTCAATAAAATTCTGTACTTTTTTATTTCATTAACAAAGGCTCCTTCCGGTATTGAGGCAATTTCAGAGCAAATTTTTTGTTGGTCTAATACTTCAAATTTACATCTGAAACTGTTATCCATATTTCCCAAATTAATTGAACATCTATCGTGTAGTTTTTCACATTGTCGCCCCCAAATAAGCTATGCGCCACTCTTTCATTTCTTATATTATTATATTCTAACATTTTGGCAGCAAATTTCGATATATACGAGCGTTGCTAACTTGTATCATATAAAATTTGATATTTCGTATATTAACTGTTAAGGTGCCAAGATGCCTTTCCCATAATTTAAGAATATCCGAAGGCAAGGCTGATTCGATCAATGGATACAAAATGGATAAATAATTTTCGCTCGATACTCGTGACATTTTTAAAGATCGAAGGTATGTTTCAATTTTATCATATAATTTGATTGATTAGCGACAGTCTCTGGCCTTGTCCCAGTGCATTATTCATAACTAATCCTAGGACTTCGCGTATACAGTGTGTCCACGTATAACCTGGCCGACCTTTATTTTCGCAACGGTTGGTCCTAGATGCATACTTCCAATTACAAAAGTGGTCAAAATTAGGTGCAGAGTTAAGATAAAAAAAATTTGAAGCGAAAAAATAATTTAGCGAAGAATTACAGAATCTAAATTTTTATACGGTCCCCCGGTCATATAAGTTATATTCAGTAAAATTTTCCTGTTACACTGACAAGTACGGCAAAAAAAGTCCCGTTATTCTACGATTAAAACTGACCGAGTAATAGCTGTTTGAAGTTGGAGCATATTTTTTGCTGCAAATTAGGGTTCATTCACAAATTTAGTAGAAATATAATTTCGTCAGATATATTAAAGGAATGGTTGAGAGTAAAATTAGCATTGCAATATAAATTTGAAATCCTTAATCATTCTGACATATTAGTGCAAAATATACAATTTGTACAGAACATATAAGAGGATAAGAATAACAGAATTTTTGTTAAATAAAAGGATGAAAAACAAGAACCTCAATTCTTTACAAAAATGATACATATTTTAAAATGCTGCTAGATTACACCGTCTTTCAAATTTTGGATTGTGCCACGTTTTTTAGCTTTCAAAAATTGATTCACATGTATTTTTTAGCGCTGAATCCGAAAATGACCTTCATTTTAAACCATCACGTCAGGATTTTTCTCAAATAGCAAATTTCAAGTTAAAAAGCTCAAAGTTAAAATTGACCCCCCTCCCCTCCAACCTCATCGGACTCCTGAGCTGTTTAGCTGTAAGAAACCCAGTATAAGTCACAAAATTTAATAAATTATTGAATTAAATAAAATTAAACTGAATAAAAAAGTTTCACATCTACTTTTTAGTAATAAATTTTTCGCTATTTTTTAACCTTTAAATTTACGATTTGCGAAAAATCCCGACATGATTGTTAAAGGTGAAGGTAATTTTTTTATTTAGCGTTAAAAAATACATAAAATGTAATTATAAAAGTTAAAAAACACAATCATCGCAGGTTTATGTTATCTAATCTAAAACCATTTCTTAAACTTGTTGACGGTAATCTATCCGAATTTTTTTTTATGTTATCCTCTAATATAAGTATGTATAAGATGGTAAGCGTCAAAAATCATAATAATATTGCATTATAATCGGATTTAAATCAGTATGTAAAATTTTAACTTCGATCGGACATTTGAAAATCAGTTAAAGTTCGAGTACAAATTTTAAACTGGACAGACGATCGTTGGAAGTTAAATAAAACCTTATGAAAATAACATAATTTTTGTTAAAAGAAGTCATAGCCTCAAATCCTTACAAAATACAACATATGTTAAAATACAATTATTTTAACTAATCTGAAATTTAACTAATAAAGTTAACTCAATCGTAATAGTTGTATGATTTCTTTCAAACCGCAGATATCTTGAAATAAGTTTAAGTACTTTATATACGACCCCTGAAAGCATGGCCGAAATCATCTGTTTTGATATGCAAAAAAAGTGATATAAGTCATGCATTTCAAAGTTTCACAACTCGGTCAATTTTAATGTTAGGTGAATGGGACTTTTTCTGTCTTACTTGTTAGTGTCACAGTAAATTTTTACTAAATATCACTTATGGGACCGGGGGACCGTATAAAAATTTAAATTTCGTAATTTTTTAATAAATATTTTTCTTGACCCAAATCGCTTTAAAAATAATTCTTTATCTTATTTAAACCATTTTTGTAATTGGAAGTATGCATCTAGGACCCACGGTTGCGAAAATAAAGGTCGGTCAGGTTATACGTGGACACACTGATTCAATCAAGATATCTTTTCTCCTGAAACGGGCCTTCAGCGATTTAATCGCTTCCGGATAGCTATCGGATGTAGAGGGAAAAGAATCCAAAATTTCCTTAGCTCTAGATCCCTTTTCCGTTACTTAGATAAGATACTGTATTTTAGGCTCATTTACGATATATGTATCTTCATGGATTTCCTGAAATTGGCGCCAAAAGGATAACCAATTTTTGATTTCTCCATTAAATGGTTTAACCCTTAATTGCATGAATTATTCTTTTAGAATTGTGTTTTTAATTTTTATATTAAGGATTAGACACCAGAAATCTTAAGATAGATTTTTAACTTTATTTAGTAGCATATTTTTGTAATTTTTAGAGGATTAATATTTCTATATAAATATAGTGGTTGTAAGAACTTAATTTATGTATTAAAAATTAAATAAAAAGGTGATGGAAATTTACATCACTATGCAATTAAGGGTTAAGTTCTAGTTTTAGCTGTTTAAATTTTCTTCTAGTCCTCATACCATCTACAGACAAAGAAGTTTCCTGAATCTGACTTTTTTCTAACTTCTGTATATAACTTGATAATTTATTTTTAATTTCCCGATAATTTGTATTATACTTGTCAATCGACTCATATTCTGTGTCAAAAGCATCTTGCTGATAAGTCGTGTCTGAAGACAAATGGTCTAAAATTTGTTTATCTAATGAGGAGAGTTCTCCTTGTTTTGCTTCTAATCTATCCAAAAAAGTCAAAAGTTTTTCTAAATCTGTATTGTTAGTCTGCAAAAGTTCTTCAATTTCTTTTATTAATTTTGTAAAGTTGGTACGCACTGGCGTCCTTAACTGTTTAAGTCTTTCCATAATTTCAGTTAAAATTACTAATAAATCAAATACGGAGCACTTGATCCCGGCAGAGATGTCACTGTTAAGTGACAACTCCGACTGCCTACTAAAATTTTTAATCAGAGCTGTGACATAGAATAGTCAAAATTTTATCTAATTGACTTCTAAAATCTTCTCGTGACAAGCAAGAAAAAAAGGTAAGATATAAACATGCTCTTACCTCCAAAATTTCACACATCAGGGACATCGGAGCTCCGGACGTTAATTCATAAGTGGGAGGAGAGCTGTTAGCAGCTTATAGCAGGAGAGCTGTTGAACATTTTAGGGTAGGTATTTGAGGCACCATAAAAATTTGTGTAATACTTCTTTTGCAATGTCTAAATCCAAAATCGAATGTCTGGCTGAAGGATCGTGGCACTTAGCCCACCCGTGAATTTTTAAATTTCCAAAATTTTCGTTGCAAAAAAATATCCTTGAGGCATTTTGAAATTTTAATACCTTCAAATTTAGTATTTAATGAAATAAAAAAATATAAAAGCCAGACACTTTAGTCGGCCCAAAAACTGTGCCAGACACGTGCCAAGTGCCATTTTATGACTGCCCAAAAAAGGTATTTGAGGCACGCTGAAATTGAGACAGAATAATATTTATGCTTAGAAAAAAATATTTTGAAAGTGTCAGACACTTTTGTCGGCACTTTCTACTTGCCAGACAACATAGAATGTTAAACGTGAGTGCCAGTAAAGCTGAACATGCGGTACCTCGCTGAAGATCCATTTACTGACTTACCATACAAACAAAGCATAGCCCGCGATGCATCTTAAGATGAATTTCAACTGGATGCAACAAACACTTTTTAACTTTGTTAAAAATTTGTTAATTCTATTTTAAAAATTCTTATTAAACTTATATGCTTATTAAATGCTTATTATACGTATGTATGTTTTAAAGTATGAGTAAAATTTAGCTGCGGAATTTCAGTATATAGCCTTTAAAAAAATAAAACATTTTCAATTATTTGGCGCTAAAAAACGATTGCGCATGCGATTTGGCGAGTAAAACTTTTCCTCACCAAACGCGAATATTTTAATGCATGCCAAGTTTATTTTGTCTGTCTTTTCGTTTGGGCCACGAAATAAGATTCCCGTTACACAATCTATAAGTGTCAGTCACGACGGCTGACGCGGCCTAAACGGAACGTTTAGTGTCAGTCACCGGTGACTGACGTAGCACTCAACGTGTTAAATGATTATTCGAATGCGCGGTACTTAATGAATTTAAACTTAAACGATGAAATAGTTTGTTATTTTTTCTGTAAGCTTATGTAATACACTCATGTCCAAAATTAAGCTCACAAACATAAAATCTGTGAAAACTGATGAACTATTCAATGTGCTGCCATGAAATTTGGCACATAGGTATATTACAATAGGAGAAAGAATATAGCAACATAACAATATGGAAAATATTTTAATTGTGAATTAATATACAGAGTATATCAAAAATTGTTAAATCGTGAATGAGAGATAAAGCATTTATCTCGGGAAAAGCCTTCTAATATGGAGTGTGGCCACCGTGCACTGCTATACAAACCTCACAACGAGCTCTCATACTATTTATGATGGTGTCAATAAATGTTTGTGGCAACAAAGCCCATTTTTCCAAAAGCGCGGTTTTTAATCCTGACGGGTCCTGAGTCCTGGGTTACGCTGTGAAATGACTCTTCCTAGACCATCCCAAACATGTTCAATAGGATTGAGGTCCAGAGACCTCGAGGGCCAATTCATACAGCGAATTTCCTCCTCTTCAAGAGAATCGTCAACAATGTGAGCTTTGTGTAGCTTCGCATTATCGTCTATAAACATGAAGTCCGGACCTATGGCATACCGGAACAACCTCACATAGGCTTCAAGGACCTCATCCCTATAGAGATGTGCGTTGAAAGTACCCGTATCGAAGACGAGCAGTGGTTTGCGACTGCCCAACATTATGCCGCCCCAGACAAGGATTCCTTTGCCACCAAATCTGACAATTTCTTTTACGCAAGAGTGATGATAGTGAGGTCCACATCCTCTCCAAATGAAGATTCGATCAGAATCACTCTGCGTGGTAAATCTCGACTCATCACTGAAAAGAACATTCCCCATTCTTGTTGAGTCCGAGTCTGATGTCTTCGGCTCCACAACAACCGAGCTCTCCTGTTGGATGCAGGGAAAGGGACACACATGACTGGACGCCGCGCCGGACATTAGGATGAGGTCCTTGAAGCCTATGAGAGGTTGTTCCGGGGTGCTGTAGTCCCGGACTTGATGTTTATGGACGATAATGCGAAGCCACACAGAGCTCACATTGTTGATGATTTTCTTGAAGAAGAGGACATTCGCCGTATAAATTGGCCCTCGAGGTGTCCGGATCTCAGTTGTATTGAATATGTTTTGGATGGTCTAGGAAGAGCCATTGCACAGCGTAACCCCCCTCCCAGGATCAGCCAGGAGTTAAAAGAAGCTCTTTTGTAAGAATGGGCTTTGTTGCCACAAACATTTATTGACACCCTCATAAACAGTATGAGGGCTCGTTGTGAGGCTTGTATAGCAGTCCACGGTGGTTCACACTGCATATTATACAGGCTTTTCCCGAGATAAATGCTTTATCTCTGATTCATGATTTAACGCATTTTCATATACCCTGTATCTTAATTCAGAATTCAAATCTTTTCCATATTGTTATGTTGCTATATGCTTTCTCCCATTATAATATAACTCTGTGCCAACTTTCGTGGCAACACAGTGAATAGTTCGTCAGTTTTCACAGATTTTATGTTTGTGACCTTAATTTTGGACATGAGTGTATATACAAGTTGCGCGTTGCTGAAGTTATTTAATTTTCGGACGGTTGCACCGGCTGGATAAATTTAAGTGCACTTTAAAAATAACTGTCCGATTAAGAACTCTTTCATATCTCTTTCATGGTACACATTTTGACATTAAATAAGTCCTTGTTTCTATGACAACAATACTTTTTTCATATTGTCTCCGACACTAACACTATCGAAGACAAATCGACAGTACTCAGAATCGGCCTTTAACTTTTAGTTTGAAGCAATTTTAATCAGTTTAAATGTTGTACTAACCGTCATTAAACGATCGTTAAGTTTCATTACATGTACAGTCGTGGAAAAAAAAAAAAGTAAACACCCCCTACTAACTCCTCAACAAATTATTGTAGAAGAAAGTTACTGGTACCGAACGATTGGAAATAAAGTTTACTTTCAAATGATGTATATAAAATTTTATTAGGGGCCATCTACATATTAAAACGAATCCAAACTTCATTTTTTTCAATGACAATACCCACTTTTAACGAGATATTTCAAATCTTCGGTTCAAACTACGCCTAGACACCGAATTTCAAGTCATTTTAATGATAAGTTTTTGAATTATAAACATTCAAAATTTAGTGCTTCTAATGTTAAATTACATTTTCATATTTTTATTTATATCTCCAGAAATTATGCTCCTAATGTTCTAATTTTTTGTGTAGCTATAATACTAATATATCCAAACATAAATACGCTGAATTTTCAATTTTTATAATTTTATTATATGAATTATGAAAATAATATTCGAAAAAATTATGAATTACAACCTACAATTTTTTTGATGGATTTAGATTTATTAAGTCCTGCTTTATGGATATCCAAAATTTCACATTTTTCTTCCAAGTAGTTTTCAAATTATGCTTAAAAAACGGCAAAATGATGGTTTAAGGGCCGTCTATAATAGGAGTGAGTAGATATTTTAAAATTTCTTCTGCTGTTCTGTAATCTAGCAGGCTTCATTGACTTCTTAAGGTGCCTTGATCAAGATGTGGGCTCTCTCGGTTAACAATCGAGTTCCGAACTTCAATTTGGATACAGCCCTTAAAATACGCTCGTTTTAAAATAATTAATTTCTCAGAAGCTTATGGTACGAATTGCATAAAAATTTGTTTTTAGGCTAATTGAAGGGTGTAGAGTTCATTTATGCTGTCAGAATTGTGTACTGCTATTGAAAAAAGAAAGTTATGGTTCGTTTTTATATGTAGATGGCCCCCTAAGCAAATTTTACCTATATCATTTAAAAGCAGACTTTATTTCCAATCGTTCGGTGCCAGTAAATTTTTTCTACGATAATTTGTTGAGGAGTTAGTAGGGGGTGTTTACTTTTTTTTTTTTCCACGACTGTATATATAAATGTATATGACAAAATCATAGTTATAGAAGTATATTTATTTAAGTTAAACTTTCTTAAACTAGTTTCTTATAAAGAGTAGACAAAGTCTTTTATTAAAGAGTATTTTTCATAAAAGTTTCCAAAGTTTTCTGGGTATGCATTTATGCAAACCTTCCTAGTTAAAAGTTTCTAAAATTATATGATGTTAAAAAAATATTTGGTGTAAAATGTTTCTTTACATTCATTGAGGCAACTATTGAAATTCATGCAGGTAATAAATTCGTAGACGAGCTGATGCTACAGCTATTATCTTGAGCTATACAGGTAAAAGATATAAATAGTACACATAAATATATGCTATAGCTTGTACAATGAGTGTTTTCATCTATCCGATAGACAAGGTTTATTTTAGTCAAGGACTATGAATGTCTTACGCTATTTGCGAATATATAATTATAAAGAATAAAATAAAATTATACCTAATGAAGAAGGCGGCACATTGGATTTTCCTGCAGTAGTGTCGTCGCCGTATTTCTTCATTAAAGCGATGAAACTTTTATAGCAATGTGTATGATAACCCTCTTTCAGATTAGCGTTGGATGGTAAAATAATATCTTTATATTTTAACCTATGTTTTTGCCGAATTTTCAATACTTCACAACATTTTTGTAGCGTTTTTTCACTAAAAACAATGATTTTTTCATCGCTTTTTGCGCAAGTAACACATTTTTTTTTTTTTTTTTTTTTTTTTTTTTTTTTTTTTTTTTACTTTCCATGATTACTACTCCAAAATTTTCAGAACAACTGCATGCTTGTTATGAGTCACGTGGTCTTGCGAGAGCCTATCACAGTTAAATTTGTTGTGATTGCGCACGCATCCAGTTGAAATTCATCTTAAGATGCAACGCAGTTTACGCTTTGTTTGTATCATAATTCAGTAAATGGATCTTCAGCAAGGTATCGCAAGTCCAGTTTTACTGGCAATCGTGTTTAACATTCTATGTTGTCTGGCAAGTAGAAAGTGCCAACAACAGTGTCTGTCATTTTCAAAATATTTTTTTCTAAGCATAAATATTATTTTGTCTCAATCTCAGCGTGCCTCAAATACCTTTTTTGTCTGGCACAGTTTTTGGGCCGACTAAAGTGTCTGGCTTTTATATTTTTTATTTCATTAAATACTAAATTTGAAGGTATTAAAATTTCAAAATGCCTCAAGGATATTTTTTTGCAACGAAAATTTTGGAAATTTAAATATTCACGGGTGGGCTAAGTGCCACGATCCTTCAGCCAACCATTCGATTTTGTATTCAGGCATTATAAAAGAAGTGTTGCACAAATTTTCAGAGTGCCTCAAATACCTTCCCTAAAATGTTTAAGAGCTCTCGGACTATAAATGGATCTTCAGCGAGGCACTGCATGTTCAACTTTACTGGCACTCGCGTTTAACATTCTATGTTGTCTGGCAAGTAGAAAGGGCCAACAAAAGTGTCTGCCATTTTCAAAATATTTTTTTTCTAAGCATAAATATTATTTTGTCTCAATTTCAGCGTGCCTCAAATACCTTTTTTGGGCAGTCATAAAATGGCACTTGGCACGTGTCTGGCACAGTTTTTGGGCCGACTAAAGTGTCTGGCTTTTATATTTTTTATTTCATTAAATACTAAATTTGAAGGTATTAAAATTTTAAAATGCCTCAAGGATATTTTTTTGCAACGAAAATTTTGGAAATTTAAAAATTAACGGGTGGGCTAAGTGCCACGATTCTTCAGCCAGACATTCGATTTTGGATTTAGACATTGCAAAAGAAGAGTTACACAAATTTTTATGGTGCCTCAAATACGTACCCTAAAATGTTCAACAGCTCTCCGGCTAAAAGCCTTTGTAGCAAATAGAACACATCTGTAAGAGAAATAAATGTAAACAATTAGAATTCTCTTCAACGATATAGTAAAAAAAAACACTTGTTAAAGTATAGACGATAAGATATTTGATTTTAAATTTATTCTAATTACGTTACATATATGAATTATAGTATTTCGCTTATAAGTACTCACATATTTTATACTTTCTTTAACCCTACATGTGCTAAGGACAAATCATTCGGATCTTTCATTTCTAATAAAGAGGTTTGCTGCTGTTTTGATTCATCTGTCTGCAACCTCTGTACAATAAAATAAATACATTTATATACTTAGAAAAGGTTTAATATATAAATAATCATTTATTTATTATTTGTTTTTATTAATACATATATATTGTAATGATATACTAAAACTTTATTCAATAACGAAGAAATCGATTCCTCAATTGAATTATAATCTGGAAATTTATCAGAGTTGTGCTCTTAAAGTCAACTTCCCTCACAAGTCTAACAGTGGAAATAAGAAATATTGCGCTGCTTTTCGAAAATTTATATTATTTTCAAACGTTTTGACCACGTGACAACTCACACATGCGTACAAATCTGTAGTATATTAAATGTTATCAAGAAATTTTGTTATAGTAAACCATGGATTATTATATTCTGAGAAGAGATAGTGGTAATGACATTTAAGGTAGGAGTTAAACTGACAATTTTTAAAACTTTTTTAGAAAATTTTAAATTTTTCAATAACTTGTAAATTTGTTTACTTTTGTAAATTTTTTAGTGTTGTAAAAACTTTTTTTTTTTTTTTTACTTTTGTAATTTTTTTTTATGTTGTAAATTTTTTAAACTTTTTTATAGATCTATTTTGCCAACTTGCATATTTTTTTATTCATACGTTGATTTTTTCATTGTTGAAAAAAATCATATGTTGATTTTCATTCATATGTAATAGATGGAATTTTGTGTGATAGTTTCCGAAACGTCAGTGAAGGCTTACTGTGGAGACACGAAAAGTTTTGGATTTCCCTTTAGTCTGTCTATCTGTTCCGCGATAACTGCCACAAAAAACATCCGATAATCTTGAAATTAAGTAGGCATGTTGGTGATATAGCCGGAATTAGCTGTATAGTTTTTGGTTAAAGGGTCTAGCCGGATAAGCATAGCGAAATGGCGAACACGGCCGATGTTTGAAATAACATGTGTGTTAATAAGGCTCACCATGAGAACACAAAATAGAGTGTTTTTAGCCTCTGACCTTGAACTGTCCTTGAGATAATCGGGAAGTATGCGCCGGCGCTACTATTTTTCAAATACGTTTTTCTCAAAAAGTACTAAAGTTAAAAAAAGGAAAATAATGCCAATTATTGAAGAATGTGCCAATTCAATTTGTATATTTTTTTCACATTTTTACACGAATTTTAACATAGAAAAATAAAAAAAAATATTTAAAAAAAAATTATTAATGTTGTAATTTTATATTTACACCAACCAAAAAATTACAGAATAATGCTCAAAGTATGTACATTTAAGAAAAAAAAAATCGTGAAAATCGAAGATGCGCTTTTTGAGTTATAACAAAATATAATGCTAGCAACTTATTAAACTAGTCGTAACTTTCCCTGTTTTCATTTGCAGAAATACGCTACTATCAATGCATTGGTCCATTTCTGACATTTCTACTCGGGCAGGATGCGCAGTGCGACAAAATAAGATGATGTTTCCATATAGGGTAACTCCGGGAGAGTCGCCGCATACGGGATAGATGCCGCACCCCTTGTATTTCTTGTAATTATCGATAGATGGTCGTCAAACGCGCAGTATGGGTGCGCAATGAGATTATTTTAACCAGTGTATAGCGTGAATCCCATTTCGATGTTTACTTGTAGAAGTATAATCCTTAATTTGACGTAAGGGCATGATTTCACTGACCAAACATTTAAACACGTTATGTTTAAATACTTTTCTTACACTAATTACTAAATGCATGCATGATTTCGAAGTCAAAACTAAGCCTAGCGTTTGTACAGAGTTTGTGTGTATGATTACGCCATTCACCTTAGCGATGGCAGGTAACTGTGATGGCCGACGTCTGCACCATGCAAAATGGGATACGTGCCGCACTGCTATTTCGGTATACATGCCGCAGTTTCTTTTGTACAGGATGATTAAGTGTTATTAACTTTTCCTTTTCTTTTTGCACAGCATAACATTGTTATCAAGTTTACTTAAACCAAAGGAGAAAAAGGGGAAAATAAAAAGTAAGAAGGGCAAGAAAGATGCAAGTCAAGATGATAATAACGAAAAATTGGATTACGCGTAACGCAGATGTTCTTTGCAAACTACTCCAAAAAAGAGGAAGCGTTATTGACTTCGTTGCATCATGTGTTTAAATGTAGTTACATTAAGAATGTACTTTTTCGACATTTTTTCTGTAGATTGAAGTCGATCTCTTAACCCATTCGGGACCATAGGTGCATATCAGCACCTTCATAAAGAGCTTACAAAATTTGTTTCTGGCACCAGTAAAAAAGAAAAGTAATATTTGCTTTGTTTAATTAGATCATTTTCATGATTATTTAATTAAAGGTAACTTCTTTTAAAAAAGTGGTACCAACCGAATAAAATTTTTGTAAAAGCCACCGGTCCGGAAAGGGTTAACAAATAAATTATGTAAACACACTTTTACTTTTTTTCTTTTCTCTTTCCAATACATTGATGTTATGTTGTTGCTGAAATAACAATTAAAATTTAACCCCTTAATTCTCGCTCCCGTCATAATCACGGGCTGTGTCTTTTAGTCAAATTGTTTGATTCCCACCAGTTTTATAAAATAGTGAAATTGGCTATATTTTAGTATCTTTTTCCTGTCATTAAATAAGGCGAATATTTCTTTTTCATAAAAGTGGTGCCAATAAGCAATTTGAATTTTTCAACCGTAATTTAATTCGAGCGTTAAGGGGTTAATGTAAAAAAAATAAGTCGATAATTTTAATGGTGAAAGTAGGCAACAATTATTTTGAACCTACTAATACGTTTCATTGTACTGATTTTGTTTCATTTTGTTATTACATCCATAATTATAGTCCGGATATGAATTTTTTTTTAAAATATTTTTATTTATAACTTCATTCTGTTCTTATTACAAGCGCGACATAACTACCGGCCAAGTGCGGCGTCTCAGCCTGAATGTACGGGTGACGTGCCGCAATGTAATGTTTTAGAAAAAATTGTTAAAAAATATTAATAATTTGTTTTGAAATTTTTTTCGCAGTACACGCGTTGTATATTTAACATTAAATAGTACAGCATGATTTTTTTTTTTTTTTTTTTATATCCACCATGGGACTTTATATACAAATTCAAAAAAATGTGCGGCATAAATCCCGGAATTTCCCTATCTCACTTCCTTATAAGTTTGTTTCGTGCTTGTAAACATTCTGTTATTTTGGCGTACTGCGCATCCTTCTCGCGTAATAATATCAAGTCGATGGTCTAGTCGATTGTGCAGGTGAAGCTGAATAGAGGCTGTAAATATATAAGGTTATCAACTTTTTGGCAATTTCGGACCCGCAACGATATTCCCAACCTTCCGATATCATACGTTATCATTCTTCGAATCTCCCTTACCCTAATAATTTTGTTAACAGTGCCTAAAAATTCTTTCAATTTTTACAATTTTTTCTTTTTTTTTATACGTTTACAATGATATACAGATATGGTTGTACCTTTTTTATTCGAATATTTTACTGATTTAAATGAAGAGAAGAAATTCATAAAATATCGCTGTAATACAAGAAATGACTTTATATCAAATAACGTTTTAAAGAAATACTTTTTATTTAAAAGCTTTTAATAATAGCTCTTTGTTACATAATGCATTGCACAGTAATAGTGTCTTCTTGCACTTCGCCCTTGCATGGGGCTAAACAGAACTTCTTGTAAACACAACAGGTGGACAACAAACATTCTTCCCCACCTTTTACTAGAAAAAATAACAAGTTTCATTTCATATCTGTTTTCTCTAACAAAAAATTACCTACGCATATGACAGGAGAATGTTAATGGCGAACGTTGGGTTATACCATATTTTGGAATGAAATGTTTTATAATCATTCAGTGGTTTTAATAATAATTTTGTATTTTCATAAAAAGAAGAAAACAGACTTAAAATCAAGATAACATATGTAAAGAAAAATATCCCCAAAAGTAAATTTTGGTTTGATCAACAATGATAACGATATAAATGCCAACCCCCCCCCCACAGATATCTTCCGAAGTCAAATGCCACCCCCCCCCAAAAAAAAGTGATGCGTTATATATGTACACTGTTTAGCCACATAGCCTTCTTCTGTGTGAAAATCATCGTAGGCAAATGTTACAATTTTGTTTGTCAGTTCTTGATATTATTACGCGAGAAGGATGCGCAGTACGCCAAAATAACAGAATGTTTACAAACACGAAACAAACCTATAGGGAAATGTTATGTATGGAAATATTCTCTTATTTTAGCGAACTGCACATCCTGCAGTGGAAATGTCACGAATCGACCAATGCATTGATAGCAGCGTATTTCTGCAAACACAAACAGGGAAAGTTACGAATAGTTTAGTAAGTTGCTAGCATTATTTTTGTTATAACTAAAAAAGCGCATCTTCGATTTTAACGAAACTTTTTTTCTTAAAAGTACATACTTTGGGCATTATTCTGTAATTTTTTGGTTGGTGTAAATATAAAATAACTACATTAATAATTTAAAAATATATATTTTTGTTTATTTTTCTATGTTAAAATTCGTGTAAAAATGTGAAAAAATATACAATATGAATTGGTACATTCTTCAATAATTGGCATTGGTTTCATTTTTTTAACTGTAGTACTTTTTGAAAAAAAACCTATTTGAAAAAAAGCAGCGCCGGCGCATACTTTCCCGATTATCTCAAGGACAGTTCAAGGTCAGAGGCTAAAAACACTCTATATTGCATTCTCATGGTGAACCTTATTAACACACATGTTATTTCAAACATCGGCCGTGGGGGCCATTTCGCTATGCTTATCTGACTAGATCCTTTGGTTCATTCGTTCGGAAAATATGGAACATTTTATTTTGGTCCATAATGTTTTTCTAAGGCAAATCAGACGATTTTTAAATTCTCTTTTGTGAAAGAAAATAGCACGTTTGATTAACGTTTTTAAATGGTAAATTATGAATTCTAAAATTTCCAAATAAGGGTTTTAAATTATTCCTATTATTTTGAATTTTTGTCACTATATTTCTCAGATTTTTAAAATTACGTGTATAATTTTTTATGCAACTTTATATATGTATTCCAATAATATAAAGCATTTTTTTAAATTAATTTTCTTATTTTACATGATACATATTTAATTTTTTTCTTTTCCTTTTATTCGTTGCCTAGCGACTATTATTCGTCGCCTATAAAGAAAAATCATTTAAATAATCTCGATTGTGAAATATTAAGCAGAAAGTCTGGCTTTGGGAAATAAAAGGTTAGTTTTAGTAACAATACGTTTAGTCTTCAATCTAGCTTTGCGTCAAATATGAACGAAGTCAGTAAATTACGTTAATTTGAATATAGATATTATTAAAATGCTATCACAAAAAATATTTTGTAGTGCCAAATCGATGCAATTTATGCAATTAACAGTGGGCATGATAATGAATGATTTTCCAGTAGATTTATAGATCTCCAGATATGCTTATTTTGGAGTGCTTTTAGTATGTTATTGCTATCGCATGGATTAGGATGTATTTAAACTAATGTTTCACCATGCTATGTGAAAAAAAAAAATACAGTTAAAGGCATATAAAGGCTTTTTAACACTTTCCAACATAGATGAAACATGTTTATGACTTCTGTTTGTCTATCTATCGCCTGCCGTGTGTCTCTACGTGCTCTAACTCGCGTAAATATAGTCCAGATTACATATAATTGATATACGTTATTGAGGTTTGCCAAAGTATGTTCGGTATTGAAAATGAAATGTGTAGTCTTCATAGCTCAATTACAGGGGCACTCAAAACTATTCCGTTACATTATAGCCTATGGGGAAAATCATCTGAGGCGTATTTTAATAGTGTTACACAATTTTAAACGTAATGAAATTTATATACATTATTAAGGTGCACTAGAACCTGGTTACTATAAAATATGTTATGTGTAGCACTTACAGCATGCGTACAGGGAACTCAAAAGTATTCATAATATTACAATCTTTGAAAAAAAAATCTTTTGTGGCGTTTTTTAATGATGTTACTCTGTTACAAAATAATAAAATTAATATGTATTTTTGAATCATTTTTGTAGTAATATATGGGGTGCAAAGCATATATAATTTTTTAAAGGGTCACACAAAAGTGGTCGATTAAAATATAGTCTACGGGGAAAAACTCTTCACAGCCTGTTTTAACACATCAGCGACAGGAAATGAGAATTCTCGTTTTTATTCAGAATACATCATTGGCTAAGGGCGTGTCTTCAACCTTACAGAAAAGGCATTTATGTCGTATTGTACATATTTTTTATAGATTGTAAGACATTATATATTACATCCGTACATTGAAAGATATTTTTACTGCTGCATAAACATGAAAAACATATCTCAGGAACCAATTTCCGAAAGACTTTCAAAAGAGGGAGGAGCTTCTACTGTTTTTAAACCCAGATTAATAAAAAAAAAAATTGCCCGTCGTCAGTGTGTTAATGGACCACAAGCATTACTGACGTCATATAACGTCACGATGGATTATAGCCAATCAACTTCTTGATTTTTCCCACAAGCGCTCACCAAAAGCCAATCAAATATCCCAATACTTGTGGGAAACATTGCAAGCTCCACCCAGTGCGCGTGGTCAATTGTATTGCACTATTCAAACATTATGAAATTAAAATTCATCATTGTGGTTTACTACAAAAAGCTTGTCGTTGAATATGATTTGTATCGCATTTATCGTTCCTTTATAGGGTCACATAAAAGATTTCGGATACAGTTCTGGTCTATTAGGGATGATTGCTGAAGAGCATTTTCGATTATGGTATGCGTTTTAACGTTAACTAAATGTTTGCTTACTATGTGGTGTGTAAAAATTATATAGACCATATACAGGGCAACACAAATGAATTCGTAAGTATTAATGAAAATGAGCGCGAATTGCTTCAGTGGTTTTTTTTTTTTTTTTTTTTTTTTCATTTGAGTTATGCATTTTCAAGCTCAGCTACATTTAGTATACAAGCAGATGTTTGTAGAATTTAAATAGAATCATATACAGGGCTTTGCAAAAAACTGGATACATGGTGCACATTATGCATAATAATTCCCGGAAATGTGATTTCAGCAGTTTTAAGGCTTTTTTTTTATCTGCATTAAATTTAAATGTAATATGTGTCGCGAAAAAATCTTTACGTAATATACAGGGCTGTAGAAAAGAATTCATGTGCGTTTCCGTCTATTGGTAGAAATTACTAAAGGACATTAACACAATCAATTGAAAATTACAAATGTAAATTAAATTACACCACGGGGGGTTCAGGGGGCTGAGGCCCCTGAAGAAATCTACTTTATTATCTAAAAATTACCAGAATAAGTAGCTCATGAGAATTTAAGAATATCATTACATAGCAGCATGTTTAATTTAACGCTTCTAATGTCTGAAACCTTCGAAATATTTTTTCCTTTTATAAATGTTTATGTAATTTAGAAAACTTTAAATTTCGTTTTTGTAGAAAGATTAATATTACCTAAAGCGTGATAAAAACCAATGAGTTGCAGAGCTGACGTTGAGGCTCCTGATCTGCAGATTTATTAGTTATTTATTTTAATTGATTATTAACATTTTCATTCTGTAATACTTTTCGTGTATGAGGTTATTTAATATTTAATATATATTAATTTTTTTTACTTATCCATATGATAGCAATATTTCTGAGGAATACACATCTTATAATTATTAGAATGATAAGCGATGGATGTGAAAATGTGAAGCACAAATCGTTCTGTGAAGTTGATAAGTATTGGGGTAAAAATTCACATAGTTGTGTTTCGAAAATAGGTTATTCGAAATATGAAATGTTTAGATAAAATTAAAGGTTATATTCATGTACATTATGAGTAATCTAAAATTATAAACATAGTATTAATACTTTAAACATCTTGATGGATGATAATTCAGAAATCTTCCAAGTGTAATGTGAAACATATGATAATTTTGTAATAATATGAACAGAATAACTCAGACTAGTCATGTATACTATGTATTAAATTATTTTTTTAACTTGTCATTCATTTGTTAATTTTTTAACTTTTGTACAAAAAACATTTTAATTTTTCAGTAACTTGTATCATTTTTCGCTCAACAGTTGATTTTATTGATTATTAGTATTTTAATTCGAACGTAATTTCGTGTATGAGGTTATTAAATATATATTAATTTTCTTTACTGTTTCATATGATAGTGATATTTCTAAGGAATATATCTAATAATTATTAAAATGATAATGAAGAGAGGAGAAGATTTGAATCACAAATCGTTCTGCGATTTAATATTTTTCTGATAAATGGATAAATTTTATTTTTTAAATTATGTAATGCTAAAATATATAAGAGCAAGAATAGAGTTTGATGTAGATAAATATTGCGGAAAAGGTCAATTCGTTGTTGAATTTCAAGAAATTGTGTGAAAACAGGACTTTCTATAAGGAATTGATGTAATTGCAGTTACAGGTCTCGGAAAATTAACTCAAGAGTTTATATCTGCTATTTTTAAAAGGCAATAGTGAAAAGATCTAAGCAATATTTGTTGTTATGTGGTAAAAATTTCAAATAAGTTTGGTTTGAAATATAGGCTATTTGAAATATGAAATGTTTAGAAAAAAATAAAGTTTGTATTCATGTATATTCTATATCATTAAAAAATTGTAAAGATAGTATTCATATATGAAAAATCTTGATGTGTGATCGTTCTGTAATTTAACAATTTTCTGATAAATGGATAAAAACAGTTGTTAAAATTATGTAATTTTAAAATATATAGGGGCAAGAATCGAGTTTGATGTAGATAAGTAATGCAATAATTCAGAAATCTTCGAAGTATAAGGTGAAACATATGATAATTTGATTAATAATAGGAACAGAATAAATCAGACTAGTCATGTATGTATACTATGTAAGCATTAAAGATAGTATTTATGCAGGGCGGTCATAAAAAACTTCCCCGATATATGTACCCCTAACCGCCCAACCAATCGAAATGAAATTTCAGATTTAGTTATTTTAAGGTATGCACTCAAGATCGTGATGATTAAAAACAATAGAGCTCTCACTGTTACGGTTACAGTGAAAACATTTCGAAATTTTCGAATAGGAACACCCATTTTTTTCTGAGCAAATTTATCAGCGCATTGAAAAGCCATAAATGGCGTTGAAACGATACACGTATGACTAAAATTGCCGGTGTAATGTCACGGCACTCAATCCTAATCAGTCCCTATGTAATGTAATATTCAGCACTCTAAAATAGATTATTACATCTTTATTTTCACTATGTGTACAAACACAACTCAAAACACATTTTAAAACAAATCTTACAACATTACTCTGTTCACAAGTGAAAAAAAATCTACTAATACTGAAAAACATGTCTTATATAGTCACTCCTTCGTTCCTTGAATATCGTAAACGTGCTCCTTCGCACAGTGGGACATTTTGGCGATCTACGTAGACAAAATTATTTCGTTGAAGTTTAATTAGTTTTTACTGTTTTTTTTTAATGCATCACTAATAAAATACTCAAACAGTGATAAGTATTTGGTTATTTAACACAAATGTCTTAAAATAAGAATACAGGGGGCCCATTAAAGTCCGTTCTCACCCTCTTCACTGCCGAACGACTGCATCTATATTCATAAAAGTGATGTCTATGTACAGTAAAGAGGCTATGCGCTACCAGATGAGACCGCTTACAGCGCCACCTGGTGTAATATGGCGGCATTCGTGTTCCTATCGCGAAAACGGTTCGGAATATGGGATAAAAGTGAA
Source organism: Maratus speciosus (assembly GCA_963932465.1). NCBI lineage: Eukaryota > Metazoa > Arthropoda > Arachnida > Araneae > Salticidae > Maratus > Maratus speciosus. The sequence continues at coordinate 386,094,061 of OZ010796.1, forward strand.
TGAAAAATTTGTAGAGCATCATCGATTTAGTTCGAAAGCATACCTTGTGAACATAAATGCTAAATGAATCTCATTCTGAGCATGAATCTCGTTTTCGAGATAGGAATACTAACTCAGCTGTTTTGAACAAGGTGACGTTGGAAGCGTTGTCATCTGGTAGAGCATAGCCACTTTACTACACCTAGACACCACTTTTATGAGTATTGCTGCAACAGTTCGGCAATTAAGAGCGTTGGAAGGACTTTAGTGGGCACCCTGTATAATGCATTACAAATAATACGTTAAACATACTTATTCTACAATTAAGTGAAAACAATTTAATGCACACATGTAAGTTAACATACATTTCTTTTTTGTATTTTTGTCTACTCAGAATTTCTCGAGAAATTTGTGTATTCATCCTGAAAAATAAAATTTTTTAAATAAAATCATATTAAAAAAAATTTAATGTTTTGTGGTATCTTGTAAAACATATAAATGCTACCAAAATTATTTTCTGTTGAAAAAATGCTGTTGTGTGAATAAATAATCTATATAAATTTTATTCAATTTGAAATAAAATTTTTGCATATAGGCGGTAATGTATTCGAATTTTTTATGTGTCCCTGTAAAAGAAATAGAACTGCTACGCACTTTGTTTCAATTTAAAAAATGCTATTGTGTATCTCAATAACCTATAGTAATTTTGTAGAAATTTAATTTAAATTTCTGCTTTTTAGCAACAATCTTTCCGTGATTTTTTGTTTGGCCCTGTAAAAAATACATAATTTCTACGTTCGTCAAATTATAATTTTATAGAATTGTCGTAGGAAAAACACATGTACACTGTTAAAAATATCCCTGTAAAAAAACGGCAACCGAGATTCCAGTCATACACCGAAAAAAAAAAGGGTCCATGCCCATCATTTTGTGTCAACGTGTACACCCTAGCGGAGAAAATGTATGGGGTCGTATCGTATTTTTGCTAACAGATGGGCTAGAACTGCAAGAATATGTGGATTGCCCTTTATCTGATGGGCTAGAACTGCAAGAATATGTGAACTGCCTTTAATTTTCTAAGTATCTAAAAATATCCCTGTAAAATTACGGGCAGAGGCCGACAGCAGAGATTCCAGTCATACCCCGTAAAAAAGTCCATGCCCATCATTTTGTGCAGCCCGTAATTTTACGGTGCGAAGATATAATACACTTCAAAACACAATAACACTTTATTTACTATTCCGTAGCACGTTAGTTAATAATCACAGAATCGCTTTTTTGGCGGGTTAAAAAATATGTTATGTCGCGGTTAAGTGACATTATTTTTCGAAAATGAAGGTTTAAACCCTATCGCAGGAAAATGTATGGGATCATACCGTATTTTTTTAGTTGATCAGGCCGTTTTTCATCAAATAAGGCTTTTACCGTGAAAATTGAGGAGCAAACGCCCATAAATTTACAGTTTTTTCTGGGAGTGCAGGCAACGTTTCAGCTCAACCAGATAATTGAAAGTGGCTTAAAATTGTCTTGCAAGATTTGAACTAATCTTTTATGTGGTCCAGTAAAAAAGCGTAACTTCTACGTTCCATAAATTATAATAATATTGCATTGTCATCATAATTACATATCCTGAGCAAAGTTTCAGCTCAGTCAGATTATTGAAATTGGTTTAAAATTAACTTACAAGTTTTAATCTAAATTTTTGTGAAGCCCTGTAGAAGCAGTATTCTAAACAAAATTCTACGTTCTTTAAATCATAATAATATTGCATTGTCATTCAAATTACACATGTTTCGGCTCAATAGGATAATTAAAAGTGATTTTAATTTGACTTGCAAGATTTGAACTAATCATACATACATGCACTGCAAGTTAATATGCTGCTTATTTATCGATAAAAACTTACTGATCTGCAGCAGTTTGTTTAATTTTTCAATACTTTGGGAATAACACTTCGATTTAAAAAAATGCTTATTGCTGAATATTGCTGAATAATCTGTTAAAAGTCAAGAAGAAATTTGTAAACAACATCAAGGATCATTCAGAATTTCAGCCTTTGAAAAAAGTGGTAAAGCGGGTTTAATATCGCTTATTTTCAAATTAAAATGGGTTAAATCTGGCCTTGACAAAGCTGTGACATTAGATCAGCAAACTCGGGCTTTCAAATAAAACAGAATAGTCACGATGTGCTTTCAAACTTAGAGGAAGCTAGTGCAACTTTTGAAACTCCCCCAAACCAACTGCGGAAATGGCTACTTTACGGTCACAATTAATCGACACCTGTGATTTTTTACGCAAAACTAGTACGGATCTCGAAAATACAGACATTCAGTTACCAGTATACGCGGTTTTGTCAAATTCCGAAATAATCGAAAAAATGGATTTTGTCCATCTAGATCATCAAAACGTCCCACTGTGTTTCGGTACGATAGTGAAGTCAGCCACACGCAAGTTAAAAGGACTCCAATTCAGGAGCAAGTTCTGCTTTCGTATCTCATGGTGTATCCAGAGTTTATTTGGGGTGTCGTATCTTACGAAAAATCACGCATTCCAAGTGATATTTATGGTCGTCACAGCGCAACAAAATTCATTTTTCCGATTCCCTCTGAATTTGACAAAACCACGTGTATTGGTAGCTGAATGTCTGTATCTTCGAGATCCGTACGAGTCTTGTTGAAAAAAATCAGAGGTGTCGACTAATTATGATCGTAAAGAAGCCATTTGCGCATTTGGTTTGAGGGAGTTTCAAAAGTTGCACTAGCTGCCTCTAAGTTTGAAAGCACATCGTGAATATTCTGTTTAATTTGAAAGCACGAGTTTGCTGAACATATGTCACAGGTTTGTCAAGGTCAGATTTAACCAATTTTTGTTTGAAAATACGAGATATTAAACCCGCTTAACCGCTTTTTTCAAAGGCTGAAATTCTGGATGATCCTTGATGTTGTTTGCAAATTTCATATTGACTTTTAACATATTATTCAACATCATTCAGCAATAAGCAATAAAATTGAAAAAACTCCTGCAGATGTCTACAGATCGTTAAGTTTTTATTAATAAACAAGCGTCATATTAACTTGCAGTACATGTGTGTATGTTTAGTTCAAATATTGCTAGTCAAATTTAAACCACTTTTAATTATTCGATTGAGCCGAGACAATGAAAACATGTATAATTTGAAGGACAATACAATATTATTATAATTTAAAGAACGTAGAAGTCTGTTTATAATAATGTTTGTACTGGGCTTCACAAAAATTTAGATTAAAACTTGCAAGTTAATTTTTAGCCAATTTCAATAATCTGATTGAGCTGAAACTTTGCTCAAGATATGTAGTTCTGATGACAATGCTATATTATTATAATTTATGACCGTAGCAGTTACGTTTTTTTTACAGGCCCACATAAAAATTAGTTCAAATCTTGCAAGACAATTTAAACCACTTTCAATTATCTGATTGAGTTAAAACTTTATCTACATGTGTTTTTCTCAATTCTATTGAATAATAATTTGACGAACGAAGAAATTATGCATTTGTTACAGGGCCAGACAAAAGAAGGCGGAAGATTGTTGCTAAAAGGCAGAAATTTTAATTTTATTTCAACTATATTACTATAGGTTATTGTGATACACAATAGAATTTTTTTAATTGAAAACAAAGTGCGTAGTAGTTGTATTTCTTTTACAGGGACACATAAAAATTTCGGATACATTACCGTCTATATGCAGAAATTTTATTTCAAATTGAATAAAATTTATATAGGTTATTTATTCACACAACAGCATTTTTTCAACCGAAAATAATTTTGGTAGCATTTATATGTTTTACAGGGCAACACAAAACATTAAAGTTCTTTTTTTTAATATGATGTTATTTAAAAAAAAATATTTTTCAGGATGACTACACAAATTTCTGGAGCAATTATGAGTAGACAAAAATACAAAAAAGAAACAAATGTTAAATTACATGTGTGCATTAAATTGTTTTTACTTAATTGTAAAATAAGTATGTTTAACGCATTATTTGTAATGCATTATACAGGGCATGAACATAGAATAGAGAAAGACTTCTCACGAAATAGTGTTAATATCCTGTCGCGACTTTGGACTTAAATAAGGCGATGCCAACGATTTGAATGGGACCGTGTACATACCAGTGCCTCTAGCGAACAACGTTCATTGGCTGGATCTCAATGATAAAAGAGATTATTGGTAGAGTGCATTGAAGCAGACGAAACCGAATAGAGCCGTGCTACACAGCGCCACCTATTTCCCAAATTTTCAAGGAACGGTTTTCTTCTTCTAAAACCTATTTCGTGAGAAGTCCTTCTCTATTCTATGTTCATGATACAGGGTGCCCACTAAAGTCCTTCCCACGCTCTTAATTACCGAACGGTTGCAGCTATAGTCATAAAAGTGGTGTCTAGCTATAGTAAAGTGGCTATGCGCTACCGGATGATACCGCTTCCAGCGCCACCTGGTGCAAAACAGATGAGTTAGTATTCCTTTCTTTAAAACGAGATTCATATTCAGAACGAGATTCATTTAGCATTCATGTTCACAAGGTATCGTCATTAACTTTTATCCCATATTTCGAACCATTTTCGCAATAGGAACGCTAATGTCGTGATTTTGTACCAGGTTGCGCTGTAAGTGGTCTCTTCTAGTAGCGCATAGCCTCTTTACTATACAAGACACCACATTTATTAATATAGATGCAGTCGTTTGGCAGTTAAGATGGTGGGAATGGACTTTAGGGGGCACCCTGTATTTATATTTAAGACATTGTTGTTAAATAACCAAATATTTATCACTGCTTGAGTATTTTATTAGCGATGCATTAAAAAAACAGCAAAAACTAATTAAGCTTCAACAAAATAATTTTGTCCTCCTAGATCGTCAAAACGTCCCACTGTGCACCGGCATGAAACATTTGCAATAAAGAGCATTGTAATTGTAAAGAACCAATGACAATTCAAACACGAGGTGAACTGACGCACTTTGCGTAATTCACAGGAATAGATAGTAGAAGCACCAATGCAACGCCATATGCAAATCATTGCGCGTAGAAAATTTTTAATAAACAGCGTGGGAAGATTGGTTCTTCAATCAGTGTTTCGTACGTGCGAAGAAGATGACGCTTACAATAAAACAAGGTGAATTGATAAAGCTGTTTTATCTGAACGGAAAAAAATGCTGCTGAAGCAATGCGAGTTTATCATCGAAATAATAAGTTACGACGAGGCCCATGTTCCGTAAAAACAGTACGTGATTTGGTGAAAACATCTGAAGAAACTGGATGCACATGTGATCGACCACGATCCGGACGACCATCTGTTCCTGTTGAAGTTTTTGCGGAAGTGTATAACAGGATTACTGCAGATACATTGCATACTGCAAGAAGTGTTTCACGCAGTTTGGATGTACCGAAAAGAACAATCTTCAAAATTCTGCGCACTGTCCTGCGGACGTTTCCCTATCGATTCCAGCGCGTCCAGATGTTGCAACCTTGAGACGAGCAACAGCATTTGGACTTTACAAATTATTTTCTCGTCAGATATGATGAAGATGACAGCTGGCCGATGCGAATATTATGGACGGATAATGGACGCGATATATGCGAATATTATGGACGGCACATTTCCCTTTTACCCCTTGAGGGGCACCGGTATATATTATATAGCACCTACGATTAATGAAGTGTTACACCAGAAAAAATTTATTAAATTTTACTTTTCTAACTTTGGTGGAAAAAAGCCGTAAAATTGCTTTTACTTATTTTGAAATAGAATTTTTCAAAGATTCTTGTGCGAATTCAGCATTAAACGATCACAATTGCTTGCCCGTCAAGGGGTTAACTTGGAACGTAAACGCCAAGAACTGCGTTCATTGGGCTGATGAAAATCCTCACGATGTGACACCAACGCCTTTACACGAACCTAAAGTGACTGTGTGCTGCGGCATCGCAAACACTTTCGTTCTCGGTCCGTACTTTTTCGAGGAAGTCACTTGCACAGGTATGAAAACGTGCTCCCTCACAAGTGTTCGGTATACAATAATGTTGCAGAATTACGTAAGTTCACAATTGCAGCAGCGAAATGCCGTTAATGATATTGTATGGATGCAAGATAGTGCTCCTCCACACGTCGCCACATCTGTTCGACAATTGCTACAACAGCACTTTGTTGATAGAATGATCTCACGTAACTTTGCAGCTCCGTGACCATTACAATCCTCCGACCTCACTCCAATGGATTTCTGGTTCTGGAGTTATCTGAAATCAAATGTGTATACATCAAATCCAAGAAATTTGTCAGAATTGAAAGATGAGTTGTGCAGATTCCTTCTGCAATGTTACGTTCGGCATTGTTGTCAACATTAGCACGCATGAAATGCGTTATTGTCGGCGAGGGTGGGCATGTTGTAAACTGCTAAATCAAATAAATGTTCTTTTTTCCCTCGCTTCTCTCTTCTGTTGTCATTGGTCCTTTACAATGGTCTTTTATGGAAGTGTTTTACGACGGCAATTTTCATCGTACGTGTATCATTCTAACGCCATTTATGATTTTTCAAAGCGCTCATGAATTTGTGCATGAAAAAAATGCGTGTTGCCGTTCGAAAATTTCGAATTTTTTTCACTGTATCCGTAACCGGGAGAGCTCTATTGTTTTAAATCATCACGATCTCGAGCGCATACTTTCAAATAACTACATCTAAAATTTCTTTTCGATTTGTTGCGCGGTTAGGCCGCTAGGGGTTCATATATCGGGGAAGTTTGTTTATGACAACCTTGTATTTTAAATAACTCAGTTGTTGATAATTCAGAAATCTGTGAAGTGTAGGGTGAAACATATGATAATTTGATTAATAATAATATCAGAAGAACTCAGACCAGTTTTAATATGTCAAATGTTTGAAGCAGTAGGAGGTGCCTTTCAGTTTCGAGCATAGAAAAGAAAATTGTACTATTGGTTGCAAAATCTCGAATGCATAAAACAATTTTATTCATTTTCAGTTTCCAATATAGAAAAAAAAATGTAATGTTAGTTGTAAGATTTTAAATGTAGTCATGACGTGAATAAATACAAATATGTACACTATACAGGTGCCCACTCTCAACGGTGTCAAATGGCTAATTCTTAAACCGTTAGTCATAGACATATAGTTCCAATTACAAAAATGTTTTAAATGAGGTAAAGAAATATTTTAAAAACGATTTGGGTCAATAAAAACATTCCTTAAAAAATTACGAAGTTTAAATTTTCATACGGTCCACCGGTCCTATAAGTTATATTTAGGAAAATTTCCCTTTTACACTGACAAGTAATACAAAAAAAGTCCCGTTATTCTACGATTAAAATTGACCAAGTAATAGCTGTTTAAAGTTGGAGTATATTTTTTGCTGCAAATGGGGGGTCATTCACAAATTGAGTCGAAATGTAATTTCGTCAGATATATTAAAAAAAAAATGGTTGAGAGTAAAATTAATATTGCAATATAAATTTGAAATCTTTAATTATTCTGGCATATTAATTCAAAATATATAATTTGTAATAAACATTTAAGAATAAAGAAAAAACAGAATTTTTGTTAAATAAAATGATGAAAATTAACAGCCTCAATTCTTTACAAAATGATAAGTATCTTAAAATATTATTAGATTACACGAGCCTGCAAAAGTTGGGTTATGTTATGTTTTTTAGCTTTTGATAACTGATTCCTATGTACCGCTGAATCCGAAATTGACCTTCATTGTTTACCATCATGTAAAGATTTTCACGTAAATTTTAAAGATAAAAAAAGAAAAAATACCTGCCGTCCCGGCCTACAGGCGGGGGTAGATTTCGAAGTTAAGTATACTAATTTCACAAACAAAAACTAAATCATGATTAGAGATAAAACCACTTTAACAATTTTATCTGGCCGCTTTGGACGAGTTTTTATTTCGTTTTTATATAATAGCTGGTTTGATCAGAATTACGTTAGGGCGGTATTAAAAAAATATTTTTCCATGCTCAGCAACTCGAAATTTTCCGGCACAACTCCAGATTCATTTTTAATAATAATAATAAAAAAAATATGAAACTTGCTGACGTGATTTTTGAAGAGATTTATAGGCGACCTGTGTTTTTATTTTTCATTCAATTAATTAAAACTTGATATATAAACAATTATTTTCTCAGAAGGACAATATTTTTCGTTTCTAACACGATCGCTTCGGGAAATTCCGTTCAAAATGCCCACTTTGACATCATTTTTTGAAATATATTCTACCTCTATTAAAAAATCTATCATTACGGTACATTATATAGTTTCCGAATAAGCGAATCTACCAATTAAATGCGTTTGAGAGCAAAAATGAATTGAAAGATGAGACAGAAAATAAGCAGTTTGGATTTGAGTGCACCCTTAATACAATGATTTTTCCAACACAATCCGCTTCGGGAAATTCGGTTCAAAATGCCCACTTTAACAGAAATTTTTAAAATACATTCTGCCTCTATCATAAAATCGACCATTACGGTACATTATATAGTTTCTGAGTAAGAAAACGTACCAATTGGAAACCTTTGAGAGCAAAAATGAATTGTAAAATGAGTCTGTAAATAAGCAGTTTGAATTTGAATACACCCTTACTAAGATGATTTTTTTCTTACACCTCTATGTATTTTTAATTTGTTTTTGCTGTAAGAATTGGTCCTATCCGAAACTTGTCTATATACTATACATGTTGTAGACAATATTAAGAAGATATATGATAAATTCATGGGGATTTTATATCTTTTGAATTGACGGAGTTATGGGTTTTTTTCTTCTTCAAACCCCCTTTTTGTTTTCGTTTTTAATTTTTTTTGCGGTACGAGTTGGTCCTATCACAAACTTGTGAATATAAAAGTTGTAGATAATATTAAGGAGATTTATAATAAAATTAATTGGATTTGATATCTTGAGAATTGATGAAGTTATGAATTTTTTTCTCCCCAAAACCCTATTTTTTGCGCCCCTTGAGCCCATTTTTAACTTTATCAAAAATCTGTGATACATAAATTTTTGGCCCTATTTTTTGAAGTAATAAAAACTTTAAACTAATTTGATGTGTGCAAAAATTAAGAAGTTATGGGGGGGGGGGGGCGGTTTTCACAAAGCCCCTCCCTATTTCCATCCCCTTGGTCCGATTTTGCCCATTAACGAACTTGACCGAGATTTTATGCCCATTGATTTTATGTATCAGTTTGGAAGAGATTGGTGCAGAATTACGAAAGTTATCGTGTCCAGAAGAAATTGATATACATATAGAGATAGATAGATAGATAGATAGATAGACAGATAAAGTTTTTTATTGAGGGTGGTTTTGCGGTTCTAGGGGTCATGATCGGTGTAGATCTGCAAAAACTTTTCAGAAATTCCAACATAGGGGAGAATGTAATAGGTAGTATTTCATACGAAATCTACCAAAGATTGCGAAAATTGGATACTATAAAATAGATGTGATTGTTCTGTTTTTAACTTTCGATGATTGATTTTTTTTTTTTTTTTTACCGCTGAATCCGAAAATGACCTTCATTTTTAACCATCAGATCAAGATTATTCGCAAATTGCAAATTTCAAAGTTAAAAAGTTCAAAGTTAAGAAGTTCAAAGTTAAAATTGAACCTCCTCCCCCATCTCATCAGACCACTCAGCTGTTTAGCTGTAAGAATCTCAGGATAAGCAAAAATACTGAATAAAATAAAATAAAAAAGTTTTACATCTGTTTCATAGTATCAGATTTTCACTATATTTTAATTTACACATTTGCGATTAGCAAAAACATCCTACCGTGATGGTTAAAAATGAAGGTCATTTTCAGATTCAGTGCTAAAGAGTACGTAAAAATTAATTATCAAAAGTTAAAAAACACAGCCATCTCTTCTATTTTATAGTACTCGTATTTGATTTTTGTTATTCTTTAACTTTGACAATTTATGATTTGCGAAATATCCTGACATGATGGTTAAAAATTAAGGTAATTTTCGGATTCAGTGCTAAAAAATACGTAAAAGTTCAAAACCCAACAATCGCAGCCTTGTGTTATCTAATCTAAAACTTTTTCTTAAACTTTTTGGCGGTAATCTATCCGAAATTTTTTGTGTTAGCTTGTAAAATGGTAACCACCGAAAATCATAATAATATTGGATTGTTATCGGATTTGTGCCAGTATGTAAAATTTAATCTCGATCGGATATTTGAAAGTGAGTTAAAGTTCGAATACAAATTTTGAACTGGAAAAACATACATACAATCGTTAAAGTAACATAAAAACTTATAAAAATAACATCATTTTTGTTAAAAGAAATCATAAGAAAGGCAACAGTCTCAAATTCTGACAAAATAAAACATATGTTTTTTGAGCCAATCTGAAATTTAATAAAAGTTAACTTAATTGTAATACTTGTACGATTTTTTTTCAAAGCGCAGATACACATGAAATAAAATCTTCGAATACTTAAAGCACTTGGTATATGACACCTCAAAGCCTAGACGAAATCATTTGTGTTCAGAGCAGAAAAGTGGCATAAGTCAAGCATTTTTAAAGTTTCATAACTCGCTCAATTTTAGTGTTATACGAACGGGCCTTTTTTCTGTCTTACTTGTCAGTGTATTAGGAAAATTTTACTAAATATAACTTATCGGACCGGAGGACCGTATGAAAATTTAAATTTCGCAAATTTTTAAGAAATATTTTTATTGACCCAAATCGCTTTTAAAATATTTCTTTACCTCATTTAAAACATTTTTGTAATTGGAACTATATGTCTATGACTAATGGTTTAGGAATTAACCATTGAACACCGTTGAGAGTGGACACCCTGTATAAAGACACTCAAGCTTTTAAAAATAGCTAAAGTTTAACAATGTAATTAGTATCTTGTAACAATATATAAACAAATGTATTTCAAAGTTGAAAATTTGCGTAAAAATTAATCTTTTTCTTAAAAATTGATATTTCTTTTGTTTAATTAAGGATACTTATTAAGGTTTTGTTAAAAACTAAAATATAAGTTTAACTCTCCTCTTAGAAGTTGATATTTCTCGCGCTATAGTTGAAAAAAAATCATAGGAAACCAGCATTTTTCCTTAAAAAATTATATTTCCCATTGCTTCGCTTAGTAATACTCATTAATGTGATGGTTGTTCAAAAACAAAAATTTAAGTTTATATCCCCATCTTACAGTTGAAATATTGTAAAGAAATCAGTCTTTTTCTTTCAAAATTGATATTTTTCTTGAACAAAAACATTTTCTGATCCGTTTTTAAAATTTGTGACGTCAAAACTCTTTTGTTGTGAGCCCCTCAAGTTTAAAGAATTCGAGGGACGATGTAAGGGAGGATTAGTGAATGGGAGAGTTTATTTGGAATTTTCGTTCACACTGGCCCCATCGAAAGAAATCCTATTGAATTTGATACAAAATAAGGAAATTATTTTGAAAATATCTTGGGGTGTAGTCATGTAAGTATTTAAATCTTACATAACTAGCGTCTAAAAGTATGGTAAATTCACAAAGTAGTGTAAAAGTTAATAAAATTCGTCTTTTTACATTAAAAAATCGTTATTTTTCTTTTTTTTCTAATTATTAAAATTCTTTAAAGTAATGGTTATTCAAAAACTAAAATATATGTTTAAATTTCACTTTTAAGATGAAATTCTCATCTTATAATTGAAAAAATTTTAAAGAAATCTGCTTTTTCCATTAAAAATTGATATTTTTTATTATTTTGCTTAATTAATAATGCTCATTACGGTGTTGATTATGCGAAATTCAAATAAAAATTTTATCATCGTTTTATAGTTTAAAAAAAAATCTAAAGAAGTCAGCTTTTTTCCTTAAAACTTGATATTTTTCATTGTTTTTGCTTAATGAATAATACTCATTAAGGTGTTGATCGTTCGAAATTCAAATAAAAATTTAATCACCGTCTTATAATTAAAAAAATCTAAAGAAATCAGTTTTTTTTTCTTAAAAATTGATATTTTTCATTGTTTTGCTTGATTAATAATACTCATTAAGGTGTTGATATTTCAGAATTCAAATATATGTTTAACTTTCCTCATTTAAGTTGATATTCTGATCTTATAGTTGAAAAAATCTAAAGAAATCAACTTTTTTTCTTTAAAAATTGATATTTTCCCTTGTTTTGCTTAATTAATGATACTGATTAAAGTGATGACCGTTCAGAATTCAAATATATGTTTAACTTTCCTCATTTAAATTGATACTATGATCTTATAGTTGGAAAAAAATCCAAAGAAATCAGCTTTTTCCTTTAAAATTGTTATTTTCATTGTTTTGCTTAATTAATAATACTCATTAAGGAGTTGATCATTCAAAATTCAAATATAAATTTAATCTTCATTTTTATAGTATGATAATCTAGTCGATCTAACGTTCACCTCTCATATTATAGCGGAAAAACGCTAAAAACGTCATTTTTCCCGCCATGGGGCGTTCAAATCTGTTTCTAGGGGTGGAAGGTGGTGGTGCGGTGAGACACGAGAATGTGGCATTAGCGGTGCACCTGCGTGATGCGGAGGCACCCGGCTGAGCCCGTACTGTCATTTCCTCACTACTGACTTCCTTACTCAGTCAAAACTTACTTAATAAATATATGTTTTATTACAGCATGCTTAACAAAATATCTACACCTGAAGCACGGTTTTAAAAAAAATATCGTGTTTTTTTTATATAAACATAATTATTGGAAATATAACATACATGGCAAATGAATGTTTTAGATATAGGAGGATACATTAATTAGATAGTGTGTACCAGTCGCGGGAAAAAAGTAACCCCCTTACTAACTCTGCAACTAATTATAATAGAAGAAAGTTACTGGTGCAAAAGAGTTGGAAAGAAAGTCTAGTTTTAAATGATATACATATAAAATTTGCTTAGGGAGCCATCTACAAATCAAAACCAGACCAAAATTTTTCAATGGCAACACAGTATTTTGACAATATATTTTAAATCTTTGGTTCAAACTACGTCTAGTAACGAAATTTCAAGTCATTTGAATGATAGCTTTTTGAATTATAAATATTCAAAACTTTGAGTTTCTAAAATTAAATTACATTTTCATACAATTTTTAATATCTCCTGAAATTATAATCCTAATGTAATAATTTTTAGTGTGATTACAATACTAAAAAGCCCAAACATAAATACATTGAATTTGTAATTTTATACTATGAATTATGAAATTAATAATTGAAAATATATATATAGGGGGAACTTGGGATACTTGACCCATAGGGATACTTGACCCAAGGCCTTTTTCTCAGAATTGGGAAAGTTTTGGAAGTTGGAAGTGGCATCACTTCTTATCTTTCAGTTAGTAGACCACATGGTAAAAATAACAACTGAATCGTTGCATAAGTTTTCAAATTATCAGACAAAATACATTTTCATGCCCCAAAAGTAATTTTTTTGTGCTGTAAACTCGGATGATATAATTTTTTTCGTTTAAAGGTAGGACTTTTTTAATTGGTAATTTGTTTTGTACATGTTGTTAGCTACATTAACATGCATAATAGTATTAATGTACGTATTAGCAAATGGCTGCATTTTGGGGTTATGTAGTAAACATGCAACTAGGGATACTTGACCCAAGTCGCCTAGGGATACTTGACCCACGTCGCCTAGGGATATTTGACCCAAGTCACCTAGGGATACTTGATCCAAGATTAGGATTAGTACTATTCAAATGCATTTAGCATACGTTTTATTTATTTATTTATTTATTTTTTTTATAGATGCCCCAAAAATATAAAAGAAAAGAGGGAGCTAAACCCAGAGAGGCTATTCCTTCTGGTATTTTGGAAAAAGCTGTGGAAAAGGTTCTGGATGGTGCCCCATGTCATACAGTATCCAAAGAATTTGGTCTCTGTAGAAATACTTTAAGAAGATATGTCAGAAAAATCCAGGGAGGGCAAACAACAAATTTTGTTCCATCATATAAAGCAAAGCAAGTTTTTAATGAAAAAGAAGAAGAAGAACTGTCTAACTATTTAGAAGCTATGGCTCGCATGAATCATGGTTTGACCACCAAGTTAACTTCCAAGCTTGCTTATGACATAGCAGTAAAAAATAAAAAAATATATCCAGAAAATTGGGAAAAAGAAAAAGCAGCCGGCTATTTTTGGTTGCGAGGCTTCATGAGTAGACATCCAGAACTGTCTTTAAGGAAACCAGAAGCCACCAACTTATCTCGTTCCACCAGTTTTAATCGACACAATGTCTCAACTTTTTTTAATAATTTAAGCGAGGTATTACGTAAATATCAGTTTGGGCCTGACAGCATATGGAATGTGGATGAGACCGGAATAACAACAGTTCAAAAATGTCCAAAAGTGATAGCACCTTCGAAATCAAAACAAGTTGGTCTTGTAACTTCAGCCGAGAAGGGACAGTTAGTGACAGTGTGTAATGGAATTAATGCCTTGGGGAACAGCATCCCACCATTTTTCATTTTCCCTCGAGTGAAGTTAAATCCAGCTTTTTTGTTTGGAGCTCCGACAGGTTCAGGTGCAGCAGCTCATGTTTCTGGCTGGATGACAGAAGAAAATTTTCTCCCATTCTTACACCATTTTGTTAAGTATGTACGATGCTCAATTGAAAAAAAAAATTTGTTACTGATAGATAATCATGAAAGTCATATAACGTTGGCTGCCATTGATTTTGCGCGCGCCAATGGCATTATAATTCTAACATTCCCTCCACACTGTTCTCACAGACTCCAACCACTAGATGTATCAGTTTACTCTCCTTTCAAAAGATATTATAATGTTCATTGCACAAATCGCCTGACAATACACAAACCTGGAGAACCAATTACAATTTATGATATAGCTCAACTTGTTGGAAACGCATTTCTACAAGCATTTACACCCTCTAACATAACAAGTTGTTTCAAAGCAACAGGCATTTGGCCTTTCAACGATAGTATCTTTGCAGAAGAGGACTTCTTATGTTCAGCAGTAACTGATCGAACTAATCCAGATGATCATCCAGAACCATGCTCTTCCTCTATTCCAACAGAACAGCCTTCAACTTCAAGATGTGAACAAGTTGATACTCCATCAAATTCAAGTTCAGGAGGTTTCAGTGTTAGTCCTGAAAAGATTAGTCCTTTTCCAAAGGTGGGGAATAGAAAAATGACAACTAGAGGTCGCAAAAAAGGCAAGAGCATTGTTCTGACAGATTCACCAAATAAAAAGGAAATTGAAACTAAACATAGAGCACGGAAAGAGAAGAAACGAAAGAAAGAAAAAGCAATATCAAGAAAACTACTATCATATTTAGGAGCACATAAAAAGCAATTAAGAACGTTACCAACAAACCAGATACAGACAGTGAAAGTTCCGATCCCGACTTCGACTTAAAGTCTATTGTCAATTCAGGATCAAACTTGAGCGAGGAAGATGACAAAATCTCTGGAGTCACAAAAATAAACGACTGGGTTCTTGTCAAATATTGTGGGAAACGGAATATAAGAAGATTTGTTGGAAAGGTTCTGGAAATTAATTCTGATGGGCTTACTATTCAGTTTGCAAGAAAAATGGATGGTACCAGATTTAAATGGCCTGAAATGGATGACATATCAGAAGTTGATACTGACCAAATTGAGGCTATTCTTCACCCACCTGAGTTTTCCATACAAAATGATAGATTACAAGTTTTGTGTTTAAATATGAGTTTACATTGGGAGTTGAATAAATTATTTTCTTATTCTGGAACTTATTTAGGTACAGGATGAACTTTCAGACTGCTAATATTTTGAACTTTCTACAATAAAAATTAAAATTGGGCATATTAATGTTAGGCCTATGTAATAAAAATTAAAAGTATTAACTTGTTTGGCAAAAATAAAAAGTTATTGACCTTAATATTAATTTTGTTCTTATGTAAAAGTGTTTTGTTTATAATTTAAAATCATACTCTCAAATTTATGACTTGGGTCAAGTATCCCTATATATAGGGATACTTGACCCAAATTGAAATTTTTAAATATTCATATTTTACTACTTTTACAAATAATAATTTCGGAATAATAATAATAGATATTGTGTAATACTTCATTTAGCATACATAGACTGCATTACATACCCATAAAAAATATTAAAAAAAAATTAAAAATCCAAAACTAACAATTGGGTCAAGTTTCCCTAGTTTCCCCTATATATATGAATTGCAACCTGCAATTATTTTGATAGATTTATATTTATTATGTCCTACTTTATGCGAATTCCCAACTTTAAAATTTTCTTCCAAGTTGTATTCAAATTATGATTAAGAAACATCGAAATGATGGGGGGTTGTCTATGATGTGCAGAAAAGCATAATTTGAAAAAAAATTTACTCATTTTATTGAAACATTTTGGCTGAGAATAGTCGAAACATATTAACCTTTAAATGCATAGTGATGTAAATTTCCATCACCTTTTTATTTAATTTTTATTGCATAAATTAAGTTCTTACAACCACTATATTTATATAGAAATATTAATCCTCTAAAAATTACAAAAATATGCTACTAAATAAAGTTAAAAATGTATCTTAAGATTTCTGGGTTCTAATCCTTAATTTAAAAATAAAAAACACAATTCTAAAAGACCAATTCATGCAGTTAAGGGTTAAGCGAGTAAAATGGTCATATTGTTAAGAAATAATACATTAATAGAAGTGATACAGTCATTCTGAGCATTTCAACAATCGAGTATCGATTTTCAATTTGAATACGGCCTTTAAAATATGCTCATTTTAAAATAATTAATTTATCTGAAGCTAATTGTACGATTTTATGAAAATTTGTATTTAGGCTAATTCAGGGGTGTAGAATTTATTTATGGTGTCAAACTTGGGTATTGCTATTGTAAAAAAAAAACAAAGTTTGGGTTCTTTTTTTATACGTAGATGGGCCCCCTAAGCAAATTTTATATGCATAATTTAAAAGTACACTTTATTTCCAATCGTTTGGCATCAGTAACTTTCTACCACAATAATTTGTTGCAGAGTTAGTAGGGGTGTTTACTTTTTTTGCCATGACTGTACGTACAGTCGTGGAAAAAAAGTAAACACCCCTTACTAACTCTTCAACAAATTATCGTAGAAGAAAGTTACTGGTACCGAACGATTGGAAATAAAGTCTACTTTTAAAGGATGTATATAAAATTTGCTTAGGGGGCCATCTACATATTAAAACGAACCCAAACTTCATTTTTTTCAATAGCAATACCCAATTTTAACAAGATATTTCAAATCTTCAGTTCAAACTATGCCTAGACATCAAATTTCAAGTCCTTTGAATGATAAGTTTTTGAATTATAAACATTCAAAATATAGTGCTTCTAATGTTAAATTACATTTTCATATTTTCATTAATATCTCCTGGAATTATACTCCTAATGTGCTAATTTTTTTGTGTAGCAATAATACTAAAATATCCAAATATAAATACGCTGAATTTGCAATTTTTGTAATTTTATGATATGAATTATGAAATTAATATTCGAAAAAATTATGAATCGCAAGCTACAATTTTTTTGATGGATTTAGATTTATCAAGTCCTGCTTTATGGAAATCCAAAATTTCCCATTTTTCTACCAAGTAGTTTTCAAATTATGCATAAAAACGGCAAAATGATGGTTTAAGGGGCCGTCTATGATAGAAGTGACTAGTAGATAATTTGAAATTTCTTATGCTATCCTGTAATCTAGCAGTCTTCAATGACTGCTTGAGTGGTGATTAAGATGCCTTGATCAAGAAGGGGCTCTCTCGGTCAACAATAGAGTACCGAACTTCAATTTGGATACATCCCCTAAAATATGCTCGTTTTAAAATAATTCATTTTTTGGAAACTTATCGTACGAAGTGCATAAAAATATGTTTTTAGGCTAATTGAAGGGTGTAGAGTTCATTTATGCTGTCAGAATTGTGTACTGCTATTGAAAAAAACAAAGTTATGGTTCGTTTTAATATGTAGATGGCCCCCTAAGCAAATTTTATACACATAATTTAAAAATAGACTTTATTACCAATCGTGCGGTACCAGAAACTTTCTTCTACGATAATTTTTTGCAGAGTTAGTAAGGGGTGTTTACTTTTTTTTCCCACGACTGTACATATGTATTTTCAAAGTACCTGTCTCTTTAATTCGATTTTTTTAACAATATCCCATATATATATAAAAAAAATCGACGATTTGCCTAGGATGTATTTGCGTTGTCTTATAACGCTTTTTATCGCTATATTGGGTCGTTCGGAAAGTCGTGTCCGTTTGGGAAAATCAATATTTACTGGAAAATTCTGCTTGGTAATTATTAGACATTAGATAGCTGAATCAGTGTCTAATAATTAAATGATAGAATTTTCCGGCACGAATTGATTTTCCCAAACGGACACGACTTTTCGAACGACCCAATAGATGCATCTATTTTAAGAAATACACATTTTTTTTGTCCCGAACGCATATATTTTTCATTTCCTAAGAATCTTTCTATTCTAAAAAAAATGTAAGTAACACCGTCATCGCCTCAGAAAATGACTTTTTTCTGGTCTTTCTTGAGAGTCTCATTACAAAAGTTTTATAAGAGCAAAAACTATACATAGGAATTAATCTCTTTTTTTCTAAGTATATACATTAGAAGCTACCAGTGTGCAGACTGCATTTATTTTTTTTTTTTTTTGACTATTTTTTAGGGTTTATTTCCATTTTAAATTCAAATTTTTAGCATTTCGAGAGAGATTTTTTGCATATTTTACAGAAGAAGTTTTAAGTTGTTGTCAATTGTAAACACAGCGCAAAGAATAACATTTTCTTCAAATTAAAAATCTATGTTTATGCGTGACTGTTATAAACAGAAAAAACCTTTCAAATTAGAATTAAATGATTACGTGATAAAAGCAGTAAAAGATTGAAAATCAAGTCATAAAACATTGTATTTACACGTGACTATTAAAAGAGAAAGAAAACTTTGGTGAAAATTATATCAGATTTAAAACAATACATTTAAAATGTCTTATTTAAAACTATTTTCCTATAGCGTTGTTAAAAAAATACCAGGAAATACTTATCTAAAATGAAATGAATGGAAATGCGCTTACTAAACAATCGCATTAAAAATATTTTCCAGATGCAAACACCAATTCGTTTTATAAGGAGACATAGATGTATGCGGGGGAGGAGAGGGGGAGGGGGGTAGTGGAAGCATCTGCTTTAAATCATTGAAAAAAGTAAGAATTTTAAAAAGGAAAGATAATATAAATATAAAACGGTAATTCGTGATTGAATTGAGGATTAATGATTGCATTTTTTTTTTTTTTTTTTTGTATGATAATTTTGTCTTTAAGTGTTTCATTCTATTATTCAATAATAACTGTAAACATGAGTTTTATTTTAGTTTGAAACTTTTCAGTCTAACACCACTTACCAAGCCCAGTGAATGTTTTGAGTTGTGTTCGGTCTTTCAGTTTTTTAAACTTATTATTTTACACAGTAAAAGTGTAATACAAATTCAAATAAGTAGCCAAGATATACATATATCTTGGCTACTTATTTTAATTTGTTATATATATACAGGGTGTCCAGAGAATAAGACCCTGACTTCAAAATTAAATATCGCCAAAACAAAGATCAATAGAATTAATTATGCGGTAAACGGTTTCTTTATCAGCTAAGTCAGAGTTGGGCAGTATCGAAAATACATGTATTTGAAATACACTTCCAAAATACATTTGTATTTTGTATTTCGTATTTTAAACTGACTAAAGGAAAGTATTTTGGCAATGTATTTTGAAATGATTTTTCCAAGTATTTTGTATTTTGAAAATACTCAAAATACATTTCTGTAAATTTCAAGCTGCTTTTTTTAAACCGCAAAATCTAAGATTCACAAAAGCAAAATACGCGCTTGACTGTTTTGTTTCGTCTTAGAATTATAATGAATGCATCTGCTCTGCTGAAGCATTTTTGCTGAATGGTTACAAAACGTTCTAGTTTTTATAGTTCTAATAACGTTGCTATGAGAATGAAAAACTACTGTGTGATAAACAGGAAGAATCATTTAGAGTTTTGCTATGTATTCTATTTTTTAAATACGATAGAAATATACTGCAGTTAGTTATTTAGAAGACTCCTGAAAGAATGACTCAGCTCCCGCTGGTAATGTATCAAGTGAATTAATTATTTGTTATAATACAGTTGCGCTGTATTAGGCGGGAATTTTCTTAAAAATAATTTCTGTTGGTAATGGTGTTAAAAAGTTAAGGCAACATGCATGTGTAAAACTAGATCTACTTTTATAAGTGGAACTTTTCAAGCCACAACTAACTTAAAACTCATTTAAAGGTAAGATTTTTGGTTTTATACCGTTATGCATTGATTGAAACATTATTTTTTATAGCTCCTTTGTATTTATTGTATTAATATTTAGGTATAATGTACCCCACTCGTGATATTTATTAAATGGAGGGTGAATTTTATTACATAAATATAGTTCTATTTATTGATATATTTATTATTACAAATACAGTATGTATATGTTTAAATACAGTTTTACAATAGAAATGAATGAGATATTCAATATGTTATGAAAATTTAAAGTCATTTTAATAAAATCACTTATTCAAGATTGATGGAAGTTTAAGACAGACCACGACGAAGAGCGATGCATTGATTACAGGCACTTTTAATTTATTAAACTCTAAAAGATCATTACTAAAGCGCACTACTAAAAGAAAAAAAAAAAAAAAAAAAAAACATTATTTGGTGTCATTTCCGCATATTATGATATTCCTAGGATTTAAACAAAAACATTTAGCATGTTGTATATTTTATATTTCTCTTTAAATTCTTTCTTTTTTTTTATTATTCATGGGAAGCACTCATATTTACGTTGCAGTGACCGAGGCATTAATGAATTATGTATATATTTTTTAACAGACTTCCAACAAAGGGGGTTGTGCAATTCGTTTATATCCACGCATAACTCTTGAACCGATGCTTCGATTTTCAATCTCGCTCTCTTCTTTTTTTTTAAGAAATGTTTCTGTTTTCGGGTGACAACGGTTCGATTTCACCAGGACAATACTATAAACTTTTTTTTTTGGGTTTTATAAGCATTAACTTTCGTAAAAATTAAGCTATCATCACGAAATTTTAATATATTATCGTGTACTGCACGTCAAAATGAGCGATATTAAATAGATAAGGGAATTAAGTAAAATGAACGTGAATTACTGTTCTGCACCAGGTAAGTAAACAGATTTTATCCGAACGCACATCAAACAGCGATGCCGTTTGGGTCGGGTGGAAACTCATTTTTTCGTTGTGGGTCGGGTTCGAGTTGGTTTGGCCCTAATTCGAGTTCTGGTTGACATTTGCGGGATGGGTTTGATACACTGCTGAAATCGTAAGAAAAAGTCACGGTTTCCGGCGGATTCAGCTCCAGCTGAAAATTGTACTTTAAAAAACCTTAATAAAATCTGTCAGGGGTAGGGGGGATCTCCGTTCTTAATATCGTCATCTGAGCAGTCTCTCTTAGGCTGTGAAACCAGAGGCAGACTGTATAACTTTATTGATTAAACAGAGAGTATACAGAGCTTCTTAAAAATAATCCAGATGGTATACGGCGTATATCTGCGTATATCCTCCACTACACCGCTGGTTGTTAACCTATTTTAAAAATAAACTTCACTATATTATTAAAAATGAAAAAAAACTATTATTTTTCTAACTATTACTATACAAACATACACGGCCCGAAATAACAGGTCTCGGCCCGAGCCCAACCCGTAGAAAATCTTTTTAGCCCGTCTCGTCCTGTACAAAAAAAAAAAAAAAAAATATTGGCACAGCCTGGTTTAAAAGCTGAAGGTTCGGCCCGAGCCCGGCCCGGTATAAAAGCTAAAAACTCGGAACAAGCTCAGCGGCCCAATATAAAAGCTAAAAGTTCGGCCCGATCCCAGCTCGTACAAAACCTTGATTAACCCGGCCCAACTGAATTTCAACAAAATGTTGATTTTTACGCCAATATGGTTAAAAGTCGTCTTGTATGAGGAAGTCTGACAAAAAGTATTTATTTTAGCTTTTTTTTTCATGTTTATACTTTTCATTTTTAAGAAAACATGCTGGACTGTGATATTTATCTTTTAAATGAATCTGTATTTGTATGGAAAAATCTCAGTTATCATTTAAAATCTAATCCACATTCTAATCCACATTCCATGGTGCGGAGACTTAAATATATGAAAAATGCTATAAAGCATGAAATCTTCCAAGACGGAATCGACAGGAAAGGAGAATATCCGTTATAGACAGGTTTCGTTCTTAGCAGGTAGATAGTTTGGTGTAAATGTATTCTTTTCGCACGTGTTATTATATTCCTTTTGCATGGATCAACACACTTTTCAGTTTTACACAGGATTCTTCATAGGCAGGTTCTTTTTCACAGTTTTTTTTCTGTGCGATAACTTCATTGCCTAGAGATACCATATGTACTACCCTTTGAAAATAATAATTTTAACAATTTAATTGTAGAATAATGGCGATTTTTAAAAATATAACATTTTGTGCAAAAACTTTTGTGCCGTGCCAAAATTGACTGATTTTTGCATAGGCCAGACCGGGCCGGGGCGGTCCAAACATTTTCATACGTGTTGGGTCGGAACCGAGCTTGAAAAATTTTCACAGTGCAGACCTCTATGAAGAATGAAGTTATCTTCTTCAGGATGAGCGACCGGTATGCGTGTTGAATAAGGTGCTCGGGATCTTGATTATTCCCACCAGTTATTTTTTTATTGTAAATTTTGCCTTATTTAATCAGGACATTTTCTTGATTCAATTAGTCCAAAATTTCTGTTATGAAAAACCGATGATAAAAGATTAAAAATTCTGTAAAAGATGCTTATCGCCAAGGGACTAAGCCCCGATTCAGCCCAGAAAAAAGAAGTCAGGCCCGGACCGGAAAGAGTGAGGTCGAGATCCTGACCGGCCCAATCCTTCAGAAAAACATAAAACCCGTGCCTGACCCGGAAAGAGTGAAATCCAGTCCCGGCTCGATCAGAATGTCGTGAATGAAAATGAGGCACCGCCCGTGCAGACCTGTAACCTTATGCCCAAACTTTTTAAATTTTAAATGTATTTTGTATTTTCAATGTATTTTGTATTTGGAATTTTTTAAATTCGGAAAGTATTTTGTATTTTGTATTTTGTATTTTAGGTTCTAAAACTAATGTATTTTGTATTTTGTATCGAAAATGACTTTTCGATGTATTTTGCCCAACTCTGGTTGTAAAAATGTTATACAGAAATTTAAAATTTAGTTTAAAAAACCGTTAACAGATGGCGCTGTACTCGATATGCTTATAAATTGAAGAGCTGAGTGGATGAACATGTTAAGTGAAAAAGCTAAGATGCTTTACTGACACGTACCGTTTTATTGGTTAAAAAAAGGAAAAAAAACCGCCAAACTTTGGGAATATTTCCTTCAATGGTAACCTGGCTATTGTGCTTGAATTAAGTTATTGCTGCTGAAATTTGATTTTGTAACCCTCGTTTGCGTGCTTCTGGAAAGAGGATAAGGAAAATTATTGCGAATGCATTTATTACTTCATCGATGATGAAATATAGAAGATTACAGAATTTCAAAGCATATCTGGAAGTAAGCAAACTTCCACGCGTCACTACGATCTTAAACAGAATACACTGTTCAAAATCTTTAGCTTTTACTGCAGACTCACTTTACCGCTTTCAGAGAAAACGGTTACTTGACTATATTATGGAGCATTCTCATTGGTCAGAATAGAGTTATTCTATAAAAGCGATGGAGTGACTTAAGCACCGAACGCTGCAGATTTTTAGCAGTGTAAAGTGCCCTTCTACATCAGAGAAATTTTTTGTTTGTCCTTTAAAACTCCCCGTAAAAGAACTATTTACGCATTATAAATACTACAAAAAATGAATTTAAAAAGCACATCACTCATACTTGAATGAAATTACTTTCATTTTAGGATTTTTTATTCATGTATTTTACAAATATTGTTTATTTCAATAAACAGTAACGTACATTAATCAAATACTTGTGCGCTACTGCGGACGAATCTATAGAGTTCTAACACTTTACTCAAAGTAAACATTCAATGTTTCAAATTATGATTTGCCGATAACTTTTTAAAGGTTGGCGTGACGTCATGATGTTATTTAAAGTGCCTTTACTTTTCCTTGCTTAAAAATTCGTGTAAAAGAACTATTTAGGCATTTTAAATATTACAAAAAGGAAATTCAAACGTTTACAGCATATTTTTGAACAAATATATATAGATTTTACAAATGTTATTCATGTATTATTATTCTATAAATTATTACTGATATTTATCAAATATTTGAATTTCTAAAAATAAAAATTCTGTTTATATCCATAATATAAAATTTCTAAACCTGAAAATTGGTATTAAAAAATAAACAGGCATGAAAATATTATAACAATGTGGATTTAAAAACTCCCTATTTTCGTCTGCCTAAAGTCTATGGTAGCGCTGCAGTCAAAGCCACAGCGGTTGAAAACGGCTATGGACCAATCAGAATTTATTGCCATTATTTCCTCTTACAAAGGCTATAGATTTTCTAGTGATAACACTGTCCTTAGTCATTTCGCCCGTATTCTTAAAACGTGAGAACATCAAATTGACTAAATGGAATCAAGAGATTGAAGAATGGTGAAAGAAGCTCTTCGAAGAATTGACTGGGATGGAAACATAAATGGTAAGCATTCAAGCAATAATTATTTTATTACATATTATTGGTTATTCATACTCCTATGATTTTATGTTATTACTTACCACGTAAAGACCGGATTTTTGCAAAATGTATTGCATAAAATTACATAAGCATTTTAAGGATTGTTACATAAAATTACACAGTTCATTCAAAACATCAATATTTTAAAAGTTAGATTTCCGAAGAATGAAAATAAAAATAAAAGGGACACAAAAACTCGAGTTATATTCTAAAAAAACTGAAATAGGTACATGACGGGGATTGAAGATTCGATGAAGACCTAACAATAAGAAAAGGGATATAAACAAAGTTACAAAATTGCAACCCCATAATTTTAATTCTGTAAATTCAGTATTATGCTTTGATACCATCAAGTCAATATGCTGCAAAATCCGGTCTCTAGCCCAATACATGATATTAGTATGTATCCGTCTTTATCACACACTGATATCGTAATATCGCTCACCCGCAAGAAAAATTACACATTTCGGTAAAAGTAAATTTCATAAGAGAGGCAAAAGAAAATTTGCACAATTTTATTGTAACAAGAAATTATAACAGTTAGCTCAGCATGCAGGAAATAAAAACGTGCATGAAAGCATTAAACACTTTAGAATGAAGACGCAGAAGAGGTTTGGAGGATTGGGTAATTTTACCTTTCCACACAATCCAACCCCTTTCTGTGGTCACGTCGACTAAATCCATTTTCCATATAACAACACTTATTAAACTTCTTCTGCAGCAAGACGCACCTATGACAGACCTTTTAGTGAAATCAAACGCAAAATGAATTTTTGCAAGATGTGTCACTTTTCTTGCAGGTGAGCGATATATACGTATTTTTATTGTAAAGTCCTTTCGTGTTTTTCCTTCATATTTAGGTGCGTTCATAATATTATATAAACTAGCAGGAATGACCGAGCTAAGCTCAGTCAAAATGAGCTTTGTGTTTATCTCGATATATTATTCCCACTAAATCATTCTTGCTGTTTTAGATACAATTAGCTTGACCCTGAGACATAGTGACCCAAAATGATGCACTAATCGAATTTTTTCGAACATGCGACCTAATACAATGCTCTTCTCGAGTCTGAAAACGATGGAATACAAAATTTAGTGAAAATCGTTAGTCATATTCTAGATAAAATAAGCTTGACCCACGTTGATTCAAAAAACCACTAACCGAAATTTATCGAAAGTGTGAGCTATTTCAATGGTATTTTTGTTCTGTGAAACGGTACAACAAAAAAAAAATTGTCAAAATTGTTTGAACATTTTTGAGATGGATGCCGTTAGCTTGACCCCGACCCATTATCACCAAAATGACCCACTAATAGAATTTTCTTGAGCATGCGACCCAGCCCACTGGTTTTATATTGTCCAGAAACAGTTTAGTACACAGTTTTGTCAAAATCTTTTGAGCCGTTTTTTAGATAAAGTTAGCTTGATCCTGATCCATTAGGACCCAAAATGACCCATTCATTGAATTTTTCTCGTACATGCGACCCTGCCCAATGGTCTTATCATGCTCGGAAACGGTATTATACAAAATGTTTTCAAAATGCTTTGAAGCGCTTTTTAAATACAATTAGCTTGACCCTGACCCATTGTGAGCCAAAATGACCCACTAATCGAATTTTCTTGAACATGCGACCTAGCCCAATGATCTTCTCTAGCCCGAAAATGATAGAATACAAAATTTAGTCAAAATCGTTTAAGCCGTTTTTTAGATAAAATTAGCTTGACCCTGACCCATTGTGAGCCAAAATGACCCACTAATCGAATTTTCTTGAGCATGCGATCTAGCCCAATGGTCTTCTCTAGCCCGAAAATGATAAAATACAAAATTTAGTCAAAATCGTTTAAGCCGTTTTTTAGATAAAATTAGCTGGACCCTGACCCATTGTGACCCAAAATGACCCACTAATCGAATTTTCTCGAACATGTGACTTACTCCAATTCTCTTCTCATGCCCAGAAATGGTATAATATAAAATTTTGTCAAAATGTTTTAAGCGTGATTTTAGATTCAATTAGCTTGACTCTGGCCCATTGTGACCCAAAATGACCCACTAATTGAATTTTCTCGAACATGTGACTTAGCCCAAACGTTATCTCATGACCAGAAACGGCCGTATATTAAAAAAAATTGTGAAAATGTCTTGAGCCGTTTTTAGATGTAATTAGCTTGACCCTGACTCATAACGACCCACTAATCGAATTTTCTCAAACACGTGACCCATCCCAATGGTCTTTTTGTGCCCGAAAACAATAGCTTACAGAATTTCGTCAAAATAGTAGAGCCGTTATCTAGATAAACTTAGCTGGACCCACGGTGACCCAAAAATGACCCACTAATCGAATTTTCTTGAACACGTTATCCATCCCAATGGTCTTTTCGTGCCCGAAAATTGTTAGATACAAAATTTAGTCAAAATCGATTGAGCCGTTCTTTAGATATAATTAGCTTGACCCAGACTCATTATGACCCAAAATGACCCACTAATCGAATTTTCTTGAACACGAGACCCATCCCAATGGTCTTTTCGTGCCCGAAAACAGTAGGGTGCAAAATTTCGTCAAAATCGTTATAGCCGTTATCTAGATAGATTGACCCACGGTGACCCAAAAATGACCCACTAATCGAATTTTCTTGAACATGTGACCTAGCCTAATGGTCTTCTCGTAATCCAAAACTGTAGAATATAGAGTTTAGTAAAAATCGTTAGAGCCGTTTTTTAGTTAAAAATAGTTAGACCCACAGTGACCCCAAAATGACCCACTAATCGAATTTTCTCGAACACGTGACCCATCCCAATGGTCTTTTCGTGCACGAAAATGGTTAGATACAAAATTTATTCAAAATCGATTGAGCCGTTCTTTAGATATAATTAGCTTGACCCTGTCTCATTATGACCCAAAATGACCCACTAATCGAATTTTCTCGAACACGAGAGCCATCCCAATGGTTTTTTTTCGTGCCTGAAAATGGTTAGATACAAAATTTAGTCAAAATCGATTGAGCCGTTCTCTAGATATAATTAGCTTGACTCCGACCCATTATGACCCAAAATGACCCACTAATCGAATTTTCTCGAACATGAGACCCATCCCAATGGTCTTTTCGTGCCCGAAAATGGTTAGATACAAAATTCAGTCAAAATCGATTGAGCCGTTCTCTAGATATAATTAGCTTGACCCTGACACATTGTGACCCAAAATGACCCACTAATCGAATTTTCTCGAACACGAGAGCCATCCCAATGGTTTTTTCGTGCCTGAAAATGGTTAGATACAAAATTTAGTCAAAATCGATTGAGCCGTTCTCTAGATATAATTAGCTTGACTCCGACCCATTATGACCCAAAATGACCCACTAATCGAATTTTCTCGAACATGAGACCCATCCCAATGGTCTTTTCGTGCCCGAAAATGGTTAGATACAAAATTCAGTCAAAATCGATTGAGCCGTTCTCTAGATATAATTAGCTTGACCCTGACACATTATGACCCAAAATGACCCACTAATCGAATTTTCTCGAACACATGACCCATGCCAATCGTCTTTTCGTGCCCGAAAACAGTAGGGTGCAAAATTTCGTCAAAATCGTTAGAGCCGTTATCTAGATAAACTTAGCTTGACCCACGGTGACCCAAAAATGACCCCCTAATCGAATTTTCTCGAACATGTGACTTAGCCCAATGGTCTTATCGTAATCCAAAACTGTAGAATATAGAGTTTAGTGAAAATCGTTAGAGCCGTTTTTTAGATAAAAATAGCTAGACCCACACTGACCCAAAAATGACCCGCAAATCGAAATTTCACGAACACGTGACCTAGCCCAATAGTCTTCTCGTGCCCGAAAATGGTTGGATACAAAATTTGGTCAAAATCGATTGAGCCGTTCTTTAGATATAATTAGCTAGACCCTGACCCATTATGGCCCAAAATCACCCACTATTCGAATTTTCTCGAACATGAGACCCATCCCAATGGTCTTTACGTGCCCGAAAACGGCAGGGTGCAAAATTTAATTAAAATCGTTACACCCGTTCTCAAGATAAAATTTACATACACACACACACACACACACACACACACAATTTTTGCTCGCATTATAGTATAAGATACATAGCACCTATAGTCGTCGTCTGGTCCGTCCGTCCGTCTCTTCGCATATAATAGCGCAAAAATTATACAACCGAATGGTTTGAAATTTAATATAATCATTGCAGAATTTTGTCGAATCATTTCAAATTTTATGACAATCGAATTAAAACACTTACAGGGAGACTCAAAAGGATTGCGTTACATTGCGGCCTTTGGGGAAATATCGTTTTGGTGTATTTAATGATACTACACTATTTTAAACATATTTAAATTTATGTACACCAATAAGATGTACTTCAGAGCGCTTATTGTAGAAATAAAATTTATCGTTCATTTACAGAGGCACACAAAAGTATATGGCTACAGCATTGCCTATGAAGGATAATTGCTGGAAGTGCGTTTTCAGTTGTGGTATACGCGTTTTAAAATTTACCTATTTTTTTGCATATTACTTGGCGTGTATAAATTTTATATATCATGTACAGGGCTACACAAAAGATCTCAAGTGCTATTCTATTTATTGGAAGAAATTGCTGAGTAGAAAATTTCAACTATGTTATGCGTTTAATTGAACTAAATTAGGCGCGTTCGTAATTATATAAATAGGTAGCACCTATAGTCGTTGTCTGGTCCTCCCGTCTGTCCGCATATAACAGCGCAAAAACTACCCAACCGATTGGTTCGAAATTTAATATATATATATATATATAATCATCTCAGTATTTTGTCGAGTCATTTCTAATTCTATGAAAATCGAATGAAAACTTAAAAAAATATTAATAAAATTTTTCTTCATTCTGTTAAATCCTATCATACGTAATTAATTCAATGATATCTGATGAATCGCATTTTCTGACTCATTTTTTATACCGAAAGGCATAAAATTGGCATGCATGACTTTTGGTAATAATATCACACGACAGATAATGATTCTTGGTTGTCATGGTGATTAAGATGGATTAAGATGGCCTATTTAAGATGGATTCATATTATTTCCGTTTAATTGAATTTAATGTATATAATCGTAATAAATTTTGTATTCATGGTTTTTGCATAAGAGTGTAACAGCTTGTGCACCAAGATCTGTATATTTATAAAACTAGTTATAGTACGAACGAACCTCATTTGGCACGTTTTACTACAATTTCCGACTTGTTTATAACTTTACCTATAGTACTGACCATCTCGTACTAGTTTTGTAAATATTACTACTTAATACTAAAATTTCTTAGGTAGTTTTAAAAATAAAACTACCTGGTACTTATCGTACTAGTTTTGTAAATATTACTACTTAATACTAAAATTTCTTAGGTAGTTTTAAAAATAAAACTACCTGGTACTTATCGTACTAGTTTTGTAAATATCACTACTTAATACTAAAATTTCTTAGGTAGTTTTAAAAATAAAACTACCTGGTACTTATCATACTAGTTTTATAAATATTACTACGAGGGCAAATCAAAAAATAAGTTAGACTTCCAA
Source organism: Maratus speciosus (assembly GCA_963932465.1). Classification (NCBI taxonomy): domain Eukaryota; kingdom Metazoa; phylum Arthropoda; class Arachnida; order Araneae; family Salticidae; genus Maratus; species Maratus speciosus. The sequence goes on from OZ010796.1 coordinate 386,124,443, forward strand.
GTTATGGCCATTTATTAAACCACATATACATAAGCAACACAGTTATGACAACATACAATGTAAGTTCACTTTTCCACATAGTCCACAAGAGACTGTAAACATTTCTCGGAACGGTCAACCAATATTCGATCCCTGATGCGTAGAAATCTCCTCCAGCAGTATGTAACCACGTGGTGACAGCGAAATCCTAGGTGCTCGTGAACAATGAACAGCCCACTGCCGTACGAAATGTTCAGCATGCTGGCAATTTCCTGGAGTGTCATACGCCGATTCTCTCTAATGCATCGCATCCACACGATCAACATTTGCAAAGGTACTGGACGTTGCGGGCGTGCCTTCGCGATATTCGTCTGTGATATCCATGCGCCAGGCATCAAATTGCTGACACCACTTTACAATACCTGGCCGAGAAATTGCACGCTCCTCATACACAGCAGTGATGTGACGATGAATGTCCGTGCAATTAAACCGTTTAGCCCATAGAAATCTGATCGTTGCACGCACCTCCAATTTGAGGTGAACATCCAGTTGGTGCGCCATTCATCCTAGCCCGCTCTTGCACACACAACACGACGGGAAACCACACCAGCCTTCCTATTGGACGTCTCCGCAGTTACTGTCCCTTTCTCCGCATTACTCCAAGGTAAAGACACACAGCGCGCTCTCGCGGTGGGTTATTGTAACTTATTTTATGATTTGCCCTCGTGCATCACATTCCTTTCGGAAAAGGTGTCAGAGAAGATTTCTGCAGAAGCGTACTCGTCAGTGAAGGAAAATTTGGATGAAATTTCAGAGAACGCGAAAAATTTCTATGACAATATGTTAGTTTTTGTAGTCAATGTTAACTTCTTGAGGGGCACTGGGATATATTATATTTCACCTTATTTTAATCAAAATTCGCCTCTGAAACATTTAGTTAAATTTTATGTTTTTGACTTTGGTGGTAACACATTATAAAATTACTTTTTCACTTTTTCAAATACTTTTTTCCAAAATTCCGGTGTGAATTCAACATTACAGGAACGCAATTGCTTACCCCTAAAGGATTAATACATAACAGTAAGAGAGAGACCGGGAGCCGGCAGCACAGACAATCACCTCATCGAATTCACGGCTGAAATTCTAGGATTAGTTAAATCTTGATTCGCATATTAAAACGCAATCGGTCTGCCAAGTCATATATTGGTGGAAAACACCTGAAAACCGATTTTAGCGGCTGACTCGTAGGTTTACCATTGTGTTTTCCTGCTCCCAGTCCTCCATGTTTTCATACCTTTTGGTGCAGGAAAACACAATGGTAAACCTACGAGTTAGCTGCTAAAATCGGGTTTTCAGGTGTTTTCCACCAAGATATGACTTGGCAGACCGATTGCGTTTTAATATGTGAATCAAAATTTAACTAAACCTAGAATTTCATGCGTGAACTCGATGAGGTTATTGTCTGTGCTGCCGGCTCCCGGTCTAGGACTAAGTGTTCTATTTAATTCTCTTTGACTTAATAAAAGTTATTTATTAAAATAACGATAAAAATAATAATGTATGCTAGGTCGCAGTGCAAAAGGCCTTATGGCCATCCTCGCAATAAGCTAAGCTGATAACGAGTGCTATGTATAAAAAAAACGTAGTGTAGACCACCTAGTTATGTTTATTATTTTTCTTTTTAGAATTTTTTCTTGAAGAAATGGAAACAAATGATGAATATATTCCAAGCTTCGAAGCAAGTTCATATGATTCGTCCGAAGTCGAAAAAAATGCTTCTCAAAGAAACCACTGCCAAATACAAAAGGTAAATATCTGTAATGCCAACAAAAACACCACTCAAGCTCTTAGTATTACACCAAAGAAACTTGTTTTCTACGATGATACCTCTGATGATGATTCTAATTTGGAATCGAACACTATAAAAACTGATAACGGGACATATATCGAAGTTTCTGAGGTCATAAATACTACGCCTATTGTAAATGATCTGCCAACTTCAATCCATAGAATCAGAGCAAAACGAAAGTCATTTCCTTCTCGAGATAACACCTCCAAAAAAAGAAAACGTGCACCACATACCTGGAAAAAGAATAAAGCTGCTCTTCTGAGGGAAAAGGGCGAGAGTTATAAATCTTATTCTGGCAAAGATATCGCTAAAAAATTACCTAATCTGGGGATGTTATGTAATGAAATGTGTCCGTTTCATTGCAATCTAAAATTCAGCAAACAGCAGCGCGAAAAGGTATTTGTTGATTTCTACAAATTGGATGTTAAATCGAAAAATGCATTGTTGTACAACTGTATTTCAATGGTCAAGGTAAATACTCAACGTTCTCATACGATTAGACACAAATCTATGTCCTTTGTCTATATGGTGAAAAATGAGTGTCAAACTGTTCGTGTATGTAAAACTGCTTTGGCGAACATTTTTAACATTGGTAGAGGTAAAATTGATCACATCCAAAATTTCATAAAGTCTGGTGGCAGTGTTCCTCCCCCTGATCTCCGAGGTAAGCACATGAACCGTCCTCATAGGATAGCATCTGAAGTTTGACTACATTAAAGATCACATAAGAAGCTTCCCTTGTGAGAAATCACACTATTCGCGAAATAAAAACATACACAAGAAGTACTTGTCTCCATTGCTCTCACAGAGGAAGATGTATGAACTGTATTTAGAGCTAGTTAGTGAAAATGAAAAGCCAGAAAAGTTCAAAGTTGCTGAGTGCACCTATAGGAAACTTTTTTCTTCAAAGTTTAATCTATCATTTGGACACCCGCGAAGTGATACGTGTAGCACGTGTGACCTTGGAGAAATCAGCGAAATTCATATTGAAAGCTATAAACAAGCGTTTGAGATGCAGAAATTCCATAAGGAGTTTGCAAAACAGAGGAGTGACGTCGCTTACATAACACTTAATTTACAGCAAACTATGCCGCTCCCAAAACTTAGTGTGAGTAAGGCTTTCTATCTCAGGCAATTATGGTTTTATAATCTCGGAGTACACATCGTTATTGACTCAAAGGAAAAGCTCCTCATTTCTTAACATGGACTGAGGATGTTGCATGTCGGGGAAGTAATGAGATCGCTAGTTCACTTTTGACCCTCATAGAATTCGACGATTCTTTGAAGAGTAAAGATCACCTTATTATCTGGACAGACTCTTGTTCAGGTCAAAACAAGAACTCCACCATGCTATTCCTTTACCAGTACCTCATTCTTAAAGGGTATTTCAAGGTGATTGAACACAAATTTCCAGAAGTTGGTCATTCGTATTTTGATAGCGATCGAGATTTTGGAAGAATTAAAAACAATTAAGGAAACACGAAACCGTATTCCTTCCTGACCACTACCGTGATATCATACGATAAAGTGGAAAAAACCATTGTGTCACTGACATGACTCCTCACTTTAGAAATTTCCATGATATCCAAAATCAGCTCAAGCTCATAAATCGTAAAAGGAACGTCTTGAATGAAAAGGTAGCTTCAGAGATCAAGTGAAATGGATTAGAGTGGAAGAATTCGGTTCATACTTGTACAAAGATTGCCATAATCCAAATACACCGTTCAAAAAAGTTGACTTGTTTAAGAAGAATCGTAAAGCAGAAACATCCAATGTTGGAGCTATAGAATTCGAAAGGATGTGTTATAATGACAATGGAGCAAAGCTAACGATCGAAAAGACCAAAAATTTAGAAAGTCAGCTTCCGTACATTAAAAATGAATATAGATTTTACTACGAATCTGTAATTCAAAAAGTAAAAGAAAGACATTAACTTTTTAATGATATTGCCTATTGTTCTTTATTGTTGTTTATTACGATTAACTTCTACATTCGCACAATAATATTAAAATAAAATCCTCTTATATTATTTTCTATTAAGTGATATTTTCCTCTCTCAGTTTTGCTAAAAATAATTTTTCTGTTTCAAACTGGGCTAAAATATGCAGGGTGTCTACAAATTAGTTGGGCAATTTCGCAAGTTAAGAACTTCCGAAATATTAAATGAAATTAACTAGTTGAAAGTCAGACTAGTTGTAATATTGGCGAAGTTTATTCATAGATGGCGTTAGGTGTCATAACTGACGCTATCGCTTAGCGAGCTGAGGTGTCATTCAATGGCCACCACGATCACAAGATCTTGCACCGCTTGATTACGGTGTAAGGTGTTTAGTAAAGGATCAAGTGTACAAGCCGCCACTTCCTGCATCCATTCCTGAACTAAAATCAAGAATCTGCACTGCAATTAATTGGATCGACGGAAACATGGTGACAAATCTGTGGCAAGAAATGATTTACCGATGGGACATTTGCAGAGTCGCGAAAGGAAGTCACATCGAATCTCCAACATTCAAATCTCCAACATTCAACAATCAAATCTCCAACATTTGTGTTCACAAATGTTGGAGATAAGTGTTCAACATTTGTGAACACTTATCTCCATTGATAGATAAGTGTTCTATCTTACAACACATTTGTGTTGTAAGATAGAACACACATTTATGCGTGTTCTATCTTACAACAATATGTACTTTAATTTTTTTTCCTGTCAATTCCATTCAATAAATCATTCGTTTTGCTCAACTAATTGGTAGACACCTTCTATATATAACATTAATATTATGAATTTGATTAATGACTAGTATATCTCACATCCTTACATATGCGTTTCATCTACAAGCAACTCCCATGTGATATACAGTCGGATATGCACATAACGTATTCTTCTACAAAAACACAAAAATTTCCTTGAAATATGAGTGTAAGAAGACATGTGTGACAAAATATGGGTTGGGTTGGGTTGATTTTTGACGGCCGATTATCTCGCGGGATATAGGCCCTAGGGGGGGTGGGGGTCTTTCTAAGGGAACCTAACCCGTATTTACTCATGGAGTGACAAAATATGGAAAAACATCTCTAATCAGACGCACTAAGCTATAGCGACTGGAATATATAGTGTGGAAATCGACTACCTTGTAATACTTAAAAAAGCGCTAAAAGATTGTATCCCTTAAATGTGCAACGATGCTGCTGAAATATACAGATCGTAGTGACATCTGCAGGGTATTTTCTAAAACTGCAAGATATTGCTAGTCTATACAATGTAATACGAAAATCCCGCAGATGTCACTGCGATCGACTCTTTGGATTTCAGCAGTATCGACGCACATTTAAGGATACAAATTTTTAGCATTGTTTGGATAGCAGATTTCCACACTATGTATTCTAGACGCTGTAACTAAGCTACGTTACAGCTATAGGGTCTAGAATATATCGTACTGAAAACGGCTTTCCCAGTAATACTTAAAAAAGTACTTAAATATTGGATCCCTTAACTTTCAAACGAGGCTGAAATCCAAAGAGTCGATTGCAGCGACATCTGCAGAATATTTCTTAAAACTCCAAGACAATTTGGTCTACATCATGGAACTATTAATAAAGAGGAACTGACATACCCTTAAAATGGTGAAGCTTCAACTGTAACCGCTTTTACAAGCGCTGATTAATTCCGGTGGAAACTTTCACCAGTAAATCTATATAGAATTTTTTTCCCTATTTAAAAATCTTTATTAACCCATTTTCGTCCAAAGGTACGTAAACGCACTATTTCAATAAATATTTTTTTTTATCAACTCTGTAAGGAATATTTTTCACTAATTTTATTTTTCTGCTATTTTTAAGGGTTCTGGAGACATCTATAAAATATCAGTAATTCAATTGGAGTAAACACTTTCTGTTGAGAAATTTTCAAAATGCGCTAGTCTTTTAAAATTGAAACGGTTAGTGACAAATTCGAGTTTTTGAAAATGCATAATTATATCCCTTGAGATTAATCATATGTTTTTATAATGGATTGAAGTTCCAAGTTCTGTAAATAAAATAATAATAAAACAAATGTCATAAAAAATTAAAAAAAATTATTAATTTTAAATTTAAGGGTGCGTTAGCGCGCCATTGACCGAATGCCTGAAAATGCCGAATGCATTTTATTTTTCAGAAAATTTATTATTTTTCACGCACGAAACTTTTTTTTGTCTTAATGAACGTAATTTAAGCATATTTCATTGAAAATAATACCACATTTTATAATATTTCTATGCTTGGCTTAAAATGGATTAATGCAAAATTTCAGTCATAAATAATCACAAAAATAGATTTTGATTTTTACAGGTAGGAGTTTACTTTTGCGGTCATCGGGCTCTGCGTTTCCGCCATATTGTAACAACCGGTAAAACAAACTGACTGTTTTACTAGGCAGGAACAAGGTGCTTAAATAAGACGAAAAATTTTATTCAATTTTACTGGTTGGAAGTTTGCTCCGTCGGTATTCAGAAACTTTAGATCCGATTTTTAAAAAGCAGCCGCCATCTTGTGACAACCTCCTCAGTTACTTCACTAGCAACTCGTAGACAGTATACTTTATGTCTTCTCCTCTTTATTCATGACTCCATTGTCTACTCTATTAAAAATCTGCTGCTGTCGCTGCATCGTCACTCCACAAACTTTATATAAAACTACAACGTCTAGAACATATAGTGGGGAAATCTGCTATCCAAACAGCGCTAAAAAGTTGTATACCTTAAATGTGCAATGATGCTGAAATCCAGGGAGCCGATAGCAGCGCCATCTGCGATATATTTTCAAATTTCAAAGTAAACATCGTATTATTACAGCGCACAGTGGGGCAAGAAGCCTTCAAACCTGGCAAAAAATCGAAAAAATGAAATTCTATTTTGAACTACCGACATACGTCACTTTAATAGAGCAGATGTCAGTAAACATCTGCCTAGTATTAAAAAGTGTGCAAAGTTATCTTGTCGTCATTAAAGTAAGAAGTTAAACCGCATATCGCACGATGAGAATAAATGAAAAAAAATTCTATAATTTTGTTTCAACATTCGTTTGTTAATTACGCTGTAATAATTTTAAAATAATATTTTTTGACTATGGAACCTTCAACTTCAGGTATGTGACAAAAATACATTAACTTTTATTTTTTCTTAATATGATTTTTTTAGATAAAGTGACGCTTAGAATATATAGTAGTGAAATTTATAAAAAAAATTAACAGTGTCTGCAAACATTGAAGGTTTTAATTATGAATTAAAGCAAATTAAGTGTCAACTATAATTTTTTCTACTAGGTTTGAGTTTTAGGATGGTAAATATTTCAGAAAATTTTGCTCCTTTTTTAATTGTATGGTCATTTTTAAAGTTAATCATCCTCAATTTTTTGTTAGCGTACGTACATAAACATGATTACATATTTTTGTTTTTTTAGGGACGAATATAAATACATTATATATTACCAGGAGAGAACTTCTGACTATCATGAAACGTTCGAAAGAAAAAACTTTTGAAAAGCAATATGATTTTTTGGTAAAAGATCTCCAGAATAGGACAAACTGCGAACGTAGTAGTTCTATAGACTTAAAAAAGAAACTAAATTGTTTTAAATTTCAATATAAATTCCGATGGGAAAAAGCCTGTCGAGACAAGGAAAAGTTTCGTAGAATTAATAAGGAGTGGCTTGACAAATCGCTTTCATTTCCTCGATTTGAAAAACAAACAGAAGCGGCATTGAAAAGCAAACGTGGCCGGCCTCATATTCCGTTTGAAAGGTGTTCTGAACGATCAAAAAGATTAAGAGCAAAACGATTACGCGATTCTAGTTCTACATCTTCGTTAGTGTACGCGACATGTATGAGTTTAAGATCTGAAGGACAGATTCAGGCCTCAAAGGTTTTAAAAGATATAACTGCAAGTCCAAAGCGAGCTATCAAATATCAAAATGCTTATACAAAATCTGTAAAATCACAACCACAGCTTTTGTCAGGAGAAGATGCTCTGGCTGTATTAATAGATGCGAAATTATCTCGCGAACAGTATAATGTCATAAGAAGAAGTGCCCCAGAAAAATTTCCCTCTTACAAAACTGTGCAAGAGGCAAAAAAAGAATGTTATCCTGAAAACATCACAGTAACAGAAATTAGTGCATTAGTTACATTACAGGCTCTTCTAGATCATACTTCAGAGTGCTTGTTAGAAATACTAGAACCTGTTATTGAATCACTTGAAAATGAAGAATTAAAGCAGTTGTGCCTTCTGTCAAAGTGGGGTTTTGATGGGTCGTCGGGACATAGCTCATACAAACAAGCTTTCTGTGACTCGGAAGCCAGTGATTCAGCAGTATTTATTACATCTCTAGTTCCACTTCGAATTATATCTGAAAAAAGAGTTATATGGGAAAACCCGCGACCTGCGTCAACTAGATATTGCAGGCCTATTAAAATAGAATTTGTGAAGGAATCTAACAAATTGTGCGTTGCGGAAAAAAAATAAAATGGATGACCAGATAAAAAATATTCAATATAGTGATGTAGCAATTAAATCAAGAAAAGTAAAAATAAATCACAAGTTAATTTTCTCTGTGGTAGACGGTAAAGTTTGTAATGCTCTGACAGAAACAAGTTCAAATATGACATGCTTCATATGTGGCGCAACGTCAAAACAATTTAACAAAATTGACAAAATGATATCCAGAGATGTAAAAACTGAGAATTTAGAATTCGGCTTATCAGTGCTCCATGGATGGATACGCATATTCGAATGTCTTTTGCACATGTCTTATGAGCTACCCGTTAAAAAATAGCAATTTCGTGAAAAAAGAGAAAAAAAAATCGTAGCTCAAAATAAAATTCGAATTCAAAAAGAATTCAGAACCCGGTGTGGCTTAATTGTGGACAAACCTAAGCCAGGGCTTGGTAACTCAAACGATGACAACACTGCCAGGCGATTTTTTCAGAATCCAGAACTTTCTGCTCAGATCACAGGAATTTATGTAGATTTGATAAAAAAAACTACACATAATCTTGATAGTAATATCCAGTACATATGAGATACATGTAGAAAACTATCGTGTATTTGCGCATGATACAGCCAGATATTTTGTCTTGAAGTATCCATGGTACAACATGCCCCCGACATTACACAAGTATTTGATTCACGGACCAGAAATTATAAGTTCGGCTCTGTTGCCCATAGGACAGATGACTGAGGAAGCACAAGAAGCCAGGAATAAAGACTTTAAAAGATACAGAGAGTACTACTCGAGAAAGTGCAGCCGAGAAAAACTAACAGAGATATTTTCAATTTTTTACTTCTAAGTTCGGATCCAGTGATCACTAGCAAACAAATAAAAAGAAAGAAAAAGTTAGAACATCTGCCACGAGAAGCCCTACATTTGTTAAAAACTCCATCTCTCAATATATCTGGTGATCAGGATAGTGACAGTGATGATGGCTCAGATGATAGTATGGATTAAATATTCTAAAATTTTTAAAACACACTATAATATTAATACTAGAGACGTGTTCCTAAGGAATAAGCGCTTCTTCCTCAGACAAAAAGTGTGTGCTTACTTCTAGACACCAAAAACAGTTTTGCTTTTGCTCTCTTGATAGTAATAGTAGTACATACATTTTGCCTGAGAAAGGGGGATTCACTCCTTCAAAACGAGTCACCGATATTCAATTTAAGGTGTGCTTTAGAATCATTAAAATTATTAATTGTGCTTGCAATACCATTTTAATTTTTATTTTTTTTTTTTTTTTTTGCATTTTTAATGCGATATTATGGTTATGGATGATTTATAAAAGTTTAATTTGTATAAAACTATCTTAATTTATTGTTTTTAAGTTATTTCTGAATAGAAAATATTTAAAAAAGCTTTGTAAATTAATTAATAAATTACTCTATAGCTTATGTAAAAGTTTTAAGTTTTAGTACGTAAAGTCTGTAAAAGAATGCATGATGTGCTTTTTTTGTTCAAAGTAAATTTTATTTATTGCCAACTTTGGTGGCTTCCTGCCCCAGAGTGCGCTGTAATAAAACGGTTACTTTATTATATGATGGAGCATTTACATTGGTCAAAAAAGAGAGATTTTATAAAAGCGATGGAGTGACTATGCAGCAAATACTGCAAAATTTTAACAGTGTAATGTTGGGTTGATTGTTGACGGCCAATTATCTACACGAGGGATATAGGCAACAGTGTAATGTAACAAGCCACTTTAAATCACCAAAATGACGTGTTGATTTTATTTGAAAGCTTGCGAGAAATGGACCTTATGCACACGACCTGAGGTCGATGCTAAAATTCATTTGTTGGCGGTATTTACTGTCGAGTATTATTATAGCAGTCTATGGACTGTGAGTTATTAATGATTGTTTGTTAAAAATACCATAAAAAATTCTTTGTTGCAGCATTATATACTTAATATATTGTTTTATTAATTCAAAATGTTGTTTTGTATGCGAGAAAATTCCCTAAATTTGCAAAATTTTGGTTAAAATTTATGCACTCAACCTGGATCGAGGCTGAAGTCGTCTGCCTGCGTGTTTGCGCTTGCGTGTATTGGCATTCTGGAGGTGCAGTGTTTAGAATAACAGATCAGCGTACCACCGGCTCTGGCGAGGCTAACGAAAAAGACAGGCTACCGCGGTACAGCGTCTAGAATACCTAGTGTGGAAATATGCTATCCAAACAGTGCTAAAATTTGTATCCCTTAAATGTGCGACGATACTGCTAAATTCCCAATTGTCGATCGCAGCGACATCTGCGGGATTTTCGTATTACACTGTTAAAAATATCGTGAAAAATTACCTCTGTTTTTAAAGGCTATCTATTTTCTGACCAATGAGAACGCTCCGTAGGTGTTTCTGTAGCATTTTCATTGGTCAGAAAATAGATAGCCTTTAAACACAGAGGTAATTTTTCACGATATTATTAACAGTGTACTAGTATGACATTGTCTCGACTAGCAATATCTTGCAGGTGTACAAAATATCCTGCAGATGTCGCTGCGATCTGCATATTGCAGCAGCATCCTTGCACATTTAAGGGATACAATATTTTAGCGTTTTTTTTTTAAGTATTACAGGGATAGCCGATTTCCACACTGTGTATTCTAGTCGCTATAACCGCGGTATAGCGACTAGAATACATAGTGTGGAAATCGGCTATCTCTGTAATGCTTAAAAAAAGTGCTAAAATATTGTATCCCTTAAATATGCAACGATGCTGCTGCCATATCCAGATCGCAGCGACATCTGCAGGATATTTTCTACAACTGCAAGGTATTGCTAGTCTATACAATGTAATACTAGTAATACGAAAATCTCACAGACGTCGCTGCGATCGACACTTGGCATTTTAGCAGTATCGTCGCACATTTAAGGGATAAAAATTTTTAGCACTGTTTGGATAGCATATTTCTACACTAGGTATTCTAGACGCTGTGACCGCGGTGCATCCCACGTGTCATTTTTTACAGACCGCTAGAGTACAGCGTCTAGAATAGTACCGGTAATTTACCCAAGGAACTTCTAACTGATAAGAAGGGAAGATGCTACTGCTTTGCCTGATGAACTGTTTCATTGGCTATCGGGGATTTACATTACATGTCTACGGAGCCTTCCCTTCTTTACGCTGGACGTTTTTACCTTCATCACGTGATCAAAACGCAAATGGAATATCCTCCATTGTGCTTGGAAGTCCAGAGCGATCAGTTCGAGGCACTTCAACTCATTTTGAGGAGTCGATGCTGAGTCGACTCACTTCATTGATAAGTCGACATAGTGACTCGACTCACTTGCGGAAGTACGATTGGTTGGTTGGTTGTAAAGATGACGCAATTCTATTTTTCGTATCGCGGAGAAGAAAAATTTTGAGTGTATGCTTCAATTATTTTTGTTTTAATTTAACATAAAAGAAGACTTTTATATTGGACTTTGTTGGATGGGTGCTGGGAACAGCCAAACTAAAGGTCTGCACAGGTCCAAATTTATAGGCCCTGGACCGACTCGCCCATAGAAAAAAGTTTGGCCCGCCTCTATATAAAATTTAAAAATTCGGGCCGTCTCGGTATAAAACTTAAAATTTAGGCCCGAGATCGCGTTGTACAAGAAAAAAATTGGTACGAGACTGACCTGGCCCGGAAAAATGTTAAAATATCGGCCTGAGCCCGTCCGGTCCCACTAAATTTTTAGAAAACATGAATTTTTACGTCAATGTGGATAAAAAATTGTTCCGTACGAGAAGTTCTGACCAAAAATACTTATTTTAGCTTTTATTTTGATGTTTATAATCTGCATTTTTAAAGAAGAGACCAGTGCTGCGATGTTTATGTTTTTAATGATTCTCTATTTGTATGTAAATGTTTCAGTTAAAATTAATATCATTAATCCATATTCTATGTATTGGAGATTTAACAATCTGAAAAATTCCATATAGTAAAATCGTCTAAGACGAAATTGCTTAGGAAGAAAAATATATACGTTATAGACAAGTTTACTTCTTAGCAGGTTTAAAGGAATTATATACTTTTCCTCACATATTATTAAATTCATTTTTCATGCATCAACACATTTTTTAGTTTAAGACCGCATTCCGTCATAGACAGGTTCTTTTTCACATGTTTTATTGTATTTTAATTTTGTTGCCTAGAAATGGCTATTTAAAAAAAAATTAATTTTAAAGTTTAATTGTACAGTAATGACAATTTAAAAATATATGCATTTTTTTGCAAAAAGTTTTGGGTCGGGCCAAATTTTACTGATTTTTGCACGTACTAGACCAGGCGAAGACAATAATTTTCGTACGGGCTGGACCAGTACTTAAAATGTTGGCCCTTGCAAACCTTGGAAGAATAAAGCCAATCTCGGATCAGTACTGAAAAATTAAGTTCGGTTCGGCGGATCTTTCAGAAAAAAAGACCCTATCCCCGTCCGGAAAGAGCAATACCTAGACCCAGCCCAAGCCTTCAAAAAAGAAGTAAGGCCATGTTCGATCCAGTGTTGCGAAAAATTGGCCCTGTATTTTAGATAAAAGTGAATATCCTTTATTGGTTTTCGTATATAATGTTATTTTAATTCCGTATTATAAATAAAAATGTTTGCAGGTAATATTAAGTGGATATAATTTATATATATTGTTTAAAAGTTTAGCTAATCGACTTTTTAGATATTTTCGGAATCATGTCGCTTCCACGCCCGCCCCCCTTTTTTTCGTAAACGGCTAGGCTGTGTGCGTTTCTCTAATGAATATATCTCAGTAAATACTATATGGTTATATATTATCATGGCTTTAAAAATAGAATTTTAAAAGGAATAAATCAAAAACTATAAACATGAGGAAACAAGAACATTTTAAAACTTATTCCCCCCGCCTCCTCGGGGCGAGCAGGATACTCATAATTGAATTCATTTTTGTTCGGAAACGCGTAAAATTGACAGGTGTTCTTGAACAGGAACTATGTAATCGAATGGCGTTTTCCATTTTTTGCCAAAATATCTTTCAAAAAATGCTGTCAAAGTTGGAGTTTTAAATCGAATTTCGGTACACGATAGCAGGAAAAGAGAAAAACATGTCGTTGCGTGACAAAAATCGCATTTTACTTGATAAGCAATTTATTTATGTAAGAAAATGGAAAAAGCTATTTGATTCCAAATCGCCTCAATAGTCAGGCCTGTCAATTTTATAACTTCATTTTTTTAGATGAGCCCGCAAAGTAAAGTCTGTGTATAACGGAAAAATACGATTTTCTCCAAAACTACATGACCTAAGATAATCGCTATAATTTTCTAGCAAAGTTTGAATACACTACTATTGCTCCTAATTTTTTTTTCATCATTTTAGTTTCAGAACATTCGGAAATAGGTTCGAGGGGACATATAGGGGGACATATTTTTGTATTGCATTTTTGACAGCACCTAAAATTTTTGAATTCGGTGTTACGAGATCTTTTCAACAATACCCAACACGATACACATACACACGCACATAAAAGAAAAAAAATCAAATAACTAAATTAGTACCCCTACTTTTTTTTCGAAAAATATTTGTGAATAGCTTTTAATCTATAAATTTGAAAACACGATCAACTTATAATGGCTCCGTTTTCACTTTTTAAGTACTGAATCCTAAAAAAATCAATGAAGAAGAGAGCTAAGAATTTAAAATTTTGTGATTAGGGAGGACGGAACAAAGGAGACGAAACGGAAATTTCGGGAGGGAATTTAAATGACATTTATATCACAAGCAGTAAATACCGATTGGAGGATTTCGGATATTTTGAAGAATTCTTGTCCTTGTTAGCTGTAAATTTCACTTACCCCACGCTCCCCACGCGCGTGCACACACACACACACACACACACACACAAATCCGTTTCCCGTTTTGTTTTCAGCACAGAAAATTTAAACATTTAAATCTTGATATATATATAAAAAATAACGCCTCGAAACCTTCCACCGCCAGTTAAAAAGAAGGTAAATTTTTAGACATGGAGGTACGGGATTAAACAAGAATATTTCTATATTTTACAGTTTGGCTTAGAGGTGTGCACCGGCCCAGCCCGTGCGCAATGCGAGGGCCAATTTTTCGCAGCACTGGGGTCGGACAGGGCCTTACTTCTTTTCTGAAGCTTGGGCCGGGCCTAGGCACTGGCGCAGCGAGGGGGGGGGGTTGGGGGTTAAAACCCTTAAAACGTCTCTTTGAGTTTAAGTATTATACAGTGTACAGCTTTTTAACTGAATTTCTGTCTTTCCTACGTTCGAAACGATAACTGACCATCGACTTCCAGACAAAAACATAAAACATACCTTTTATAGGTCTCTTTCAGTTTCAAACTTCTTGTTAGAGGTGTTGTACGGGCCGAAATTTCCACACCCGAGTGCGAGCTGACCCGTAGAAATTTTTTTTTGGCCTGGCCGGTATAAAAAACGAAAATTTCGGCTCGAGTCCGGTCCGGTCCGTACATAAAATTTATTGGCCCGGCTCGGTATAAAATTTAAAAGTTCGACCTGGCCCATACAAAAACTTAACTAGCCCTGCCCTGCCGGACTGATTTTCTACAAAATACAAATTTTTACGCCAGTGCGGTTAAAAAATGTCTTGTACGAGGAATTCTGACAAAAAATACTTATTTTAGCTTTTTTCATATTCGTATTTATCATTTTTAAAAAAGTGTCCCGGGCTGCAATATTTATTTTGTTAATGAGTCTCTATTTGTATGTAACTAACTCAGTTATTATTAATATCTTTAATTCATATTCCATGTCTTGGACACTTAATCTCAAAAATGCTGTTCAGGGGTGATTCTGGGTAAAAACAATTCTGAAATTCACAGCAGATTTGCTGAAAGGTTACAGTAGAATTTGCGTTTTTTTTCTCGCGATCCTTTGACGAAATTGCGTTTGTTAGATCAATTGACAAAATGTGCATTTTTTCGCTACCTTTTGACGAAATTTGAGTTTTTTTCGCAATCCTTTGACTAAATTTGCATTTTTTCGTAATCCTTAGACGAAATTTGCATTTTCTTCGCGACCCATTGACGAAATTTACGTTTTTTGCGATCTTTTGATGAAATTTGAGTTTTTTACGTGAAGATTTAAAGAATTTTCCTTTTTTCGTGATCTTTAGACGAAATATGTGTTTCTTCCGCGATAACTTGACGAAATTTGCGTTTTTTGCGATCTTTTGAAGGAATGTGGGTTTTTTGCGGTTCTTAGACAAAATTTGCGTTTTCTCTACGATTCTTTGATAAAATTCGCGTTTTTTATGCGATCCTTGGATGAAATTTGCGTTTTCCCCATGATTTTTTGACTAAATTGGCATTTTTTTTCTGCGAATGATTGACGAAATTGATTTTTTTCGGCGACATTTGTCAAAGTTCGTAATATTTTTTATGTCCGAATTTTCGGTCTGATGACCGATTTTCGGAACAGAATGCCTTAAATTTTCGGAAAATTCGGAGCGGAATCACCCCTGGCTATGCCGTAAAATTTTCTAAGACGGAATCGCATAGGAGAGCAGACAAGTTCCCTACTTGGCAGGTACACCGTCTGTTGTAAATGTATTGTATTCTTTTCACATATAATTATTATATTCATTTTGCATGGATCAACATATTTTTTTCGTTTAAGACAGGATTTCGTCATAGGCAGGTTAATTTTCACACGTTATATTTAATTTTATTCTTAGAAATTGTCATTGTCTATAACATGTACTGCCTAGAAAATGAAAATTCTTTAAAAAGAATAAATTGAAAATTCTAATTGTAGAATAATAGAAATATGAAATATATGCAAGTTTTTGAAAAATTGTTGGGCCGGGCGAAATTTTACTAATTTTTGCATGGATATATAATAATGTCAACTACATTTTAAAAGTCAGCACTTTTTAACACGGATGATGATAAATTTCAGCAATTCTCGTGATATTGTTACGTCTGATCTAAGACAAGGTAAGTCGATTGAAAATTTTGCTAAAATTGTTTCATTAATTTTTAAGTTAGAAACAAGAATTCGGGATTGTCTTGGAGTGAAACCCTGTGTGTATTTTTGACTGAACAATGGATTCCTGATTTTCTGTACAAAAATTGTTTGCTGTACTGTGCTCTTCCATCTCTTAAAGTTTTTTCTTGTACATTCCAAGGCGATCTCGGGCCGAAATTTTAAGTTTTATACCGAGACAGGCCATTAATTTTTTTGTACAGCCCGAGCTTTTAAATTTTATATAGAGGCGAGGCGAAATTTTTTCTATGGCGGGCCGAACATTTTTCTATGGGCGGGTCGGGCCAGGTCCTATAAATTTGGGCCTGTGCAGACCTTTAGTTTAACTGTTCCCAGCTCCCATCCTACAAAGTCTAATTTTACATAAAAATCTTCTTTTATGTAAAATTAAAACCAAAATAATTCAAGCATACACTCAAAAATTTTCTTCTCCGTGATACAAAAAATATAATTGCGTCATCTTTACAACCAACCAACCAATCGTACTTCTGCGAGTCGAGAGTCGAGTCACTATGTCGACTCCTCAAAATGAGTTGAAGTGCCTCGAACTGATCACTCTGGACTTCCAAGCAAAATTTATAGGCATATCGAGTACAACGCCATCTGTTAACGGTTTTTGCAACTAAATTTTCGAAACTTCTGTATAACATTTTTACAACTTAGCTAATAAAGAAACCGTTTACCGCATAATTCTATTGATGTTTGTTTGTGAGATATTTAATTTAGAAATCGGGGTCTTATTCGCTGGACACCCTCTATATATATTCCTTTTGTTGTTGTTTTGTGATTTCAGGATGAACTCGGAAAACCTCTAAATGTAACAGGGTACGCTGATTTAAATCAGCTTGATTTTAATCATGATTAAAATCATGATTTAAATCACTTGATTTTTTTTAAATCATTGATTAAAATCAGAAATGTTTTTCACTATTTTTTAACTATACTCTAAATTAAAATAATATTGGAAAGAGTACATGTTATTTAAATCAAACAAACAAACAAAAAAAAATGTACATTCTCAATGCACTCTAAGAATCTTTCATTTTCAACAGAAATTCTCTGAATGCTTTTATTTGTAGTCACCTGGAGAGATAAGGGATTTCATTGTTTGGGATAACAAAGGAATCCCAGAACCAGAGTAAATAGATAAGAAAGAAGAATTTCTTTCTTTTGCCCACTGACCAACAGGGATTAGTTTCAAACCTGTTTTGCATGAACACTTGGTCCAAAATACTTGAATCAACTATTACAAGCTTTGCTTGAAGTTACAAGTTAGTGCACTGCAGATAGAAAAATTTGATATAGTATAGGACAAATTGGATTTTTTTTAACAAAATGGCTGGTAAGAAAAAGGATCCCATATGGCTTTATTTTTCAGAGATATCAACAGTTTCAGGCAAAGGTCTGAAAGCTAAATACAAAAAATGTGGGAAAGAAATGATAGGATTAGTTGCAAGACTGAAAAAACATCAAGAGATATGTGAAAATCCTACTGATGATGCTGGCAATTTCAAGATTGAAAGCGATAAAATAGGTAAGTGGTTATCATTATTTATTTTTTATTTATTTATTTATTTTTTTGCTTTGCTTTAAAAAAAAGAAATGTATGTGTGTAATTTAAATATATTTATGTTCATAAAAATAGATTAAACATTTATATATAGTAACTTAATGAAAAGCCCATTTTAAATGATTTTAAACTACTAAGCTAATAAACAATTAAATTTAAAAAATAAAAAAACCCGACTGCCTAAAAAGCGAACTAATTAATTATTTCTCATCAATGTGAAACTATTTTTTTTTCAATTCATACTATTCGCTCACAGTCGCGCTATATATGTCTTTTTCAAATTTTCAATCGTTAATAAAATACTTATTATTTATCCAATCAAGCTCAAATAAATTTTTTTAACTTGTAGTGGATGACACTTGATGTTAATCCAGTTTTTTTTAATATTAATTCATTAATTAAATTAAATTAATTTTAAATAATCGAGAGAGCCCTCTTCTTGATCAAGGCTTTTAAAGCGCCACTTAAGTGGAAAGAAGAAAGGGAGAAAAAAAAATCGCTTATCGACCTAAGTAGGAATTGACTTAAAATATTTTTTTATATTACTTGTTTATATTACTTACCTATATTTTTTATTTACTTGTATTGGTGATTTTTAAGTTGTGTTTAATTATTAGTTCCTATCTATAAACACTGTTTTGATGAGGTCTATAGATGTCTATGATGGTTAGAGTTGCAGTAAAGCTAGAGATCCACAATACATACACAACTTCCAGGTTGTATAATATTTTAACGGAGCTTCTGACTGTAAAATAGTCAATGAAACATCGTCTTTATTTTGAAAGACCTATCCAATGATATGCCACTCAACAGGGTGCGTAATTTTTTTCGTCTCTACCGCCATTTTGTATTTTACGGCCGCCATTTTGAATTTATGACAACAAAACCTAGACTATAACTGTCAGGCCGTTAAGACTAATTGATAGAGACCTCATTCATTAAAATCCATCCAGCCGTTCGGATGTTTCGAGGGAATAAAGAAATCCATATACACAGATACGCGTGAAACACATAACCCTTCTTTTCAGTCGGGTAACAAAATAAGACACAGGCTCAAGTGAGCCTGTGATAAAATTTTTATTTCAATTATCTTATGTTTTAAATTATTAATGTTTAAAAAAATTAATCATTATAAATTTAATTTTTTAGATATGCTTATATTTTATTCAAACATGTTTATGTTAATAAAAATAGATTAAACATTTACATATAACCTAATGAAATGACCATTTTAAATAATCAAAACTAACATAAGCAAAATAAAACACAGTCTTGAATGGGACTGTGATAATTTTAGGTAGCTTTCATTACAAAAAGCTACCTATTGCAGCCGTTCGTAGGAAAGCGATTTCAAAAAATTTTGGTATATTTTCATCGATCATGACCCCCAGACCCCGAAACCACCCTCCGTTCAAAATTGACATATATATATATATATATATATATAACCATTAAATAAACATAACCTACCACCATCAAAAACCGTAATATTATGAATTAAAGCTGTAAGTATAAAAAAAAATTCAATTTATTATAAGAATTATTATGGAAGAAAAAGAAAAAAGTGGACACCGACAAATAATGGAAAAGCTTATATATTGAATTACGTTGTCAAGGGCACAGAATTCAATGATATAAGCAATATGGTGGTTTTCTGTGAGAAAGATAAGCTAAAGCTAAAAATTATTTTCCCCTGTGCCCAAACAACCATTAAAATCAAGTGAATTGATTAAAAATGAAAACAGAATAGAAACAAATAACATGAAATGGAAGAATCAATAAAACCTATTTAAATATTTATAGGATATAAAATAGAAATAATAAACACCATACCGATTAATATTTCAGTATTTTACAAATATCCACGTGCACATGGCTACCAAAATATCATAAAGATTAAGGTGAATAAAACAGTTAAGAAATCACAGTAATTGATACCAAAGGATGCAGTTAATACATTTTGAAATAAATTTTGAAATACCATGTTAAATACATTTAATATAATATAAAATAAAATAAATAGTAATTACATTATTTAAAATGCACTATTAAATTAATTAATAACTCTTTAACAATATCGTCAAAATTTAGCTAAAAATTCCCCCTGGTGTAGTAAATTATAACTGAAATGGAGCTAGAAAAATAAAAATTTAGAACTTATCGTCAAAAGACAAATTTTGGTGCTGCCATCTAGTATTACTTTTATTATTCAAATGTCACAAGATAAACATTTGTAAGCATTTGAATGTAAAAAAAAATTTTTAACAGCAAAACCAAACATATCCTTATATATAGATAATTATAAACCTAATATAAACCACACTATGTATTAAAAAAAAAACTATTGTTAACAAAATTTAAAAAGCATACAAAATATTCTATTAGCTAACTTATTTAAACTAAACTAAGAATTTAAATAATTCTAGAACATTGATAATATATAACATATAGCTATATGCTATAAAACAAAATAAATTCAGTAATAATTAATATAAATAATTATTAAAAATAATATAAATTTTTTTTAAAATCTATTATATGTAAGATAATTATAAAATGAACAGGAAATAAAAAACATATGGAAGTATATAGAAGGTTAACAGATACTTAAATTCCCATTACCTAAAAAGCACAAATATAGAGTGTGGATTATTTTCATACATCCATAAAAATCCCAAAAAGTATGAATGTGGGACATTCAAAAACATTAAACCGATAATAAATTGAAAATAGATAAATATTAAAAAGAATAGAGGAATAATAATGAAAATAATTACCCAATTTTAATACATACAGTATAACTTTATTTATATTAAATATACTTATATGTATATTAATCAAAATCAAAATGGTATACTATTAGTAATTAATATGATATTGTCCTTAGTCAATTAAAATTTAATAACAAATGATTGTAAATAAGATTAATCAATAATTAAGCTAATTATAATATTAATGAAATTCTCTAATTACATATAAAATATCAAATCAACATCCATATAAAATACATATCAAAAATATAGAAATAATACAAAAGCCCCCCTTTTTTTATTATTTTTTTAATTAACCATTGCGTATTATCCAGACAACACCACCCTCCTCCGTACTCTAGCATCTACCCACCCAACCAACCTATAATAATTTTTTTATATTATTTTACAATTTTTAATTTTTTATAGATATTTTCTTATTTTATAATTTTTTTGTAATTTTGTTTACGCATGTGTTAATTTGTTTTAAAAGATCATGTAAGAAAAGTACTAATTGTATATTAATGAATATATGAATTTTTTTGGAAAACCATGATTTAATGCATCATAAATTAGTTTTTTAATATTATTGTTAATTAGAGGAGAAGAACATAAACATTTTATTCTATATAAATGATTAAGTATTATATTTCGAAATACAGAATGATGTAAACAAGATTTAAAATTTGTAAATGTATTAACTTTGAATTTAAATTCTTTACGTTTGTCATATAAATCTGTGATTGTTTTGTTGTCTTTTATTGTGATTTTAAAATTGTATTGTTAGATAAAAGGTTTTCCGTTAATTCCAAATTAGTGGGATAATCTACTGGAAATCGAGTAATTGCAGATTGATCAGTATCAATTAAAATTATGTCATCAATATAACGATATAAATGTAGATTATTATTAGTAAAATTACGTTCATAATGATATAAGTATAAGTCTGAGAGTAAACTTGAAGTACAACCGCCTTGTGGTATACCGACATGCTGTAAATATAAAGTGTTATCTTGCAATATATAATTATTATAGATAATGAAGTTAGTTAAAGATTTAAAATATGCAATATCTATATTAGATGGTATATATATATATATATATATATATATATATATCTGACATTTGTCATACTGTAACTCTCGTATTTATGAACCGATTTGTATGTAATTCGGCGTGCACATATTACATACAAATGTCTCGACCGAGTTCGTTGGCCAGCTTCATCCGCCATTTTGTTTCAAAATGGCGGCCATTTAAAAATTTTTAAAAAATTTAAAATTTGAAATGTGGTACCAAAAAATTGAAAATGGAAAAATATTTTTTTCTTATGTATTTGACCTTTATACAAAGATTCCGGAGCAGTTTTTGTTTCGTCTATATCTTAAAAAATGGCTGAGTTATAGCATTTTGAATTTCTAGCGTGGCTGACATTTTGAAACGTCCTGAATTTTGTCACGCGATAAAAGGCGTATTTATGAACAGATTTGGATGTAAATTCGTTTATACATAGTACATAACAATGTCTCGACCGAGTTCGTTGGCCAGCTTCATCCGCCATCATTATTTTCATTAATGTTGGCCAGTGTTTTATACAAGTTGATAGACAGACAAACACTGTATTCCAGCGAACATCCTGTGGCATTACAAACTTTTGGCCACCTTCATGTTTATATTTAGCAGCTGCAAAGTGATTATTTCTGAAGTATTTAACCACATAAACAATATGTTCTTTCACATCAGGAATTTGCAAATCACTGGCTAATAAATTTAAAAGATGTGCAGAGCAGACATAAGTAAGAATATCATAATTTTCATCCTTTTCAAACTCGTCACGCATACTTTTAACGTTAGCTGCATTATCAGTTACGAGACTGCTGATAAACCAATTAAATTCTAACTGACATTTGGATATTGTTTCGTGAGCA
The DNA here is from genome assembly GCA_963932465.1 of Maratus speciosus. Lineage (NCBI taxonomy): Eukaryota > Metazoa > Arthropoda > Arachnida > Araneae > Salticidae > Maratus > Maratus speciosus. The sequence goes on from OZ010796.1 coordinate 386,147,032, forward strand.
ATTTTAACCAGATATTCTTTTGTGTGAAGATGACCTGCTGTGTCAATCGAATCTACCAGATATAAATTCCTGTCACAAGTACTGACAGTTGCACAAATGATTGGCTCGTTGTGGATATTTGACCACCCATCTAAGATCATACTGACTGTTTGGCCTTCAAGAACTTTAAAGCTTTTCTGTCTCTCTTCTTTATAAATTTATTCTAAAAGAACACCTCCAACTTCTTTATAAATTTCTTCTAAAAGAACACCTCCAACTTCTTTACAGGTTGGTGGAGTATAACCAGAACGTAGCATAGCAATCATGTTTTAGGTAGCTTTCATTACAAAAAGCTACTTATTGCAGCCGTTCGGAGGAAAGCGATTTCAAAAAATTTTGGTATATTTTCATCGATCATGACCCCCAGACCCCGAAACCACCCTCCGTTCAAAATATATATATATATATATATATATATATATATATATATATATATATATCTGACATTTGTCACACTGTAAGTCTCGTATTTATGAACCGATTTCGATGTAATTCGGTGTGTACATAGTACATACCAATGTCTCGACCGAGTTCGTTGGCCAGCTTCATCCGCCCTTTTGTTTCAAAATGGCGGCCATTTAAAATTTTTAAAAAAATTTAAAATTTGAAATATGGTACCAAATTTTTTTCTTATGTATTTGACCTTTATACAAAGATTACGGAGCAATTTTTGTTTCGTCTATATCTTAAAAAAGTCCTTCCGGCCAGTGCCGGGAGGAAGAGGTAGCTTTCATATTCCTTATTTTAAAAAAGCCAACTTATATTATTCAAACACATGAAGCTCAGTTTAGTGGAAACAGAATATAGGAGATTCAATACTAATTTTTATCAATACTAAATCATTATGAATGAGAATTTCGCGAAATTAGTCAGCTTTATCCAAGGTGCTTTTATTTAAAGTAACTTATATTTGGCTGCCAAATTCAGCGATTTCTTAAAGTGCCTGCCATTTTAAGACAACATGGTAGATGAGGCTAACCAGTGAACTTGGTCGAGACCTTAGTAATTGCTGTGCACATGCTCACTCGCATCGGAATCAATTGATATATACGAGTGCTGTCGCAGGCAAAAAAATTAGATTTTTCAAAATGTCACCCACATTAGATATTGAAATTGCTATATCTGAGCCATTTTTTAAGATAAAGACAAACAAAAAGTGCTCCTGAATCCTTATATCAAGGTCAAATACTTAGAAATTGAAAAAGGTTTCTTTCTTATTTTTTTTTTGCACCTCACTTTAAATATAATTTTTTTTAATTTAATGGCCGCCATTTTGAAACAAGATGGCTGATGAAGCAGGCCAGCGAACTTGGTCGAGATATTGATGTATACTATCCACATGCCTTCTTACATCGAAATAGGCGAATACGTGTGTTATCGCGTGACAAATACAAGATCGTTTCAAAATGTTAGCCATGCTAGAAATTCAAAGTGCTATAATTCAACCATTTTTTAAGATATAAACAAAAGAACAAATTTCCAGAGACAAAAACTGCCCCGGAATCTTTGTATCAAGGCCAAACACATAAAAAAAATCTTTTTCATTTTCCAATTTTTTAATATCTCATTTTAAATTTTAAATTTATTTACTTTTTTTAAATGGCAACCCTTTTGAAACAAGATGGCGAATGAAGCTGGCCAACGAACTCGGTCGAGACATTGGCATGTACTATGTACAGACCAAGTTACATCTAAATCGGTTCATAAATACGCCTGTTATCGCGAGATAAAAATCAGGTCGTTTAAAAATGTCAGCCACAATAGAAATTTAAAATGCTGTAACTCAACCATTTTTTTAGATATACACGAAACAAAAACTGTTCTGGAATCTTTGTATTAAGGTCAAACACATACGAAAAAAATCTTTTTCATTTTCCAATTTTTTGATATCTCATTTTAAATTAAAAAATTTTTAAAATTTTTGAAATGGCCGCCATTTTGAAACAAGATGGCGGATGAAGCTGGACAACGAACTCGGTCGAGATATTTGTATGTACTATGTACACACCAAGGTACATCCAAATCGATTCATAAATACGCCCGTTATCACGTGACAAAAATCAGGACGTTTCAAAATGTCAGCCACGATAGAAATTCAAAATGCTATAACTCAGCCATATTTTAAGATATAGACGAAACAAAAACTGCTCCCGAATCCTTTTATCAAGGTCAAACACATAAGAAAAAGAGATTTTTTCAATTTTCAATTTTTTGGTACCACATTTCAAATTTAAATTTTTCTTAAAAATTTAAATGGCCGCCATTTTGAAACAAGATTGCGGATGAAGCTGGCCAACGAACTCGGTCGAGACATTGGTATGTACTATGTACACACCGAATTACATCCAAATCGGTCATAAATACGAGAGTTACAGTGTGACAAATGTCAGATATATATATGTATATATATATGTCAATTTTGAACGGAGGGTGGTTTCGTGGTCTGGGGGTCATGGTCGATGAAAATATACCAAAATTTTTTGAAATCGCTTTCTTCCGAATGGCTGCAATAGGTAGCTTTTCGTAATGAAAGCTACCTAAAATGGCTGAGATACAGCATTTTGAATTTCTAGCGTGGCTGACATTTTAAAACGACCTGATTTTTGTCACGTGATAACAGGCGTATTTATAAACCGATTTGGATGTTACTAGGTCTGTACATAGTACATGCCAATGTCTCGACCGAGTTCGTTGGCGAGCTTCATTCGCCATCTTGTTTCAAAAGGGTTGACATTTAAAAAAAATTAAATTTAAAATTTAAAATGAGGTATTAAAAAATTGGAAAATGAAAAAGATTTTTTTTATGTGTTTGGCCTTGATACAAAGATTCCGGAGCATTTTTTGTTTCTGATAATTTGTTCTTTTGTTTATATCTTAAAAAATGGTTGAATTATAGCACTTTGAATTTCTAGCATGGCTAACATTTTGAAACGATCTTGTATTTGTCACGCGATAACACACGTATTCGCCTATTTCGATGTAAGAAGACATGTGGATAGTATACATCAATATCTCGACCAAGTTCGCTGGCCAGATTCATCAGCCATCTTGTTTCAAAATGGCGGCCATTATATTAAAAAAAAAATTATATTTAAAGTGAGTTGCAAAAAAACTAGAAATTGAAAAAGGTTTCTTTCTTAAGTATTTGACCTTGATATAAGGATTCAGGAGCATTTTTTGTTTGTCTTTATCTTAAATAATGACTCAGATATAGCAGTTTCAATTTCTAATGTGGGTGACATTTTGAAAAATCTGATTTTTTGCATGCGACAGCACTCGTATATATCAACCGATTCCGATGTGAGTGAGCATGTGCACAGCAATTACTAAGGTCTCGACCAAGTTCACTGGTTAGCCTCATCCACCATGTTGTCTAAAAATGGCAGGCACTTTAAGAAATCGCCGAATTTGGCAGCCAAATATAAGTTACTTTAAATAAAAGCAGCTTGGATAAAGCTGACTAATTTCGCGAAATTCTCATTCATAATGATTTAGTATTGATAAAAATTAGTATTGAATCTCCTATATTCGGTTTCCACTAAATTGAGCTTCGTGTGTTTGAATAATATAAGTTGGCTTTTTAAAAATAAGGAATATGAAAGCTATCTCTTCCTCCCGGCACTGACCGGAAGGACTTTTTAAATTCTTTATGCTCCACACTGCGGAAAGAAGAATTGGTTGCATAAACAAATCTAGCTACCTGTTTATCAATAATGTTCTTTTGATTACTTGATATTTCACATACATAGCTATCATTTTTTTTTAATTTCTTGTAGTTTGCATTTCATTTTCAGAGGCTTTTCTGTTTTGTTGTTTAGCAGTGTCCACAGTATTATTGCATAATATCTGTTGTGAACTACATGATGTTGGTGGACAATCTAAAATTAAATATAAACTTATTTAATAAAAATTAAATTTATAATAATTCATTTTTTAATCATTAATAATTTAAAAAAATAAGATAATGGAAAGAAAAAAAGTCCTTCCGGCCAGTGCTGGTAGGAAGAGGTAGCTTTCATATTCCTTATTTCAAAAAAGCCAACATATATTATTCAAACACACGAAGCTCAGTTTAGTGGAAACCGAATATAGGAGATTCAATACTAATTTTTATCAATACCAAATCATTATGAATGAGAAATTCGCAAAATTAGTCAGCTTTATCCAAGCTGCTTTTATTTAAAGTAACTTATATTTGGCTGCCAAATTCGGCCATTTATTAAAGTGCTTGCCATTTTAAGACAACATGGTGGATGAGGCTAACCAGTGAACTTGGTCGAGACCTTAGTAATTGCTGTGCTCGTGCTCACTCACATCGGAATCGATTGATATATACGAGTGCTTTCGCAGGCAAAAAATCAGATTTTTCAAAATGTCACCCACATTAGATATTGAAATTGCTATATCTGAGCCATTTTTTAAGATAAAGACAAACAAAAAATGCTCCTGAATCCTTATATCAAGGCCAAATACTTAAGAAAGAAACCTTTTTCAATTTCTAATTTTTTTGCACCTCACTTTAAATATAATTTTTTTAAATTTAATGGCCGCCATTTCGAAACAAGATGGCTGATGAAGCTGGCCAGCGAAATTGGTCGAGATATTGATGTATACTATCCACATACCTTCTTACATCGAAATAGGCGAATACGTGTGTTATCGCGTGACAAATACAAGATCGTTTCAAAATGTTAGCCATGCTAGAAATTCAAAGTCCTATAATTCAACCATTTTTTAAGATATAAACAAAAGAACAAATTTTCAGAAACAAAAACTGCTCCGGAATCTTTGTATCAAGGCCAAACACATAAAAAAAAATTTTTTTTCATTTTCCAATTTTTTAATACCTCATTTTAAATTTAAATTTTTTTAAATGGCAACCCTTTGAAACAAGATGGCGAATGAAGCTGGCCAACGAACTCGGTTGAAACATTGGTATGTACTATGTACACACCAAGGTACATCCAACTCGGTTCATAAATACGCCCGTTATCACGTGACAAAAATCAGGCCGTTTCAAAATGTCAGCCACGTTAGAAATTCAAAATGCTATAACTCAGCCATTTTTTTAGATATAGACGAAACAAAAACTGTTCTGGAATCTTTGTATTAAGGTCAAACACATACAAAAAAAAAATCTTTTTCATTTTCCAATTTTTTGGTATCTTAATTTAAGTTTTTTTAAATGGCCGCCATTTTGAAACAAGATGGCGGATGAAGCTGGACAACGAACTCGGTCGAGATATTTGTATGTACTATGTACACACCAAGGTACATAAAAATCGTTTCATAAATACGCCCGTTATCACGTGACAAAAATCAGGACGTTTCAAAACGTCAGCCACGCTAGAAATTCAAAATGCTATAACTCAGGCATTATTTAAGATAGAGACGAAACAAAAACTACTCCCGAATTTTTTAATCAAGGTCAAACACATAAGAAAAAAATATTTTTTCAATTTTTTGGTACAACATTTCAAATTTAAATTTTTCTTAAAAATTTAAATGGCCGCCATTTTTAAAAAAGATGGCGGATGAAGCTGGCCAACGAACTCGGTCGAGACATTGTTATGTACTATGTATAAACGAAGTTACATCCAAATCTGTTCATAAATACGCCTTTTATCGCGTGACAAAATTCAGGACGTTTCAAAATGTCAGCCACGCTAGAAATTCAAAATGCTATAACTCAGCCATTTTTTAAGATATAGACGAAACAAAAACTGCTCCGGAATCTTTGTATAAAGGTCAAATACATAAGAAAAAAATATTTTTCCATTTTCAATTTTTTGGTACCACATTTCAAATTTTAAATTTTTTAAAACTTTTTAAATGGCCGCCATTTTGAAACAAAATGGCGGATGAAGCTGGCCAACGAACTCGGTCGAGACATTTGTATGTACTATGTACACACCGAATTAAATCGAAATCGGTTCATAAATACGAGACTTACAGTGTGACAAATGTCAGATATATATATATATATATATATATATATATATATATATATATATATATAAATTTTGAACGGAGGGTGGTTTCGGGGTCTGGGGGTCATGATCGATGAAAATATACCAAAATTTTTTGAAATCGCTTTCCTCCGAACGGCTGCAATAAGTAGCTTTTTGTAATGAAAGCTACCTAAAACATGATTGCTATGCTACGTCCTGGTTATACTCCACCAACCTGTAAAGAAGTTGGAGGTGTTCTTTTAGAAGAAATTTATAAAGAAGTTGGAGGTGTTCTTTTAGAATAAATTTATAAGGAAGAGACAGAAAAGCTTTAAAGTTCTTGAAGGCCAAACAGTCAGTATGAGCTTAGATGGGTGGTCAAATATCCACAACGAGCCAATCATTTGTGCAACTGTCAGTACTTGTGATAGGAATTTATATCTGGTAGATTCGATTGACACAGCAGGTCATCTTCACACAAAAGAATATCTGGTTAAAATTGCTCACGAAACAATATCCAAATGTCAGTTAGAATTTAATTGGTTTATCAGCAGTCTCGTAACTGATAATGCAGCTAACGTTAAAAGTATGCGTGACGAGTTTGAAAAGGATGAAAATTATGATATTCTTACTTATGTCTGCTCTGCACATCTTTTAAATTCATTAGCCAGTGATTTGCAAATTCCTGATGTGAAAGAACATATTGTTTATGTGGTTAAATACTTCAGAAATAATCACTTTGCAGCTGCTAAATATAAACATGAAGGTGACCAAAAGTTAGTAATGCCACAGGATGTTCGCTGGAATACAGTGTTTGTCTGTCTATCAACTTGTATAAAACACTGGCCAACATTAATGAAAATATGCGATGAACACAGAGAAAAAAAATGATAAAGTTGTCAGTAATAAAGTGTTAAATTTTTCAGTTAAAAGAAATGCAGAAGACTTGATAAACAGACTTGAACCAATTGCCATTTCCTTAGATTCTGTACAGAAAGATAATTGTTCCATTGCTGGTTCTGTTGATATTTGGAAAAAACTTGGAGAAAAAATTATCGAGCAAAAGCTTGAAAAAAAAATTTAAAGTGTTTCTCAACTCGATATGATCAAGCACTTGGTGCACCTCATTTTCTTGCATACTTAATAGACCCCGGATTTTGTGGAAGCAAGCTAACTGAACTGGAAAAAAAGGCGTTTGAATTTGCAAATGAAAAATATTCAACTTCCTTTATGCCTTTAATCATGAAATTTTTAGCTAAGGCAGATCCTTTTTATCCTTTATTTTTCGAGGAAAGCATCACATCCCAAATGTCACCTTTGGAATGGTGGAGGGTGCATTTCAAAACAACTGTTTGCGTAGATGACCAAAATGCGATAAAGCAACTCCTTTCTTCGGTAGCTGCTTCTGCTTCTGTAGAAAAAATATTTTCTGCTTATGGTTTAGTGCACTCTACACTTCGAAACAAGTTGGGTCATGAAAAAGCAGGAAAATTAGTTTTTCTCTACAAAGCATTAAATTTGCCTTAGTTATCTTGATACCTTGTCCATTTTATTTCTTTGAAAATGTCAATATAAAGAATTTTGTATTTTAAAAGAACTTAGTTTTTTATTAAAAATTTCATGATTACATTTCCTGATTTAAAGTAAATAAATATAATTGGTTACCTTGATAACATGTAAATTTTTTTCTTTAAAAATGCCAGTATAAGGAATTTGTATTATAAGAGTTTAACAGAACTTAGTTTATTATTATTTTAGTTAACACCAGTTTATAATATGACCAGCTATAAAATTAATATTTTTAATTTTATTTTGAGCTTTAAACATGTGAAAATATATATTAGTTAAATTGAGCAAAGAATGCACTTTATTGGATGCTTATTCTGGGTTTAGTCTTGCATTTGTTACGAGTATTAATCTTTTTATATATTGTACTAATAACATATATTTAAAATAATATGTAATGATGGGATTTGTTTTGAAAAGTGGTGCATTAAGGCAATGGATGGTACTTTGAACGGTGTTAACATCTTATTGACAGCTCTTAAGGTAAACGATGTAATTAATAATTACACAAAAAAGTATAAATCAAGTATAAAGATTTATATACATAAAAAATTTTGAAATACTATTTTCAAGTGTCTATCTAAATTGTATTTATAAAATAATGGAAAATTACATGTTATAACCTTCAAAGTTTAAAATAATGTCGTTCGTTAATATTAATAAAAAAATCCGATTTAAATAAAAAAATCTGATTTTTTTTTTTTTTAATTGCGATTTTTTCATACCCTGGTAACATTAGACGATTAAATTTAACTTTTAGCGCAATTATTTAAAGTTCTAAATATCGCACATTTCAATTTTTTATAGAGGTTGATAATCGGGTGCTGTAACATATGTATATATAAATATATGGAAGAGAGAGAGAGATTTCAGTGGAATCATAATTACCCTCATAGCATGCATGGTCACGGTGACGTCGTTGTGACGTCACTGTAAGTCACTATGGTCACATCACATCTGTGACCAAAATGCCACCACTCAGTGATGTCACATTGTGACTGAGATGTGAACTTCTTAGAAAACTTTTAAAAATTGCAAAAATTCTTCAAAACATGTTATTTACTGTAAAATTATATTTTTCTGGCAATTAAAAGAAAATTGTGACGACACTATTATGTCACTGCATGTAACGTATGTCACGTCACATATATGATAAAAAAAAAAACCACCATATTGTAAGTCACAGTGTGACAAAAATATGAACTTCAAAAATCTTTGAAAATGAAGAGAAATAATTTAAGCAGTCCCGAGTTACAGCGACATAAGGAATGAAAATATATTAGTGGATAGCAACTAGTAAATTCTGTCACGAAAGGGGGAAGGGGCATAAAAAATAAAATGCACGATACAAGCATTAATAAACTAAATTTTCATGTTATATTTTATCAATTTGATGGATTAAGCGGTCTCACAGACCGCTCACAATAGTTATGCGGCAATTTTTGTCACGCCAGTTAAGGGTTAAACAGTATTTTAAACAGTCCTGAGTTACAGCGGCATAAGGAATGAAAATATATTAGTGAATAGCAAATAGTAAATTTTGCCACGAAAGGTGGGGGGGGGGACATAATAAATAAAGTGCACGATACAAGCATTAATAAACTAAATTTTCATGCTATATTTTATCCATCTGATAGATTAAGCGGTCTCACCGACCGCTCACAGTAATTATGCGGCAATTTTTGTCATATCAGTTAAGGGTTAGACAATATTTTAAACAGACCTGAGTTACAGCGGCATAAGGAATGAAAATATATTAGTGGATAGCAAATAGTAAATTCTATCACGAAAGGCGGGTGGGGGGACATAATAAATAAATTGCACGATACAGGCATTAATAAACTAAATTTTCATGCTATATTTTATCAATTTGATATCTAAGACAGTAAAAGTATTCTTTTTTCATGATTTCAATTTTATCTAGCATTGCAATTTAATATAATAATCCTCCACTGATTGTTACACTCTCATATAATTATTGCGCATTTCAGATTCAAATCAGTTGTTTACAAAAACAAATAAATAATAAAAACACACCTGCTCAAATCGTCTGCTTCGCCATATTACCATAGAATAAACAAGAGAATACGCGGGAAGCCACTTCACTCCACTGTTTAGAACACCAGCACGTCTACAGCACTTCTTTTAATATAAAAGAAAGACATCTGCCATTTTAGGATATTACAAATATACGGATATTATTGATGAACCATATATGTAAGTCTTATTTAATTTAAATATTTTGTTCCTGTTTTGTATATATTATAATGATGAGTTAAGTAGTTTTATGTTACACATATAGAAAGAGACTGGTCTTTATTATTTTCAGAAGGATATTTTTATTCGATTCTGTTGTATCTTAATCTGCCATCGCTCGAAAAAAAAAAAAAAAAAAAAAAAAAAAAAGCTGGCGCAGAGACTGATTCGTGCCTACATTCATAGTAGAATGAATGTAAATATTAATTTTTAGTCTCTTGAGATTGAAAATGTGTTGAAACAGTGGTGTGGAATTTTTTTCGGCTTTTTAATGTTTTCTAGTTACTAACACTTATAGCATCATTATTATTTTGGAATTAAATATGAAATTAGAAATTGTTTCAGATTGGAAATTAACATTATGTAAGCATTTTTTTTTCTGTTTGTGATTTTAATCAAGCATTTAATTGTAGACACTCAGATTCAGTTATTAAATTTTCTTCGATTGTAAATTCATTTTCTACGTTTTCGATATATGTAATCACTGGAATAAAAAAATTAAATATATTTAAGCATTGAAATAAAGTGTTTTTCATGCCTGTGATAACAAGTTTATAGCTTAAACTGCTTTAGTATATTTTTTAAAAAGTTGGTATGTACTTTCGTAATATAGGACTGAATATTTTTTTAAAGCGATTAATAACTACTTTCTACATTAAAATGTTTTTTAAACAATAAAAATAGTTAATATGCAATCATTTATTTTACGTTTATATGTTCTTTTTAATACTTTTCAACAAAGTTGAAAAGTGTTTATGACTTCGGTTTGTCCGGCCGTCTGTCCGCGGTCTAACTCTCGCAAATATACTCGGATTGCCTTGAAATTTTTGGATGTTATTGACGTTTACCATAGCACGGCCCCTATTTGTAATGAAGTTTGTAGCGTGTTTAATTCATCTACAGGAACAGTCAAGAGTATTTCGTTACACTACAGCCTACGGGAAAAAATCGTTCCAAATGATTTTTAACGATTTTACACGCTTTCAAACAGAATAAAATTGATATGAATTTATGAAACGCACTAAAATATGCATTCTGAAGAGTATGTGGTGCAACGAATAGTTATTGTTCATTTACAGGGCTGAAAAAGGGATTCCAATACATTATTATAAAGGGATGGAGGGAATTATTTGCGGGGTACTTTAATTATGTTAATCTATTTCATATATAATGAAATTGATATAAGTCGCTGAAGTTTACACACTATACATTATTTCATGATAATACGAAATGTATATAGCATTTACAGGACACACGAAATATTTCCGATACTATATTGTGTCCGAAGTTCATTAGGGATGATTGCTGGAAATGCATTTTTAATTATGATATGCGCTTTTATGATTCACTATATTTATGCATAGAGTATGGTATATATAAATGCTATAATTCATATACAGGACTACATAAAAGTATTCGTAAGGGTTACTGGGTATATGCGCAAATTGATTAAAGGTAGTTTTTAAATGAGTTATGGATTTTTACGTTGAACTGCATTTAATTTACTAAGAAATGTTTGTAGAATATAGATAAAATGATATACAGGGTCACGTAAAGAATTGAATACATGGCCATCTATAAATTAGAATTTCTGGAAATGTGATTTCAGCAGTTTTAAGAGTGTTTGAATTAAATTTTAACTAAGCAGTAGCGCGTAATAAACGTTCTAGGTAAACTACAAGATTATACAAAAGTATTCAAGTATGTTTCCATATATTAGTATAAATTGCTGAAAGAGAATTTCAACCTGTTATGCGTTTTCTTGCAAAAATAAATTTTCCCATTATATAATATGTATATCAACTTACAGATCAAATGCAGAGCTGTTCAAAAGAATTAGAAAACATATTTAACTATGGACGGTAAATGCTGAAATCAGTTTTTCAAATGTTTTATGTGTTTTCTAAAATATTTACTTAGTTATGTTATTTACGTTATTTCCCTAAATTACGATGTCTTGTTAAAGCATTCAGGAAGCGTTGGAAAGTGTTTTATAATCTATGCTTAATGCATGATTTTTCTTAATTGTTTTTTTCTATTTCGCAGATCAGTCTTTTCCTATAAAACATACCAAATCTATTTAGCTCATATTCACAAAATACAATATACACGGGAATAAAAAATTTAAATAAATATGGCTTATCATGTCATGTTTAATAAAGCAATGACTAATCACAACACATTAAAATTTTACACATTCTTAATATCAAGCTTGAACTCAAGATAAAGCTTAAAACTTAATAAAAAAAGATGTCAGTTAAGCATGGTTTTTTAAGTGGAAAAATTTAAAATGTTTTAGAAGAATAGGACTCCAAAATAGCGATATTTTGCTAAAAAGTACGGTAAAAAGATAAGAATTTATATTTCAAACAAAACTTTATTTTAAAATTGTGCATTTTAAAATTCATCACAGTGTTTATGGCAAGAACCATCACAGTATTAATACTCCGAATTTTTTCCAGAGAGAAACATTCGGCTTGCATACAATATTTCAAATGAAAATCAAATTTCAAATTATTTGCTTAAAAGGTGCAAAGGCCAACTTAGTAAAAAAGATTCAATGCCGGGAATAGAACCCCTGCCATCAGTATAGCGCACGGACATTCTACCGACTAAACCACGTGGAACGATACCCAGCCTGGAAAATTTCTTGCTATTACATGTTGGCAAGGCTACAAAAGCAGCACAAGATGGGATATTTATCGTGAGCCACCGACATGGGGCAAACACGAAACTTAATTAAATCCAGCATCGGTTGAAACTATATTAATACTTAGAAATTTTTCCAGAGAGAAACATTCGCCTTGCATACAATATTTCAAATAAAAATCAAATTTAAAATTAAAATTGCCTTTTAAGCATGTAATTTGAAATTTGATTTTCATTCGAAATATTGTATGCAAGGGGAATGGTTCTCTTTGGAAAAATTTCCAAGTATTAATATAGTTTCAATCGATGCTGGATTTAATTAAGTTTCGTATTTGCTCAATGTCGGTGGCTCACGATAAATATTCCATTTTGTGCTGCGTTTGTAGCCTTGCCAACATGTAATAGTGAGAAATTTTCCCGGCTGGGTATCATTCCATGTGGCTTAGTCGGTAGAATGTCAGTGTGCTATATTGATGGCCCGGGTTCGAGTCCCGGCACGGAATCTTTTTCACTATGTTGGCCTTAGCGCCTTTTAAGCAATTAATTTGAAATCTGTTTTTCATTTAAAATCATCACATTTTTTATGACAAGTTCGTAACAAATGACACATATTTCACAAATTGGTCACAATGTGACTTCAAAGCATTGTCACTTTCGTCACAGGTTCGTCACAAAGATAATGCCAAAATAGTCACAAATGACACACTTTTCACAAATTAGTCACACCGTGACTTCACAGAGTGGTCACTATGTGACGTCACAAACGACCTCTAAAACGGCCATAACGACCTCGCATTGTAGTCACTGTGACGTCACATCGACGTCACGTGACGTCACATCGACGGTCACAAAATCACAGTGTGACTTCACAACGACGTCGCCGTGACGTCACCATGCCTTACGGGTAATAGTTAACTAAAACTTCTTTTATTATTACTGTTATCATTATCTATATTATAAAGGACAAACATGATGCCCGTGCGTAACGCTGACGTCATTTTGACGGTGGTAACAGCAGACGATTAAATTTTTATCTTTTAGCGCAATTTTCTAAACTTCTAAATATCGCACATTTTCATTTTTTACACCGCCGAATAGGGGAAAATGTACTTTTTAATGCATTTTGTTTGGGAACTTTAAGACAATTTGTTTGAAAACTGCATCGCTATTTACTCAATTTTTATTGTCTTAAAAATATTTTTCAAGCATATTTAAAAAAAAAAAACCTATCTCTATAGCGTGCAGACGATTAAGAAATATAACTGCGTTTGTACTTAAATTAATAAAAATAGCTCATCATTTGTTCCCAGCTTATATTCCTTAACGCAATTAAATAATTCATCAATCAATAAATAAAACAATAAAATATAAATAAAACACATTTAAGACATGAAATGAAACTACGCGCTTAAACCAATGAAATGAACAGAATGAAAAATTCTGATTGTAAATATTTTTAATGATTTCGCTAGGCTGTTAACTCCTGGCACGAGACAAATACGAAAGTATGGCTTTTAATAAATTTCAAAAATTTTTGAACGCGATATTTCTATTTTTTCAAATAAATATGATTTTTCGTATGGTTAGTGGGCATTAAAAAAATATATGGGGCATTCTCATAATCTTTTGACTTTCAGGAATAAAAATCTGGTGAAATTAAACTTGCTAAAATAACATTTTAATCTGATAGACTATTATAATAATGATTCAAAATAAATAAAAAAAAGATCAGCAGCGACATTTTTTTTTTTTTTTTTTATTTAACTGGGGTTTAAGTAAAACTTGCGAGTTTAATTTTCCTTACCATTTTACCACTAAAACTTTTTATTTTCTTCCAAATTTTTACTTATAATGAATTTGCATAGTACCCACAGGACATTCAAATGAGAAGTAATAACAATGTAGTATTTTTAGTACAAAATTTTGGTATAACATTGGCTTAAAGCGGTGTTAAAAAAGGGACGGTAAGGGGAATAAAAACGATGGTAAGGATGGGACGGTAATGAAAATTACCGCCTATTTTTAGGCAAATCCTGTTAAGACTAAGTGATAGCCACAATGTTCATTGATTTTTAGAAACAGTTATTTACATTGGATTAATTTTTTTTTATTAATTTACCTCGAAAAGTGCTGGAATAAACCTTGGGGACGGTAAGACTTCCAATAAAGCAACGATGCTTGAAATCGATATTTAAATACTGATTTAAATTCTGCACTAAATATCCTGTCAAAGAATTTTAGACAATCTTTCTTTAGCATACTTCTGCATGAGAAAAAACTTGAAAAAAATTCTGTGGCTGCATCTGAAGTGATTTTCTGTGTAATTTTAGAAGAGGGACGGTAAGGAATCTAAAACCCAGGGACAGAGTTAAAAAAATAATAACAACCATAGGAATGTGTGCAGGTTAATTTTTTGCTACATATTTATATAAAACATTAGTCCCAGTTTCGGAATAAAAATACATCGAATTACTTTTATTGAAACAATTTTATACAGACAGCTCCAAACTTAAAAATCAGCATCAGGGACACAGGATGGTATTGGAGTTTCCTTGATATTTGGACCCCCAACATCGTCCAAAACTTATTTATCTCGTTAATATTGTTATGCAGTCATGCAATGGGATGTTCCCTGGTACATGAAAAAAAAAAACCCACAAGAATATGCACTAAAATAAAAATTATTATTCAGGGACTTAAAAGTCAAAAGATTGTGAGAATGCCCTATATATTACACGTAAAAAAGCTATTAGAGTTATCAGTTTTAAAGACATGGTTTTCACCTACATACTGTTACCCGGGAAGCCCGAGTTTATATCCTTGTTATAATAGTAACTGAAAGACTTTATTCCCAGAATTGTAATAAGCATGATAATTTCCAATCGCATATTAATTAAGATGCATGAATTTAATGATACTTTTCTGTAAATTGATAAGAATAGAAAATAAACAACCTATACACTTTTAAAACGACTAAACATTTGTATCTTTCGATAGCCGAATACTTTTAGCAAAATAAATAAAAGTGAATATATCATAATTTTACCCTTCCACCCTTCTTTAAAAAAACATCGAGTTTAGCATTCCGAAATACATTAAGATGTGCTTCTGGTCCATTTCTTATTCTTTATTTTTAAAAATGCAACTATTAAACATCAAGTAGGTTAATTATGTTAACTTTTTTTTTTTTTTTTCAGCATGTTTGTTTTAGCAATCACATTTTCGGAAATTAGTTTGCGGGAAAACGATATCTCATGCATTTCATTGAAATGAAAGCGACACCTTTTGGTTTTAACATGTTACAATTGAAAACATGAGATCTATTTTGAGAATAGCTGTGAACGTTAAAATTTGCTTTTAATTGAAGTATTAAAAGATTATTTGAAGGAATGAAACCCGGAGAAGTAAGTTTTATTGATATTTATTTAGAAAAGATTTCTCTTATTTAATCAATATCAAAATATATCTAGCAGTTCAATAGGGTTTATTCGTATCAGAAAGAAGTACATTAATTTTCTTTGCGTACTAGCTGACCCGCCCGGCGTTGCCTGAGTCAGTGAATATAACCGTAAATAAACCTAATATGAATATGAACCACGATAGAATCCTAAAAAATATCAAATATTTCTATTCTGTATAACTCTTTTTTAAATTTTATCCTAATCTGCTAATCATTAACTTAATTCGGTATTGATAATAAAAATAGTGATATTTAAACTTCATTTGGTCTTCCATAAAACTAAGTTTAGCCTAGTAATAATCTTTCCTTTTTACAGTGTAGCTAGAACAAAACTCTTGTTCAAAGTTTAAACTTGGCATTCTGCTAAGCACGCTTCGAACAGATGTCGCAAATTTGCAACGCTGCCTTGGTCTGAGCCGCGGTTTTCCAGATAGGTTTTTAATTAATGTTTAAAGACACGGGAGGCGTATTCAGAGATCTATTCAATGCAAATGGGCATGGATCACATAGTATTAGGTAGCTTTCATTACAAAAAGCTACCTATTGCAGCCGTTCGGAGGAAAGCGATTTCAAAAAATTTTGGTATATTTTCATCGATCATGACCCCCAGACCCCGAAACCACCCTCCATTCAAAAGTTGATATATATATATATATATATATATATATATATATATATATATATATATATATATATATATATATCCATATATATATATATATATATCCATATATATATATATATATATCTGACCTTTGTCATACTGTAACTCTCGAATTTATGAACCGATTTGGATGTAATTCGGTATGTGCATAGTACATACCAATGTCTCGACCGAGTTCGTTGGCCAGCTTCATCCGCCATTTTCTTTCAAAATGGCGGCCATTTAAATTTTTTTTAAAAATTTTAAATTTGAAATGTGGTACCAAAGAATTGAAAATGGAAAAATATTTTTTTCTTATGTATTTGACTTTTATACAAAGATTCCGGAGCAGTTTTTGTTCCGTCTATATCTTAAAAAATGGCTGAGTTATAGCATTTTGAATTTCTAGCGTGGCTGACATTTTGAAACGTCCTGAATTTTGTCACGCGATAACAGGCGTATTTATGAACCGATTTGGATGTACCTTGGAGTGTACATAGTACATACAAATATCGCGACCGAGTTCGTTGGCCAACTTCATCCGCCATCTTGTTTCAAAATGGCGGCCATTTAAAAAAATTAAAAAAAAATAAAATTTAAAATGAGATACCAAAAAATTGGAAAATGAAAAATAATTTTTTCGTATGTGTTTGACCTTAATACAAAGACTCCGGAACAGTTCTTGTTTCGTCTATATCTCAGAAAATGGCTGAGTTATAGCATTTTGAATTTCTATTGTGGCTGACATTTTAAAACGAACTGATTTTTGTCACGCGATAACAAGCGTATTTATGAACCGATTTGGATGTTACTTAGTCTGTACATAGTACATACCAATGTCTCGACCGAGTTCATTGGCCAGCTTCTTTCGCCATCTTGTTTCAAAAGGATTGCCATTTAAAAAAAATTAAATTTAAAATTTAAAATGAGGTATTAAAAAATTGGAAAATGAAAAAGATTTTTTTTATGTGTTTGACCTTGATACAAAGATTCCGGAGCAGATTTTGTTTTTGAAAATTTGTTCTTTTGTTTATATCTTAAAAAATGGTTGAATTATAGCACTTTGAATTTCTAGTATGGCTAACATTTTGAAACGATCTTGTATTTGTCACGCGATAACACACGTATTCGCCTATTTCTATGTAAAAAGGCATGTGGATAGTATACATCAACATCTCAGCCAAATATAAGTTACTTTAAATAAAAACAGCTTGGATAAAGCTGACTCATTTCGCGAAATTCTCATTCATAATGATTTAGTATTGATAAAAATTAGTATTGAATCTCCTATATTCGGTTTCCACTAAATTGAGCTTCGTGTGTTTGAATAATATAAGTTGGCTTTTTTAAAATAAGGAATTTGAAAGCTACCTCTTCCTCCCGGCACTGGCCGGAAGGACTTTTTATGTGATTAATTCTAATTAAATTAGTCTGTTTTTAACAATTTGGCGTTTATTGTTTTATACTGCTACTGGGAATTGCATTATACCAATATATCATTGAAGTTGTTATCTAGGCTTTAAAAGCGGATGATACATAGAGTACGCCTCCCCTGTCATTATATCTGTTCAAACCGTCCGTGTATTGATAGGTTAATATGTCGGCTAATTATTAATGATTTTTTTCGAAAATCATTATCAACAATGCTTTTATATTTCTGCTACGGATAGGTAAATGCAGCGCTCCTCAACACCTTTGCTGAATGCACGAATAAAACAGTTCTGTTTTGACAAGAAAAACGAATTTAGCCATTCGATTTGGAATTTTGTTTTCTTTCAATTTATGTTTAAAATAAAATAAAAAACTTAGGGTTATGCAATAAAATAAAATACTATAATAACTATAAAATAAAATTAAACTTGTAAATTTTTGAAATTTTCAATACGAACACCCAATTTTTACAACGTATTTGAGTTGTTGACAACAAAATTGTCACCATATTGTTTTTGTTTACAGTCATTATTCTAAGTCTATTTAACGTAGTTACGTAGTGCAGCATTCCACTATTTTCAGATCCCACCATGCTGTTTAAAGCCATGAAGAAGTGTTCCTTGTTTGATTAAAATGAGAAGGAAAAAAAAATGCTACCCTTGCCCAGATAATTACTCTAGATCAAGTAACCTATAACTAATCAATCAATTTACACTTTTAATATTTATTATT
Organism: Maratus speciosus; assembly: GCA_963932465.1. NCBI lineage: Eukaryota > Metazoa > Arthropoda > Arachnida > Araneae > Salticidae > Maratus > Maratus speciosus. The sequence goes on from OZ010796.1 coordinate 386,165,759, forward strand.
ACATTCAATTGCTGTATTAAAAAATAATAATGAAAGGAAAATTTGAAAATATTACAAAATTAGTCATGCTGTTTTGTAGGACACATTACTGAAGTTTAATAATACAAAAATATTATTAATGATATAAAATAGAATTACCAACAAAACTTTTATGTAAATAATAATACCTCCTCAACCGCCCAGAACGAGACTTCGCGAAAAACAGTGTAAAAAGCATTTAGCAATCTTATATAAAATATGGTTAATATGTAAGGGAAAATAAACATTTTTATTTACGTTTTGAAGAGGATATAAAAAAATCAACGTATACTTTATTGACAAATTCGACTCTTACACATTGATATATATCCAGATTATACAAAGGATTCAGATTTCAATTTTAATATAGTATATTCAATATAGTGAGAATATAGTCTATTTGTTATTAGTAATGGAAGCCACTACATTTACTATTGTATAATAATTTTAAAATGGTGTATTTAATTTATTGGAACTCTCTTAAAAATTAAGCAAAAACATTCGATAAATAAAGGTTGGTGATCTTTCAGGAGGGACTTCATAAACCCTATAGCTTTAGAAAGTTCTAATTTATCAGGACGAAGGGAGCCATTTTGGTCTACCGGGCATATTTTTATTTCAATATTAGAATCAACAACAGACTACACTATATAGCCATTAATCACCGGACACTTTGAATTTCAGATATTTTGTCGAATATTTAAAGATATACTTGTCGGATTTTCTGGAACTTCAGGATATGAAGAATATGTTTGACTTCATATTTATCAGCAGAGATTTGATCAAAAGGAGAATTAGTGGGCCAACAAAATATCAAAGAAAAATAATAAAATTTGGGATTACTTTTTGGGATTATTAAAATTTTGGATGTAAAATAAAATGCACGAAATTATCTATCGCTATAGTTTACGAATATGTGGATATCGTACAATACGTGTATTCATTTGTGTAAGAATAGCACGTATATTGATGAAGATATATCGATTTTTTTAAAAAGTTAAAAAAATTCTTGCCTAGTTTTTGTTTATATCACGCAGGGTTTTCTAACAAATTTAAGGCCAATTTCAGAAAATTTGACAAAATGAAGTAGAAATAATACAGTGCGATTGGAATGCAGATACAGGGTAAGTCAAAATGAATATAGCGATTACAAACGGCTATAAATATTTAATGGAAAAGAATTTATCAATAAGATTAACACAGGATGTAGACGAAACTTCAAAATTTCTTTACGTAAGGCAAGTGCAGTGAAGCAGAAGCCTACGCATGTGCGATTTGAAACTTTGCAACGACAAGAAACCTGTTCATTGCGGCCGTCTCATTAGTAAAATTATGAAGGTAAAAATGGCCGATTTTTTTTCTGTGGGGTTATGTGAAACATAGGGTGCCTCCCATGTCCAAAACAATTGAAGAAATCAAAATACACATTTGTAATGCGTTTCCGTCGGAGGCTGAACCAGGGCCGGCCCAAGGGGTGTGCGAAGTGTGCCACTGCACGGGGCGCCTAATCGCGGGGGGGGGGGGGGGGCGCAAACCGGCGATAGGAGTAAAGAGCGGAGATAAATAATTTTAGATTGTACTTTTTTTTTTTTTTTACATTTTCTATAACCAAGTGCGAATCATCTTTTGGGTCTATGAAGATATGCTGAGTAAGGGACCTTCTTTGTGCTTAAAGGCGCTAAACTTTCACATGCAGCGACTTCTGTGTTCTTTATTTGAGTAAAATACAAAGAACTTGTGATAAACATATCAGAGGAATGTAGGATGTTAGGATGCGTTCTTTAAAGAAATCCATTTAAGCTAAAGGCTCAGATTACCTTCCCTGAAACTGGAAAAGGACCACCACTTATTCAACTCTTCCGCTTCCTTATAGAGTGCTAAATTTTTTTGACTAATTAATTGCGCCGTAGCTGAGGGGCGCCAAATTTAGGAAAGCTTTAAATCGAAATTATCTCACATATTTTGACGATAAACAAGAATTGCAGATTTTTTTTCCCCCTTGTGTACGTCTGGATGCATTCTTTGGTAAAATATTTTATTATGTCCGATAAATGAAGAAAGAAAAATTTCTCTAAATGTTTCTAGAGATAGCTCAAACCCATTTTGTACCTTACATGATTACGTACCTGACAGGACCCTCAAAATGATTAAATGGAGGAGAGGGCGCGCCATATTTAGGGAGGCTTTAAATCAAAATTATCTCACATATTTTGACGATAAACAAAAATTGCAGATTTTTTCCCCCTTGTGTGTGGTGTGTGAATGCATTCATTAGTAAAATATTTTATTATATCCGAAAAATGAAGAAGTAAAAAGTTTCTTTACATGATTACGTACCTGAAAGGACGATGATCTAAATGATTAAATGGAGAGAGGGAGGCGCCATATTTAGGGAGCCTTTAAATCGGAATTATCTCACATATTTTGGAGATAAAAAAAATTGTAGACCTTTTTTACCCCTTGTGTGTGGTGTGTGAATGCATTCTTTAGTAAAATATTTTATTATATCCGAAAAATGAAGAAAGAAAAAAGTTTCTCTAAACGTCTAAACCCATTTTGTTCTTTACATGATTACGTACCTGAAAGGAGGATCTAAATGATTAAATGGAGAGAGGGAGGCGCCATATTTAGGGAGCCTTTAAATCGGAATTATCTCACATATTTTGGAGATAAACAAGAATTGTAGACCTTTTTTTACCCCTTGTGTGGGGTGTGAATGCATTCTTTAGTAAAATATTTTATTATATCCGAAAAATGAAGAAAGAAAAAAGTTTCTCTAAACGTCTAAACCCATTTTGTTCTTTACATGATTACGTACCTGAAAGGAGGATCTAAATGATTAAATGAAGAGAGGGAGGCGCCATATTTAGGGAGCCTTTAAATCGGAATTATCTCGCATATTTTGGAGATAAACAAGAATTGTAGACCTTTTTTACCCCTTGTGTGTGGTGTGTGAATGCATTCTTTAGTAAAATATTTTATTATATCCGAAAAATGAAGAAAGAAAACGTTTCTCTAAACCAATTTTGTTCTTTACATGATTACGCCATGTTTAGGGAAGCTTTAAATTGAAATTATCTAGCATATTTTGAAGATAAACAACAATTGCATAGAACTTTTTTTCCCTTTATGTGCGTGTGTGTGTGTAATCACTACTTGACCGGAATGTATGCTATACACTGTGCTTCAATATCCGTGTTCATATCCTTTTTATTTTAAAGACAGGACGTTTTTTTCTTTTTTTGCAAATGAATTTTTCGAGAGATTAATGACTTTTCTGATTTATCAAAAAATTTTATTATGATAAGAGAATCCTTTTCAGAATTCAACATTTTAGTGTAGTGATCACGATCAGTTTTAAACCTTAAAAAATCGATTTTCTTGATAGATTTTTTAATTTTTGAACCTATAAAAAGAGATTGCGTGAAAATATTCAAATTAAAACCGAGTCAATTTGAAATTAATTGATAACGCATACTTTAACACAGATTCAAATTGAATTTGAACTTTGCTTGGGTTTTTACTACTTGTACACATTGTAAAAAAAAAAGTTTTGAAAGATAGGTAATTTATTTTCACCCTATATATGTATAAAATGATTATAGTAAAATTTCTACCTACTTTTTTGACAACTTAAAAGGCGTAAAATTTATTTGTTGCAATAAGAACGTGTTTTCTGTATGTAATACACCTTTAAAAAGCACATTCTATCCCCCCCCCCAAAAAAAAAAACGCGTCATTTAACTGACACAAACATTGTTAGAGTACGTAGGCATAATAATTTTATATACACCTATATTCAAAAGAAATTATCTATCTGCAAAGAAAACTAGTAATTATTATTATTATTTTCAATGTATATAAGTACAGTGATGGAACAGCTGTGCAAATTGCTCCAATTGCGCCAAATCGATAATACTGCACATTTCTGAGCCAGAACGATTATTTTTCAACAAAATTGCCCCCAACTGCGCCAATTCGATAATAATTCTTGAGCCAAATCAGTCATTTTTCACCCGAATTTCTCCAAAAGATTGCGAAAAACATGCGAATTTTGTCAAAAGATCGCGAAATACACGCGATGTTTGTCAAACGATCACGAAAAAAAAACCGTGAATTTTAACAAACAGTCGCTAATTTCGTCAAAAAACGAACAAAACGCGGTCAAAAAATCGCGAATAAAACGCAAATTTCGTCAGAAGATCGCGAAAAACACGCAAATTTTGTCGAAAGATGGCGAAAAACACGCGAATTTCGTCAAAGGATCACAAACGTGAATTTTGCCAAAGCATAGCTAACTTCGTCAGAAAACTAACAAAACACGATCAAAAGATCGTGAAAAAACGATACTTTTGTTAAAATATAGCGAAAAAACTCCGCAAATTTCATCAAAAGGTCGCAAAAAACACGCGAATTTTGTCAAAAGATCGCGAAAAACACGCGAATTTTGTCAAATGATCGCGAAAAAAACCGTGAATTTTGCCAAAAGATCGCTAATTATGTCAAAAACGAACAAAAAGGGGGTGAAAAGATTGTGAAAAAACACGAATTTCGTTAAAAGATCGTGGAAAAAACCGCAAATTTCATCAAAAAGTCGCAAAAAACCGCACATTTTGTCAATAGATCGCGAAAAATCGCAAATTTCGTCAAAAGATTTCAAAAAACACGCTAATTTCGTCAAAAGATAGCGAAAAACATGCTGATTTCAACAAAGGGTCCGAATAACGCGAATTTGGTCAAAAGATTGCGAACAATACGCATATTTGGTTAAAAGATCGCGAAAAACACGCAAATTTCGTCAAAGGATTGCGAAAAAACGTGAATTTTGTGAAAGAGTCGCGGAAAAACGCGAATTTCGTCAAAGAATCGGGGGAAAAACGTTAATTTCGTCAAAGAATCGCAGGAAAAACGCGAATTTCGTAAAAGAATTGCAGAAAAAACGCGAATTTCGTCAAAGAATTGCAAAAAAACACTTGAATTTCGTCAAAGAATACCAAAATGACATTTTGATGCTCCAAAATAGTTATTTTCTGCTCCAAAGTGGCTTTTGCTGCTCCAAAATGAGGCCCATGCTGTTCCATCCCTGTAAGTAGCAAAAACACAGCTTTGTGGAAAGCTTATCCAGAGTTATCAATCGGAGTCTGTGTTAAAGTACTCATTTTTAATTTCAAATTGATCCGTTTGTAATTCGAATATTCTTATGCAGTTTTTGTTTTGCTTGATCTGGAATCATGTAATTTTTTAAAGAATATAAAAAACAATAAATCATTTTTTTAAAGATTTTAAAACTCACGATTCACAAATTATAAAATTAATATATGCTTCCTTGAAAGTAAATAACAAGACAGGGTTACAGATTTCATCTTACATAATTGCTACTTATTAGTACTACTCTGTTGAGTTTATTCCAAACAATGAACATAACTATTCTAATAAAATTTCTTCTTTCAATAAATTAATTATTGTTATTTTTGTCCTATACCATGGCATAATGAATAGCGTTTAATTTTTGGATCACAATGTTACATATTGAGATTGATATTTATTATAAAATTCCGATCTCAAAGATAGGATTAAATATGGATACGTTTATTTAATTTATAGACTTTTTAACTAATATCTTAAATAATTAAGAATAGCATGTGTAAAAGTTTATGAACGAATAATTTACGAATATTTTAAAATTGTGTGAAAGAAAGGCCAAATATTTTTAACAGGTATGGTGGTGGCGAAGGGGGGGGGGAGAGAGAATGCTCGCACGGGCGCCAAAATTGTCTTGGGCCGGCCCTGGGCTGAACAAATGCTTCAGAATGTATGGCGTGAAATGGACTACCGAGTAGATGTTGTTCGTGTGACCAAGGGAAGTCACATAGACCATCTATGACGTATGTATACAAAATTTTGAAGTTCCGTCTACATTCTGTGTTAATCTTATCGATAAATTCTTTTCCCTTAAATAGTTATAGCCGTTTGTAATAGCTATATTCATTTTGACTTACCCTGTATATTAAACATATGATGAAATATGAGCAGTAGGGTGGTCACAAGCAACACGGGGAAATTTTTTTTTAACGTTTTCTTCGGGGGGACCCTCCTAAAAGTTGCCAATTAGTTAGAAAATGAGATTGGAAAAGTTTCAGCTCAAATAAATAACATTAACCCATGCCTCATCGAGGTTGAATTCTTGAAAATTTGCAATTTTTGGCAAAAAATTGTCGTTTTTCTTTCTTTACGTGAAAAATATTTGTCTTAGAAACCTTGTTCTTGTTTTATTTCATAGAAACTGTTGTTGCCTTGAACTTTTACTCTCATGAAAACTTATATTTAATGAACATTTAGTATTTTTCAGGACAGCTAGTGAACCATACCCTCAAACTCTGCATTTTTGAAACATAGGTAAAAAATGACAAATTAAAAATTCTATTACTTTTGATAATTTTTTTGTATTATTTTTATTAATAGGCAAAAATAAGTGAACAATTTTTGTAACTTTAAAAATATTTCACGAATTATAATTGATTATTAGTTATCTAGATCTGTGCCTAGTAAGAAAGAGCTTCTCGATTTGTATTGCAGTTGAACCTCTGAATTTCTCTTTTTATTACAAGGCTGTTTTTGTTAAACTTTTATGGTTATCTATTTTTAGAATTGACGAAACATTCCGTAAAACCCCTTCCCCTTCTTGATACGATGGCAGAAATGTAAGATTTTTTATATTGGCCACATGTCTCATCAAATCATCGACAGTAAGCAGCCAAGTAATTGTCAAGTTTTATGTATTTTATTTTATAATATTCGCAAAATGAACTGAACGCCGGAGAAGCTGCTAGACTTAGAATACATCCACTAGCTAACCACAGACATGACTCTGCAAATAACTGTTTAGTAAACAAAAAACTGAGCTCTCAAAAACAGATTTTAAAATTTCCGTTTAAGGAGAACTGTTGTTCACTGGGGTGGAAAACTGCTTCACCATTTTTTGAATAAAGAAAATGTAGAGTGGATAAAAGTTTTAATTAGTTGTGGGTATGAAGAACAGTTACTACGAGTTCCTCAACTTGAAAATATTATCGGAATAATTCAGGCAAAAGCTGTATTTTCAACAGTTGAAGAGTGGGAGGAAGTTGGTAAAATCCAGGCAATATTTTTTGATACAACTGCAGTAAACACAAGTCGCCTCAGAGGAACCTGCATTTTTCTATAGCATTGTTAAAGGAAAAGTCCTCTGTATTTGCCATGCCGCCACCATAATTTAGAAATTTTGCTAAAAGCTGTTCTTGATTGTAAAAGGGGCATAATCACTGCCCCTCAGCCAGATATTTAAAAAAAAATCGAATTCTGATTGGGTGGTCTAAATTAAACCAGAGTAAGTATACAAATGCTATTGAAGATGAAATACTAGGTATAAATAGTTAATTCAGAAGAAATTTCAAACTTTCTTACTGGAACTTTTAAAAATTAACAGCTCAGGGATGATTATAAAGAGTTTATCCAACTTTGTTTAATTTTTATAGAACTCCTTCCTGCAAAAGGCTTTTTTTCAGAGCACCTGGTGCTTTTAATCATGTCAGAAGGATGGCGGCACAGGCCATTCATTCTCTCAAAATATATTGTTTCAGGGATCATCTTTCAATAACAAATTTAGAAAAAGAAGGTATCGGAGATCTTTTCTTATTTTTAATCAATATTTATGTAAAAGCGTGCTTCAATACTTCCACTGCCACTTTAGCTCCCAATTCAAGACCTACAAATAATAAAATCACTTGTTCACTACAGAAAATTTGATAAATTGGTTACAGGCAAAGCACTTGCTAAAATGACAAACCGCCTTTGGTATCTTAACTCGGATCAAGTTGCATTTTCATTTTTAGATAATACTTTGGTAAAAAAAGTCAACATGAGCCACCTTATGTAAACCATTACCACTTAAATCCTTTCCGGCACAGTGTCCCACTCCGGGACCACCTAATTTTAATTCCAAACTTACAAACGGCACGAAGAATATTTTAATAAAATTTTGCTTTTACAATGAAAGGTTAAAGTAATGTGTTTTTAATTTCTAAAAAAGTCGTTTGTAAATTCCGGGGTAGACAATCATTTCAACCTTTAAAGAACAGAATTTTTCTGTGCCGGAAAGGGTTAACGTGACAGTTGTAAGGGAAAATAATTTATTTTCTTTATTATGCCTCCTTTCTTGTAACACAACTTTAATAATAAAATGCAATTGAGCATTATTTGCTCTCATTTCTATACTTCCTTTGCCCTCCCTTTTTTAAAAAATTCTTTCAGTTTAAAATTCGATTTTTTTCCTTTTCTTTAGAATTTTTTTAATCATACACTTTATTGGATTTCACAAAACGAAAAAAAGAAACACAAAAGGTGGAAAGCAGATGAAATGGAATGTTGCAAATTTTTTTTCGCTTTTTCATAAAAAGTCAATTTTTAGGATTCAGGTGATGTCTGGTCCTGCAAAATGCGCATATTTTTAAATCTATACATTTTTGGGGGAAAATGGTGTGTGGTTCTTCAAAGCAAAACTTTTTTATATAAAATGAGACCTGCATTATGTTTCTAGGTTAAATTGTATTCATTTCATGAAGGAAAAACAGCATTTTCTTGCGTAAAATCACGTTTTTTTCAAACTTAAACCTCAATGAGGCACGGGTTAATATTATCCAAATGAGCTGAAACTTAGCCAATCTCATTTTCTAGCCAATTGGCAACTTTTTAGGGGGTCTCCCCGAAAAAATTCGAAAATTGATTTCTTGTGACCACCCTAATGAGCAGTTATATGAAACATTTTTTATCTACGCATGCGCGCACGATAACAAATATAACGTTTTTCATGATTTAATAGTCAACCCTATAAAGAAACTCATAAAAAAGACAGACAGTCAAATATAGTGAAAATTCAGAAAGATATCGGAGATAGAGTGGGCTGATTTTTAGTTATTCTCTGAAAACAGCTAAACGAGAAGGAGTTTTCCATAAACTGTCGTTTTTAATTTGCATTTTTTATTGATACTTTAGTTCTTGTAAAACCACCAGAACGAACCCATTCCAAGAAAAAAAAAAAGAAGCATCAAAATCTAAGAATTTCTTCTAAATCTACTTGTTGACAGGCATTATATACTAACTCCTTCGCTTGAAGCCATTTAATAAATAAACTGTCAAGTGCGAGTATAACACGTGCTCAGAGTGTTCCGTACAATAAATATATGAATTATTCATTGTAGTATTTAAAAAATCGTTACTAAAAGAATAAGACTTCGTAAAAAGCTATACAATGTAGGGTTGGGTATAGCTATATATATACTAGAAAGTATGAATGGTTATACCATAAAAGTTCAAAGAGTTATGAAGCCTAAATAATATCAAATATTGCTAGTCTGTATAACACTTTTTTTAATCTTATAGTAATCTGTTTATGATGAAATTAATTCGGTATACAGCTCCTATTCAAAATATTAGAATAATTGAGAAAAAGTAATGAGAAAATTATTTTTCATTTATTTATTTTTGATACTAAGTAAATGCAATTAAATTTCTTATAAATTAAATCTGGAATGTTTAGATACGATTTTAACATTTACAAAATATAAAATACAGTAGAATAAATTAGGTATACAGCTTTCTGAAGCACATCAAAACATTAGAATAAAATTTAGATTGGTTCAAAATATTAGAATAAAATTTAGATTGGTTCAAAATATTAGAATATTTTATTTTACGCAACAATATTACCTTATGAATATGAAGTAAATGGTAGTTAATATTTTGTAGCATCCCATTTAGCTTTCATAACAGCGTACAATCGATCTTGCATACTATATACAAGGTGTTTACAAACATTTTTATCAATATTAGCCCAAATAGACTTTATACATGCCACTAGTTCAGTTTTACTTAAAGGAGGATTTTCTTGGAGTTTTTTCTTCATTATACACCATAAGTTGGGATTAAGGTCTGGTGAGTTTGGTGGCCAAGGAAGTACCTTAAAGCTGCGTTGGCGGAACCAGTTCATAGTTGATACCGAGGTATGCGGTAACACTAAATCTTGTTGAAAGATGAAATCACCTTCAAATAAATCTTCTGATGATGGAATCATGTAATATTCCAAAATTTCTTGATATATCTGAGAGTTTACCTTTTCGTGGACGATGCATAACTTTCCAGGTCCTTACGCATTCATGCAACCCCAAACCATGACACAAGCAGCAAATTTTCCGGAAAATTTAAGGCATTCTTTATCAAATGCTTTTCGCTTCATTCTCCAAACTCGAATACCTTGATTACCATATGAAACACAAAACATACTTTCATCACTATATAATATATAGTTTTCCAATCTTCTTCGCTCCATAAACGTCTTGATTTACGCCAATTCAATCTTATACGCTTTTGTTTTGCAATCATGAGAGGTTTTGTTTTCGGTACACGGGATTGAAACTTCAATTTATGGAGACGTCTTAATGTTGTCGATGTAGAAACTTCAATTCCTTCTTCTTTCCATTTTCGGTGCAAGTATCGCACACTTTTAAAACGATTTTTCTTGACTACACGCTTCAGTTTCCTGTCAACTCTAGCAGATGTTTTTGCATTTCGGCGATTATTTTGAAAATTTCTATTTTTGAATATTGTGTTGGTATTTTACTAATACTTGATTGTGAAAAATGCAAATAATTCTCAATATAACATTGATATTTACCATGCCGATACAAATCAATCATACGAAGTTTAATATATTCAGGAATATCACTCACACGACCCATTTTCAGACGAAAAAGCAAACAAACTGCAAAAAGAATACTGATTTTAAATAAAATCATCTGAATTTAATCAATGATGCCATCAGTTATGAATTGGTGATAATTAAAGGAAAATTAATGTGAAATATTCTAATATTTTGAACCACTTGAATAAATATTCTAATATTTTGACTTCTCAAAATATTTTTTTTTTCAATTAATCTTTTCAAGAAATGATATTAATTTTAAGATAATAAATAAGTTTAATCAACAATAAGTTCTTAATAAAAATATCGTTTGCATATTTGCATTAAAAGACATTAAATTACCAAACGATATTTTCAATTTATTAAAAAGAAGTAATTATTCTAATATTTTGAATATGAGCTGTATATAATAAAAATAGTGCATATTTAAACTTCATTTGGCATCTCATAAAACTAAATTCAGCGTAGTAATAATCTTTTATTTTTACAGTATAGCTAAAACAGAACCCTTGTTAAAAGTTTAAAATTGGCATTGTGCTAAGCGTGCTTCGAAAGGAGGTCGCAAAGTTGCAACGCCGCCATGGTCCGTACCGCGTTTTCCAGATAGGTTTTTAATTAACTTTTAAAGACACGGGAGGCGTATTGAGATATTCATTCAATCCAAATTAGACGCGAATCCCATAGTATTTATGTGATTAATTCGAATTAAATTAGTCTGTTTTTAATAATTTGGCATTTATTGGTTTTATACTGCTACTGCGTATTGCATTACACAAATCTATCATTAAAAATTGTTATCTGGGCCTTAAAAGCTGATGGTACATAGACTACGCTACTCCTGACATAATTTATGTCCAAACTGTCAGTGTCTTTAAGGGTTAATATCTCGGCTAATTAGCGATGATTTTTTCGAAAATCATTATCAACAATGCTTTTATACGTCTGCTACGATAGGTACCTCCAGCGCTCTTCAACACCTTTGCTGAATGCCCGCAAATCGAAATTTGTGTGTAACGGGAAAATGCGCTTTTCTCAAAAACTATGTGACCTAAGGTAATCGCTATAATTTTCCTGCAAGGTTTACGTTAACGTCTACTACTTTTAATTTTTTTTTCATAATTTTAGTTCGAGTAGATTCGAAAATAGATCGAGGGGGGGGGGGGGGGAGACATATTTTTGCACTACATTTTCGGCGATAACTCTGAAAATATAATATCTAAAATTAAATGAAATGTATTTTTGAGTTCAGCGTTACGAAGGCCCCACGATACACCACACGCTATGCAAAGAAAAGATATTTTTTTTTCAAATAGCTTAATTAGCCCCTGTACATTTCTCCTAAAAATATTTATAAATTTTCACTAATCTTTAAATATGTGTCAATAGCCTTTATTACGTCCCCCAATTTGAACTTTACACGTTTCATTGTTTACGAATAAAGAGGCTGTGACAGACAGACACAGGAGGGATCTTATAATGGTTCTATTTTTACTTTTTAAGTACGGAACCCTAAAAATGACAATTTGTGGAAAATTCCTTATCATTCAGCAGCTTTTACAGAGCAACTAAAAATCCGCTCACTCTATCGTTGATATCTTTCTGAATTTTCACGATACTTGACTGGCCTTTTTCTTATGAGTTGCTCCACAGAGTTGACTATTAAATCACGAATATATATACATATATATGTTATCGTGCGCGCATGCGAAGATAAAAACTATTTCATACAACTGCTCATATTTCATCAAATGTTTAATTTATTTACATTCTAATTCCACTATATTATTTCTATTACATTTTGTAAAATTTTCTGAAACTGGCGTTAAATTTAGTAGAAAACTCTGCATAATATAAACAAAACACATGCAAGAATTTTTTTAACTTAAAAATCGGTATATCTCCATGAATATACGCGCTATTCTTACAAAAATGAATACACATATTGTACAATATCCACTTTTTTGTAAGCTATAGCGATAGATCATTTCGTGCATTTTATTTTACAAGGTGCTCCCAAATATTATTATTTTTCTTTGATTTTTTGTTGGTCTCCTAATTGTCCTTCTGCACTGTTAAAAATTTGCATCATTCTGGCAGGTCATTTGACCGTTTTTTTCGAAAACGGTTACACAACCGTAATTTAACACTATTCTGACCATATTATTGGCCATTTTATGGTCAGAATATAGTTAAATTATGGTTATGAAACCGTTTTTTCAAAAAACGGTCAAATGGCCTGCCAGAATGCTGCAAAATTTTTAACAATGTGATCAAATCGCCATTGATAAATATGAAGTCAAACTTCTTCATAATCCTGAAATTGCAGAAAAATCCGACATGTAGATCTTTAAATATTCGACAAAATGTCTAAAATTGAAAGTGTCCGGTAATTAATGGCTATACAGTGATTCGACATTCGACAACCATTCGATTCAAGACGAAAATAATTCTATATTAATTGGCAACCTTCCAACTGTGAAAAGGTACCGATAATTCAACGAGTTAAGAAAAAATATCGAAATACTTCTGGATAAGTGGTACTTTCCCCTCCGAATACCATGATTGGTAAATAATCGGGGGGGGGGGGGAATCCACGATTTTCCTCCAAATTTCTCTCATATTTCCAAGATAATTGTAGGTTGACAAAATTCCTTTACATTTCCACATTTTCCAGGTTTTTTAGGTATCCCTGTATATTTTCGATTAACAGAAAACTGACAGAAAGACATAACAATATTTATCTAATTGCAAATGCTTTAACCCATTTTAGGCCAAGCATAGAAATTTTATAAAATGTGCTATTATTTTCATTGAAATATGCTTAAATTAGATTCATTAAGACAAAAAGAAAAAAGTTTTGTGCAAGAAAAGTAATATTTTATTTGAGAAATAAAATGCATTCGGTCAATGGTGCGCTAACGCACCATTAAATTTAAAATTCTTAATTTTTTTTAATTTTTTATGACATTTGTTTTATTATTATTTTATTTACAGAACTTGCAACTTTAATCCATTATAAAAACATATGATTAATCTCAAGTAGAATAATTATACATTATCAAAAAGTTGAATTTGTCAATATCCGTTTCAATTTTAAAAGACTAGCGTATTTTGAAAATTTCTCAACAGAAAGTGTTTACTCCAATTGAATTACTGATATTTTATAGATGTCTTCAGAACCCTTAAAAATAGCAGAAAAAAGAAATTAGTGAAAAATAATCGTCACAGTGTTAATAACAAAAAATATTTACTGAAATGGTGCGTTTACGCACCTTTGGCCGAAAATGGGTTAAGCAGATATTCAACTAGTTAAATATAGAACTCGGTGTTAAAATATTATGTGCTAGGAATCCACGTTATTTATCAATTTCTTTCTATAGATAGTTTGGCTGACAAACTGTTCCAACAGATAATTAATTTGATTAACTTACGAGTTTAACGTTCAATGTGATGTAAAATGTTAAAGTGATTTTAAATTATTTACCCATATTTCTAAATAAAATCTAGTAAATGAGCTTTTAATGAAATTTTCTTATATTTAGAATGTATAAAAAGTAGATTTTGGACAAGACTTCTATATATTTATGCTACTCTAATGCTTTACAGATATTTTTTTTTCTTGGTGTGTGCTGCGTATTCGTATTTGGAGAATTATTGGTATGCGTTCCTGGAGTTTGCAAAAGAATACGATGTCCTAAAATTGCGCCTTGCAATGAAAGTCAAATGTTGATAAAAAGAGCTACTCGCTGTAGATGCTGTAGTGCATGCGTACCATTATTGAGTAAGTTTTCTTTTTTTTTTTTTTTTCTTCTTCTCAGTTTCTGATACAATTGTGCTATAATAATTTTTAGTAATACCTAGAATATATATATATATATATACAGGGTGTTTCTTGAAAGATAGGAAAGACTTTAAGAGGCGATAGTACACATCTAAATAAACAACTTTTATCAAAGAATGCATGGTCAGAAATGCAATCAAAGGTGCTAGCTCATTTGAAAACTTGGCCAATGCAAACGTTAAAGCTCCATTCCTGCTGCGAGTTATAAGGGAAAAGAACGACATTAACAGCATGCAAATGGGATATGGGGAAGAAGAAGAACACGTATGCAAAATTTCGCCCTTATTAATACATAAAAGCCGCTAATCCGAGTGTGCAACTGTCAATCACAGTAGGAACGTATCGGATGATGTTGTCATTGTTACTTATAGAGAAAAGGCTGATATGAATTTTATTTACGGAACTGCAAATGAAAATGGCTCAGAGGCTCAAAGATTGTACGGAGAGCGGTTTCCCAATAGGCGGTTACCCGACAGTAAAACATTTGAGCACTTGCACCGACAGTTGTGCGAGAAGGAATCCTTTCTCGCTTCCCGGTCGGATGCAGGTTGTGTAAAGACGGGCGGAACATTATTTGTGGAAGAAGCCATTCTGGATATGGTAGCTGATGAGCCAAGTAACATGTCATTAAACCTCTTTATCGCTTAATTGCTCTTTGCGTGTTTTTTCCTCGTATAACAACATCACCTTCAGAGCCCTCTATCGCCTTTGCGTTTTAATTCCGACCATGCATTCTTTGATGAAAGCTGTTTGTTTAGATGCGTACTATCACCTCTTAAAGTTTTGTCCCTCTTTTATGAAGACCCTATATATCAATAAGGTGAAAATATTTGAAAAAGTTTAATTTCCGGGCCATTTGAATATAGCAAAAATGTTATTTCACTCCACCCGCATGGTGAGAGGAGTGGAACGTGCATCTAAAGTAGTGGACTATATGCAGGATTTACATTTTAACGAATATTATAATTTCACAGATCTAAGTTAAATGAGAAGTATGGTTTGGCTTTATTTATTATTATTTTTTGCAACACGTTCTAATAATTCACAACCACTACATTAAAAATATCTGTAGCATAAAAAACTTCTTTTAAATATCGAAAGTAAGTAATGTATTCTATTTTGAAATCGATGGTACTGACAATTATTAGAAAATAAATTATAAAAACTATTCAGTGATTAAAATAAAAAGAGAAAGAAATGAGTAAAATTATGAAATTAAACATTCGTATCTGTTAAGGAACAGAGAAGAAAGGAAAGGAACATGTGTCCCATACCAGACTCTCTTTCGGGGTTCCATTCCTTCCTTGAGGTAGTATGTTCAGTACATGACTTGCCACATTAACCATTTTGGTTTTAGTCGAACTTAATTAGCAATTCCCAACAACAGGATATGTTGAATTATTGTAACAATTCATTACTTTTGTTTTACAAATTTCATAAGCGTCAAAATCAATTTCAAACAGAACTTAATCTTTAATCTGTAAATATGAGACTTTTCATCTATAAATGCTTTTAATCTTGCGATTGTAAATTTTGTAGTAAATATAAACAAGTTTATATATACTCCACCATCCACCTAAAGTAAAAGCTGAAAAAATCATAGTTTACTTTTTAGCAAGTTTAATATCGTTTACTCCTGCCTCCTACCTCATAATTTGCCGCATCAGATTGTAAAAAACGAAGTTGCTGAAACGAAATAATCGAGATAAAACGAAATAGGAAAATGAAGAATACAGTAGACGCTCGATTTTACGAATGCACTGGTCCCGGCCAGCATCTCATTGAACTAATGTTAAAATCCGCTCCATTTTATGAACTAAAATAACACAAACTCTCTTTTTTACGAACTTTGTTTAGACTTCTTTTGTTGACATTTCTTTATTTTTTTTCTTGTACCCACCCATTTACAAACACTTTATAGGTGTCCGCTCGAGTTCGTAAAATCGAGCGTCTACTGTATAATCGTTGAGGCAAAAAATTCATATATTTTTGCTCAATGTATGAAACGTTGATCATGATACCAGCTTGTAAATTTTATAATTATGAAAGCGACAAGTTTTTCTTAGTCTCGAAGCGATACACAGATAACTTTAGAAAATGTAGAATGATTTATAGTCCGTTTCATAAAAATATGGCCACTAGTTTTATATATATATACAAAAGGATAATGATCTTTTAATTTGCATAGAATGTTCATTATAAAAGTTTAATATTTTACAAAGGAATACTAGTGATATTTCCTAAAAAAATTACACAATATATTTAAAGAAAATCAAACTTACCTCGAGAAGAGTTTTTATAATGATCATTTACCAATGTAACTTTAATATAGACGGCTTGCATTGACGTCACGTTGCTATTAGCAACGACTGATGCTCTAATCTGGTATTGCATCTGGAGCACACACGGAACGTCAGAACACGTGTTTTCTTTCTGTTTAATTTAGATTTTTATTATTTTTATTATAGTCACTTATTATTTTATTATAAAGTTAGTTGGGGTAACTGGGCCATAGGCTACTTTATAAAAAAACTGTTGAAGTTTTTTAAGTTTTAGCTTTTGTGAACAATGCACCTTAATCTCTACTTCCTAAAACAACGTATGTCGATTCAATCATAACTCTCACTTTGCTGTGATAGGTTGTCAAAAATTTACGTTTCTTTTTTAAAAAACAACGTCAATAAGGTTGAACTTCCTCGGCATTTTATTAAAATACTGTAAGTACTTTTATTAAACAATCT
Organism: Maratus speciosus; assembly: GCA_963932465.1. Lineage (NCBI taxonomy): Eukaryota > Metazoa > Arthropoda > Arachnida > Araneae > Salticidae > Maratus > Maratus speciosus. Next base: position 386,183,094 of record OZ010796.1, read on the forward strand.
TTTTTTTTAAAGATTAGGCATGTAACTACATTGATATTATTAGGTATCTATACATATTTACTTCACGTTTCAAAAGTAAGCCCGGTGTCCCAGTTACCCCATAAATTTTTCAAGAATGGGGTAACTGGGACATGTATACGGGGTAACTGGACCATACTGGATCCAGTTACCCCAATAGTTATAAATAATTTTTTTGAGTTTCTCTTACTACGGGAAATAAATTTCTCCATTGCTTTTGCTCACAATAAAAAAAAATATATAGAATACCTTATTAAAATTACGTAAAAAAAAAAAAAAAAAAAAAAAAAAAAGAATATTGGGTGGTATCAAACCAAATTTTTTTACCCCTTGAGAGGCGCTGATGCCGTTATGGCATCACATAATTTTAATCCCTAATTGCCACATTGGCACCGGAATTTTATAATGGAAATTTCACCTTTATTAAGTACGCGAAAATATACTTGTGTACAGATAGATACTCTTGTAAATACTGGTGTCCTAGTAGCAAAAAAATTCGCCAAGTGTCTGCAACAGATACTTCAAAGGCAGAAAATAATCTGCAGGTAAAATATTTTAGAATTGAAGCATTAATTAATTAAACGATCACTTACCTTTGTTATTATGCATTTTATTAATTTTACTAATAATAATCTTAAGTTTTTGTAATAAGTAATAAAGAGCTAAACATAATATAAAGAGAAATAAAGGTTCGATAGAAAAATAATCTGCAAACGAGAAAAGAAAATCTGCAACGCCCGTCTCGAACTTTCTGCTATCGGGACTGGTGTCATTGAATTATTTGAACATTTTTTACGAATGCAAGTACCTTGCCCCTGAAAGCGAGATAGCCAAACCTTGAAATTGTACTATACTATACAGATAAAGTACTTAAGTACTTACATAGTCGTTTGTTCATAGATTTACCTTGCTATTTTTTCCTTAAAATACCCATGTGACTTTTATACTTATTACCTATACTAAAGTACATAAATACTTACTTAATTTTTATGTTTTTGGTATAAATAAATCTAACATTTTCACTTTTAGTGCTTTTTTTAGACACATTGACAGCAAATGTTTCCCTTACAACGCTCTTTAGTTGATACACTGAGGTGACAAAAGTCATGGGATACCCTGCTAATAGCGTGTAAGTCCTCCGTTTTCCCGGCGAAGTGCAGCAACACGACGTGGCATGGTCTGCACTAGTTGTTGGAAGTCCTCTGGGGAAATATTGAGCCATGCAGCCTCTATAGACGTCCATGATTCCGAAAGTGTTGCCGGTGGAGGACTTCGTACACGAACTGATCTCTCGATTATGTCCCATAAATGTTCGATGGGATTCACGTCGGGCGATCCCGGTGGCCAAATCATCCGCTGGAATTGTCCAGAATGTTCTTCAAACAAATCGCGAACAGTTATGGCCCTTTGGCATGGCGCACTGTCATCCTGGAAAATTCAATCGTTGTTTGGGTACATAAAGTCCAAGAATGGTTGCAAGTGGTCTCCCAGTAGCTGAACGTAATCATTTCCAGTTACCGATCGGTTCAGTTTGACCAGCGGACCCAGTACATTCCATGTAAACACAGCCCACGCCATTACAGAGCCACCACCAGCTTGCACAGTGCCTTGTTGACAACTTGGGTCCATGGCTTCATGTGGTCTGCGTCACACTTGTACCCTTCCATCAGCTCTTACCAATTGAAATTGTGACTTATCTGACCAAGCCACTTTTTTCCACTAGATTAATATTAACACAATTATTCTAATTGGAAAACAAATCATATCAGACGTAAATTTCCAACTGGGCGAAAATCCTGGTCCGGACATTTTTCGCCCAGTTGGAAATTTACGTCTGACACTTTTTTCCAGTCGTCTACGGTCCAACTGATCTAATCACGAGCCCAAGAGCGCCACTGTTGGCGATGTTGTGATGATAGTAACGGCACCCGAGTCGGTCTTCTGCTACCATAGCCCATTAAAGCAAAATTCCGCCGTACTGTCCTAACGGACACGCCCGTCGGGCTTTCCACATCCATTCCTGCGGTTATTTCACGCAGTGTTGCTTGTCTGTTCACACTGACAAGTCTACGCAGACGTCGCTGGTCGCGGTCATTAAGTGCCGGCGATCGAGCACTGCGTTGTCCATGATGGTAGGTTGCCTGAATTTAGGTATTCTCATTTAGGTATCTAATGCCTGAATTTAGGTATTCTCGGCACACTCTTGACACTGTGGATCTCGGAATGTTGAATTCCGTAACGGTTTCCGAAATGGAATGTCCCATGCGTCTAGCTCCAACTAGCATACCGCGTTCGAAATCCGTTAATTCTCGTCGTGTGGCCATAATCACATAATCAACCTTCTCACACGAAGCATTTGATCACGAATGAAAGTCCTGCCCAGGCACTGACCATTTATACAATTTGTAAGCGACGCTATTGCCATCAGTATATTTGCATATTGCTATCCCATGACTTTTGTCACCTCGGTGTATATAATTTAAATGATCTGCCTGATTTTAATTTTTTTTAAAGTTGTTTACACTTTTTCTAACAGGACCTGATATCCCATATGAAAAAAATAAACGCGTGTGGAACATAGACCCTCCTGGTCCACTTACCCCATTTTTATGGGGCAACTGGACCCATAAGGAAAGAAAGGTGAAATATGCATATTTTTATATTTTTAAATATTAAAATGTAATTTTGAGCATTTCTGTCTGATAGAGGGAACCTAACTGAACACATTTACAGAAGTTGACTTCAATTCAAATGAACATTAGCTTTTTGCAGCTGAATTGTCAGAAGCTCCAGAGTCACATTGTAAAATCATGGCCCAGTTGCCCCAACTAACCTTAGTTCTAATAAGTCAAATGGAAAGGACCACATTTGCCTTATATTTGGGCTCCATATGAAGCGATGCGATGCCAGATTCTTCTGAACATGCGACGTCATGTGCAAGCCATCTATACTGCTAAAATCCCATAAAAAAACACTATCACAACTCCAAATATTGTTTCAACGATGCAAATCATATTGTCTCTATAAAGCGGAGTTTCATCCTGGCCGATTTTAAAAAACGCACTTTAAGACAGAAAAGAAATGTCATAAAGTACGAGGGGGGTTCAATAATTATTGTCCCTAGTGTATATAAAATATTTGTACTGAGATTATTGTTGTGGAATATTGAAGCCTAATGTTTTAGATGCCTATATGCTCAATTTCAGAACCGTAGCTGCTATATTCACATAGTTTTGGAGGGAGGAGGGAGTGGTGGTGAAAGGCTTATTTTTAGCTTATGGAGCTAGATTTGTGACAGTGGATGAGACGTAACTACTGTCGTTTGGATTCGGGATCATAGTGATGTAGCCACATCTCATCCACCGTCACAAATGTAGCCTCAAAGGTCCAAACCAGCATTTCACCCTTAACCCCTCCTTAAAAACTCCCCCCAAAATAGGTCTTTAAAACTTCACCCCTCCTCCAAAACTATGTTAATATAGCAGCTACGGCTCTGAAATTGAGCATATAGGCATTTAAGAGATTAGGCTTCGATATTCCACATCAACCATCGCAGTACAAATATTTTATATACATTAGGGACAATAATTATTGAACCTCTCACGTATATTTTGCAGCAAACAGCTACAATTTGAAACTGTCAAGTAAAACAGATTTTCCTATTTCACCAACAACCACATATCGAGCAGTTAGAAGTTTTAAAAAATTGAAATATTCAAAGAAAAAAAATCAAGCCTATAATAATCAGCAGACACAAACTTCAAATGTTGCCATGTGTCCGATACTACATATCCCATAATTCTGAATTGAAACAAGATATTTTCTCAAGATAGAAAAAAGTTTTAACAATTCTAACAATCCGTACGAGTGGATTCATTATATTGGTATGACCTACCAAAATAAACTGAATGTTTTTTCTAAAAAAAGCGAAACAGCGGCGGTTCTTCGATGGCGTGGGCAGATTTTTGGTGGAATAGAAAAACTAGCATAGCGTTTTCCAAGAGATCGGATAAACATTTTAGCATATCAGTATCTTGTGTAAGAGAACTTATTTTCTTTTTCCGAAAATATAGAGAAGTTATTTTTGGATATTTCAACAAGGTAATGTTTTGATTCATACAGCTAATACCTGGAGGTAGTTTATGAATCACGAAGTTCATATAATAGATTGTTATCATTTTCACCGGATTTAAACGACACGGAGAACTTTTGGAGTTTATTAATTCGAGCAGCAGACACCGATGGAAAACGAAATTACGGCCTTTGTAATTCGTGAATGGATAATAATTTAACCAAACCGTGCTTTAAAAAATTCTTAACTCATTGCCAATAATTTAAACTATTGGAAAATAATTTAAAATAAAAAATACAGAAAAATTCTGCCTAAACTGAGAGATCAATATGTACGAAAAAGCATTCTCAAATATCACTGCACTGAGAAACCTTTAGCAGCCAATAACTACTGACGGTTATTGAGGATCTTGATTCTTTGTTATTTGGAAAAGGTAATTTGGCTCTTGTAACAAATTCGATAAAAAAATGCCTCTTACTTCAGGGGTCGTAGCGGTCTCTTTTTTGGTTCCACAATTTCTAAACAGTAACTTTTGTTTTAGATTTCTCTTGTAACTAGAGATTGGTGAATTCGTGGTAGGAATCTATCACTTAGATTATTGGTTGGAAATATTGGTAGCAAAAAAGAGACTGCCCCGCCTGCTGCTTACTGCGAGATATCCCTACAACGAAATAAAGTGGACAGGAGGTAAATTGTTTGCTATGCAGATTAAAGCTGAAACGGTTTGAACAAGATGCCTTGTGCCTTCAAAATTGTCTAATTAATAGGAAGTGTAATACAAAGATGATATTAATACACCAGCAAAAGATCCAATAGAAGCTATTTATGCTTTCATTATTAAACTATGATAGGAAGGAGGGAGAGTTCTTTAAACTAAGGAGGTTGGATGGAGTTGTACAGCTTATTTAGACGGGTTGCACATGACGTCACATGTCTGGCATCGCTTCATATGGCGCCCAAACATAAGGCGAATGTGGTGCTCTCCATTTGACTTATTAAAGTTATTTGCACTATAATAATAAAAATAAAAAAGATCTAAATTAAACAGAAAGATAACACGTGCTTTTAACGGCAAACGGGCAATTCTGTGCTCCCCGTGTGTGCTCCAGATGCAATAGTATCAGTCGTTGCTAATAGCAACGTGACGTCAATGCAAGGGGTCTATACGTTGCGATTTACATAAAAATGTTTATTCGTCTATAAAGTGTTAAAAAGAGTTATCTAATTGGTGTGACGATCTCGCGCAGATTCTCACATTGGACAATCAGCTTTGATATTTTAAATAAGTTAAGTTAGTTAAAATGATCTAGTTTTAGCAAATTCATTTGTACTAAAAGCAAAAATTTTAACCGAGATCCTGGAAAAAGTTCTGACGCTGCGCAAGATAGATTTTTTGAATTGAATAATGCCTGTTTAAAAAGATTATTCCTTATTGTTACAGGTCATGAATTTGTTCCTGATTTTGACAATATAGTTATATTTCTAGCTGGTAATAAAAATGAAACTTTCTGTAGATACTTTTGGGATTGTTCTATCATTTTTTAAGTATAATTGTGTTATAATAAATATGGCATTTCCAACTAAAAACTTGTTAAAAATAAAATAACTGAACAAAAAAAAAAAAAAAACACTGAAAACTTCATCAACTTTTAGAGCGCTTTCTTTAAATTTGAATTTTTTGTGCATGCCCTTAAATAGTCTGTTAAAAAATAACTTTATATTATTAAATTTTAGACATAGGAGATGCGTGCCTCCGTATCAAGCGTGGTCCAACAGCCAAATGCAATAAAGGATTAAGATGCATAAACAGAAGATGTTCATATCCAATATTTCACAACCTCCAAATTGATGACAAGAAACTTACATAATCTTCCACTGCAATTCAAGTAATTTTTAATAATTTGATTATACTTTTATGTCCTTTCTGTTACTGACTAGATATAAGCGTTCTACCAGCAAAGTTACTTGTAACTACAACAGTAATTTCGAAAACGAAAATGAATTGATTAAAGATGAACAACCGTGCAAAACTGATTGTGGAGTTTTCACATTAGTCAGAGGGTCTGGCTAATACAGTATTTAAATTTTAACATTTTTATAAAGCCATATTTTCAATTTAGAACAGAAATTACGATCATTTACATAATTTAATCACATTTTTTTTAACGTGCATATATTATGTACATAATTATTTTTTAAGTGTTTTGTTCTTTATTTTGTTGACTAAAAATTCCAGTTTTCTCTTATGTTTTTGTCTGGAGGATTTCTCCATTGTCGATATTTTATCAATGTTTTCCTTCTTAGATGCAAGAACCTTTTTCTCCCCTCTATTATTTTCTTTTTATTATCTACTTCTGCTTGATAGGACTTCCTAGAAAATCTTAAACTTTGACACAAATCTGCATGAACAGTTTCAGGAAGGAAATCTTTTTTTTTTAAAGTGCTCTACAGCAGATTGTTCTCTGTTCATCATTCTGTATTTAACAGTTTGAATCGCAGAATACATTTCAATATTCATCCCGCCAGATCTTTTATCAATAACGTCTGACATTATGCTAAATGTGCCTTCCACTTGAGGGCCATGAAATCAACTTAGTATAGATTTCATCATTTTACTAAGGATGGGCTATTTCTTCATTTTGAATACTTTAAACTATCAAATATCTAACGAAATAAGTTGGCCCAAATCATCAACAGGGGATGGCAGGCTTACAGGGTGACACATAAATACTGTGACGCAAATAAAAGACCATAACTTTTTACTGAACGAACAAAGCAATTAGTTTTACGGACTATTCGAAAGAGAAAAAATTCTGTACAAGAAAAAATCAAGATAATTCGAAATGGTTTTCTCCAGCGGTGATGCAGGCGTCTAGACGCTTCTGTAATATCTTCCAGATGGCCGCGACTGTTTCCGGCCCAGGCTTTTTCCAGGGCGTGTTTCAAGGTATCCAGAGACTTGTTCTTGATTGTGCAGGCTTTTTGCTCCAGGATCCCCCAAATCTCCAGTCGATGTTCTTCACTTTGTTTTCAGCCCAGGGGATCACGGCACCTTCCGAATTTAGCTGCTGAATGCGTCTCTGTGTTGATCTTGACGCTTTTTGGGACGAAGACGAGTTTTGTCTTTTCCAATCCGAAAATCCCCAACCCACACCATCACAGACTTCGGGAAAAGAACTTTTCCAACTTCACGATGCACGGAGCCCCTTTGAGTAGCAACTCGCGTTGCATCTGGAAAGGTTGGACCATAAAACTCTTTTCACCGGGGAAGAAAATCCGACCCAGGGCATCGTCGCAGCACAGGGACTTCATGTTCTTGCACTTTTCGAGCCTTGACGCCTTCATTTGGTCCGCGTGATGATGTCCTTTCGCCAGTTTGTACGGGATGAGTTGCAGATCTTCTTTGACATGTCTTCGCATGGATTCGCGGTCAACGTTGTGATCCTTGGTCAATTTTCGTATGTTTCTTTGTGGATTTCGTTGGATCTTTTTCTTGACCATATTAAGGGCACCGGTCCTTGTTGTTCGTAGTCTTCCACTCCGCTGACGGTATTTGATCCCACCGGTCTCTTTAAAACGTTTGGCAGCGCGATGTACTTGTTCCGGGTACAATTTGGCGACCGTAGGAATTGGCATCCCCCTCTTGTGGTGGGGGACGATAGCTGGCCAGTCTTCTTTGCACAATAAATTTACCTTTAAAACAGTGAATTAATATCAGCTGAAATAGCAATTGCGCAACAAAAAAGCACGAGGAATACAAATAAAATAATAGTTTATCTTAAAAATGGGAAAAACATTAAAATAAGTTGGCATTTTCATCACGTCACAGTATTTATGTGTCACCCTGTAGACCAACCTGGTATTGGTGAACTTCAAAAGCATACAATTCCACTTCCTCATTTGTTAATATATTTGTTATTAATGATGGAAGCTTCTGCAGCCTTTGAAGTGTAATTTCATGCCCTCTTCCAGTTGGGAATAATACTTTAAAAAATCGAATTTTCAAATAATATCATAAGACGAAACGCAATTTTTCACCTTGATTCAACATAAAATAAATAATGTGAACATTAAAAAGGTCCACAATCTTACTTAAAAGGCGACTAAAAGTACCTAATATGAAAAGTAACTTTTCATATTAGTTAGTAGTTACCTTTATATGAAAACGTAACTAATCATATAAAGATTAGTTACCTTTTAAGTAAGATTGTGGACCTTTTTAATGTTCACATTATTTATTTTATTGAATTTTCATTTTTTGCACTACAGGGTGGCTACTAAATACTGTTACACTCTTAAAAATACGAATTAATTTTAATCGTTTGGTAAAACAATTTATTTCTCTATTTTAACGTTTGGCAATCTTCTATTAGTGCAGACGAATTTTGTTATAAAGCAAATATTTTAAATTATTTTAAAGATGGAAGCCAAAAGAATGATGATTAAACCGCTCTTTGATCGCAGATTTTCCGCTGGTGAAAACTTTAAGCAATTAAAATGCCTTGATTTTAATGGAACATTTATATATAGTTGATTAATTGTAAATTATAGTTGATAAATTGATTATTGGATACTAATAGCTATGTAAAGATCGACCTAGGCCTGGAAGTCCACGCTCAGTTCGCACAATAGAGCGTATCAAAAGAATTCGTGAAAAGGTGTGAAGAAATCCACAACGTTCTGCAAATAAAATGGCTGCAGAAGAGAACGCGAGTCGCAGAACTATGCAAGTTATTATAAATGAAGATCTGGGTTATGTCCCTTATCGCAAAAGAAAAATTCAAAGTTTGACTGCTGCACAAAGAATAAAAACATTACAAAGGAGGGAGAAATTGCTGAAGCGGGACGGTATCAAAAGGGTTGAAAGAATAAAATTTTCTGATGGGAAGCTATTCTGCACTGAACAGTGTTATAATGCTAAAAATTATATCGTATATTCAGCAACCCTCGAGGATATACCTGAAACCTTTCGAACTGTTAAACGCTTTCAGAATAAGAATTCTGTTATGGTTTGGGCTGCAGTGTCAAATGGAAAATTGCCTTTGAAGTTCATCGATAAAGGGATAAAAATCAATGCGAATATTACAAACAGGATATATTGGCTAAACATTTATTCCCACAAGCTGAAAGGCTGTATCCCAAACAGAATTGGGCATTTCAGCAAGATTCTACACCTTTGCACCGAGCTAAATCAACACGGGCTTGGCTCCCTGTCAATTATCCAAACTTTATCATGCAAGAAGATTGGCCACCTTCTTCACCGGATCTAAATCCTTTAGATTATTGCGTGTGGGGGATTTTAGAGGCTAAAGCAAACAGCAACAAACACAGAAGTTTGGACTCTCACAAATCTTCCATATTGCGTGAATGGTACCGATTACCTCTTAAAACTTAGACTCGTGCCGCAGTCTGACAATGGCATAAGAGATTATCTATGGTAATCGATAAAGATGGCGGTCAATTCGAGTAAATTTTTTTCCCTGTAAACTTTCATCTCTGATGTTCATCATATTAGTGTAGTTATCATTTTCTATTTTATATTTGTAAAATAGAATGACTGAATATTTGTAACAGTATTTAGTAGCCACCCTGTAAATGAAAGTAATTTTAGTTTTGAACATCTTGATAAAATATATATATATATATGTTTCTGCATTTTAGGTTCATTCAAAAATTATGCCATGCAAACTTTCTAGTTTTTTTTTACCATTTTCTCACCCTATGTGAAAAAAAAATGTATTATTACCCACTGATGCAATCATTATAAAATCCTCAAGATCTTGTGCACTTTTACTTCAAGCTATTGAAATTGAAAGAAAAAGGAAGTACATATGTAATTCTACCTGAATACATACATACTTGTTTAATGAATATTATTAAACTACTTGAAAATAATACCTATACAATTGTTTTCATATTTTAGATGTAAATTCACAATACTCTCCTCCAATCCACCTGCCGAGAATTTTTAGAATAATACACTTTCTGAATTAGGGGCTACATACTTATTTAACTAACTCATACAAGAAGTTTTTCAAAATCAATACACTGTTCCAATTAGATTCGAATTGGTTCGGTATTTCTGACATTATTGTGAAGATAAATTTGCGTTTTTTTTTTTTCTTTTGGGTGTCCCTATAAACACGAACTATAAAATCTACATACTTTATCACAATATTAAAATATTTATTTGCTTAAAAGACGTTATAAAATATATATATTATTTATAACGTCTTTTAATCAAATAAATATTTTAATATTGTGATATGGTTGTTAGTGGACGTAATTTTGGCTTATTACTCGTACTTATTTACATCTGTATCTACATACTTGCTTAATAAACTCATTAAAGTTACCGACAATCAATACACTGTCCCAATTAGATCTGAATTACTTCAGTATTTCGCTCCCAAAAAGATTGAAACACACTATAATTTTTTAACTGTTGGTTGGAGATGCATAGACAATGTAAATTGCAAAAGTTTTGAAAATAAGGTAGGAATTAAGATTATGTTGCTGAAATAGTATAGCCATTTTTTTTTAAGTTACACCTTTTAACTTTTATACGGTCCTGTGTCATGTGTGTTATAATTAAAAGAAAAGAAAATTCTCCATATTCTGACAAACAGTAAAAATTTAATTCTTCTATGATAAAAGTTCAGCAAGTTATGACATTTATAATTTTATAAATTTTCTGAGCTTTCCGTCACTAAAGGCAGAAAAACCTATTTTTAATTCCAGAAAGTTTCGAAATTTCATAAAATTAGAAGTATCATAATTCAGGAGTTTTAATCATAGAAGAATGGGATTTTTACCGGTTTTCTTATCAGAGAACAGAGTAAATGTTTCTAAATATAATTAGACCCAGCACCTGTATAAAAATTTTAAAAAAGTGTAACTTAAAAAAAAAAATTAACGGCAACATTATTTCCTTAACATAATCACATTAATAACAGTTTTGTAATTTTATTGCCTATATATACAACAAATAAAAAATTAAAAGTGCATTTCAATATTTTTGTAATACCTTGTATAAACGATGTGGTTGCAATTGGTCGATTTTTAAAGAAATCAATCAAAAATATATATCAATAAATGTTCTTGAAAAAATACATAACAGAGCTATCTAATTTTACTAGGCAAAAAATGATTGTTAATAATAATGATTATATCAATGTACAAATAAATAATATAATTTTGCACATTTATATTTAAATCATTCATACTTTTTTCATTTAAATGCAATCAAAATTTTATCACCCAAAAATGTACTTGTAATCCTTGTATGTATTTTGTAATGTATCACAAAATCACATTTAAAAAAGTAGCACAAGAAGTTCTAAAGATTTAAAATAGTGGCATTTTGTGACCAAAATAATATTTGAAATCAGTTCAATGAAAGCAATTTTTTAAATTGTTAATATTGAGTTGACAAGATAATTATAAACATATATGTTACAATATTAGATCTATCTTCGCGATTTCCCTGTACTATTCTAAATTACTACTCCATATTCACTAAATCCTTATTCTTAAATAATCTCTATCATTAATTCTGTTAAATTCCCTTTAATTTAATGTCTCACTTGTCTAATTCACTTAATTATTACGCTTTTAGTATTCTTAAATTAAATGTTCCATTTCCGATCTTTCGCGTTTTAGAATGTTCTTTGGTAACCATTTTTATTTTTTTTCTCCAGCCGAGATTTACTTTCCCGCGTTTAATTCCGGGGTTTCCTTTTTGCTTTATTAGTCCTCCGCTGCTCTGTACGCTCTCTTTTCATGGCGTGATTATTTTACATCATAATTGATTTACAACGCGTACTACGTCAAAATTGTATTCCTTCGCTTAGGAAGTAAAAAGCAGTTACGCACGATTTTCCATCAGATTTTGCTGAGTTTTTGAAATGTAAATTGACCCCTGGCTGTGTGTCTGTTAAAATGCCGTTCGTTCTAAGATTTTACCTTTTTATGTAATCAAATGATTACTATTGATTATAGATGTTTCCTACATCAAAGTTATTGATGACACTGCATCGTGATTTTGTGAGAACTGCCGCCCGATATTATTAAATAAAATCCCGTGAACAGAAATGCTTTCGTTACTTGTCTCCTGGAGAAATTCCAATCTTCATCTCCATTGCTTTTGCCATTAGCCACTCGGCTGCCAACCATCTTTAATGAGAAATGATGACCGTATATAAAGATTAAGCTGCTCAATTAAATAGGTGAAGCTGTTGATCTATCTTCACTTACTACATGTTCTTACACACTGGCGCAGCAAAGAGGGTGTGGTGTTGGGGGTTAAAACCCCTCCCAGAACTACAAAAATTACTATAATTGCCGCTTATAGGAATCACTTGTTAAGCAAATTAGCCACTTTTATGAATTAAAACTAAAGTTAATATTAATTTTTTTTGGATTATTTGGAATCCGTGGCTTTGCTGAATCAAATTCTATTCAACAAAGTGATTCAATTAAACGGCGAATATTCTATTTAAAACTGTGAAAACGTACATTACATGCATTGGTGAGAACTGTGTCATTTGTTTTGAAAAAGGGCAGTGGTCACATTTTCGTGATGTCTAAGAGAATGATCATTGCCTGCCGTATACACGCTTTGAGTTTAAGTTTTATACAGTGTACAGTTTTTTTTAATTGCATTTCTGTTTTTGCTGCGTTCGAAACGATAATGGACCATCGACTTCCAGACAAAAAAATAAAATATATGCTTTATAGGTCTCTTTCAGTGTCAAACTTCTTGTTAGAGATGTTGTACGGGCCGAATTTTCTGCACTCGAGCGCGAACCGACATAAAAGAATTTTTTTTTTATCCTGTCCGGCCCGTACATAAAATTTATTGGCCTGGCTCGGTATAAAATCTAAAAGTTCGACCTGGTCCATACAAAAACTTAACAAGCCGTGCCCAACTGTATTTCTACAAAATACAGATTTTTACACCAATTACGGTTAAAAAATGTCTTGTACGAGGAGTTCTGACAAAAAATACACATTTTAGCTTTTTTCATGTTTGTATTCTTCATTTTTTTTAAAGTGTCCTGGGCTCCGATATTTATTTTGTTAATGAGTCTCTATTAGTATGTAACTAACTCGATTATTATTATCTTTAATCCATATTCCATGGCTTGGACACTTAAAAATCTGAAAAATGCTATGTTCAAAGGCGATTCTGGGTAAAAAAAATCTGAAATTCACAGCAAATTTTCTGAAAGATTACAGTAGAGGAGGAAAATCCCCTCTCTGCGTTAACTATGCGTTTTTTTCGCGGCCCTTTAACGAAATGCGTGTTTTTTCCGAAATCCTCTGACGAAATTTGCGCTTTTTTCGTGACCCCTTGATAAAATTTGCGGGTTTTTTCGCGATCCTTTAACAAAATTTGCGTTTTTTTCGAGATCCTTGGCGAAATTCGCGGATTTTTTCCGCGATCCTTTGACGAAATTTGCGTTTTTTTCGCGATCCTTTAACAAAATTTGCGCTTTTTTCGCGATATTTTAACAAAATTTGCGTTTTTTTCCGAGATCCTCGTTGAAATTCGCGATCCTTTGACGAAATTTCAGTTCCTTTTTCGCGATCTTTCGACGAAATTTGAGTTTTTTTAGCGATACTTTGATGAAATTTGCAGTTTTTTTTCGAGATACTTTCACGAAATTTGCATTTTTTGCAATCTATTGACGAAATGCGAGGGGTTTTTCGCCATCCTTTTACGAAATTTGCGTTTTTTTCGCGATCCTTCGGAAATTTGCGTTCTTTCACGATATTTTGACGAAATTTGCGTTTTTTCCACGACACATTGTTGAAATTTTCGTTCTTCAGCGACGTTTTGGTGAAATTTGTGTTTTTTACGCGATCTTTTAAAGAAATATCCGTTTTTCGCGATCTTTTGACGAAATTTGCGTTTTTTCGCGATCTTTAGATGTGTGAAAAACTGTGTTTGTTCCGCGATCTTTTGAAGAAATTTGCGGAGTTTTTTTTCTCGGGACCCTTTGAAGAAATTTGCGTGTTTTTCGGGATCCTTTGAAGAAATTTGCGTGTTTTTCGGGATCCTTTGAAGAAATTTGCGTTTTTTTTCACGGTTCTTTGACAAAATTTGGATTTTTCCCGCAATTGTTTGACAAAATTCGCGTTTCTTCCGTGATCCTTGGGCAAAATTCGCGTTTACCCCACGATCCTTTGACGAACGCGATTTTTCCTGCTAACGATTGACGAAATTGATTTTTGTCGGCGACATTTGACAAAATCCGCGATATTTTTTATCTGAATTTTCGGACTGATGACCGATTTTCGTAATAGAATGCCTTATATTTTCGGAAAATTTGGAACACAATTACCCCTGGCTATGTCGTAAAATTTTCGAAGACGGGATCGCATAGGAGAGCAGAAATGTTCGTTATAGACAAGTTCTCTAATTAGCAGGTACACCATCTGTTGTAAATCTATTATATTCTTTTCACACATATTGTATTCATTATGCATGGATCAACATATTTTTTCGTTTAAGACAGGATTTTGGCAAAAGCAGGCTATTTTTCACATGTTACATTTAATTTTATTGCCTAGAAATTGTCATCGTCTATAATATTTATTGCCTAGAAAATGAAAATTCTTTAAAAAGAATAAATTGAAAAATTTTATTGTAGAACAATAGAAATATAAAAATATATGCAAGTTTTGCAAATATTGTTTGTCCGGGTGAAATTTTACTAATTTTTGCACGGATATATAATATAACACATCGGCTGATAAGTTCCCGGTCTAATGAAGAAAACACAACTTTTTTGGTCAAATTCGATTTATTCATCAACATAGTCTCCTTTAAGAGCGATAGAATCATTCCAGCGCTTCTCTAACATTTCAATAGGGGTCGTTCAAGTATTACGTAAGCAGTAAGTGGGGGAGGGGGGGTCCAGTGTCTGCTTATTTTTGCTGACAAGGGGGAGAGGGGGGGGGGGTCACGAAAATTCTTACGTAAGCATTAGACAACGAAGCAACTATAGT
Organism: Maratus speciosus; assembly: GCA_963932465.1. Lineage (NCBI taxonomy): Eukaryota > Metazoa > Arthropoda > Arachnida > Araneae > Salticidae > Maratus > Maratus speciosus. Next base: position 386,198,200 of record OZ010796.1, read on the forward strand.
TTAACAACAAAAAGAAAAAGAGCATGATTTAGATGAGCGTTCTGCGGATGTTGAACAACTTGAGAAAAAAGATATCGAGTAAACGAGGACTGGAAACGAGGATAATTCCAGCCCATCATTACATTGAAAACGTAATAATAGACAATGCAGAAACATGGATTCAAAAATCTTGGACACTAGACTAGAAATGTGAACGCCAAACACATAATATTCCTATGATTCTTGTTAAAATTTTTAGTTATGTGCCTAAATAAGTTAGGGCCGGTTGTATTTCTTAGTTTTTTTGTTGTTGTTCAATGCGATAAATAATAATATAAAAAACTATGTTGTATTCTATGAATTGCTTAATGGCATAAGTAACAATATATATAACCGATTTTTTTTTCCTTCAATACCACAACCCCTATGTGTCTGTTTATGTAAATTTGCTGGATTAATAATGCAATTTATCGCTAACTGTAATTATTTATGGCAAATAGTGTTGATGTTAGAATGACATAAAATCTTACGTAAGAAAAGGGGGGGGGGGTCTAGTATTTGCTTATTTTTCCTTACAAGGGAGAGGGAGGGGTACAAAATGATTAAAAATATGCTTACGTAATACTTGAACGGCCCCATACCTTTCTTGAAGAACGAATTATCTTTGGCCTCAAAATAGGCGTTTGTTTCGGCGATCACCTCCTTATTCGAGCCAAATCTCTTGCCGGCGAGCATTTTTTTCAGGTCTGCGAACAGTTAAATATTGCTGGGATCCAAATCTGGAGAATAGGGTGGATGCGGAAGCAATTCGAAGTGTAATTCGTGAAATTTTGCCATTGTAGTTAAAGACCTGTGACAGGGTGCAGGAGGGGGGGGATGTGGCAGCCACTTCGGAAACAGCTTTCTCATAAACAAATGTTCACGCAAAATAAAGCCTACATGTTCTTTTGATATGTTTAGAGTGTCAGCTATCTCCTGCAACTTCACTTTACAGTTTTCTAAAACGATTTTGTGGACTTCTTTTATGTTTTCTGGTATAACCACCTCTTTGGGGTGATCAGAGCGTTGCGCATCATCGATGTTTGTACGACCACGTTTAAATTCAGCAAACCAGTCGATAATGGTCGATTTTCCTGTTGCAGAGTCCGGATAACATTTATCAAGCCAAGATTTTGCTTCCACGGTGTTTTTCTCCATCAAAACAGAAATTTTCAAAACAGAAATTCTTTTTCTTTTCATTGTTTTGAAAATACAAAAAGCTGTTTCACTAAAACCACTGTGACTTTTGAAGCAACCGTCAGATTGTCCTAAAATGTTTACAGCTACCTTTTTAAGGTTAGTACTTATTAAACAGAATATTAGTTCTGTATTTGTGGTGCCATCTGTGTGTCAGACCGGGAACTTATCAGCTGATGTGTTAATGTCAACTAAATTCTAAAATTCAGCACTGTTTGGACACGGATAATGATAAATCTCACCAATTCTCGCGATATTGTTACACCTGATACGAAACAAGATAAGTCGATTGAAAATTTTGCTGAAATTGTTTTAATTTCTAAGTTAGAAACAGGAATTCGGGATTGTCTTGGAGTGAAACCCTGAGTGTATTTTTGACTGAACAATGGATTCCTGATTTTCCGTACAGAAATTGATTGCTGTACTGTGCTCTTCCATCTCTTAAAGTTTGCCTCATCCTTTTTTAAACACTCTATATAAATCTAACATAGTAGTTTTGATATTTTATTGGAGCATTTTACGTTTTGTAACTCTAATATTGTAAACGTTGTTTAAATGAATCATAACCAATGTAACAAATGATTCTCCTAAACGAGAAAAAAAAAGAATCATAATTTCATGCATTAGCTGATTCGATTAACCGGTGATTCAAGTAACCGACGATCACTATTATCAACATCTCAACCCCCCCCCCCCCCCAGAGCCGAATTCTGGCTGTGCCACTGTCTTACATCTATGCTCCAACTCCATGCTACACCATATAATGTAACGAAAGGTTACATCTATCACGGCTAAATCAGTTATGTAACAGAAATCGTTACATATAAACATGATAACATTATGCTACATTCATCTTCTTCATCTACATCACTGCTAAATCGACGAATTTGTTTTCTAGTAACCCAATAGCTTTACAAATATATATGTGAAGAGAGCTGCTATGGTTAACTAATAAATTTCTGAATCTTGATGAGCATTCAAAGGTGAACTGCATAGGTGAATCCCTAGACATTTCTCCAATTGATAAAGGAAAGTTCCTTCCGACTCAGTTGAAGGATTATGTTTATTTTTACTTTACTTTATTTGAAGGTACATAGACCAGATTTAACCAAAATTAAATTGGTCTGACACCTTCAAAGTTTGATATTCTGACGAGAGAAGTAATTTGCATGGAAATTTTAAATCAGACTTACCAAATGTAATTAAATAAATGAGGCAATGATATCAAAAATGTTAAAATTTATTGAAATAATATTTTACAAATCCCCCCCCCCCCCCCCAGTCTGTAATATAACCCAAATTATTCAATGAATGCAATCAAAAATTTTTGTTTATCCCTGTAAATGAAAAATAAGAGTAAGATATTTGATTAACAAATCCATCCAAGCCACTTTCAAGATCATTCACTGTCACAGTTAGGTTTAAATTGATAAAGTATTTTGGACGTTATTGTGACAAGTTTTGTTTTTGTGTGTCCCTGTAAATAAACTACAAAGCTACATACAATTTGAATTGGTTCAATATTTCTTGAGCATTATCCCGGGAGAACTCGCTAGTGTGAATGCCCAATTGCTTTTCTTTTAATTTACATTCATATAATATCAACTTTTTTTGGTTGGCTTAGTACTTTTATTCACAAAATAGATAAAATAATTGAAAAACATTTTGAAATTTTAATTAAAATGAAAATTCATTTAAATAAGCGCATTAAAAAAGTACGACTGTGAGAGAAAATCTCATATAGCGAGTTCTCCCGGGTTAACTATAAAGCTACATACAATTTGAGTTGGTTCAATATTTCTTGGGTGTTGTTATCATGACAAATTTTTGGCTTTTGTGTGTCCCTGTAAACATACTATAAGAACTACATACTTAGTTGATGAACTCATCCACGAGTCTAGAAACCCATATATTAAAATTCAACAGAACAGCATGATAAAATCAGCTAAGTCGAATATCACTGTTCATACTTTGCTTTCAATAGTAGTATCGTGTGACACTAACTTACTCCCTTCTCTGGAGCTAGTGTTACTCTTTTAGCTGATCTTGATATGCTTTTATATGGTGTTTGCTCTTGATAATACTGCTTCTGTAGCATTATAGTTTTTGAGAATACTGCTAAATTTTGTCGAAGAGCTTCATATGGTTAAAATTTCTTGATAAGTGGCAATAAAAATGGTTGCTAAAATTGCACATATAAATTTGTCAAAATCATAGCAAAGGTCATCCAATGAATAGAGGAGCTAAGCTATGTGGGCCCATATAATAGCAATATATGCTTATCCTTTTTATGCAGCTAGTCCTTTTATCTAGTAGACAATTTTTCCTTATATTATCAGTAACTTGAATATGTTTTCTTGGAGCCTACTCCATGACAAAGGAAATACGAAAAGCAGTCAGTAGTAAGAGTTTAAGAACCGCTGTTCTGACTTACCATGTTTCTGTTACTTTTTTATTGTTTACATGTAAGAAAAATAATCTAATACATACATAAATAATCAAAATTACAGGCACCTAACTGACAGGAACCTTAATTTTTCTGTAGTGCCCCTTTCCTTGAATACATAGGGGGGGGGGGGGAAGGACCCTTCCTTCCCAAAGCTACACACTTTTATGTTGTATGATAGCATGGGTGAAAGAAGTTTATCCAAGCTAAGACTAAAAAAATTATTAACCCCTTGGCGACGAGCGACATGCATACGTGCTGCATAATGTCCTCAGAATCCTTGATTATTAGTAAATTTTTATTGTAAATATTGATTTTATTTATTGTAAATTTATTTATTGTAAATATTTAATCCGAGCATTTTTTCAATTCAATTAGGCAAAAATTTGTTTTAAAACACCGGTGATAAAAGATTAAAATTTTGTAAAAGACGCTCGTCGCGAAGGGGTTAAGGATAATCAAATGGAATTGGGCTGAAAGATTTCTATGTTTTGCATTATGGCTAAAAATTATGTCTTACAAGTAAAAGAAAGTGATTAAGAGTTCTTGATAGTAAAATTGCTATTTACATACATACAATAGAATTTACTATTAGTCAAAAATCTCTCCAAAACTGAGATCAGTCCTGATACTGAAGATCTTGCACCCATATGTGATAGGTAGTGATAGCCAATTTAAGTTTGAATAGAAAAGTGACAGATGATAATACAGTATGTGGAAAATTTAAATATTTAAATTAAAATGATTTAATTTTTAGTAAAAGAACAGCCTCATTTAGTTGCATCTAGATTATTCCCCAATAACTAAAAGAATAGGTTTCACACAATTTTAAAAATTCGTTCAAATTGAATAGGTTCCTTTTTAATGTTAGTCTTATTTATATATTAAAATGTCAAATTTCTCTTAAAGATTGTCACTTCTTTTGTTACTGTATAAGCTGAAATGCCTATCAAAAAATATTAATTTTTTTTGCCATCCTTATTACAGTTCTAAAGAAAATTTTGAAAAAGTGCAAATGTATGATAATAAATGTGAATAAATATGTAATTGTCAGTAATGGATAAAAACTATTAATTTATTGAAATATTTTACTTTCTGATTCTAATCCATTATTTTTAACACACATAAAATCATTTTCATTTGTTACATGCAGATATTCTTATTCACATTTAAAGAAATTGAAAGTTATTCATTTTCCTATAAAAGCTATGAATCTTTTACAATACCATTAAAGTTGATGTGTAAACCAATTTTCGAGACATGAAAGTCACGGAAATGCAATCGTCAGCTTATTATCGACAAATATTAAAGATGTATCACATTGATACCAAAAACACATTTGATTTTTTGACATGTGATCAAGAATAATTGAAATTTTCATGCATATAGAAATGAAAAGGAGTTTGTAAATGTGCTGAAAGATTTGTGTTGTTGAGTAGGGAAATAAAAGAAATTAAGAATGCTCTTAAATATTATACAGAAAAAAATGTTTCTAATTTGTATAGTACATACTGTTAGACTAAGTGGCACAGCATTAATTACACAGTAGTAAATATAAGACATAATGCTTTAATAGCATGAACACATCACAGTTACAACAGATACAAAAATTTTTATGAGTGAGATTTTACAGATGTTATGCACATTAACTAGTAAGGTAAGAAGTAGTGTGCCAGTCAACAATTCAGAGAATCCAATTACAATGGAAGGTGGTAGTTATGACATTAATTAGCAGATATAATAATACAATAATATAATAAAAAAGCTTGTAATAATAACAAAAGTATATAATAGTATACACATAACTTTTGAGATCCTTTCAAAGAACAGCATAGAAAAAAAAACTGATATTATGATCAGCTTGTTTAAGTTTTGATAACTTTGTGAACTAACTACATGGATGAGAAGCTTATTTTATTCGATGATCTTGTGAACAACACAGCTAAGAAGCTTGTTCAAGTTGTTGATCTTCTGAATACATGGCTGAGACTTGAACTTGGATTTTTCAGAGATTGCTTCAGAAGATATACAATTACCTTTATTTATTTTTTGCAAAAGAAATTCAAAATTGATCCTTTTTTTCCCCATCTCAAAAAGAATAAATATTAAGAGATAAAGAAATTTTTAAATGTGCCAGAACTTTTGAATATATTTATGCTCACTGAAATGTAGAAATTGTATCACAAACTAGTTGGCCTATGCAGTGTTGCCTGTCCCGTGAAAATAACCTTAAAAATATTTAAAATCAATGTTGAATAATTTTATATATTTAAAGGAAAATCAGTCCAACCGATCCTAGAGTTAGTGGCCCCACTGCCTTTGGCAGCGTATACTCGGTGTGCTACACATGCTCTGGTTTCTATTAACTTTATATTTTTAAAGCAAAATCTTTCCAAACAGACCTAATTCTAGAGATACTACAGCCTTTGGTAGCATACACATGTACTCCAGACTGTTTTGAATTTATATTTTTAAATTAAAGACTGGCATATTCCTGGCCTAAGATAATATCTTCAAATGTACCTAAAATCAGTGTTGAATATGTATCCGAACATTATGTAAAAAATCGGTGTTAAAATACTGATACTTAGTAGTGAAAGGGGCTGTAAATATGAGTTTTTTCTCACTCTTTTTTTTTTAACCATCAGATACATTTAATATTCGAAAAATATATCCATTATCATTATAAATATACTGTTTCCAAAACCTGTGAATAATTTTAGTGTTAAAATATTGATACTTAGTTGTAAAAAGCAGTGTTTTCTACACATTTTTTCTAGACATTGAAATCCTATGGGAATTTTTTTTTTCAAACTAATTATTTTATCCTGAAATATCATTATTTCTAATCCAAAATTTTATAGAAACAACAGCTAAAATGTTAGCTTAATGAACAAATTTAAGAGCATTAGCACAAAAATAAGTTTACATTATTCGTTTTAATAACAGTGTCCAATGTTAATCTTATTTATTAACCAAATTTACACTGGATCTAAAAGTTTAGCATATTGCTTTAAATTTTCAGAGCGACTGTATAAAATTAAGTTTATTTTTTAAAACAAGATGTCCTTAATATTAAGCAATGGGCGATAAGAAAAAAAAAATAAAGTCATGAGAGTGATTTTTGGAAAAGAATTTTTTTTGAAAAGATTAATATTAATATATTTTTTAAACAGATAACACCATTTGAAAGGACAAAATAAACATAGATGTGGTCTGGTATTTTTTTTTAATTATTATTTTGTACTTTCATTTTTGGAGCGGATGCAGACTTGATTTTTGGAGAAAAAATCAGAAACCTAAAAACAGCCTTTCAAAAAAGGGTTAGTACACTGATATTTTTGAAATGAATTGCAGCATCAGAAAATTAAAAGTATGTAAATATAGCTTGGTAGTTTTAATTTTCGTATATTTTAAATAGTTTAGCCGATGCAGGCTCAGAAAGATGGGGGGATGTGAAAAATGTTTCAAAAAGAATTTTTTTGAAAGGGTTAGTATTAATATTTTTGAAAATGGATTGCACCGTTAGAAAGATAAAAGTACAATAATAAAGCAGGTATTTTTCCCTTTTCCATCTTTCCACTCTTTGAGCAGATGTGGGCTGCAAAAAATAGAATAAAGTATGATTTTTGACCAATCGGTTCTACCCTGCTTTGAAAACAGCAGAACGGCTGTGTGTTATTAGTTTTTGTGTCATTGTATGATGTTCATTATGGTTTTTAACATCTCAATTAACAAAAAATTAAACATCTGAACCTCAGATGCATTTGGATCTGCCTTGGACTATCCTCATCCAAATTTTCAAATGTCTATATGTGGCAGATTTTCCTAGCTATCCCTCTCCCAGGGAGATACCTTCATTCACGAGCTTCACAACCCCAAGTACCTGAGTGATTTTTCTCTTTTCTTTTTCCTCTCTTTCTCTTGTCTATTCTTTTCTCTTTGTTTCACTCTCATTGCGGTTTCTTTTCCAGAGGTGAGAGCAATTCCGCATAAGCTGATATCATCCTGTCTATATCAACTTATGGGGAATTATAAACAACCAATGTGTTGGTCGTGCATGGCACCCCGTGTCCCAGGAAAAGGGGATCCTGGCAGTTGAAGGAAACCAACACACTGCTTCAGGTAGACAGGAGGTGCATATTGGTCCCGTATGCATCAATTGGCAGGTCAGCTGACTTGTCACTGGCTTTAGGAATTTAGTGAGCGAGCAATTACTAGTCATCTCGTTAACCCCTTAACTGCCGTTGAAATCCGATGCAGTCTCCATTGCCTTAATAACATAATTCTGTCATTAATTAAGATGGTAATTGGTTTTCTGAAGAAACAAAAATAAAATGCACATGTTATAAGTGTGCAGAACATGGCTTTACAGGTGATAATTGTGTTAGACGAACAGACCCTTTCTCATCCCTGTACATATCCCTATCATGACAGTTCACTTTTATCTTTTATTTACAAGTATAATTAATTCGTTATCTTTATTTAAATACACTTTATTCAGTTTCCACTCTTTGAGTATATTTATTTAAAAGTTTAAGTTATTAAAGTTATTAGTTTTTAAAGTATTTTAAAGTTATTTCCAAGCTTTAGTTCTTTTCTTTAATCCATATACTTTATTTATGTTTCACTTTACTATCGTAAGAGCCGGCCTTTAGCACATGTTTACGTCCGTGACACAATACATCCGATAAGCGTGCAGTCCGTGCTGTGATATAGTATACAGTGTTTCCTTTCCATTTTTAGTTTTAGTCTAGTCTAAGATGATGCCGTCTTCTTCTTTAATCACGAATCTCCTTGTAGTTTTAATACTGGATAAGATGTCTGTTTTTATTGTCAACTTAAAGTTTAACTTTTAAGTAAGAGAACATTTTTGCGAGCTTTCTTTGTTTTTCATTGATGGTGCTTTGAATGGTATTTCGCTTTGGAAAGATTCAGATTTATTTTTCAATGATATGTAAGATGTAAATCAACTTTTCAAGTGATAGAGGAATCCGTGTTAGTAATGACGTTTCCTGATGTTGTTGTTTTACTGTTATCGGAACTTTGGTCTTTTGCATCGGATGACCTTCGACTGTCTGAAGATCGAGGTGGTTCGTGAAAATGGTTTTCGTTTCTCATGTGAATGTTATTTTAAGCAGTACAGTGTAATGCATGTGAGTTTGATCATTAAACATGAAGGACTCTGGTTCACTAGTTTAATCATTTGATAGTGTCATGAAGTTATGTTTCAAGAGTGGAATATTTGTTTTACTTATAAGAGTATGATACTAGTATATATAATTGTTTTGTTTTATCATCCTTTTTCGAATAATAAACGTTAGTATTGTCTTTTAAACTTTAGTTTGGTTTATTTCTTTAACCACCACAAATGCTTTCCTATTTCAGCTGTTTAGATTTCATTTAAAGTTAAATAATAATTGAATCTATAATAATTGTTTTAACGAGGTTTAGGGATTCTTTCAGCATTCGCGTTTCCAGCTGCTAAAGCAGCTCTGCTACTTGTGTTAGACTTTACTTATGTAATTTCAACAAATTGTCCTGCTGTGCTGACAGTTTGTGGTTTTATAATATATGGAGGCATTCTCTAAAGCCATATATATACGCCCACGGCAGTTAAGGGGTTAAGGATGGAGAGTGACATAGAATTGTCTCTAGTGACCATATGGGTCCTGGTTAGCACTATTGCACAAATGTGCATCCCCTTGTTGGGCATGATAGTGGATGGTGCGGCCGGGGTCTGAATTATTTTTTTTTTACTATGTATGGAAATACAAAACTTCCTTCTATTTCTCTTCCACATGAAAAGCAACAAAATGTACAGAAAAATTCATTCACTCACTTTTTTGTAATTAAATGCACTGATAGTTCTTTCAAAAGTACTTCACCATTTCTTATCTGAAAAGCCTTTTAATTTGTTTTTGGATATGGTTATTCACTTAAATAATTACAGTCTGGGGATTTGCTGGTGGAGGTCTCTTCTCCAAAACAGTCACAATTTCTCTCCAATTGCACTACAATAGGACCTTTTTCAGTTTCCGTTTAGGCACATAAAACTCTAAATACAAGCTGTGGTGTAATATCCGAACCAGGACTTTTATTTTTTACAAAAGAATTTCTATTAGAAAATTTAAAAGATCAAAATGCCATAGATGTATGCAATATAACTTTTTATCAGAATGAGAAAGTGCTTCCCACAAAGCACATCATTCTGACCTTTAACAGCCCTAACCTACCAACTTGAATAAAATTTGCCTATCTAAGCTGTCCAGTCCAACCTTATATTCCTAATCCCTCCATTGCTATAAATGCCAGTGTTATGGCCATACTAACACAACCTGGTGTGGCTCTGTTACCTGCGCATGTTGTACAGAAGTCGGCAATGACAGTAAATCCTGCAATAATTCTGAATACTGTGTAAACTGTAAGGATGACCATACAGCATACTACTCTCACTCTTGTCCAAACTGGATCCATAAAAAGAAATTCTTGCTATTAAAATAACCCAAAAACTTTCATATCCTGAAACCTGTAAACTTGTTGAATCCAGGACCCCATCTGTTGGGGTATCTTAGTCTAGTATATTAAAACAACAATCAAAATCTGTAAGGCACATAAGCACCCTGACTGAATCTTCTTTCCCATCAAGTAATTCAGCTGATACAATAATCCAGCATTTCAAATAGAAAAACTCGTGATGTCTACTGTACAACTAGTGGATATGTTAACCCAAAATTAGAACTTTGGTCACCATCCTCAGAACCTGTAAAAATAGAATACCATAAAAGTAGGTCCCAAAAACCTTCAGATCAATCAAAAAAGTTATCCGATCATCAGATTGAGCAAACTTCTGCTTCATCTGCATGCAATTTGCAGAAACCTAATATTTCTCAAACTCAGAAAACAAACTAACATTCTTGTGTACAGAAAGGGAGAAAGAAATTCTTAGCTCAAGCATCCTCACAGTGGAAAACTCTGAAGAAAAATAACAAAAAATCATGTTTAAACCCATCACTTACTAATATAAAGGATCCCAAACAGTTACAAAACTTGTGGATGAAACAATGGAATCAGAATCTTATGAATCAAGTGCTGATGAAGAAAATACAGTTTTTGAAGAGCTTCTGCCTAATTGATTTTACATTGTTTGTTACTTCTGCGATTTTTAAACTTGTTTTTTATATAGCATTTGTGCAACGTCTTATACTTTATTTATATTTTAACAATTATTACTTTATAACTTTTACAGTTTTTTAATTATAATATTTTTGTCTTTTAACTATGAATGACCTTTTGACTCTATTAAATGGTTTTAATTGTACATATCATTACTGTTTTCATTTAATTTTTTTCTGTTTTCTCACCTTTTTGTTTGTCATTTTTTACTCAAATTTTTAGGTTATGTTTTTCTCATTTTGACTTTGTCTTGGCGCAGTATGTCCATAAAGGGGCTTTGTGCTATAAAATCCCATTCAACCAACCAACCAAGCTATCCCTAAAAGACATACCACAGACAGATAATTCACTTCTTTTATTAGTATAAGATGTGTTGCTGCAACTCACTCATAAGAAAAATAACAACACAGTAGACTCCCTCAAATCCGCAACCCAAAAATCTGCAAATGCCTAAAATCCACACAAGCAAACAGATAGCCACACAGGCGTAAACAAAGAAATTTTCAGCTAAAATTTCAAGAATTTTTTTATTTTTATGTTATTTTGTATACATTTTAATATTTAATTCTGGTTAATATGACTGAATTCATGTTTTATCATGAATTAAGTATAAATTTATTTCTGGAAAAGTTAAAGATTGTGTTGATATCAGTGTGCTGATTACGATCATGTTACCAACTGCATTTATGTATTAATCTTTTTTGGTTATTAAATCTGGCTAAACATGAAATAAAACTGCATTATTTTAAGATTTCTATGTAAATTATTAGTGTACTTTTATGAAGCAAGTTTTATTGAATAACTGAAGAAAAATATGTATCATTATTATTGTGTATATTTAAATATGCATTATTAAATATTTACTTGATCTCTACTTTTAATATTTTAATCATTTATTAAATTTTCTTAATTTTTATTATTTTACTTATTTTAATATTTTACTATATTCTGAGCATTTATTATAATTTCGAAAGCCTTATTACATTCAAACTACTGTTTGAAAAATGTGAACAAAGCAGCGACCAGAAATCCACAAAATTCTAAAATCTGCACAACCTCTGGTCCCAAGCTATGTGGATTTGAGGGAGTCTAGTGTATTACATTTCTACTAGTTTGGGCACATGTGCAGAGATATGTAGATAAAGGAATTGACAATTGCATCATAGAAGGTGATAATGAAAACAAGTTGGAAATTGCACATCAAACATGGCAAATGAGATGCATTCGTACTATAACTAGTTTTATAAATATTTTTTGCCCTGCGTATTGTACTGAATGTATATTTTGGTGTACTTCATAAGTGCATATCAATTTCATTCTGTTTGAAAGGTTGTAACATCATTAAAATACACTTGAAATAATTTTTTCCCATTGACCATAATGTAACGAAAAACATTTGACTGTCCCTGTAATTAAACTATACATCCGATTTTCATAAAAATTGAAATGACTTGACAAAATTTTGCAAAAATTATATATTTAAAATTTCAGACCATTCGGTTGGGTAGTTTTTGCTCTGTTACATGTCGACGGATAGACAGACAGACACACAGACAAACCAAATGACAACTATAGGTGCTACGTATTTATATAATTACAAACACACCTAAAAAAAGAGGGAGACAAAACAACAAAAACTTGAAATCCTGTCCAATTCCTTTACTCTTTTGCCTTATGAGTGCAAAATAAAACTATGCACATGAAAAAATTTTGCTGCAAAACATGCAGGGTTAGAAATTTCCTTTATATTTTTTACAGGGTCTCAAGGTTGTGTTACTTTTAAACTTTACTGATCAACTTTTTGTGATTATTACCCTTTTTGAATAATTTTTAAAAAACAACTTAAAGATGAAAAACTTAAATAAACAGATATACAAAATTCAAAGCATCCATAATATTACAGTTTGAATGAAGTGAAAAATAAAATAATTTTCTTTAATGTAATAAAATATTTGTTATTATGAAGCATTAAGACAGGGTCTAATCCCCCCCCCCCCCACACACACACACACATATGTCACTGTCTAGTTTTGCAGATTAAAGAGAGCTGACTGCATTAAATAATCAAAAAAGAGGAAATAATTAATGACAACACAGAATTCATTTTACAATTGGTTATCATTACAACAAAATAAGCCAAACAATAAAATAACTCTACAGTAATGCAATTGTTAAAAGTTATTTCATTAACCCTACAATGCATAGAGTAGCCATTTGGCACACTTTAAATTTTATTCTCTATGTTGTTCAGATTATAATATAACCATTTGACAAACTACAGTTTTCTATTAAATTACGAATAAAACTTGACGTGATTTTTTTAAATATTTTTCTTGTTGAATATACAGTTATTACATACTTTTTTGTGGGGGTAGGAGTCACGCAGTAGGGTTAAATTAAATTCTTTACAGAATTTTTAATATATTTATTTGAAAAAATATATGATACTAAAAAAAACTTTTTTTACAGATTTCCTGTAAGCTGCAGTGAATATATGTGGCATATGGACTTACCAAGTATCTTCACCACTGATTTGTTTTGATATTTTTTTTCGTTTTTCTTTATTCTTGATACTTTAAACACTGACAAATTGTTTCAATATGCTTACATGACTGACATGCATTTTTGAAGAGATGGAGAAATTCTTAAGAATAAGTTGGAATTTTATGGATCACTAGAAAACAGATAATGCATAAAAATGCACAAGCCACCTTGAATCAATATATATATATATATATATATATATATATATATATATTTGTTAGCAAAGCCAAAAGCTTGACTAATCACAGTTCAGAATTTGTTTTATACTTGGTTACTAAATAAAAACAAGTTAGGAAAATAATTTATAAAGCAATGCATTGTTATAGAGTAAAAACTCAGCTAACCGACATGCTCAGGAAGCACTGATTTCTGGAAGATGCTGCTCTTACTTCATGTGCTAATAAAGTAAACCTCAGTATAGGAAATAATAAACCTAATGAAGCCAACTACAACTAGTGTCCCTGTTAGATTTTTTCAAAGGACGCCATGCCCTGTGCTTTTTAAAAGTCTGTCCTCTTGCTTCCTCACTTGGCTGTTTAGTTTTCAGTAAAGATATAAAAAAGGTAGTTTTCTACTGTTTATTTCCTCCTGTCCAATTTTGCCAACAGCAAAAAGATCAAATCTCTCTTCTCTCCTCTTCCTTTCCCTCCCCCATCTTTCTCTCTTTTGATGGAAAAAACAGCTGGAGGGCGATCACAGACTATGATGCAACATGCAGCTATTCTGTGCTATTGAGCTGTAAACAGTTCTTTATGCTATATTTTTATTTTATAACATTCACTGTCACGAACATACACATAGATTTGCTTTATGCTAAATCAGTTGCTGTGATAATTTAAGAATGCTAACAGTAAACTTCCTAAATTAGCAGGAAAAAATTTTCAACTGTTTATGGGAAGAGAAAAATAAAACAGCTCTCCAAATTTTTCTGCTTAGTTGAGCTTTCTGGTTACTTGAATGCTGGATAATTGAGCTTTTACTTGTACATTACAAATTACATACATTATAAATTAAATTGTGATAAAAACAATATACTTTATTTTGCAGTTTCTCATTATTCTTTGCAAAACATAATTATTGATACAATAACAAATTGTTTCAAATAATGACAGTTATAAGTTATAAGCAATGACAACAAATCATTTCATTAAGCTTTAGATGACAGGCATAGTTTAATATAGTTGGACTCATTTTTATGAATAAGTTGATGTATTTAAAATTATTGGAGGATAATAAAATAATGCATAAAAATAAACAAGCCACTTGGAATCAATACAGAGTTTCCCATAAGTTTCTTCATTTCAAAAATTCATAAAAAAAAACAATTCATCATATCAGCTTGCATCATAAGACATGTTTATTGGTATGAAAATTCTGAGCATTTGCCATGTCTTATGGAGAAAACCACACTCCGATACAACAATTTGTTCATATTTCAAAAACTCATAAAAATGTCACAGACTTATGGGACTCCTTGAGCTATTTTTTTTTCTATTTCGACAAAAATTGGACTCTTTGACAAGTCTTATGGTCCAAACTACACTGTGATAAGACAATTTCGTAATTTTTTAAATGAATCTTTGAAATGTGAATGGACACCCTGTATATACTTGTGAGCATAGTCACAGTAGTGAATATTAAGGAAAAAATAGAAAATACTTGACTAATGAAATCTCAGAATTCATTTTATACTTGTTTATTACTACAAAAATCATGCCAAACAGTGAAATAATTGAAAAAAAAAATTGTATTTAAACAATGACATAATAAATTCAAGATACAATAACAAGTGTAAATCTGTAAACAATGACAAGAAATAATTTCATTATTTTTCAGATGACAGACATATGTGTTTTATAGCATCAGGTTCATTTTTAACAATATGTTAAAATTGTGAAGATCATTGGTGGACATGTAATTTATAAAAATGCACAAACCACTTTGAATCAATATACGAGGTACAACCAAAAATTCCCGGAATAGGTCAATCACAAATTATTAAAAAATAGAACAATAATTTTACCTTCAAAGACCTTTTCACCTACATCTACACACTTCTTCCACCATTCGTATAACTGTTCAAAACACTCCTTGAATCTATTTTTTGAGACGTCCTTCAGTAACTTCGTCCCATTTTCGATCACCTCATCAATCCATAAAATGGTGTCCCTTCAATTTCATTTTCATCTGTGGAAACAGGTAAAATTCTGCTGATGCTAGGTTGGGAGAATAAGGAGGGTGTTCCAGAGTGGTAACACTGTGCCTGGCAAGTTAATTTTTCCCAATCAGAATGTGATGTGGTGAAGCATTGTCGTGTAAAAGAAATCAATCGTTTGTTGTCCATTTTCAGGTCATTTCCATCTGATTGCATCTTGTAGCCATTTAAGGATCTCCAGATAAAGTTCTCTATTGACAGTTTGGCCTTCAGGAATAAATTCGTATTGAATGAGGCCCTCATTAAGCTCAACGCTTTTAAACATGCTCAACATTTTCATCTGCAATGGAAGCAGAAGGTTGCCCAGTCCATCAATGTTTGTGTGAACTTCACAAACACGCTTATGCCACTCGTACACAGCTGTTTTTTTTTTCATGGCATCATTTCCATATGCTTTCTCCAGCATCTTGAGCATCTCAGAAGGTGATTTCTTGAGCAAAACACAGAATTTGATGTTTGCACATTGCACTAAAAACAACATTTCAAAATCCGATGAATGAAAAATTCGCTTTGTCAGAAATGATCCACAGCTAACACTGACAGTACCGGAAATGAATTCCAGATGCCTGTCTGTTTTCCTTGTCAGTGCTGCCAACCTCCAAAAAAGACATTTCCCCTCCAACGTATACCTGTGTGAATGTAGGCGACCATTCCGGGAATTTATTGACTGTACCTCGTATGTACTTAACATATACACAATCATGAGTATTAAATAATAAAAAAATATGAAATGCTTTATTAATAAAAGCTTAGAATTAATTTTACACTTGGTCACTATAGTATGACTAGGAATTGAGGGAAGCAGGCATGTATAATTTAAGTGCAGACATAACTTCATATTGTATATACTATTATTTTGAACTTTACAAAAATACATGTTTATTTAGTTTCAAAATACTCTGTACACATCTATATTTTTAAACTAATCAAAGAAAATTTAATGATATTAAAGTATTTAAAGAAGGAAAACTGAAAAAAAAAATCATAAAATGAACACAGTACAAAGGAATGAAAGAAAAGTAGAAGACAAATTATTTCAGATAAATTAAAAATGAAGGGTGACAAGGATGTGTTTAATAAAGCAAATGCAGGATGCCTTCAGAAATTCCTTTTTTAGGAAAGTTACTTAAATTTCCATTACCATGCAAGGTAAACCTATTTATCTAAATTAAGGGGGATGGACTAGCCCCCCTTTATCCTTAAACAATGAACCCTCAAAACTAATCAGGAAAGCACCTTATCAGAATGAACCTAGAAAAAAAAATTTGAAGCAAATCAGATATTTCTATCAAGAGTTATCGCGTTACATACATACATACAGAACCGGCGGGCACATAAGCTCTCAGGCTTTGATAGCCTGTGAGTTAAAAAGTAGTAAATTGTTTTGATAATTTTCATTTGATTTCAGATTGATAGAAGACAGTTCTTAATTATCTGAATTCGATGTTCAAAAATTTGTCAAGGATCACATGTCCTGCTGATCCTTTATTGGTTACTACTATAAAAATCATGCAAAACAAGAAAATAAAAGTAAACTAGTTGTAAATGTGAACTAGTTAAATTATATTCGGTATTGATTTGTTAACAGATTTCTTTGAAAAATACATAATAAATATAAATAATAAAAAAACTGTTTTTTTTTCCATATTTGTCTTTTGGGAGATTCCTCATAAATGACAGTAAATCTATAACCTCTTGAGACCTGAAGCTAAACTAACATTACAAATATACATTCATTGCTTTTATACAGACAAAATGACACTGTAGGTGACACAGAGAGCCATTTTTCTGAAATTAATACTTTAGAAAACTATTAATTTAAGTTCACAAATATGGATATAAAATTACTGGCCCCCTTAAATATCTAATAATCAATAACCTAAATTCACACAATACAAATTGAAAGACTTTGAACAAGTGAATGGTCTAAAAATCCTCAAAAATTTTTATTGTAAAGGGTATAAGTTAAATAATTATGAATTTTTCTCATTTTCTTGATCATACTGTCTTGAAAGTATTTTGCAAACTCAGATGAAAATAAAATTTATTTTATTAGGAAATGAGCATCAGTGGTTCTATTTATAGGTTTCGTTCCAGAGCAAAAATCATTCAGCTATTTAGAAATGAAGTAAAAATACAGAAAAATCAAATAGTTTATTTTTTATGAGGAAAAGAATAGAGGAATAAGAATAGAAGGAAAAGAATAGATTCCCCTTTTCCATGAAGTTAATTTAGCTATGACAGTACCACCCAGCACCCCAAAGAGAAAAATCTGTGATGTCTATTGTACAACTAAAGGATATGTTTTACCAAAATTAGAACTTTGGTCACCATCCCCAGAACTTGTTAAAATAGAATACCAAATTAGTCGTCACAAAATACACTGGTCAATCCAAAAAGTCACCTGATCATCAGATCGAGCAAAGTTCTGTTTCATCTACATATAATTTGCAGAAACCTAACATTTGTCAAACTCAGAAACTGAACCGAAAATTCTGTGTGCAGAAACAGAGAAGGAAATCCACAAATAAAGTGACCTCTCAGTGGAAAACTGTTCAGAGAAAAAACAAGAAATTAATTATTAGCCCACTGCTTACTAATATGAAAGACCCCAAACAGCTACAAAGGTATGTGGAAGAGACTATGTATTCAGAATCTTATGACTCAAGTGCAGATGAATCTAATACTGTTTTCGAAGAAAATATGATCCTACGTGATTTTACATTGCTTTTAAAAACCATCTGTCATTTATAAATGTGTTTTTAGGCAGTTTTATAATAACATTTTTACGCTTTATTTTTTGAATAAACATTGCTTTATAACTTTTACATATTTTAATGATAAATATTTTTGATTATGTTTTTAAACTATGTTATTGTGGGTTTTTTATACATTTTTAATTTGCATGTTAACACATTACTTTTACATTAAATCGTCTTTTTGTTTATTGTTTTAATCACATGTTTTTAACTGTAATTTTTATGGTACAACTCTATTCATTTCTTAATTTGGTCTTGGTGCAGCATGTCCTGACAGGACTTTGTACCAATAAACCCCAATCAACTAACCAACCTATTTCAAAGTATTTACAAAAGTTTAACATTAAAATTTTTGCTAAATTTTGACAGTACTTTTGGTTCTATTAGAAAATTTCTAAAAAGATATACTATCTTAATTCTAATAATGATGATCAATTATAGTAAAAATAATGATAATAAATTCAAACTTAATATTTTTATGTGAAAGCAATAATGAAATATACAAGACTGTTGCCTTGTGGTGTGGTCAGTAAACAGAAGCTGCTGCCAAACTGAGGGTATTGTGTTTTCAAAAGTTATATATATATGTAATGGAAAGAAATAAAACTGTTACATCTGGTTTGTGTAAGTATTTCTGTGTATAAATAAGGATCATTTAAGATGATAGCCATTGTTGCTATAGGCCCCAAAGCAATTTCTACTACGGTGGACTTAATAAAATACGATAGACTCCCAACTATCTGGCCTAATGTGGCAGAAAGACAAGCTAGATAGGCCTACTCTATAAATATCTATATCCTACCGCTCCCATACAATTATAAATAGACTTTTTCTACCAAAATCCACTTCACTCTTATTCACATTTTTTGACTTCTAAGTACACACCAATCCAGAACTGTTTCTCCTTTTAAACACTCTTCTGCGGCAGTACATGGCATATAGGAGGATTGTAGATCTTAGTAGACACATATTACCAACTGCTTTAGCAAATTGATTCCTAGTTTTATCACAAAGAATTTTTAAAACTAGATCAGATAATTGGGAGCAGGGATGGGAAATTATATAAATCTATTCGCCAATAATGAGTGGATTTTCTGATTAGGCGAGTGAACATTTAATCATTTTAAATACTGCAGGCTATAAAATTATGCCAATAATTTTTATATATTTTTATTTATTGGCCATATTTTCTATTTTTTTTTTAAAATTCTGCAATATAAATATGACACTAAGTTTTATCCTACACTAAACTTTCCTCTGATGAAAATCTTTCTTAATTTTATAAAATGTTAATATGCAATGCAATTATCGCAATGCAATATTTTTGCAATTGTGCAAATTTTGCTCTAATAATTTTCGACCGTATATTGTTGGCTGTAAAAACAAATCTTTGACTGGAAGGATTACAAGAAAATTCTTCACCCCTGTCTACTGTAATCACAAATCAATATTTTTAAGATTAAATAAAGAGTCTGGTTTGGTGTTTGGTTAAAGGATGATGGTAGCTGTTAATTAACCCCTTTGAGTGGAGAGTGGAATTAAGAATGAGATTAATTTTCTTATTATGGAAGATCTGCAGGAATTTAAAAAAGAATGCAATGATGCATATGAATACCACCCATAAAGAAGCTTCACTAAAGACAACATAGATCTTTATATAACTGCTTGAAAAATATTATATTTTGAAGATATAAGATTATATTTTTAAGGCTGGGGAGTGGGGTGTAAATTGTCAGAGCAGAAAATATGACAACCTGACAAGAACTGCGATTCAGAGCCCAATCGGCCCAAAGGGCAGGACCTAAGATTATATTTTTAAGGCTGGGGAGTGGGGTATAAATTGTCAGAGCAGAAAACATGGCAACCTGACAAGAACTGCTGATTCAGAGCCCAATCGGCCCAAAGGGCAAGACCACCCATGGTACATCTTGTAGAGGCCAGAAAATTCAACACACTGATTAATTTTGCAGATCATTTTTAATACCAAGCCTGACACTGATCCAGTGCAGCCAATGAGCATAGTGTGCCCTATTCCTGTTGCCATGCACTGACATTTGCTGTTATGATCACAATCAGATTATTGATGCTCGGAGCAATTGATTTATAAACTGCTTGGCAGTCAATAATGGTACACAAAATATCCTCAGCTTGTTTGGCAACAAGTTTCACAGATTCTTGAAATTATTTTAGTGTTTCAAATTTGTCTTTCTGTTTTGAACAAAGACTTTCATTTACAGATTCTGAATTGAATATTTCATCTGCCACTGTTCAAGTGTATTTCATATTCTAAAACTGCACTAGCATTTTATCCTAAAGTTATGACTTCAGATGCTTTTTCTAAGCTTTCCTCATTTGCTTTACCACAAAGCATAGATAAATAAGTTAAAATGTCTATCCTACCTGTAGCAGTATAATGCAATACAGCTTTTTGTACCAAATTGACTTTGCAAAATTAATTTTAAAATTAGAGATAATTGATTTAGATAAATATTTTAAACTAATTAAGAATTGCTCTCATATTTTAAGAATATTTTAAAGAAAGATTACACTTTATTTACATTAATAATATAATTATTACATTTTGTAAATAAGTTTGGATAATTAATATTTTATGAGTTAAATTAAAATATGGAAAATACAGTTAATTATTCTTGAAATATTATTTACTTATTTAAGATTTGATTTTAATTACATTTTTTTCTGCAAATTGTATGGTAATTTTTCTTTTGCTGCAATTTATGAAGCTATTAAGTTTTACTCAAAGCAGTTGAGTGCCTGCATTCTCTAGCAATTTGCAATCTTTCAGCATTTGTAATTTTAACATTAGACACTTTAAAATGTAATTATTATTTTTTTTTAACACATTACATCTTTTTCTGAAATATGTACAACATGTGATTTAGTGGACCTTAATTTCTTATTAGGTTTTAAAGTTGAAAGGGAATTTTCATTCTGATTATTCCCTTCTATAAGACATCTTTTGTTAGAACTGTTAGAATGAACAACTGATTCAGTATTAGTTGAGTCTATATGTTGAACAATTGCTGTTGAGTGGTAATCTGAATTTGTAGTATTATTTGAAAAACAATTTATAGGAAAAATGACAGAATTCTGTTTCAGTTTTTTAAAATTATTTACAAACTGCTTGGCAGTCAATAATGGTACAGAAATATCTTCAGCTTGTTTGGCAACAAGTCTCATACATTCTTGAAATTGTTTTAGTGTTTCAAATTTATCTTCCTGTTTTGAAACAAGATTTTCATTTACAGATTCTGAATCAGATGTTTCATCTGTATTGCTAAAGTGTTCTTCATATTCTAAAACTGCACTAGTATTTTGTTCTAAAATTATAACTTCAGATGCTTTATCTAAGCTTTCTTCATTTGTTTTATCACAAAGCATAGCTAAATAAGAATTCAAAATGTCTATTCTACCTGTAGCAATATAATGCAATACAGCTTTTTGTTCCAAATCAATTGACTTCGCAGCAGAAGTTTTTGTAAAGGATTTATCTGATACAAAAGTCTGGTGCTCACAATTAGCTCCACTTTTCCCAATCCGACAGTTACAAACACCAATATCCAATTCAACAAAATAGTGTCTTTTTCCTTTAAAACTTCTGACTGCAAATGATTTTTTACCATATGCCAGCAGTTGACATTCTTTATAGTTATTTACATCAATAAGTGTTTTCTTTGTCTCATAAGGTTTACTTTGGTCATCAATTATAAACAATAATTTGTTTCTATAGAACTGATCTAAGTCAGATACAATATAATCAAATAAATTTTCAACACCAAATACTTTTTTCATTTGTAGTATATCATCTTCAAAAACATCTATCGTTTGCAAGTCATTGACACGTTCCTCTTTTGAAAATAATGTATGATGAAAACATTTAGCCCACTCTTCTTTCCTTGCATATAAATTTTCAACATATGAAATATAATTTGGGAATTCAATTGCTAAAGGGCTGCTTCTCAGTCTGTTATAAATGAAATTTAGTTGTTCCTCTGAAGCACAGTAACACATTTCTTTTATTTTAGAAAGCAATTCCTGCATCCTTTTGACAGGTATATTTGCATTAATTAAATATTTCCACATATCTTTTAACAAAAGATGTGTATTTAAAATTACAGTAGCACTAGGAAAAGCTTTGCTAATACAAGATTTTATTAAAGCATTATCTTCAACCAAAAAAATTTTAGGACCAAGCAGCCCCGTCCTTCAAAACTATTTCTATTCAAAAATGTTTTGAATTGATCAATTGCACAACTTAAAATATCTTCACGACATAAAGAGATAATCACAGAACCTACAGGCAAAACACCATAGCAGCTCTTAGTTAAAAATACAAATACTTTTGATCCACAATTATCAGCATTATCAAATGAATCCATATACAAAACATCTGAAGTTTCAGGGATATTTAGAAGAACTCTTTGCATTAAGGGACTAACTATAACAACAACAAAATTTTCATCTTTAAAGATTTTTAATTCTGAATACCTGCCTTTCATTTCAGTATTAAATTTATTAATATGAGATATAAGAGACTGAAACATTTGATATCTTTTAGAATTCAGATAACCTTTTCTGTAAGCTTTGGTGTAAAGTTGATAAACCGAATGTTTGGGAGGAAATAATCGTTCATCTTCCAATGCTTTATGATACTCATCTCCATATTTTTCTTTCAAATGAATAGTATACTGTTCAATTGCTTGTGATGGGGTAAGACCTTCCTTAAAATAAGTTATAAATATATCTGTTACTTCAGGATTTGTTGAGTGCTTCTGTAAGCTTTAATTGGATTGGAATCATGATTATGTCTGTGACGATAGAGAACAACCATTGGGAAATCTTTCAAGTGGACGTCTTTGCTTCTAGAAGAAATAAATAAGAAAAAATGTTTATAAAACAAATATAAAAATAAAGTTATAGCTCACTTCAAGAAATACAAATTTCCATCAAAATACATAGGCGTTAATAATGATAGCATTATTTGACAGTTTACATCAAGAACATTTGAACGAAGCACAAAAACATCCCAACATTTCAGTCACACAAACACAGAAAAAAATTGGTGCAACAAATGGATATATATGATGTATAAATCCTAACATAAATTTCCCAAGATATTCTTATTGATAACTGGGAAAAATTAGCACATAAGTATTTCAAGGTTTTGAAAAGTGTACTGCGATTGGAGGGACAAGGGGGGAAAAATGGAAAAAGCAGCAATAGTAACACATACAGTTGCTGCAGCAACAGACAGAAAGCTTCTGCAGAAAGCATATGACAACAATTTTATTCAGTTTTCAAACAACTTCTGCTTTCTTTAATGTTTTTTCATGTGAAAAAATATTTAGAGAGATCAGGCAAAAATTTTCTTGCTACGTTTATTGTAAAAGCTGTGTTCATATTTTTTGTATCAAAGTTTAAAGTGAACATTTGTTTAGCATTATTTTGCTCTACTTTTTTATTCATATTTTATATGATTGGTATATGCAAGAAAACTCATGAGTATACATAGTGTACAAAAAAGTTTGAAACATGCTCAATTTTTGATACATAGCAGGAATGAGAGCGCTCTGACCCAAATGACTGCTTGCTACCACTAAATTTTAATGGAATTTCTCACCTTATTTAATAACAGAATTTCTGGGATTTAATACAGCAAAGAATACTATTAAAATTTAGTGGTGAAAATCAACCATTTGAGTCAGAGCGCTCTCATCCCTGTACATAGGCAATGTAAATTACAGAACTATTAAAAATAAGAAGGGATTCTGAATTCTGTTTATGAAATACTATGGCTATTAGTGTTAAAAAATACACTTTTAAACTCTTATATGGTTCCTGAATTTCCATCCTTCTATGACTAAAACTTTGAATTTTAATTTCAGAGCTTTCCAGCATTAAAAAATCATCCATTCATTTTTGGTGCCAGAAATAAATTTCGTTATTAATGGCATGATTGTGATTTTAAAATACTCAAAAAAGGAAACTTTTTCTCAAGTCTTTCAGCTATGTGTTTGGAAAAAAAAAAAAAAACTATATTTCCTCTGGACATGGAAACAATCATAACGTCAATGAATTGAGGAAAATTGAAATTCATTCATTAATGTTTGATTCAAGGGTTTTAATTAACCCTATGAGCATCTGAGGATTTTTCTTTATTTTCCTTAGAAATCCTTAGATGCTTGTAAATCTCAGGTCATAACATATATATTTAATCATGGTTTAGTGGTCATATCTAATATCTTTCATATCCCTTTCTTCAATATACTTTTCAAAACATAATTCTGTTGAAAATATTTTTGCCTACAGCCATTTTAATATGATTTCTGAAACTGGAAAAACACAGGTCAAATGCTTATAGGATTAATATCTCTGTTATCAAAAAATGAAAATTCTGACTCTGAGGTGCATTGGGACCTGCCTTTGTCTATCTTTATCTTAATTTACAGACCTCTACATGTGATAGATTTCTTTAGCCATTGCCAACAAACAGACATATACACAGGCAAACATCTTTCTTTTATTAATACAGATGTGATGATATATCAGGGCTGTGGAGTTGTGAGAAAAATGGTCGGCCATCCGACTCTGGGCTGGCTAACAGCCTGTTGCTTTAAATAATGATGGAGTATAAGAAAAGTAAAGCTAAAATCTCACTATTTCGGCATCGATTCTCCATTTAGGGCTTCAAAAATAAAAAAATTACATTTTCAGCTTTATTAATTTTACAATTTCGCACCCGCAAACTCGAAAAATCCAACTATCGAAGTCTAAAGAACACAAAATGAAAATTTTACTACTTTGGATTAGTGGAGTAAGAAGAGAAAGCAAAATTGTTGCAATTTAGTTGCTTATTTTGCTGCGTCTTCCAGACTGAAAAAATTTCTATGGAAAGGAGGAAATATAAAGATGAAAATTTTATTATTTTGGAAATAATTCAGATTCTGTGGATTCTAATGAGAAAAAAAAAATACATTTTTTGAATTAATTTTATACTTTGGACCTTATTTCGGGTTCTACAGACCTGAAAAATCCAAAGTTCAAAAGGTGACAGATAACGAAATTGTACTATTTTATCGTTATTTAGGGTATTGCCGATACAGAAAAAAAGAATTACAATTTCATCTTATTTTGACTCCTGTGCACAAAAATAAGTAAATAAAGGAAGGGTATTTTTAGAATTTTGACTTTTGGTCATACAGACCAGAAAAATTTGAGGGGAAAAAGGCCTCTATTACACAATGCTATACTGGTTTCTTAGTTCTTTTGCCTCCAAAAAATAACTCAAATTTATAATTTTTTCATTACCTCCAGTAAAAGCCAAAATTTTAAAACCCGTCCTCTGAAAAGTTCAGCTGTGCCTTTGTATTTATTCTCACTCCAATCATGCCCATTCTAAACTGTTCCTATTTTATTGGCATAGTTGGATTCTTTCAAATTTGTTATATTGGGCTTGTCAGCCTGCTCAATTTTTTTAATCAGTCTGATCCGGTCCATTAATATAAATTGTCTTAATTCTATTTACAAGGCCTGTTTGAAAAGTTGCCTTCATTTTCTGGTCCTTGGGTCCATGCAGACCTTTGTACCTTGGGTTCTTAGAGGTCTGCACGGCCCCAAATTTCCAGTCCTGGGCCTGGCCCAACTCATAGAAAGAAAAATTCAGCCTGGCCCAGTAAAAAAGTTAAAATTTTGGCCCGTAGAAAAGTTAAAAGTTCTGCCCGGGTCCTGGCTGGCCCGTAGAAAAAATTATTGCACCGGCCCGGTATAACAGTTAAAATTTTGGCCCGGAAACAAGTTAAAATCTCGACCTTAAGGCCTGGCCCTATTGAATTTCTATAAAACCTTGATTTTTATGTCGATTTGGTTAAAAATTTGTCTCGTACGAGGAGTTCTGACCAAAAATATTTAACTTAACTTTTTTTTCATGCTTATAATTTTCTGTTTTATAGAAGTGCCGCAGGCTGCAATATTTATTTTTTTAATGAATCTCTATTTCTTGTATGTAAATGTTTCAGTTATCATTAATATTGTTAATCCATATTCCATGTGTTAAAAATATGAAAAATGCTATACAATAAAATCTTCTAAGACATAATTGCATACAAAAGAAAAAAAAATGCGTTATAAGCAAGTTCCCTTCTTAGCAAGTGTAAATGTATTATACATTCTTTTCTTATGTATTAGTAATATTAATTTTGCATGGATAACACGTTTCTCAGTTTAAAACAGGATTCCGTCACAGGCAGGCTCTTTTTCACAGGTTTTACTATATTTTAATAAGTGTAGAAATCTACTATTCTTTAAAAAGAAAAAATTTTATTGTTTAAAATTGTAGAAAAATGGGTATTTTAAAATGTATACATTTTTTGCAAAAAAATTTGAGCCAGGCCTACTTTTACTGACCTTTGAATGGACCAGGCAATGCTGAGACAATAATTTTCATACGGGTTGGATCAAAACTAGGACTGAAAATTTTGGACTGTTAAGATTAGGAATAAAACCAGTTCCAGCACTGTACAGAAAAAATAAGTTAGGCCCGGCCCGTAAAGAGTAGTCACTAAGCCCGGCCTGGCCTGAGCCTTCAGAAAAAGCATAGTCTGGGACCAGTGTGGCCTGAAAAGAGTGGAGACAAGGCCCAACCCAAGTGCCATCAATGGAAATGGGCCCGAGCACGGACGGCCTGTGCAGATGTCTGCGGGTTCTATCCACATACCCTAAAAATACGAAGGGAAGTACTTATATACTAAATGTAAAATATCTACTACAGTTATGAATTAAAACAGTTTTCATCTACTCTGGAAATAGGTAGTATGTACTCTGTACTTACTCTGTACCTACCCTTGTATCCACTTTGTACTCTGAAGTAAAACAGTCCTCTTTAACTTGAGTAGCCTGATATAGTCCATAAATAACAATAATAATTTATTTTATAGACATAAAATTGCACATAATTAGTTTAATTTCACTTTAAAATATCTAACAAAAAATCGGGAGTCGGAGTCGGCTTGTTTTTTAACGATTCTTACTCTGACTATTTTGCTCAAAAATGGATCTGACTCCGACTCTGCAGTCCTGTGATATATCATCACAGGTGTTAGATGTCCTAATAATACTAAAGTTGATACAGCACAATGATACTGCAGCAACAAAGCTGAATAGATTTGCCCACAATCTACACCATGTTAATTACGTGTATTTGTGTAAAGTAGATTTTTTTACTACTAATTCAATAAAAATAAAAGTGACAATCAGTTTATAAACTATACAGATATAATTTTGTAGTTATGAAATATGTCTGAAATACTGAATTTTTTAATTGTGAGAATTTTTACATTGCTAGTTAAGCATAAAACAACAGAGTGAAAAAATGTCCAAACCAGGACTTGAATCCAGATCACTGGCAAAGCGCACCAATGCTCTACCCACTTACTTGGATGATACCCAGCCTGGCACCTCTCACTTTTATATGTTGGCAAGGCTGCATCTGGAGCACAAAATGGAGAGCCAGAACTCTGTGGCAAACATGAGATGAAATTAATTTGAGCATACATTTATTTACCAATTAAAAATCTTACGATACTAATCAGCGTACATGTAAATAAAAACTATATTAAAAATACATTTCAAATAATTCCCAACGTTTCGTGCTCATTCTAACGAGCACATCAGGGGAGAGAGTCCTTGACCTCCTCGGAGCGAAGTCTCCAACATCACATTCACGACATCACAACTGAAAACATTACGGTGACTGATCATTAGAACAACCATTTGGTTGTTCGGTTGATTTTGGTTGTTCTAATGATCAGTCACCGTAATGTTTTCAGTTGTGATGTCGTGAATGTGATGTTGGAGACTTCGCTCCGAGGAGGTCAAGGACTCTCTCCCCTGATGATGTGCTCATTAGAATGAGCACAAAATGTTGGGAATTATTTGTAATGTATTTTTAATAATAGTTTTTATTTACATGTACGCTGATTAGTATCGTAAGATTTTTAATTATTAAATTTTGACAGCGTAAGTCAAGTTTTTCTTATTTATTTACCATTTCAGCAATGCTGTGATTTATTTCATTTCATGCTTGCCACATGGTTGTGCTCATGAAAATATTCCATCTTGTGCTGCAGACCCGGGTTAAATTGTGAAGTTTTAGTAACACCCTGTGTTTGTAGGCAGTTGTTTAAATTGATGAAGGAAAATTGCATGCAAACGAGTTGGAGAAATTCGAGGAGAAATGTGTGGTAAAAGCACATGGTTGTAATTGCAAAACTGCCGAAAGTTTTAAAGACTGCCAAAAATATGAACCCGATGTGATAGATTATGCAGTAAATAATCAAAGGAATATCACACAAAATGCGGACCATTCCGATTTAAAAGAATTGAAAGATTTTGATCAGTGTGATATCACATTGTGCAGGTGCATAATTTAAAATCAAAACCTGAGTTATTGTGTAAAGAAACACAAATTTTAGATTGTCCTAGTTAAAGAGAATGATTTATCTAATTGTGTTATGGTAAAAATATCGGCTCCCGGGGTTAAGTAAGAAGCTACAGAACGGGTAGTTGGGCTAACAGAACTGTGCCAAATTCTCCCCTGCTCAAAAGAAAAACAAAAAAAGAGGCTCAGCATGGTTTCCCTTCTTTTCAGGAGGAAGTTTTATCTGTCTGAGATGTAAGATTTATAAACAGTTAGATAAAAAGTACATTATGTTATTTTTATTGTTGTAGCGAATATTTGTGATGCAAGAAAAGGTGAATTTATAAACAGAATTGTGTAATTTATTCATTTTATGATCACATATAAAATTAAATATAAAAAAGTTTGCTTATTGTATAAAAAGTCAGTAATTTGGGGTCAATTTTTTTTTTTTTTTTTTTTTTAATGAAAGGAATTAGAAAGAAAAAGGAAAATCACTTATGTAAACTTCTTAAATGTCTTGAACCTTGTTGTTATAAATAATGTTATGATTTTTTATTTTATATAATACAGTATTAAATATTATTAAGATGAGAAAAATAATAAGAATGAAGACAGCATAAGAATATTAATTGCTAGTCTACACAATTGAGGACTAGAAGCTATTTTTACTGCTGTCATGTGTAATTTACAGGATATTATTAAACCAGGGGTCTGTCCAGACTTTTCTCACAGGGTCCTGTTTTTGTGAAATTGTGGAAATTTTTCTTATTTTTGTGAAAATTCTAGTCATAATTTTGTGAATTTTAAATTATCGATGTCTTCATGTCTTATCCTTCATGTATAAAAAGCTAAGTAATATGCTCTTTGGTGAGTTCAACTGCTTACTTATAGGCCAGATTTTATTTTTAAATGACTAAATGTGTGAAAAGTTCAATTTGAAAGTGAAAAAATTCTGTGAAAGGTCTATTTAAGAGAAATAATTTTGTGAAGGGTCCTGTTTTGGGATAAAATGTTTTGTTTGGGGATAAATAATTTTGTGAAGGGTCCTATTTGGGGATAAATAATTTTGTGAAGGGTCCTGTTTTAAGATAAATTATTTTGTGAAGGGTCCTTTAAAGGACCTAAAATTTTCCTAAACGTATCCCTGTAAACTATAATTCAATGTATTTGTTGTTGTTATCATGGGGAAGATTGTCAGTTAAGATCCTTATGAAAAAGGTTTCTGAAATGTCCTTTTTATCTACTTATTTTATGATAGAATTAAATTACAGTAGAAAAGTACTGTAAGGTTGAATGTATACAAAGAGTGTATACTCTATTATTATATATTTTGCTGATTATATTTCTCTTATGTTATGCTGAGTCTTCTTTCACAATTTCACAGTGCCATTATACAGTGCATCTCATAAATATAAAGACACTGATATTTTCAAAATAATACTTTAATAATTCAGTATTCAAAATTATATTTATGCATATAACGAAAAGTATGTGCCAAGAAAACATTTTACAGTAAATTAAATTAGAATTAAATAATTTCAAATCGAAAATTGATAAATGTAAATAAATTTGATGTCTCATAAATATAAAGACATTTGTGATTTGCAGTTTGAGTGTTCATTTTTCTAAGTTAATCATATCAGTTTAGATATATTTAGTTGCAAATCGCATTCCCCTCTCTGTAGCAGAGCATTTAATGGTGGTGGGTTGGTGTTATCTTCTCGTGATAAAGAAAAGAGAAAAGAGTACTTACAGAAACTGGTGTTGTTTAAAGACTTGAAGACAAAGAGGTATCCATGAACAAATTTATTGGTTTCCAAATGACAGAACAAAACCACCTCGGTTTCTTTGCACTTAAACTATTTACATCTGAAGAAAACACTGGACTCCCATATTTCAAACACTGATTTTGCTTTCTAATACTTGACGTTAGTTGATTACACTTCATACCGAATCATTTACTAACTTTTGGAGATTCCTCCATTTTTAACTTTATAACTAAGGAAAAACATGCTTTTAAACTTTTGTTAAAACGTATCCAAAATTTAAATAATTCACCACGATATTTCATCAAAATACATCAGGATACGACGCACACGATAAGAAGCGGCTGACATCTCTGGATAAGCACCACAGAACATAACAGCATACGAAAACAACAACATACAAACTACTCGCCGAGGGGTCTCTCAATGGGGTGTAATCTCGTACAACCGTTCCTGTAATCAGTGAAATCATACTGTAATCAAGTCTTAATCATGCGTAATCATGTCATCACATGTAATCGGTGGTAATCAATGAAATCTTAACGTAATCACATGTAATCAATATAATCATAGTATAATCATGTATAATCAAGTGTAATCTCGAATTAAAAATCTCGAGAAAAATCTATTTTGTCGCCATTCTGTCTTCTTTCTCTCGCTGTCTTCAGTTTAGACGGAAGGCGGGAAGGCAAAAGCAGAAATGCCCTCGTAAATGGCAGAAAGGCGAGCTCACAGATGAGGAAAGAGATAAGCTAGATAAGAAAGTAGTCTGTAAGGGGGGGGGGGGGACTTTCGCAAGAATTTGTGTTTGATTTTATTCAAAGAACGTTTAGCGGTCGACATGGGGCCATCGTAATGGAGGGAAACTTTCAAACTGGTCGGCAACTGGTCGGCAGCATTAGGACATATTTTTAACCCCTTGGGGACGAGCGGCACGTATACGTGCCACATGAAGCGCTCAGAATCCTTGTTTTTCCTCACCAGTAAAATTTTACTGTAAAATTTGCCTTATTTAATCAGCGCATTTTCTCGATTCAAGAAGACACAAATTTCTGTTTTAAAAAAACGGTGACAAAAGATTAAAAATTTCGTAAAAGACTCCCGTCCCGAAGGGGTTAACGGGCGAGCTGGGGCAACAACAAAGAAAAAAAAATCCGCGGGGTGTCGAACCCGATTTAAAAATTTAAACGAAACCAATAAAATATGAATTTCAAAGGATATGACCAGTGTTGGGGCAGAATCTGATTACAGAGTAATGAAATTATTGATTAAATTAAAATACATTATAATCACCTCATAATGCAATTGATTAACACGCAGAGCACTGAAAAGTAATTTCAATTTAAGCTTTTGAATTGTATAACCCGATAATTGTGTAAAGGATTACAAATCAATTCTTATTTAACATTTTAAGATTTAATTAGATTAATTTTAATCGATTACGTGCGGATTTCGATTACTCTTTTAATTATATAATCTAATTAACCTGCAATGGATTAAAAGATGATTTCAATTACGTTTTTAATTGTATAATCCAGTTAACCCGTAATGGATTGTAGGTCAATTCCAATTATATGTATTTTAAATATAACTTAGATTACATTCTAATATGTTACAAGTTAATGTCGACTAAGTGTATTTAAAATACGCGGGAGATGACAGGGACCGCAAGCAAATTTTTTAAATCTGATATATATTATTTATAACATATAAAAAAAATTAAAGATAGGAGGGAGTGATAATTGTCACCCGGGGAGGGGGGGCAATTTTCTAACTTTTTCTGGGTAGTAGTTTAGGTAATAGTTTTTCTAGTTTAGGGCAGAGGGGGTGGCACTTGCTCGGGCGTAAGAAGGAAAGGCCATGGCCGAAACTAAGGGGTGGCAGAGGGGGCATGTGCCCCGGGCGCCAGAACGAAGGGGCGCCAAATGAAGGCTTATACCTTTGGAATGGATCATTTTCTTCTGGTGGACTGATGGCTTCTATTATTACGAAACAGCCATTATAAATGAAATGTTAGGTGAAGATGAAAGAGCAGTCGTAAAAAGTTACAACTCTGATTTTCTAGTCAGAATGAAAAAAAAAATGGCCATATTTTTTTTTTTTTTTTTGGCCAAAAAATTTATGGCTATTTTTTTCCCCATTCTGACCAGAAAATCAGAGTTTTAACTTTTTACGACTGCTGTTTCATCTTCACCTAACACTTCTTTTATAATGGCTGTTTCATAATAATAGAAGCCATCAGTCCATCAGAAGAAAATAACTCGGTTAAGCAGGACTCGGATAATCGGGACTCTAACTGTATATTTTATTTTTTAAATGATCTTTAGAATATTTTTGTTGGTGTTTAGAGGGGAGTCATGACCCCCGTGATCTCCCCCTTGGATCCGCCATTGTAGATTACGTAGTTCAGTATTACATATTTTAAGATTACATGTTTTAAATTTTTAAATAAGTCGGCTATTAGAAAATTAGTAAAATTCTCTTTGTAAATATACTTTGCGGAAGAGGTGGGGGGGCGCCAAAATCCATGCTTGCCCCGGGTGTAAAAAAGGTTAGTTTCGGCCCTAGGCGAAGAAGGCGCCAAATGGAAATTTTGTTTGTCTTTTGATACAAAAATGTATATATATATGGAATTTTGATAAAATTGTCTTGCAGTTAAAAAATCCAAACACGTAAAAATAACCAAAAGTAAAATTTAAAAAATATGCAACGAAAATAGAAAAAAAATCATTTAAAACTATTAAAATGCAAGCGAGAATGTTTTTTAAAGAACGCTCCCATAGGTTTAACGTTAAGGTTGCAGTCAGGGGCGGCGCCAAAACTTGCCCTACGGGGGGGGGGCATAGTATCCCGACAGGGGGGCCGGATTAGAGTCCTGCGCGGGTCGGGCATATAATATATATATATATATATGGGTGGGGAGGGGAATGGGTAAAAAAGCGCAAATTTTCATGTTTTAATAAAAGATAATCAAGGGAAAAATTAGTTTAACTCACGGATTATTTTGAGAGCATAGAATCCAACGTGGTTTGGGTCATACCCGACCCGAACCTGTAAATTATATATCCACTCAGCCTGAACCAGTTTAAAAAAATTAGTTGGATTAATTGATCCTAATCTGACAAACTTCGCCCCAGAACGGACAGGTTTCAATCCGAACCCAATCCCACCCCAAAACTGAAAAAATAAACATAAAAATCCACAATAGAATAATGGAAAAGTAGCCTACAATTGTATTTCTAGTATCAATTATATTTTTTATGAAGAAAAAAAATATTTCTGTATATGTGCTCCTTGATACCCAAGTAATATAATGTTTCATTTTTAAGTATATTTTGGAGAATATTTTGAGAAATCGGGTAGAATCGAACCCACCCACCAAAAGCAATTTAAGTTAAACCAACTCGAAAAAAGTCAATTCGAACCTCTCTGAAAAAATATTCAGTTTAGCCGGATCCGATTCAAACTATCAGTCGGGTTTAGTTTTGTTTGCCCAACTCGATACAGGGTAGATTCGAACCCGAAACGAGATCTGAATACGACAAAAAATATGCAAAAGTAGTCTACAATTATACCTCTAGTATCGATTTTAACTTTTAAGGATAAAGTTCAATATACATGTATACTCGTTAATATTCAAATGTATA
This sequence comes from Maratus speciosus, assembly GCA_963932465.1. Lineage (NCBI taxonomy): Eukaryota > Metazoa > Arthropoda > Arachnida > Araneae > Salticidae > Maratus > Maratus speciosus. The sequence goes on from OZ010796.1 coordinate 386,232,406, forward strand.
GTTTTTCATCTTAAAATAAATTTTGTAAATTCCTTTGAGAAATCGATTCTCTAATCAAGAACCGTAAGTTTCATAACCCGATCCTAAATCAATTAAAGTTAACCCGACTCGCACCCGACCCACAACGACATTAGTTTAGGTCCAACCCGATCTGGTCCAGACCGCGACTCGGGTCAGATTGAGTTTGCCCGACCCTATGCACCACTCTACTTGCTACCCAACCGACCCCGACAAAATAATTTTCGTCCTCCGTATTCTTAACCGAGCCCTAAATACATTAAACCAAGCCGACCGTAAATCCACAATCAGTGAAAAATGGTCCACAATTTAATATAGCTATAAAAACAAGTTGGAAATTGCGAGTCAGATGGAACAAATGAGGTGCGTTCGTACTATAACTAGTTTTATAAATATTTTTTGCACCGCATACTGGACTGAATGCATATTTTAGTGCTCTTCATAAGTGCATATCAATTTTATTCATTTCGGAATGCTGTAACATCATTAAAATGTGCTTTAAATAATTTTTTCCCATTATCTGTAATGTAACGGAAAACTTTTGACTGTCCCTGTCACTGTCCCTGTCACATACGATTTTCATAAAATTTGAAATGGCTCGACAAAATTTTGCAATAATTATATATTTAAACTTTCAGACCATTCGTTTGGGTAGTTTTTGCTCTGTTATATCCGGACGGACAGACGGACCGAACGACGACTATAGGTGCTACGTATTTTTATAATTATGAACGCACCTAAAAATAGCATATCATAACTTCAGGATAAATTTTATCTTTTATGTTGAAAAATAAACAAAAGTCATCCTTTTATCAAATATATATTTTTTTATCTGAAGGAATTTGGACTTTTTTTTTCTCTAAAAATCGGGTTCACCTGAACCCAACCTGCAAGAATCAAAATTCAATCAGAAACCTATTCATACCCGGAAGAATTAGTTTAGTCAATACTAAGCTTGCAAAGAAAAAAAAATGATCTCCGACTTGACCTTAGCCGACTGGGCCAAAATTCAAAAGTCAAAATATTTTCTCCGGCGACATTGAATTGGGGGGGGGGGTATGCCAGGTGGGGAGGCATATGGCCCCCGGACCCCCCCTCCCCTTCTAACGGCGCCCTTCGTTGCAGTTTCTTCACGTTACCAGTGTAGTCTCATAAGTTAATCTTAGTGTAGTCACACGCGAAAACACTTGCAAGCTAAAGTTAACCCTATGGGAGCATTCTTTTCAGAATTCTCACTTGAACTTTAATATATATTTTTTTTCTTATGCAGTTTATAACTGAGGTCCGATATCTAACGTTGTGCGTTTTTATTTTTTCGATTTTGGTTCCATTGTTTTAATATGAGGATACTTTAAATTTCTCAGCTGTATTCCAAACTGTTTTCCAAAAATTAAAAGTGTTCGTATATTTAAAAGAAAAAAGAAGTAACCAAACACGAAAAAGTACGAAAACATAACATTAGATATTGACCTCAGCTATCCCATGAAAAAGATAAAAAAATTAAAAATAATAAAACGCAAGCGAGATAATTGTCGAGAACGCTTCCATTGTTTTAATATTAGTTTGTGAATGTCTTCGCTTGACTTCATATCACTGTCACTTAAAACGCATCAATTATAATACAACTAGCGTAAAATCTATGAAAATGAAATCTATCTATAACGGAATTCGAACTTAAATGAAAAAAGTATGTATTTTCAGCAGAAAGAATATCAACAATTATACCTGCTAAGATGGAAACCTGTATAAAGCGGAATATTTTTCGGTTCTTTTTGATTCCGTTTACAAAGTTTTCATGAATCAATATTTGATAAAACTGATTCCGTACTTCAGTATTACGTATTTTATGATTGCATATTTTAAATTTCAAAATAGTCGGCTATTAGAAACTTAATGGAATTCTCGTCGTAAATTTTCTTTGCGGCAGAGGGGGGGGGGAGGGGGGGGGGTGCGTCAAAATCCATGTTTGCCCTTGGCACAAAAAAGTCTAGTTTCAGCTCTGTGCACGTGTGAGAAAAGATATCATGACTCGTCATGATTACTATGTCTGGAGAATTCGATCATTGTCCTTTTCCTTACAACAAACGAATAATATAATCACTACACAAAAACATCATGCCTCGCTTCCTGTCTCTCGCGGTTTTCTGGGGTTTTCGATTATATTGACGTCCCTAGAATACAGCTAGCCGTAGTGCCGAGAGAATTGTCCGTGGGTTCACGGTGTCTCGATAGGGACACACACAGTGGCGTAGCCAAGGGGGGGGGGGGGGGGGTCCGGTCCCAACCTCGAACGAAGAACTGCTTTACTGAACATGGATATAACAACAGTCAAAACGGCTAAGATGGAATCACATAGAACGTATGGAAATTTTCGCTTTAGACAGGTGTTCGTCTTAGAAGGTATGATTCAAAGGTATGTCTTTTGTCGGGACTATGAACTTTCCGTTTTAGACAGATTTTCGTTATAAACACGCTCCGTTTTCACAGTATCCATTAAAACTATTAAAACGTACTCTTTCTATACTACACCTCTCAAGAGCATGAATCGAGGCATAAATGTATTACAGTAAAATCTCTGACGATCTATCTTAAAGGGGAAAAAAATCAAGATTCGACGAAAACAATATATCTTGCTAATCTAAAATGGAACATTTTCCAGTTGTGATTCCTTCTTGGCAGGTTTTTTGTGAACACTGAATCCTCTCGTAAACGGAAACCTTTTAATGTCCCGATGATGGAAGGATAACTATGCAAGTATACCTGCTAAGATGGAAATCTGTTTACTGCGAATTTGTTAACGATCCCTAGCGATTCCGTTTACGCAGATTTAACTGAACAACAGAGCAGATTTAACTGATTTAACTAAAAACAAAAACTTCTGTTTTGTAACTGTTTTGTTTCTGTTGTGTAAAACTTCTTTAACTTAGACATCGATGGGACGAACTGTTGCCATTTATTTCTGGTCCCGTTGATCGTTAGAGAAAGAGTAGAGGGATATTCAGAAGTTCTGGTGTTCTGGAGTTTTACAAAATAATTGCGATTTTTGTTATTGAACTTTTCAACGCGATTTATTTTTAACCCAGGAGAACTCGCTAGTGAGAATGCCCAATTGCTTTTCTTTTACTTTACATTCATATAATATCAACTTTTTTTGGTTGGCTTAGTACTTTTATTCACAAAATAGGTAAAATAATTGAAAAACATTTTGAAATTTTAATTAAAATGAAAAATGATTTAAATAAGAGTCTTAAAAAGTACGACTGTGAGAGAAAATCTCATGCAGCGAGTTCTCCCGGGTTAATAATTTTGGCCTAGGAAAAATTAAACTTGTGTTGAAATACCAACAATGTTACCTATTGCAGATTTATCTGTTTACCGCTTTTTAACATAACTGTCGTGTTTTCTCAATCTAAATCTAAGCGCACACTTCGTCTACCCAATGTAGGAGAGACCGCATTCACAAAAAATCTGTAAATGCCCCAGGTATTAAAGCTGTCAATTGGATTCCTGATCTTGGAGAAAGAAACTTTATTGATCGGAGTGAAAACAACTTTGAAATTAAACTTATTGAGAATGAGATTTGAGTACTAGTTTTTGAAGTAATCAGATAAAACATTTTTGAATTCTGTATTTGCTGCAACAAAATCAATGATTTTCGGGATTTAGATAATATACGATCAGCGATAATCTTTGGAAAATCCACGACCGACGGCAATTGCTTTGATATTGTAAATTTCACTATTAAATAATCCTTAATTTGAACAGATGTTAGAGTGCACGAAAAAAAAGCTAATTTTTCTTTTGGGGAATGATTACACCTAAAATGAGGGAGGTGGAGAATAAAAAAACTACAAAAGATTTACGGTAAACAGTAGTCAAAACCGAGGTCAAAGCTCACTATCATTACGAATTACCCGGATATTGAAAATCCAAAAACGCCAGACGTTATTCAGATTCAATTTAAAAGTAAAGTAGATACATGGATCAAATGAATTTAATAAATAAAGTACAGTTTTGATATTAAGTTAAGATAAATTAATTAAAGCAAAAGAATCATGTTACATAACGAGTGTAAAATGGAAACTGTATTAAACAATTTAATTTCAAAATAGCGCTATATATATATATATATATATATATATATATATATATATATATATAATGTCGATTGGGTACATAATGGAATTCAATATTTGCTTATTGCTGAATTCCGTTACAGAAATCGACTATGTTTTTTGCTTATAAATGTACTTTATGTACCCGTGATCTCGTGATCAAGTGAAATACCTTATAAGCTTCCGGCTTCATTCATCCATTTTATCTTTTGTATGTTTGTTTCGGCTTTTTCTGGTTCAACACTATTTAGCTGGATTTATTATCTATAGTCCTTAATCAGACTTTATCAAAAATTGGTTTTTTTTTTTTCCCATATGTTTCATATAGATTTATTGCCAGCTATATGCTAGTGAATTAGTTGCATTTAATCAAATTCTGTATTACTAGTTACATGTTCCTTCTCTATTCTGTAAAATGTCTGTGTTATGAATATTAGCTAAATTATAAATTTAATTTCAATTATTGGAAATCGATGACGATTTGTTATATATTATGGTTATAGGGGAGACCGGGGGAATGGCGACACCTTAAGGGAATTTAAATTTTTTCACCTCGAAAAAATGTTTATTTTTTAATAGTAAAAATTCTAAAGCTGAATCATGATCTTAAGTATCTGTATAAATTTAACAGTAATCATAACTGTAAAGTAAGCATACATAAAAAAATATTTTTTAAACCTCTGCACAGTGGCGGGATTACCCAGGACACTGGGGTAATTCCGCCACTGTACCGGGGTAATGCCGCCACTCTTTAATGACCTAGTACATGCATCAAATGGATACTAGGAAACACACAACCTACTGAAAATAGTTAGAAAGCAATGTAATTGAGCAGAATAATGGTTAAGCTTACAATTTACTTCATATTGCAAAAGTCACTCTGCTGAATCGGCTCCACTACATTAAAATGAGGCCATTTCTCACCCGATTTGCATGGCGGCGGTATTACCCCGAGAGGACAATATGGCGGAAATCCCCAAGCAAAGCCCAAAGAAGAACCGAACTTGTTCAACACATTGCATCAAAATGTCGGCGAATGCATGTGGATTACGGGTCATATTATCTTAAATACCTAATGTTACAATAAAAGGTGCTTATCTATACTCATCTGAAGCTCCAAAATAATACGTAACTAGATGAAAACTACATTTTTCACTAGAACAGACGAACGACGTACAGCAAAGTCACTCCCACTTTAGGCACTGTTTATATTGTTGGCCACTATAGTGCAGGCACATTCACTATCTCAAACTGCCTTTAGTTTTTAAACTAGGTGGGATGGCGGCATAACCCGGGTTGGCGGCATTCCCCCGGTTTCCCCTATATATATATATTTCACTTAAGACTGGTTTTAAAGGTTAAAAAAAACTAAACCATTCAACATTTTATAAAAGTTCTCTTGAAAAACAAAAGTATTGGGACAAATGTTTATTAAATGAATCAGGTTATCTATTTCATATTGAAAGTAAGGAAATCCATTAAATTTATTCCTTAAACAGCCTATTGCATCCTGTACTGGTATAACCTGTTGGTTTGAAGTCACGGATCCTATTGACAAATTAACTGAATTTTTGGAGGTGTAAATATTGCTAACCACGATGGGGGGAGGGGGGGAGGGGAACCTAGAAACTAAATGTTTAGCAAGTTTATAAGACAATACACCACTATTTAATTACCACCAAATACACATAAGACACAAACCACTGTTTGAAACAATAGGGCAAAATGGAGGGCGAACATCAGGTTTATTTACCTTAGGTGAAGCATATAACCGTGCGGGGTTAACAGAAGGTACGAGAGAATATTTACTTGAATCGGATGCAATGTGAGAGGATTTCACCGAAGATTTTACATTATTAAATTCAGAGCTGGACGGATCTTTCTTGTATTGATATAAGTCCCATCATTAATTTAAAGAGATTTTGAAAAATCATTTTATTTAGAGCCAAATTTTGACCCCCTTTGTTTGCCTTAATTATGATATCTGGGTCAGATTTCAGTTTTCAGACATTTTTGTTGAGTAATTCAAATTAGTTGTTCAAGAGAACTTTTATAAAATGTTGGATGGTTTAACTATGGGTAACCGTTTAAACCCAATCTTAAGTAACATATGCACTATTTTGAAATTAATTTGTTTAATTTAGTACATTTTCCATTTTATACTCGTTATATAGATTATTTTGCTTTAGTTGATTTATCTCAATATAATAACAAAACTGCACTTGATTTATTAAATTCAATTGGTCCGCGTCCATGTGTCTAATTTACCTTTGATATTGAATCCCAACAACGTCTGACTTTGCTGGATGTCCTGGTAATTTGTAATGATAGTGAGTTTTTGATGACTGTTTATAGTAAATCTTTCGTGGCTTGTTTCACCCCCCCTCCCCTACCGAATTTTAGGTCTAATCATCTCCCAAAACAAAAATTAGCTGTTTTCAATACTCTTATTTTCCGTGCACGTCACATCTGTTCAAATTTAGAATTATTTAATAGTGAAATGAACTATATCTAAGCAAGTGCCGTCGATCGTGGACTTTACATAGATATCATTGATGGTATATTATCTAAATCCCCGAAAGTCATTGGTTCCGTTTCAGCAAATAACGAATTCAAAAATATTATCTTTTGTTAATATTATAAGAGAAAAGATTTATTATAATATTATATTATAGTAAATCTTGTATAATTTTCCAAAAATCAATACTCAAAAGTCAGGCCTTCTGAATTAATTTAATTTGAAAGTTATCTTTTCTGTTCTATCGAAGGTTCTTTCCCCATCCTCAAGTATAAAATTAACAGCTTAACCCCTTGAGGGGCAAGCAATTACGTTTGTGAAATGCTAATTCCCACCGGAATCTTTGAAAAATTCTATTTCAAAATAAGTAAAAGCAATTTTACGGCTTTTTTCCACCAAAGTTAGAAAAGTAAAATTTAATAAAATTTTTCTGGTGAAAAACTTCATTAATCGTAGGTGGTATATAATATATACCGGTGCCCCTCAAGGGGTTAATAAGTAACAACCTGGGACATTTACGGAATTTTTGGCGTGACTGCATCCTCTCATGCACTGGGCATACGAAGCGTGTGCTTATATTTAGGATGAGAAAACACGAGAGTTATGATAAAAAGCTGGAATTAGATAAATCTGCAATAAATAACTAAGCATTGTTGCAATTCTTACTACAAGTTTAATTTCTCCGAGGCTAAAGTTATTTAAAAATGTAATTAGTTTTTGAACTAGATTTTTACGAAGTCTCTTACATACAAAAATATACTACTTCCTTGGTCAATGCTCGGGTCAATGACATGACTATGACTAGCACCTCTTTTCTTCCCCTGGTGTGGAGGGATCGAGGGAGGATCTTACGTAGTGTCACCCAAACCTTTGCCACTTCAGTTAATCCATTAGCCTGTTCTCGGGGCTAATGGTAGCCGAATGGGTTCTTTGAACCTGTTATAGGGCATCTTAGAATCCTTCAAACGACCGTATGCGTTTTTGATGTAATGGTGGTGAAATTTGTGTTCAAAAAGTTGTAAAATTTTTTTGTTAGCTTTCTATGCAATTGAGCATATTTTGAGGAGTTCATACCCTCTCATTGTTTACGTACTTTTTCTGAGATTAGTTACTTACAAATAGTATATTGAATTTGTGATATACGGAAATACAAGCTGTTTTTGAATAAAAAAAATTGTTTTTTTGAATATTTTGTATGACTGTTTTATTTTTGTCTTTATTTGTTATTAAATTAGTTTGGAAATCTCTTACTTCTGTACAGCTGTCTCTGCATGTATAAGTCAAGTGCCTATGCATATTTTGATCGAAATACTTTTCTCCTGTACTAATTAAACCATAAAGCCGAAAATAGCCATTTTTTCTTGCCAGGGGCAAACATGAATTTTGACAGCGGACATTCACCCCCCCCCCCCTCCGTCCTCGTCCGCAAAGGAAATTTTTAAAGAGAACTTAAGATTTAAATAGTCGACTTATTTTAAAATTTTAAATACGTAAAGCAGAACTAGAGGTCTGCACGGGCCGGAATTTTCAGGCCCTGTGTAAAAATTAAGGGTGTATTCGAAAAAATATTTTTTCATCCTCAACAGCTGGAAATTTTCTGAGACATTTTCAGACTCATTTTTAAGAGTAAAAACATGAAACTTGCTGAGGCGATTTTTGAAGAGATGTGTAAGAGGCCGTGTGATTGAATTTTTTGCTCAATTAGTTAGAATTTAATTTTTAAGCAATTATTTTCTCAGTATGACCATTTTTTTTTATTCCCAGATCTCCCGCTTCAGAAAATTCGGTTCAAAACGCCCACTTTAACAGCATTTTTTACAATATTTTCTGCATTTATCAAAAAATTGAGAGGCGTGGCACATTTTGTAGTTTCCAAATAAGAGAATTTGCCAGTTTGATGCGTTTGAGAACAAAAATGAATCAGAAAATAAGCAGTTTGGATTGGAATACACCCTTAAAGGTCGGCCTGAGCCAATACATTTTCTACAAAAATTCAGATTTTTCTTATCATATAATTCCTTTAAAGAATACTGCATACATATTTATGGGATAATTATGCAGTACGTTTTAAAATTAAGATGTGTTCGCAAGACGGAAAATACACAATAACAACATTAATGATTACTTAGATTCTTAGACGTTTCAACATTCAAATAAGGGTTCATTAAAAAATTAATGTAGTTTAGAAAAAAAGGATAAAAAAAAAACAAATCTTTTGAAGCTGTATAATAAAAAGTAGATTCGTGAAAATATTTCACTGGCCGTTATTAAGGGGGCTGGTCTCTCAGCTTCCGATTTTTCCCTCTCTAATGTAAAGTCTGTGAACATTTCATGCATTCGTATATTTAAAATATCTCCTCGGGAAATTAATATTTTTAACTTCTATTTTTTGTGTGCACTTCCTAAAAGATGTCTCTTTTCTTAGTTCTCAAAATATTTCTAAAGTATAGAGTTAATTTTATATGAAGTGTTAAAATCGTACTCACAGTTCGCCCGCTTTTGACACATAAAATATTAAATTCAACGTAGATTTTAGAAATATTTTGAAAACTAAGAAAAAAAAAGATATATCCTTTAAGAAGAGTACACCAAAAAAAGATGTTAAAAGTATGAATTTCCTCGAGAAGATATTTGAAATATACGAAGGCCTCAAAAATCCATAGACTTGAAACATTACGGAGCAGAATTCCGAAGCTGAGTGACCAGCCCCCTTAAGGCTTTCCTCAAATCCAAAGGAGCTACTTTGACACATTTCTTAATTCATTTCTTCTCGGAAACTCATAAGATTGGCAGGTGTTCTTATTCAGAAACTAGTAATCGAATGACGTTTTTTGATAAAGGCAATATATCTTTGATAATGTCAACTTTAGCGTTTTGAATGAAATTTCAGGAAGCGACTGCATGGGAAAGGAAAAAAATATGCAGCCACGTGATAAGAATCTGTTATAACTCGACAAGTGATTTATTTATCAAAAATGGAAAATGCTATTCGATTCCAAATCCCTTCAGTGGCTTGTCAATTTTATACCTTCACAGTTAAAAATTAGTCAGAAAATGTGTCAAAGTTTTAAGTTGTGGAGCAGTGAATTTGAGAACCACCTTAAAGTATATTTCTAAAACGTACGTTAACAGAAGTTCATTAAGGCTATTAATATTTTTACGAAACACATTGCCTACCCTACACATACTGAAAACAATTTTGGCCCTGCTCGACCATGTATAAAAAGGAATGCAAGCCTGATCTCAGACCAGCACAAATCTGCTAAAATAAAAAAAAATAATAATAATAAAATAAAAGAGCCCGGGTTCCGATCTCTACATTGGACATGTTACATTTCTGTATTGATGTTGTCAAACTAGCATTGGTTCGTGACGCACATTTATACTTATTCTCGCGAAAGCCATATTCACTGAAAATAGCTCATTTTGTCGGCTTCGTTTAAATTTTTATATCTGGTCGCAGGCCTGCTAAATTTTTTTATCGGCCCGGTAGTCCAGGGGAAATGTACAAAAAAGGGGGGGGTTACCTTACAAAAAATCGGGTAGAAGATTTTTTTTTCTGAATTGTTTATAATGATGCCAACATGGAAAAACCAAGTTTTCCAACAAAATTTTCTGTGGCCGAAAAACAACAAAATTTTGGGACTTTTTCGATTTTTTTAAATATTTCAATAGCCGTTGCAGTAGCATAATTTTTGTCAATTACAATATTAAAGAAGACAAAATTCTCTACAACTTTCATATTTACAATATTTTTATACACCCAATAGCAAGCGCAGTACGCCATTTCAAAAGTAAGGTAATTTTTTCAATTTTCTTAAAAACCGTGAAAAACGTAGTTCTCCCCCGATTATTCATGTTTCCCACGGATTTAATCATGTATGTCAACTTCTATATATTGGTAGCAGTACATTATGTGTTTGAGGGCCATAACTAGCCTTTCGGGGGGGGGGGGGGGGGCAAAATTCATGCATATTTTGCCCCAACCCTCGTTAATTATTTTAATAAATCTCTAATAGCCAGATTTTGAAATTTTTAAGTGTGTAATCATTAAATACGTAATCAGATTTTTCAAATATGGATTCATTAAAACTTTGAAAACCGAACCGAAATATATTCCGCTTTAAACAGGTTTCCATCTTAGGAGGTATAACTGGTCATATTCTTTCTCTTAAAAATATATAATTTTTTCTTTAAGGACCGGATTCCGTATATGAAGATTTTATTTTCAAAAATTTTATGACAGTTGTAGTATTGAGGCGTTTAATGTCATAGTTATATGAATTATGAGACTAAATTAGTCATACAAAGACATCGTTAGATATCGACCTCGGTATCATATGAAAAAATAAATAAATATTAAAATTCAAGTTAGAATTCTGAAAAGAACACTTTTGTAGGTTTAACATGAGCGTGCAAATGTTTTCGCGTGAGACTTCACTACTCACGTGAAGAAACTGGAATGCTAAGGTTAAACCTATGGAAGCGTTCCTTTTACAATTTCTCGTTTGCAATTTAATAGTTTTAAATGATTTTTTTTTGTTTTTTTTTTTTTGAGGGGCTTAGAACTGCTGACGTTGAATTCCAACCGTATTAGTGTTTACTTTTTCTATTTTGATTACAGTTTTTATTATTTTTTATTTTTGGTCAGTTTTCCGGCTGCGAGACTTTTTTTATCCAAATTTCATATATATATATATATATATATATATCAGGGCCGACACTAGAGGGGACAGCGGAAGCATGTGCCCCGGGTGCCATAGTGGAAGGCGAAGGGGCGCCAAATAAAGATTTTTTTGTCGTTTGATACCAAAAAATATATAGTATGAAATTTGGCTAAAATTGTCTCACAGCCGGAAAATCCAAAATGCAAATTGAACCAAATGCATTAAAACTGGATAACAGAATCCTGTTTTAAATGAAAAAATTACATGTTAATCCAAAAGAAAATTTGAAACAATTGCATTAAAATACTATAACGGAATCCTGTCTTAAACGAAAAAAGTACAAGTTCCCAACAGAAAGAATACTAGCAATTGCAACTGCTGAGAGGGAAACCTGTATAAAGCGGAATATTTTGGGTTCCCTTTTAAAGGTTTTAATGAATCAATATTAGACAAAGCTGGTTACGCAGTTCAGTATTACGTATTTCATGATTAAACAGACATAGTTTCAAACCAGTGCATAATACAGAAAATTAGAATATTCCACAAAGTGTATTTTTCAACAATCGAAGTAAGTTTTTCTGTTTAACTTTAAAGCAATTAATAGATAATCTTAAAGTTTTATATATTTTTGCATGCTAAAGTGATATAATCTCTAGTTCTATTTATTGATATAAGTAGGAAAAAACTGACAGTATTTATTAAAACTAATCTTTTAAATATTTTTATAGTGATCTCAAATATGTTATTGACAAAATTTTTAAATTTTACAGGAGATAAATATATAACATCAGTTAGTGAAATAACCTGCTGTCATTTTTATTGTAGCTATTTTATAAGGTAAAAGCATTTCTTACATAAAATATATTTATTTTCTGAGTGTCTCCCCTTCCCCATTTTATATGGAAGTATAATCCAATGTTTACTATTTTTAAAAAATAAAGCATTAAAATATATGTTATCAATAATTGGTAAATAAAATATACCATTGTATGTTAAGTGTGTAATATGTGGTATATATGTATAATATATATAAAGTATGTTTTTCGCAAATTTTCATATCTATCCCATTGTTTCCTGGAAAAATATGCATGCATTATAAAAATTATTACAATTACAAAATTATTAAAATTAAACAAAAATTCTTTCTTAATTGAAACTATAGTACCAATAAGTTATTAAATACTAAAGTATTCTTTTAAACAATGCTTTGAAATTAACATTATACACACTTAAAATTACTGTCGATACGAAAATTGTTTTATTCATCTACACACTATCCTATTTTTAAAATTATATAATTTTATTGAATATAAAATGTATGTTGTGATGAAAATAAAGACGTGGGTGTGCAAATAATATTTAATTTACTGCTACCAATTTTTAGAAGTTGGCATACGTGATTAAATACGTGGGAAACATATGAATAACCGGGGGGAGAACTACGTTTTCACGGTTTTTAAGAAAATTGAAAAAATTGTCTTATTTTTGAAACGGCGAATTGCGCTTGCTGTCGAGTGTATAAAAAAGTTGTAAATATGAAAGTTGTAGAGAATTTTGTCCTCTTTAATATTGTAACTGACAAAAATCATGCTACGGCAACAGGTATCGAGATATTTAAAAAAAATCAAAAAAGTCCCAAAATTTTGTTGTTTTTTGGCCACAGAAAATTTAGCCTTAAGAAATTTTGTTGGAAAACTTGGTTTTTCCATGTTGGCATCATTATAAACAAGTCAGAAAAAAAAATCTTCTACCCGATTTTTTGCAAGGTAAAATGTACATTTCCCCTGGACTATTTGAAAGTACATTAATAATTTTGTCTTCAGACATTAAATACTTAGCAGTTTATCTAAACTTGAAAAGAAAAAAAAATACATTAAAAAATCACTAAAAAACATTAAGTTAATAAAAAAAAATTCCCCCTTAATATATGTTCAATTTTTAGTTGGAGTGTATTCTGGGGGGGGGGGGGGGGAGGAGTATTAGATTCTATCAGATACAACTGTGTGAAATGCATAAAATACATTATTACTGTACTGCTTGCATTATGGAAAAGAAAGTTTTATTGTTGTAATATATTTTTTAAGATTTCCAATATATTGTAATGTTGAATTTAACTAATAGATGGCAACACCATGCAATAAGATATTTAATTATTGATGTATTTAACTAGTCACGTTCAAGAAGTTTAAATTACTTCAAAAACTGATTTAATTTTTTTTTAATGCAAGGCAATTTTTTAATAATTTATTTAGTCTATTTAGTCAACTGAATTATTTAATTTCAGGTTTTATTTCACTTAATTTTTTCCATGAATACATGGGAAATTTGCATGTTTTTTTTTTTTTTTTTTGGTGAAACTAAAAAATAATTAAAGAAAAATAAATTTACATGACACATTTTGCATTTTATGGTCTTTTGATTTAAAGAGACGGTTTAATAAACCTATGTATCAGACTCCCTCCTTCTCCAAAAATATAAAACTGTATTATTTATTAAACTGCACTTTATCTGTATGTCATTGTGCATCAGTTCAAAAAATTATTAACAGCTTGGTAAATTTAAGCAATTTATAACATGTAATAAAATTGTTAGAAGAATATTAATGTTTATTTTTATCTTTATGAAACGCTTTGTTATCCATCGCTAAACTATGCAAAACGTATAGCAATCCCCCCCCCCCCTTTTAAAATATTACAAAAAATGATACACATTTAAATTATTTTTCATTTCCCTTTACAGTTAAAATATTAGTTTTCTTTTTCTTAAAAAAATAAATAAAATATTACAAAACTTGATGTATTTGGTTGTTTATTCTGTGATGTGCTTCATATTAAACGATACTTGTAAATATGAAATGTTTTCTTTTAAATGAATACGTTAATAAATCTTGTTTTGTACGTTTAATATATTCTAATCATCATCTATATATATATTACGCTAACGTACGTGGCACAGAAATCGCGATTATTTGTTATTGTCTAATGGCAACGCCCGAGAAACGTATCTCAATGGTTATTGTGAAAAGTCCTTTGGCAGGATTTAGGGCGATCGGGTTTATTTACATTTCGCCGTAGAGGAAAGAGCTCCCTCTTTCGTTGCAATTATAGAGCTTCAAAATATCATTTGAAATGCCCGTAAAAGATTTCGGCGAACGCTTGAAAGTGAAGAAGAAGCTGAATTAAGAACAGAAAATCGAAATAGATTGAATCGGAAATAAAGTTAAACACAGAGCATAAGCGATCGCTAAAATAGGCTTAATAACCGCAGAGTGCACGCGTTGCTTCTGAAATCCGAATTATTGATTTAAACGTTCCCGGGGGGGGGGGGGGGGCATAACTGTGGAACTTTGAGTAAAACGTGCAATTTCTGCAAAGCACTATATTGGAAATGCGAATTAATCAGCTGCAAGAAATTTAAAAATGCTGTCATGACGTTAAGTAATTTTGTTTACCCCCCTCTGTACGGATCCGCGATACGAATTTCAGGTTCATTTAAGAATATTATTACGGGCCCACCAGAAGTAAGATACAATAAAACCCGCTTAGATGGAAACGACCAGTGATAAATTCCGTTTTATGCAGGTTATTTAAATTGAACAAAGCATAATAACATTTTTGGGCAGAGAGGGAAGCTGGAACTTTTTTTTTTGTTTATTGCAGGATTCCATTAGAAATAGGCTTTACTCTATAAGAAAATAAATTTTCTGGGTGGTACTTTTTAAACGATTCTATATAGTAATATTTGCTTACAATTTTTTTTTTTTTTCAATTATTACAGTTTATGTTGTATTTGTAATTGCTTTTTCATCCAAAGATTTTAAATAAAAAAATTATTGAAAATATAATTAAATTTTAATTGAATTCATGAATTAATTTGAAATAAAAAGAGCATGAGACATATAAAAATGAAAAAACTTAACCTGTGAATTTACACAACTTTGGAACTGAGCAAGAGTCGGGCTTTGGTAATCACCCCCCCCCCCCCCCCACACTCCCCTCTGTACGCACCTGTGATAAAAATTTCAGCTTCATTTAAGAATATTATTAAGGCCCGGGCAACGCCGGGCGGGTCAGCTAGTATAAAATAAAGCAAATATGCATATGATAGCTCAGACAATTTTAGGAAAATTCAACGAAATGAAATATATCCTTTTCATGCGAATTAAGCCCCTCCTACAACGTCTTAGGCAACCGACCAATCATCATTCGACAACGCCCTCAGTCCCTCTGTGCGTGACGCTTTGTGAAATCGCTAAAGGCGATGAAGTAGGTCACGTGATGCTTTTCCCGAATATTTTGGATTTTATCTGAGTGAACATAGGCATGTATTTCTGTTACGAAAATAATTTTTTGGAAGGATAAAGAAATATAGTCGTTAGTTTTACCTGTTTTGAACCATAAAAATAATGAAATAATTGAATTATTTTAAAATTCCTTTCTTCAATAAGACCTACTCCATGACATAAACTTCTGAGCGAGCGCGCGCGGCGGCGTATTTCCGAACTGCGGAACTTTTCGCCAACTTTTGGCGAAATTGCACTGAAACAACTATCTAGTATATCTAGTAGCCAGGGAGTTCATGCTAGTAGCCTTACTCTATAGGGCATTTTGGTATGACGTCAAAAACATGGACACCAAAATCTCCTATCTGCGCAATCTACTGCCCATCTTGTGAGCATCTTTTTAGTGTATTTCTGTTTACCATATTGGCTTCTTTATCTCACTTGATATCATTGTCAAGTGTGCTATAATTTATCCACATTTTATGCAGGCTTAAAATTGTAGTAGCGGATGGGGACAGCTTAATGCAACAATGTTAAAAAAGCGCCTGCATAATCGAAGAAGGGAGAAGGAAATCTCGTAGGGATTTCTTCAAACCTGGTACGAAGCACAGGGAAAATAATAATAATAATAATAATAATAAGCTTTTGCATTTTTACTGGCGCCACCTACCAATAATATTTGAAAATAATATTAAAAACGAAATCTTTAGAACATAATCTTTCCAACATTGTAGTAAGGAATGTTTAAATATGTAAACAATTATCTACAACTTTTACTTTTAAAATTTAAAAGCAGTTCATCTTTTATGTCATAATAATGTTATTTACTAATTAACTCATTTCATATAAATAAATTGATAGGGATGTGTATGTGGCGTTCTAACAGCTTTAAGAAAATTAGTTTCCAACGGATACAATAAAATTATTATTTCTTATATTAAGTTAAATCTTTTGACTTCACTGTCAGTCAAGGCTTTAAAAAACAGTAAGTATGACTTAACTAACATACACTTCTGTAATTAAAATATACATAATTTAATACTTGTTCCGTAAGTATAATTGTGCATATGAAACTATTATTATATATAATACGTCAATGTGGCTTAATTTTTTTTTTCTTACATTAGAAAGATTTGAAAGCTGTTACTATTTGTTTTCTCTTTGTTCCAAATTTAACATGTTTCTTTGTTTGAAAAAAAAAAAAATCCCAATTGAGAGTGCACAGTTCAATTTTTTTTTTTTTTTAATTATTACGTTGAACTAAACATATTTTAATTTTATGATTCTTTCAGTTCCTATTTTATAGCAAATGTATAATGATAGCATCTCATAAACTTTTTAACATTAGAATATTAATCATTATAATGCATTCTCTTCAAGTATTAACATCTTTAAATTATAATAAAAATATGAGAAAAATAAAATATAAACACACAATAAAATATAAAACACATGGATAATTAAAGTACCAAGTACAAACGAACACCAACACAATCAAAACAAACCAAAACACATGGATAATTAAAGTACCAAGTACAAACGAACACCAACACAATCAAAACGAACACCAACACAATCAAAACGGTTTGGGCGTAAAAACGCAACAAAATCCCTACTTCCAGTCTCCGGCTACGGGTGATTTGAAAAGTCAAACCCCAAAATACTCCATTTTTGTTGAAATTTATCTCTTAAAACCATCGAACAAGGAAACCACTTATCCCATCTCTACGTCCCCGCGGTTGCGCTGTTGGGGGTAACAGGCGGTCGGTTGATTGTTCGACTGGAACTTCTGCAGATGTCAAAAGCAAAAGTGTAATTAATCATTTCGAACCTCTTTCAAGAAATGGAATGCGTGTTTTACAAGACATTATTTAAAGATGCTGCCAATTCAGGATTGTGATCACTGTCGCTTCAGTAATTAAATTAATTGTATCCGGGGTTCTTTGTTGACTTATAATAAGAAAAATATTGCATATAAAAATATGAAAACTGGAAATTTTATAGTGAAATGTACAATAAGTTCGCTGAAGGAAACAGATTTTAATGCGAAGAAATGCTCTTTAATGTTGAAAAAGGTAAAATAGTTCGATTAAAAAGTTTTGTAGTATTAAAAACTAGCATTTTAACAACCTTTTTCAGGCGCATTTTTTAAGTTTATATTTTCAATTTTATTTTCAAAATTATTTTAAATCTTAATTCATTTTACTTCATAATTCAAAAAAGTAAATTAGTTACCAATTTTTCCGTAAATTTAAAAAGCACTAATAATAATATTTCCTTTCCATAAACAAGGATATTTACACACGAGTATTGAAACAGAAAGGCTACTTTAGAATAATTATATTTTAATGTGAGAATAACATTATATGCAAAAAAAAAATTACGTCATTAAAAAATTATAACATTGAACTGCCATCGGAAGCACACCTTTGTACACACACACACACACACACACATATATATATACATATATATATATATATATATATATATATATATTAATTCTAGCATATCTGGATATGATTTAAAAAACTATTAAAATTTTGAATCACACTCACAAATCAAGTTGAGTTCAATAAAACAATAGGATTGTCTGTTTTTATTTTCAAACTTTAAAAAATGTATATTCAATACATGGAAGGTTTCTAATTCAGAATGAAGCTAAAAGTAAATTTACAAATGTGTTTCAAAACACACTGGTGCAGCGAAGGAGGGGGGGGAGAGAGTTCGGGATTAAAACCCCTCAGTCAAAATGTCAGTCTTTGGAAATTTATATCTCATGAGGAAACTATGCATTTTTATAGGCATTTACGTATACTTCCCAGCATGTCAGTCAAAATAAAAAAAGACAAGCTGTTATCTCTTTCCCTTCTCAATTATAACAATATTAATGTTGAAAAAATTGAAAAATCATCATTTTTGATAGTTTGCAACCCAAATAAAGGGGAGGATGACTTTCATATGAGATTTAGCAAGGTAAATACATATTGTCTAATACTTGTAGCAGGATCGAAACTAGAGGGGGCAGAGGGAGCATGTGCCCCGGGCGCCAGAACGAAAAACATACGAGGCGCCAAATGAAAATTGGTTTTTGAGTTCTTAAGAACCAACACTAGCCTAATATTAAATGTACTGAAGCGTCCTTTTCAAATTTATCGCTTACATTTTAATATTTTTATTTATTTTTTTTCTTAGGATAGATGAGGTTGATTTTAAAAGTTGTTAGTTTGAATACATTTTCGATTTTGGTTGCAGTTTTTTTAATGAGGCTACTTTTAATTTCGGAACCGGTTCCGAAAGTGAAAGTAACTTTATAAAAAAAAAAAAAAAAGCTGCTACAAAATTTGAAAAAGTAAAGATTACCCGATTAGAGATATACCTCAGCTATCCCAAACAGAAAAAATCATTTGAAAATATTAAAATGCAAGCGAGAAATAGAAATTTGGAAAGGACGCTCACATAGGTTTAACATTAGCTAGCGAGTTTCTTCACCTTACTAGCGTAGTCTCTTAAGACATTGTGGCTATCTATCAATGTGTCACTGTCACTTTAACCGCCTCATTTGTAATTTTACAACTACCGTAAAATCTGTGAAATCTATATAACAGAATCCTGTCTTAGATGAAAAAATTACATGTTCCCAACAGAAAGAATATCATCAATTATACCTGCTAAGACAGAAACCTGTATAAAGCGGATTTTTTTTCCGGTTCCTTTGGATTTCGTTTTCAGTGTTTTAATGAATCACTATTTGACAAAGTTGATTACGTAATTCAGTATTACGTATTTTTTTATTACATACTTTAACTTTTAAAGAAAGTCGGTTATAAGAAACTTAGTGAAATTGTCTTTGTAAAATTACTTTTCGGGGGGGGGGGGGAGGAATTCTATGTTTGCCCCCGGGAGAAAAAAGTCTAGTTTCGGCACTTGTCGGACATTTACTTTTATTCCAACTGCTCTATGAGATTGAAATTGCAGAAATGACATTCAAAGAAAATTATGTGAAATATTTTCATTACAATTTTACGCATGCAAATTTTAAATATTGGGGGTAAATTTACAAAGACTTAATTACAAAAAATTACAAGCCGTTCTTTGAGTTGAAACATACTTTTAGATTTTTGTTTATTATTATTATTCAACATTTTCTCAAATTTATACACGCTAATTATTTCTGTTGTCGACATCCGTTTTTCTAAGCATTTACATAACGCAGGACGATGAATAAGGTATCATTCGAAAGGATTTTGAACCGACTTCTGCATAGTTCAGTCACATTTCATTAAAACATGTTTTTAATTAAAATTGCAGTTAATTAAAACTTAAATCAGCATTGCTTTCACAAATGAAATGAGAGGTTTTTATCAAATCAATGTTGCCACAAAAATAAAATACCGCATTATTTCATACTCAGCAATGATTCTAAAAGAAAATAATAAATAGTACAAAAAAGAAAAAGTGTGACGTCTCCGTACGGGTTTATTTTATATTTATGATTAAAAAGCAAATTTGAAAGTGAAATGTTTAGAAGAATAGATACCATCGATCGACCGAAGCAGTGGTATTTCACGTGTTAGCTTTAAAACTGTGCTTTGTTGTATCAGATTAAATTGTATTTTATATGTATTAAATTTATTTCTCTTTGTCCCGGGTTTTTCACGAAGCGATGACATCATGTTTTAATGCAGTTAAAATATGATTGTTATTTTTTTTATCCCACGTACCTTTTGCCATCTTCGATTATTTTTTACTGTATAACTTTGATTGAATAAATGAGATGATATTCTGGTTTGCCTAATGTTTCTTGCATATATTTTTATCATTAATTCTCTTTTAAAAGTTTAAACCTGCACCTAAAAAATATTAGATATTGCTAAAAAAAATATTAGAATAAAGTGTGAATTGGGATCACTGACATATATTTTACTTCTGATGTCAACTTCCCTTTTTCTACGCACATACAAAACACACAACGATGAATGAGGTATCATACGACAAGTTTCTTAACACTTTTTTGACATAATACACTCAAATTTCGTTAAAATACGTTACTTGATTTAAAAAAAAAAAAAAAAAAAAAAAAAACAAGCTCTTAATTAAAAATTAATGAAAAAAGAATCAGGAAATTTTTTTCAAAAATTGCACTGCGAAATGTGAAAGTCTCGCACAGGTTTAGTGCTATATTTTAAATGTGCAAACTGTAATTTCGTTACGTCTGCTTATAACTTGAGTTCCGCTGAATGTATTTTGATGGGATTTGCATAGTTACATAATTTTTCAAGGAAGGTTTTAGTCGTTCTACGTTGCTTAGTTATACAATTATGGGGGAAAATTCTTTAATCAGATGAAACCGATTATTAAAGATTCGCCTATATGGAAAGTGGGCGATTTCGATGAGACTTGCATTGTTAGTTAAATATTTTTTCAGAGAAGGCTTTAATATATTGCATAATATTCAACGCTTCTTAGTTATGATTTATGAAGGAAAGTTCTATAATCCGGTGAACCCGATTATGAAAGATTAGTCTTTTTAAAAGGTTCTAATGAACAGATTTCGTTCGGACTCGTACCGGTAAAAAGACTTCTTTTTTTTTCAGGGATGCGTTTTAGCACATTTCATATCGTTCTTTTTTTTTTTTTTTTTTTACCAATCCTGCTGTAAATGATCAACTAAAAGAATCGGTTCTTAACTGCCCAAACTTTCTCAGGTATACATTATACATTAGAAAATATAATAGCGCAATGGAGTTCGTATCGGTTTCAGCAAAGTGGAAGGACATTCCAGATAAAGGCACATGTTGCGTTAAAGCACAAGATGAAATTCACCGATATATTTCGGTGTATTCAAGGTTCGTTTCGAGAAATCGATCAACGTAGCGGGCGAAGCCTGCTAGTTATAAATGTAATAAATCTTGTAGAAAAACAAAACAATTTTTTTATTATGATATATATCAGAGGTATCACTAACAGAAATAAAAATATTCATAAATATACCGTAAAATTTTACAAAATAAAGTATGCATGCTTTTTCAATTATAATGTTGATTTTAAATATAGGCATATACAGGTTGTTTAAAAAAAGTGACAAACTTAAAGAAGTGGCAGAGTACGCTACAATTAACAATTTTTGTATACAAAACCAAGTCGCAATCCATTTATTCCGTTATTCTTGTCCACGAATCTATGATAGATATAAGATAGTAGATATTTGATTAACAAATAATAATGTAGTACTAGTCGGATGTGACAATTCCAAAACTTTCTTCTATCTCAGATATTTTGATATTTCAAAATGTTGCTACAAATACCAATATTTCATTTTTATTAGTTCAATACTATATCAACTTTGACTTTCATCTTAAATTTCTGCGTCAGTCAATTAATCGGAGGAAAACGAGTTAATTCCGATCATGATATTTATTAAAAGCAATAGTTTTTCGTTATTCTGTTGTATATCAGCTGCTTGCGAATAGTAGGTTTATCAGGATGGGAAGTTTCCGTCGATTCACGAGCCACCGGTGTCAACTACAAAAAATCAAGAAAACTAGACAAAAATCGCTGTTATAATGCCCCCTTTTGGCGGAATATTTCCAAATTCAGGTGTATCTTCTTGCCATGGCCAAAAACGTACACAAAAAATTTTGGTTCAATTCTATGCATAACTTCATACATTTTTTGATGGTACAATGGCGACATACGGACAGAGAGACATTTTCTATAAACATGTTTTTTTGGAATCTCTGACCCATAAAACGAGTAAATTCGTCGAAAACCGGAAGTCGAAAAAAATTTCGATTTGAATACTTTCTTCTATTGAAGACAGAGGAAAGTAAAAATTATGTAAAAGAAAAGTTTAAAAAACTGACTAAAATTTCAACTACTTTAAACTATCTTTAAATGATATTAGGTTCATTATTTATATTAATGAAAAACAGTTTATATATATATAATATATTTATGTGCAGACTTGCCAAGATTTTTTTTTTCTTTTTAATGGGGGATGTCTGATTTTTACTTGAGTTAGCGCACTCCTGATTTTGGCTGTATTGCTTCTGAATTTCTAATACTCTTTATAATATTCTGTTATTTTATTTACAAGTGGAATGAGAATGGTGGATAAAAAATTCAGGAAACTTTCTTTTCATGTAATCGATAAGGAGTAGTTACGTGATAAACTATTAAGGTCAAAAATAAGTAATAAGTATAGATTCTTTAAAACATTTAATACTTACTTTATGTATAGAGCCAAAAGAACAAAATTTTAGCTTTCATTTTAAAATGATATAAAATAACAACTACTAGAATCCAATCAAGACTAAAGAAATGTCTCGAACTGTAGGTCGAGATGGAAATTGCAAATTTACATTTGACATTTTTATCACCGATTTGTTGATTTTGAAAATAAATAAACAAATAAATATTTTTCAAGAAAATATATGTCATTTATTTATTGATCCAATTTAAACGATATAGATAAATCTATTTTTTTTTTTTTTTTTAAATAGAAAACCAATGATAGACTCTTTGCGAGTTGCCAAGGCATTTCAAAGGTATTTCGTACGTGCTTTTATTTATTCATCTCTGTTAATTTTGAAAAAATTATAAAAAATTTCCTGTTAGAAGTAAATTATATCTTTACGTCAGAAAA
This sequence comes from Maratus speciosus, assembly GCA_963932465.1. Taxonomy (NCBI): domain Eukaryota; kingdom Metazoa; phylum Arthropoda; class Arachnida; order Araneae; family Salticidae; genus Maratus; species Maratus speciosus. The sequence continues at coordinate 386,255,654 of OZ010796.1, forward strand.
TTGTAAATCGGTATTATTACTTTTTAATGTATAAGCGCTGCGTACTATTTTCTCTGTTCAACGATGCAAAATTTTCTGATACATTTACGGACTCATTTTTATGCGTAAAATCATGTAATTAATAGACATGACAATTGAATTGATTTAGAATGTAATAGCACTTTTGTTTTTAGTAAATATATTATAGCTTCAGTTACAAATTATCGCTGTTGTAACGGAGCCGATGTCGTAAGGTGGTGTGGTAGCGGGCAACTTCAACGGCCTAGTCTTATCAATATCGAAAAAATATTTTATTGTTTCACAAACAATTATATAAGAATTTCTTGATTAGATAATTCATAATTACAACATTTTTCATATAAGGGTTCGAGTTCAGCTGACAATAATATATTTATCGAATCAAGTCCAGTCCTCGAATAATAGATCGCTTTCAGTGTAGTCAGTCTCTTACTTATTAAATGTCCACTATTTTCGAAGATAGAGCTCGCGATGCTCGACAGGAATGTCGCACTTTTGTAGGTGTTTAACCGAGGTTTAGGAACCTCCGATCTGCAACTCCGTAATGGAGATATCTTAACAGCCACACCTGGCTTTCGCTTTTCTGTGCTTCGGAGTATGCCCCGATGCCGTCGACCCGTGAGAGATTTCCACTCTGCACGACCAGAAACACCTTGAAGTCTCAACTTCAACAGAAGGGAAAACTAAGCTCCCGAGAATGCTCTCGCATCCTCTTTTATCAGTTTCGTTTTTCCGTCTAGGACCAAAGCCACTCCCATTAGCCACTCACCATCCGTGGGCCATGATCTCATAGGCCAGCCCTTTCTCTATAGGCTGCCGTCAGGAACTTTCGCGTCCGGCTTCATCTCTGGTTTCACTTTCTACTTTCCCACGGGAACGAGGCCCTCGTGAACATCAAAAGAATATTTCTCTCGCTAGATAAAAGAGTTCCTTTCACCCTAGTGTCATCTGCGAAGATTGATAGAAATTGAAGTATTTGTTTCATGTCTAGCGACATTTTCTAGGACTCTGAAAAAATTTGGAGGCTAGGTGAAAATACATTAGCTTCCCTATGCTGGCTTTTGCCTTGTAAATTGAGAGTTTCAATGTGAGATATCGTCGAATTCTCACACTGTCTTATGACGACGTTTATTGGGCTGTAGCATCCAGAATTTCAGTTTGAAACGACATTTTCGGAAAGATTATTTACCACTCTCGCAAAATCGAAATTAATTTTCAATTTCATTGTTTTTGGACTTAAATACACTAATTCAAATTAATGCGTTACAGAATAAAAAGAAAAAGAGGAATGTATTATAAAGTGGTTAGACTGAATTTCAGAACAACCTTTAAAAGCATTTTATCCAATTACTGACCATGATTCATAAAGTCTTTTAAATAAGTAGATAAACTTTATGAGCATCATTTTCTATTCTAAAATAAGTTATGGTTCATCCCAATAACGCATACCAATTTCATTATGTTAGATGTTGTGAAGGCGCCTACCTTCACATATTAATATTAAGACTTTTCCTCTTTCCCCCCTTTAAAATTACATTTTTTTAAATTCTTAAATTTAATTATCTGTCTGCATTCGGATTCAATCTGTTTTTAGCGCTCTTTTCCCTTCATAAATTAAGCATTCAATTCTCAGTCTCTTTAATATTTTAACCGCAGCGCACTACAGTTAAAAGAAAAGAAATCATTTCCTTTTCTCGCCTAATAACTGGATTCTAATTTTCATCCTTCTGCCTTAGTTTTGATAATATGCAGAAATTAGTCAGACATATTACTTCTACATTTTTAGCCGTTGGTCCAGATGTAAGATATTAGTCATTTCAGTTATTAACCCTGTCTTTATTTTGTTTTGTTTATTAACGGGCGCTTCGGCCGCTTCAATCCCATGAGAACTTTGGCAAACCTATCGAATGTTCTTTTGCGGTTTATGTGCTATAATTACTAAGTAATCATCTGGCGTTAAATAGTTCTTATTAATCTTTTACATTCCCCATTCAATTTCAATTATTGTACTTTGACCACATGTCTTCCTCTCTTTAATCTCGCCCTATAGTATATATATTTGGCGAAATTGTGTATGTAAGCTTGCCAACACTCCAGATTTCGAGAAAGTGTATTTTGAGTCAGACTACCTTCTGAACTCGCATGCTCTGAGCATAAGAATGTAACGAGACTCTCCCTCCAACGCCCGGCTCCGGCCGAGGGCTCGCCTTGCAAAAAAACTACCCGAACCTGGTGTCCGATTTGGTCAATAAAGAATTAGTTGTAACATTCGGCTTGTCTCTATCTGCAATATGGATTAATTCGTTCTGTTAATATTGTTTCACTTCGTTATCAACTCTTCAGCCATCGGAATAATTCAATACAAATGTACAAAAATCCAAAGCTTCGCTACAGACAATTGGTGCCGTTCAGGCGCAAGCGAGTTCCAGTTGGAGAGAGGAGAAATTTTTTTACGGTATAATAGACTATAATTTATCGATTTCCTAAAAGTATTTGGTGGAAACTTTCGATGCTCATCAAATGACTTGACTTTTCTGCGTAATGATGTTGTCGTGTACAGGAGTACACAATGCACAAAAAAAATGTTAAAATTTATCAACTAACATCAACAATCCTGCAAAATTCTGAACTATGCTCATTGCGGTGAATTTCTGCACTCTCTCTCGCCTGAAATAACCACAGCTACAACAAATAAATTCCGATCAAAATAATGACTCGAGATTCTCTGCAAAGCGTTTCCCAACACAATGTTCACCGAGGTTTTTCTATATCGTCATGCCGTCAGCTTCCGTCACAACTAGCCGATAATCGGCACTTGGTCTTCCGGCAAAAAAAAGAGTTACCCAAGATACGTCAGCACCGTGGGGTGAGTTATGGATCCTCCATCGCCTCTTGTGTTTTTTTTTCTCGCTTTTGTGCGCTCCTAAGATGAATTCCTCAGCTGAATCAACAATTTCTAAGATATTCCAGACTATGTCTTGTATCAGCCGAATTTATTTTTTAAAAAAAGAAGAAACAGAACAGTAAAAATGATTTGTTCTTCTACATTAAAGAAATTTTTTTCTCCTTCCCCAGTAACTCTATGAAGAAAGCGTGTTCATGGATCTACATGTATTCTATTGCATTTCAAGGAACTTAAAAAAAATAATAATAATAATGTTTAAGTTACTTGTTCAAAGAAAGACAGTTAACATGCAGTTTCCTTAGAACAAAAAGTAAAATGATAAAATATAAGTAATGAATATTTAGGTGAACTCCACATTCAACTATACGCAGATATACCTAAACATTTTTTTTTAAGAAAAGAGTATTCCTGCTGCTGCATAAAAAAACCCACACATATGTTTTGAATTCAGTTATTATTTTCTTACATTATTATGTCTTTACTTATAACATTTCCTTGTTTGCTCAAGGTAAGTTTTATTTTGCTTTAAGTGTTTGAAGAGTTAACTTTTGAAGAGCCATTTTTCAAATATAGATCATATTGTGTGAGATTACCTTTCTAGACTTTGATAAATATAGATAAAAAAAAAATCAATCATTTTTTTAGATTATATTAAAGGTATGTGATAGTTTAAATTTTTTACAAACACATTTATTGGTGTATAAAGAAAATTCTTCGCTGTGATGAAAATAAATTTTCTGCTAACTAAATTTTTAATGATGATATATATATATTTTAAGTTGGCTACATGTTTCTAGGTTTTAAAAGGTATTGTGTTTTGTACATAAATTACATATTTGTGTAGAGTTATTTACTCACAAAAAAAAAGGGTTTTTTTAAATTTGCCTTTTCATTGTAGTGTCTTATGGTAAGTGTTGATTTATACTTTTATATTAACTACTGAATAATACAGAGTAGACAGTGCTTGTTTAAAAAAAAAAAAATTTCTACTTTTCCTTTTTGTGCAGTGGATATTGAAAATATTAAAGTATTTCAAATAATGATGTTTTAGTTACGAGGACTGATTTTGCTATATATATATTGAGATAAAAAAAATATGTAAAAAAAAAAATCCTCATGACTGGATTATATTGGTCTTTTAATATATATCTATATATATTAGTTTTGATGGCTTCTTACTAAAAATTAAGCATTTTTTTTTTATTAGTAGCAAGCTAAGATTTTGTATGTCTAGGGATGCACTTCATATCCAGTTCAGTTTCAAAGTTTTTAAAATTTAGATAAAAGATTGTCCAAAATATTTTTTTTTCTTTTCACATTTCCGATTCTTATTTAATTCATTATATATATCTTGCAGTGTCACACAATGTCGCAATCCTGAGATGAGATGCTGTTTTTCTTATCTCTGTTGGCCTAGGGTTGTCGATATGGTTGTTCTCGCGTAATTAGGCGCTGGTCGCATTTTTTTTCTTTTCTCCTTTTTGACATATTATGCGTCTGCACCAGATATGTGTCACATTGCATCTTATATAAAAATGTTATCTCTTATGATCACAGGCAGTATTTTTTCTGTTTTTGTTCGGGTAGCTTTTAAAACTCAGCAATCCTGTTGTAATCAGGCAGGCTTTCACAATGAAAATGAAAACTTAGTTATAAAAAAGGGGGCATAGTGTAAAAAAAAGATAAATAAAATAACTTAAGGTAATTTTTTCACAGAGCTTAATGTAATTTTGACACAAAAAAATGAGGTAAAAAAATGAAAAAGCTTAAACTGGTACTGGACTGATATTATTTTTGATTTTTTTTTCTTCTTACTTGTTGTGCTTAATATATTTCTTGTGGTAGCACTTCCTACAGGTAATTTCTTTTTATATATAACATTTTATATGTTTTTTTAATGTGTATATTATATGTTTTTTTATGTGTATATTATATGTTTTGTCAGTCATCCATATCAATAAGATATGAAACTTTTAATACTCTAGATTACTATAAGTATACGTCTTGCAACTTGTATACTTAAGGATAAGCACTAGTGACATATAAAAGAAAAGAGAGAGGGAGGAACCAGTAATGATGTTTAAATTTGCTCATTTTCAATCCTTTCCAGTTGGTTGCTACTAATTTAAGAAAATTAGATTTGGCATCTATACAGTACACTTTTCTGTTTAGATAGATCTCTCATATTCCAGTTTACACGGATTTTATACATTTTTATTCACATTTTATTAATTTATTTCTATAGCATAGGTTAGGCTCCTTTGTTTTAAAATATAGCTCGAGTCATCATATCTTAAATTTTTTTTTCATAAAAAAAGTCTCTTTTTCCTTTTGATTTCTATTTCTACTTTATAAAATTTTTTATAACATGAGTCGTAAACATTTTATGCATGTGTTAAATATCAGTATGCTTGTTACTGCATACACACACAATTTACACGCGCACTACATTTTACATGTGATTATATTACTTGAGGTAAATTTTTAATTATTGTTTCCTGTGTTGTGTAAGTGCTTTTTTTTCATTGCGCTATGATCCGGAAATAGCCCAATGATTAAAGGTGTATGTTTCAGTTTTGGCTAAGTGGATCGGCCGTCCACTTTCTCAAAAGTGGAATATATTACTTACATGATACAAATGTTCAATACCTCGCATTAATTTACAAGGCGTTCGCGCTCTCTTTTATTTTTTTAAATGCATAATGACGTATCTCTCGTACTATTTGATACTCCGTACATGTTGTTTTTTCTTTTTTTCTCACTCTAGCTTACTATGGGCAGATAGTGAAGTTAGATGTTTGTCTGCATCAATTTTTTTTTTTAATCTCATGTACACATTTTTATGATTTCGAGTTTAACCTGGTACTACATACACACACATATTTACATTTGCATTTCATATGGTCTTGTTTTGTAATAATTTTATGACACTCACCTTGGTTAAACATGGTCATGATTCTGTGTGCTTGTACATTTTTTTACATTCTTTCTCAACATTGTGTACATTTTCACAGATACATAGTTTTACACTATTTTAAAGTTTGTGTATTTTTGTTGCCTTGACATTTTTTTATTTTCGGATTGTTACGGATTTTTTTTTACATAATGTACTTCTATGCAATATTTGCACATGCATCTTAAATTTACATGCATGAGTTAATTTCTAGCTGGTATTTTTTACCCATTGGTTAATTTTGTTGTTTACGCGCGGCTGGTGACTCGTTGCTATTTTATTTATAACATAAGGTATTTTATTATAACTGACATGATATTTGATATCGTTGAAAATGCTGTTTTTATAAAATTTATTCAAATGCATAATGTGAGCTGTTATGTACACTTTATTTATTTTTTAAAAAAGCTATTCCCATATAGTCATTAAACTAAATCTTTGGCAATTTCTCAGAGTTAAATTTTTTTTAATTAGTGAGTTATAGTCTCACAGGTGTCTTGTGACGGATACATACACTCATAGATCATAAAGTATAACGATTGGTATTTTGCTATTCGTTTTTTTTTCTCTTTTCCAACCCTTTACTTGGAACATGTTTGGTTTGGCATAACTGCTACAGTTTAGCGTAGAGTTATGCAATCTGTCGTGCACTCGTACATTTTATGCACGCTTCTTTTAACTTCATACAGAAATAACTCTCGCAAATACAACTTTATTTTAATTTTAACCCTTTGTTAACCATTTATACAACTTTTTTTTCTTTTCACAAGTACTTCATGTGTTGGGTATTTTGTTTGTGTTACACAAAATTTGCTCATTTTGAATACAATTTTGTTCATTCGTATACATACATTACACTAGTTCATGTCTTGACTTACATATTTGGTTCATTTGCTTTTACACATTGTACTTTGCTTACGATCTATTCGACAGTATTCTTTTTTTTTCCTCACAAGTAGTTCATTGAGTAATACACACTGGCTGGTTTAGAGTATAACCAGAATTTTCACACATTACACGGAGTTCATTGCCTTTATTAACCCTTATTCATTACATTTTGGTGATTAACTCACTAATTATGTAATTGAATCTCACTCGTATGTTAGTGTTTTGGGTTATTACACACCTACTGTCCGTATATTTTGTTGGCAAAGTGCATAAAAATGGTAGTTCATTGAGACATTATTACAAGTAGTTCATGTGGAATTATACAATTTGTTCATGTGTTTATTTACACGTTGTGTATGCTTGCGTACACACTTATTCATATGTTTTATTTCAGGTAATTCATGAGTTTGGGGTTGCCTTTTTTTTCCCTCCCTGCACACATACATTTTTTTCAGTTACTTTTCTATCTTTTAAACTTTACATCATGTTTTAATATTAAAAATATTTCATCAGTTTTTTTTTTATATTTTTTTAATTTTAACAAGGTTGTGTTTTTTTTTTTTTATGTGTTTGCATAATGTCATAACATATCAATGACACATCACTTTGTCTATGTACAAAGATTTTAAAGTTACTAGGAGTTATCCGTCACATGACATATTAAATTACACACACATTTCGAATTTGTTGCCTTTTAACATGTAACATTTTTTTTTAACACTTTCATTAGATACTTCTTACTTGAAGGTGGCAGATCGAGTAAGGTATCTTGTCACACTATATTAAATCGTATGCAATTTCTTAGTAAATGTTTTTAATATTTTTGCCAGGGGTTAAATTTTAATAAATACACAGATGGTCTATACACGAAAATTCAGCAAAACTAAAACCTTTACATATCCTTTTTTTTGTGCAAATTTCATTTACTGTGTTTGATTCTCACTGGTTATCGAGGGAAATTTCTTTTTTCTTTCACACCCATATGTCAGGATTTTAAGGATTTCTTTTTGGTAAACAACACTTCTTTTTCTGTATTTTGAAAGAGACAGTTTATCTTTTGCGGTAACACTCCTTTTCCTTTTTTTGTTTATTTAACGTAAAGGTATGGATCCTGTCAATTTTACACTGATGCGTTTTAAGTAGAGATAGATATATCTTTTTCAACGAATGCAGCAATATCTTATGAAATTTACAGTAAAAAAAAAAAATTAAATTTAACCCTTTGGTAACGATTTTTTTTTAAATACGGTACACTTTTTTTCTCTTCAGTTACATTTTGCTGTTTGGTGCTTGGTGCATGTAGAGAATTTTTGTTCATAGTTAACACACACAGTAGTTCATAGTTTATCTTAGTTCATAGAAAAAACCCTTACACGAGTTCATTGCTTTGTCAATTCTTTGCGTGCATCAGGGACTAATTGTCACTGTTTTTACAACTGATTTTCAAAACACTTAGGCATTTTACTTCATTGATACATTTCTTTGGTTCAGTGTTATATTTTTTTTCACTTGAGGTCACTGTGATACACTTCTAGTGTTCATTTGTATACTAGCACACGTTTGTTATTTTTTTATGCTAGATATTTAAAAAAAAGGGTTTCTTTTTTTGGTAACTTTACAGGATTACACTTTACTTTTATTTTTATCATTCGGTACCTTTCTTGGCTATTCAAGGTATTTCACGTGATAAGGTAGTTTTCTTATGCACGATTTTCCAATCACTCAGTACACAGGTGTGCATTATTTTTTTTTTGGTTTTTGTTATGCTCATTGACACATGTGGTTTATTACTGGTATATACCAGTCGTAACACCAAACGGTGTTATTTATGACTACATTCACACACACACATACATACTTTTGTGTCACCTGTTGTATAATGCTTATTAAATTTCATTAAATTTACTGTACATTTTTTTACCATTTTTGTAAGGGGTACTTTCTCTGGAAAGTTCTTATTACCTCTTGTTTATACCTTATAGGAGTGCAATATGTTTTAAAATACACTTTAGTTAAATTAGGTTCTCAGTAAAACACATTCAGTCTTTGGTTACAAGATAAAAGGATGGCAACTTTCAACTTTTAACAAATAATTTACCTCCATCTTCCTCTCCTTTTACCAGTCATACCACTTTTAAAAAAACTTGAAATGTCACAAATAGTGCTGAAAATGAACAATTTTTATATTTACTATATTATGGAATCTTTTGTCTTTATATACAGTTCATGTCTCAAAATAATTTTATAAGTTGGAGTATGACCAACTGTTGTAGCAATTGTGGAAATTGCTCTTGCTTGAAGTGAATGTTCAAGCAATTTTATATATTAAAATCTTCTGGAAATAATTTAAAAAAAAAAAAGATAACTGTGTGCACACGTTAAAAAAAAATAAGAAGAAGAAAATAAGAAAACAGCTGTCCAGAAGTATTAACTGCAGTTCAAAAAATTTTCAATATATTTTATTTTGGCAAGTCTTTGGTACCAACTTGCTTTGTCATGCTTATAGGCATGCTTTTTATATGAGACATGATTTATTTGTTCCTTACATATTTAGTATTTCTGTATATGTTTATAAACTGTTGGTCACCGGGTTCCCTCTACAAAATATTACATTTTTACATATTTTTTTAATGTGTAATGTATTTGAGGGAAGACATGGGGTAACTTTTTTTTTCTCTCGCGGTTCACTTCGTTCTTTTTCGGCTGTTGGGGAGATATATGTGAAGGCGCCTACCTTCACATATTAATATTAAGACTTTTCCTCTTTCCCCCCTTTAAAATTACATTTTTTAAAATTCTTAAATTTAATTATCTGTCTGCATTCGGATTCAATCTGTTTTTAGCGCTCTTTTCCCTTCATAAATTAAGCATTCAATTCTCAGTCTCTTTAATATTTTAACCGCAGCGCACTACAGTTAAAAGAAAAGAAATCATTTCCTTTTCTCGCCTAATAACTGGATTCTAATTTTCATCCTTCTGCCTTAGTTTTGATAATATGCAGAAATTAGTCAGACATATTACTTCTACATTTTTAGCCGTTGGTCCAGATGTAAGATATTAGTCATTTCAGTTATTAACCCTGTCTTTATTTTGTTTTGTTTATTAACGGGCGCTTCGGCCGCTTCAATCCCATGAGAACTTTGGCAAACCTATCGAATGTTCTTTTGCGGTTTATGTGCTATAATTATTAAGTAATCATCTGGCGTTAAATAGTTCTTATTAATCTTTTACATTCCCCATTCAATTTCAATTATTGTACTTTGACCACATGTCTTCCTCTCTTTAATCTCGCCATATAGTATATATATTTGGCGAAATTGTGTATGTAAGCTTGCCAACACTCCAGATTTCGAGAAAGTGTATTTTGAGTCAGACTACCTTCTGAACTCGCATGCTCTGAGCATAAGAATGTAACGAGACTCTCCCTCCAACGCCCGGCTCCGGCCGAGGGCTCGCCTTGCAAAAAAACTACCCGAACCTGGTGTCCGATTTGGTCAATAAAGAATTAGTTGTAACATTCGGCTTGTCTCTATCTGCAATATGGATTAATTCGTTCTGTTAATATTGTTTCACTTCGTTATCAACTCTTCAGCCATCGGAATAATTCAATACAAATGTACAAAAATCCAAAGCTTCGCTACAGATGTTGTATGATACTATTAAAATATACATAAAATCATTATCACCCGCATACTATGCAATGTATCTGAATTAGATAGTCACATCAAGAGAAGCTAAAACGCGATTTAAATGAATAACGTAAAAGAGGTTTTATATTGTACATTCATAACTGTCCACCCTTTCGATAATTAAAAAATCAAATAACCTACTTTCGACAAAAAATTTCCGGTAATGATTGAAATCAAACAAGAGTCTGTAATTAAAAATAAAATCTTTTTTATTCCTTAAATTTTCTGGTTGAAAATATGTTTATTTAATTTGGTAAGAAACAGGGACGTTGGCAGCTATGCATATTGCATCTATATTTTCATTCTTCTACATAAATCTTACATATATTTAAATGTTCCCAAGTAGATGCATAAATATATTTAGAAAAATGACGACAAATTCCATTTACAACTTTAAGGGTTAAATCTTTTTTTAATTTATGCATTCAATGTTTAAATCATCCTTGTGTGTACAGGCGCGGTAGCAATGTTGAGAGCTTTTGTGCAAAAGTCGTTTAGCTCTTTATTGTACCTCCTTACTTCTCCAAAAAATTACTTTATACAAGTCATTGGATATAAATGAAATCAGAATTGTTTAAATAATAAATTTGTTGAACAACAACAATTAGCAGTAACATTATCAGCAATAATTTGGAATGATTCGACTCATATGGATCGTAAAAAAGAAAATAAATTGCCACTTTCAAAATAAGTATTTGACAACAAAAGTGTCAAATCACAAATAATTGTGAAAGTTCCTATCGACCTTTAGTTGCCCAACATATTTTCCTAATTCAATATATCCGTACCAATTCTGGTCTATGTGTTTCTTTATAAAAGCTTAACAGATAATGTGATAAAGTGTACCAGAATTACATTTATTTATTATTGATAAGACAAAATTGTAGATATCATAAAATTCTACTTACAAAATCGATGCCAATAGTCTATTATAATCTACTATATAACAACTTTTCAAAAGTAAAAAAAAGCCAAGCAAAAAAAGAAAAAAAAAAGAAAGAAAAAAAGAAAAAAAAACGTGAAAGTTGTGGCTAAAAAATAGTGTGATATCAAATTTCCAAGCTTATATTACGGTACTTATTTAACATTTTTTTATTAAAAATTTACCATATGTAAGTCGAGTACCTAAGTATGCGTTGATAGAAAGCCTTTTCTGCTTTACTAAATACATCATAACGTGTTTCTGAAAATTAAATTTTTTTAAATTATGCATGATGGGCTTGGCGGCCATCTTTCCATATTTTACACAAATTTCTAAGCACACAAGTGCGTTGTTAAGATCGGAAGTTCGAAATTGTTGCTAAAGCAAACATTTTATGCTTTTAATTTATGGAAATGAGTGCCTAGAAATTTGTGTCTTAAAATAAAGCTGAAGTAACTTCAGGTTTCATCTTATGATTCTTTTTTTCGGAGGGGTTAATTAGTTAAAGCAGTAAAAATCAATTTGTTTTTTCAATATAAAAGACTTTCTTAATTTATCTGTCTGTAGCTAAAACTAGAAGTTCAAAATTCTTAATAATGCAAACATATTACGAGCTTGTCTGCTTAGATATTTGTGTAAAATATGGAAAGATGGCCGCCAAGCCCATTTTGCATAATTTAAAAAAAAATTAATTTTCAGAAACACGTTATGATGTATTTAGTAAAGGAGAAAAGGCTTTCTATCAACGCATACTTAGGTACTCGACTTACATATGGTAAATTTTAAATAAAAAATGTTAAATAAGTACCATAATATAAGCTTGGAAATTTGATATCACACTATTTTTTAGCCACAACTTTCACCTTTTTTCTTTTCTTTTCTTTCTTTTTTTTCTTTTTTTTTTTTTTTTACTTTTGAAAAGTTGTTTTTTAGTAGATATCAGTTCTTTTTTTTTTAAACAGATTATATATAATTAAAATAATTCTACTCGCTAAAATTAGTCCTTGTATAGCCTTTATACGCAGGGAACAAACACAATAGTATACATTTTGTTTACTTATCATTCATTTTTTAGAGTATTTAATAATTTAAAAGTAAGGAAAGTCAATTTCTTCTTTCAAAGTATCAGTCTTTCTCAATTTATATCTCCTTAAAATTTTCTATGAAGGATGAAAATTTAGTAAAAAACAGATAGAGTCGAAATAATATATATATATATATACAGTTAGTCTGTCAGTTAATTGTTTGTTCTAACTTTTTCTTGCTGACGGTTTTGTAAAATAAATTTACCTTTACAAATACCTACGGATAATCCGAGAATTAAACCCCGTAGGCATCTAAAGAATCGAAGATCTATTCCAAGATCTGTAAATCTAGCAATTCTAGACATGATTATGAAACATTTTTGATAAAAAAAAAAATCTAAAAATTTAAAGACATAAACTGTACATATAACTTCATCTTCATTTAGATCGTGTTATAGAGAAGAAACACTAAATATGTAATTTTACTCAAGTCTGTTTATCCATACTTATTTGCATAAATGTGAGAATATAATTTCGTATATAAATTCCCCTAAATGGATTATCTTTAATAGTCTATTATTAAAGCCGTATATACATTAGAATTAAATTTTTTCTAGTTAAAAATTGCCTCAAATCTATAGTCTTATCGTTCGTCAAATTTGTTTTATTTATTTTTTTTTTTTTAATAGCCAGACACCTTTTCTAAACTCTGACAAAAGATCACAGACACACTGAAGTTATCCAAATACTTATATCGTTCTATCGTATTTCCTTTTTTGAGGGTGGGGGGGGGGGAGAGCGCTTAAGAACTTCGTTTTGTTCTTAGAATTCTGAATTAATCATTGAAAAGATCTACCTACATAAGTCTTGTTGCAGAATTTTCATTAGCTAAGAGTTGCATCAACTTATACATCATGTGAATCTATTAAATTACTTTTATAAAATACTAGATGGGAGCCATTGATATTTCCAGAGCAGTTGCCTACATTTTAAACTTGAGTCATTTACAACTATTCATTAATTTTCTATACGAATTAAGGAAGTCGTTGTTTCCATGGCAACTGTACCTTTCACTATTACTTGTTTGTTTTATTGAACACATATATCAGATCACGTGGGGATCACGGCGGGATTCGAACCCGCCCCCACCTACGCTCTCAAGCGATTAGCGGCGTGGTGTCTTATCCACTCAGCCACGGTGGGCCACTATTGCTTTCTCTAATAATCAGATACTCAAATTTAACCAGCTGAGCTTAGAATCATGCTCATAACAGAGAACATTTATATGTACGAGTGGTGACATATGCACAAGTCGTGTACTCATATTCAAGTTTTTGTACAAAGTACAGTAACTCAGTTTTCAGTAATAGACGTGGAAGATTTCGATTAAACTAACCAGAAAAGTTAACAAACATTGGCTATTTTATTCAAAATCGTCTTAACCAACCAAAGTTAATGTCCGGGATCCAGATAAATTTTTCTCTGTTAGTAAAATTAGATTGACCAATCAGTAGCCTCCATCCTTGCAGGCTTTCCGGTGTTTACTGCAAACATCAAAAAGTTCGCAAAAATGCAGGCTTCTGGTTGATCAATCTCATCTCGCTAATAGCGAAAAATCTATCTGATCCCGGCCTATTCAACGCCCTTTAAATATTCGAGAAAGCCTTGACACGCGTCAGGAAAACGTCACACAAAGCAGGCAAAACAAAGAAGAAAATCATTCATTGGCTCCTTCATATCCACGAGCCAATGAATGATTTTGTTTCTTTGCTTTGCTTGCTTTGTATGATGTTTTTGTGACGCGCGTCTAGACATTCTCAAATATCTAGGGGGCGTTGGCTTATTTCACCACCATGAAGCCATGAAAGGAGAGGTGCATCTTCCCGTGTGAAAAACTAGATAAAAAAAAAACGAGTTCTTTCCCGCTCTTCTGCCCTTTTCTCTCTTGATTTTGACCGATAGCAGCCCATTTTGCAGTCTCTAGTGCAAGATGCCGCTATATATGGCGAATGCAGGAGGGAGGGTGTTAGCGTGACCAATGACATTATAGGCCAGTTCATGACGTTTAAAAGTCACACGGAGTTGGATCATCTTTACAGGATGATTAGTACAAAGCGGCGCGCCGATTTTTTTGTGTTCATTGCCGTGTACTGATAATCAACTCCGTGTGACGTGATGAGCTGTCCACAGTTTAGGAACAGCTTCAAATGACATCATCTATATCTACTCGGAGGCTAACGAAAAAGACAGGCTACCGCGGTGGGTCCGATTCTTCATTTTTTACAGGCCACTGGAGTGACGTGATTCTCGAATGCACCAATGAAGGTGTGCGAAAAGAGCATCACGTGACTCCAGCGGTCTGTAAAAAACGAAGAATCGGACCCACCGCGGTAGCCTGTCTTTCTTGTTAGCCTCGTATCTACTCCGAGGCAAACGAAAAAGACAGGCTACTGCGGTTACAGCGTCTAGAATACCTAGTGTGGAAATATGCTATCCAAACAGTGCTAAAAAATTTTATCCCATAAATGTGCGACGATACTGCTAAAATTCCAAGTGTAGATCGCAGCGACATCTGCGGGATTTCGTATTACTAGTATTTCATTGTATAGGCTAGCAATACCTTGAGGTTGTAGAAAATATCCTGCAGATTTTGCTGCGATCTGTATATTGCAGCAGCATCGTTGCACATTTAAGGGATACAATATTTTAGCGCTTTAAGAATTACAGATATAGCTGATTTCCATACTATGTATTCTAGTCGCTATACTGCGGTGCTATAGCGTCTAGAATATATAGTGTGGAAATCGGCTATCCCAGTAATACTTAAAAAAGTGCTAAAATATTGGATCTCTTAAATTTCAAACGATGCCGAAATCCAATGAGTCGATCACAGCGATATCTGCATGATATTTCCCAAAACTCCAAGACGATTTGGTCTAGACGCTGTAACTTTTTTTTTTTACATCTTATTGACATACATCTGACCTGTGTGCTTGGCGTCAAACCGCTGTAATAATACGATGTTTACTTTGAAATTTCAAAATATATCGCAGATGTCGCTGCGATCAGCTCCCTGGATTTCAGCGTCAGTGCACATTTAAGGGATACATCTTTTTAGTGGTTCTTGGATAGCAAATTTCCACATTATGTATTCTAGACGCTGTAGCGGTGCATTACACGTGTCTCTTTCTTCTTTAAAAAATATCCTGCTGATGTCGATGCAAATAGCTGTTTGGAATTCAACATCGTTGTACATTTAAGTGATTCAATATTTCCGCGCTTTTTTAAGTATTGCTGGGATAGTCGGTTTCTACAACATATAATCTAGATGCTATAACGGAGCTATAGTTTCTAGAAGATATAGTTTAAAAATCGGCTTATTAAAAGGTGCTAAAAAATTGTATCCCATAAATGTTGAGCGAGGCTGAACGACGAATGTCGATTGCAGTGACATATGATAATTCCAATGTAACTATTTCAAAAGAAATCAATTTAGAAAACGTTTCGCTCAGAGAAGATCTAGAAAATGTTGCTGCAATCGATATTTGTCATTCAGTATTTTTCAATATTTATGGGATTCAATTTTTAGCACTTTTTAAAGCATTACTGGAATAGCCGGTTTCCGCATTATGACCGTGATCTAGGTAGATTTTCCTCTGTTATCGTAACGAGATTGACTAATCAGTAAGCCAGAATTTTTTCTAACTTTTCACTGTTTGCAAAAATGTACCTGGATCCCGGCCTATATTTCTAGACACTATAACTATAGCGACTAGCATACATAGTGCGGAAATCAGCTGTCTCTGTAATACTTTAAAAAGCGCTAAAATATTGTATCCCTTAAATATGCAACGATGCTGCTGCAATATACAGATCGCAGCGACATCTGCAGGATGTTTTCTAAAACTGCAAGGTATTGCTACTCTATAAAATGTAATACTAGTAATAAGAAAATCCCGCAGATGTCGCTGCGATCAACACTTGGCATTTTAGCAGTATCGTCGCACATTTAAGGGATAAAATTTTTTAGCACTCTTTGGATAGCATATTTCCACACTAGGTATTCTAGACGCTGTACTATAACTGAGCTCAGGAATAGTACAGAAAGCAAACTCCTTATTTTGATACATTAAAGCCGGGATCTAATTAGGAACAAGTATGTCTCTATAACGAAGTAGCGACATACGGCCAATAAAAGTTTATTGGTAAAAGTGATAAAAACAAATCGTTAAAGGTCTTTGCGAGCGTGTCATTATCGTCAGGCTAATGCATGTTGAATTATTTCCCTAGTCTAATAGAGATCGTCCATGCGCATATCGTCTAATGGAGGATATTCCAAATATGGGTTCGAGGCTGAAAAAGTCACGTGGACCGGTAATTTTCCCAAAGAACTTCCAACTGATAAGAAGGGAAACAGGAAACTACTACTGCTTTCTCCCATGAACTGTTGCATTGGCTAGCGGGGATTTACATTACGTAGACGGAGCCTTCCCTTCTTTACGCTAGACGTTCTTGCCTTGACCACGTGTTCATAACGTAGATAGAATATCCTCTATTCAAGAAAGTGGATTGCCGTACTTTCGACAAAAACTTGAAATGAGCATGCCTCCTGTGCATATATCACCACACTTATGTATACAGGCTCTCTGTTATGTTGTTGTTTCTGAGCGCTGTTGGTTAAATTTCGATATTTGTGTTTTAGCGTGAGCAATAGAGAAAAGTACTGTTACTATGGAAACAACAACTTCATTAATATTGAACTGTATAGCAAAGGTACAGCATCTAGAATACCTAGTGTGGAATTATGCTATCCAAACAGTGCTAAAGAATTTTATCCCTTAAATGTGCGACAATACTGCTAAAATTCCAAGTGTCGATCGCAGCGACATCTGCGGGATTTTCGTATTACTGTATTACATTGTATAGACTAGCAATACCTTGCAGTTGTAGAAAATATCCTGCAGATGTCGCTGTGATCTGTATATTGTAGCAGCATCGTTGCATATTTAAGGGATACAATATTTTAGCGCTTTTTTAAGTATTACAGAGATAGCTGATTTCCACACTATGTATTCTATTCGCTATAGCCGCAATCTAAATAGATTTTTCGCTGTTAGCGAAACGAGATTCATCAATCAGAAGCCTGCATTTTTGCGAACTTTTCGCTGTTTGGAGAAATGCAGGCTATTGATTGGTGAATCTCGTTTCGCTAACAGCGAAAAATCTATCTGGATCCCAGCGTACATTTCTACAAACATTGTACTTCATCCATGGCACTAAGAAAATGACTCAAAACTTTTATGACATAGGCTGGGATCCAGAAACAGCAAAAATTCTCAAACATGCTGGCTTCTGATTGGTCAAACTCATTTCGCTAACAGCGAAAAGTCTATCTGGATCTCGGCCGTAGTTTTCTTCGATGAAATCAATGGAAAGGATAATATAAAAGAATAGTATAAGATTTTTAAAATGTTTTGGCGGGTTTATCGCTGTTTGGCATAATTTGTAAACTTTAAAATTAATTAACAGTTTTTCGCTAATTAAGAATAGAAAATTTGTGCTTTTAAAGCTGAATTTTATAAAAGCACGTAGATTGAGTAAATATCTGTCCAAAAATGCAATCCTTACTTTTTTCTGTCCATTGTTTAAGTCTCTACCTCTATTTAAACATAAGGTGTGACGAAGAAAAAAAAATCGGTAAATTTCAGTATCTCGACGATATTTTAAAAAATCTATATCCCTGTTTATAATTAATTTACGAAGATGCATTTGGTCTCAAATTGAAGATCTTTTTCATTAGCTCCTTCTGGTTATGGTTTTATTTTTCTGCGATGATTAGTTCCTTTGATGTGGGAAATTTTACGCTGGCATGTTTGGTCGATTTAACATGAAGAAGTTGTCTTCAGTAGAATAAGCAGTTACGGTGTCTTGCCGTTTTATTCTTGGCTTTTGTTTGTTTGGCGGGGTTAGCATTTTTTTCAGCTTGGCTTGGCAGAATGACCGTCCTGCTTCATAGTGGAAAAAAAATAATTAAAAAAAATTCAAAAATTGTATGGCTTATAATCCAAACATTTTGCATTTCTTGTGTCCCTGCAAATGGACTGTAAATGTGATGCATGCCATTTTCAGTAGTACTCTAAAAAAGTAAAAAAAGGAAAATAAAGATGTGCTTCAAACAATTACCAAACGTAGATTGTAATGTATACGAATTCTTTTGTGTATTTCAGTTATTTTCAATTGAAACTATATTATACTAAATCTTTAAAAAAATATACAAAATTCATTGCAGTCGAAGCATATCAATGAGAACGCGCGGGAAAGCTTGACAGATAGAGACATAACTGAAATTATATAATTGTTTTAGCAGATTTTAAAGTAAAAACAAATTACAATGAAATTTTTTTACACAATTTACTGTCTTAGATAAAATTTATGATTGAATTTAAGATATTACAAGAAAATGAAGAAATATTAAGAAAAATATAAATTAATTTGTCTAGATATTTTGAAGTGAAGTTTAATTTTTTCATACAACTTTAGAAAATAAATTTTAATTTGAATTCCATGGAGTCGCGTAAAATGTTATAGTTATCCAAAATCAGAATTATTGATAACTTGCATTGTAAAGAAAATCGTGAAAATATAACGCATATTTCAAACTAATAATATCGAGACAAAAGAAAACAATGTATTTGTCTTGATACAGTGGCGTATCCAGAGAGTGGATTGATGGGGCTGCAGCCATCACCTCCGAAATTTGTTATGCAATAATAGCATTAAAATTTTTAATTACAAAAGTTTAGCGAAATATAAGGAAACCAGCTAAGTTGAAATTCAAAAGGAAGCTGGAAAATATTCCGTTTTATACGTAATTTATGTTATTTTGCAGAGACCACGAAATTTACCATTTAAGTCAAGTTTCCGTTATACACAGACTCTCTTTGCACCTCGTATTATTGTGTAAAATATGATATGTGGTGACTAAAAAGGCATTATTAATTTTAATTATTTAAAAAAAAACATTAATTTATCACTTGAAACTCTGTGATTTAAGGTAATGTATTGATTGAGATTTCTTGTCAGTATATGAACTGCCCTCGAACCTTTTTTAAAAATTTACTTAAATACTTGGTACGTTATAGATTTCTTACTTAGATCGGTACAGCAGTGTGATGTGTATTTTATTTCGACAGCATTACAAAATATTAAAAATGTTGTGTAACTTTTTCATCAGAAATAAGTTTTATTTACATTTAAAATACAACATAAATCTAATTGAGTGATTCCGAATCCCCAATATACAAAAAGTTTCTTATCAACCACAATTTCCGATTAAAAATAAATAAAAAAAATTCTGTCATATTGGGCAGTTTAACCAAATTTTTGGCACGTGGCATTCTCAGAAAAGTCATCAACATGGAACTGCAATTCCAAATGTATCCAATTTATGAGAAAATGTAAAACGCTGTTCAATACTCTAAGTATTGTAAATGCCATGCACGTATACTCCAAAATAAGCCCGCGAATGAGGTGTGGGGAGGGAGGCTTATAGTGAGAACGTTTTGACACATTTACATATTCATTTTTTGACGGAAAGATAGAAAATTGGAAAACCTGACCATGGAAGCCATTTGGAATCGAACTGTATTTTCCATTTTTTGATCAACCCATTACCTATTGGGTTAGAAGCGATTTTGATCACGTGACACGGCATTTTGCTCCCCTTACTGACTAGATTTTCTTCTTTCGTTCGGAAGTTCGGTTCAAAATGCCAATTTTGACAGTATTTCCTGAAAGATCTATTGCGTTTACAAGAAAACGGAAAAAACAGTTCGATGACATAGTTTCTGAATAACAATACCTTCTAGTTTCATGCGTTTCCGAACAAAAATTTATTAAAACTTATGTCAGAAAGTTGACCATATGGATTTGAGAACAGCCTTAAATAATTTTAAATTTATTGTTTACGTCGATTTCATTTACTATTTATTGAGATACATTTTAGAACATAATTTTCAAAATTCCGTTTTAAAAAATGCGGTGTAATCATGGAATTATACTTGTTAAGATAAAAACCTGCCTAAAACGACAGTTCCCGGTCTCATGCGATTCCATCTTAGCAGGTTTCATTGTATGATAGATGCGTTACCTGTTATGGTAAAAACCCGTTTAAAACGAAATTTTCCCCTTTTTTTGCGATTCCAGAAACATTTTCTATATCTCAGCCATCTCAAAAATGATAAGTCTATATACGTCTGTCTTGAAGGGCGGTGGTACATTTTTATGCCTATTCCCAAATGCCAAAATAGCACAAGCATTTTTAAATAAAATTTTTCATTTATAATGTACGAGAAGGAAAGCTTTTACTTATTTTAAATAAATTTCTTCGTAATTTCTTGCTGTCATTCAATCATTTCAACATTTTAGAAACAGCCGTACTTTGCCCTGAAAGGGTTAAAGAGTAGAGTCTTTTATACGGTTAAAAATATATTTTGTGTGCTTTTACATAAGAAAATAATTAATTTATTTCATTCTTAAATTTTCCTGTCCTTCTTCTGCCATCCATTCCTCCCCTTTGTTGTTATTAATAGTTACGAACCTAATAAAATTCTATGTATAGACGTAATTTTCTCGAAAACAACTGAAAATAAATATCATGAAACTACACACTTCTGACGTCTGTCTCTACAAAATTTAGCTTCGTATCGTAAAGTCGTATAATAAATGCATGAGAGCTATAGGAACTCAATGTTTTCGAAAACTCTAATTACATGAGTTTTTAATATTGTTTTAAATTTTCAAAAGAATAAACTCAAGTTCAAATGAACTAACATTTCGAATTATGAAAGTTCGCATTAAGGAAGGCCTAATGATGTATAATGTCAAATGTATATGTTACCGTGAAAGACCGAAATCTGGAGAACGTCGACTTTCACTGGTGAATGTCAACATTCACATAGTTGCTTGGTGTATGTTCGAAATATTTGTTAAATATCCTTATTTCTGACTTACACCGGCAAATATCGACATTTACCATGCACTAATGGTGAATGTTGAATATGTCGGAAATTTGCATTTACTTCTTCGTGTTTCAAGTTCGATCATTAATTTTTAAATCATAAAACGTTTCAATCGCCTATAATCCAAAGGTGTGCTGCATGCATATTCAATAAACCTACTCGGTTCAGATTCGACACTGGTACTTCTCAGTATATTTTTCTGGTATGAAATTTTGAATATTTTGAAACACTTAGTTTTGTTATTATCTCTATGTAATAATGATAGTATGCTAGTTCTTCTAATATTATAAATGTAAACGTGTGCAAATATTTGGCTGAAGCCAGCGTCAAAATGAATAATTAAATGCCTTTGTGTTCATTTACATTAATTTTATTCCAGTGTCTAAAATTTTCACTTAATTTAATAAAATTTACTCATTTCATTTGTTTGAAAATGAAAGTTACAACCAAACTGCAAAAATATTTACTTTATAAAGGAAATATTAATAGTAAAATTGCAAAATGTATTTTTTCAATATTGCTCAAATATGTGCAAAATGAAAATTGGCAACAAATGTTTTGGTTCCAACATAAAGTAAATATTTTCACAATATTGACATTTAGCAGCAGATAGTTACAATTTAACATATTGACATTTTATTAAAAATATTTCCAATGTAAATCCAATATTTTGCCAATATTGATATTATAGTTCAAGTATCAGTGACAGGGATAAGTGTTTAAAATTAAACGTATTTTTGTATTGAAAATATATATCAGAAATTTTTAATAGTACTTTTCGCTTTTTTTTAATGGTAGACTTTCGCCGGTCATATAAAGAGAAAATACTATGTAAAATGACTGGTAGAGATTTCGAATTCAGAATTCCGCTAAATTGAAAACACTGATAGCGATGAATGAAAATATTAGCACAATATAGCCAACATAACTAATACTGGTTTTCAGGGAAATTGAGTTTTTAAATTTTTTTTAATCGCTATTTCCAAATAGTACTTGTCGCATTCTTTAATCTCGTAATTTGTAAGGAGAATATTACTATTGGAATAAAATAGTGATTATAAAAAATCCAGAAACACAATCACTAGTGCATTTTAGCATCAGGTGCATTTTTTAATAAGGTTAACATTGCTGTACCTATTATTACTTTAATGTCAAATCAATTTTCATATTTGTTTCTTTGAAATGCCTCAATATTACAAACCCAACAGAATATTCTATTCCTACATTTGATTGAAAGTAGGTTTTATTTTTATAACTTTTATTTTATGTATTACAAGCAAATAAAATATTTAAATTTTAGTAAGTTAAGGGAAATTTTAAACATTGGAAAAAAATCAATATAACGGATAATAAATACATGAAAACATAGTTAACGTT
Organism: Maratus speciosus; assembly: GCA_963932465.1. Taxonomy (NCBI): domain Eukaryota; kingdom Metazoa; phylum Arthropoda; class Arachnida; order Araneae; family Salticidae; genus Maratus; species Maratus speciosus. The sequence continues at coordinate 386,278,451 of OZ010796.1, forward strand.
TTTGATTTTGACTTTAGCCAAACATATTCACACTTCCACATTTATAATATTATTAGGATTAGAGTACTTTTATTAATATACGAAAATAGTAACAAAACTTAAGTGATTTAGAATATTCAACATTTCATACCAGAAAAATATAGTGAGAAATACCAGTGTCGAATCTGAAAAGAGTAGGTATTGTGAATATGTGTGCTTGCACTTAGTTTTAGCAGAAAACACTTCAGAAAGTATCTTAGAGTACTGTTCATGAAAAAAAAAAACAAGTGTTTTCTCGTTTCCTCTCAATTAATGTAATTAATTTTTCAAAAAAAAAAAAATAAATAAAATCACGATTTTCTGCAGTATTCATTCAATATAAATTTGGGTATCGAATAAAAAAATAAAATTTAAGAAAACGTTGAGCGCATCATCAAGCCTTGCATAAAACTGACAAAGCTAAGTGACTCGCAGTAGAACAAAGAATTTGACGACAGACTGTAGCAGCTCTTAAACACCACTTCTCTTTTCGACCTCCTCCAGAACATATCTGTGTTTGTCGACATTCACCGGTGATGGTCCGAATATACAAGAATATAATAACATATTCGGTCTTTCACCAACGTTTTTGGTATGCGTTGCGTTGACATTCACCGGCGAAAGTCGACATTCTCCAATTTCGGTCTTTCAGAGTAACATATATATAAAGAATGAATACCTTAAAGTTTAGTTAAAATTCATTTATTTACATTGGTATCATTATGAGTCTATTAATAATGCGTTGAACTTGGCTGTTTTATGCCCAGTTACAAAAAAAAAAAAAATTTTTTTTTAATCTCTGAGTATTCCATACACTTTAATAAAAGTTGAATGTAAACATAGACTAGAGTTGCAAACTCTTCAGAATTTCATGAATAGGTCTCAACAAATGCGAATTTGAATTTGAACATACAGTGGCACCAAGACAATTGCATCATCTAGGATGGATTTGTCTTAAACGCTAGAGATAGCATAAAATAAATCAGATTATTATTTTTTTGTAAAATTTAAATAAATTAAGTTTTTTTTTTCAAAATAATACGATATCTCATTTTTCATACATTATGTTTTAACAAATAACACGCTTATTTACCATAGAACACAAATCATTCTTTTGCTTTAAAATTTTTCCTTAAGGCTGTTCTTAACTGCTCTGCTCAACAAGCGCAAAACGTTTTGACACATTTACAAACTCATTTTTTAACGGAAAGGTATAAAATTAGAAAGCCTGGCCATGGAAGCGATTTGGAATGGAACAGTTTTTTCATTTTTTGATCAATCAATTACCTATTGAGTTATAAGCAATTTTGATCACGTGACAAACACGTTGTTCGCCCGCTCTTGAGTGCTCTTTCTTCCTTCACGCGGAAATGCGGTTCAAAACGCCCACCTTGACACTATTTTCTGAAAAATGTATTGCGTTTACAAAAAAAAAAAAGGGGGGGGGGGATACCTCAATTACACAGTTTCTGAACAACAACACCAGCTAGTTTCATGCATTTCTGAACAAAAATAAATTAAAACTTATCTCAGAAAGTTGCCCTTTTGGATTTGGGAACACCTTTAAAGCCAAAATCTAAATCTTTATAAGTACATTAATATATCTTAGTATTAAGAAATATAATTGAAGAGCATAAAAAAAATAAGAAGCAAAATGTGGTGGTGGTTATGAAAAGGAATTAATATTGGCTTATTTCCCATACAAAAATCATAGTGACAAAGTTTACATTAATAAATCATAAGTGAAATCCACCATTTATTCCAAATCTATAAAAAACAATTAATTTCTTATCTTGGATAATTTTTGTCATCTTTTAAATGACCAGCACCGTTTCATTTCGACATAATATTGTATAATTTTTCAAGTATTAGCGTTTAAGGACTGTATATTCTTTGAACATTTTTAAAATTTATTTTATAAAATCTCACTGGCATATTATTAAATGGTTTTAGAAAGAAAAAATGATCTATTCAAGGGAAAATGCTATTTTTGAAGGAAAATTTGCAAAAATCAATTACTTTTTTTAAACCACACTAAACGAGCTAAAATAAATATTTTTGTTGTGAAAGTCTCGTACGAAACAATTTTTAACCATATGGACGGAAAAATCCAGATTTGTTGTAGAAATTCAGTCGGGCCGGGTTCGGGCCGAGATTTTAACGTTTTTCCTGCCGGGCAGGATTCGGGCCGAAGTTTTAGATATAAGCTAGATTTTTTTTTTTTTTACAACGTTGAAACGTATTTGTGCGTTTGAACATTGTAAAAAGAGGAAAATAAAAGCTTATATATTTAAAACTCGCACAAAGTAATTGGCTTACCGAACTTTTAGCTTTTTTTATCAGTCCGTGCCATTAATATTTTTTTGTATTTGTCGGGTTCGGCTCTGGTCGAGTCTTTAACTTTTATACTGGGCCGGGCTTTAAAAAAACCTTTTAAACCGGTCTAGGCTTATAACAGTTAAAAGTTCGTCCCAACTTTTAACTTTTATACTGGGCCGGACTGAACTTTTTTCAATGAGTCGAGTCCGGCCCGGGCGCGGAATTTCCGACCTCTTCAGACCTCTATCCTGACGCCTGTGTTCGCTGCACATATTATAACACTGGATTGGCGCGCCCCTGTAAAATAACACAATTTAACGTTTAGATTGGTACATTTTTAACATGCATTGTAAGATGTGTTATTACTTTTTTTCATTTATTTATTTCAATTTTTAAAAGGAATTGAGCTTATATTGTTATATCCAGTTGTCTTGTTTACACAATTTTAGCAAAGTCCTTCATAATAAATATATTTATTCACAGCTAAATAAGGTTTTAAGGTGAAAAGTCCTTTAAGGCTGTCCTGAGAAATGTATTTTTCTCCGCTCAAGAACACGAAACTTTCTGACACTTTATTAAACAAAAGAAACAAACCTTTCTCTCACCCGACAAGTTTAATTAAAAAACGTCTAAATAGAAAAACTGTTAGAAAAACCCTAAATTTGTAAAAAGATTTAAAAGAAAAAATGAAATAAAAACATTATGAGCATTAATCGCTATATTTCAACCCCACTTCACTCCCTATTGCTCCCCTGCCTATCACTTCCCCTTCACTCCCCCAGATCCTTATCGTAAACTGATCTCAGATACCAATTAGTTGTGTTGTAAAATGCTCCACGCTCTACTACAGATAAACCGATAACCGATCTCAAGGAGCAGGAAAGAGTTCTACTCTATAGCATCAAAATGGGTGCCTCTCAAAGTTTGTTATCAGTATCTTAAAGATTTTCCCTAAGATTCCCCATATTTTCTTCCCTTTCAGTTGCGAAAAACGTACCTCACCATCAAAACGTGCCAAAACTGGCTAGGGATTTTTGGATTTTTTCCCCCATATCGTTATGCAGTCGAAGTTTTAACATTGTTGCATTAAGCTGTCCCTATCCGCTACTTAAAATTGTCTTGTCATTGTTATATTTTCAGCATTTTTAGTAAATATCGCATTTCTCGACTCCTTTCAAGGCAGATGTGGAAGACTATTCAAGAGTTATGAAATTCGGATAAGTATTTGGTTAAACAATGGTAAGGTATTGTAAAGTTGTTGGGTGTAATAATAATGATAATACTGAAAATAATGGTTTTTTTTTTTGCTTTTCCTGGGATTAGAAAAAGTTACTATGAAACAACGTACAGCAGACATTCAACAAATTAAAATAATACAGTCGTCATTCTATTATAATGTACGCGTACGGTAATGACATTTTGTGAGTAAACTTATTTCAGGTATTTATTTCATATTATTCTATTTCAATGCATTTGTAGTACTGGCAATTTTTAACTTTATCCTAAAACTATTAACAAATTTTTAGCCATAGAATTAATTTTGAATTAACTGCTCAGCTTTCTTCATTACTGTTACATAATCGATTGATCATAGCAAACTCATATCATATTAAATAGTCTGTACATGATTTGCATTGTTGTTCATCAGTTTTAAATTTTAAATGTATTAATTTTTACAATGAATCAATCCTAATATGGTATCTAAAGTGTTGTGAAGACTTTGAATTGTATTTAGCTTCTTATCTCCCCCCCCCCCTCCAACCTCCCCTTAAAAAATTTGATGAGATATAAAATTTAACTTTTGTTAAAATGAACAAACCTGTTTTTTAAATAAACAGTTTTTACTTTTAGTTATTATTAGGTACTATTAATACACCATCCCTTATTCTTTTTAAAAATTTGAGATGCTATTTTTCTGAAATTTTCTTTAATAATTGTTCAGTAGTAGTATAATTAAAACTGTAAAATCTAGAATATGAATTTTTTCACCCCTCCCCGCCTTTTTCCAGACCAAGGGTGGCTTAAGTTGGAAAAATTCATATTTTTTTTTTTTTTCAGAATGAGTTTGAAAAACTTTCAAAATCCATAAAAGTTTTAATACAGAGTGTCTGATGAATCTGCTGGTGTCAGGATAGATGCACATTTTACGATGTTTTTTGCTCTCAGGGGAACACAGGTGTGTAGTTCTGTATAATAAGCGACTACCATTTGTGGTCTTCTGCAAGAGAGTGGAATTTCTTCTAATGCCCTTCAACTATGTGCTACTTTTGAAACTCTTCAATCAAGAACAATCGTAAATGTTTACTCGACCAGTAAATATTAACTATGACTGACTGTAAGTATGTAATTTTTTAATACATTTTCTGTTGCATAAGAAAGGGGAATTTTAAAATGCATTCTACATTGTTTATGTTGTTTTAATCAGTTTATTATGATTCTTATAATTTATTTAAATTATAGAATGTTTTCAATGGGACTTTTTCAAGAATTATGCGAATGCTCGTTGATTACTACCTGTTGACCCCACTTTCACTTTTGTAAATATCCTATTAAGGGACTCATGCTTGTTTTTGATGAGTTTTCAGTAATAGTTACTTGTAAGTATGATGCTTGTAAGTAAGTTACTTTTCTAAACACTACATTGTATATTTATAAACGTTGTTTTACATAAAGTCATGTTGTTTTTTATAAAGTTATTTTTTCCATAAAATGGATCTGCATCTTAGAGAATCACTTAAAGCTATGTCAATTTGTAACACAATAATTATAATTTATTATAATTAATTTTTTAACCAAGGTTTCTTTTGCATTAGCTTTCAGATTTATAAAATTGTGTTAAATGTTTTTTTTTTTTTTAAAACATGTAGTTATGTATAAGCAAGCTATATTTTATAAAAACATTAAGTTGTAAAGGTCAAAATTAGCACTAGCAACCGGCCACCTTATGGCCACTTTCCTACAAGGAGAGAGTAAAATTTTTTTGCATTTCATCATGTTATTCTATTTTTTCTGGTTGCAGTATGTTTATATTAGCATATTTATTTGTGCGATTCAATTTTAGATTAATACTAATAGAAATTTTAACAAAAGTTTACTGTTTAGTATTTTTAAATAAAAAAGTGGCCGCTAGTTTAGAGAAAGTGGCCACTTATAAAACTGGTACTACTGGCCACTGGCCAGTAATGAAATTTCCCAGTTTTGACCTTTAATTAAGTGTATGAGTATTACATTAGAGGGGAGCAGTTAATCTCCTCTCTCCCCCCTCCCTCCCTGTGCACACACACACTTTTCAAGGAATTTGATGTTTCAAAAAATGTATCACTCAAACTATAAAAAAATATTCTGAAATTACACTAAAGCTAAAATAACTTATATCAGATTTGTTTAAAATAAGATCATAGCATTAAATAAGAAGTTTAAGCTCAGAAAATTATTTGATAAACCCTTGATATAACAATATTCTGAAAATCGGGCACTTTTATCATCTAATGACTGCTTTGGCTAGTTAAAAAAATATATTTGACTATAATTATGTAGATTGCTTCTTAGTTGTATACTACAGTAGAAGATCTTTATAACGCAATTCTATATAATGCAATTCTCCATATAATGCACAACTTCTCAGATGTAAACAATGATTTTTGCAGTTAAAAAGCACCTGCACTTTCACATTGTAAAATATTGCTACTCTCTAGAGGACTAAATTTGATACATTAGTTCAACTTTATCTTCTAATTTAAGACCTTTTTACTGAAAAAATATGCCATTATTACAATGAACATTTTTGAAAATGTCTAATATAAGGGATGGTAGTGTCAGTTATATTTGGATCATGTTTATAGAGTAAAGTTAACAATGTCTGACCTATATTATGCAAAAATTTATAATTTGGATAACTCTTGGTAACAAGAAATGCAGTATAAAGATATTCTAATGTATTTTGATGTGTTTCAGACATATTTGGCCATGTTTACAAGGTGAATTTAATGATGTGATCCATATAACGCACAACCTTACGTTTTTAGGTTTGCGTTATAAAGATCTTCTACTATAACATTAAATTATAACTCTCCTCATTTCAATGAAACTTTTGAAATGGTGTCCCTAGATAATTATAATTTAATATCAGCTTAGTAATTATTAGGCTGCATATATATAATAATAATTTAATATTACTAATTATTGAAATGTATTATGATTATATCAAGGTTATAATTTCATTTGCTTAATAATTATTAAGCTGCATATATAAATCTATTTAATATTGAAATAATCTAAAATGGGTTATCTATATTATCAACATTATAACTTCATTTGCTTAATAATTATTAAGCTGCATATGTACCTAATAATGTATTCGATTTAATATTTACTAATGTTGAAATAATCTAAAATGTATTGCCATTATTATCAAGGTTATAATTTGGGTTGTTTATTTACAATTTTTTAAAGTGAGATGAATTATTTATTTAACTAGCATAAGTTATTGAAATTATCAGAAGCATATGTGTATTTTAGAATTCTGTTAAAATGCATCAATATCAATATTGTAATTAATTTTTAAAGATCTCAGCTCAAAAATAAAATTTAGTGACATTGTTTTGCTCAGTCAATGTTTGTAATTTACTTTTCAATGTCTCCCCAAATTAGAATTAATATACATATCCAGCAGTGGTGCATCCAGGATTATGCTTTGGAGGGGGCTACCATATTTTAGAGGTCTATATGTGCCCGGATCTGGCCTGGCCTGCTGCCGAGCTCTTTCTTTCATTTGATTTGATGAGTCGTGCCGGATCAGGTCCTGACTTAAATTTTTTCTGCTGACTTGAGCAGAGTCAGATAAAGCTCTGGAAAGTTTTGGTGGGGCTAATTCTGAATGCTTTTAACATGTTACATAATAAAATGCTGTACTAAAATATATCTTAGTTTTTGTGATTTTTTTGGTGTGTTTCTGCATCTGAATAGTTTTACATTGTATTTGCAATCAAACAATTTAAAGTTTTATTATTAATTATCAAAATATTATGAAGGTTAAAGATAGCAATAAGTTGCACAGAATATTAAATTTGGTACTTCTCAGTTATCCCGTTGACCAAATTACTGTTGCCAAATTGTAAGATTAAATGCCATTAAAACCATTAATTCGATGCTTTATTTGTATTTTTATTAATGTTTTACTAATTTATTTGTTCTTTTGTTATTTAAAATAAAAATTATGTCAATGTGTATAATTTGGCGAGTGGTTTGGCAATTTATATAATTTGGCGAAATTGGTTGACGGGATAACTAAGAATTACCTTAAATTTTTAAGTAAATTTTAAACATGCTAATATTTTGAATTTCATAATAAATAAAAAAGAAAAAAATTGTGTGACAAAAGGAATATCTTTTCAAAAATTCTGATTTTTTAAGGACCTATTAAAAAATAATAGTAACACTTTCATAATTAAAAAAAAAATTAAATATTTAGTCTAGTCTGGGAGGGGTTTCAGCTCTCCCGTGGGTGCACCAATGATATCCAGTGCCATAAAAGGCTATAGTTTGAAAAGAGTCTTCTAAATTTTTGCATCACTGAATTCTTTAAAATTCTTTACAGAAAAATTCAATGAAATTGGAAGCCATGCTTTTAGATTTAGCTTACTGAATTTATATTTTCCCTATAATATATTTTGCAAGTAAGGGGTAACTTCATACTTTATTTTAAATATATGAATTAACTAAGAAATTTTAAGTATATCACATGACGTTTTGTTTTAGCTCAGAAGATTAATTTTGAGATGTTAATGCTAATAGCTATTGAATCAGAATTTATTTCAAAAGTGTGTGGAAAAATTTAAGTGACCATAGTTGCCACAGATATCATTCATATAGTTTGGTTATTTTCGTAAGCTGTAATTAGTACAGTTTATAAGCTAAGTTCAGCCTAGAAAATAATTATTCTTATTTGTAACACATATTGCATCAGCTGTATTATCTCCCCCCTCCTCCTTAAAAAAAAAAAAAAAAACCTTTATAAATAATTGCATTTTATTAAAGTCTTTCATTTGTGGAAAGCATATTCTCATATTTTTTCAATTTAAATTATTCTACAATGACTATTATACTCATGCTGGCTAAACTATTTAACGCTTAGTAACAACTTTAGAGTATTTTTGGTACTTTTATGTTAGTCATATAGAAATCTTGCCAATAACAGCTTTTTTTTTTATTAAATTAGAAACAATATTTTGATGATAATTTTATGGTATTTCTTTTTCTCTGTATTTTAATTGAAATGGGTGAAAGGCATATATATTTTTAATGTATGCAACATGTATTTTAAATGAAATGAGTGAATGACTTATATTTAAAATTAAATGGATGCAATGCGAATGATGTTAGTTATGCAACGATGCTCGCAAACTAATATTAAACCAATGGCAACTTTCTTTATAAATTTCTTGTTTACATTTGAATATTTTTAAATGATTTTTGTTTTGAATGGGATATTTGAGGTCAATGTCTAATTTGGTATCTTTTTACTCTTTATTTCAGGTACAGTTTTTCAGAGGAAAGTTTCAGTTTCAGATCCTGTTCCAAAATTAAAAGTGCCCTCAGAGAAAAAAAAAAAAACTGCACATAAAAAAAAAAGTAAAGATATTTGATTAGACATTAGCCTCAGGTAACCTAGGCCTTAAAAAAAGGAAAAAAAAAATTCAAAGTATCGAAATGCAGATGAGAATTTTGAAAAGAACACTGCCATCGGTTTAACATTTAGTTTGTGTTATCATGTTACTACTATCATAGGCTCTTATTGGGTGACTCATAGCCATTTCAACATGAAAACTAGCCTCACTTATGATTTTTCTTATTTGCATTACATTGTTTATTCAAATGTAGCCCTCTTTTTATTCATGACCTCCCCACTCACTGCCTGAAAAAAAGTAAGTTGTACCAGTTAATACTTTTAAATAATTTTTTCTTTTTATTTGTAATTTTTACTGTTTATTTGTACTTTATTTTTTGTAATATATTTACATACACTTTATGGACCAGAAGGAGGCTGCACAAACCATCACCTCATCGAGTTGATGGATGAAATTCCAGGATTAGTTAAAACTCGATTTGCATATTAAAATGCAACGAGTTTGTCAACTCATATCTTGGTGGTAAACACCTGCAAACCTGATTTTAGTGGCTGACTGGTAGGTTTACCATTGTGTTTTCTTGCTTCCAGTCTTCTATGTTTTCATACCTTTGGTTGCAGGAAATTGCAGGCAGACCAGTTGCATTTTAATATGCGAATTGATTTCTGTTTAATTCTGGAATTTCAGCCCTGAACTGGATAAGGCGATGTCTTTTCATCTGCCTCCCGGGCTATTATCGTTGTCTAAATTATATCAAAAATGTGACAGTGACCTTTTAATTGCCTTAAATTTCGTTAACAATGTTGTGGCTCACTTAAATCGTATTCGTAAAGTCCTTTCAAGAAAATTTTTGATGAAGCTTGTTTGAAAGACAGTAACTTTCATATTGACCTTAAAATGCCAAGAACTGCATCAAAACAAAAACAAAGATCCAATGTTCCAGCCGATTCTATAAAAGAGTATTTCAGGAGAAATATTTTTATTCCATTCGTTGATCAAATGTTGACTCAACTTAATGAACATTTGACTTGGCACCGCAACATTTTGAAAGTTTTTTTAATTCTTCTACCTAATGGAAAAGATGCTCCAACAGCAAATGAAATGAAAAATTTTCTTTAATTGTGTGAATTTTATGCGCATGATTTGCTTTCTACCAATTCAAAAATTTTGAACGCCAAATTCAAGTTGTGGTACAGAAAATTTTAAAAATCACTTTCATAACTCGATGCAAGAATGCCATTGAAGCAGTTTCGATATATGAGAAAATGTTGTACCTGAACATCTATAAATTACTAAAAATATTTGCAAATTATATAAATTGATAAAAACATTGCTTCCCGTTACAACCTGTGTCAGCGAAAGGTCATTTTCAAACTTACGCATTTTAAAAATTTACTTAAGATCCACTATGACAGAATAAAGATTAAAAATGGGCTGCTTTATGATATATACATAAAGAAATTAATGTAACTGCAACTGAAGTAATTTGTAAAAAGAAAAATAGATTTTATTGTGTAACAATGTTTTTAATTGAATTTACTGAATTTTTTTATCTGTTCAATTCAACTCGCCTCCATAGTCGGCTGAGCCACGGTAGCAGTAGGGGCAGCTGCCTATAGGTCAAAATTGGGAAATTTCATTAGCGGCCACTGGCCGGTAGGACTAATTTTTAAAGTGGCCACTTTCTTTAAACTAGCGGCCACTTTTTTATTTCAAAATGCTAAACAGTAAAATTTCTATAAGTATTAATCTAAAACTGAGTAGCCCAAATAAATATGTTAATATAAATATACTGGAACCAAAAAAAGTTGATTCCTTGATGAAATGCAAGGAATTTTTTTAATCTCCTTGTAAAAAAGTGGCCGGAAGGTGGCCGCTGATAGACAATTTTTCACTAGCCACTTTTTTCATTTACTGGCCCTGTGGCCGGTGGCTAGTGCTAATTTTGACCTTTACGAGCTGCTCTTTCCAAGACTAGAGGCAATGCCTTTCAAGAATTGACAGATGCCCAAAACAGATTAAATTCTCTAACACTTAAAAAAATTATTTAAATTATATTTAACTTTTAAGTGCATTTTACTCAAAAAAGAAAAACTTAATTATTGCAGCATATACGACTTAAATATTTATATTCTTTATAGGTCTAATTAAAGATATCACTGAAAGAAAAAATTTTTTTATGTAACAAGGGATAAATATTAAATTTCTATTTGGCTTTAAAAAAAATAGAATTTTCTTGTATTGCCCAATTAGGAAAATTTTGAATAGATTAACTTTAAATTTAATAGATTACATTAGCTTATTACTGATACTTTTTGTACTTGTTGGTACAGCATAAAAATTTTAACATGATTGATAAATTACTGTCTTATATAAAAATGAATAGATAAAGCCCATTCAAGATATGAAGGTTAAGGGGAAGAAAATTTGTTAATTTCAAATAAAATTTTCATTCTACATGATGAAAATAAATTGTCAAATTAAAAAGTTTTACTGTGTAAATATAAAAATGTTTCTCACAGTATTATTCGACCTTGGCTGAATAATGGACTTAATATTCGGCAGATAGGCTGATTATTCGGCTACGTCCGAATAATTGTTACATCTCTAATCATTATTAAAAATTCAATATTTATGTTTTGTATAAAATAAGAAATTAAAATAATAAATTTTTAATTGTTTAACTAAAAGAAATAATATTTTAAAATTGTTTAATCTGAGTTGGGAGGAAGGGGTAGAAAAGTAAACATACTATGGCCGGATATCCGGCTTAAATTGCAGCCGAATATTTGGCATCTGGTATCCGGCCAAATTGACATCCATTGCATTCCCAGTAGCAGAAAGTTATGGTTGTGTCTGCGACAGCAATTTAGTGGGATGAAAATTGTCTGCAGGAGTAGCGTGTTACATTTTCTTATGTAGAAACATTATGAGTGTTAAAATAAACAGCGCTCTTACTGAAGGGGTGATTTTGAGTAAAAAAAAAAATTAATTCTGAAATTCACAGCAAATTTTCCGAAAGGTTACAACAAAAGAAGGGGGGGGGGGGGCAGGGAGCGAAAATCCACTACCGGCACTAATTATGTATTTTTCTTGTGCACTTTTGATGAAATTTGGTTTTTTTTCGAGATCTTTTGACGAAATATGCCGTTTATCTCGATCTTTTTACGAAACTTGCCGGTTTTTCGCGATCTTTTGACGAAATCTGCTGTTTTTGCGATCTTATGAGGAAATTCCTCGTTTTTTTCGCGATCTTTTGACGAAATTTGCCGTTTTTTCGCGATCCTTTGACAAAAATTAGCTTTTCTTCGCGATCCTTTACGAACTTCGTGTTTTTTCCTCGATTCTTTGACGAACTTCGTGTTTTTTCTGCGATTCTGTGACAGAAATTTGCGTTTTTTCGGCACCTCTGGGACGAAATTCACGTTTTTCCCGGGATCTTTTGACGAAATTCGCGTTTTTACAGCGATCCTTTGGCAGAAATTTGCACTTTTTGCGATTTTTTCACGAAATTCCGCAACTTTAATTCCGATCTTTTGACATAAATTTTCCTTTTTTCGCGATCCTTTGACAGAAATTTAGAGTTTTTTCGCGTTCGTTTTACAGAAATTTGCGTTTTTTCGCGATCGTTTTACAAAAATTTACGTTTTTTCGCGATCGTTTTACAGAAATTTGCATTTTTTCTACGATTGTCCGACTAAATTCGTGTTTTTTCCTCGATCCTTTGATGAAATTCAAGTTTCTTCCGCGATTTTGTTACAGAAATTTGCGTTTTTCTTGCGCCCCTGGAACGAAATCCAAGTTTTTTTCGGGATTTTTGGATAAAATTCAAGTTTGTACAGCGATCTTTTGGCAGAAATTTACGCTTTTCGAGATCTTCTGACGAAATTCCTCCTTCTTTCCGCAATCCTTTGACATAAATTTGCGTTTGCTCGCGATCGTTTGACTAAATTTGCGTTTTTCCCAGAATCGTTTGTCTAAATTCGCGTTCTTTCCGCGATCCTTTTATTAAATTCGCATTCTTTCCTCGATCCTTTGACGAAATTCGTGTTTTTTCCGCGATCCTGTGACAGAAATGTGCACTTTTTCTACAACCCTGGGACGAGATTCATGTTTTTTTCCCGGTCTCTTTTGACGAAATTCGAGTTTTCATAGCGACTCTTTGGCTATAAATTACCGATTTTTTATGCGAACGATTGCCGAAATTGATATTTTTCGGCGACCATTTGCCGAATTCGCGATATTTTTTCTGAATTTTCGTACTTTTTTTTTTTTTTTTTTTTTTTTTAAGGAAATACTTTTTTTTTTTTTTTCAAGTTGGCAAATTTATCTGCAAGGTCCAAAATAAATCTGCGACGCACGTCGCGCGTCTCGAACTTTCTGCTACCGGGTTCTCTATTAGTTTATTAATTCCCAAAAATTCTGACTAACAAATAAAGTTTAAATGAACTAGCCCAAAAACTTGCATCCAATAATTCATTTCGTCAAAGCTATTTCGGATATTTTCTTTTAAACTACAATATGTCTCACAATCAGATAAATGTAAATAGGAAATTCTATAAATGTTTGCTTAAGGGCTCTTCAAGTATTTAACTTCTGCACATTCAAGAATTAGTGTACTTTTAAATTATTAATTTAATTAAATTTTAAATATAATAATTTTCATTAAAATAAATAAATTATTATTAAATACTGAATTAATTACGGTAATTTGATGATTAATTAGTGTCTCCTTGTAATTACCTATTGTAATCATAAGCAGAGAAATTTTTCCCTCACTAATTTTATTTTGTTTCGCCACCAATGCTCGGCACCTCCCATAAAAAAATCCTGGGTGCGCCACTGTATATGGATAGATATATTTAAAATATTATATTATTTCTTTTTACTAAAGAAAAAAATGCTTAATTATTGCAAATAATGTATAAAATACTATATGCTGGTGAAGGGGGTTGGGAGTACAACTAAAGTTGTTAGTATTCCAAATTATTAGGTCTCCAGTTTTTTTTTTTTTTTTAATCAAGCAGCTAAAAATGAAATCTGTTTAAGACAGAACTTTTTCTTGGTTCCTTGCGATACTGTCTCGGCAGATTTTAGTATATTAGTTTTCTATTAATTAAAAAAAATTAATGATGAACTTCAAAGTAAAACGCATTACACATAATAGAAAAAGTGTAAAAAGATTTAAAACACTTTTCAGTTATGTGATACTTTAAATAACATACCTACAAAAGGGATTCAATTAAACACACTACACATAAACAAGGGTAAAAAGTTTTAAAACACTTTTCAGCTGTGTGATACTTTAAATAAAATATATCTATACAACAAAAGGGATTCAATTTATTCACATTACTTAATATTTACGAAATATATAGGTATAATAAATACAGTATGTACAATAGGTGTTTCAAATGGAATATTTAATAAATATGCAAGTAATCGTATGCAGTATGTAAATCAATAGTGATTTTTTTGTAACTACAAATTAGTGATGCAACGAATAGTGGTTTGGCCGAATAACCGAATACCGAATATTCGGCCAAGTTACAGCCGAATATTCGGCCTATTCGGCCGCCGAATAATGAACATATTTTTGCCTAAAAACAAAATATAGTATGCACTATATGCACAATTCTTGTATATTTCACAATTAAAATGTATTGTTTTCTTTTAAAAAATTATTTATATACAAATTTTTAATTTTTTAAAGCATTATTTTACTTTGAAAAAATATTCGGCTATGTTCGGCCTAAAAATTGCCTTAATAATATAATTCAGACGCCCCCAAAAGAATTCTTAGCAAAAGTTCCTCATCAGGTACTGTCTAGTTACATTTTAATAGATATTATGTGTGTTGTTGTTACATTTTAAAATAATGACAAAATTTTAAAAGTACTAGGAAACATAAGTTTCAGCTTTCAGATGAAAAAAATTAGAAATCTTAATATCTTAAAAAAAACCACTGATAGAAAGGGTGAAAGGAATATCCTCTAAAATGGTGGAAAGAAATCATTGTAGACATTATAAAGCTCACAATTAACAAAATTTTTATTTATCTTTATTATTATTATTTTTTCCTTTGCTGTCAGCAGTGAAACCTCTATAGAAAGTGCCCCTCAATGTGAAGAAGTAAAAGAAATTAGTAATTTTCTTTCCCAGCCACTACTAGAAAGACAACAGTGTCCTTTGGAGTAGTGGGCAAAAAATTCGGAAGACTTTCCAAACCTTTCACAATTAGCCAAAAAGTATCTTTCTGCACCAGGAAGTACCATATATAGTGAGAGATTATTTTCAGAAGCAGGTAACATTTACGAAAAAAAAAAAAAGAAGAAAGAAAGAAATAGACTATCACCTGAGAATGCTGAATTATTATTATTTCTGCATCACAATCTACGTTTACTGAAAACATTTTAAATGTTTTTTAAGGCATTACAATGCTATTCTTGAAAAAAAAAAAATCTAAAACGTAAATGCATACTAATTAAAAGAATTTAGTATTCACATTTCTTTCATTATTTAATAAGAAATAGTAACAGACTTAAAAAAAAATCACTTAAATTATATTTAACTTTTAGGCGTATTTTACTATAAAAGAATAAAAAAAAACCTTAAGTATTGCAACATATAAGACTTAAACATCTTATACATATAATACATCTATATCTAATCAATCATATATTTATGTTCTTTATAGGTATAATTCAAAATATTATTGAAAGAAATATTTTTTTATGTAACAAGGGTTAAATGTTAAACTTCCCATTATGATAAAAAAAAAATTGAATTAGCTTGTACAGCTGTATTAAAACAATTTTGAATAGATTAATTTTAAATTTAACAGGTTATGTTAGCTTATTACAGATACTTTTTGTACTTACTGATACAGCATAAAATTTTTTAAACATGATTCCTAAATTAGCCTCTTATATAAAAATGGGTTGATAAAACCCATTCGGAGTATGAAAGTTAATGGGAAAAAAAAGTGTTAGTTAATTTCCAATAAAATTTTCATTATATATGATGAATATAAATTGTCAAATTAAAAAGTTATACTGTGTAAATATAAAAACATTTATTACAGTATTATTCGGCCAAGGTCGAATATTAGACTTGATATTCGGCCGAAGCCGAATATTCGGCAGACAGGCCGAATGGGCCGAATATTCGTTGCATCTCTACTACAAATTTTCCCTTTCTTCGTACTAAATAATATTGAGTGAAAAAAGTATTTTTTTTTATTACAGCTGCGTATGAAACCTTTTTCATCCACCATATATTTAATAAACATTTCGGCGATAACCTGTAATTCTGATTTTATTAATATTCTTCAATATATTAAATTATATAGTATTTATTATAAATTGTAAGACTGATGTTATTAATTTTTTTGTTTACAAACTGCCGTAATACGAGGTTGGCAGAAAATTGCCAAGAAAAACACCAAAACTCCCTCCCATTAGCGGTGATGACGTCAAAAAGGTGGATGTCACGTGACTCGTTGCCGTATGTCGAAATACTCTACAGCCTCGAACCCAGATTTGGAATATTCTCCATTGAGGATATTCCAAATATGGGTTCGAGGCTGAAAAAAGTTTCGTGATACCGGTAATAGAGCAATTCGACATATGGCAACGAGTCACGTGACGTCCACCTTTTTCTACCTTTTTGACGTCATCACCGCTTGTGAGAGGGATGTTTGGTGTTTTTCTTGGCGACTTTCTGGCAACCTCGTATTACGGCAGTTTGTAAACAAAAAGATTAATAACATCAGTATTACAATTTATAATAAATACTATATAATTTAATATATTGAAGAATATTAATAAAATCAGAATTACAGGTTATCGCCGAAATGTTTATTAAATATATGGTGGATGAAAAAGCTTCCATACGCAGATGTAATAAATAAAATATTTTTTTTTACTCAAGATTGTTTATTACGAAGAAAGAGAGAATTTGTAGTTACAAAAAAATCACTATTAATTTGCATACTGCGTACGATTACTTGCATATTTATTAAATGTTCCATTTGAAACACCTATTGTATATACTATATTTATTATATCTATACATTTCGTAAATATTAAGTAATGTGAACAAACTGAATCCCTTTTGTAGTAGATATTTTATTTAAAGTATCACACAGCTGAAAAGTGTTTTAAAACTTTTTACCCTTTTTTATGTGTAGTGTGTTTAATTGAATCCCTTTTGTGTGTAATGCGTTTTACTTTGAAGTTCATCATTAATTTTTTATTTATTAATAGAAAACAAATATACTAAAATCTGCCGAGACAGTATCGCAAGGAACCAAGAAAAAGTTCCGTTTTAAACAGATTTCATTTTTAGCTGCTTGATTAAAAAAAAAAAAAAAAAAAAAAAAAAAAACTGGAGATCTAATATTTTGGAATACTAACAACTTTAGTTGTACCCCTTCACCAGCATATAGTATTTCATACATTATTTTCAAAAATTAAGCATTTTTTTCTTTAGTAAAAGAAAATAATTAATATATGTTTTAAATACATCTATCCATATACAATGGCGCACCCAGGATTTTTTTTATGGAGGATGCCGAGCATTGGTGGCGAAACAAAATAAAATTAGTGAGTGCAAAATTTCTCTGCTTATGATTACAGTAGGTAATTTACAAGGAGACACTAATTAATCATCAAATTACTGTAATTAATTCAGTATTTAATAATAATTTATTTATTTTAATGAAAATTATTATATTTAAAATTTAATTAAATTAATAATTTAAAAGTACATTAATTTTTGAATGTGTAGAAGTTAAATACTTAAAGAGCCCCTAAACACACATTTATAGAATTTCCGGTACTTTTCGGTTCGCTGAGTACCAGTGTTATATATACATATGTATATATATATACATGTGTATATATACAATATATGTATATTTACATACATATATGTGTATATAAATATGTATATATGATACTGGCACTCGGCTAAACGAAAAGTACCGAATTTCCTATTTATATTTATCTGACCGTGAGATATATTGTAGTTTTAAGGAAAATATCCAAAATAGCCTTCACGAAATGAATTATTGGATGCAACTTTTTGGGCTAGTTCATTTAAACTTTATATTTGTCAGTCAGAATTTTGGGGAATTAATAAACTAATAGAGAATTTAATCTGTTTCAGGCATCAGTCAATTCTTGAAAGGCATTGCCTCTAGTCTTGGAAAGGGCAGCTGCCCCTACTGCTACCGTGGCTCAGCCGACTATGGAGACAAGTTGAATTGAACAGATAAAAAAATTCAGTGAATTCATTAAAAACATTGTTACACAATAAAATCTATTTTTCATTTTACAAATTACTTCAGTTTCAGTTACATTAATCTCTTTATGTATATATCATAAAGCATCTTATCACATATCTTTATGTATATATCATTTGATCTTTATTCTGTCATAGTGGATCTTAAGTAAATTTTTAAAATGTGTAAGGTTGAAAATGACTTTCGCTGACACAGGTTGTAACGGGAAGTGTTACACAGGGGTGCAGAATACCGTATTTACTCGTGTATACCGCGCATGCGTGTATAACACACATCACGTACTTTACAAGTAAAAATGGCGATTTTTTTTAATCTCGTATATAACGTGCACCATGAAAGATTGAATTAAAGATTGTGCGGAAACGTCAGCTAGATGTTTTGCGTCTGCCATCAATGCTGGTCCTGGACAGCTTCCGTGGACACACGACACCTGGAGTAAAAGCAAAAATTCGTCGCTCAAGTGATTTGGTTGTGATACTAGCTGGGGTGACGAAAGTGCAGCCGCCCTTAGATGTTGTCATCGACCACGAATTTAAGGTTGCATTTCAGCATGCCTACAATCGGTGGATGACAACAGCAGATCACAACTTCACTCCAAGTAAAATAATGAAGCCTCTTTCTCAACTGTATGTAAGTGGATATGTGACGCTTGGAAATAATCCATATCAGCCGAGATGATAATAAAGAGCTTCAAAGTGACTGGAATTCCCCTCAGATGGATGGAACTGAAGACGATGTAATTTATGAGGACATTGATTGTGCCAGTGATGACGAGGATAACAGCGGTAGCGGCAATGAGAATTGCTAATTAGCATTTTAAAAAATGTTACTAGCGCTGTAGTATAAAAAAGTGCAAGGAGTGAAATAAAAGTGCAGCAATACTTCTATTAAATAATATTTTTCCAGTTTGTAATGTAAATCGTGTAATTAAATACAGAAGTAAAAAATTATTCCGTATATAACGCACATCCGTGGTTTATTTCCTAAATGTTTTTAAATAAAGTGTGCGTTATACACGAGTAAATACGGTATGTCCGATCCGGCGATCTAGGATCAGGGGAAATTTTTGCCAACTGGGGAAATTCCGCAGAAAAAATATGCAATTAATCTCGATTTTAACAATGAAGTACATAATTCTCTGAGATAGAAAAAAATTCTCTACAAATAAAAAGACCCGTATGGTGACCTTCACAAAATCGAACTCGGGATAATATATACCATATATACTCGTGTGTAAGTTGAGAAAGTTTTGAAAAATAAAAAAAAATTCTATACCTACGGTAATACAGAATTTATGTAAGCCTATAACATATTGTAAAATTTTGGGGAAATTTTCATATGGATTCGGGGAAATGTTCGGAGTGAAAACATTTTCTTCACCCCTGGTGTTACAAATATTTTAGTAATTTGTAGATGTTTAGGTACAACATTTTCTCACTTTTCGAAACTGCTTCAATGGCATTCTTGCATCGAGTTATAAAAGTGATTTTTAAAATTTTCTGTACCACTACTTGAATTCGGCGTTAAAATTTTTTGAATTGGTAGAAAGCAAATCATGCGCATAAAATTCACACAATTAAAGAAAATCTCTCATTTCATTTGCTGTTGGAGCATATTTTCCATTAGGTAGAAGAATAAAAAAACTTTCAAAATGTTGCGGTTCCAAGTGAAATGTTCATTAAGTTGAATCAACATTTGATCAACGAATGGAATAAAAATATTTCTCCTGAAATACTCTTTTATAGAATCAGCTGGAACATTGGATCTTTGTTTTTGTTTTGATACAGTTCTTGGCATTTTAAGGTCAATATGAAAGTTACTGTCTTTCAAACAAGCTTCATCAAAAATTTCCTTGAAAGGGCTTTACGAATACGATTTAAGTGAGCCACAACATTGTTAACGAAATTTAAGGCAATTAATAGGTCGCTGTCACATTTTTGATATAATTTAGACAACGATAATAGCCCCGGGAGGCAGATGAACAGACCATCGCCTTATCCAGTTGAGGGCTGAAATTCCAGAATTAGACAGAACTCAATTCGCATATTAAAATGCAACTGGTCTGCCTGCAATTTCCTGCAACCAAAGATATGAAAACATAGAAGACTGGGAGCAAGAAAACACAATGGTAAACCTACCAGTCAGCCACTAAAATCAGGTTTGCAGGTGTTTACCACCAAGATATGAGTTGACAAACTCGTTGCATTTTAATATGCAAATCGCGTTTTAACTAATCCTGGAATTTCATCCATCAACTCGATGAGGTGATGGTTTGTGCAGCCACCTTCCGGTCCATAAAGTGTATGTAAATATATTCTGTAACGTAAATAAAGAAGTTATGAAACCTAATACACATAACGAATTTTTCAAAAGTTTTGCCTTAGAAGCAGGGCTGCGGAGTCTGACCCATTTTTGAGCGAAAGAGTTGGAGTCGGATCTGTTAAAATTCCCGGAGTCGGAGTCATCCATTTTACAAGCAAGTCTGCGTTGTCAGAGTCTGATCTGTTAAAATTCCCACCGACTCCACAGCTCTGTGTAGAAGACTAGTCTCTGTCTTTTCAAGCTGCGATTGTTTCAAGGCTATGAATATATATAATTCTATATATTCTTCATATAATTCTATCATGGTCAGGGCTGGCTATTTGCCGGCAAAAAAGGGTTTCTGCCTTGCCAGTGGCAGAAACTGGTTATAACCGGTTTTAACCGGCAGAAACTGGCATAAACACATTTCATGACATAATATGAGACTTTTTTACTAGTATTAAATTCTTCAAGTACATTTTATTCCGTATAAATAACAAATGAAATATTGTGGGTAGTTTTAATTAAAAAAATAAATAGATTTGTATTAGAAAAAATGAGTAATGTAACAGATAAAATTTTTGTTATAGTATGGTTATATAATTTTATATGTAAACAATTATTAGAGTATTTTAAAATTTCAGTTTAAAAATCAAATACAAAACTATATCCAATACTTATTTCAAATTAAACAATGAAAAGAAAAGAAAAATATTCAATACTTGCTCAAAATAATTTTCTGTAATTTAATGTATTAATTTAATAATAACACTATAAATTATCTCTCATAGAAATGTTATATGCGGATCTTGTAATTCCATGAATTTAAAAAACATTTCATTTAAATACAGTATTCAAAGGAACAAATCTGACTTTTTATTTTTTCAATTTAAGACTGTTATAAGCATAGATCAAACTTTGTGCGAATTTTAGTAAAAAAGCTAAAATCTTTAACAATGATTTTACGCACAAATAACGTACAGACACGACAAAAAACGATTATATGGGATATTTTTGTCGTGTCTGTATGTTATTTGTGCATAAAATCGTTGTTAAAGATTTTAGCTTTTTTATTAAGACTGTTAGTTGAAAATGTTCCAACCACATTTTGCACTTACAAAACAAGCAACTACAAAGGTTCAAAGCAGATTTGATACAGTAATAACCGACTACCATATGCTAACTTATTTATTTCATCCTAAATATATGGGATCAAAATTGACATATGAGCATAAAGAAAAGGCAAGGAAATTGCTTTCTGATATTAATCCCAATTTTGTGCCACATATAATATCCTTTGAAGCAAAATCGACTCCTGCCTCAGAAACATATTTCTCCAAGGAAGCCCTAAAAAATGTCTTGCCCTTACCTTCTATGTGGTGGTCATCTTTAAAAACGAATACTGGTGAAAATGAGGATTTTTCAAATTTGCATCCTCAATAATGACATTGCCAGCAAGTAATGATAGTCTTGAAAGAATATTTTCAAACTTTTCTTTCATTCAAAACAAAGAAACAGTGTGTTCAGAAAGATTAGCAAAATTTTGTCCTATCCTATGGAATGTTCTGTGGAAAAAGTAATAATAGTATATTTGAGTGGCAATTTTGTTCTTTCAATATTGTAAAATAACTGTGCAAGATATTTCATGAAATTTTTTTTCTGTAATTAATTGTGCTTCAATTATTTACTTATATATTTTCATAAGAATCATAATCTTTAAGTTATTGCATTGCATTATTTATTTAAAAATACTCTGAAAAATACATTTGTTAAAATATCACAGATTTTTTTGTAAATTTCTTTGTTTACTTTTAAATAAAAATTCAACTCTAAACAACAATATAAAATAGTTAAACTTGTACAGCATCAGACTACCATTGAAAATTTCTGTTTTTCAAGTGAAAAAAAATTAGTACCTATTATTATTATTATTATTATTATATAAACAAAGTATATTTATATGATAATTTTGAAACTTTTTTACAACATTGAATAACATTCATAATCTTTAATTTTTAACTTAATTGTTTATACATCAAATACATGTATGAATTAAGAATTATTGCACATTAAAGTTCTTATTAATATTATTTCTAAGTTTCTGCCAGTTTTTGCCACTTACTGGCAGAAACTAGTTTCTGCCATGCCGGTTTTAACCGGTTATAACCGCTGGTTTTAACCACTCTGGCAGAAACTTGCCAACCCTGATCATGGTCATGATGACTTCATGTTGTACTACCCACCTAGTTGGACAAACTTTTCGTAGTTTTTGTTTATTAATTTCCGGAGTATGTTTGTCAATATTGTTAAGGAGGAGGTCTTGTCTCTTAGGAGTATTAAAAAAATTGTGTGTCATTTCAATTATGCCAGTAGACCAGGAGTCGGCAGCACAGACAATCACCTCATGGAGTTGGAGGCTGAAATTCCAATATTAGTTAAAAATTGATTCACATATTAAAACGCAATTGGTCTGCCAAGTCATATCTTGATGGAAAACACCTGAAAACCTGATTTTTGCAGCTGACTCGAGGGTTTGCCATTGTGTTTTCCTGCTCCCAGTCCTTCATGTTTTTATACCTTTAGGTGCAGGAAAACACAATAATAAACCTACGAGTCAACCACTAAAATCGGGTCTGAAGGTGGTTTCCACCAAGATATGCTTTGGCAGACAAGTTGAATTTTAATATGCTAATCGAGCTCTGTCTAATCCTGGAATTTCAGCTTCCAGCTCGATGAGATGATTGTCTGTGCTGACGCCTCCCAGTCTACAATGTAGTTTCTTATTTCTATCACAAATGCAGCATTTCCAATTGCTAAATTTAAACTATGTGAGTCACAATGAACATATAAAGCTTGCAGATATATAGCTGATATACGAGACAGTACACAGCCAAACTCTCCGCTCATTGTACACTTAGGTCGAACCTAGGCCAATGAGATTTGGAAGGAGGCAGATGCTGCCCTCCTCCCCCCCCCCCCCCCACACACACACAAACGAACTTTGATCCGTAAATATTTTTCTAGTGTTTCTCACTTTTTATGGAGGGGGCCAGAGTGCCTGCCCCCCCCCTCCCCTCTGGGCACCACCATCCATATATGCATATGTAAGAAAATCTAGTAAATATTTTTATAATCATGTGGGTGGGGAATTTTTGGAAAATCTTACTCACCAAGGATCTTTTTCTTTCAACCAGCAAGCAAATTACAACATACAACACTGTTCCTACTGGCTTTGGTACACAGTATTTATAAGCTCCAATATATTCACTCAAAATAAAGAAGTACAGGAGTTGCAATTTGGTGTAAAATAAAATAAGTATTGCTTAGAAGTAGGGATGCACCAGGGCTCAAAATGTACCAGAGCAAACCGGAATGATGTTCCGGTTCGTGAAATTGTAACAAATATTGTTTTGGTTCATGGAATTAATAAAAAATATTATTGCAGTTTCATACAATATAGCTTACTATGCTCTCTGTAACTTTTTTTCTAATTATTTAGAATTTTGAATGCATTTTTAAAAATTAGTTTTTCTATGGTTAAATATAAATTTGCTATACAGTAAAGTCCTGATTATCTGAGTTAATATGGACCAATCTCACCTCGGATAAACAAAAAACTTGTATAAACCAGATTTACTCAAATCGTCACCAACTCAGGAAATATAAATTTTCACTTAACACTAGAAAGACAGGGAATTTTACTCAAATTTTATAAAAATTCACACCAGAATTTTTATTTTAAATTACTAACTTATTTATTTAACTAGTTTTTTTCCTTATTACCTTCGAAACTAGTTTTATAAAGAAATTTCTGGTTCGAACCGAAATATATTCATTTGGTAGCGGTCAAAATGACCACTCACCGTCTTTCTAGTGTTAATTCATTCATTTTTGCGGTCAAAATGACCACTCACCGTCTTTCTAGTGTTAATTCATTCATTTTTATGGTACTAGTAACATTTCTTTGATGTACATTTCCGTTACTTTTAAGAAAAACGGAGAATGAAATTGTTTATTTGAAAAAGTCCTTGATAGTTTTTTGTTTGTTGAATGCCAATATTGCTGCAGTATTACGCTACTGTATAGCTACCACTTTCTAAGATTTTTTTCTTCCCTCTAAAACTTACCAGTAAATTTTGCCTAATTCAGTCGCCGAAATCTAACAATTGTCTACGATTAAATATGGCAAAAATTTGTATTCAATTTTAGAGGTAACAAAACCGTACAAATTGGCAGCTATATGATTCTATTAGTGAAATGAAAATTGTAGGTGTAACCTCTTCTTTCTGCTCAAAGTATTAAATAGTTTTTAAAATCGAACTTATACCTTTGGAATAGATTATTTTCTTCTGGCCATTTTTCCCCCTTTCTGACCAGAAAATCAGAGTTCTAACTTTTTACGGTTGCTCTTTCATCTACACCTAACACTTCATTTGTAATAGCTGTTTCATAATAATGGAAGCTCTCAGTCCATCAGAAGAAAATAACTGGGTTAAAGCAGAAACTCGGTTAAGCGGGACTGTACTGTACTTTAAAAAAAAATTAGTCAACGATAATTTTGAAATAGCGTTTCGGTTCGTGAATTTTTCCATTTCAAGCCTTGGGATGCACCGAATATTCGGTATCTATTCAGTATTCATCCATGTTACTGAATATTCATTCAGTTATGCCGAATATCAACATATTTGTACAAATCGAATATTTAAAAAAAAATTAAACACTTTCAAAAATCTTACACAACTTTTACTTTTAACTGTCAACTTATAAACATATTCAGAATAATCAGAAACAGAATCATATTTAAATAAAAGAGAATCTTTTTATTTTATTTATTTACTATTTTTAAAGTATCACTTGAGAAAATTAACCATTAATGAGGATTTTCATAGGCATTTATGATCTACCAATGCAAGTTCTTGAGCGTTGTCTAGTAAATAATCTGTTTTTTGCTTTTTCACAAAAAGAGTTTTTTTAAACAAAATAGAAAAACGTTCAGAGTTTTGATAATAGACATCAAAAAGCACAATTTTTGTCCAGGAAATCAAAATCACAATTCACTTATTCAGTTATAAATACAGTGTATCTCATCTCACTCAAGGTCAAACATGGATTTTTGTTTGTTCCTTTAACAATAATGAAGATATCAAAACTATATTTTCAACAGACTTGCTTAGGATTTCTGTGAAATATGATATGATAAGAAGTTTTGGATATTGCCACCATTCATATCTAAACAACTATGACCTAGACATTTTTTTATTCAGAATGCAGTTCACAGTAATTATACTGTGTCGCTGGTCAAAATTCAGTCAATTTCAATCATCACATTTAATAGAAACAAAATTAATATGAAACAAATCTCGCTAAAATACCTACATTGTTGATAAAGCTGTGAATGAAAATTTAATTTCAGCTTGTAGTTACATACCTAGTGTTTTTGATTGATTGTATTGTAATTGATGGAATAAATGGATTGAAATGTTTGTTGAAAGATTTTAAGAACAGTCTGTTTGTTTACAATCTCTACAAATGATTGCAAACTCCAGTTACTGATCTAGGATGCATTTAAAAACTTCCTTGCTGAATCAAAGGGAGTAGAAAAGTTATTCTTGCTGAGTTGCCACCATTTCAATAGATGGTTTTAAAATTTAACATTTTAATGCCTTTGAACTTTAAAATGTAAAAGTATTCGTCCAGCCAAATATTCGGTTCACCTGTACGCTGAATATGCCAAACATGCCAACCGATGTAAGAAGCGAGTAAAAGAGCATCGATAAAAAATATTATTTTTTTAACCTTTGCCCTTTTTTATAGCCAGGCCCAGGCCGTGATCTGCTTGGTGTGGGAAAGGGGTCTAGTTTGTGTTTAAACAACAATTAAAGGACACTGAATTTTCACATACAGACCTTATGTCTTGGCGTCCTTATGACGTGGAAAACAAAACCAAACCCCTATTCAACTCGTCTCCATCGTAAAAGGCTACTAGTAATTAATTTTGACTTTGGCAGTTTTAGGATTAATTTGTACCAAACTCTGCCGGCTAGGTAGTCCAATGACAATGCAACCGCTGCTGGCACCAGACCCTTTGACGGGTAACGTCTTATTGAAAATCATAGAAATTATTTATTCTTCATTTTCTATATTGATAAATATTAATTAAGTTATATTACCAAAATGCCGGAAAAGAAAAAAGTGTGAAATTATTATAGAAACAGGAGGGCACGGTAAAGAAAAGATAATGAAAAGCAAGCTCATTTTATGAAAAGGTTTATTTTTTGTAATCTTCTGCTAATTAATGTGTGCATTGAATCTTTTATCAACAACAAAAATGAAAGACTAAAAAAAGTAAATTTCTCTAACTAAAAATATAGTCTTAAATCAATCTATGTAATCAAACTGTTTTTTCTGTAAAGGCAGAAGATTTTTCAGAAAATGCTGTCAAAGCTGCAGTTTTGAATCGAATTTTCTAAATTTTAAAAAGAATTTACATTTAAAAAGTAATACATAAATAAATTCTGAATTTTATTTCAAGAAAAAAAAAAATATATGAAAAAAGTAAATTTACATTTACAAATATTTTGTTTCCCGGCCATCATAATTTTTTTTTTTTTTTTTTACAAAATATATAGCTAAAGAAATTTGTCAAAATTTAAAAGAAGCATAAAAATATTCGGTACTTTTCGGTTAGGTGGGTCCCAGTGTTATATATACATATAGATACATGTATGTATATATTTATATATAGTATATATACAATATGCGTATATGTATATTTACATATAAATATGTATATACATATAACACCGGCGCCGGCTAACCGAAAACTACCAAATATTCTGTTCATTTTTTATTTTAAATTTATTTTTTTCCCATATGTAGATATACAAGGTAGCAATGCGGCTTTTCCATCAATGATCGTCACAGTTACGGTTGCTAGCGATGACCTGACGCTATAAGCTGGTTGCGCTGGAAAATTCAGCACTGTAGGATTTTGGAATAATTTCAGGCCATCCTGATTATCAATAAGGTCAATGGTGTACTACAGATGATGCAACATCTCGAGCCATGGGGTTGAAATTCAGCAAAAAAAATTTTTGTTCTTATCACCAAAAATAGAGATTTAACATTTTTTGTGACTTCATATACTTAAACGCGAAAATGTTGAATTCTAGAATTAAAAATGATTTTTGTTTATACTTTTTCAAGTAAATTTTAAATTTACATAAAAATGCAATAATTTAACTTAATAATGTAACTTAATCACCAATTAAATATTTTAAATTCTATTTAGAATGAACTTTGAATCTAAAAAAATATTTGATTTGGACATTTCTTTCTAACCTACATACATACATAGAAAGGGAGGGGGCAAAAACCTATCTCAAAACCTGTCATGGCCTTAAAAATTAGAATCGTACTTTTGTTGAAAACAAAGTTGTATTTACAATCTATCTCATTGGTAAAAAAAATTTAATTTATGAAAGTGGCATTTAAAAATAAGAGTTTGAGAACTTAAAGAGGAGAATTATTGTAAATATGGTTTAAGAGACAGAAATGAAATCAACTTACTGTTTCTTCTCATCTTTTTCAGAGTAACGATCCGGGCAAAACGCCCTAGTGAACGGCCACTTTCCAATGAAATCAATGAAAAAGGCTCTATCCACCAGAGATTTTCACCAGGCTAATTGCTTTTAATGTATGAATATTATTTTTCAATCAAGTCAGGTAACAGCAGATTTAAGCTCTCAGCCTCTTCTGTTCATCTTCAGAGAGGTGGTTCATCTGATTTTCACCAGGCTAATTGCTTTTAACGTATGAATATTATTTTTCAATCACGTCAGGTAACAGCAGATTTAAGCTCTCAGCCTCTTCTGTTCATCTTCAGAGAGGGAACTTAATCTTTTCTACAATACCATGAAAGCTTCAACTACTTCTTGGCTTTAGATGAACTGCAACACAATCTTCCAAAACTATGATATCCTATTAGAGAGAGAGAGAGAGATAAATTAATGATCAATTTAACACCTTGGGGATGAGCATCACATATACCTGACTCATAAATTGCTCAGAATCCTTGATTATTCCCACCAGTTATTTTTTTATTGTAAATTTTGCTTTATTTTGTCAGGGCATTTTCTCAATTCAATTAGGCAAAATTTTCTGTTTTGAAAAACCGGTGATAACCCAGATAGCATGAACATTAGCAGCAAGTTACATTTTTTCTGATATTATCTTGTTGTGACAAATTTGAATTGAGAAATTCACAGTAAATCTTCCGCAGGGTATACCATTACCCACTTACATGAGTAGTTTGTTGTGAAACTGATGGCAAGACAGCCTTTAATTCACAAAAGTGACGAAAGCAAAAATCCCTCTGTTGAGAGAATAGATAATTAGCAGATACACAGAAATTTTATTCGTTTGGCACTGCTTTTATTAAACGCTATACTTATCAAATACCAAAAAAGGATTGAATTGAAATGTACAAATATTACCCTAACTTATTTATGGTGGTAAAAACAATGCATGTACTTTAACGGTGTGTATGTATCAGTAGATCTGGTCAGGTCTATGGACCCCTTCGAAGGGGTTAAACTTAACAGTTCTAAACAGTTGATGTGACATGGAAAGATTATTACTTAGCAGTAAGTTTGAAGTATTTTTTATTACTTCTTTGCTGTTATTTTGCAATAACTTGGACACAGCATGAATTTAATTTGCACGATAAGTTAGCTGCAAGTTCAAAGTGTGGTGACTTCGGCGTACTTGCTGCAGTTGTGTTATGAAATTTCAGTCTTGTCATGCTGAGCTTGCTGCAACTTTGCAAGTTTTCAAAGCAAGACTTCTGCAAACTAAAAATGCTATGTGGGAAAAGATTAAAAATTCTGTAAAAGACATTCATCGCAAAGGGGTTAAATATACAATAGTTATGTCAAACCCTTACCGTAGAATGGTATACAAACACTGCATCGCATAGTTATAATAAGTCTACTAGATGAATTACTTACCCATAGTCAGGCAACATCACAATTTTTTTTGAATTACTGTAACTAAAATTCTGCCTCCTATAAGCATTTAAAAGTTAATCAAATAAAAATTGGGAGTAAAAAAAAAAATAATAATCTGCCTATTATATGAAAGTCATCTCACTATACATTCAGGCTGTAACTTCTTAGAAATGCTACATAAAATTCAAATACAAATAAAAGCAAAAGTATTGTTGAAATAGTAAGAATACACATGCATTTTTCCCACGTTTCATAGCTCATGCATCAGCTTGGATTACATATAAAATTTGACCACTCATAAAAGTAAAAAACACTGACGATACATATGCAATAGCATTTATCAGGGACATACTCAAGAAGAAGGGAACTGAGAGGCTACAGTAGCCTTACCTCCCTCCCCCTCAAAATCTGTATTTTTTACATAATTTTGTACACAAGACCATTTCCCAGCTCAGCTCTCCACTTTCTCGGAACAAAATCCTAGATACCCTACTGACATTTTTGTGTATTAGAATTCTGAAACATGGAGAGAATTGCGACCCGTCCCTTAATCTCTGAGAAAAGTATGAAGTTTTTTAAAAAGTACTGAGAGGTGGAAAAAATATAAAAGGTTGTTAATGATTGCGATTAAACTGATTATTGCAATTACATCCACCTCATTTTTAGCCGTTTATTCCCTAACACTGCTTACCATATCCACTGAAAACATTCAGTTTTGTAAGTTATTGATATTTAACAACAATAAAAGAGTTCAACTCAAGAACATAACTTATATTTTGGTGTGGGGGTTAGCTTTCAGTTACGACTTTCTTTTAAATAAAAGTACATGAATACATATTTTCACAGATGTGCTTTTGATACCTGTAAAATTCGATAAGTCTTATTTTCAAAGAACCAACTTTTTTTGAAAAAGTTATGCACTTTTCATTCCTTCTCCACCCTAAAAAAATCTTGTATATATGTCATTGATCAGAAGATATATCCTACCTCTAATATATGTTAATATTACTCTACATATGACTACAAGTTTTTTAATCATAATATTAAATTCGTAAAATTACACTGAGCAAAAGCAGTAGAAGTAACAGGATCATATCTAACACGAAAAAATTTTTAATATTGACGTAACCAAAAAAAAAAAAAAAAAAATTATACGAGATACCAAATAAAAACTAGTCTGAAAGAAAATGAAACAGAAAAAATATACAAAACACTTACTTAGTATATGTTTCTCCGTTTATATTTATTTTTCCATACGCTAGACGATAACAACAATACACGTTTAGCAAAAAATGACACTTCACACTTCGGCATTTTCTTTAAAAAAAAGTTGTGCATAAGCACTTGACAATCGCATAATGTGCGAAAAAGAAGCCAATATGGTAAGCCTGAATTCACTCAAAAGATGCCAAGAATATGTGCAGTCGAGTGCGCAGTTGGCAGAATTTGTGTTCTACCTTTTTTGCGTCATATCAAAATGCCCTATGGAGGATATTCCATCTGCGTTTTGATCACGCGGTCAAGGTAAAAACTTCTAGCGTAAAGAAGGGAAGGCTCCGTAGACGTATAATGTAAATCCCCGCTAGCCAATGAAACAGTTCATGAGGCAAAGCAGTAGTATCTTCCCTTCTTATCAGATAGAAGTTCCTTGGGTAAATTACCGGTATCACGTGACTCTTTTCAGCCTCGAACGCGAAATTTGACTTTCCATAAGACTTTTAGCATTAGTGAAAATCCTGCAATTTCATTGGCTATCGCTTCACCGATAGCCAATGAAACTGAACCGAACTTCTTTCCCTGAAAGGACAAGTATAAGAGTAAAATACTGTGTAAAGCCGGCACAAGGTATTTTGGTAAAAAAAGCGTATGAATGATCCAGCCTAGTGGTTAAGACTAGGGCTGGTTAAGATTTTGCATTTGTAATCCTAAAATTGCGTGTTCTGTCCTCTCGCTGGCGTTTTCACTTTTTTAGAGTTTTGTTTTGTTTTATTAAGTCAGTCAGTTAAAATCAGTCGATCTTTATCACCAGTTCCTTTGTAATTTTTTTTATCAATTAGATTTTTTTAAAAACAAATTAAATAATTAAATTAAAAAAATCATTTAATCCATTTTTTAATAATTAAAGTAAACATTTATTAAAATGCAATAATAAATCTCTTAGGTTTATATTAAAAGTATTTTCAGGTTAGAACTTTATAAAGTTCTGATCATTTTAAATTTGTCTATTACTATAGTAACAGATAAAAGTAAAATTATCAGAATTAATGTATTAAAGGGGGGGGGGGTATTTTAAAATTATTATTGAGACAAAAAAAATCTTTATTAATTTATGATAGGTTATTTTATAAATTTTTTTTATTGTAAATATTATACAGATAATTAAATTAAATTTTAAAATTCATATGACTTATACAGTATTTTTCTAATAAATAAATTTATTTAATAATTAAAGCGTAAAAATAATATTTTCTTAAGTCAGTTAGTTAAAATCAGTTGATCTTTATTACCAGTTCCTTTGTAATTTTTTTTTGTCAATTAGATTTTTTTAAATAAATTTAAATAATTAAATAAAAAAATTATTTAATCTATTTTTTAATAATTAAAGTAAACATTTATTAAAGTGCAATAAGGTTATTTTATAATTTTCTTATTATAAATATTATAGTAATTTTTACAATAGATTTAAATAATTAAATTAAAAAATTCATTTAATCTATTTCTTAATGAAGTTAGGTTATTATATTATATATTATTATATTTGGGCATTTTAATGAATTTTAGGTTACTTTATAATTTTTTTATTGTAAATATTATACTATTTTTTTAAAATAAATTTAAATAATTAAATTACAAAATTCATTTAATCTATTTTTAATAATTAAAGTAAACATTTATTAAAATGCAACAATAAATCTCTTAGGCTTACATTAAAATTACTTTCATGTTAGAACTTTATAAAGTTCTGATAAGTGTATAAGATAAGAGATAAGATATCTGATAAGAGACGGTATTTAAAATGATCAGAAATTTATAAAGTTCTGATCATTTTAAATTTATCTGTTACTTAGGTTACTTTGAAAATTTTTTTATTGTAACTATTATACAGATAATTAAATTAAATTTAAAAACTCATACGACTTGTAGGATATTTTTCTAATAAATAAATTTCTTTAATAATTAAAGTGTAAAAATAATATTTTCTTAAGTTAGTTAATTAAAGTCAGTTGATCTTTATTACCAGCTCCTTTGTTTTTTTTTT
Source organism: Maratus speciosus (assembly GCA_963932465.1). NCBI lineage: Eukaryota > Metazoa > Arthropoda > Arachnida > Araneae > Salticidae > Maratus > Maratus speciosus. The sequence goes on from OZ010796.1 coordinate 386,311,289, forward strand.
TTTTTTTTTTTTTTTTTTTTTTTTTTTTTTTTTGTAAATTAGGTTTTTTAAATAAATTTAAATAATTAAATTTAAAATTTCATTTAATCTATTTTTTAATAATAATGTAATAATAATGTATTCTTACCTTGCATTAAAAAAAAAAATTTTTTTGGAACTTTAGTAAGTTATATATATATATATATATATATGTATATATACAGGGGTCTGTCCAGACTTTTCTCACAGGGTCCTGTTTTTGTGAAATTGTGAAGTTTTTCTTATTTTTGTGAAAATTCTAGTCATAATTTTGTGAATTTTAAAGTATCGATGTCTTCATGTTCTATTCTTCATATATAAAAAGTTAAGTAATATGCTCTTTGGTGAGTTCAACTGCTTACTTACAGGCCAAATTTTATTTTTAAATGACTAAATTTGTGAAAAGTTCAATTTGAAAGTGAAAAAATTCTGTAAAAGGTCTATTTAAGAGACAAATAATTTTGTGAAGGGTCCTGTTTTGTGATAAAATGTTTTGTGAAGGGTCCTGTTTGGGGATAAATAATTTTGTGAAGGGTCCTGTTTCAGGATAAATAATTTTGTGAAGGGTCCTGTTTTAGGATAAATAATTTTGTGAAGGGTCCTGTTTTAGGATAAATAATTTTGTGAAGGGTCCTGTTTTAGGATAAATAATTTTGTGAAGGGTCCTTTAAAGGACCTAAAATTTTCCTAAACATATCCCTGATATATATATATAATTAGCAGAAGTAATTTATTAAAGTGTCATTTCTCAAAATTAAGTATTATCTTTCATATATAAAAATATTTATCAATTTATCAGCTGCTTTCTAATTTTTTTTATTGTATATTCATAACTACTAAATTCTTATCACTTATAAACTGTATGTTTAAAATTAATATTTATTAACATTTAATTGTAATATCTTTTAAACTTTCATGAAAAGTACTTTTATGTTAGAACTCCAGTTACATATAAATAATAATAAATAGAATTTATTAAAATATTCATGTTTAAAAATTAATTATTTTTCATTTATAAATTACATTAGTAATATATGTTTCAATGATAATTTCACCATTGAAGACAGTAAATTACTATACTTTAAGTAACTGAATGTGTAGTAAAAATGCAACAAAAACAAATATATATATATATATATATATACATATATATATATTATATATATATATCTGTGATTTTATAGTTATTATTCGCAAAAAGTTTTATTATATATATATATACATGTTGCAATAAAAATGCAATATACATCAAACATGAACAATGAAAAATATTATGCTATTAATTGCAATATATATATTTAAAATAACGATTATTATTATTATGGAGATTTTTGTTTTTATCTCTATTTATTAAATTATTATCAGTAGCTTTATTATTTTTATTCGAAATCTAATATTGTGATTATAATTTTACTTCATATGTACTTAAATGCAATAATAGTATCTTTTAAATTGACATAGAAAAATATTTTTATATATTTAGATGAAATTTCAATTACTTATTTTTACTTAAGCTGCTAGAATTTTAACATTGATTGCAAACATCTGAGTAAAAATAAAAAAAGCTACAAGCAACTTATTATAACAATCTCAATATTTTACCATAATTTAACTAAGTCAATGTTATTTTAGAGTTGTTGATAAGTTTTTTACTAGAAAATTAAATCAAATTTAATAATTAATTATATATTATGTTATTAATTGTATAACAATTGATTTTGTGTTCAGTATGAGAAATATATACGCTTTTTTTTAATGCATCAAATTATTATTATCAAGAAATACGAATGAAATGAGTAGCAGCGCTGTTACTCGGAAAAAAGGATTTTCTCCTTTCAAACAAAGAAGTTCGGTTCACCGATAGCCAATGAAATTGCCGGATTTCACACTAATGCTAAAAGTCTTATGGAAAGTTAAATTTCGCGCCTCGAACCCATATTTGGAATATCCTCCATTTACCCAAGGAACTTCTATCTGATAAGAAAGGAAGATACTACTGCTTTGCCCCATGAACTGTTTCATGGACCTTATGCACGCGACCTGAGGTCGAGGCTAAAATTCGTCTGCTGGCGGTATTTACTAGCGGTGTTTAGCATAGCAGTCTATGGAGTGTGAGTTATTAATGCTTGTTTGTTAAAAATACCGCAAAAGAATTCTTTGATGCAGCGCATATACTTAATATATTGTAATCTAAATTCAAAATGTTGTTCTGTATGCGAGAAAATTCCCTAAGTTTGCAAATTTTCAGTTAAAATGTATGCACTCAACCTGGGTCAAGGCTAAAGTCGTCTGCTAGCGGTGTTTGCGCCTGCGCATACTGGTATTTTGCCGGTGCAGTAACTAGAATAACAGATCATCATACCGCCAGCTCTGGCGTCTGACGTCATCTGAATAGAGTCCATTGGCTAACAGAGATTTGCATTACACACCTACACTGTTAAAAATATTGTGAAAAATTACCTCTGTTTTTAAAGGCTATCTATTTTCTGACCAATGAGAACGCTACATAAACACCCACGAAGCGTTTTCATTGGTCAGAAAATAGATAGCCTTTAAAAACAGAGGTAATTTTTCACAATATTTTTAACAGTGTACGGAGCCTTCTCATCTTTCGCTAGAAGTTTTTACCTTGACCACGTGATCAAAACGTAGCTGGAATATCCTCTATTAATGAAATCCATGATCTGTACCTGAACGCCGAGCTGAAGGCACAGTATGTTTATTCCATCGACGATAAAGAACCACTCCATGTTTCTGCCTCCTGAGCTCGCGCGCATGTCGCACGTGCATCTTGAACACACCCTACCAAAGTGTCTGTTTTTCTCTTTATAATTTCTTTGGTAATACCCTGTTCACACTGCGTTATCGGAACTATCTTAAACTTCCGAACTCTCTGAGGGAGTTCCACAAACTCTCTGAGAGAGTTTCAACTTTCTTCGGGCTAGAGACAGTCACGACCATTCACTCTCGCTGGATGTAAAGCTTCGCATTAACTGATTGGGTGTTGCGGGCGGTTTTATGTTAAGCGCATGCGCAAACAACACAGTGACGTTCACTGAGTTATCTTAAGTGAGTTTTTCCATGTGAACAGGTTTCCAATTCCGGGAGGGTACCACTTCAAAATTAAGAGAGTTCGGCGGCCTAAGATATCTTAAGTATCGTAGTGTGAACATAGTATAAGGCCATGGGTAAGAGCGTGTTCAGAAGTTTATGTCATGGAGTAGGTCTTATCGAAGAAAGGAATTTTAACATAATTCAATTATTTCATTATTTTTAATGGTTCAAAAAAGGTAAAACCAACGACTATATTTCTTTATCCTTCCAAAACATGGTTTTCGTAACAGGACTACATGCCTATGTTCACTCAGACAAAATCTAAAATAGTCGGGAAAAACATCACGTGACCTTCTTTATCTACTTTAGCCCATTTAGCATTTAAAATTAGTTAACCAACCGCACACAAACTCCGCGCAAGCTGCTCAAAAAAATTGTGTGGGCGATTTGATCACGTGATTGTGCGTTTTCTGCTTATGTGTTATTGGTTGTGCTTTGTTTGGTAGGTTGATTGATACAATTTAAGAATTCAACTGGTGATCTAAAAATTTTAACTTTTTAACAATTTTCTTTTTATTTATTTAAAAATGATTTATCAGTTGATTTATAACTTCTGTGATAAATAGAATGCTGTTAGTAAACCAAGATTGTGATATCAACATATGAGATTTGTTTGTAATCTACTATACTGGATGGATTTCAATGGAATTTGCACTGTTAGTTAGACAGTTTTTCAGAGACGGTTTTAATATATATATTTCTTATTTTATGATTGCATATTTTAATACCGTGTGGATAACAGACCAAAATACATCATAAAACATGAGAAATAAATGGCATTCAAAATTCTGTTAGTATAAGCAAAATACTTACTTATACTTTCAGTAGAAAATTTATAAACATTCTAATCATACTTTATTCACTACAAAAATAGACAGCAGACCTATATATTTTATCTCTTTAAAAAATATATCTACAGATATTTTTAGTTAAAATAATCTACAACTATTACATTTTATTTTTATAATGTTCAAAGTAAAATATGATTTCCAGCCTAGTCTCGATAAAAATTCACTCGTAAAGTATTCAAAAAAAAAAAAAAAAAAAAGAAAATCAAGGAATTATCCTACGTGCAAAAGGATATTTTTGCACAATATAGTATATTATTTTTTCATTTGGATTTGCTTAATGTTTATATCATTATACATATACATATATAATCACTTAGAAACGAAACTTTAAATATTTAAAAGGCGTTCAGATGTAAAACTTTCATCTCGAAATACCTCATTTTCTCACATTTAAATAGATATTTTATTATTATAATAAAAATACACGTGCCTCTGTATAATAAAAATAAAAAATATATCTTCATCAAAAATATCTTATTCATTATGAAAAATATAAAACAACCAATAAACAAAACAAAAAAAAATTATGATTACAATGTGGGACTGGAAGGATTCGAACCCAGAACCTCTAGTCTCGAGTTCACTGCCTTATCCATTCAGCCATCTAGCACACGTTCCTTTTGCAACAAAATATCTTTATAATTAGCACCATAATTAATCAAATCCATGATCTGTTCCTGAACATACTACGTGTTATTCCATCCATGATATTTACCCACTCCATGTTCCTGTCTCCTGAGCTCGCGCGCGTGCAGCCTGAACACACTCTAAGGCTTTGCCGTCAGCTGTCGATCTTTCGTTTTTCGTATAAGCTATTTGCTTTACTATATTCAAATTCGATAGTTGTTAGCAGTGGATTTGAATTTGAAGATAAACTTGATGACAAGAAATGCGACTAGATTCTTTAGCTATTTTTTTTTTAATAGATGTTACATGAAATAATGGAGAAGCGAAGATTAATTACTTTTCTAGATCGCAAAATAAGTAACTAAGGTATCGCTGAATTTCGGTACGTTTTGGTTAAATTAAAGGCCTTCGTTACGTTTTCAAATGCAATAACCACATTTCTAAGTGTTTTTAAATAAAATATTTCTAGTATTAATAATACCGTATGCCTATTAATATTGCCCGTCAGTCTCGTGCTACGCAATGTTTACTATAATTAATGGTCTTATTTAGTGTTTATATTTTCTTTTGCAATCACATTTAACTGTTTTTTCTAAGTAAATATTTAGTGTATCATTAATAATCTATCACATATTAATTAATACAATGTATTGGTGTTGTAAGTCTGTCTGTCCTGCACTAAGCTATGTTTACATATTTCTTTATATCTAGAATTCCATGTAAAATGCGGAATCATTCAAAGGACTTTTTTTTTTTTTTTTTTTTTTTTTTTTTAATGGACACCTTAAGTTAGTCTGCCTACAGGATCCAATTGAAAAATTAAAGTACATTTAATACTTTCCAACACATTTGAATTCAGTTTGTCAGTCTGTACTGTGATTATCATAAACTCAAATTTCTGTATCATTGATATATGTTACTCAAATTAACTTTAGCATCTTTCCTATTGAAAATGGAGTGTGTAGCATTTATAGGGACAATGGGGAGAAAATCGTTTGAGGTAAATTTGAATGATGTTACACTACTTCAAAGCTGTAATTGATGTGCATTTATGAAATGCACTAAAGCATGCTTTCTGTATAGTATGGTATATAATAAAAATGAGATGCTTTCACCCTGAGCTGTTTTTATCCCAGTCATCGGTTGAGTATAAATATTACAAATTTGTTATTTAAAACTATTTGTCAGGGGCATGAAAATCGCGAAACATTGTCATTAGAGAGTATTTATATGATTAATACTTATTTCTATGTAAGAAGAATTTTTTTAATGAAATAATTTGTAATTGTTATTACACTTTTATACAATGCACTTTCAGCATCAGGTTCTGATGTCACAAAATTTTTTGGACTTCGATTTCAAGTCATCAGGCTTGGATGAAAAAAAAAAGCCTGAATACTAATGTCAAAACATGTATCCTCAATTTATGCGGTCTCTAAAAAAGTACAATTAATGTCTATGAGAATGTTACACTATTTCAAACATAATGAAATTGATATACATTACTGAGATATATTACAAGATGCTTACTGTATGCATAATTGTTATCATTCGTTTTCAGGGCGACAAAAGATTTTGATTGTAGTACGATGGTCGTACTGCCTATGAGCGACAAAAGATGAAAGTGTATTTTCGAATGTGGTAGGCATTTTTATGTTTAACTAAATTTTTGCATACTTTTGCACATTAATATTGAAAAAATACTTTGGGTCATTCTATGGTAACTTATAGATTCCCTTAAATCCGCAACCCTAAAATCCACTTATTTTTTCAGATGTAAACAATGAAATTTACAGTTAAGTTGCAGGAACAAAATTCAAGATGGCGCCAAAATCAGCAACTACCACAATGTTTTTTTTTACTAAATTTTTTGTTAATCATTCTCTTTTGGTTATTACAGCTGATTTATTACTAAATAAATTTACATTACTTTTGATTTTGATTTGTGGATTATACATTTGTGCGGATTATAGATCATTCCTTTGTTTAAATTTTATTTTTTAAAGTCCGACTATAAATTAAGAACAACTGCACAAAAATTATAATTACATTGGAAAAGGAAAACATAATGCAACATTGGTTGAATATGTTTAATAATTACGATTAAAGAAAATTTAAATTAGAGAAATTAAATTATATACAAAAAAAAATTTACACATTGACACTACATAATGGTAGTTTGTTTTGGTTTGTTGTAAATGTTTTTCGGTAGTCAATGAACACTCATTACTTCTTGCTCCAAGATAAAACTTTGTTACTCAAAGAAATTTAAATATTTATGTCCAATTTATATTTAAATATTTATCCATTGGAAAATTGATAACTGAAAAAATATATACACCAAATTTAACTTTATGAGTTTAACAGTTCGAATGACAATTTTCATTGTTTACATTCCAACATGTAGTGCGGATAATAGACATTTGCAGATTATAGATCAGCAGATTTCACAGAGTTGACTGTATAACACAAAAAAATATTTTGTAACTTTAAACATCATGTATCATGTAAACTTTATTACATGATTTCTTAATTAAACCTATTCAAATGTCAATTTGAATGAAAATTACCTAAAAAATCAGAATAAAATTTTTTTTAATGGTAACTTACATTTCTTTTTCAATAATGTCAGTTACCATAATAAATAAATTGAAAAGAATGTATAACAAACTGTTAAGCGAAAATATTAATTATATATTTAAATAATAATAAAATAAATTATATGTATTTAAATAAAAATATTAATATTAATTATATATTAAAATAATATTAATACAAATTATATGCATTTAAACAAAAGTATTAATTTTAATTGTATATTTAAATATTATTTAATAGAAATTATGTATATTTCAATATTAATATTATCTATATATATTTAAATATTGATATTAATTAATTATATATATTTAAAATTGATATTAATTATATATTTAAATAGTAATAATAATATAAGGAAAAAAAGAAAATTTTCAATTATACTAATCTTCCACTACTTTATAATTACATGGTACATCAGTAATTAGTAAAAAGAATAACCGTAAATTAATAGCGATTTTTATATATGAAGATAATGCTTGATTTTAAAAGATGAGAACTTAAATATCAAGTTAGTAGAATTTAGTAATCTCTTGCAACACAAACATAAAAATATTTTTAATGTAAGCTTAGGAGATATTGCATTTTAATAAATGTTCATTTAATTATTAAAAAGTAGCTTATATCAATTTAAAATATATATATATTAATTATTGAAATTTATTTCAAATAAAATTGTATGTAATAAAAATTATTAAATTTCATTTAAGTTATTTTTAATTTAATTTTGTTTACTTAATTGTAAGTAAAATTTAATTTAATTATCTAATTGACAATAAAAATAAATACAAAGCAACTGATCTTTATATGTTTATAAATATTCTTTATTAACTAATTCAATAAAGATCAAAACAAAACTCTATAAAAGATAAAACAGCAGCAAGTACACATCTTAAAACCTAATGATTAAAAGTTTTGCTTTAACAAACATGCTATGCCATTCATACACAAATTTATCTTTCACCAAAGTCCCTTGGAGAAATTGCCCTCTCGGCAATGCGCAGAAAGTATGTGCAACCGTCCAAGATCAGAAGATCAGAGTTGCTGTTTACTTCCCAAGGGCTAGTCACCGTTTGCACATATTCGGATGTTTGTTTTCAGCGATTTACTTTCTGATGCTACATAAGCTTGATTTGAATAAATTATTTTTCATTTTTAGATGATGAAACTGTTATTTTCTACTTGAAAGTATTCAAAAATACCTGTATAAAACAAACCTCCATCATTTTTTACTAAAACTGTTTTCTTTTTCCAAACCTTTTAAGGTAGACTGTTTCATAAATTTTAAATGTTATTTATATAAAAAAAATATATAATTTATATTAAAAACACATTGTTACTTATAAAACGCTGCAGTTGCAGGGAAAATTTGCTTATCTAAACCATGAAAAAATATAAAATCAGAAACTTTGGGAGGGGAGGGGGGGGGGCATTACCTCTTTACTGTGCCCTGAATTTGTAACTGAATGCTCCTGTACCTCCATGAAACATATTTAAAAATTCCATATTCAGTGCTAAAAAAAAGAATGCTTTTCATGGTTATTTTTGATTTATTTATTTTTGTCTTCATTGTTTTAATATCACCTTAGTTTAAACTTTACATTTTAGCATGTAATGTTAGATTTCTGATGCAACTAAATTAGTTTCACAGTAGCATAAAATTTGAGATATTTTGTTTTTCATTTTACATATAATCATAAAATGTAGCTGCACAGATTATTTTTTTCTCTGGAAGAAACTTTAGATAAATTTTATTCATAAAAGTGAAAAAATGGGGAAAATTTTTTTTGCTTATTGTGTATGTAAATATATTTTGTAACGAATGTATCCCTTCAAAAAACAACTTAAAGAAAAGATCAAGCGCTTAACTATAATTTAGCATACAATTTTTATGGCTTTTTAAAACTGTAATTCTCATCCCAATTCAGGAAGATAGTTGTATTATTATTATATATAATAAAAAAAGAAAAACCTTGAAATAGCTGTAAACTAAATTTTTAAAATTTACTAGTGCTTTTCTTTATGTTGGTTTTTATGCATCGTGGCAAAAGATGTATTTGTTTTGTTTTATCAATATTTTATGTCATGAGACATTTAAATTTCTTATCACCCCCCACCTCATTCGCTTTTCGTCCACTAATGTGAAATATTAACTATTTTAGACTTTAAATCATAATCCATTTATATACACAACAGTAAATTCGTAGTTTTAAAAGCTTAAAAATAAAATCTATCTTAAACCTAAAAATAAATTGAGATTTTTTTTTTTTTTTTTTTTTTGGGGGGGGGGGGGGGATTTTTGGGAAAATTAATTTAAAAAATAACAGCAGAAAGTATTTATTTTAAAAATTGTTTTGGTGATTGCGGTTTTTATGAATTTCATACATTTTTGAGAGCCATATTTGAAAGAGATTCATATTTCGATAAAACAAGTTGGTTGATTTAAAAAAATGCAATTAATTATAAATAAATAAAAATAGAAAATAAACTCAAAAATCGCTGTGGGTTTTACTGGTGTAATAGTAATAGTATATTAATACTTGGAAATTTTTCCAGTGATTAAGCAATTAATTTGAAATAATGTAGTAGTAAAAGGCTTCAATTATTTTTTTAATTAATTTTTTTAAACATATTGTTCATAACTAAATATACTTAATATTTCTTTTCATTTATTAAATTCTTCTAATAAAAAATTTTTATGTGAATTTATTACTGTATTTTTAAATGCAGATTATTTATAATTAAGTGTACTAAACATGTGTTACTATTTCGATATTGCTGTTACTATTATTATTAATAAGAATTATTATTAATTATAAACATTACATGCTTTTTTATTTATATTATATAATTAGTTTATTATTAAATAAATAATAAATGTTTGTAGTATGTCAAATTATTTTTTATTTAAATAATATTTATTGTTATTATTAATATTATTTTGCGCATTTCAAACAATTATATATTTAAGATTTTGCATGTTTGATAATTTTTAAAATTAATTTTCCCCCAAAATTCCCCCCCCCACCCCCCCACCCCCCAACCCCAAACAAAAAAAAAATACTTTTAGGTTTTAGGTAATTTTAAAACTATGTATTTACTGTTGTGTATATAAATGGATTATGATTTAAAGTTTAAAATAGTTAATATTTCACATTAGTGGACCAAAATCAAAGGCTTAGGGAGGGGGTAATGGTAAGAAATTTAAATCTCTCCCAAGAAATTAAACATTGATAAAACAAAAAAAATACCCCTTTTGTCACAATTCATAAAAACCAATATAAAGATAAAATAGTAAATTAAAAAAAATTAGTTTACAGCTATTTCAAGGTTTTTCTTTTTTATTGTATATAATACTATAACTATCCTCCTGAATTGGGATGAGAATAGTAGTTTTAAAAAACCATAAAAATTGTATGCTAAATTATTACTAAGCACTTGATCTTTTCTTTATGTTGTTTTTTGAAGGGATGCATTCACTTGTAAAATATTTTTACGCACACAAACTACAATTTTTTTTGTCCATTTTTACACTTTTTATGAATAACATTTATTCAATGTTCGTAACTTCTTATAGAAAAAAAAATATGTGCAGCTACATTATATGATTATCTGTAAAATGAAAAACAAAAAATCTCAAATTTTATGCTACTGCGAAACTAATTTATTTGCATCAGAAATTTAAGAATATATGCTAAAATGTAAAATTTAAACTAAGGTGACATTAAAGCAATGAAGACAAAAATAAATAAATCAAAAATAACCATGAAAAGTTTTCTTTTTTTAGCACTGAATATGGAATTTTTAAATATGTATAATAGAGGTATAGGAACATTCAGTTACAAATTCAGGGGACAGTTAGGAGGTATCCCCCCCCCCTCCCTGAAAAAAAAATTCTGATTGTATATCTTTTCATGGTTTAGATATCCAAATTCCCCCTGCAACTGCAGCGTTTTATAAGTGGCAATGCGTTTTTAATATAAATTATATATTTTTTAATAATTTTTAATATAAATAACATTTAAAACTTATGAAACAGTCAGTAAAAGATTTGAAAAAAAAAAAAAAAAAACAGTTTTAGTATAGAAGTGATGGAGGTTTGTTTTATACAGGTATTTTTGAAACTTTCAAGTAGAAAATAGCAGTTTCATCATCTAAAAATGAAAAATAATTTATCCAAATAAAATTTACATAGCATCAGAAACGAAATAGCTGATACCAAACATCCGAATATGTGCAAACTTTGCTCGGACGTCTGGCCACTTCATCTGAATCTGGCCAGCCAATCAGAACGGCTCTGAAGGATGCAAGAACAGGTTCTAGAGTACGCTAGAACAGAAGTCTAGTGGAATTAGAAATGTCGCGAATTTGTGGAGAGATCAATTCTGTGATTGGATGTTGGTCACTCGTTCTCTGAATCGATGTGAATGTGAAATATCTTGGCGACGTTCATACTTCCGTAAATTAGAAATGAATTGTTCAATGTTACTCTGATATAGGCACATACTTTAAAAGATTAAATGATGTCATGATTATTTTGAAAGTTGTTGAGAAATGGAAATTTTAATCATTAAATCGTTACTGTGATTTGGAAAGGTAGTCTAAACATTTCACATTTTTCAATAAACTTATGTTGAAATCGTTTGTTTTATTTTGAATCGCATAGAAATCAGCTTTCCTGTGTTTTCTACTATGTTGTATTTCCCATGATTCCAGGATGATGTAGTAAAAAAAAGTCTGGCGGCATTCAGGAAAGTGGACCAATCAGGTTAGTTTTCAGGTTGCCACATTTTATGTTGCCATATATGGGGTGTTTGGCACTTGTCAGAAAAGTCGCCAAATGGGGTGTCTGGCCTGTTCTGGGATTGTGCCGGGGGTATCAGTATTCTTTAATCTGATCAGTCATAATCCAATTTAGATATTACTGTCACTATCATACAGACATGGTAAAGGTTTTAATATATACGTAGATGTACTGTGCAGAAAAAATTATCTGTGAATACATTAAAAAAAATCATTTTTTATACACTTTGTGTCAATTGGCCAATAAACACATACAAAGTATTATTAGGCTGTTCTGAAATCTAGACTGGCTACTTTGACACATTCGCAAATTCCTTTTTCATTCTAAATGCACTAAATGTGCAGTTATTATTTAGCATTTTCCATTTTTGGGTTAAACGTTAAAGGATCTTTCAGAAAATGCTGTTAAAGCATTTTAAGATAAATTTTCCATATGCTTCAGCTCTGGTATGGCCGCCATGAGACAACAATAAATTATAACTGAAGATGCAATACATTTTTTTTTTTAAATAAACATTATTCGATTTCCAATCGATGCATGTCTTGTCTATGAATTTTATGCTGAATGTGTCACATAGTTTGCGTTTTTAAGTGGAGAAAAATATTTGTTTTTAGGAAAGGGTTAAGTAACCAGTTTGACTTATAAATTTAGAGCAAATACAAGCTTATGTATGAAGAACTCAGTTCTTCAGTGAAACTTGCACAGAATCCCAGGGTGCACCAGGTTTCAGCATAGAAATATATTTTTCTCCGATTTCAGTTTCTTAATAAAATAGTAAAGTATATAAATTTTGGTATCTTCTCTCCACAGAAAAGACTGAAAATGTATTTTGCATTCCACTATGTCATGGAAAAAGGCTTGATCAAATTATTATAAATCTATAGCAAATAACACCTTATAATAATATATTAATTTCAAATGCTAAAAATGTGTAAATCAAAACCAGTAAAAATGTTTATTTCGACTGTTGACATGCTTCGACTCCCCACGAGTCATTTTCAGAAACAAATAAATATAAATAGAACAACTATTTGTTTTTGAAAATGACTCAGGGTGAGTCGAAACATGTCAACAGTCGAAATAAACGTATCTTTACTGGTTTTAAAGTTTTAATTTACACCTTTTAGCATTTGAAATTAATACAAATTATTATATTTCAAACGTGGATATGGACAGTGCTGAAAAATTCATAGTAGGGGATGCTTGTGATGCATGTATTGAAAGATGTGCAGTGAAGGATATCATATTTGAATCTTACTGTGTTAAATAAAGATAAGTCAGTTCATTTTATTTTCTAAAAAATCATTAAATACTACTTGTAAATACGGAAAGGTGCATTTTTAGAGCCAGAAAACATTGAAAATTCATAAAATTTAAAGTAACATAATTCCGTATGTTTTGATCATAAAAGAATTTATTTTTAAATATACTTCTTGGGATTTTCTTTTAATGTCATTATTTTTCTAAATATAAGTTATAAGAAAAGAAGGCTGTATAAAAATTAAATTTCGTATTTTAATGTGTAAGCAGCCTTTTGTTAAACAAATTGCAAATCTTAAACTATCATACTTCATTTGTATACTTCATATAATTCAAAGCATATTTCTATCATCAGCAGTTAGAGATAATTGTCATTACATATACAGTCTATCACTGATTTAACGAATTTCTCAATTTAGCAAATTTTTTATGCTTCCGGCGAAAATGGAACAAAAATACTTTGATCTGAAAAATTTGCAATCCTGATTTAACAAATAACTTTCGGTGTCAAAAAAAGGCAATATTGAAGAAACTTTCTGATATTTATAAAAAAAATTTCAAACTCCCTGATTGCTAATTTTCTGAATATGTATCTTGTGATGCAGGAGTATCTACTTGCGAAAACGTACATTACAGCGAGGTTATTAACAGCACTGGTTCAAATGAAGAAGGTGAAACAGAGATGAAGCATACAACGCGGGAGTTGTTTTTCCTTTATAAAAGAACTTCGGATATAAAATAAGTAGATGGAAATATCTTTAGAATTATTTAAATAAAGTTGAGTATTTCCGTGATGAAGTACAATTGCATGTAGCAAATAACGACACATGCCCAGAAGATTAAAATGAATACTTGTAGCGTAAATAGAAGTTTAATGAAGAATTGAAGACACATAGGTGTCTCGGGAGTGACCCCGCTGACACACAAGATCAAATCCTGATCTTTACATGATCAAGTACAGGCAAAGAGTGAAAGAGTTCACATTTTCATTCGTAAAGTTTTGGCGATAGATAGATATTGGGTAAGACACAGATCTTGCCAAGGGGTGACCGTTACATTGGAATACATGGGGCACTTTAAATTTAGATGAAAAGCCTAATAGGCGATAATTAGCCAAGCCCTAGTATGTGAGAAAGTAAGAAAGAATTCAAAGTCTGTCAATAGCATTGGAATGAGTGTGGTAAACTGAAAGGCGACATAAGTTTAAAAGTACATCTGAATATTATTAACTGCTGGTTTAACCAAAGTTTTGACTATCTCTTAGTAAAGGATCGAATTAAAAATCTGACAGAGAAATTTTATAGGCAGATGCAACACGAAAAGAATAACTCTTTCAAAATGAAATGGCTATGAATAATATTTTTTTATTTTATTTTCTTAGATAAAAGAGTATAGAGAGTTTTCTGGGAACGTTAAAGTAATGTGAAAAAGGAAGTAGATTAATTTAAAACTTAGATATACAAAAAGAAATAGAAAGGCGATTTTTATATTGATTGTTAATATTAAATTTTAACTATCTAGAGATCATATTAATTACCTCTAAAGAATAATATACAGTAGATTTCCGTTACAACGAACTCCACGGGACCTATAAAATATTTCGTTGTAACGATTTTTTCGTTATAACGGAATTACTCCTATTTATCTAATGAATTACATATACACGTACAGTAGGGTGGAACTAAAAAACGAAGTTTCGAATTTTATATTCTAATAGTGATTATTTTTTTCCTTTTTAACTCCATAAAAAGAAAATATTTTTCTTTTAATTTTAAAATGATATTTTCCGGTTCCTCAAAGTGCCTGATTTTCCATAAAAAACGAAAAAAAGCCAATAATTGCATGAAAAGATTTTTAAGCTTATTGTTAAATTTATATTTTGTAAAATTAAATTAATTAAGTGTTAATGTCCTGTAATAAAGAGAATAATTTAGTTTGAGTGCCTTAGAAAAGTTAGCCCCACTTTATTTGACTTTTGTAGAAGCCAGCGTCGTGGGCGTCGTCTTTCATTGTCTCTTATTTATTTGGCTGCGACACATAACAAGTTAGTCCGATTTAACGGGTGTTAACAGTTTCTTTAATTATTTTTCGATAAACATTCGGTGTCAAAAGTGACAAACTCTGTTAACGTACCTAAATCTAGATAATTGTTGAAGTGTCCTGTATTTCGTGAGCCAAAACAATTAACATTAGACTGTCATCTTTGACGAACATATGAAGAAGTTATGAAACATTATTTTGGGGTTCAATTTAACTTAAAATCTGACAGCTGGAATCTGGTACACACTATTTCTAAAATATCTAAAGCTGTTGAGGATACAATTAAAAGTGTATTGCTGAGACCTTCAATGACAACGGTTTCTGATACACAAATCATAAAAAATGATTAGAGACTAGTGCGAGAAATGTCAAAATTTGAAGAAAAATATTAAGATTAAAAGAATAATCCCACATCCAATATAAAATTGCAAATGTTAGGTAATCCTGTAAAAAACATTTCTTTGTGTAAAAGCACTAAATATTATCATGTATCAGAACAAGAACGTCACTTTCTCAAAGACCAAACAGAGATGGGGTGATGACAATAGGATCAATATATATAAAAACTACAAAAAATGTGTAGTAAGAGTGGAAATGGAAATATCAAGGAAAAGAGTTATTTTAAAACAAAAAAATGATGTTTTGATTGAATGATCGTCAAGTGTAAAAAACAGTTCGGAAGGAAATAGTTCAATCGGTTGTTTTTCTAAACCTGAATTTGATAATAAACACGGTGAAAGAACCGGAGTATTAGACAGAACTGCAAATATTATTGCAAATGGCACCTTAGAAGATAGGGCTATTTCTGATGATAATAAAGAAAAGGTAATTGAAAGAAGGACTTCGAAGACGACAAAGAGAAAAGAAAAGGAAGAATTTGAAAGAACAGGAAAGACGAAATGAGTTAATTTTAGAAGGTTAGTATTTTTATGGCAGAAAGGATAACGCTATGATAACTGAAGCAGAGGGAAAAAAGTATAAAGAATCATTAAAGACGAACATCTGGTCTCAGTTCAAAAAACAGGATAAAAATATATTGGTCATATTTCATTGACATCTTCTTCTTATATTAATATAGCCACTGCAATTTTGGTGTATTTTCAAAATAATAACACAGACATTTCAAGTTTGAGAGTTATTAGGTGAAACAGAAACGCCTTTAATGCAGGATGCAAATCTGGAGTTGTTAAAACATCGAAAGCAATACCCTAAAAACTTTATAATGGATGATTATTACATGCAAATGAACTTTTTTCTTATATACTTATTTCAACATCTTGCTGAAAAACTACAGGTACAAAAGGATTTTCTGGACCAGTAGGAAAGCGACTTGAAAAAATGCGAACATATTGAAATTATAGACTATAAAAACATTTATCCTATCTTGACGGTCTGATCGGATGAAGAACTTAAAGTACAAACAGGGGATACACCTGAATTTTAGATTTTCCTTGTCATACTCAAACAGTGGAAACGTGTGTCAAAATTGTCCCGCGAGCTGCGTCAACCGTCTTTAAATATTAAGCAAAAGACGGCTTAATCTTGGGAAAGTTGAATTCCCACAATGTAATGACAAAGTTTGCCTAAAGAGACAGTAGGTTGAATATCCAATTTAATTAATTCATAACAAAGGGAGGTAAGGAGGGTGGAAGTCGATATTTAACCACCTCCTCGTGGTGACTTCTGGATAGTATTTGCTAAATAAAAGTAGATATGAGCTAACAGCTATGTTGTTTACTTTCAGTTACTTTATACTGAAATTTCAAAACTTTGACCTCCTTGAGGAACTGGAAAACAACTTAATTTAAAAAAACCTTTTCAGCCAAAAGTTTAGACATCCAAAAAGGAAAAAAGTTTTCACTATTACACATTAAAATAAAAAAGTTTTTTTTTTACCCTATACTTAAGTTCCACCCTAACGTACAGTAATTATGTAAGATAAATTTACCTTTCATTATAGAAGATTTTTAATGGAAGATTAGTTAAATTAACATAGAAAAAGTTAGTAAAATAAAATTCAATATTAAAAATACAAAATTACGGACTAACCTTTATTTAGTAGTCACATTATTGCAGAAAATCTGTGATTTTAGTTTGTACAAAGGAATGTGTAGTTGATGATAACAAAAACGTGTGCAACGAATGAACATGAGAAAATACCTCCTCTGAAACATTCTTTTGATGAGAAACAAAAGCACGTAATTTCTCCAAGTATGAGAGAGTTTTCGAAGCAGTAGCTTTTGACTCGTAGGTAACATGAATATCGTCATCACTACTTTCGTCATTTTGTCGGTCTAATGTAGTTTTAATGGACAAAATGATATCTTAATCAGACACTTCAGAACATGTTTGAATATTCTCATCCACAGATAAGAAATCCACCTGATCCGGGACTAATGTTAATTTTTTGGCAGCCTTTCAAATTGTGTTTAACTCAGAGGACTCATCCAAATTTAAAATTTTTGATTCATTTTCTTCGGTCTCAGTTAACCGGGCATGTTTTCAGCTGTTAGAAATTGTTTTCTAGCTAATTTCTTGCCACGAACCAGAGATTATTTCAATAGCTTCTTTGAGATTTATTTTTGACCTTTCGCCATTCTCTAAGCCCCAAAGATTTTTTTTTAGCAAAACAGTTCTGTAGCGAGATTTTACAGCACATATGATGCCTTGATCTAGAGGCTGTAGAATAGAAGTGCAATTCAGAGGAAAGTACTCAACTTAAATGCAGTCTAATTTGGGGGATTATCATGAGGCATGCAGTTATCAATCAGGGAATCAGGAGAAGAATTTTTCCATTTGTTAGCTTCCATTTCTTTGTCAAATTGCACTAGCCAATCATTAAATATATCTTGTGCTATCCATGCCTTCTTATTGAATTTATAATCGCAAAGTAATGAATGAGAGTTCTTAAAGCAACGGGGCTTGCCAGAGTGACCGACAAGGAAAGAAAAGGAATTCGGGAAAAGAAGTAGACAAAAGAAGAAATAGCTAAGGGGAGAAGAATCTGAAATAGCACCTGTCCCCAAAACAGAAATGTTATTTTTTTTTATCTTTGACATTCTATTGGAAGTATCTTTCATTTCTGTTGAGCAATTGAAAAAAAAAAAAAGAGCTCGATGAAGATTTTTTGTTGTAACGGAATTCTTAAAAAAATGCACTTCGTTAAATCGGAATTTTTAATACATTGGGGTTAATGCAATTTGAAAAGGGGATTTGTCACAATTCGTAGAAACGGGATTTTTCGTTGTAATGGAATTTGTTGTAACGGAAATCTACTGTATGTGATATCAAATGATATCACAAAGCATACAACATTCAAAGAAGCAGATAGCAGTTTGGATACTTTGAAACAGTATCTGATGGTGCATGATTGTGATGTATTTATGTTTAATGAAAACGAAAACATGTACTTGAACTTTTACTTGACGGACAGTTAACAGTAACCGATTAACTGTGTGGTTGTTGTGATTTGGATAGCTATCAATGATAGATGTTATGCTGGTGCTGGCCAAGCAAGTATGATATGGTGTGTTGTATAATAAAGTATCTTATTTAATTAACTAAGTGTTGTTATGAATAAATACCAATTATTATGACACCACAAATTATCACCATCAATATTTATAAATTCAACATGGTGTCAGGCCAATAATAAATCCGATTAAACCGGATTGTCGAACTCATGTCTTACAGACTGCTCGGCAGACGTGAATTTTAGTATGAACTTTTGTGTGTTTAACTATTTATTGTATTCAAAATGGAAATGAATACTTCAGGCCACCTGGCGTTATATTTAATGGAAATTTGAAAGAGAACTGGTTGAAATGGAAACATAAGTTGAATAATTTTCTGTTAGCGTTGGAAAAAAATGAAAAGACAGAACCGGTTAAAATCGCCATATTGCTAAACCTTGTTAGAGATGGAGAAAATATTTACAATACTTTTACATTTGAAGGTGATGACACAGTTATCAAGAAGTTTGACAGTTACTGTTTGCCCCGGAGCAATGAAGTATTTGAAAGTTTCAAGTTTTTTTCATGCTCGAAGTTAGAAGGTCAGAATATAAACTCGTACGTAACAGAATTAAAAACACCTGAAGCATCATGCAACTTTGGGGACTAGGAAACCAGCCTCATTTGCGACAGGATTGTTCTAGGTGTAAATGACCATGGATTGCAAGAGAGACTTTTGAGAGAACCCAAACTAACATTGCAAAAGGCTGTAGATAACGTTCGTGCTTGCAAAATTTGCAGAAAACAAGTAGAAGCTATTAATGATTCAGGGAATAATATTGATGCTATAAACAAGCATCCAATTAGAAGATCTAATACTGTGGATTGCCAGGCTTGTGATAGAACTGACATAAAGGGTCAATGTCCTGCATATAATAAACTGTGCAACAAATGTAAGAGGGAAAAACACTTTGCTGAAACTTACCTCTACACACAGCTGCAAAGTATTATAATAAAACTGTGAATGAAGTACAGTTTAATGACTAATGCTCACACTGAAAATAGTGACTCAAATTTTTACCCTTATATGACTAATATTTGTCTGTTTATTGATAGTCTGCATGATATTAATTCTATTAAGTGTAATGAATGGCTTAAGGTTATATCAGTTGAAGGTCAGCATTTATCTTTTAAACTTGACATTGGCACCCAAGTCAATGTCTTACCTTTGAATATTTTCAAAACATTAAATTTAAAACATAAATTAACTTCAACTGATATTGTCTTAGTAGCCTATGGAAATAATAAGCTAAAACCTGTTGGTTCTGTAGATCTAGTTTGCAGTACTGAAAAATATTCTAATGTTTTGCTTACATTTGTTATCTTTGATGTTAAAGCTAAGTCAATTTTAGGATTGCAAGCTTGTGAATAACTACAATTAAGTATATTGATAGTGTTTCTCTTGAATCCAAAATAAAAGTAATTGAAAATTATAAAGTTGTGTTTGAGGGATTGGGAAATTTTCCCAAAGAACCACATATTGAAACAAAACCTGATGTGCATGCTGCAATTAATGCCCTTAGAAGGGTACCTCTATCTTTACATAAAAAGCTCAAAATTACTATTGATGTATTAGAAAACTTGGGCATTGTATCTCAGGTACCGTATTTTATGGAAGAAACACCACACTCCTCAAAATTGGTCTAAATAAGCTTAAAAATATCGTAAACGCTGCACCTGTGGGAACGCTACTTTTGTCAACAATGTCTCATTGACCTAACTTTAATCAATGTTTTCTGAACAATGTAATGTGCCTCATTTTTAATAATTTAGTATTCTAAAATTTTATTTAAAATATTTAAATCTGGTTTTAAATATTTTTATGTAATTCCTTTAATTAAGGAGACATCAATTGTCATTAAAACCATCCAGAGCGCGGGACACGGACCCTCTCCTTAGGTGCACAACATTTTTTTAAACTAGCCGTCACAACTTAGCCATGCTTTTTACGTTGCATGCACTTTAGCCCTCTTTTAGCTTCTACTCAAAACCCTCAAAACTGAGTTGTCAATATCTGAGTGGAAGAGGAGTAAATTTTCTTTGTCCACCTGTATGGTTCAGTATCATCATCTGAAATGTCACAGTTTTTATAATCGGTAAAGTCAAAAAGTTTCGTGTTGTTGAGCAGGGGACTTGGGAACAGTCTTATAATAATATATTCATGGGATTAATGAATTTTTATTTTAGCCCATTTTACACGTGTGGGAAAAAAATTATAAATGCCGTACTTGACAAAAAAAAAAAAATTTCAAACTCATAACACCACGGCGTTTCTTCCATAAAATATGGTAAATAAACCATAGTTTAGTAGTTGTCGAAACGCCTAATGGTAAATTGAGAATATGTATTGATCCAAGAAACCTTAACAAATCAATTAAGCGTAAACATCATATAATGCTTTCAGCAGATGAAATAATACATAAATTAGAGGCTAAACAATGTTTTTCGGTGCTAGATTTGAAAGATGGATTTGGGCAAGTATCATTAGATGTGCCAAGTTCAGAGTTATGCACTTTTAACTCTCCCTTTGGTAAATATAAATTTAATATTATGGATAAACTAATACTTTTTGTTTTATAAATGTATTAAAAATTAAGAAAATTATATAATTTTTCCTGGATGGTAAGGAATTCAAATAGTGTCAAAAGTAGATGTTACCATTTGAAAAATCAATGTTTGTGCATTTTTTATATGTAGACAATCCCCAAAGCAAAATTTATGAATAACATTTAATAGTAGATATCATCCACAATCAATTGGTACCTACGCCCTTTTTATATGGTCATTTGCAGGAGAATTGGTAGGGAGTAATCCTTTTTTCTTTTTGCATGATTCTTATAAGGTATCTATTAACAAAAGAATAAAATAAGAAAGCCCTATCTTTGATGTCAGTCATCTACTACAAGCTAATCTGTGTTCAACTTGCTGGAAATTTTAGATATTACATGATTCGTTTTAGAAAACTGCTTAACATTATGTAGATTTGATGAAACTTTAACCGGGACGTCGCCATGGGGGGGGGGGGGAGCTTCCACCCCCCCCCCCCCCAATATATGTGAACTTGGGAAATTTGAGCTTAGAGTTGGGAAATTCTAGATTTTTGAGACATTTTCTTTTTTAAAAGTAATAGTAAAAAAATTTCAAAATTTTTATTGATTTGGTGATTATTTTGAGTACTGCAACAGTAAACAAGTTAAATTATCAAAAGAAATACAAAAATAAATCAGCCACATTCAATCTATCATTGTATTTTTCAGTTCTACAAAAATATTGTACATCTACCAGACCTAAATTTCTCTACTCCTGTCCATCAATAAATGACTAACCAGTTCCTTTATTTCCTCCAAAACTTTGTTCCTTTCTCAAATTTCACCCTACCTCCCCTTCTCCTCCCAAAAGAGAATCCAGCTATTTTAATCCAAAGGGATTGCAGCTTCTTATGAAAATATGAGATCACTTGTAGCACAACAGAAAGGAATGTAGTAACCTATTTGAAACACAGCTATGGGCAAGAAGATTTGATGAGTTTTCACAACTTTTATGACTAATTTTGCGATTTTTGGACAATATTTTACTCATTCTCATGATTTTTTTGCCGCAAAAAATAGTTAACCCTTCGCTGTCAAGTAAAAAGCATTATATGAGCAAATGCGGATATAAGAAGTCGTTAGTTTAGATAAATTTGTCACATTTTACTTTTATTTGTGTGTGGAAATATATATCAGTCCTGTTCGTTTATATTCATATGTGCTTATAAAATTTTAAACCGAAAGTCCAGTGTTCTGTGTTTAAAGCTGTTCTAAAAAGTTTCTATAAATCTCAGCACAAAGAAACCCTTCATAATAGGAAAAGAGTTTTCGTGCAAGATTTTTGAGCATCTAAAAATCCATTCAAGGATGAAAAAGGTAAAAAATGGATGATTTTAATTTGGAACAGAAATATGACCATGAAAGCAGTCCATCAACTGAAGAAAAAATCGACATGCACTGTAACACTGACACGTTGTATTTGAATAAAATTTTGAAGAAATAAAGATTTCCTTACAGATAAGCTCACAAACAATTATGAATATTAGGATGTGACTGGAGAAGCTGAGTTCCGAAAGCACCGTAGGAAAACGGCTTCACCAAAGGCAATAGATAAAAATAATAGTATAGCAATGGACATTGATACACATAAGTTTTACAGTAAAGAATTATAAGAAATACAAGAAAATTTCGTGAATTTAGTAATGGGCTTAAATGACAATGTTCCCTATATCAAGAGAATATTGCAGCAATGCATTCCATATTTAAATTACAATTGTGCAAGGGAAAAGTTAATGTTTCCACCTGGATATGAGAAACCGGATGTACATGACTTGCACAGTCAAATAGAAATAAACCAAATCCCAACTCGCTTAACAAATCTTTTACTCATGCCATGAAATTCACTATTTGGGTCACGCCGTCAAACTATATACTCATACCTTAACATTCACAGCAGCTTATCTTTATGGCATTGCATCTAATGAAAGAATATTTAGTCAAATAAAAATTTAAAAAATATATATTGCAAGCTACAGTGTGAGGTATGACAGACTTGACAGCCTAATGCTTTTAAAATATGAAAGTGAAATAGGGAATTTTATTAAACTAAGCGATGTTATTAACAGGTGGGCTTCTTTGAAGAGCACACGAATTAATATTAAGTGAAAACTAGCCGGATGTGCCAATCCCAAAATTTTCTTCTACTCCATACATGTTAATGCCTCAAAATTTGCAATCACAGTGCCAAAATTAAATGACAATTCTTTGCCTATGATAACAAACTCTAAAGGTATAGATTTGTTGAATTGTGTGCATTTAAAAAGGAGATATAAGCATAGCATTTTTCAAACAAATCATTGAATTTTGGCACCCAGCCTCTTAGATGTCTGCAACCAAAATTCCTTACTCAAAGTGCACAAAAGCGATAGCTTTGGACAGTATAGACCCAAGTCTAATAAGGATCTATTTATGTGGAAGTGCTACTTATGTGGAATATGAAGTTTGACTAAATTCTGTGCACTAGTTTTTGAGATACAGCTATCGCAAAATCGTGAAAAATGCTGCATAGCAGTGCCACCTGCTATATAATATGCATAAAAAGCTAATCTGCATCAAATTATGTCAAGGTTTAACAGAATATGATGTTTGATCAAATTCCGTGCAATAGTTTTTGAGATATAATTATCACTAAAATCATGTAAATCGTGAAAAATGCCACATAGCAGAGCCACCTGTTGGATGATTTACACCAAAAACAAATCAGCACCAATTTTTATCAAGGTACAGTTAAACCTCGTTAACACGAACTGTTTCCGATTGCCTCGTCCAGTTGTATGTAATGTAGTTAAGTTCCGATAACACGAACTACTTTTAATACGAAGAAAAAAGTTTCCCCTTGAGTGTTCGCGTTAACGAGGTTCGACTGTATAAGCGAATCTCTAAAGTTTTATTAAATTTCGTGCATTAGTTCTTGTGTTAGAGCACCCACAAAATTTGTATCACATATAGACAGACAGATATTTTCTAAAAACAGTCGAATTGTTCAGGACTTACTAAAACGTATAAATAGTCTAAAACCAAAAGTCGAATTTTTTCACGAAACCAATACTTTCTTCTTGTAAAGATGGAAGAAAGTAAAAAGCGTATTTATTTTTTTAGTAAACAAACCCATAATTAGAATTTTTATGTTTTCAGTTTCAGAATTTTTCTTTGGAAAGGAATTTTTTATGCAAAAATATCATTATAATTATTACACACATTGTGCATATCGTTTTAGTCGAAAATTGGAACAATTTGTTTCAAGTTGGGAAATTTTCGAATTCTCCCCCCCCCCCCGAAAAAATATCTGTGGCTACGCCCCTGAACTTTAAACATGCATGAGGAATATAGTGAAGTCTTCTATCTAGACTAAGAGGTATAATATTAAGCCATTTTCGTACTTGGTACTGTGTGAATGTGTTAAACCTTGTCAAGCCAGATACAAACAAGCGAGTAAAATTGGCGTACGTTCATTAAAACTTTTGTGCCTTTCAAAAATCCAAGGTCTGTGCCCTTTTCCCTAGTCCAGTCCGACCTGATGACAGTTTGTTTTGGTTTGTTGTCAATTTTTTTCAGTAGTCTATGAACACTCATTACTTCTTTCTCCAAGATAAAATTTTGCTACAAGGAAATTTAAATATTTATATCCAATTTATATTTAAAGATTTATTCATTGGAAATTGATAACTGAAAAAATATATAACAGATTTAGCTTTATGAGTTTAACTGTTAATGACAATTTTCATTGTTTACATTCCAATGTGTAGTGCAGATAATAGATGGTTACAGATTACACAGAGTTGATGGTATAAAAAATTTTCTGCCCCCTCCTCATTGATGTAATCAAGGGTGGACGACATCCTCAATTTTTTATTTTATCTCAAGTTGATGATACAAATGCAGGAGGACACAGACTTTCCACCAAACTTATTAATAAATTAAAATTTTTTAGAAATAAGTCAATGATTTTTAATACTTAATAACAAAGTTTAAAAGTGCTTATCTCTATCATGTCTATCTATTTCTGTTTCTTTGTGTAACTTCTGTAAGTTTGTTTGAATTCTGGCAAAATTTATGTGTTTTGAGGGTTTTTTGCAGTATTATCCCTATTGAAAATGTTATAGCTTAAGTTGATTACTAAGGGGAGGACACTCATCTAATGGTAGACCAGAATGTAGAGTGTTTGATGCTTCCTCCTTCAATCCAAAATGTCCAATCCCAGCCTGAATGAAAGGCATCTTGTCATGTCCCCAGCGTAAAAACTAATAGTTTTGATGGAACTGGTCCATTTATACTTTTGCAGTTCGACGCACCCCAACTTCTATAAAAAATTCTAGTTTTTTTAAAAAAGAATATTGCATATATATTAAGCAAAAATTTTGCAATATACTCCACACTATATGTTCGCAAGCCATAGAACACAAAATAGTAACATTATTGATCACTTGGACTCTTAGAATATTACATTCAAGGAAAGATTCATTAAAAAAAATTAATGTAGTTTAGAATAAAAGAAAAAAAAAATGGTTAAAACATCAAAAGTTTTAAAACTGTGTAATGTAAAAAATAGATTTTTGAAAACATTCCTCTGTAATTTATTAAAGTACAGTATTTCCAAAGATTCTGTTAACAAAAGTCACTACAAGAAAAATCAATATTATTTTAATTAAAAAAAATTTACTGTCCTTTCCTTTTGGGAACAATTAAGTCCAGATCCGGATCAAATATGTAGAAAAAAAGTCCTTCCGGCCAGTGCCGGGAGGAAGAGGTAGCTTTCATAATCCTTATTTTAAAAAAGCCAACTTATATCATGCAAACACACGAAGCTCAATTTAGTGGAATATAGGAGATTCAATACTAATTTTTATCAATATAATGAATAAGAATTTCGCGAAATTAGTCAGCTTTAGCCAAGCTGCTTTTCTTTAAAGTAACTTATATTTGGTTGCCAAATTCGGCAATTTCTTAAAGTGCCTGTCATTTTAAGACAACATGGTGGATGAGGCTAAGCAGTGAACTTGGTCGAGACCTTAGTAATTGCTGTGCACATGCTCACTCACATCGGAATCGGTTAATATATAGGAGTGCTGTCGCATGCAAAAAATCAGATTTTTCAAAATGTCACTCACAATAGAAATTGAAACTGCTATGTCTGAGCCATTTTTTAAGGTAAAGACAAACAAAAAATGCTCCTGAATCCTTATATCAAGATCAAATACTTAAGAAAGAAACCTTTTTCAATTTCTAATTTTTTTTGCACCTCACTTTAAATATATATATATTTTTTAATTTAATGGCCGCCATTTTGAAACAAGATGGCTGATGAATCTGGCCAGCGAACTTGGTCGAGGTGTTGATGTATACTATCCACATGCCTTCTTACATCGAAATAGGCGCATACGTGTGTTATCGCGCGACAAATACAAGATCGTTTCAAAATGTTAGCCATGCTAGAAATTCAAAGTGCTATAAATCAACCATTTTTTAAGATATCAACAAAAGAACAAATTTTCAGAAACAAAAACTGCTCCGGAATCTTTGTATCAAGGCCAAACACATAAAAAAAATCTTTTTCATTTTCCAATTTTTTAATACCTCATTTTGAATTTTAAATTTAATTTTTTTTAAATGGCAACCCTTTTGAATCAAGATGGCGAATGAAGCTGGCCAACGAACTCGGTCGAGACATTGGTATGTACTATGTACAGACCAAGTTACATCCAAATAGGTTCATAAATACGCCTGTTATCGCCTGACAAAAATCAGGTCGTTTTAAAATGTCAGCCACAAGAGAAATTCAAAATGCTATTACTCAGCCATTTTTTTTTAGATATAGACGAAAGAAAAACTGTTCCGGAATCTTTGTATTAAGGTCAAACACATACAGAAAAAATCTTTTTCATTTTCCAATTTTTTGGTATCTCATGTAAATTTTTTTATTTTTTAATTTTTTTAAATGGCCGCCATTTTGAAACAAGATGGCGGATGAAGCTGGGCAACGAACTCGGTCGAGATATTTGTATGTACTATGTACACACCAAGGTACATCCAAGTCGGTTCATAAATACGCCTGTTATTACGTGAGAAAAATCAGGACTTTTCAAAATGTCAGCCACGCTAGAAATTCAAAATGCTATAACTCAGCCATTTCTTAAGATATAGACGAAAGAAAAACTGCTCCCGAATCTTTTTATCAAGGTCAAACACATAAGAACAAAATATTTTTTCAATTTTCAATTTTTGGTACCACATTTCGAATTTAAATTTTTCTTAAAAATTTAAATGGCCGCCATTTTTAAACAAGATGGCGGGTGAAGCTGGCCAACGAACCCGGTCGAGACATTGATATGTACTATGTATAAACGAAGTTACATCCAAATCGGTTCATAAATACGCCTTTTATTGCGTGACAAAATTTAGGACGTTTCAAAATGTCAGCCACGCTAGAAATTCAAAATGCTATAACTCAGCCATTTTTTAAGATATAGACGAAACAAAAACTGCTCCGAAATCTTTGTATAAAGGTCAAATACATAAGAAAAAAATATTTTTCCATTTTCAATTTTTTGGTACCACATTTCAAATTTTAAATTTTTTTAAAAAATTTAAATGGCCGCCATTTTGAAACAAAATGGCGGATGAAGCTGGCCAACGAACTCGGTCGAGAGATTGGTATGTACTATGTACACACCGAATTACATCCAAATCGGTTCATAATTACGGTAGTTACAGTGTGACATAGGTCAGATATATATATATATATATATATATATATATATAGATATATATTACCATTAATTAAACATAACCTACCACCGTCAATTATTATGAATTAAAGCTGTAAGTATTAAAAAAAATATATATATATATTATAAGAATATTATGGAAGAAAAAAGAAAAAAGTGGACACCGACAAAAATTGAAAAGCTTATACATTGAATTACGTTATCAAGGGCACAGAATTCAATGATATAAGCGAAATGGTTGTTTTCTGTGGGAAAAATAAGCTAAAGCTAAAATTAATTTTCCCCTGTGCCCGAACAACCACTAAAATCAAGTGAATTGATTAAGAATGAAAGCAGAATAGAAACAAATAATATGAAATGGAAGAATCAATAAAACGTATTTAAATATTTATAGGATATAAAATATAAATAATAAACACCATACCGATTAATATTTCAGTATTTTACAAAAATCCATGTGCACATGTCTACCAGTATATCAAAAAGATTAAGGTGATTAAAACAGTTAAGAAATCACAGTAAATGATACCAAAGGATGCAGTTAATACATTTTGAAATAAAATTTGAAATACCTTGTAAAACAAATTTAATCTAATATAAAATATATAGATATTAATTACATTATTTAAAATGCACTATTAAATTAATAGATAACAGTTTAACAATATCGTCAAAATTTAGCTAAAAATACCCCCTGGTGTATAAATTAACTGAATATAAATTAACTGAAATGGAGCTAGAAAAATTAAAAATTAGAGCAATCTGAAAGAGACAAATTTGGTGCTTGGTGCTGCCATCTATTATTAATTATATTAAACATCTATCGCAAGATAAAAATTTGTAAGCTATTGAATGTAAATAACTGTTTAAACAGCAAAACCAAACAAATCCTTATATATAGAGAATTATAAACCTAATATAAATCACACAATGTATTTAAAACTATTGTTAATAAAATTAAAAAGCATACAATATATTCTATTAGCTAGCTTATTTAAACTAAACTAAGAGTTTAAATAATGCTAGAACATTGATAATATATAGCATATAGCTATATGCTATAAAAAATAAATACAGTAATAATTAATATAAATAATTATTAAAAATAATAAAAAATTATTTTTTAATGAATTATATATTAGATATTTATAAAATGAACAGGAAATAAAAAACATGTGGAAGTATATAGAAGGTTAAATAATACTTAAAATCCCATTACTTAAAAAGCACAAATATAGAATGTGGATTATTTTCAGACATCCATAAAAATCCATAAAGTATGAATGTGGGACATTCAAAAACATTAAACCGATAATAAATATTAAAAAGAATAGAGGAATAATAATAAAAATAATTACCCAATTTTAATGCATACAGTATAACTATATTTATATTAAAACTATTTATATGTATATTATTCACTATAAGAGTGGCATACTATTAGTAATTAATATGATATTGTCATTAGTAAATTAAAATTTAATAACAAATAATTGTAAATTAGATTAATGAATAATTAAGCTAATTATAATATTAATGAAAATCTCCAATTTACATATAAAATATCAAATCAACATCCACATAAAATACATAACAAAAATATAGTAATAATACAAGAGCCCCGCTTTTTTTTTTTTTTTTTTTTTTTTTAAATAAATAATTAACCATTGCGTATTATCCAGACAACACCACCCTCCTCCGTACTCTAACATCTGCCCACCCAACCAACCTATAATTTTTTTTATATTATTTTTTACAATTTTTAATTTTTTATAGATATTTTTTTATTTTATAATTTTTTTGTAATTTTGTTTATGCATGTGTTAATTTGTGTTTATAGATCATGTAAGAAAAGTACTAATTGTATATTAATGAATATATGAATTTTTTTGGAAAACCATGATTTAATGCATCATAAATTAGTTTTTTAATATTATTGTTAATTAGAGGAGAAGAACATAAACATTTAATTCTATATAAATGATTAAGTATTATATTACGAAATACAGAATGATGTAGACAAGATTTAAAATTTGTAAATGTATTAACTGTGAATTTAAATGCTTTACGTTTGTCATATAAATCTGTGATTGTTTTATTGTCTTTTATTGTAATTTTAAGATCTAAGAAGTTAATTGTATTGTTAGATAAAAGGTTTTCCGTTAATTCCAAATTAGTGGGATAATCAACTGGAAATCGAGTAATTGCAGATTGATCAGTTTCAATTAAAATGATGTCATCAATATAACGATATAAATGTAGATTATTATTAGTAAAATTACGTTCATAATGAGATAAGTATAAGTCTGAGAGTAAACTGGAAGTACAACCGCCTTGTGGTATACCGACATGCTGTAAATATAAAGTATTATCTTGAAATATATAATTATTATAGATAATGAAGTTAGTTAAAGATTTAAAATATGCAATATCTATATTAGATGGTAATTCCAGTTTTTTATAATACTTTTTAAATAATGCATTTATAATTTTATGTAAATCTAATAGGTCTATATTATTAAAAAGATCTTTGAAGTCATATGTCGTTATATTACAAACAGGATATATATATATATCAATTTTGAACGGAGGGTGGTTTCGGGGTCTGGGGGTCATGATCGATGAAAATATACCAAAATTTTTTGAAATCGCTTTCCTCCGAACGGCTGCAATAGGTAGCTTTTTTGTAAAGAAAGCTACCTAAAATGTAAGCCTGAGCTGGGGTGGCTCAAGTCTGCTGAAAACATTGTGTATGGGCTGAGACATGCTGTTACTGGCCGATGCAGATGTCTACACTGGACGTGTTAAATTTCTGCATTGCTTTTGTCAAATAGCATTGAATTGTACAGCACATTTATAACTTATTCTCATTGTTCATATTTAATCGCTGTCAGACACTTTTAAATTTGTTATGTCGGGCCTTTTGCCCTACTTAAATTTTTAATCAGCCCCACCCGGTCCGTTTAAAAAACTGTCTTCATTCAAGACTAAGACAGGTCCTGAGGCTCAGATTTTTAATGTTTTAAGGCTTCTCCCTTAAAGTTTTTATGCCCTAAATTGTTAATAACTTGCCCCCATTTTTATCCGATCTTCTTCATTTTTGGGACTGTATCTCCATTTAATTATTCTCCCATTTCTACATTCGAGTTAAGACCCTCCCCACCTGGAGCCTTAAAGCCCCTAGAAGTTTTTGCACCCTAAATTGTTAATAAATTGCTTCCTTTTAATCCAATCTTCATTTGTGGTATCCTTTTTCCATTTAACTATTCTCACGTTTCTACATTTCAGTTAAGGCCATGGGTCCCCTTGAACTTTTTGTGCACCATGCAGTTTTCACCACCAAATTTTCTCACCTTCTTCCATGCATAATTTTAAAGTTTAATCTTTGTCTTCCCGGACCAACACCCTCATATTTTTATCAGGGCCCTAGTGCCCTTTTTAAGGCATTTTTCCACTTTTTTGCACATCTGTTTAAAATATTATTCTGACAAATAATTCATTCCCTATGTATAATTTTGAGTAATTGAAGATCTAAAGTGCTAAGTACTAAGCCATTTTAACATGTTTTCAAGTTAGGGCCCTGTTCCTAACTATCAGTTGACCCTCCATTATAGCTCCTTTAAAAATGGTCTGATTCACTAGTTTTTTTTTTCTAACAACTTCTTAGGTCCTTCAGCCACTACATGAATGACAAAAAAAATTTCTCACCCAGGCTTCCACTTCACCCAGGCTTGGACTGGTCTGCCGGCCACGGCCAGTACGTCCTCGTCCAAGGAAAACATTGCACCCCTAAATGCCTAAGCCGATCCAATAATTTTCACTCTTTGTACACATACATCCTGATTATTATATTTTTTGTACTAACTTTTGTACTTTTTATAAATTTCAAGAATTCATCTAGGAATAATCATCAATTAATAGGCAGCACAAGAGAGATCTTTTTTGTTACCACAATGAAATTAAAGATATATTGTAGCAATTTCAGAATCAGAAACCAAAGCGGACATCTTTGCATTAAATGAAAGGGAAAACATGCATCCAACAAGAACTTTAGTAGGCATGATGCCCTGGAAGAATTTTTTTTTTCATCACTTCATTGAATATCTTTAACCAAATATTTTGCATTTTTTCAGTCCTTCCGCAAGCCCCCCACCCCCTTCCTATATAGTCATTCCTGAATGCACCTACAGTCATGCTTTTTGAAAAGCAACTTGAGAAAAACTAGTCAGATGTAATCCCAAAACTTTCTTCATCACACATATTGTACTTCAAAATTCGCTATTACAAGGCTGCCACAGGTGACTATTTTTAAATTCTGTTTGCACCAGTATTTTTCTATTATAAATTTTGAAGTATGCAAAAGTTGTCAAAATGTGTGTCGAGAATTTTTGTTTTGAGAAAGCGGTGCCCGTTAGAATAAAAAAATAGTCGCCTGTGGCAGCTCTGCTATTACAGTGACAAAATTAAATGACAATCTATGCCCATCACCATCATGAAGATTCTATTGGTTCATTGAATTGTGTGCATGCAGGTTAAACCTAGACGTGCTTTGCCCGTCTTTTTCAGTTTACCTAAAACAACTTAAATCGGTTGTAGAAAAAATATTTTAAGCAGAACTATATTTTAAGATGTGTGTCAAATAAAGACGCATGAAGTGTATATTAGAAACAAACAAGAATAGAAAATTTAAATTGACATTATAAGCATTTTTATGAAAATGCTGGAAAACCCTCCGAGGCATGGGTACAAGTTTTCAGTCCACAGACGGAATTCCATCTTTTGAAAATTCCTGAGGACAAAAAAAAATAATCCATTTTTAGATTTACAGGATTTACACAAAATGTTTAAGAATAGGACTTAACTCCACTTCCTTCAAAGGATTGTAATCTAAAAGTAGATATGAATGGTATATTTTTCAAACTGTGTTTTCGTTTTGTAATCAAAGATTTTAAAAGAAAGATATTAGCAGGACACTCTGCAGATATGAGGTAAAAAAAAAAAATGTGATTTATAAGAAGATATTTTTAAAATTACAAAAACATTTTGTATATAAGTGTGCCCATGCACATTCTTGAGTTTCACAATTTTATTTGTCATAGCATGTCAACTTCATTGTTTTTAGCTGTAGCCTGTATGAATTAAACTTTTCAAATACTGTTTACATGCATGCCATATGCACTTTTTTAAAAATTCGGTTTCAACATAATTGAATTTTACTACATATAATATTTAGCACAGGTTTTGTCTAAGTGGTGCGTATGTGCTCATTCAGTGAGGGAGGCTTTAAAATATTTCCAGTCTTGGGCAAATTTTAAACTTTCACCCATGCTCAGAGGGTTAAAAAGGAGATATAAACATCGCATCTTTCAAACAAATAATTGAATTTTGACATCCACCCTCTTAGATGTCTGCAGCCAAAATTCTCTGTCTAAAGAGAATAAAAGTGACATCTGTCGCGCTGTATAAATCCAAACCTAATAAAGGGCTACATATGAAAGTGAAACAGAATATGAAGTTTTATTAAATTCTGCGCATTAGTCTTTGAGATAGAGCTGTCATGAAAAATGCAGCATAGTAGCACCACCTGTTATATGATTTATACGAAAACCTTATGTCAAGGTCCGACAGAACATGAAGTTTGATGAAATTCTGTGCATTAGTTCTTGAGATATGAGTACCATTAAGGCGGTTCTCAAGTCCACTGCTCAACAAGCATAAAAATTTCTGACACATTCACTTATTCATTTTTAAAGCTAAAGGCACAAAATTGACAAGACCAACTATGAAAGCGATTTGGAATCAAGACATTTTCTATTTTTCGATAAATAAATTATTTATGGAGTTATAAGCGATTTTGGGTTACAAAACAACCTGTTTCTCTTCTCTGTGAGTGGTTTTGGCCCTTTCGGTTGAAAATTTGGCTCAAAACACCAACTTTGACAGTATTTTCTGAAAGATCTTTTGCGTTTATCAAAAAATGGAAAACGTCTTTCGGTCACGTAGTTTTTGAATAACACCTGCCAATTTTGTGAGTTTCTGAACAAAAATGAATAAAATTTGTCAAAGTTGCACCTTTGGATTTGAGAACAGCCTTAAAATCATCTAAATCCAGAAAAATGTAGCATACCAGCACCACCAGCACGAAGTCTTCTATCTAGAATGAAGTCTAGTTAGAGATATAATTTAAGCCATTATTATTACTTGGTGCTATGCGAGTGTGTTAAACCTTGTCAAGTCATATAGGAAGTAAAATGGACTTGAGTTCGTTAAAATTTTTGTGCCATCTGGAAAACCAAGGTCACCCTTTACATTAACCCAGTCAGACCCTGACTTCACCTACCACCAATTTTAAGTATTAATCACCTTCTGGGTGCAGCTTATTTAAAAATGATCTGGATTATTTGTAAATTTCTTTAACAAAGTTCTAGCATCATCAGATGACTTAAAAAACTACTAAAACATATCTTTATACTCAACTACATTCCAGTTAAATCCCTGACCTTTTGGGGCCTGGCACAGGGCTGCTTGGAGATTTTGCACTATAAATTGCCCCCTCTTAATTTGATTTTTTTCTATTTAGTTATTCTTCCATTTCTAGATTCCAGTTAAAATCCTGGGGCCCCTTGAACCTTTGGTGTGCCATGCATTTTTCACCCCGTAATGTTCTCCCCTTCTGAGCGAATAATTTTAGATATAAGAAGTGAATAATTAAAGATATAAAATCATACAAACTTGAGTTTTGTTTAAGGTTATTATAATGGACCCCGGGCAACACCGAGCGGGTCAGCTAGTGTATATACAGTATGGAACCATTTATCCGGAAACCAGTTAACCGGAAAACCAGTTATCCAGAATGATATTTCTGACTGATTTCAGAATCTTTGCAGAAAAAGGTGTCATACACTGCCAGTTTGACATAGGCTTTGCTTGAAACAATTGTATAATTTGATGACAACATCTATTATTCAAAATGAAAACATATTTAGTTGTATTTTAGATGCTTTAATTTTTATGCAGAGGAAACACAAGAATTTTTGTACCTATGGGATTCCCATATATTACCTTCTTTTAAACTCTGGTTAACTTTTGATCTTTCTTGCATTGATCCAAGTAATCTGATAATTTAAAATCAGAAATAATGCCACAAACACACATATTCCACAAAACTTATCAAATGGATGCTGCTTTCATGCACAACCAGTTAACCAGAAAAACCAGTTATCCGGAATACATCTGACCCCAAGCATTCCAGATAAATGGTTCTGTACTGTAATATAGTTATCACAAGAGAATATTGTGACAGGTATCGCATCAAGTGAGCTGCTATTGTTAACATATTTATTAAATCTTCAATTTTATAAATTTTATGGAAAAAGTTAGGCACATCACAACATAAATTTGAACATTTATTTTTACATACAATTTTACACATATTCATTATCTGCATAAAAATACAATAAGAGATAATTTTGTAAGATATATACAAGATTACTTGTCACCTTTTAAACTTGTGTTTATATAACTTAATTTGATACTATAATTCACATAACATGTATTTTAAAATTCTAATGTCAATCATTATTCACGAACATTAATCAATACATTATAAAACTAGGGGTTACTTCAAAATTACAGAATATAGGTGAAAACCATCACATATATATTATTCCTGATGTCAACATCCTTTTTTCTCTGCATATACTGAAGGCACAGTGATGAATAAGGTATTTTCCAAAAGGTTCTACAAGCAGCTTCTGGTTTTGATGTAATACACTTAAATATCGTTAAAATGTGTTGATGGATAATTTAAAAAGAAAAAATGCAGTTATTTTGAAAAAGACAATCTATTTTTTTTATTGATAAGTCTAATAGATTTTTCAAATGAAAATCAAATTTCAATTTATTTTTGCTTAAAAGGCGCAAAGACCA
The DNA here is from genome assembly GCA_963932465.1 of Maratus speciosus. Lineage (NCBI taxonomy): Eukaryota > Metazoa > Arthropoda > Arachnida > Araneae > Salticidae > Maratus > Maratus speciosus. The sequence continues at coordinate 386,347,355 of OZ010796.1, forward strand.
ACTTAGTGAAAAATATTCCATGCCGGGAATCGAACCCGGGTCATCAGTATAGCGCACTGACGTTCTACCGCTAAACCACATGGAACGATACCCAGCCTGGAACTTCTCACTATTACAAGTTGGCAAGGCTACAAACGCAGCACAAGATGGAATATTTTCCGTGAGCCACCAACACGGGGCAAACACAGACACTTAATTAAATCCAGCATTCGCCTTGGATACCGTGTTGGTGGCTCACGGAAAATATTCCATCTTGTGCTGCGTTTGTAGCCTTGCCAACTTGTAATAGTGAGAAGTTCCAGGCTGGGTATCGTTCCATGTGGTTTAGCGGTAGAACGTCAGTGCGCTATACTGATGACCCGGGTTCGATTCCCGGCATGGAATATTTTTCACTAAGTTGGTCTTTGCGCCTTTTAAGCAAAAATAAATTGAAATTTGATTTTCATTTGAAATATTGTATTCAAGGCGAATGTTTCTCTCTGGAAAAATTTCCAAAGTCTAATAGATTTTTTTACATTTAATATACATTTTTTAGAATGCCCATTAACAATAGTCATTTCCAAAATCATATTTATACGAAAAACAGCAATAATACATTGAAATAAAGCTTTGAAATGCATTAAAAGCGATATTTTCATATTGGTCTCTTTTCAGGATTTAACAGCTGAAGAAATCATCAAAGATTGTTATTTACAGTCAGTCTTTTTGATTATGTATTTGCTGTTACCATTCACAAAATGATGTCAGCATTATGCATGGAACATTTGTTCTTTATAATATGCATATTTCTTTTAATTTTAGTTTTACAATATAGCATGGCTTTACATAGTCTGTCTCAAAAGTTTATGCACTCTTCAAATATGGTTACAAATAATTGAAGATGAAAATATATGAAGCCAATTTACAATAAATACTCGACATTTAATCAAAATCAATTAAAACAAGCAGTTTTTGTTGGTTAAAATAAAAATGACATTTATTTTCATTTAATTTACTTTTTTACTTGAAGAAACACTGTCTCAAAAGTTTAAGCATTTTATGTAAATTTTTTTTAGAAACACAGGATTGGACAGATGTAGTAAGATTGCATGATGTCCTTTTCCAATTTTATAAAAATATAAAAGTGAAAAAATCATTTCCACTTGTTTTAAAAATGCCGAAGGGTAAAAAATCCACAAAAGGTGAGATTTTAAAAGTTTTTAAATTGAAATCACAAAATAATACTTTCTCAAATCCCAAAACTTTAAATTGATCAAAGCGATGTATCTATATCAAGTACTCTCTAAAAATGTTAATTCCAACCGGAAACCAAGATGTGGACAATCCCGTATGATGTTTGTTGAGATGGATCAGAAAATACAGAAATTCATGTTTAGATAAAACATGCACATACGGCAAATTAAAAATAATCTCTGTGTATAGGTATATAAAGATACTGTACATAGACATATTAAAGAATGTGATTATATCATACTAAAGAAAATAGCTTGCAAACCATGTCTCAAACTCACTAACAAGCAAGACTGAACTGGGCTAAACACACATGTCCTATGGGGGGGGGGGGACAAGTAGCTTACTTTTTTATTTAGTGATGAGAAAAAATGGAACTTAGTTGGCCCTGGTGGATGGAACATGAATGGCATGATCTATGAAAAGAATCAAGGTGTTTTTTCAACAGGTGGGAAGCCTATTATGGTTTTGGATGTATAGTAGAGTCTCAAAAATCTGCACAGCTTGGGACCAGAACCTGTGCGGTTTTTAGAGTTTTGCAAATTCTGGCTTAAGTGAATTTTTTTTTTCAACTTATCTTTATTTACAAGACGAGTATGTAATAATTCAATTTAAGCAAATTAAACTTGAATACCTTTTATTTACCTGTACATTATCATTTTAATACCACAAATTATTTTTATTACTTTTAAACATTTCTTGTGCCATCCTTTGTTTGAGAACTTTCGTTTTATCTTGATGGAGTTTCTTTTGAATTTTGTAAACAGCCATTATTTCCTATTGATTTATTGCTCCAAGAACTTAACAGAAATTTCACCAAAAACCAAACCTTCTTCAAAAAAAATTTTTTTTTCTCACAATCATTGTCAGACTTAGTTTCACTGCCTTCGGCTGGGTTCATTATTGAAGAAATAATTTCTTCACGTGCAACATGATTTACCAAAATTTCATCTTTATTGTTCACCCATTCAGCAATTTCTTCTTTTTTAAAAAGCTCTTGTGAATCTGTTTGAAATTTTTTGCATAATTCAACAGTTCAGATGCTTTAGCTTGAGGTAAGGTTAACTGAAAACCTGAAAAATCTGTATCTTCAGCCTGATTTTCGATAAATAAAGAGCCAGACCATATTTTATGCATCAATTAAAGGATCTTTTGTAGTAGAAGTTCATACTTCACCAATTAAATAAATACAGTCTTTTATACTAAATATTTTTTTTAACTTTTCTATTGTTTCAAATGACAAATCAGCATTAATATGCTGCTATAAAAAGAAAATTTATTTGTACTGACATTTTTGCTCTAATCTGGCATTGCATCTGGAGCCCTCACAGAACGTTAGTACTCCCCGTTCGCCGTTAAAAGCAGATGTTGTCTTTCTGTTTAATTTAGATTTTTCTTATTATAGTGCTAATAAGTCAAACAGAGAGCACCGCATTCGCCTTATATTTGGTCACCATATGAAGCGATGCCAGATTCTTCTGAACATGTGACATCATGTGCAAGCCATCTATGGATCTGTACCATGATCCGTAAAAGATTTTAATTTTTGAAATACCCTGTGTTATTACTATGTTCTCATAAATTTACATTAAAAATAACTATTTTTGATCACTGATATTTAAAATAAAGATTATATAGAATACTTCTTAACTGCTATTTTCACTGTTTACATTTTGAAATGCATGCAGATTTCAGAAGATTGTGGATTTTAGAGACTACTGTATTAGACTTAAACAGCCTGACCCCTCTGGATTTTCTAAAAAGGAAGACAAAATTCCCAAAAATATCAAAAGACACTGAGCCAACATTTCCTTCCATTAAGTGACTTTTTTTTTTGGGGGGGGGGGGGGGTCCTTAATACATCTTTTAACAAGATAATGCCTCAATCTACATAACGGCGACTTTCACAGAAAAAATTTAAAGTTCTTGACTGACAGCTTTAAGTCCTGGCATTAAGCCTGATTGAGGATGTCTATGGTATTTTAACCTGTCAGGTTAACAGCAATGGAAAACAGTATGACTCTTTTGAAGTAGTGATGCAATGGATATCCGGCAAACATCCGGTATTCGGCCTATCTGGCTAACATGCCGGATATTATAATTATCCAGCTGAACATCCAGCTTGAAATAAATGTTCCAATGATGAAAAACATGGTTTTAATAAATAATAATAATATTTAAAAAATGTATTTTATTATTATTTTTAAACTAAATTTAATTTTTAAGAATATTTATTTCAAAACGTATTTTGCTTCAATAGCATTTTTTAACAGCTATCAAGGGTCGATCCAGGCAAAATTTGGGACCTATTTAGGGCCCCTTCACAGAAAGCAAGTATTTATAAAAGTTTTGTTGTTACATTCTGGTAAATGCAATTTAAAAATTAAATTTGATTAATTAGTATTCAGTTAAGTCAAAGATTTTATGCACTATGAACATTACTGAAATTGCATTTTTAGCAATGTCTACATGAGGTGTCCATTACTGTAATGATGGAACAGCTGCGCCAATTGCACCAAATCGATAATCAATGCCGCGCATTTCTGTGCCAAAACGATCATTTTTCAACAAAATTGCGCCCAACTGCGCCAATTGGATAATAATTCTTGAGCCAAATCAGTCATTTTCCACCCAAATTTCGCCAAAAGATTGCGAAAACCATGCGAATTTGTCAAAAGATCGCGAAAAACACACGATGTTTGTCAAACGATCACGGAAAAAAAAACGTGAATTTTAACAAAGCATCGCTAATTTCGCCAAAAAACAAACAAAACATGGTCAAAAGATCGCGAAAAACGTGATTTCGTTAAAAGATCGCGAATAAAACGCAAATTTCGTCAGAAGATTGCGAAAAACGTGCGAATTTTGTCAAAGGATCACAAAAAAAAAAAAAAAAAACGTGAATTTTGCCAAAGGATAGCTAACTTCGTCAAAAAACAAACAAAACACTGTCAAAAGATCACAAAAAACATGATTTCGTTAAAAGATTGCAAATAAAATGCAAATTTCGTCAGAAGATCGCGAAAAACACGCACATTTTGTCAAAAGATGGTGAAAAACACGCGAATTTCATCAAAGGATCACAAAAAAAAAAAAAAAAAAAAACCCTGAATTTTGCCAAAGGATAGCTAACTTCGTCAAAAAACGAACAAAACACTGTCAAAAGATCGTGAAAAAACGCTACTTTCGTTAAAATATAGCGAAAAAAAACCCGCAAATTTTATCAAAAGGTCTCAAAAAACACACAAATTTTGTCAAAGGATCGCGAAAAAAAACGTGAATTTTGTCAAAAGATTGTGAAAAAACACTAATTTCGTTAAAAGATCACGAAAAAAAAGCGCAAATTTCATCAAAAGGTCGCAAAAAACCGCACATTTTGTCAAAAGATTTCGAAAAACCGCAAATTATCGTCAAAAGATTTCGAAAAACCGCAAATTATCGTCAAAAGATTTCGAAAAACCGCAAATTATCGTCAAAAGATTTCGAAAAACCGCAAATTATCGTCATAAGATTTCGAAAAACCGCAAATTATCGTCAAAAGATTTCGAAAAACCGCAAATTATCGTCAAAAGATTTCGAAAAACACGCTAATTTCGTCAAAAGATTTCGAAAAACACGCTAATTTCGTTAAAAGATTTCAAAAAACACGCTAATTTCGTCAAAAGATAGCGAAAAACATGCTGATTTAAACAAAGGGTTCGAATAACGCGAATTTGGTCAAACGATTGCGAACAATATGCAAATTTGGTCAAAAATCGCGAAAAACACGCAAATTTCGTCAAAGGATTGCGAAACAAAGCGAATTTTTTGAAATAGACGCAGAAAAACGCTAATTTCGTCAAAGAATCGCAAGAAAAACGCGAATTTCGTAAAAGAATTGCAGAAGAAACGTGAATTTCGTCAAAGAATTGGAAAAAAATGTGAATTTCGTCAAAGAGTTGGAAAAAAAACCGTGAATTTCGTCAAAGAGTTGGAAAAAAAACCGTGAATTTCGTCAAAGAATTGGAAAAAACGTGAATTTCGTCAAAGAATTGGAAAAAAAAACGTGAATTTCGTCAAAGAATTGGAAAAAAAATGAATTTCGTCAAAGCATACCAAAATGACATTTTGATGCTCCAAAATATTTATTTTCTGCTCCAAAATGAGCGTTTTTGCGGCTCCAAAATGGCTTTTTGCTGCTCCAAAATGAGGCCTATGCTGTTCCATCACTGATTACTGGAAATAGACTAATTAAGCATTCCAGTAATGAACACTGCTCTTAAAACCTTAAAAATAAATGAATTTTTTTAAGTAACCAAATTAGTATATAAAATTCGATGTTTTCTATTACTATTTACTATCAAAACAAAAACATGCAAATTTTGCAAGAAAAAATAAATATATAATTAATTAAATTTAAAAAATCAAAAAACCCGACCATGTAAAAAAGCAAACTACCGTAATTTCTGGAAGAAACGCCGCATAGCGAAAATTCCCACAAAAAAAATAAAGAAATGGTCGTAAACGCCGCAGGTGAAATTTCCGCGGTAATCGCGATTGACATGCTAAACAGAATACGGCAGTTCACTCTCCGAAATTATTCACTAGTGTTGCCAAATAAATTTCCTAAAAGCCATTGAATGGGACGAACCGGAATTTGTCTTGGAACTTTTCTATACATTGAAAAGTGTTATATGAACGAGAACATTCCTAAGTCGAAAATCATAAGATTGGGTTTTAGCAGACTCAACTTTAACTCAAGTATCTTAAAAAACGTGTTTGAACGGAATAAAATGACATTTATTTTCACGTGCCATATATTGAAATTATTTACAAATAGATAATAAACGTATTAATTTTAATATTTACCACTACGTACAAATAAAATAACGTTATCACATCCTATTTCATCAATTGAATAAGATATAAAATTTATCTTTTTAATCATTTCTAAAAGAATCTGTAGATCAGGAATGGAGGCGGGATTTTTTTCTTTTTTTCAAAAAAGGAAATAAAAAGCAAACTAGCTCAATAAATAATTCATCGAGGTCCGGTAATTTAAAACGGAAAAGCGTGGAATCTGCTGGCATATCTATCAAAGTGATTTGAAATTGAATACGTTTTTCCGTTTTCGATAAATGTATTGTAGCTTAAATTATAAGCTATTGCTATTTAATGATGACCTTCCCCGAGCTGTCTTATCCGGAAATTCAGCTCGAAAAATCAACTTTTATCATTTTCTAAATGTTTGTTTTTTCCCTTATCAAAAACTGGAAAACGCTATTCGGTTTCGTAAAAAAATAATAAATGCACCAATAATTCTATGCTACTAATATTAAAAATGATTTATAATGAATGCAGCCGTTATTTATGTGTGTATGCGTGTTTTATAATAAAAATAAAGTTCTCAAAAACAAACTTTTTATTTAATTCCTATCGGTCTATCTGCAAGAAATTTCATGACGACCTACTTTTATTATTTCTCTGCACGTGGAGCGATAAGGATTATAAACATCATGCTAACTGCAACGAAAAGACATCACGTGCGGTCCTAAAACTATCTTCTCCCCCTCCCCACCTTCTTCTATCGCTCTGTTTGGAACATTTTAGCTGTCACAAACTCAAAGGAATAAATATAGATTTCATTTAGAAGATTTTGTTTTAAAAGACACACGAAATGATAACTAAAAAGGAAAAAAATATACTTACCAGCACTGTGCTGTTTCTTAAATGCAAGATAAAGTACAAAGTCTAAAATCCGGACATCCGAAATTCTCCAAAATCCGGACGTTTACCAACTTCTTTTTTAAATTTTTATATAAAATAAAAGTATTATAAATTTGGAATTCTTAAAACCGGATCGAAAACCTCTCCACTCTTCTAACATTTTTTAAAGAACAAAGATATTCATACTCTTTTCATTCCACTAGTTTCGGCAAAATGATCTTACGATCTGTTTTTCCATAATGCTTTTCCAGATGGCTTTTTAAAGAGCCCTGATGACTCAAAACTATTAATTTTTTTTTCTCATTTTTTGCGCGAGAAAAAACTATTCAAATTCTATTCTTTTAAATATAAAAAGGACTTCTTGAATGTGTCAACAAGTTTGCGTTGCTTAAGTGCAGAAAAAAAATATTGAGATGCAAGCAAATAAAAAAGAAAAAGAATGAAAACCGAAACTCTTATAATCCTTATTGTTAGAAAAAAAAAAAAAAATAATAATCCTTATCTCCTATGTAAATTGACCGATTTCTTTCAAATTTTCAGCAAGTTGAAATAATAGTAAATTAGGCTGCGTAACAAATTTTTATTAAAATATAACCAGTTATTAGAAAGTTAGAACGGCTGCCCACTTTATAGAAACTGCGCAGAAAAAGTAACATTTGCGGTTTGTTTTCGTTTATTCACTTCGCTCCGTGAAATCAGAATCAATGTTTACACAATCGGATCATCAACGTTGGGTGGATTATGTTTTGCTATGCAGAAAGAAACCGTGAATAGATTTTTTCCCTTTTTAACTAAAGATTAAAAAAAAAAAAATACAAAAGCATACCATCCAAAATAAGACGTTTATATTTTAATTTACAAAGCTTAGAAAATCAATAACGAAACTTTCTCGAAAAATGAAATTTGTTGAAAATTGGAGAGGGGGGAGAAAAAGAAAAGGGGGAAATTTGAGAGAAAAAGTGCCCAGTTTATCAGATGTTATCAGTTTATTAGCAAAGGATTAGAGCAGCGGAACGTCGTTACAGGAGAGGAACTGGTGTCCGTTTATGGAATACAGGAGAAGGTTATTGTCGAAAAATCTTAATTGATGAAGCAGCGCAAAATAACGGACATGTTCAGTGAAAAAGCATTGAGAAAAAGGCTCAGGCAGAGCCAATATATTTCGTTCACCTGGGTCTGAAAATTTCGGTTCGTCCACATTATTTTAAAATTTCATTAATATGAGGTTTCTCATCTTTGGGAGTGAAAAAAAAAATGCACGTAAACGCCGCATCGCTTGAAATTTTAATTTAAAGCACGTAAACGCCGCGGCGTTTCTTCCGAAAATTACGGTAATTATTTCTCATCAATGTGAAACTTTTTTTTTATTACTTACCTATTTTTTTTATTTACTTGTATTGATGACTTTTAAGTTGTGTTTATTTGTTAGTTCCTATCTATAAACACTGTTTTGATGAACCCTGTAGATGACTATGAAGGTTAGAGTTGCAGTAAAGCTAGAGATCCTACCTGCAAAACTTCCAGGTTGTGTAATATTTAAACGGAGCTTCTGACTGTAAAATAGTCAATGAAACATCGTCTTCATTGAAAGGCGTATCCAATGACATGCCACTCAATATGGTGCGTAAAAAAATTTTTTCGTCTCTATCGCCATTTTGGATTTCTAAAAACAAAACCTTGCCTATAACCATCAGACAGTTAAGATGAATCGATAGATACCTCCTCATTCATTAAAATCCATCCAGCCATTGGGATGTTTCGAGGGTATAAAGAAATCCACATACCCAGATACGCGTGAAACACATAACCCTTCTTGGCAGTCGGGTAATAAATTTATTAAATGTCTCTTAGCATGTTTATTAAGATATTCCCTGAATAACAATGGAATTCTAAACATTATCTTCTGCCTGTGCTTTCTGATTGGTTTGATTAAAAGTGTGAACAATAACACAGATTACAAAACATGCAAGGGAGAGTTATGAAAAAAAAAATAATAAAAAGGTACATTTTTATTGGTTATTTTTTTATAAACCAAAAACATTGATGGGTATCTATTACTGTTACATCTACCCTACATGATTTTTTTTTGTTATTTTACTATTATTTATTACTATTTGATTAAAATAGTACTAATTAAATAACCAATGATAATGAATTCAATTATTATAAAAAATTGAATATGTATGTTTTCTGTAAAATAATAAGTTTTTAATTGTTTAGCTAAAAGCAATAACTTAAAAAAAATGTTTAATCTGATTTGGGAGGAAGGGGTAGAACAGTAAACATACTGTGGCCGGATATCCAGCTTAAATTGCAGCCAAATATCCGGTATCCAGTCAAATTGATATCCGTTGCATCCCTATTTTGAAGAACTCAAAGAGACCATGGAGAAAACATGGCACCCTTTGCCACCAGAAACCCAACATAAACTAATAATTTTGATGGATGCGTGTTTATTTGAATTGATTTGGAATCATGGAAAGATAATTTGTATGCAACAGTTTTGCAAAAAGGATTAAATGTAGTTTATGCCATTGTGCATAAACTTTTGATTGACCATAATTTAAAATTATATTTTTTACAAACATGTAATTTATTTTTTTTCTACTTTTGATATCATTTATTTAAATGAAGTTGCAAAATCCACAAACAAAAATTTTTTATTTATTTTAACTTTTATTAAAAATCAACATTTTATGCTTGTGATTAAACTTTTGAGACAGACTATCGTCTGTTCATAGTTAAGAGGCTACTTCAGTCAAACGAAAAGACATGTTCGCTAATACTAATCCTATGGAAGAAATTTATAAAGATATCTCAGTTTCATTTCAATATTTTAAAATGATTTTTTTTGCATTGGATAACTGAGATCAATCTGTATGCAGGTCATTTTTTACTTTTTCGATTTTGATTGCAGATTTTTTTTATGAGGATGCTTTTATTTTCGAAACTGGTTTCAAAAATGAAAGTGTCCTCATTAAAAATACCTGTAAACAAAATTGAAAAAGTAAACAATTGTCTTTGTACAGATCGGTCTCAACTATTCAATGCAAAAAAAAAAATCATTTAAAAATATTTAAATTCAAAAGAAATATCTTTATAAATTTCTTTCATAAGTTTAGCATTAGGTGTTATGGGTTTTTTTTCTCTGAGCAGTTAAATTTCCACCTAGATTGAATCCTGTATATAAAATCATAACAATAACTTCTAGCTGAATTACAGAATTACTGTAAAAGAAAACTTTAACACTAAGATATCAATGCCACACTTAAAGAATTTTAAAACTGCAACAAAATACTAAAGCAAATACAGGGTTCTCAATTTATCTGCTCAGATCAACCCTAACAATTGTCATAGAGTCAGAATATTCATGCATGACCAGAGAAAATCACTTAAAAAGAGATGAATATAATTAATTAAATGAAATTTAAACATACCGCAAGACAAATTACTTAAAGGAATATGAATGAACTGAAAAGGTAGATTAATTTGAGAATTTTGAATAAGTTAAAAGTCAAGAGCTGAGATATGAAAACAGGCTTCAAAGTCATACATAAAAAGAATCTAACTCTATGGGCTGTGATCGTAATGTGGCTAAATTCATTAAATTGTAAAGGTGTGTAAAATTGAAAATTTTAGTTAACTTAAGCTGTTTACCTTCATTACAACAAAAAACTAGAAGAAACACTGTTCATATTCTCTATATTCTTCAATTTATTAATGATTACTTTTAAATCTTTATTTTTAAATTAATATATAATTAATTTTAGAGAAACAGACCATTTCTACTTCTTCTTGGGTTAATTTGAACTGAAACATTTATTCTCATTATTTCTGTTTTTTAAAGTAAATTTACTTATTTAAACCTAGTGAAGTTACTTTATTGAAGAATACTTTTAGCAGTGCGAAAATAGATACAAGCCAAGAGAATAAGATTAAAATTAAATTTAATTCTTCATAGGGAGTTTAAACTCTTATACATACAGTTGTTTCAAAACTTATTTCTCAAGTTAACACAATTAACAAATGATATTGTAAATATTCTAACATTAATAGGACAGATTTTTATCATGTTGACATTTTCTGGCTTCAATTATATAGATTGCAACTTTTAAAACAAAGATAATCAATCATTACGTTATAATGGAACAAGAGAAAAAAAACTTAACATACCCAATGTAATCCATAGTAGGTTTCCGACATGGTACACCACAAATTATTCTATTTTCTTTTAACATAGTTATCTTAAATACAATTTTTTAGATGACTTTTCTTTGACGACCATATCTTAACTGGCAGTGTTTTTTTTTGTTTTCTGTAGTAGAAAAAACTCCTTATCTTGAAAATAGTTTCAGGGGGTGGGCTACACCCCACACACTTCCTTCGGTACGCAGCTTTACCCGAGTTAGGAAATCGTTTTGGAATTTGAAGACAGGAGCCAATCTCGCTCTCCGTGGAAGTAGCTGGAATTGTTTTGCTTCAACTTTAAACTAGCCGGCATCCTCCGTGATATATTTCTAGGATAAATCAATGTTTAGCAAAAAAGGGAGCGGAACGCTAACGTCTTGCTTCGCATGCTCACGATTTATCCTGGATCTCTATTTCACAGAATCTGATATCAGGGCATTTTTTTACTTGTCCGATGCTCGGTCAGCAGCCAGGTATATCCAGCTTACCAGTACAGTCGAAAGATGCACCTTCTAAAGCCGCGCTCGCTTACCGTTCATTTTAAAAAAAAGCGAAAAGCACTTACAATTCAATTCATACTCTTTACTCGCAAGAGTAGATCTTTTCTGTCCTCGGTCTCAAAAGCGAAATCCTTAATAAAAATTGTTTCATGCCTCGACAAAAAAGGGGGGGGGGTTTCCCGGGCCCCTTTGGCCCCTCCAAATTTTATGTTGTTTCACATCTTACTGCCCTCAGGACCCCTCTGAAAAAAACGCTACACGACCAATAAACCACGCGCTCGCTTCTCGCGTCCCCTCAATTCTTCCCGCGTTACTTCCCAGGAAGCAATAAAGGGTGGCGGCGAAAACTGTTTTCATTGGTCAATTTCCCTACCTAATGCCAAGAACATCTCGTTGCTATGTCCCTCTAACCACGGGGAGATCACGTGAACTCAAATCTCAGAAGCCCAGGCAATACTTGCACCTGCTTAAAAAATTGTTTTTCGTAAACAAAGTCATAAAACTGCATTGTAAAAGGGGCTGGTATGCTATGAGAAAAATAGCATTCCCACACAATAATCCTGTGTTTAAAATGTAAACGTGTGTGGTCCCAATTATTTCTGAACACAGCTGACCATTTACCCCACGTTTGCTAGTAAAAGAGAGAAAAGGGAGATTTTTTTTTTTTTTTTTTTGTGTGAGAGAGTATCCCAAAAGAAAAGGTTTTATTTACAGAAAAATAGAGGAATGTTTTTGAATAACAACATTTACATGTTGTAACATAATTTAAGTACGAGAAATTAATAAAAAGAAAGGGTGCTTAATTTATTAAATTACTTTTATTTATTTATTTATTTTTATTAATTTTAGAAAACACAACTGACTTTAAACTGAACTCTTAAAAATAAAGAAAGTGTACAATGAAAAATTTTGACTAGAACTAAGCTATTAATGATATACAAAAAAATGGGGGGAGGGGGCGCGTGCTGTGTACAAATAATATATTTTAAAATGAAAATTTCTTAAAAATAAGTAAATTACGCCTAACAGGATTCCCCGTCGGTTGAAAAAAATCAATTTTTTTTGAATAAAATACAAAAAAAAATTTATTTTTTGAATGTCAAAGAAGAAACACAAGGCCAAAAATTTCAAAACGAAAAAATTAAAAAAAACCCCAGTACATGTCCCAATGAGTCACTTACTTAATCTCGGTGAATCCACTCAAGGATCTTTGACCATCAAAACAAACTAAACTTCAGCCCGAAAGACAGATCAGAGTCCCGTTGTACATTCGCCACTACTGCAACACACTCCGGAAATGTGAAACAGTAGTTTGACTACAGCAAACTTCCCAAAAGGTCCAAAATTGTAAATGTTAGAAACAAAAACTGAGATACCTATACTACGTATAAAAATTATCTACTTTTCCACACACAATTCACAGACGAAAATCACCATGACTGCAATTTATTTCTGGACAATGGCGAGCAAAGTTAGTATATGAGATCGCCGACTTGAGAACTACCACTAGAGCTCACTCTAGTTACACCGTACCCGAACTCCACTCTAATAACACTAACCAAATATCCCCAACTTTGTATAGCAATATACTTACTACCTATTCCGGGGGGATTAATTTTGACTTATAGCACTGCCAGCCAGATATGGACACAAAATATATATATGCACAGTTATATAAACAAAACATAAAATCAATACACTAGTGCACAGCTGGACAATAGAATACACATAAACAGAGACAAAAAAAAATTAACATTAGGTATATATTGTTGACAAATACATATCACTCGGAAAAATGTGGATTAGAGTTCTTCAGACTGGTGAAAAATTGTTCGTTTGAATTTTAGAAACACATAAGATCTTTCTGAGTTTTACAACTGCACTTACAGGGCCACTGTGCATTTGGTAAGTGTATGCCGCAATGTGTGTTGCAGATAAGAACACGTAAAAATTATATACCAACTTTGGTTATCAAAATTTTGCTAAAATATCCACAAACATTAAACAGTTTGATACACCAACTGTGGTGGTGAATAATTACACCCAAAATCGAAAAAGGGAAGGCAGAGAACAACAAAAAAAAATTAAAAAAAAAACCGGTATACAGATTTAAAATGAGATGAATTAATGTAAATACACACCAAACATTTTAATACTTACATTTAGATAAACAAACCTCAGTTCCAACTTACATACTAGAAAATTTTGAACTAAAACCCCTTTAATTCAAAACAAGAAAAATGTTTGAAATACATACACCTGAGTTGTAAACAAATAGTATACTTCTATACTTATACACTAACTCACACCTCAGATACACTAATCTGTGTAATTTCAAACAGTATTTAAAAGTGTGTATTCCCTAAAGAATAACAATTCTAGTACCTACCCTAGAAAACCAAGTAAAATTACACACTAATATACAAAATTTTATACATAAGTACTTTATTACGTATATTAAATAAAATATACCTATCCTTGCTAAACCATTACCTTAAAAACAATGCATATACATAAAACACAAAGCGAATAAGAAGAATTTGATGCATGCATAATTCCATTAAAAATGTACAGAAAATTTTCAAAGTTCAGAAAATACAGCTAAAAATTCGGAAAAATGCATAATAAATTAAACAATGTATGTGCGGAGTACGTTTTAATATTAAAATAACCTAAATACACACTAGAAATAATAATAACTAAGTTAGAAAACATCTAGTATATTGACAACAAACTTCCGTTACCCGGACACAAAATCAAAACAAGTTTAAAGTTCCTCAAAAAATTAATTACGTACTAAAATGCACAAAATAACATTAAAAGAATGCTAAACATATATATATATATATACAAAAAAAATATTAAAATAAAAACTATTCTAGGCAAAGATTAGTGCTTAAAAAGTTGCTACACTCTATAATTTGGCTTATCTCTCCTTTCACGGAATCCATATTGACTGGTCGGGACAGCATTCGATTTAGTTGGTATCGATTGTAAGTGACTAACATTCGAAGTACGCGATGCATCCGCATTACAATCCGACGTAACTTGATTAGCTGAATTCCCTCCCGGTGCTGGATCTGAGAGCTGAACGTCGCCTGAATTTTCCTCATGCGTATCGCTGGAAACTGGGGGGGGGAGAATGATGAGCCATACTTTCGCTCTCTGCCTCTGCTGAACTTAAGGGCGATTGCTCTGCGCTGTCTGCTGTATCTGGCGTGCTCCGTGGGGTCGAAAAAACTGGGACGAAGTTACGTCCGCGCCTGCGCTTCCGTGGTGCAAGAAAATCGAAGTTGCTTGTCGAAGGGACGTCAGTTACAATCGGACTGGACTCAATCGATATAGAATCGACATCCTGCTGCTGTTGTTTTGGTACAAAAATGGGATTTCTGCTTTTAAACTCCGTTAGTCTGTCAACATGTACAACTTGCGTTTTAGATAAGTTAGATTGAAGAGCAATTTTAAAATTTACTTCACTTAATTTTTCAGTTATAGTGTAAGGACCATTATTAAATTTAGAGAGCTTTTTTGACTGACCTGGCTTTACGGAAGGTGTGAATAACCAGACAGAATCCCCTACTTTGAAATTTTTACACACTGCAGTTTTTTCACGATACTTCTCTTGTTTTTCTGAAACTTTAACAAGACTGCTGTGTACTTCCGTGTATACTTTTCTCAATGCAGGAAATAAGAGTTCACAATATGAAGGAGTATCATTGTAATTTAAAGTTGTAGGGGTAGAAAAAATTTTATACGGAAGGTTAAGATTTCTTCCAAACATTACTGCAGCGGGGGTTAAGTTTGTGGATGAGTGTACTGCTGTGCGGAGGGCTAAAAGAGCAAATTTGAGTTTTGTATCCCAGTCTGTTTGATTTTGGTTGACGATATGACATAGGGCATTTTTCAATGTCTGATTTTGTCGCTCCACTTGTGCATTCCCGCTTGGATGAAACGGGGTTGTCTGAATGTGTTTGGTGCCAAACTTCTTATAGACTTTCTCTATAGCTTCTGATATTAAATTTTTTCCTTTGTCAGTTGTGATATATGAAGGTGCTCCATATCTTGACACGAAGTCAGCAAGGGTATCAGCTATCATATCTGAAGTGATATCGGATACTGCGTATGCTTCAGGCCATTTTGAAAACGCATCAATATATGCAACAATAAACTTATTACCCGAAAAAGTCTGGGGCAAGGGACCCAAGATGTCCAAATTTACCTTTGAGAGTGGGAATTCAGGGGTAGGCATTCTTTGCAATGGGGCGAGATGTTTTGCCTTGTGTGCACGTCTCTGTTGGCAACTAATGCAGGACTCTACTAGATGTTTGACATCAGCGGACATGCCTGGCCAGTAAAAATTTTCGCGAATGCGATCAATGGTTTTCTGGAAGGCTTGATGACAAGCAGCTAGAGAATCGTGAGTTAGTGCAAACACCTGGGGGATAAGTTCTCTTGGTACCACAAGTCTGGGCAATTTATTCAGCACAAGAGAATCTCTAGTGTCCTCGCCCACTAAAAGATCATCTTGGAAGAAAAATCGCATATACTTGGGTGCAATTTCCACCCCTTGGTCTAATTTTTGAGCAATCTGTATACACTTTTTATCTGATTTTTGCAATTCCCTGATTTTCTCTAATAAATCAGATTGTGGCATAAACATATTTCCTTTTTCCACTTGAATACAAAAATTGCAGCTGGTCACATTTTCAGAAAAATCATTCTCATTTACATACCTTGATAAGAAATCAGCTACACTGTTACAACGACCTTTAATAAATTTAATCGTAAAGGTAAAATCTGCAAGAGTGCAAACCCATTTCGCAATTCGGGATGTTGGGTCTTGAATTTTGAGCATATATGTAAGTGGGGCATGATCTGTATAAATAAAGAAGTGTGTGTTAGCTAAGTAACACTTAAAATGTGAAGTAGCCCATACTAGAGCCAGTAATTCACGCTCCGTGGTCGAATACCTCGTCTCAGGGTCTTTTAATTTTCTACTGGCAAAGGCGACAGGATGTAAACAGTTGTTATCATCAAATTGCGACAATACTGCTCCAAGAGCTGAGCCACTAGCGTCCGTATATAAATGAAATTCCTTATTAAAATCAGGGAGGTTTAAACAAGGTTTAGATATCAAAGCATTTTTTAAATCTTCAAATTCTGCCTCTGCTTCCTGATTCCAAACAAAACGACCATTATCTTTAGTTAGTAAAATTAAATTTTTGGCTCTTTTTGAAAAATCGGGAATGAATCTCCTATAAAATGATATTGTACCAATAAAGGATCTAACTGCCTTACGAGTTTTAGGTGGTTGGAAATCTTTAATTATTTCAATATTTTTATTGATTGGTGCAACTTTACCTTTTTTAATCTCAAAACCAAGATATTGAATTGTATCAGATAAGAAAAAACATTTACTAGGTTTTAACTTTAACTTATGTTGGCGAAGTCTACTGAACACTAAATTTAATTTTTCAAGGTGGGACTCTACATCTTTCGAAGCAATCACAATATCGTCGATATAAACTAGGATACCTAAATTTCCTAAGTCACCAAAAATAGCATTCATTAATCTTTGAAAAGAATTGCCAGATGTCGATAATCCGAAGCAATTCCTGGCCCACTCAAAGAGTCCTTTATGGGTGATTATTGCTGTTTTGTGTCTATCCTCAGGACGCACAACTTGCTGGAAAAAACCACTCGTTAAATCAAGGGTTGAAAAAAAATTTGACCCAGAAAGTGCATCAACCGAATCTGTTATATTCGGGATGGGATAAGCATCCTTAACTAAGTTTTTATTAAGGGCTCTGAAATCGACCGCCAATCTATAAGAACCATCCGCTTTCTTAACTAAAAGTACAGGGGAGGCGAATTCAGACATAGAGGGGGCTATAATTTCAGCTTTTAAAAGGATATCAAGTTGACTTTCTAACTCTTCTCTAAGCTTATGTGGGACTCTATATGCTTTACATTTTACGGGTTTATCTGAGGTTAAATTAATTACATGGGGGATAGTGTCACAGCCTGGTAAGTCTAAAACTGAAGCTGCAAACACATCTTTATTCTTATCAAAAAATTCTTGCATCTTAAGTTTGAGGGGGGGTTCTAAATGATCAAGATTGATATCTGTGCTCCATGTCAGGTCAGCATGGTCAAAATCATCACCTGGGGCGGGTGTATTTACATTAAAAGCAAAATTACATTTATCATAGTCACAATCAGAATCATCGATACACTTTCGAACTTTGGCAACCCTCATTCCCTTTTTAAAAGTTACACTATCATCCGAAAAATTTGCAAAAGATATGTACAGCCCACGTTCCTGAGAACAGACACTTCTAGACGATAATACACTATTACAGACTTTCTGTACCAGAGGTTCCAAAATCACATTATCTTTACTTTGAATAAAATTATCTCTTGAACATTTAACTTTTGCTATAACTTTAGAATGGGGAGGTATAGTTATTACACTGGTGAGTACCGCAAAACTAATCTCATGATTTTTTGAATTTTTGTCCTCATTACATGTATCGGTACTTGTTTCACTCAAATGTGCAACTTCACTATTAGTTACATTGACCTGGCAGACAGGATAAACACTTTGCATTTCCCTATTTTTACTTTTTCCCTCCTCCTCATTCATTATATCTGAGCTTACGTTAGTATTTACATTATGAATATTTACATTAACACTTATCTCATTTTCATTCGAATTGTTGCAACCTATATTACTATTTACATCATTACTGTTACTAATACTACTTATACACCCTACATACAGTTTATTATTATTTACATTATCCCCTACATTAAAAATCTCATTCATATTTAGGGAATTTTCTACATTTGAATTTATCTCTGAGAGAATCTGAACAACAGAGCATTCATCTTTATTTACATTGCTTTGACAATTATCACCAATTACAGCTTTACTCATTTCATTAATGTTCTTCTCCCTAACCTGTACTTTCCTATCTTCCTTATCTGCTTTTAATTCTAGTTCATCTTTATGATTATACTCCATGTTGTTCAGAGTTTCCCCAGAAGCTTTATGTTTAAAAAAATTCTCCTTTGGGAAATTTGTTTGACATGCTACAGATTCAGTTTTGTAAAAATTGACATTGTTTATTTTACTATATTCACATTTGCTGTCAACCAGTGGGGAAGGGAGGGAGTTTTGCACACTATTTTTACACAAAGTCTGCTCGTTTACATTCAAGATAATGGATTTTTGTTGACAATTAATAATGGCACTATATTTACTTAAAAAGGGCATACCCAAAATGGCAACAAATTCATTAGCTAATCTTCCTGGTACCACGAAAAATTCTGCCTGACAGTTTACATCATTGAACTTAAAGTTTAAATCTATTTTTTCTGTAAGTGGAACCTTTTCACCTGTTACCGTTAAAATCGGGGTATTGCATGGAGTGGTATTTGCAAATGGAATAAGATTAAGGCCTTGCCTGGATATCAGATTAATTCCTGAGCCAGTATCACATAACACATTTAAAAAAATATTATTTATAAAAATTTTCATTGTAGGCAAATTGTAAACAGACAGGGAAAAAACATTATATACAGAGGGAGGAATGTCGTTAGGCCTATCATGAGTCAGTCCGACTGATTCTGACTCAGCCCCTACTCGTTTAAACCTTTATTTTCCTGAGTTACATTATTTTGGCCCGTTTCCTGTTGTGGGACATTGTTGTCGCCACCTCTACCTCTTGTATATCGCCCTCTACCTCTATAATTATTCCCTCTTTGAGAGTTATCATACCTTCTACCTCTTTGAGGCTGTTGGTATCCAGACATACCCCTACAACCCTGATAACTCCTATTGTTACCTCTCCAAAACTGGTTTCTGGGGTTTTGGGAGCAATCTCGAGCAAAATGGTTGAGACCCCCACACGTATAGCAAGAAAAATTTGAAAAATTTGTTTGTTCTGGGTTCCACAACCTTCTGTCATTATCTGTTTTCTCCACTAAACTATCAATTTTCGCAGTTAACAATTGTAATTGTTGTCTTAGCTCCTCAATTTCCTGCTTCTGATTGTTTACATTCGGTTTTTTAGCTTGAGTAGCCGCGCAAGCTATATTGATAGGTTGCGGTTGAGTTGCCTGTGCCAAATCGTGGGAGTATAAGGGGTTAACACTCCTACAAGCTTTTTCCTCTAATCGGGCATAAGCTAAAATTTCAGCAGGTGTTTTTGGGTCTTTTGAAATTACCCCCTTCCTGATTTCTGGCAATAAATTTCCCAGCAGCATGGAGTGTAGCATTGCATCTCTACTTTGCTGCGCTATTGTTGATGATACCCCATCCATAACAAGAGCCCTTAGGGAAAGATCAGAAGCCCTGTCAAAAAATTCTTGAACAGACATAGCAGGTGTTTGCTTAAAATTTAAAAATTTAGCTAAAGCTACATCTGGGGTTTCCTGATGAATGTACCTCTCTTTAATAATTTTAACCAGTTCTGCACTATCCTTACCCTTATGCAGTTTCAATAGTTTAGCAGCTGTTCCCGAAACTCTGCTTAATAAAGCAAACTTTTTCTCCCCCTCATCCCAGCCGAAAAAATCTGCTAATTCCTCCCACTTTTCAAGAAAGTCAGAACATGAAACTGTTGATTCACCATTAAAAGGGGGAATGCTTGAAAGGTTGTCGACTAAGGCCGTTTTCTTTTGTACAAGTGCAAGTTCTTTTGTAGCTTCATCTGCCATAATTAAATCTTTATATATAATCTTAACGTTAGACAGAAATAAAAGTTAAACTGTAAACTAAAATTACGTCCCTATGCAGATTTAAGAATTATATCCGGTACACAAGGGCACATTACAATTAAAACACTTACACAAAAATAAAATTATGTAAAGTATGACAGAAAAATTAGTATTTGAGAAAAGAAAAACTTCTTAGGGGGGGGGGGGGGGGCATATACTTAGAAACCTCACACCTTGGAGCATACACTTATACATATATATTATAATACACAACATATGAAAAAACACACACATATATATATATACCTATTGTCCAGCTTGCCCCTAAATTTTTGGTAAATGAATGACTGAATTATCACTCGCATGAACTCTGTACAAAATGTGTATACTAACTGAATGGCAATTACCAATAAAAATGAACTACCTAAACTTTTAAATCACACCCGCACAAGAAAAAAGGACAATTCTGGAATTTTGCGAGAGGAAAACATTGAAAATTTGTAAAGTATAGAGTTCTAAATTCAGTCAAACAGTTAATTCCCAACCAAATACTGTAATATATAAAATCACACATAAATTCAATACAATAACCAGGCCTTTAATAACATGGCACCATTCTTGTTATGGGTTTTTTTTCTCTGAGCAGTTAAATTTCCACCTAGATTGAATCCTGTATATAAAATCATAACAATAACTTCTAGCTGAATTACAGAATTACTGTAAAAGAAAACTTTAACACTAAGATATCAATGCCACACTTAAAGAATTTTAAAACTGCAACAAAATACTAAAGCAAATACAGGGTTCTCAATTTATCTGCTCAGATCAACCCTAACAATTGTCATAGAGTCAGAATATTCATGCATGACCAGAGAAAATCACTTAAAAAGAGATGAATATAATTAATTAAATGAAATTTAAACATACCGCAAGACAAATTACTTAAAGGAATATGAATGAACTGAAAAGGTAGATTAATTTGAGAATTTTGAATAAGTTAAAAGTCAAGAGCTGAGATATGAAAACAGGCTTCAAAGTCATACATAAAAAGAATCTAACTCTATGGGCTGTGATCGTAATGTGGCTAAATTCATTAAATTGTAAAGGTGTGTAAAATTGAAAATTTTAGTTAACTTAAGCTGTTTACCTTCATTACAACAAAAAACTAGAAGAAACACTGTTCATATTCTCTATATTCTTCAATTTATTAATGATTACTTTTAAATCTTTATTTTTAAATTAATATATAATTAATTTTAGAGAAACAGACCATTTCTACTTCTTCTTGGGTTAATTTGAACTGAAACATTTATTCTCATTATTTCTGTTTTTTAAAGTAAATTTACTTATTTAAACCTAGTGAAGTTACTTTATTGAAGAATACTTTTAGCAGTGCGAAAATAGATACAAGCCAAGAGAATAAGATTAAAATTAAATTTAATTCTTCATAGGGAGTTTAAACTCTTATACATACAGTTGTTTCAAAACTTATTTCTCAAGTTAACACAATTAACAAATGATATTGTAAATATTCTAACATTAATAGGACAGATTTTTATCATGTTGACATTTTCTGGCTTCAATTATATAGATTGCAACTTTTAAAACAAAGATAATCAATCATTACGTTATAATGGAACAAGAGAAAAAAAACTTAACATACCCAATGTAATCCATAGTAGGTTTCCGACATGGTACACCACAAATTATTCTATTTTCTTTTAACATAGTTATCTTAAATACAATTTTTTAGATGACTTTTCTTTGACGACCATATCTTAACTGGCAGTGTTTTTTTTTGTTTTCTGTAGTAGAAAAAACTCCTTATCTTGAAAATAGTTTCAGGGGGTGGGCTACACCCCACACACTTCCTTCGGTACGCAGCTTTACCCGAGTTAGGAAATCGTTTTGGAATTTGAAGACAGGAGCCAATCTCGCTCTCCGTGGAAGTAGCTGGAATTGTTTTGCTTCAACTTTAAACTAGCCGGCATCCTCCGTGATATATTTCTAGGATAAATCAATGTTTAGCAAAAAAGGGAGCGGAACGCTAACGTCTTGCTTCGCATGCTCACGATTTATCCTGGATCTCTATTTCACAGAATCTGATATCAGGGCATTTTTTTACTTGTCCGATGCTCGGTCAGCAGCCAGGTATATCCAGCTTACCAGTACAGTCGAAAGATGCACCTTCTAAAGCCGCGCTCGCTTACCGTTCATTTAAAAAAAAAGCGAAAAGCACTTACAATTCAATTCATACTCTTTACTCGCAAGAGTAGATCTTTTCTGTCCTCGGTCTCAAAAGCGAAATCCTTAATAAAAATTGTTTCATGCCTCGACAAAAAAGGGGGGGGGGTTTCCCGGGCCCCTTTGGCCCCTCCAAATTTTATGTTGTTTCACATCTTACTGCCCTCAGGACCCCTCTAAAAAAAACGCTACACGACCAATAAACCACGCGCTCGCTTCTCGCGTCCCCTCAATTCTTCCCGCGTTACTTCCCAGGAAGCAATAAAGGGTGGCGGCGAAAACTGTTTTCATTGGTCAATTTCCCTACCTAATGCCAAGAACATCTCGTTGCTATGTCCCTCTAACCACGGGGAGATCACGTGAACTCAAATCTCAGAAGCCCAGGCAATACTTGCACCTGCTTAAAAAATTGTTTTTCGTAAACAAAGTCATAAAACTGCATTGTAAAAGGGGCTGGTATGCTATGAGAAAAATAGCATTCCCACACAATAATCCTGTGTTTAAAATGTAAACGTGTGTGGTCCCAATTATTTCTGAACACAGCTGACCATTTACCCCACGTTTGCTAGTAAAAGAGAGAAAAGGGAGATTTTTTTTTTTTTTTTTTGTGTGTGAGAGAGTATCCCAAAAGAAAAGGTTTTATTTACAGAAAAATAGAGGAATGTTTTTGAATAACAACATTTACATGTTGTAACATAATTTAAGTACGAGAAATTAATAAAAAGAAAGGGTGCTTAATTTATTAAATTACTTTTATTTATTTATTTATTTTTATTAATTTTAGAAAACACAACTGACTTTAAACTGAACTCTTAAAAATAAAGAAAGTGTACAATGAAAAATTTTGACTAGAACTAAGCTATTAATGATATACAAAAAAATGGGGGGAGGGGGCGCGTGCTGTGTACAAATAATATATTTTAAAATGAAAATTTCTTAAAAATAAGTAAATTACGCCTAACATAGGGAACGAGTCTTTTCATTTGACTGAAGTAGCCTCTTAAGATGAAAAATAAATAAAAGCCGATACAAATTGGCACATTTTGTAATGCTTTGGCTACATGTGATCACAGCCAAGCATTGATTGTTGCCAAAACAGTGACCATTGCTCTGCATAAAAAGGAACACAATTTCTAAAAATAATGTTTAATTTGTACAATTAACGTCTAAATAAATGCAATGTTTTGATTAGTTAAATTTTGACCATTAAATATTTGTCAAAATAATATTAAAAAAACATTAGGGTAAAATCACTTATTATGGCCCATATACCAGTAATGGCCCATTTAACCCTAGATCTACCGGGAATTTTATTCAAGTTTTAATAAAACGTTCTACACCAGAATTTTTATTTAAAACTATTTAACTTATTTATTTACCTTATTTTTGTCTGGTTTATATACTTAGTTTATTTTAAAGAAATTTCTGGTTTGAATGAATATTTTGTATATACCTGTCGGGTCCAATGGACCCGTCTGGTAGACGGAGGGTTAATATTCCTACGATGCTAGACGCGAAACGCCTAATATTTGAACTTAGCGCAATTGAGAAGTGATAAAATGGTCTTTCGACTGTCACATTACGCCTTTCTTTTGACAAATCAACGCACGTCACGTGAACAGTGGCTGCTCCTACCGAAGCTTCCTTTTTTTTCCTGTTTCAGCTGTGGTTTCTTAGCAAGATATTTAGTGAGTAAAGTTTGTTTTCATACTGTGTATGAAATTTCCAAGTAGGATAAATGGAAAAAAGTAAGTTCTAATAACTTATATAAAGTTTAAGGAATATGTAAACATAGTGTTATCAAAATAAACTTCTTAAGCCAGCTATTGGTGTGGGCCACTACTGATGCTGTTTTTTCATGATCACAGTAGTGATGGCACACACTTTTATATTTTATAGCTATTTGTTGTCATTAATTAAAGTTTTTAATACATCTATTTCTTTCAAACATTTAAAGCAAAGTGTTTGATAACAAATTTAAATTAGCATATTCCTCTTATTTATGTCCATTTTATTCTATACTTTGTGTACTTGCGACATTCCTTTGTAAATGGCATAATTGACTAGTGTTTTAGGCTAGAATCTATACCTAACTGCCTAACTTAGGTATCACAATTACCATCTATAGCCAGCGATGAATATTTAAAATTTAGCTTTCACATTTCTAGAGTGCAAGGTAGTTAGAGGGATTCATATCTAGACCGGTCTTCGTATCTAGTGAGCAAAAATCTTGAAAAAAGAAAATTTATATTTTTCAGTATGTTCAATTAAGTTTATAAAAATAATTCAAAGCAATTTTAACTTCAGATATTTTTAAATATTATTTTTATACTAATATTATAATGAAGAAACGTTTGTTTGTAGGTGTTAATCTATGGAACTAATAACGCATTTCAAAAGTAATGTTGGCAAAATGATGGTGACACTCTGTACTTTACCATAGGCTATATTTTATGTTGGTATCATAATCCCAACAGAATGCAGGAGCAAAATTTTTCTAAAATGCATATTTTTTGTGATTTTTCAAGGGTATAAAAATTAGAATTTTGACTTGATGGTAACTTGCAAGATGTAAATACTCTAAAAACAGTTTCTAAAACATTCAAAATTCAAAAAGGATTTAAATGTGCAGAAAACGCTTTCTACAGAATTACGATTTCTATAGAATTGTTAAGGATATATTGGGTCGTTCGGAAAGTCGAGTCCATTTGTGAAAATTTGTACCGGAAAATTCTGCCCAGCAATTATTAGACATTAGATATCGGAATCAATGTCTAATAATTAATTGAAAGAATTTTCTGGTATGGATTGATTTTCCCAAACAGACACGACTTCTCGAACGGCCCAATAAAATTTAAACTTGATATGGCTGTTATTTTTAAATCACAAATGTACGCACAAAATAGTTTTATTTAAAGGGAAGAGTGTGCTGAAATAGTTTTAAAATTCCGATTTTCGTGACACTGAAGGGGCTAGAAACTTGACATGTGTTATGGTGGTTAAGATGCAAATTCTCGACAATGTTTTGTAAAAAAATTTTAATTTAAAAGACTCAAATGAGAAGCAAACGTTCTAAATTAAGATTTCTATGGTCTTGTTTGTAATATAAAACTTGAAATTTCACGTGGCTGTTACATTTAAGACTCAACTCATTATAACAAGAAGAATAATCGAGAGAATAACAAGAGTTATTCTCGCACAAAACTGTTTTTAAAAAATCATAATTTAAAAGGGTGCAGGAGAAAAAGAAGTTTTTAAAGTTTCAATTTCTTTTATATTGGTGGGGCTAGAAACTAAAAATTCTCATGGTGGTTATTTATAAGATACAAATGCTCATTAAGAACGGTTTCTAAAATATATCTAAATTTAAAAAGCTGAAATTAGCTGAAAAGACTAAATTACGAATAACTGGGAATTGTTTAATGAAATTGAAATTTTTATTTACAGGCTACTTTTACTATGGACACGATAGTGTGTAGGTATCTAATAACTAATTCGCGGCATGGGATGATACAGTTTCATTATTTTTCCTTTTGGCATCAAGCTAAGCAAAGAATAAAACTAATTCTGCGGTTCTGCTGTGTTAGTACAGCTATCTCATTTTCCTTTTAGAATACAGATAATGGCTTCAAAAAAACTGAGTAAAGAACAGAAAGATAGAGTTGAGAAGGCAGTTGATGCTGTTAAACAGGAGCCGAAGAGTTTCGACGAAGACAGTTTTTCAGAGCCAGAAAATAACGCCAATACAACTTCCACAGCTGAATACCTCAACGGTTAAAAGAAATCCTTGAATTGCACAGTCCAGAAAGGGAAGAGGAGATCGGAGAGAATGCCTTTCAACCTGACATAGCAAAGATGGAACGAGCTGCAAAAAGACAAGGTACGAAAGAAACAAGAAGAATTGTAACAAAAAGAAGTAAAACAGAGAGAAATAGCTCTAAAACGAAAAGAAGCTGAGATGGCCAACAAAAGAGTTAAGATGACCAAAAAAGAAGCCACCAAAATATCAAGGCCAAATCCTGCAAAAATAATCAGAAAAAGAGGAATAGACTTCGGTGGGCCATCACTGATGCAGTGATGGGCCATTACGGATGCAAAGCGGGCCATTACTGATGTTTTTGTACTTTTTAGTAAAACAAATCTTGTAAAGGAATAAATTTATATTTTGTTGATTTTCTTGACATGAAAGTCTTCTTCCACCCTTTCTTTTTATATTTTGACCATCGGCATGAAAAAAAAAAAATCTCACGGCATAGTAATTATTAGCTAAAAGTCAAAAAATGCGTCCTTAACCTGACCATCACTGGTGGTTTTACCCTAGTTTTTTTTTTTTTTTTTTTTTTTTTTTGGCAATAAAAAAAAATAAATCTGGCAAAAATTGACAACCCTTTTGCTTATTAAAATTCTACCTTAATACTGAATGAACAATAAGAAAATATAGTAACACACATAATATAATAAAAAAAATATATACTGCACATAAGCTTTATTGTAATTTTGGATGCAACACTAATAATATATCTAATTATGGAAAAATTATATACATTGACCTTAAAATTTAATTTTTCTCATCATAATTTAAGCAACTCTAGAAAACTATGTTCATAAATAATGTACTTTGAAGAAATATCTAATTACGGATGCATCTTATAGACCAGAGCAAAAAACAAAAAAGTTTGCAAATCGAATTGTAATAGTGCAGAAAAGTTGCTACTTGTCAGTAAAAACACAGGGGAAAATTATTTTTGAAATCTGAAAATATCTTCCGTTTGTGCATCATGTTCAAAGTTTTCGAATTTGAACAAAAATTGAACAGATAAACGAAAAATCGCAAAAGGTGTAAATTTAGTCCGATTGAACTCATATTTTGTAAACAGCATGTCCTTAAGGTGTAGAATGGAGGTTAAAATACCACACACCCCTCTTCTATTCCCTTCTAACCCCCTCAAGGGGGTGAAAATGACCAATTTTTGTAAAATTAACCCAAATTACAGGAAATATAAATATTGACCAATCGACCTGATTTAAAAAAATTTTCTTTTTACATAAGGCAACCCTGAGGCTAAAAGTAAAAAAAATCTCCCCTCCACCGTCCATTTTCACCGGTTGAGTACGAGAAGTCAAAATTGTACAGCTCTTGGCCCATCCTTCTAACAATGATTCAGGACTTGCCACAGGAGGGTGGCTGCACCACCCGTCTCACCCACACCCTACCCAACCAACCAAAAAGTAGGCATGGAGAATTATCCAGATGCACATGCAAATTCAGGTATTGTCATAGACTTCTCATATAACTGCACTCAGAAATAGCAACCCTTTCTTGAAGCCGGGATTACCGCCCACCGTCACATGATTGTGGGTAGAGAAAACGCGCCAAACCGATTTTTCTACTGCCAAAATCGCCTGGTAATTTCCCTCCGGTTCCCGTTGAAACTTTCTTGTGTCGCCGTTTCTGTCGCATGAATCAAATCCAACAGTTGCCAATAAGGAGATCACTGCCAAAAAAGACAACCTTTTGGCGATGAAAGCGGAAACATGTTATCTTCAAGTTCTGACTGAAAGAACAATGTGATTCAGCCTCTACTTATCTTTACTCTGAAGGTACTGAAAATTCTGATTTCGTGTCAAATTTTAGCATGGTAGCACCAGAAGCGATGGTGGCTCTTATGAAACCATCGCGTCGCTCATGCCCATGAATTTTTGAGGAGGCGTGTGTTATCAGCTTGACACTGTGCTCTCTGTGGCTTGCGTATGAGATAGTATTGCCTGCCAGATTCAATGGAAGAGTTCGCTTTCCAAAATTGGAAATCAAGTCTGCAATTTCTGTTGAAGAAATGTTTACCAAGAGAGGTGGAGAAGTAATCTTGGTTTCAGACAAATTTATGAAGTCATAATAATCATTGGCGTCAAAATTTGTGGCCAGAACTATAAAATGTCCGATGGATTTGCCCTTTGTGGGAGTGTCTTGATTTCAGTACCTGCCGAAGTCCCAGTTCTCGAATGTGCTCCTATCATCCACTACCACTGAATGGAGAAAGATTTCTGGATGGGGAAAGAAACATTTGTTTGAAAGACATGCTTCACCACTTCTTGGACTTTTGCAGGTAAGCTTCTGCATTTCTTGATGCTTTTAAGAATATATGTTTAGGTTCCTTAACTATTGAAGATCGTGTCTTAATTTTGAACCACAGAGGTATGTATACTGGCATAATGTATGTGACAATGATGATGAGATTTTCTTGTGGGGTTTCCAATGGAATATATACAATCAATACAGTATCAGTAACCTGTTTGTTGTGATTAACTACCAAGAGTGATATATTTGTACTGGATCCTGATTCGATGGGTCTGAGGAACAAAACCCAGCAGCAAATGGCAATGTTGAGCAGGTATCTCTGATCTTTACTTAGGATTTATGGGTCAATGTGTGGAATGTGGTATTCAATTCTCATAAAAGCAACTACAAGCAAACACTCGCAACCAGTTAGCTGTTTGCAAAAGTCTAAGAAGTGGTGAAGGTGATCATTCAAACAAATTTTTTTCTTTGCCCATCCAGAAGACCACCTCCTTTTAATGATAATGGATGATAGGCAGAACTTTCGAGAGCTGGTACTTTCTTATAGTAAACATTTCTTCAGTTGATGTTGCAGACTTTATTTCCAATTGTGAAAAGCCAACTCTTCCTTTGAATCTGGCAGATATACAGTATCATACGCAAGCCATAGAGCACAGTGTCAAGCTGGTAACATAGGCCTCCTCAAAAGTTCATGGGCATGAGCGACGTGATGGTTTCATAAGAGTCACCCTCGCTTCTCATGCTACCATGCTGAAACTTGCCACTAAATCAGAATTTGCAGTACCTGAATCTGCATGTGCATCTGGATAAGTCTATACACCTACATTTTGGTTGACTGGTTCAGTAGATTGTGGGTATGACTCGCGGTGCAACCACCTTCCTGTGATAAGTCCTGAATCGTCCTTTGAAGGACAGGCCAAGATCTGTATAATTTCAACCTCTCATACCCCTCCGTGGAAAAAAACGGTAATTTTTTTTTTTTTTTTTTTTTTTTTTTTGTCTCAAGGTTGTCTTATGTACAAAAAATAAAGTCGATTGGTCAATATTTACACCTCCTGTAATTTGGGTTAATTCTATGAAAATTGGCCATTTTCAAAACCTTGAGGGGGTTGGAAGTAGAGATCTGCAAGGGCGGCCTGTGGCCCGAGCCTGACCCAGCCCGCATGCAGGGCTTGGGCCTATTTTCCTTCACGGCACTCGGGCTGGGCCATAATTTTTTCTGATGGCTCGGGCCTTACTTTTTTCCTGAAGGTTCGGGCCGGGCCTAACTTATTTTTTCTGCACAGAGCTGGTACTAGTTTCATTCCTAATCTTCATGGCCCAAAATTTTCATTCCTAGTTTTGACCCAGCCCATATGAAAATCATTGTCTCGGCATTGCCTGGTCCATTCAAAAGTCAGTAAAATTAGGCTTGGCACAATTTTTTTTTCAAAAAATGCATACATTTTTAAATCGCCATTATTCTACAATTAAACATTCAAATTCATTCTTTTTAAAGAATAGTAGATTTCTACACTTATTAAAATATAGTTAAAATATAGTAAGATGTATGAAAAAGAACCTGCCTATGACACAATGTTGTTTTAAACTGAAAAACGTGTTGATCCATGCAAAATTAATATACTATACTATGTAAGAAAAGAATATATAATACATTTACACTTGCTAAGAAGGGAACTTGTCTATAACACATTTTTTTTTTCTTTTCTATGCAATTCCGTCTTAGATTTTACTGTATAGCATTTTTTAAGATTTTTAACACATGGAATATGGATTAACAATATTAATGATAACAAACATTTACATACAAGAAATAGAGATTCATTAAAAAAATAAATATCGCACCCTGTGGCACTTCTATAAAAATGAAGATTATAAACATGAAAAGAAAAGTTAAGATAAATATTTTTGGCTGAACTCCTCGTACGAGACAAATTTTTAACCAAATCGACGTAAAAAATCAATGTTTTGTAGAAATTCACTCGGGCCAGGCCGAATTTTTTTTTTTCTCCGAGTCGGGCCGGGCCCGGGCCTGGAAATGTCGGCCCGTGCAGACCGCTAGTTTGAAGGGGATAAATGACAGGTATGTGGTATTTTTTTTCTCCATTCTACACCTCAAGACCATACTAGGTACAGAAAAATAGTTCGAGTGGACAAAATTTACACCTATTGCAATATTTCTTATATATGTTCCATTTTTGTTCAAATTCAAAAACTTTGAACACGATGTGCGAATGGAAGATATTTTCAGATTTCAAAAATATTTTTTCCCTGTGTTTGTATTGATGAGTAGCAACTTTTCTACACTATTACGTTTCAATTTGCAAACTTTGTGTTTTGTTCCAGTTTAATGTATAGTGCAATATATTAAAAGTCAGGAGATCTTTATAATTGATATCAAATAAAATATTTTTAAACAATAACACAAATGTAGCAAAACATATTCTTAGAAAAATAAATCAAGCTCTTTGCTTGAGATAGAAGTTAAATGTAATAATTAAAATCAAATAACTTGCATTAAAATAAGTACAAAAAACTTTCAAACGGTTAGCATTTTCAAATTATTTAAATGCTGAAAATATGAATGATGGATACTGTGGAACTGTTGGACAAGAATTAACAATAAGAATGATCATTATTTCTATCAGATGAAATAAATTCCTGAGATAATAAAATTGATTTTGCAACTTCTCTTTCAGCAACCGATTGCTTCGATAATCTGGGTTTCTTAGCTGTTTTTGGTAGAATGAAACTGTTTTTGTTTTGCGACTTTTTTTTTTTTTTTTTTTTTTTTAATTACTAGGTTCACTTGTTTTTTCATTTAAAGTTAATTTTTGTTCTTGAGCAATGGGGATATTTAATAGATGGTCTATGGCAGAGATGGCGAACCTTTTTGAATATGCATGCCAAAAATTTCAAAATTATGTACCAGCATTCTAATGTGCCAGAAACATTTTAACTTAGATAAAATCCAATAAGTCATTTTTGTAGAATTTTTACTTAAATACTTTTAAACTTATACTAAATTCAATTCCTAACTTATTTATTATGCTGTATTTACTCAATGATATAGCCATGCTGCATCGAATTCCGTATTAATAATCTATAAGCGAGTTTTTCTTTTATTGTATACTTCCAAATCAGATCATTTTTAGTTTAATATAATAATTTAGTTTTAAATATAATAAAACCTAACATTACTTAAAACCCTAAATAAAATAAAACCTAATCTGAAGTAGAAGTGTGTCAGTTAGGTATATTACTATGCAAACTATATCAAAAAATTCAATTTTGAAAAACCTTTGAAATTTCATAAAGTAAAATGATTTGAAAATGGTTCAGCAAGAAAATGACGCTACAAGACATTCATTGAAATTTATAACACCTTAATTTATTCAAAATTTACAGATTATTTTACAGTAAATTATATACCTGTTACAGAAAACTATACTTTTAGTAAAAAAAACATAAAATGGATTTTTCTCCATAAACTGAGTATAATGTACAAGTTTTTTTCGCGTGCCAGAAGTTTTCTTATGTGCCATTCATTGGTTTGCCGTCCCTGGTCTACAGTATTTAAATGTTTTCTTATTTGCTTTGCTCAGTTGCCATCCCTATTAGGAATTAAGGATATTGTGAACATAATGAAAGCCTTTTTTGTTTATTTTGTTCATGATAGTTTAATAAAGTCAGCTCATTCGTTTCTTTTTCCTCGACATCTTCTCTGCAAGACTGATTTAAAGGACCTATAAAGTTTTGTTTACCATTTATTGATAAGAAAATGTAATGAAATGTGCTTGCAAATAGTGTTAGCTATTATGACAAGCACACTGGTATGCCAATGGGCAAATTGCGCATTCCCTACAGCTAATAATGCATTTATCATTATATGAATGCTTTTTTGTTACTACATATGTTTTTATAATCTTCAGAAGATGAAATTTCCCGTTTGGCATCACTAAGAGCCTTAAATGAAAAGTTTAAATTTTCGGCTTCTTTGTCTTTTAAAGTTTAAAGTGCACTTTAGTTATTTTTCCTTTGTACTGTTTTATTATATCCTCAGATCCTTTGTCTTTAATTAAATTATTCAATTCTGCAATAGTTTTATCAAGGTGTTTTATTCTTTTGCCAACAAAATAAGCATGTTTAAGGTTTCTATGAAAATTTTCCAAATGCATATTTGTGTTGATCCTTGCATTGGCCCTATAACAATAGGCCCACTTTTTAGTATGGTTGTAATAATTATCAACAAAATCTTTATCAAATGCTTTGGTATCATCATCATCTTGCAATTGTGTTACAAAAGAATTTAGCAAATCTTTATATGTATCTTCATTTAACTCGTACATCAAACATTTAAGAGTTTGATACACATCATCTCTTTTATCTGCTTTTATTGTGTTAATGTGCTCTTGCTATGCACAATCAATAGTGATGGGCAATTCGAGAATTCGACAATTGAGAAAAATCGTCATCGTAAAAAACACAATCGATACAGCCATCGATTAATTCATATAATCAAATCGGCCAGAAAAATAGCTAAGTTCGCTATTTTTCTGGTCAAAAATTTCATAGTAGTGATAGGGCTTGCTCGATAATTCTGCTATCGCAATTATTTGCTCCTGATTTAGGCTTAAAGGGTTACTTCAGTCAAGTGAAAAGACCCGCTCGCTAATGCTAATCTTATGGAAGAAATTTGTAAAGATATCTCATTTGAATTTCAGTATTTTAAAATGATTTTCTTTGCATTGGAATAAATTCCAATGGTCCAAATCGCGTAACTATGGCGCATTTGATGAATCAAATAACCTTTCCACTTTTTTGATAACTTCAAAAAGTTTGATACAGTTTAAAGTTCCCCTAAATGTCAAATGCTGTGGAATTTCCCCATTGATCGAAAACAAAAGTTTCTTTCGAAAAATGTAAGGATAGCAAGAGAGATACCTGCTAAGAGGGAACCTGTCTAACACAGAAACTGTTTTCCAGTGTCTAGCAATTCCAACATGACTCTAAGTCTATATCGAAATAGAAAGTAGCTACTTTATGGCACATTTATAAACTCATTTTTTATTTTAGACGCATTAGGTAGAATCGATTAGCATAAACAAGACAGCTTTATCGAAAAACGTAAGGACAACCAGACAAATATACCTGCTAAGAGGCAATCTGTAACATGGAAACTGTTTTCTAATGCCTAGCGATTCCAACACGACTAAGCCTGTATCGAAATCCAAAGGCGTTACTTTCTAACACATTTACTAACTCATTTTTTATTTGAGGCGCATTAGTTAGAATCAATTAGCATTTTCCTCTTTTTGATAAAGGCAGAAGATTTGATATAAGTTAAAGTTCCCTAAATGTCTAAAGTGTGTCTAATGCTGTGGAATTTCTCCATTTATCGAGAAACATAAGGATAACCAGACAAATATAACTGCTAAGAGGGAACCTGTCAAACACGGAAATTGTTTTCCAGTGCCTAGCGATTCCAACATTTACTAGTTCATTTTTTATTTTAGGCGCATTAGCTAGAATCGATTAGCATTTTCTTCTTTTTGATAAAGGCAGAAGGTTTGATACAAGTTAAAGTTCCCTAAATGTCTAAAGTGTGTCTAATGCTGTTGAATTTCTCTGTTTATCGAAAACAAAAGAGTTATCGAAAAATAGAAAGGCAAACAGACAAATATATCTGCTAATAGGGAATTCTATAACTAAAATAAAACTTCAATGGACTTCATTTTTGGTATTTCAAATAATTTTAATCTTCCAATCCTTACCAACGTGGTATTAGATGATGGGTCTGGAAAAGGTAGAAGAACCCCCCCACCCCCGAACGGGCATTAGGCCCCAAATTGACAGTAGGGCAGCAGACCAAGGATGAAAGCAGGGGTGATTCTGTTCTGAATTTTCGGAAAAATTAAGGCAGTCATTTCCGAAAATTAAAAAAAGAAAAACGGTCATAAATCCGAAAATTCGGACATAAACTTTGCCGTGAATTTCAACAAATGTTCGCCGAAAAAACCAATTTCATCGAAAAAACGCCAATTTCATCAAAGGATTGCGGATAACGGCAAATTTCCCCCAAAAGATCACGAAAAAACGGGCAAATCCCCCCCCCCCCCAAAAAAAAGATCGCGAAAAAACAGCACATTTCGTCAAAAGATCGCGAAAAAACGGCACATTTCGTCAAAAGATCGCGAGAAAACGGCACATTTCGTCAAAAGATCGCGAGAAAACGGCACATTTCGTCAAAAGATCGCGAGAAAACGGCACATTTCGTCAAAAGATCGCGAAAAAACGGCAAATTTCGTCAAAAGATCGCGAAAAAACGGCAAATTTCGACAAAAGATCGCGAAAAAAACTGCAAATTTCGTCATAAGAACGAGAAAAACGACACCCCCCCCCCCCCCGATGTATTTCCGAAAATGCCATGTGAATTTCCGAAATTTTTTTCACTCAGAATCACCCCTGGATGAAAGTTAAGTTGATGTAAGAGAGGACTAGGGAAAGTTTAGAATGGTAAAAAACCAAACCATTGAATAAGAAAAAATTGAAGAAAAAGAAGAAATGGTAAAAGAACAAGTGAAGCATGTGATTCATGAAGAGGGGCACAGCTGGTTCAGAATGAGTGCCCAAATGGTCAGAAACTTAGAGAATAGTATCTACAATGAAGAAAAACAATGAGACAAAATATAATGAAAAATACCAATAGCCTGAGGCTAAAAGTAAAATGTTTCACTGGGTGGCGCCCCCTGGTGGTAGTAAAAATAAAATTGATACAAGAAGATGGGGAGAGTGAAAAGACTATTTTGTGAATTTTATAATTTTTGGACAAACAGTATACTAAAGGTTTGAAGAAACAAAACTTTAAAGCGCCCTCTTGAGGCGAAGAAGGAAGTTAAAATTAAGAAACGTATGTCCATATTTTTTGTTCGATTTTAGACAGAATTTGATGTTAGTCTTATAATTTTCCTATAAGTGGAAGATACCGTACAGAGTACGAAAAAAACCGCCGCTAAGTATATTCCTTTAGAGCATTTTAAGCCCAGGGGTCTAAAATTAACGGTGGATTGACAAAAGAAAGATAGATTTAGAAAGGTTATGAGATTACCCTTATTTTAATGTATTACATGAGTGGGGTAAAATAATTTTGAAAAATCCTCTTTCCTGAGGCGACACTTAAAATCTTGAAAACACATAATTTGCAGTGCAGTTTTGTTATTAACAATAGCATTCTAATATTAAGAGAGATGGGACAGCTTAGGAGGGCTAAAATAAGAGAAACATTAAAAATAAAGGACAAACTGGTGCCAAATTCAATAGAAAACTTCTATATCAACAATTGAAACCAGAACTGATAACTTAAACCACTATGCCTCCTAACCTACATTGGTTAATAATAAAAGCGAATGGAAAAGCAGATGTACTCCTTTGGAAAATTATGACTTACACCAGAAGTGCGGTAAGTTTGACTCTTCTGAAAGCTTCATTTATCTCTCTCTCTCGCACCTCAAGATAAAAAATTTTCTCGATGGAAACTGCCATTGCAGGTGGCAATGAAACTGCTCGCTTATCTCTCTCTCTCGCACCTCGAGATAAAAAATTTCTCGATGGAAACTGCTCGCTTACCTCGAGATACCTCACCTCGATTCTAACTCATCGCTTCTCATTGTCACTTCTCGTTTCTCGCTCTCTTTTCAACATTTCATATGACGTTGTCTGCAAATGAGAAATCGGTTTTCGTCCTTTCTCGATACGTTACTCTCGATGATTGTCATTTCACGCTCAGCCGAGAAGAGATTTCGAGGGGCGAGCTGGAGAAAGAAATAGGCATGACAATGAGCTGTGAAATGAAGCCTTAATTTTCAAAGTTTCTCTTATTTTAGCCCTACCAAGCTGTCACATACCTGGAGCCCTCCGATAAATATTATTTATTAAATATAAAAATTTCAAAGAGGAAGGTGGGTCGGGTGAATTCTGAGGACGTGAGAGTGGACCCATGCGGGACGCAATTAAAAAAATTTTACCGAACTCTTCCTGTGGTATATCATCGAAAAGCCCTTTGACAACTGTTTCATATTATGAACCTTTCTTCCCCCGAAGGTGAAATTCGGTGGGGAGGGGGCGAACAAATTTTTAAAACCGTCACCGATTTCTATAATAAATTTAAATGTTTTAGATGTGGGTTTTTTATGCAGTCTTCCGGTAAATATTATTTATTGAACATAAACATTTTAAAGTGGGGGCTGCGTGAATTCCAATGCGAAAGAGTTAGCCCACGGGGGGAGGGAGGGGGGCAATTTTCAAACTTTCTTTGGACCCGTCATGTGATACGTCATTGGAAAGCTCTCGGATGACTCTTTCATATTATGGGACTTTCTTCCTACTCTCCCCAATTTGGCCCCACTGCGGGGGGTAGTTTTTTCCATTTTTATCATTTTAGATCGGATTTTTTTATGGAGCCCTCCGATAAATATATGAAATTTCAGGACACTTTTCTAAATTTAGCCAAGACTCCTCATGTGACGTATCGTTGGAAAGGTTTGTGACTACTTATTGATGTTATGCACCTCCGGTGACAGTCCCCCCACTTTGCCCCCCAGGGGACACTTTTTCAAATTTAGCCAAGACCCCTCATGTGGGATATCGTTGGAAAGGTTTGTGACTATTGATGTTATGCACCTACAGTGTCAGCCACCCCACTTTGCCCCCCCTGGGAGCACTTTTCAAATTTAGCCAAGACCCCTCATGTGAGATATCGTTGGAAAGGTCTGTGACTATTTATTGATATTATGCACCTCCGGTCACAGCCCCCCCCCCCCCCACGGGACACTTTTTCAAATTCAGCCAAGACCCCTCATACGAGATATCGTTGGAAAGGTCTGTGATTATTTATTGATGTTATGCACCTACGGTGTCCGCCGCCCCACTTTGCCTCCCGGGGGACACTTTTCAAATTTAGCCAAGACCCTTATGTGAGATATTATTGGAAAGGTCTGTGACTACTTATTGAAGTTATGCACCTCCGGTGACAGCCCCCCCCCCCACCCAGGGACACTTTTTCAAATTTAGCTAAGGCCTCTCATGTGAGATATCATTGAAAGGTCTGTACTTATTGATGTTATGCACCTACGGTGTCTGCCGCCCCCACTTTGCCCACCCCTGGGGGGACACTTTTCAAATTTAGCCAAGACCCCTCATGTGAGATATCGTTGGAAAGGTCTGTGACTACTTATTGAAGTTATGCACCTCCAGTGACAGCCCCCCCCCCACTTTGCCCCCTGGGGGACACTTTTTCAAATTTAGCCAAGACCCCTCATGTGAGATATCGTTGAAAGGTCCGACTATTTATTGATGTTATGCACCTCCGGTGACCACCCCCCCCCCTTTTCCCCCATGGGGGGCACTTTTCTAAATTTAGCCGAGACCCCTCATGTGACATATTGTTGGAAAGGCCTATGACCACTTACTCATGTTATCTACCTCCTGCACCCCTCCCCCCACTTTGCCCCCACAGGGAGGGCATTTTTATAAATTCAGATCCAGACTCCTCAAGTGACATATGGTTGGAAAGGCCTAAAGACCTGTCACGACTTATTCATATTATGCAGCTGCTGTGCCCCTCTGCTCACTTCGACCCCTCCCCCAAGAGATCTGGTCCGAGGTTCGTTCGTTTCGAGATTATATTTTTTTACAAGATTTTGTAGTGTGTGCTCACGACACCTGCTATATACGGTGCGGTAAATAGCAGGTAACCTGTTCGTGATTTCATATTACAAGATTACATATAAATTAGGGGCCCTGATTAAAGGAGGAACCCGCTAGCGGGCGAAGTAACCTAGTCTTTATTAACACCGACTGATTCCAGTTCACCCGCAGACAATTCTTGATAAATGCACGACGCATATAATATATAAAATATGATGTATAAAAGCAATTCGCAAACTGGAGTCATTGAGAAAAAATTTACACAATCAAAAAATATCGAGATGTCCATACAATCAAGAAAAACATCTCGTTATCACCCATCACTAACGATCAACATGCCAAGAGCAAAGAAGGGGATATGGGCAATCGCTAAACACATCTTGCCAGGCTGCATAAAACATTGAAGCATCATCACTCATAAAAACTTGAGGACAAACAAAATTAATATTTTTTTTTATACATTTAAAAAATTCAACAAGATTTTTTTTATTTACTGTACCAGTTATACAAAAACTAACAGGAATACCCTCATCAAATATATCAATAATTAAAAGAG
Source organism: Maratus speciosus (assembly GCA_963932465.1). Lineage (NCBI taxonomy): Eukaryota > Metazoa > Arthropoda > Arachnida > Araneae > Salticidae > Maratus > Maratus speciosus. The sequence goes on from OZ010796.1 coordinate 386,386,284, forward strand.
TTACTAATTCAAATCCATAATTGGATATTCCATAGGTTGCGTCTATAGAAATCCTGTCCCAAACAAATTATCTGAACATATTTTTCTGAAAATCATTCATCATCACAAGCATAAAGTCTTTTTTTTCGCTATTGTTGGATGGTCTATATACTGTCTTTTATACAGCAAAACAGGATTAATAGAAGTCTTTGTCATGTCTTGGACCTATGCATGAACACTTTCTTCCTCACTTTCTATGACAGATTCATGGCTTTTAATATTTATACCAAATTCTTTTTGATATTGTACAGATCTTTGCTGGTTATTAAATTTTTTTCGTACCTTTTTCCTGTTGCACAATTCTGCAATCTGTAAGTATGCGGCAATCTGTTACACCTTCTAGTAACTTTCCTGGAAAAAGAAATTAATATATAGTTATGAAATAATATATTCCATATTCATTGAAATAATTTTGGACCATTACACTATAGATAATCAAAATTTAAATAAGTGAGATCTGAATAAATTACAAATTCTTTGCTATATTAGTGTACAAACATGTAATATAGATTAAAAAATTTAAAACATAAAATATTCTTTCAGCACACATCCATGGCCCTTCTCAAGAATGTAAATTAATTTAAATTTTCATTGAAACACTTCATTATTCTGAGAGTCACATAACTGCTATGCAAAAAATATGAAACAAGTTCTCATTTATCCAACATTATTTATTCATCTATTACTATAATTATTCAAAGATTTGTGCAGTTAATACAGAATTTGAATCCAGCACAATTAATTCTTATGTGAAAAAATATAGGAGATACTTGATTAATTTTTTTTGTTTTGGACAGTTATTTTATTCTTTCTCTTTTGCATTTAATATATACAGAAGAGTCACAAAAATCCACACAGCTTGGGACCGGAGGCTGTGCGGATTTTAGAATTTTGCAGATTTTAGAGTTTTGCAGATTCTGGATTAAATGATTTATTTTTTTTACAAGATTTTTTACTGTATCCATTTACAAGAAGAGCTTGTAATAATTCAATTTAAGCAAATCAAAACTTGAATCCCTTATATTTACTTGTACATTATAATTTTAATACCCAAAATTATTTTTTATTACAATTTTTAAACTTTTCTTGTATAGTTCTTTGCTTGAGAACATTCATTTTCTCTTGATGAAGTTTCTTTTGAATTCTGTAAACAGTCATTATTTGACGTTGGTCTATACAACTCAAAGCAAATGCAAAATAATAATGAAATGAGTGTTGCAAACCTTACATGAAATATAAAATAAATTAATTCACTACTTTCTATAGTAGCCGATAGATGGTGCCATTACTAAGACCTTTGTGGACTTGTTTACTCTTCACATCAATCCCTATTTTACATTTTGTTGTGTGTAGGTTTCTGTGACATAAAAGCGTTTTATTTGCGTAATTATCCAGTGTCATTACTATTTTCTCATAAATTTGTTAAAAATAATTTTATTTTCATTCGCTGATATTTGGAATAAAAATTATAAAGAATACTTCTTAACTGGGAATTTCATTGTTTACATTTTGAAATGCAAGCGGATTTCAGAAGATTGCGGATTTTAGAGAAACTACTGTATATATATATTATTAGTAGGGATATAGTAAATAAAACTTTATGAGAGGAGCTGAAGTAATTATTTTACGATAAATTGAACAATTAGGATTTTATAATAATTAATAAAATATTTGTGAGCATAATTAATCATGCCATTATTATGAAACCAATATTTTGATTATTTTAAGTAAAAGGTTTGAAACACTGAATTTCAGAGATTTTCACAAAATTCTACTGAGGAGCAAACAACTTCAAAATGTTTTCTGAACAGAATGTTTATTAAATATCTGTCAGGCAGTCATTTTGCTTTGTAGACAACATTATTTTGCTACAAATATATCCAGTTTAAGTTTTTTCTTGAAAAGAGTTGCTATTATGAGGCTAATATTTTAATTTAGTATTAATTTACTAATTTTGTTGTTATGCAATTGTTAGTAGCAACTAGCAAGAACAAGATTTTGTTACTACATGTTTTTACGTGATAAAGAAATAATAGGTAATGAAGGGAGTTTACTGCTTGAACATACACTGGTTAAAAGAAAGACTGAAGATAAAAGTATTAAATCATTTCTTTCCAACCTATTCAGTTGTAAGTATTTCCCACAAAATTAATTTAAAAAATCTATTAAGCTGATACTATAACTAATGATTTTAAATAATGCATCTAATATTGGCACTAAAACTGAAATGAAGAGCTCAAATGATAAAGGTTTTAAGTGACAAAATCATAAAAGCAGTCAACTACTTTCATCATGTAAAATTGCAATTTTTTTTAAATTGTCAAATGACTCCTTTATAAGGCAAATAAAAACAAAAGTGCAAAACATTGACACATTTACAAATTCTTTTATTAATGGAAAGATATAAAATTGGAAGGCCTGACAATAGAAGCGATTTAGAATAGAATAATGCTTCCCATATTTTGATAAATAAATTACATATTCAGTTCATTATAAGCGATTTTTGATCATGTGACAATGATGTTTTTCACCCTTCCTTGAGTGGTTATTCTTCTTTCGTGTAGAAATTCAGTTCAAAACGACCACTTTGACACTATTTTCTGAAAGATCTATTGCGTTTGCAAAATAACCCCCGGAAAACACAGTTCGATTATATAGCTTCTGAACAACGCCTGCTAGTTTCATGCATTTCCGAACAAAAATAAATTAAAACTTGTGTCATAAAGTTGCCCTTTTGGATTTGAGAGTAGCCTTAAAATATTTACAACATAATTATAAATTTAAGTTTTAAAAAATTTCAATTCAATTCAGTTTTTAAAATGTTTTTTCTTTTTCTTTTTTTTAATGTTCGGGGAGGGGGATATACCACAAATTTGATCACAATACCAAAAATCACAATATCAGAAATTTGTTTTAAAAAAGAAATTCAGCAAAAAAATTACAAATTTAAGTTTTGAAATTTTTCAACTTTAACCAGCAACTCTCATGCGAAACCAGCGACCTATGCTACAACTTCTATGAATGAAAAGCTGAAATTAAGATTATGCAATATCTATCGCAGAAATGGTCGAATTCCTAAAAAACCCTAATACAGTAGACTCCTTCGAATCAGCACTGTTTGAAACTACATTTTATGCAGATTTTAGAATTTTGCGGATTTCTGGTCATTCCCTTGTTTACATCTTTTAAACAGTAATTTGAATGTAATAATGCAATCATAATGAATGCTTACAATATAGTAAAATATTAAAATAATTAAGATAAATAATAAACTAAAATTATAAAAATTTAGGTAGTTTTAAAAAAATAATTAAATTATTAAAAGTAAAAACTCAATTAATATATAATTAAATATGCATAATAAAGATGAGATACATTTCCCTCGAATTATTCAATGAAACTTTCCTCATAAAGGTGCCCTACTAATTTACACCAAAATCATAAAATAAGGAAGTTTTATTTCAGACTTAATAACCTAATAAACGGTCAAGTGCGAATACCCTAATTTCCAGCATATAATCTGCAGGTGACAATTTCATGATATTTTGAAAAAAAAAAAAAAACATTGTATAATCCGCAAGTAAAATTTTCACTTAAAAAAAAAATTCACAAAATCCACCGGACTAACACTGAGCCACAAAGGAAAAAATACTGAATCTAGTGTAAAATATTTTCATTTTTAACGTTTGTATTTAATATAACATTTGATAAATAAATAAATAAAAAATAGAAATTTCAGTACAGAGATATTTGCAATTCTATTAGGTACACATAAGACATAAGTAAGAATAAATTTGGAAGGATTACGTTACTACTTAGTATAAAAATTATAATTAAATAAGTTAATTACATATGTTTAAATGAAATCTAAATTCCTTAAACTAGTTTGTTTCATCTTATTTTAATAAAATTCGGCTTTAAGGGTCCTGTCCCTGCCGGCGAAGACACTCAAGAGCTAATGCTAATCCTATGGGGAGGGATTTTTCTGATCTCATTTGCATTTCGACATTTTAATTTTTTTTTTTTTTTTTTTTTTTTTGCATTGGATAGCCGAGGGCCGTCTCTATAGCGCACCTTTTTTACTTTTTTGATTTTGGTCGCAGATATTTTTTTATAAAGTTACTTTCACTTTCAAAACTGGTTCTGAAAACGAAAGTGTCATTCCAAAAAATATCTGCAACCAAAATCAAAAAAGTAAAAAAGGTGCACTATAGAGACAGACTTTGGCTATCCAATGCAAAAAAAAATTATTTAAAAATGTCGAAATGCAAACGAGATATCAGAAAAATCCCTCCCCATAGGATTAGCATTAGCTCGTGAGTGTCTTCGCCGGCAGGGACAGGACCCTTAATGGGTCTATAGACCCCTTGCATTGACGTCACGTTGCTATTAGTAACGACTGATACTATGGCTTCTGGAGCACACACGTGGAGCACAGAAGTCCCCGTTTGCCGTTAAAAGCACGTGTTATCTTTCTATTTAATTTGGAGCTTTCTTCTTATTATTATTATAGTGCAAATAAGTCTAAAAAATCAAATGGAGAGCACCATATTCGCCTTATATTTGGGCGCCATCTGAAGCGATTTCAGACATGTGACGTCATGTGCAACCCGTCTATACGCTTTTAACATCTGCAGTGATGGTGCCATCTACCGAACAATGAGAAAAGTATTGAAAATCAAGCAAGCATTATCCCAGAATACATATATTTCCCGATAAAAATAAATAAAAAGCATATGAAATGAAAAGATGCTTTAATTTAATCAAAGGACTTCATTTAAACATTAACACAGATTTAATAAGTTGCACTGTTTTTAATGTTTAAATTAATGTAAAAATTATAATAATGAAAATAGAAACTTACCCATTACGTTACATCACAAACTTGTACCGCAAATATAAACAATACTTAATAATTTATTTAAATGAAATAAATTCTTAAACTAGTTTATTTTTTTTTTTTTTTTTTGTGCGTGTGTGTGTTATTTTAATATGATTTGGTCTTAATGAGTCTATATGCTTTGAACATCTGCAGTGATGGTGCCATCTACCGAACTATGAGAAAAATATTGAAAATCAAGCAAGAATTGTCCCAGAATACACTAATATTATATTTCCCGATAAAAAACATGAAATGAAAGGATGTTTTAATTTAATCAAAGGACTTCATTTGAAAATTAATGCAGATTTAATAAGTTGCACTGTTTTTAATATTTATTAAAAAATTATAATAATGAAAATAGAAACCTACCCAGATAGCATTTTTTGCTTTTTAAAGCCTTTTTTCAACCATGCTACGTAAATGTTTGAATGCTTTTTAAAGGCTTTGCATGAAAAGTTTGTAAATGTTTTGTAAAGGATTGAAAAAGGTTCCTAGTTGACGCTATCTGAGGGAGTTTGTAAATGTTTCATGATAAGCATGTGAAAAGGAAGAAACGAAAGGGTAGTTACAGGAGTTGCAATCAAAGATTGATGAAAGGCTTTTATTACAAGCATGCATAAAAAAATGAAAATGAGGTTTTTATAAATCATAAAATCTTATTTGATAGAAAAATGAGATAAATAACTCAACTTAGAATTTTTCTGAGCTGAGCATATTTTTTTGTTGTTGTTGTTTGTTTGTTCCTGCGGAAAATTAAATTTTAGTCAAATATTATCTATACATTGAAAAATACTGGTTTTTATTAGTCCACATGTTTATCAAATTGCTTATTTTAATTAATATGTTCATTTTTTACCTTGAAAGAAATTCTTACATCCCTGTCTTTTAGTATGTATGTATAAAATATGTGTTTAATTTTTATCAATTCGCTACATTATTAGATACTATTTTAATAATAAAAAAAAGCTTAATAATGTTAAGAGGCTACTTCACTCACACAGAAACACCTTATTGCTAATGTTAATCCTCTGGGAGATTTTTTTTTTAATATCTCGCTTGCGTTTTTTTTTTTTTTTTTTTTTTTTTTTTTTTTTTTTTGCATTGCAGTTTTGATACAAAGGCCATTTTTCGACTTTGTTTTACAAGGTTTTTTTGCTTATTAGGATATATTCAGAACTGCTTACGAAAGCAAAAATACTCTAGTGAAAAAAAAAACACATTGCAAACAAAACTGAAAACTTAAAAAAAAAAAAAAGGTGTTTGTACAGATTGACCACAAGTAACAAATAATAAAATTTACAATATTGAAATGCAAACGAGATATTTAGAAAAATTCTCCCATAGGATTAACTTAGCATGCAAGTGTCTATGCATGAGGGATGTGTATTTAAAATGTTACAGGGACTTGAGAACATACAACTCTATGTCTATGCTTATACATAGTAAATTTAATTATACTTTCAGTTACTTACCTTTTGAATCCAGTTCACTATTCAGGATCAGATAATTTTTTATTGTATACATATATAATGAAATCTGTGTTTACCTACAATAAATAGCACATCAAATATGTGGAATTCCAAAATAGTGTACATTTAATGACTGTAGAAGATTGTATATTTTTTATATTACTACTTCATTAAATTTTTTAATTCTTTCATTTATTAAACTTATTTCTTAGAATTTTCAATTATTATTTAGAGAATATTGTCAGATTTATAAAATAAATCCTCCATAGGATTCTGATTGATGACCACGGGAATATATTTAGTCTTTTCTCTGAAAATTGTTTAATGATGCAAAATGCAAAAGAATTTTTTTTACAAATTCAATGATCTTTCCAGCATTTTTACATAAAAATAGTAATTTCTCGCTTGTTTAACAATGTAAATTACATATTACAATAAGACAAATTTTAAAAATCATCTGCCTTCCTCCCTTCTCCAATATTTTTCTTTTACCAGAGAAATATTATTCTATGTACAACAGAGCAAATACTAAACTAACATTATTTTTTTAGTTCTTTAAAGTATAATTTAACTCACTTAAATTGTTCTTTTTCTGATTGTAATTATTTTTAATAACTTAAGACTGAAGCAATGAAAAATATTTCTCAGTATCAAGGAAATAGTCTCGAAAACAAATGAAACATCATTCAGTTTATAAAATTCTATTTATTTACATATAAAGAATTAATATAGTAATTTATTTACATATAAAGAATTGATATAATTAACAGGAACTTCATTAAATTTTTCTTCTTGATTCATTCTTTTCTCTCTAGAAAAAAAAAAAAAAAAATAAAATTATAAACACACAAATTACATATGTATAGTAAAAGTAAATAAAGTACAGTGTGACC